>CM038043.1:69556262-71956262 GCA_021397845.1 Areca catechu
GAACCAATGTCGGTTTTCGATGGTCTGGTCGACCTCCCGGTCCTGCTCCATCGTCGCCGTCCGGATCCCTCGGGCGAAAAACGCGGCCGCGCCGCACGCGGAACCAAGGTCGGTGCGCTCTTTGGTCCGGTCGACCTCCCCGTCCCGCTCCATCGCCCCGTCCGGATCCTTCGGGCAAAAAATGCGGCGCGCGCGCGCGCGGAACCAAGGTCGTTGTGCGATGGTCCGGTCGACCGCTCCGGTCCCGCTCCATCGCCTCCGTCCGGATCCTTCGGGCGAAATCGCGGCCGCGCGCGCGCGGAACCAAGGTCGGTGTGCGATGGTGCGGTCGACCTCCCGGTCCCACTCCATCGTCGCCGTCCGGATCCCTCGGGCGAAAAACGCTGTCGCGCGCGCGCGGAACCAAGGTCGGTGCGCTCTTTGGTCCGGTCGACCTCCCGGTCCCGCTCCATCGGCCCGTCCGGATCCTTCGGGCGAAAAACGCGGCTGCGCGCACGCGGAACCAAGGTCGTTGTGTGATGGTCCGGTCGACCTCCCGGTCCGGCTCCATCGCCTCCGTCCGGATCCTTCGGGCGAAATCGCGGCCGCGAGCGCGCGGAACAAGGTCGGTGTGTGATGGTCCTTCGACCTCCCGGTCCCGCTCCATCGCCTCCAACCGGATCCTTCGGGCGAAATAGCGGCCGCGCGCGCGTGGAACCAATGTCGGTTTTCGATGGTCTGGTCGACCTCCCGGTCCCTCTCCATCGTCGCCGTCCGATCCCTCGGGCGAAAAACGCAGCCGCGCGCGCGCGCGAACCTATGTCGTTGCGCTCTTTGGTCCGGTCGTGCTCCATCGGCCCCGTCCGGATCCTTCGGGCAAAAAAGCGGCCGCGCGCGGCGCGGAACCAAGGTCGTTGTGCGATGGTCCGGTCGACCTCCCGATCCTGCTCTATCGCCTCCGTCCGGATCCTTCGGGCGAAATCGTGGCCACGCACGCGCGGAACCAAGGTCGGTGTGCGAAGGTCCGGTCGACCTCCCGGTCCCGCTCCATCGTCGCCGTCCGGACCCCTCGGGTGAAAAACGCGGCCGCGCGCGCGCGGAACCAAGTTCGGTGCGCTCTTTGGTCCGGTCGACCTCCCGGTCCCGCTCCATCGGCCCCGTCCTGATCCTTCGGGCAAAAACGCGGCCGCGCGCGCGCGGAACCAAGGTCGTTGTGCAATGGTCCGGTCGACCTCCCGGTCCCGCGCTCCATCGCCTCCGTCCGAATCCTTCGGGCGAAATCGCGGTCCGCGCACGAGCGGAACCAAGGTCGGTGTGCGATGGTCCGGTCGACCTCCCGGTCCCGCTCCATCATCGCCGTCCGGATCCCTCGTGCGAAAAACGCGGCGCGCGTGTGCAGAACCAAGGTCGGTGCGCTCTTTGGTCCGGTCGACCTCCTGGTCCCGCTCCATCGCCTCCGTCCGGATCCTTCGGGCAAATCGTGGCCGCGCGCGGCGCGGAACCAAGGTCGGAGTGCGTGGTCCGGTCGACCTCCCGGTCCGCTCCATCGTCACCGTCCGGATCCCTCGGGCGAAATCGCGGCCGCGCGCGCGCGGAACCAATGTCGTTTCGTTGGTCCGGTCGACCTCCCGGTCCTGCTCCATCGTCGCCGTCCGGATCTCTCGGGCGAAAAAACGCGGCCGCGCGGTGCGCGGAACCAAGGTCGGTGCGCTCTTTGGTCCGGTCGACCTCCCGGTCCCGCTCCATCGGCCCCATCCGGATCCTTCGAGCAAAAAACGCGGCCGCGCGCGACCGGAACCAAGGTCGTTGTTCGATGGTCCGTTCGACCTCCCGGTCCCGCTCCATCGCCTCCGTCTGGATCCTTCGGGCAAAATCACGACCGCGCGCACGCGGAACCAAGGTCGGTGTGCGATGGTCCGGTCGACCTCCCGGTCCCGCTCCATCGCCTCCGTCCGGATCCTTCGGGCGAAATCACGCCCGCGCGCGAGCGGAACCAAGTTCGGTTTTCGATGGTCCGGTCGGCCTCCCGTTCCCGGTCCATCGTTGCCGTCCGGATCCCTCGGGCGAAAAACACGGCGCGCGCGCGCGCGGAACCAAGGTCGGTGCGCTCTTTGGTCCGGTCGACCTCCCGGTCCCGCTCCATCGCCGCCGTCCGGATCCCTCGGGCGAAAATCGCGGCCGCGCCGCGCGCGGAACCAAGATCGGTGTGCGATGGTTCGGTCGACCTCCCGGTCCCGCTCCATCGCCTCTGTCCGGATCCCTCGGTCGAAATCGTGGCGCGCGCGCGCGGAACCAAGGTCGGTTTTCGATGGTCCGGTCGACCTCCCGGTCCCGCTCCATCGGCCCCGTCCGGATCCCTCTGGCGAAAAACACGGCCGCGCGCGCGTGGAACCAAGGTCGGTGTGCTCTTTGGTCCGGTCGACCTCCCGGTCCCGCTCCATCGGCCCCGTCCGGATCCCTCGGGCGAAAACGCGGCCGGGATGGCGAGACAGTGTCCGGCGGACAGGAGGGCAGCGGCGTAAGGCGGTGGGCGGCGGTGCCACATGGCCGCACGCAGGCGGACGGACGCCTCTCGTGTCCGTTCGTCTTCCCACGGGCGTGGGCGGCGGTGAACCCCACCGACGACCGGTGAGGGTAGGCGGGCGGCGGGAACGGCGGTGGGCAGCGGGCCGGCGCGACGGCTTCTCCGGCGAGGGCGGGGGCCGGCGAGCTTCGATTGCGGTCCGGTGGGGGTGGCCAGAGGGTGGGTGGCCCGGATCTGGGGCCGGAGGGGCGGTGGGCTAGGGTTCGAAACTTTTAAAAAAAACTCACGGGAGAAGTTGCAGGAGATGGAATAAGGCTGGGATAACTCGGGGATAAACCAAGAACAAAACTAGAATAGCGGGGATAGTCGGAATAGCGGGAATAGAAAAAATTAAAAAAATCTGAGAAAATAAGAAAAAATTAAAAAATACCCAGACCTTCCCTGGATCGCCATCACTTGGTTAGGGGGCTTCCTGCTTTTCTGGTGTAAGCGATGGCCGCAGATAGCCATCATGGCTTGATATGTGCTTCTTCGCGGCCTTCGTGCTTTTACCGATGTTTCGGGGAGGTGGCTCCGCCCCCTTGTTGGCCGGTGGTGCCATCCGAGCTGGTTGCCGAACTGTAGAGCTAGGACTTGATTTCAATCCGGGAGGCTCGACCTCCGAGGGGCTCGACCTGGCAGAGGAGGGCTAAGCTCGACTCCGGCTCAAGGGGCTCGACCTTGGAGGGGCTTTACCCGGCAAAGTAGGACTCGACTCCTGCCCGGAGGGCTCGTCCTCGGAGGGGCTCAACCTGGCGAAGGAGGGCTGAGCTCGACTCCGGTCCACGGGTCTCAGCCTCGGAGGGGCTCGATCCGGTGGAGGAGGTTGACATGCGATTCCAGCCTAGAGGGCTTGACCTCGGAGGGGCTCGACCTGATGGAGGAGGGCCGAGCTTGACTCCGGCTCAGGGGGCTCAGCCTCGGAAGGGCTTGATCTAGCAAAGGAGGTCACTCGGCTCCGGCCTAGGCACCTCGAGCTTGTGGGTGCCGACCTGGCGAAGGATGGAGCTCGGCTTTGACGGGCCGCCTCGTTGATTTGGGGGAGCTCGGCCCGACCAAAGGAGTCCGAGATGGGGTGTCCACCATGGTGGACTTTTTAACATGGCATCTGACAGGGATTACATGTCAGCACGTCAGCTTCTTGCCACATCATTTGCCCCCCACTTCCAAGTCCCGTTGGTGCTGGGCGCTCGGGATGAAGGGAGTAAATGCGCTGCTGACGTGGAAAGGTGGGGATCCGGCATAATGATGATCACTATCGGCGGTGTCTCGGGAAGCGATTTCTTTAGTCTACTCGGAGGAGCCACGTGGACATGTCTGAGGAACAGTTATTGTGGGCGTAGAGTTCGAAGCGGCCGCAGTCGAACCCAATTGTCAGTCCTGCCGATGAATGATGCATGGCGCGGATCCGATGGTGGGGGGTTTGTAACGATATGGTCGGGCACCGGTCACTTCGAAAGGAAAGGCGACCTTTTCCGAAATACGTCTTCTTTCAAATCCTTCTTTCCCGCCACTGTACCGAGGCTCTTTTTTTGCCCATCCAACCATTCTTGCCTTCCAAAGCTCCTCGCAGGTTAGTCTCTCCTTCTAGTCTTTTTTCTCCTCGCCTTAGTTGAGTAGGACCTTTCTTCTAAGGGCTAGGTTCACCTCCTGACCTACATCTGCTTTCCTCTTCTTTTCTTGATTTTCTTCGCTATGTCCTGTTTCGAGCCAGGTTTCCATCCTTCGACCAATCAGGGAGAAGCCGGGCCTTCTAGGCCAAGACCGCCATCATCTTCTTCTTCTGATGAGGAGGGAGATGGGACGTGCTTCGAGCTTAGGGGGAGGCGTCGCCCTGGTGGTATAGTCATTAGGGAGCCCGATCTTAATCCTTCTTGTCCTTGTCCTCCTCCCCTGTCTAAACCCATCTCCGATCCTATCCAGTCAATAGGTCCCGACAAGATCATTTCGATGATCTCTGCTAAGAAACTGGGGACCATCCGGGATGTGTATGGCATCCCGTACTCCATCCGACTTTTAATCTCCTAACCGGGGGACTGGGTTACTTCCAGTAGCTCAGGCCGAATTGCTTTCTATGAGGACACCTTTTCAAGAGGGCTCCGCTTCCCTTTTCATCCCTTCTTTTTGTCTGTGCTGAGCAACTACCGCTTGGTTCCTGCTCAGCTAGTCTCTAATGCCATAAGGACTATCTTCTACTTCATTATGCTCTGCCACTTCCACGGGATCGTCGCCCATTTTTCTCTCTTCAGAGCCTTCTTTACTCTGAAGCGCTAACCCACCAAAGACGGGTGGTTGTCCCTCTCTTCTCGTCCGAGGGGGATCAAGTTCGAACTTCCCTCTTCCATCAAAGAAAGGAAGAGCAAGTTCTTCTTTGCCACAATTGAGGGGATTGACTAGGTGTAGAGCAAACCAGATCGATCCCCCAATAGAAATTCTACAGTCGAAACAGCCGACAAGGATGTTTACGAGCAGCTCTGAATTGCTTAGATTCCTTCTCTCAAGGTTCTGTTATCATAGCAGAACCTCGTCGAGGCCGGGGTCTGCCCAACAGGGGAGTTGGGTGAGTTTGCCTCGAGTCCTTTTTGCTTCCTTTAATCTGTTTCTCTCGGTCCAATATTGACATTATGTCTTCTGCATGCAGGTATGAGGTTCTTTATGGAAGATCTGCTATCGATCACCCAAAGAGGCCTCCGGCGGGATTAACAGAGGAGCCTTCTCTGAAGAGGTCTCGCGGTGAGGGCGCATCGACGGCCACCCCCACTGAGCAGATCGAGCCGAGGAGGCAAGAGTCTGAGGCTGCTTTCGCACAGGCAAGGGGAGTAGCGGCTACTGCACCTAAGCCAGAGCAGAGGGCAGCCAAGCCTGTGGTGGAGCGGGCGAGGCGACGAGAGCTAGCCCCCACCTCGAAGCTCAAGGTGGTTGTCTAGGCCAGGGCTGCGGCAGCTGCCACCATCATGTCACCCCATCCTTCAGAGCTTGTCATCATCGAAGATGGGGTGCAGGAAGGATTGGATCCAGCATCGGTGGTTCCATTGGAGGAGGCACCGGCTCCCAACCGGCCCCCGAGGCCTTTGCTGGCAACGGAGTGGGTGACTCCGCCTCAGGGGCAGGCAGGAGGGAGAGATGATGCAGAACGAAAGCTCTGATACCAAAAATGATGCAGGACAAAGAACAAAGAAGCGTATGCAGAAGTAAATTTAAGATTAATTCTCTTTTTTTTTTCTTTTTTTTTTTTATATTTCAGAAATTGGCTTCGACTCAAAGTAAAGTTAAACTAAGTTGATGGAAACTAGGTAAGGATTGAAAGCACAATTTAGAAGAAGCTAAGTTATCAGAGTAGTTCAGAAGTAACGGATCGCTGGGGGTTGAGAAACTCCCAGACCTAGGGTTTCGCTCTAATCTTTCAACAGGATAGAAATAAAGAGAAGAGATGGTTTACCAACCAAACAGTGATCTTCACAGAATTTGGGTGGAAGAACTCTCTCGAGCAGATTGTTGGATCCTCGGATTTGGCTATCTTCGCAATGGATCCTCCAATACTGGCCTCGTGGCTGGGTCGGCTTCTCCTGAACTCAAGATCTGAGAAGAAGAAAAACAAGTGATGGATTCAGAGACTCAGGAAAGGATTTACCAGTTCGAAGAACTTGAAGGCTGATGTCGCTGAGACCGGATTCTCTTGAAGGCTGATTCGACTCCCTCTGGAAAGAGCTTTGGATCTGAAGTATCCGGACTGGAGCTGGATGCTGGTGGTCGGCCTGGACTGGGAGAGAGAGGCCATGGGAGGTGGAATAGGCTAGGGTTTGGTGGATTGAAGTGGATGGTGGGCGGCTAGGGTTTTGGAGTAGAATTGGCTAACCTAGGGTTTGGGTTTTGGAGATCTCACACCTCCTCAAGGTTCCTGGGAAACCCGGATTTACTCCCTCACAGAGCTCAACACCTGGATGCAAGTTTGGAAGAGAGAAAACACAGAGTTTGCTCACAAAAAAAGTTGGTTTCATTCATCTGATTTTTAATTCAAGAGTTACATAGAGTTGAATATATAGACATAACAAAGAAATAAAATTTCATACACTTCCCATGTGGGACTAATAGGACTAACCCACACTTTAGGCATCAAATTCTCTTCCTAAGACTCCTTCCATGAGTGGGCAGCCCAAAAACTCCAAGAAAACTTGAAAATCAGCTCCAAATGGCATGTTATGGGGGTGTCTCCTAGTATCTCTCCATGAATCAAGGATTTTCCCTTCATGGTTTGGCTCTTTTGGACACCTCCTAGTCTTGCTCCACAAGTTTAGGCTTCTTCCTTTCATGGCTTTGGCACTTTAGGAAACTTTTGGGTGCCTCCTTGATTTTCTCCCCAAGACATGCTCTCTTCCCTTTTATAACTTGGATTTTTATGGAACATTGTGGGGCACCTCCTTGATCCTCTATTCAAGAAAAATTCTTGCCATCCTGGCTTGGTTTTATCTGGAAAGAAGTTGGCTCCTCCTTGGATTGAGATATCTTGATGGATTTCTCCCCAAGTGGTGCAAGAAAAAAGAACCTGCTTACTTGAGGCATGGGGACCAAGGTACACTGGATGGAGATGTGGCAGGGAGTGTGGTACCCACTTGTAGCTGGAAAATGTGGTGCCTTATGGCAAAGGGAATGACACCTACCTGGGCCTTGGACTTGGACTGAGTCAACATGACCCAACAAAAATTGAAATGACAAAATTACAGACTCAAAATTGAGTTGATCAGGTCAACCCTTATCACAAAACCAGAAAATCCTAATTCTTCGGGCAAGGTCAATCAGAGATCCAGATGGAGCCCTGAAGTCTTCTTCTGAGTCTGGTGCCCGCACCAATTCTCCCGGGGTGGGAGGAACTCGACCTTGTCGAGTAAGGCTCAAGTTGGCTCTGGTATCTCTCCAAGAGGTCCGGATCCAAATCTTGTAGTTCTTCTCGGGAGATCCAAGAGTCATCAGAGTCTGGCCTTCCTTGCCAGCGGACCAAGTATCTTTGGTATCCTCGATTACGAGTAGAGATAACCTGATCATCCAGGATCTTTTCAATCTGCTCTTTCCTCACAGGCCAGTTTGTTGGTGGACACACAGGGTCGGGATCACTCTCAATAATAGGATTAGGTTCAAAAGGCTCACTGGGAATCACAACTGGCTCCCTGTACTCTACTAGGTCTGTAATGTTGAAAGTATAGCTATTGCCTAGTTCTGGAGGCAACTCAAGCACATAGGCATTGGATCCTACTCTCTTCACTACTCTAAATGGTCCAGCTCCTCTAGAATGTAACATTCTAACGGTTCCAGGAGAAAACCGCTCAGGCCTTAACCTAATCATTACATAGTCTCTCTCTCAATAAAAGTTTTGACTCGTCTTTGAGAATCAGCCAACTTCTTATAAGTTTCATTACTTAAAGTTATTTTGGCATGAATTTCTTTATGCAAGTCCTTTACATTCTATGCAAGTGCATCAAGAGACTTGTGTGTGTGGGCTAATAGTGAAATCAGATCAAGTGGTGTGTGAGGCTTGTATCCATGAACAATTTCAAAGGGACTCTAGCCTATAGACCTATTGATCGAAACATTGAATGCAATTTCAGCCCTGGACAAAATACAAATCCCAATTCCTGGTGCTCTCAATCAAACCAAAATCTGAGCCAAAGCCTAGTAAAGGGTCAAGAAAACTAAACTAGACTGATGACACGTTCCTAAAGAATGGACTTTATTACAAAGGAACCCTAGGTCTAAACCTAACAAACTAAGGCTCTCTAGGTTTGACCTTGGGTCGGAGGAGGGCATGCAGAGCATGAAAACTTATTATGTTTGCCTAGTAGGTGCCATAAGGTCTTCCAGAAGTAGGTGGCAAACCTAATAGGTTCTGACACGTGGTTCACTCTAAAGGCTTCGACAAAGTATACTTGGATGGTGTAAGAAGCATTGGAAGTCCTAGAGAAAGGGAGGAGATATGAGGTGGAAGAACTTGAAGAATGTGACATCGATACTATTGGTTCCTTACTTGAGGAGACCTTGGAAAGCAACCAAGTGGTAGGACCTAGTTCAGAAATTCAAGAGATTTGTGAGAACAAGGTTCCTTTAGTCAAATACCCCCAGGAAGAACTCATAGTGTTAGCCCGAGATATCAGTGCATATCCTCTAATGACAGTCATTCCCCAAGTACCAATTGAAGATCTTTGCACTAAACTGTTTAAGTTTGCCCACCCTATGGTAGATCCTCTCCTTAGGATGACTGAATCAAGCCTCTTACAATTGGACCTTGTCCCGTGCTCAGCCACTAAGGTCTCTCCCGTAATCTCAGTTGAACATCCTTGTCTTGAGCGGATTGATTCACCCAGTCCTGGAGAAGTCCTCCTTATGACCCCAGACCCCTTCCTTCGCATGACTGACCTAACCTTCTCTAGAGTATACCTTTCCGCACCCATAGGTCAAATTTCAAGTCTTGAGGTCATCATCCATAGGCCCTCCCATGAATCATTCTCTAATCCAGTTCTTGAGAAAATGAATCATTATTTGCTTAGAGAACAAACCTTAACTATTGCAATCACATGTCTTAGGCTACTTCCCGAACCATCTCTTGATCCATTCCTGGGAGTAGCAAACTTTTCCTTTCGTAAGGATGACCAGTTGACACTCATAGATCACCATTCAAACCTTCAGGTCACCACCTTTAGTCAACAGGTAATTTGAGACTCCAACCCCAAAACCCTAGCTTAGTCCACCCATCTCTACTCCACCACCACCAAACCCTAATTTTCCATCTTCATCCCACGGCCCCTCTCTTCCACATCGAAGCCGATCACCAGCATCCAAGTTCAGATCAACTGTTTCAACTACAAAGCCAGTTCAAATGAGAGTCAGATCAGAATCAAGATCTCCGGAACTTCTACATCCAACAATCTTCATTAAGTCCTCAGGTCAGTGTCTTTCTTTGAGTTTCTGGTTCTTCTTTTGTTCTTCTTCTTCCAGATCCTGAGTTCGAGAAGGAGGCCAACCTTGCCATAGGACTACAATCTGAGGATCCATTGCGAACATACCCCGTCTCCAAGGATCCTACAATCTGCTCGAGAGTGTCCTCCAATTGAAGCAACGAGAGATATCACTGCTAGGTAACAAGAACCTTCCCTTCTCACTTTGTCTATTTCGTTGAAACTCAGAGCAAACCCTAGATCTGGGGGTTTCTCAATCCCCAGCGATCCTACTTTTGAGTTACTCTGATAATCCACTCCTTTTAATTGTGCTCTCTGTCATTTCTTAGTTTCTTTCAACATTAGTTTATCTTTCCTTTGAGTCAAAGCCGACTTCTGAAAATATATTAAAAAAAAAATACATTAATTTTAATTTACTTCCGCATCGCATCATCATCTTTTTTGTTCTGCATCAAGAGAGACTATCATCGGGTCCCATTCAGAATGGGGCCCGACGTCTCATTGCTTCGGGATCCAAAGCTAGCCGAATGCATGATGGATTTCTCCATCCAATCGTGTGATCAGAAGGAGATGGCAGGGAAGGTACTGGGGGATGCAATCAGCAGCATCTTCTCCCTACTTTTCAAGGTAAGTGGGTTTAACCTCCTAGAGCTCTCTTTCCTTTTCCCTTCTCCTCTTGACATCTTATTTGGTGCAGGTCAAAGCTGAGACACTCCTTATTAGAGACTGCTGCCATAACTGGTTGAAGAATGACCAGCAACGTGTAGCCGAGGTCGAGGCTCTGAAGGCCGAGCTAAAGGAGAAGGCTGATGTCTCCTGAGAGCTCGGTCTGAAGAACAAGGAGCTCCAAAGGGGGCTCATAGGTGCTGAAAGGCGCTCGAAGGAGCTCCAGGAGGAGCTCGACCAGGAGCAGGGCCAGTCGAAGAGCAAGGTCGAGGAGCTCACGGCCACCGAGAAAAGGCTGAGCTCATTCATCGTTGAGGCAGTCCGGTAGAAGGGGATCGCCCAGTCCCTTTAGGCTATGCTGGACACGACAAAGAAGAATCTGGCCATGGCCGAGAGGGAGGCAGCGGAGGCGGCCAGGTCGGTGGCAAGGGAACAAGCCATCGAGGCAAGGAAGGAGGCGGAAGGGGCCATGGAAAGGTACAAGGCCTTGGAGGAGTTTGCCGCCGAATTCTATCAGATAGCGTCGTACTCCTTTTATAAGGGTTTTATGTACCTATGCGACCAAGTCGAAGGGTTTGTCCCCGACGAGGGCCGTAACCGGCTCTGCTTCCCTCGAGCTGCAGGCATGGATTTGGGTGTTGCAGAGGGATCCGCCATCGTACCTGAACTTTCCCCGCCGGTGCTGGTTGTCGAGGCCGGAGCTAAAGAGTTCAGAACCCTAGGGGAAGGAACTTCACCGCCATGCAACCCTACAGATGAGGATACCCGAATAGAGTAGACTTTGCTTTCTTTCTTTTCTAGTATTGGCCTGGGTTGCCCGGCATGTCGGGGGCCCAAGAATATTTGTAAATGAACAACCTATTTTTAATGGAATGCATTTTTCCTTCAATTGTCTTGACTTGAGCACTTCAGGCCTCAACCTCTTCCTCTTCTCCCTTCCTTTCTCTTTTCTTTTTCTTCTTTTTTTTTACATATATATACATGCGATGGGATAAGAAGAGAGGTTTCCGCCTTGTTGTTGGATGTCCTTGACTCCAATGCTATAGAGTTGAACTCTGGGCTTTGGTGTCTCGGAGCTGGGCTCAGATACTTAGTGGCTGGAGATCTGAGCTCCGGGCTTTGGGATCTCGGTGCTAGGCTCTGGGACCTAGTGGCCAGAAAGCTTGGTTCCGGGCTTTGATGTCTTGGAGATAGGCTCGAAGACTTGGTGGTCGGAGAGCTTGGCTCCGGGCTTTGAGGTCTCGGTGCTAGGCTCTAAGACCTGGTGGCCGGAAAGCTTGGTTTTGGGCTTTGATATCTTGGAGCTGGGCTCGAAGACTTGGTGGCCGGAGAGCATGGCTCTGGGCTTTAAGATCTCGGTGCTAGGCTCTGGGACCTTGTGGCTAGAAAGCTTGGTTCCGAGCTTTAATGTCTTGGAGCTGGGCTCGAAGACTTGGTGGCCGGAGAGCTTGGCTCCGGGCTTTGAGGTCTCGGTGCTAGGCTCTGAGACCTAGTGGCAGGAAAGCTTGGTTCCGGGCTTTGATATCTTGGAGTTGGGCTCGAAGACTTGGTGGTCAGAGAGCTTGGCTCTAGGCTTTGATGTCTTGGAGCTAGGCTCGAAGATTTGGTGGCCGGAGAGCTTGGCTTCGGGCTTTGATATCTTGGAGTTGGGCTCGAAGCTTGGTGGCCTAAGATCTAAGCTCCGGGCTTGGATGTCCTAGAGCTAGGCTCAAAGACTTGGTGGTCAGAGATCTGAGCTCCGGACTTGGATGTCTTGGAGCTGGGCTCGAAGATTTGGTGGCCAGATATCTGAGCTCCGGGCTTTGATGTCTTGGAGCTGGGCTCGAAGACTTGGTGGCCGGAGAGCTTGGCTCCGGGCTTTGATGTCTTGGAGCTGAGCTCGAAGACTTGGTGGCTGGAGATCTAAGCTCCGGGCTTGGATGTCCTGGAGCTGGGCTCGAAGACTTGGTGGCCGGAGATCTGAGCTCCGGGCTTGAATATCTTGGAGCTGGGCTCGAAGACTTAGTGGCCGGAGAGCTTGGCTCCGGGCTTTGATGTCCTGGAGCTGGGCTCGAAGACTTGGTGGCCGGAGAGCTTAGCTCCGGGCTTTGATGTCTTGGTGCTGGGCTCGAAGATTTGGTGGCCGGAGAGCTTGGCTCCGGGCTTTGATGTCTTGGAGCTAGGCTCGAAGACTTGGTGGCCGGAGATCTGAGCTCCGGGCTTGGATGTCTGGGAGCTGGGCTCGATGATTTGGTGGCCGGAGATCTGAGCTCCGGGCTTGGATATCCTGGAGCTGGGCTCGAAGACTTGGTGACCGAAGAGCTTTGCTCCGGGCTTTGATGTCTTGGAGCTGGGCTCGAAGATTTGGTGGCCGGAGAGCTTGGCTCCGTGCTCGAATGTCTAGGAGTTGGGCTCGAAGACTTGGTGACCAGAGAGCTTGGCTCCGGGCTTGGATGTTTGGGAGCTGGGCTCGAAGACTTGGTGGCCGGAGAGCTTGGCTCTGGGCTTTGATGTCCTGAAGTTAGGCTCAAAGACTTGGTGGCCGGAGATCTAAGCTCCGGGCTTGGATGTCTGGGAGCTGGGCTCGAAGACTTGGTGGCTAGAGAGCTTGGCTCCGGGCTTTGAGGTCTCGGCTCTGGGCTCTGGGACCTGGTGGCTGGAAAGCTTGGTTCCGAGCTTTGAGCGCTAGACCTAGGGTCTGGCGGGAGTTCTCCTACAAGACAAGAAACATTTGCACAAGGGGAATCTTAATTATTGATGAGAAGGTACCTTACGCTATTGGTGCCGGAGAACCGGGAACCGCATTTTGATGTTGGAGTGTTGGGCTCCGAGTTTTGGCATGCCAGGCCTTGGGCCGGGTAATGATATTCCTGCAAGATGGAAGGCGATCTGTGCCAAAATGGGCCTTCATTATTTTAAAGGGTGAGCCTTGCATTATTGATAATACTTCCTCAGGTTGCAGGCATTCCATGTTCATGAGAATCTGGCACCACCCAGATCCGCGAGGTAGTATGCTCTATGCGGAAGAGCTTCGACCACCTTATAGGGACCTTCCCTGTTTGGTGAGAGCTTGCTGCTCTCCTGGGTTTGAGATGCTTCAGCTCGGCGGAGCACCAGGTCGCTAGTTTGAAAAACCTTGGGTCTTACTCGGGCATTATAGTATTGGGCAACTCGCTACCAGTATGCTGCCATCCGGAGTCGAGCTTTGTCTCTGGTCTCCTCGAGGAGGTCCAAGTTGAGCAAAAGATATGCCGAGTTTTACGCTTCATCATATTGCTGTATCCGCAATATGGGCAGGCCGAGCTCGACTGGGACCATGGCCTCGGCACCGAAGATGAGGTTGAAGGGCGTCTCGTCCATCGCTGTCCTGGGTATCGTGTGGTAGGCCCAGAGAACACTTAGGAGTTCTTCCACCCACCTATCCTTGGCCTGGTCTAGTCTTGTCCTAAGCCCCTGGAGGATGGTTCGGTTGGTCACTTCGGCTTCTCCATTTGATTGGGGGTGAGTGATAGAGGTGAAACGGTGCTGGATGCCATGCTCGGCACAGAAACCTTTGAACTCTCGATTGTCAAACTGCCGCCTGTTGTCAGTGATGATGTAGTGGGGGAGTTCGAAGCGGCATATTATAGACTTCCAGAAGAATTGGCAGACCTTAGCTTCTATGATCCGTGACAGTGGCTCTACTTCTACCCATTTGGTGAAGTAGTCGATAGCCACCAGCAAGAACCTCCGTTGTCCCGGTGCAGTGGGAAATGGCCCTAAAATGTCCATTCCCCATTGGGTGAAGGGCCAAGGGGCGGAGAGCTATGAGATCGGTGCCGTCGGCTGACGTTGTATGTGAGCATGGCGCTGGCATTTGTCACACCTCTTCACGAAGTTGGTGGCATCCTCCCTTATGGTCTCCCAGAAGTATCTGATGCGGGACAGGGATTGGACTGGATCGCTGGTGAGCATGAAAGTCACCAGGGATTAGGATTTGCAAAGGAGGAAAGAAGAGGGTACAGGGTTAAGAAAAAATACTGGGGTTCACATAGATTCCCCAAGAAGAACAAGCACATGGCAAAGGGGCTCACACAGATGCCCTAGAAGAACAAGCACATAGCAAAGGGGCTCACATAGATGCCCTGGGCTCACACAGATGCCCAAAATCAGGGATCACACAGAAACCCTGGGAAGATGGAGAAGGGATCATACAGATACCCTAGGAGCACACAGATCCTTCACACAGAACAATAGAAATTTTATTCATCCATCCTCCCATTACAAAAGGCTGAGGGTGGTATTTATAGATTTTCCAACCCTCATTTGAATTTGAATACAAGATAAAAAGATAAGAACGAATCAAATTCAAATATAAGATAGGATAAGATAAGCCTATCCATATATCAATCCTAACCAACCAAATCCTAAATCAAATTCAAATATAAGATAGGATAAGATAAGCCTATCCATATATCAATCCTAACCAACCAAATCCTAATTCAAATTTTAAACAAAAGATAAATCCTAAATAAATTTATTCCAAAAATGCTTCAAGATCTGTGCCACTCCAATAATTATGCTTGCTCCAAGATCCGTGCTTGAGATGTCCCCATCAGTATCCCTGGCAGAGAGCTTTGTATGCCAATGTCCTTCCTCCCACGTGGTTCCCGCACAGGCCTTCATGTATCTCCTAGAGAATGAAGGCTGCCTCTGCTGGTCTTAGGCACTTCAAAAGCGGGTATGAGTAGGATCGGCGATAGAGCAGCCCTTCCATTAGGACCAACCGAGATGCTTTCTTTTTGACGAGGCCGGCCTCCACGTGGTCCTCGGGCAAAGTGCCATCAGTGATGTATCTGATGTACCTATCCATCCAGCTTGGCTCCAGGGTGACTTGGTGCACCTCCTCGGGAGTTTCGTAGCTTGAATTTTCAAGGTACTCAATGTATGCACGGCCCAGCGATGAGTCCGGCAAGGTTGCGAGTCTCGATAGTGCATCCGTGCGAGCGTTCTCTCCATGGGGGTTGTGGAAGATGTTGAAGCGTCGGAAGCCTGTCGTGCACGAGCGGACTCGCTCCAGTTACATCATCATTTGGGGATCTCTAGCTTCATACTCTTCGGAAACTTATCTGGCCACCAGTTGGGAGTCGGAGAAGACCTTCATGTTCTGGATGCCTAGCTCGCATGAGACCTTTAGGCCCGTGAGAAGTGCCTCGTACTCCACCTGGTTATTTGTTGCGGCGAATTTGAAATGGAGGGCACACTCCGCCACGACCCTGTCGTTATTGGTGAGAATGAGTCCTGCTCTACTTCCGCCAGAGTTGGATGCGCCATCCACATGGAGGATCCAAGGTTCCTTTTTCATGTTAGGCTCAACTCAATGCTTCGTGGAAGTCTGCTCTGGCTCCTCGACGAGTCACGTGCACTCGACAAGAAAGTCGGCTAGGACCTGGGACTTCTGTGATGACCTTGGCCGATATGCAATATCGAACTCAATCAGCGTCAGGGACCATTTAGCCAACTGCCTGGATGTTCGGGGTGGCTGAGTATGGTCCTCAGCGACTGGTCCGTTACCACCATAATTGGATGTGCTTGGAAGTTGGGGCTGAGGTGCTTAGCAGATATTATTAGAGCAAAAAAAAGTTTTTCGTAGCAGGTATACCTGATCTTCGCATCGTGAAGGATTTTGCTAGTGCAGTATACCAGCTTCTGAGATCCATCCTTGTCCGCACGGATGAGGACCGAGCTGACAGCTCCAGGTGTGACTGCCAGATAGAGCAGGAGCTCCTCCCCTTCCTCCAGTCTAGAGAGCAGCAGGGGAGAAGCCAGGAACTCCTTTAGTTCTTCAAAGGCTGCCTTGCACTCCTCCGTCTAGGTGAAGTCGTGCATCTTGTGCAGTGCCTTGAAGAAGGGAAGGCAGCGATTAGCCGACCTCGAGATGAACCGGCTTAGGGCTACAATACACCCTGTCAAGCGCTGGACCTGCTTCCTGGATGTCAGGTGCTCCATGTTGACGATCGCCTGGACCTTCTCCGGGTTCGCTTCAATGCCCCTCTAAGTGACCATGAAGCCAAGGAACTTCCCTGTCGCCACTCTGAAGGCGCACTTTGCTGGGTTCAGTTTCATTTGGTGCTTTCGAAGATTGTTGAAGGCTTCGACGAGGTCGGTGACGTGATCTGAGCTCAGCTTGCTCATGACAGGCATGTCATCCACGTACACTTGCATGTTCCGGCCAATCTGATCTTTGAAGATCCTATTGACCAGATGCTGGTACGTGGCCCCAGCATTCTTCAGACCAAAGGTCATCATCTTGTAGCAGTAAGTCCCTTGGTCGATAATGAAGGCGGTGTGCTCCTTGTCCCCTAGGTGCATCTGAATCTGATTGTATTCGGAGAATGCATCCATAAAGGAGAGAAGTCGGTGACCCGAGGTGGCATCCACCAGTTGATCAATCTTTGGTAGGGGGAAACTATCCTTCGGGCATGCCTTGTTAGGTCGGTGTAGTCCACACAGATCCTCCATTTACCGTTATTCGTTTTTATCATCACCACATTCGCCAGCTAGCTTGGGTATTGCACCTCCCGAATGAAGCCAGTGGCGAGGAGTTTGTCGACCTTCTCGTTGATTACCGCATGCCTCTCAGGGGGGAAACTCTTCTTCTACCGAACTGGCCTGCACCTCAGGTCAATGCTCAGCTTGTGAGTGATGATGTCAGAGGGAATACCTGGCATATCGGTCACTATCCAGGCGAATATGTCAGCATTTGCCCATAAGAACTCCCAAAGGTGAGTTCTTTCCTCCTCTTGTAGCTGGGCCCCAATCTGTACCGTCTTCTCCTGATCGGTTCCAAGTAGAAAAGAAAGTAGATGCTCGACCGAGCTACCTCTAGGGTCTTGCACCTTTTGGTCGAGCTCGTCCTCCCTGGGATCTTCCCTGGGGACTTTGGTACCTGGGAGTTTGGAAATAATGTTGGATCGGTTGAGGTGCACCTCTCATTTCGCCGACTCTGCAGGGAGTTGGGAACTGCACCAGCAACCATCTCATGGAGACGATGGCGTCGAGCATATTGAGCCCGAGTTGGCCAAGGATCACATTGTAGGCCGAAGGCAATCTAACTACTATGAAGGTCATCATGACAATGCTCTGCCGAGGTAGGGTCCTAGTAGTGACTGAGAGAGTTATCTCTCCCTCAACCCTAACTGAATCCCCTATGAAATCGATAAGGGGTGTGTGCACAGGTCTGAGCTGTGCGAGAGACAAATTCATTCTGGAGAAGGCATCATAAAAAAGCACATCTGTGGTGCTTCCACTATTAACCATGATGCATTTTACAGGATGCCTTGCAATCATCATCTCAATGACCATGGCATCGTTATTTACATTTTATCCCCAATCTCCCCCTTCCCTCATAAAGGGGAGTACATCTTCAAATTGCCCTGCCCCTAGGCATTCTTGGACGTGCGCTCAGCTCCCCAGCATATCATCTCTACCGGCTTCTCGGTAGGGTGGTTGTCCACTATAGGAACTGGCGGGAGGGCGACGAGCGCCTGAGGTTCTGTTTGAGATCTGCCCCCCACGTACCTCCCGAGGTAACCTCTCTTGATGAGTTCTTTGATCTCCTTCTTGAGGTTGCGGCATTTCTCGGTGTCGTGGTGGTAGTGACAATACGTCATCTTGTCATGGCTAAAGGATGGCCTCATTGGAGGTGGGCGCTTCAAGTAGGGCTCACCTTCGATCTCCATCAGGATTTTTGTCCTCGGGATGAGCAGGGGGGTGAGTGTCTTCTCTGGGATTTGAGCGTACCTCGGTCTTGACCCCTAGTGAAAGTTCGGAGATGGAGGACCTGGCTTCCGCATCCTGGACGACTCGATGGGAGCTGGCTTCTTTGATGGCTTCCCGTCGAGCTCCCTCCTCGTACGGTCTACCTCCTCGGCATGGACGTACTTCTGAGCTCGGAGGAGGAGCTTGGAGTAGCTCTTGGGGGGCTTCTTATCGAGCGAGTAGGTCAAGCGGGAGGTCCTGAGCCCTCGCTTTAGCGCCAGCATGGTGACTGGCTCTTCAAGATTATAAATCTCTAGAGCGGCAACTTTGAAGCGGGCCACGTAGTCTTATAGGGGCTCGTGGTCCTGTTGCCAGATGGAGAAGAGGTTGTTTGCCTCTCATAGCACCTTCTGACAGGCATCGAAATTGGCCACAAACTTTTGCTCTAGCTGAGCGAAAGAACCAATGGTTTCATGCTCGAGGCGGGTGAACTAGACTCGAGCCACCTTCTGGAGGGTTGCTGGGAAGGCGATGGAAAGAAGGGCATCGGTGGCCCCCTGGACCCTCATAAGGGCCTTGTAGCTTTCCAAGTAGTCCAGAGGGTCGGTGGTCCCATCGTAGGGATCCACCTGTGGCATCCGGAATTAGCTGGGAATCGGTTCCTCTTGGATCTCTCGGGAGAAGGGGGATGGGCGTCGTAGCCCGTTGGCTCATCGGCAGAGCCCTGCATATTCACAAATTGGCAGGATAACTCTGCCAGCTTGCGCTCATGCTCCTCCAGGTGCTTCTTGGCTATGCGCCTGATGGCTTCATCGGTAGAACCTTCTGCTGAAAGAGATGCAGAAGGTGACATGGGTGCATGGTGCCCATGAAGGGGGGACTTGCCTCTTCGACCTCGGCGGGGTTTGGATATCACTCGCTCGAGGGTGGGGGACCAGCTCTCCCCATCAGGGGACCCGGCCCATTGTCTCTTCGCCGAAGTCAAGTGACTACCCCAGTGGTCAGTGATGGCCCGTGACTGCGAAGTTCTCCCTTGGAAGGAACGCAAGCTGTCGCGAGGTGCTGCGGCATGGGCCGCGAGGATCCCTGGCTGTTGGTGGGTGGCCAAGGACCGTTATTGGTGCTGGAGCTAGCACATTGCCGTAGTGAGGATTTGCATCTATTGGGTGAGTGTGGCTAGCTGGACATCCGACGGAGGTGGCTGGGTGAGAACCGGGAGCTCCCCTTCTGGACCGTGTGGGTCTCCTTGAGAATGGGGGTCTCCCACATGGCTGGTGGATACTTCTCTCGCCCGTGTCATCACCATCCTCCCAGTGGACCACTTGCATGGGGCTTGTGCAGGATCAAAACATGTCAACTCCACCCCTACCTGGCATGCCAATCTGTTGCCGCCAAGATTATCATGGCCCGTAGCTGCTATCGATATCGAATCATCCCTCATTCTCTCGAGGTTGGCCGGTGCTTCAGGACCTGCAAAATAGGGGTTAGTGACCCGGGCCAGGGATTCTGGCGGGAGCACTCCGATGCTCAAGTCAGTGACGACCCAGGGGAATAGATCCTCCTAGTCGAGCCCCTCTTGATGGACTCCATGCTAGGAGGAGTGAATGGTGTGAGAGTGGGGGTGCAAGTGTGCTAGGAGAGATGTTAGCCAAGGTGGGCTGGCCCTCCTGTGAGGTTTCTTCTCCTTCACTTACTTGGGTGATGTTTTGTGGTTGAGTTTGAACTTACATACCTTCCTCCCTCTCTGGGGATGTCGAATGTTCTTTTTGTTGGGAATCCGGTGCACCGCAACGGAAGTGTAATTTCAAAATAATGAAATTTGCACCATAATCCCTTAGCCAAGATCTCCTTATTCAGGATTAAAACATATAAACATACAAACTCACATTGTTAGAATTAGGGCACCAACCTATTAACGCTAAATCCAATTTTGATGTAGAATCAAAACTTGGTGTTGAATGCCCCTTTTGATTTCACCAGGCATCCAAATGTCCACCCTCCAATGGTGATCCACAAGAAGATTGATCAAGATGCTAGCTTCTTCAAAATTCCTTCACTTGAATTCTTATCCAAGAACTCAAGAGGACTATGGCTTTAAAACTCCACGGTAGGGACTCCTTACTTCCTTTCTTTCTTCTTCCTCTCCCTTTCTTAAGACCTTGTCCTAAGAATGAAACTCTTGTCTTGAAGGAGGAGAAGAATTTAAGACACTAATGTCTTAATGTAAAGGAAATAGAAATAGAGTAATTCTTTTCTTTTACCGATCGAGAGATTCTTCCTATCTCTTGTTTTGGACTTGACTTTCAACAGAGAAGAGAACTCTGTAAAAAGGGAAACTCTCTGTGTCCTAAACAAGCTAAGGAGGAATCAGTCTCCTGGAAAGAAAAGAAAAATAAAACCTCTGTCGTACATTTTCCAACACCCGAGACCTCTGTTCCTTAAATAGATTACAAAGAGATGTCTTCACAACTCCCCATAAACACAATTCCATTTTGTCTCACGCCCCTTCCCTATTTCTCACGCCCCCTTCCCTCCTTCTCACGCCCTTCCAGATTAAAACTCATGGCTTTTCCTAAAAGAAAAGTCGTGAAATTCCAGAAGAAAGGAATCGCGATGTTTCGGTCTCCGAAGAGACGTTGTTTCGCGCAACCGGGAAGAGTCAGCGCCTTCCTTCTTTCTTAAAATCCCATCAGCTGTTGGATTCCCATCCAAGGGGGGACAAGTGATGTGGTATTTCTTAAGAAAGGAGGCCACCCCATCTTAATTCATCGGAGAATTAAGCGGGGTGCACCAAGAGTCCATGCGCCATGGACTCTTCCAAATGGCGCGCTAAGAGTCCATAAGCGCATGGACTCTTGGCATTTGGCATGAAAATGCAAGGGCGTGGGTGGGGAGACTAGCCTAGTTACATGGCTAGCCAATAGGGTTAGCCATATTCCCTATTTTCACAATTAGGGTCTAATTGGCTCCAATTAGAACCCAAATTGAACCAATCCGGAACCCTAATTCGAATCCGATTCGAATAGAAGCTAGGGTTTGCAACACCTGCTAGAGTGTTATCCTGCAAAGATGATTTAATCACAAATTAATCCCTTGATCAATCCTCTTAAGTGTGTGACCCATTGGGTTCCACATCTAGCCAGCAGTGGGTTCGAATACAAGTTGACCTAATTTGATTAGAACTCTTTCTAATCGATTTAGGTCAAACCGGGCTTACCCGATTTGATCAATTAGGACTCTTCCTAATAAGTGATCTTTGAATTTGATCAACCCACAAGACAAGATTGACGTCTAGCAATGTGTCATGTCTACCCGGAAGATATGGAAATTCTGGTGAAATACCAAAATTACCCTTCAGTAGAGACTTACCGTACAATTAAATCTTTTGATCAGCTTGCACCCAAAATATAACTATGGATATGGATATATGTCAAATCCAATATTATATTTATTTCTAGCTCAATCTTATATTGATGATTCAATTATCTTGATATTAGAAACCATCTCTAATATCTTTACTTTGATCAAAGATTCCCTAAATCTTCATCCGATTGTTAACTAGCTGGATGCAATCTCCTCTTACCAAGAGTGATCGATTCCTTGTTGACCTACTCATTACCTTCATATCCAATTCACCATTCCCAGTATCAATCCTGTGCATGACTCAGTGTCATGATTACGATTGAACCAAAGCATGGGTTCATGTACATAAGGTACTTATGGTAGTCTCGGGTCAAAAGATTACTTATACCACTCCCACTATGAGAACCTTCTATTGACATGTAGCTAAGACTCCATTAGATGTTCTCAAGTTGGATCATATCAGTGAACTCATTCTCCAATGAGCACCCACATCCTAGTATTAGTGTCATACACAAGTGACTGTGAGAGCAGTCACCCTTTCCAGTATACATGGGATGTGCTAGTCTTACCGGAAAACCCTGATCCCCTACTCAGGGTTCCTTTGACTAGGAATACTTTAGATTAAGGTTTTAAGATTTTAGGTCTCACTGGTATGATCTCATCATAACCCTAAAATCATAGCCCTAATCTATGGGGTTCATCATATAAAACACAGCGTATGATAAAAAATAATGCCTTTATTTAGAATATTGTCAATTACAATGGTTTGGGAGATACAACATAGATTGGCTTGTAGGGCATATCCCTTTCAATCTCCCACTTGCACTAAAGCCAATCACCTTTAAATCTTAATCCCATACACTCGAGGTGGCGATCAAACTCTCGCTGTGGTAGAGCCTTAATGAACGGGTCTGCTACATTGTTCTTTGTATCAACTCTATTTATGTAGACATCTTGTCTTTCTACTTTTTCTCGGACGAGATGGAAGCGTCACAGAATGTGCTTGGACTTATGATGAGCTCTTGGTTCCTTAGCTTGAGCAACAGCCCCAGTGTTGTCACAGTAAAGTGGCACTGGGTTTTCAATTTCAGGAACAACACCCAACTCTGTGATGAACTTCTTCATCCAGATTGCTTCCTTGGCGGCTTCACTAACAGCTATGTATTCTGCCTCTATGGTTGAGTCAGCTATAGTCTGCTGCTTGGTACTCTTCCAACTCACTGCTCCACCATTTAGGGTAAAAACATATCCCGAAATGGATTTGCTATCATCAGGGTCTGATTGAAAACTAGAATCAGAATAAGCTTCTAGTTTAAGATCAGAACCACCATAAACCAGAAAAATATCCTTAGTCCTTCTTAGGTACTTAAGAATATTTTTAACTGCTTTCCAATGATCCTCTCCTGGATCAGCCTGAAACCTACTGACAATGCCTAAAGCATATGCCACATCAGGCCTGGTACATAACATGGCATACATTATGGACCCTATTGCCGAAGCATAAGGTATAGAATTCATTCTATTTCTTTCTTCAGGTGTCTTAGGAGACATCCTTTTAGAAAGATGTATGCCTTGACTCATAGGAAGATAACCTCTTTTACTTCCATCCATGCTGAATCTTTTCAGCACTAAGTCAATGTACCTAGATTGGGATAAACCTAGCATCCTCTTATATCTATCTCTATAGATCTTAATACCTAGTATATAGGATGCTTCTTCCAAATCTTTCATAGAAAACTGGTTTGATAGCCAAACCTTGATTGATTGCAACATTGGGATATCATTCCCAATGAGGAGTATGTCATCTACATACAGAACCAAGAAGACTATGTCACTCCCACTAGTCTTCTTATAAATACAGGGTTCATCCACATTTTTGATAAAACCAAACCTTTTAATAGTTTCATCAAAGCGGATGTTCCAACTCCTGGAACTTGCTTTAATCCATAAATGGATTTCTTTAGCTTGAATACTTGATTAGGTTTATTCTTTGAAATAAAACCTTCTGGCTGTGACATGTAGACTTCTTCCTCAAGGAAACCATTGAGGAATGCAGTCTTCACATCCATCTGCCAGATCTCATAATCGTGGTACGCTGCTATAGCAAGTAAAATCCGAATTGATTTGAGCATGGCAACAGGTGAGAATGTTTCATCATAATTAATTCCCATTTTTTGTCTAAAACCTTTTGCCACTAATCTGGCTTTATAGGTTTCAACTTGGCCATCAGCCCCAATCTTTTTCTTATAAACCCATTTGCACCCAATAAGATTAACACCCTCTGGTGCATCGACCAAAGACCATACTTGGTTTACATACATAGAGTCTATTTTGGATTCCATGGCTTCTTGCCATCTATCTGAATCAGTGCTCAAGATAGCTTCCGTATAGGTCAGAGGTTCATCATTTTGAATGACTTGGGCTTCATTATTTTCAATAATAAACCCATACCTCTCAGGTGCCCATGGCACTCTATCAGACCTACGGGGAGGAGTTTTGTGTTCTGGTTCTGTCCTAACTATATGTTCTAATGGTTGAGAACTATTTATCTGTATTTCTTGTACTTCTCCAAGTTCAACAGTCTACCATTGCCCTTTTCTAAAATAAACTCTTTTTCTAGAAAAGTGGCATGCCTGCTGACAAAAATCTTTTGTTCAGTAGGATGGTAAAATAGATATCCTCTACCCTCTCTAGGATATCCTACAAATAGACATTTATCCGCTCTAGGTTCCAACTTATGTCCAAAATTTCTTTTAACATAAGCTGGACATCCCCATACCTTAAAATATTTAAGATACGGTTTCTTTCCACTCCAAATTTTATATGGAGTACTAACAACGGATTTAGAAGGTACCTTGTTCAGAATGTAAACAGCAGTTTCTAGGGCATGACCCCAAAAGGAAATGGGTAAATTTGTGAAGCACATCATGGATCGTACCATATCTAATAAGGTACGATTCCTCCTTTCAGCTATACCATTTAGCTGTGGTGTATAAGGAGGGGTCCATTCAGAAAGAATTCTATTAACTTTAAGATAGTCTAAAAACTCCATGGATAAGTATTCTCCTCCTCGATCAGAACGAAGAACTTTAATACTTTTCCCGTTTTGTTTTTCGACCATACTTTGATACTCCTTAAATTTATCAAAGGCTTCAGATTTATGTTTCATAAGAAACACACATCCGAACCTAGATAAATCATCTGTAAAAGTGATAAAATATGAGTATCCGCCTCTGGCCTGAGTTGTCATTGGACCACATACATCAGTATGTATAAGTCCTAATAACTCAGTTGACCTTTCTCCATGTCCAGTAAATGGAGTCTTGGTCATCTTACTCATGAGACATGATTCACAAGTTCCTAATGATTCATACTCATAAGGATCAAGAAATTTTTTCTTGTATAACTTGCTTATCCTAGACTCATTAACATGACCAAGTCGATGATGCCAAAGTAAAGTATCATTAAAGTCTTTTCTTTTTCTTTTATTATTGACATGAAAAACACTATCATTGGAAGAAAGAGTTAAGAGCCCATTGCTAAATATGCCAGAACAAATAACTTTATTAGACAACATTATCGAGCAACCAGTGCTCGTTACATCCATTACATATCCTTGTTTTAATAACAAAGGAATAGATATAATGTTCCTAATAATCTTTGGCATATAGTAACAATTTTCTAACTCCAAGATCTTCCCTGAAGGCAACTTCAGAATATAGGTCCCTACAGCTTCTGCTTGGATGATATCACCACTAGCACCTTAGAGATTGAAGTCACCTTCCTTCAATACTTTAAGCTTGTGGAGGTCCTACAAAGATTTGCATATATGGTAACCACAAGCGGTATCCAATACCCAAGTATTTGATATAAACGAATTTAATGTCAATATAGTATGTATCTCATACATACCTTTTGGTGCATCTGATGCACCAGGCTTCACGGTTGCAAGGTAAGCCTTGCAATTCCTTTTCCAATGTCCCGCTTTGCCGCAAAAGAAACAGGTTGACTGTTTTGAGGCCTTCTTTCCTTTCTTATTCTTATTGATGCCACCCTTAGGGTTTAGCCTCTTATTAAAACCCTTTTTGCCTGATTTCTTCTTATTGGTTTTATCAACAAGAAGAAGTGGAGCCTTTTCTTTCTTAACGTGGCTCTCTGCTGTTTTTAACATATTTAACAGCTCAGGCAAGGAAGTATTTAGTTTGTTCATGTGATAATTCAAGACAAACTGAAAAAATGACTCCGGGAGTGATTGCAGGATTAAATCCTGATTCAATTTCCCATCCATAATAAAACCTAATTGATCCAATCTGGTGATTAAGTCAATTACCTTCATAACATGATCCTGAACGGATGTTCCCTTTGTCATCCTAGCATGGAATAATTGCTTAGATATCTCGTATCTAGCAGTTCTACTTTGTTCTTTATAAAGCTCTTTTAAATTGAGCATTATGGAATGAGTATCCATGCTTTCATGCTGTCTCTGTAACTTATTGGTCATAGAGGCCAGTATGATACACTTGACAGTGAGGGAGTCATTCTGCTACATTTTGTATGTGGCCATATCTTCCTGTGTGGCATCATCCCCTAGTGGATTAAGACTAGGGGTATCAAGAATATAAGAAAGTTTTTCTGAACTCAGTACAATCTTTAAATTTCTCAACCAGTCCACATAGTTTGGACCAGTCAGTTTGTTGGTATCTAAGATACTTCGCAGTGATAATGAAGATGCCATTTATCTACATATAATAAAGAACAATATATAAGCAAACAACCATGAAATGACTTACATAATTAAATTAGGTCTTCAATTTAATTATGTCTCCCACTATTTTATCAAAAATCATAGCCCTCATTATGATAATCGAGAAAGAACCCTGATCGGTTTTTCTTAGTGAGATTGAGATCCTAATAACTTATAAAAGATCTTGCAGATAACACAACAAATCTTTTACAAAGGTAGGAAACTCTTCCAATTATATCTCATATAATTCTCAAGAAGTAACTTGGCCTCTAGAACATTATTAGTCTTGCAGAAAACACAACAAACCATAATGTTCTAGTTAGGTCAAGACCCTTTCATTTCAATACAGTCAGTACTCAAATATAATGCCCTTGCAGATAACACAACAAAGCATTATACTGAATATACTGTAAGCATATCTATGCACTAGACTAGTATTATGTCAATCACCATATTAGGTCTTGCAGATAACACAACAAACCTAATGTGGTTCATAACACAATAATGATCCAGCATGAAGGAAGGCCAATATATAGTATTTTTAACACTAAGCATTTTAGTCAATATTTAAATATAATCAAATCGGCCAAGCAAGTGGAAGAGATGTGGGAGTCCCCCCGTTGCTTTCCTAGACACCAATAAAAATTGGCCAGGTCAGTCAACGGAACCAATTAAAAACCACAATTCTCTTTACCTTCCCAGAACCACCTTTCTAGACACCAAATGATCAATTGTTCATCATGACTAGTGATGCTTATTAGTTAAATATACTATGACTTAATATAATTTTTAAGAGGAGGGTTTTATAAAATTGCCATCACATTCTTATAGAACATATCACAATCATATCAATCTGATAAAACAAATATGTGCTAAGTGTGTCATCATACTAGGACAACCATTTACCACATAATGGATCCACCATTATGCCAGGGCAACCTTATTTCAGTATGATGACTTCAAAACTAATCATATCTCTATAATAATTAGGGTTTGAGTGAAAAACCCTAACTAGTGGCATACATCAAAACAAAAAATTATCATATATGCATCCCATAAATATGCTAAGTGTATCAGCATTCAAGGGTTTAAAACCCTAACATGCGACACTACAACAAAAACACATATAAATAATTTTCATATGTTTTAACTGTAATAAGGGTGGCTCTGATACCACTGATGGGAATCCGATGCACCGCAGCGGAAGTGTAATTTCAAAATGATAAAATTTGCACCATAATCCCTTAGCCAAGATCTCCTTATTCAAGATTAAAACATATAAACATACAAACTCACATTGTTAGAATTAGGGCACCAACCTATTAACGCTAAATCCAATTTTGATGTAGAATCAAAACTTGGTGTTGAATGCCCCTTTTGATTTCACCAGGTGTCCAAATGTCCACCCTCCAATGGTGATCCACAAGAAGATTGATCAAGATGCTAGCTTCTTCAAAATTCCTTCACTTGAATTCTTATCCTAGAACTCAAGAGGACTATGGCTTTAAAACTCCACTGTAGGGACTCCTTACTTCCTTTCTTTCTTCTTCCTCTCCCTTTCTTAAGACCTTGTCCTAAGAATGAAACTCTTATCTTGAAGGAGGAGAAGAATTTAAGACACTAATGTCTTAATATAAAGGAAATAGAAACAGAGTAATTCTTTTCTTTTATCGATCGAGAGATTCTTCCTATCTCTTGTTTTGGACTTGAGTTTCAACAGAGAAGAGAACTCTGTAAAAAGGGAAACTCTCTATGTCCTAAACAAGCTAAGGAGGAATCAGTCTCCTGAAAAGAAAAGAAAAATAAAACCTCTGTCATACATTTTCCAACACCCGAGACCTCTGTTCCTTAAACAGATTACAAAGAGATGTCTTCACAACTCTCCGTAAACACCATTCCATTTTGTCTCACGCCCCTTCCCTATTTCTCACACCCCCTTCCCTCCTTCTCACGCCCTTCCAGATTAAAACTCACGACTTTTCCTAAAAGAAAAATTGTAAAATTCCAGAAGAAAGGAATTGCGATGTTTCGGTCTCCGAAGAGATGTTGTTTCGCGCAACCGGGAAGAGTCAGCACCTTCCTTCTTTCTTAAAACCCCATCAGCCGTTGGATTCCCATCCAAGGGGGGACAAGTGGTGCGCTATTTCTTAAGAAAGGAGGCCGCCCCATCTTAATTCATCGGAGAATTAAGTGGGGCGCTCCAAGAGTCCATGCACCATGGACTCTTCCAAATGGCGCGCCAAGAGTCCATAAGTGCATGGACTCTTGGCATTTGGCATGAAAATGCAAGGGGGCGGGTGGGGAGACTAGCCTAGTTACATGGCTAGCCAATAGGGTTAGCCATAATCCCTATTTTCACAATTAAGGTCTAATTAGCTCCAATTAGAACCCAAATTGAACCAATCCGAAACCCTAATTCGAATCCAATTCGAATAGAAGCTAGGGTTTGCAACACCTGCTAGAGTGTTATCCTACAAAGATGATTTAATCACAAATTAATCTCTTGATCAATCCTCTTAAGTGTGTGACCCATTGGGTTCCACATCTAGCCAGCAGTGGGTTCGAATACAAGTTGACCTAATTTGATTAGAACTCTTTCTAATCAATTTAGGTCAAACCGGGCTTACCCGATTTGATCAATTAGGACTCTTCCTAATAAGTGATCTTTGAATTTGATCAACCCACAAGACAAGATTGACGTCTAGCAACGTGTCATGTCTACCCGGAAGATATGGAAATTCTGGTGAAATACCAAAATTACCCTTCAGTAGAGAGTTACCATATAATTAAATCTTTCGATCAGCCTGCACCCAAAATATAACTATGGATATGGATATATGTCAAATCCAATATTATATTTATTTCTAGCTCAATCTTATATTGATGATTCAATTATCTTGATATTAGAAACCATCTCTAATATCTTTACTTTGATCAAAGATTCCCTGAATCATCATCCGATTGTTAACTCGCTGGATGCAATCTCCTCTTACCAAGAGTGATCGATTCCTTGTTGACCTACTCATTACCTTCATATCCAATTCACCATTCCCAGTATCAATCCTGTGCATGACTCAGTGTCATGATTATGATTGAACCAAAGCATGGGTTCATGTACATAAGGTACTTATGGCAGTCTCAGGTCAAAAGATTACTTGTACCACTCCCACTATGAGAACCTTCTATTAACATGTAGCTAAGACTCCATTAGATGTTCTCAAGTTGGATCATATCAGTGAACTCATTATCCAATGAGCACCCACATCCTAGTATTAGTGTCATACACAAGTGACTGTGAGAGCAGTCACCCTTTCCAGTATACATGGGATGTGCTAGTCTTACCGGAAAGCCCTGATCCCCTACTCAGGGTTCCTTTGACTAGGAATACTTTAGATTAAGGTTTTAAGATTTTAGGTCTCACTGGTATGATCTCATCATAACCCTAAAATCATAGCCCTAATCTATGGGGTTCATCATATAAAACACAGCGTATGATAAAAAATAATGCCTTTATTTAGAATATTGTCAATTACAATGGTTTGGGAGATACAACATAGATTGGCTTGTAGGGCATATCCCTTTCACTTTTAAGTCTGGGTGACCGTTGAGCACCTACCTTGGGATCTTTCCCATGCTGGCAGTGCACGTGCAATGATATTCCATGCCATGAACGGGACATTTTTCCCGATTTGTGATATGGGGGACTGTCATGTGTTCTGACATTCCTTCTGGTTGCCCCATTCTGGGAAGCCTTGCAGTGCCTCGCTCGGGGGGCCACCGCCCCCGGGATTCGAATCTCTTGGTTGACTTCCTCTTTCGGGCGGTGCAGGTAGTTGGTAGAGAGAGCAGCTGTTGGCTCTACTTTGTGATTTTGATGAATTATAAAATGTTGAGTACATATGTTGTACTAATGTTTATTTCTAGTTATGAGTTTTCAGGAAACAAGCACATCACATTTTCAAAATTAAAGTTTCATGGCACGCTTTGGCACGAAGTATCTTTCATAATTTGAAGAGTCTTTTCCAAGCAAAAAGGGCTTAAACAAGTTCAATTATCGCTTATTTATATTGCATTTAAGTTTCATAAATGAATCTTATGTTTTTGGCTTGATTGATACTTAATTTTGAATTTTGCAGAACCAAGTGTCGATACCTGGAAGGCTAAGTGTCGATACTTCAGCATTTGGCATGTAGAAAATCTCCTTGGCATGCCAAGTGTCGACACCTAGAACTCAAGTGTCGACACCTGAAACTCAAGTATCGACACTTAAGTTTCCAAGTGACGACTCAAGGCCTAAGACTTTTTGAAAATCTAGAACTTGGCCATGGAAGGTTTTTTGTGTCAAGTGTCGATATCTGAAAGTTCAAGTGTTGACACCTGAAAGTTCAAGTGTCTACACCTGAAAGTCAAGTGTTGACACTGTCGACACCTGAAAGTCAAGTGTCGACACCTGATAGCCAAGTGTTGACACCTGACAGGCAAGTGTCGATACTCGGGTTCTGACAGCCCTAAAGGATCTATTTTTTTAAAGTACAGAAATATCTTTTCAAGCTCCAAATGGCTAGATTCGAATCTCCAATGGTCACAAATGAATTTTTGGGAGTTTTTGAAGTATTTAAGCTTCACCAAACTCATTCTTGAAGCATTGAAGTTCATTGAAAGCTCAAAAGCCAATATTCCCTCAAGAACTTCACTTCAAAAGCCATTAAAAGAGAGATTCCCTGAAAAAGCTTACAAGCCTATCCTTTCATCATTCCAAAAGAGAGCTTGAGGAATATTCCAAGGAGAAGACAAGACAAGTATCAAGTAGAGTCTCAAAGCTTCCATTCTACTCTTGAAGAGAGTTTGTTTAGTTTATTTAAATTGTATATATGAAATTCTCTTGTGTTTTGACCTAGCTTTCAAGGGTTTCTTGGAAGTAAGTTATTGTAGTAATTGGTGAGCCAAAGAGACAAAACCAACTAGGGTTGACTTGTGAGCCCGGAGCTAAAACAAGTGTAAAGGTTGGTTGGTGAGCCTAGGTGATAAAACCAACATAGGTTTTGACTTGTAAGCCTTTGGAAAAACAAGTCGGCTGTAATCTTGGAGAGATTATAGTGGAATTCCCAAGGGTGGCTTGGGGAGTGGATGTAGGTGTTAGGTTTGCACTGAACTACTATAAACCTTGTGTTTGTGTGTGATTATCTCTCCTACTTCTTGCACTTTATTTCTTGCACTCTAATTCTTGTTTTTCGCTGCATATAATCTAGTGCATAAATCACATTGTTCACAAACACCTTAAGGCCTACACATTATTGCTTTAAATTTTTAAAAGACCCAATTCACCCCCCCTCTTGGACTCCATTTCTGGGCAACAAGTGGTATCAGAGCACCGGTACTCTCTTATAGGTCCAAGGATCTTGAGTAAAAGATCATGGCAGCTCCAATTGGAATAGGTGTTGTTGAAGGTCAAGGTTCAAACCGTCCCCCACTTTTTAATGGCATGAATTACACTTATTGGAAAACTCACATGCACATATTCATTCAAGCAATTGATTATAATCTTTGGAGGACAATCATAAAAGGAGCTCATCAGCCTACTATGTTGGTTAATGGCATTCTCACTTAAAAAATGGAAGATGATTGGGATGAGAATGATATTAAGCAAATAAAGCTTAATGCGAAGGCTATGAATCTATTGTTTTGCTCTCTTGATCTGAGTGAATTCAATAAAATATCTAACTGTCTCTCCGCTAAGAAAATATGGGACATATTTGAGGTTACCCATGAGGGTACATACCAAGTGAAAACTACTAAGGTTAACATGCTCATTCACACATATGAAATGTTTAAGATGGAACCTACTGAATCTATAAGTGAAATATATACTAGGTTCACAAATATTGTGAATGGCATGAGAAGTTGAGGAAAGATTATTTTTAATGGTGAGCTTGTAAATAAACTTCTCAGGTCTCTACCGGCTTCTTGGGATGCAAAGGTGACAGCTATAGAAGAAGTCAAGGATGTCAACACTCTACCCCTCGAGCAATTGTTGGGCTCATTGATGACATATGAGCTTTTTCTAAAACAAAAGAATATAGATGTTGACAAGAAGAAGAAAGTGATCGCTTTCAAGTCAATAAGTAAAGATGACTCAAGTGAAGACTCAGAAGAAGAAGATGAAGAAGATGAGATGGCTCTTTTGACAAGAAAATTTAGGAGGTTCATGAGAAAGAAAAAGTTTTACTTTAAAAAGAAACCTCTAAAAGAAGAGCCGAGCAAAGAGAAGGAGAAAGAGAAAGAGAAGGAGTAGCCCACATGCTTCGAATGCAAAAAACCAGGCCACTTCAAGATGGACTGCCCTTTACTTAAGAAAAGTAGAAGAAAACTAAGAAAGAAGGCCATGATGGAAACCTGGAGTAACAACAAAGACTCCAGCTCTGAGAAAGAATAGCAAGAAGTTGCAAACTTTTGTTTGATGGCCGATCATGATGAGGTATTATCCGAAACTGAAAATGAGTTTACTTTTGATGAGTTGCATGAAATTTTTGATGAGTTAGTTATAGAATTTCAAAAACTAAAATCAAAACATAAAGAACTAAAAAGGCAAAATTTAGATTTAGTCAAAGCTAATAACAAGTTTTCAACTGAAAATGATTGCCTACTTCTTTAAAATAAAAGGTTAAATGTAAGATTTTTGTTCTTGAAAAAGAAAAGGAAGTTTTGGAAAAGAAAAACTTTTCTTTATCAAATGAAAACCTTTCAAAACAGAACAAGGAGATTTTGGATGAAAACAAAAAATATAAAGAAGAAATTGAAAAGTTAAAACCTTTTGTTGATAAATTTACATACAGATTTGAAAAATTAAATATGCTTTTAAATAATCAAAGAGCTATTTTTGATAAAGACGGTTTAGGTTTTAGAACTCAAGAAAAAACAAAAATTTTTCAAGAATTTCTTTGTGCTTGCATCATCATCCATTACTTATTATGCTTGTGGTACTATAGGACATAAATCTTACCCGTGCAATATGAGAAAATTGAGTAATGTTAAGAAAATTTGGGTTCCAAAAGGAACCATTACCACTAACCTAAAAGGACCTAAGATGACTTGGGTACCTAAAGTCTCCACCTTATTTTTATTGTAGGTGTGACTTGCAACCAATAAGAAAAGAATGTGGTACGTCGATAGTGGTTGCTCAAGGCACATGACTGGAGATATGGAGCAGTTCTCATCACTTGAATATCAGAATGGTGGTAACGTAATATTTGGTGATAATGGAAAAGGTAAAATTATCGGAATTGGTAAAGTCCATATCACCCTTTCTACTTGCGTTGATAATGTATTGTATGTTGATGGTTTGAAACATAATTTACTTAGCATTAGTCAATTTTGTGATAAGGATTTCAAAGTTATTTTTGAATTCTCTTTGTGCATTGTTTCTAGTTTAGATGACAATGGCATCAAGTTCATTGGTCATAGGCATGGCAATATTTATATGGTTGATCTTGATGATCTTCCTATTCAAAATGGTCAATGCCTAGTGGCAATGGAAGCTAAGATCAATGAAACTAGTTGGCTTTGGCATCGTAGACTAGGACATGCTAGTATGTATTTGATTTTAAAACTTAGCAAAAAAAAAATTATAAAAGATTTGCCAAAATTTAGTTTTGAAAAAGACAAGATTTATAGTGCTTGCCAACTTGAAAAACAAACCAAATCATCTTTTAAACCAAAAGGAGTAATCTCTACATCTAGACCCTTAGAGTTGCTTCATATAGACCTCTTTGGGCCAACTAGAACATCTAGTTTGGGAGGTAAGAAGTATGATCTAGTTATTGTAGATGATTTCTCACGTTTTACATGGGTCATGTTTTTAGCCCACAAAGATGAAATGTTTTTTGAATTTATTAGATTCCATAAAAGAGTTTCAAATAAAAAAGGTATTTCAATTGTATCTTTGAGAAGTGATCATGGAACCGAATTTAAAAATTTTGATTTCGATAAATTTTATATTAAAAATGGCATTCATCATAATTTTTCAGCACCTAGGACACCTCAATAAAATGGGATGGTAGAAAGGAAAAATAGAACTTTTGAAGAAATGGCACATACCATGCTTTGTGAAAATAACCTACCTAGATATTTTTGGATGGAAACCATAAACACTGCATGTTATGTTTTGAACCATGTTTTAATCCAACCAATTTTAAAGAAAACTCTATATGAGCTTTGGAAGGGTAGAAAACCTTCAATTAAATATTTTCAAGTTTTTGGATGCCATTGTTTCATCTTAAACAATGGTAAAGATAATTTGAGCGAATTTGATGCCAAGTCAGATGAGGGTATCTTTCTAGGCTACTTTATATATAGCAAGGCATACAGGGTCTTCAACAGAAGAAAACTTGTTGTTAAAGAATCCATACATGTTGTGTTTGATGAAACTAACCAAAAATCTTTTAGAAAAGAAGATGTGCTTTGTGATGAAACAGGTACCAAAAGATCTGAAGAGGTGAACAATAATGAAGAGCCTACAAAGGAACAAGAAGTTGATCAAAACAATGAAGGAGATCAAGCACAAGGTGATGAAAATACATCTACTGTTGATCCTCTATCCAAAGAATGGAGGTATGCTCATGGACACCCCAAGGAACTTATTATTGGTGATCCCTCTAAAGGTGTAAGTACTCGATCATCCCTTAGAAATGTTTATGATTACTTAGCATTTATTTCTTAGATTGAACCTAAAACTATTGAAGAAGCTGAAAATGATTGTAATTAGATTAATGCTATGTAAGACAAACTTAACCAATTTAAAAAAATAATGTTTGGGCTTTAGTAGATAGGCCTTCAAATGTTTCAATTATTGGCACAAAATGGATTTTTAGAAACAAACTTGATGAAAATGGAATTGTTACAAGAAATAAGGCTAGACTAGTTGCCAAAGGATACAATCAGGAGGAAGGGATTGATTTTGATGAAACATTTACTCCTGTGGCTAGATTTGAGGCAATTAGGCTATTGTTAGCTTTTGCTTGTTTTATGGATTTTAAATTATTTCAAATGGATGTTAAAAGTATATTTTTGAATGGTTTTATTGAAGAAGAGGTTTATGTTAAACAACCACCTGGTTTTGAAAACCATGAATTCCCAAACCATATTTTCAAACTTTATAAAGCTTTGTATGGTTTGAAACAAGCTCCTAGAGCTTGGTATGATCGTTTAAGTTCTTTCTTGCTCAAAAATGATTTTACTAGAGATAATGTTGATAAAACTTTATTTTTGAAGAAAAAGAATGATGATCTCTTAGTAGTACAAATATATATAGATGATATCATATTCGGTGCTACTAACGAATCTTTTTGTCAAGAGTTTGCAAAGTTAATGCAGGTTGAGTTCGAGATGAGCATAATGGGAGAACTTAACTTTTTCCTCGGACTCCAGATAAAGCAAACCAAAGAGGGGATCTTCATCAACCAAGCTAAGTACATAAAAGAAATACTAAAGAAGTTTGGGATGGAGAACACCAAGCCATTAGGAATGCCTATGAGCTCCTCTTGTAGACTTGACAAAGATGAATCAAGTAAATCTATTGACCAAAAACTATATCGTGGCATGATTGGTTCATTATTATATCCAACTGCCAGTAGGCCAGATATCATGTTCAATGTTTATATGTGTGCTAGATAATAGTCTAATCCTAAAGAGTCTCATCTTTTAGCTGTTAAACACATACTTAGATATCTATCTGGCTCAACTGAGATTGGTCTTTGGTACTCTAGAGATTCTTCATTTGAATTGATTGCTTATTCTAATGCTGACTTTGCTTGGTGTAAATTTGATCGTAAAAGTACTAGTGGAACTTGTCAGTTTCTTGGAATAAATTTGATCTCATGAAGTAGCAAGAAACATAATTCAGTTGCTCTATCTACGGTGAAAGTCAAATATATAGCAGTTGGAAGCTGTTGTGCTCAAATCCTATGGATCAAACAATAACTCGAAGATTTTGGTATTAAACTAATTAAGACACTCATAAGATGTGACAATACTAGTGCAATCAATCTAACTAAGAATCCTGTGTAACATTCAAGAAGTAAATACATTGAAATAAGACATCATTTCATAAGAGATCATGTACAAAACTCTAATATGGTACTTGAATTTGTGTACTGATGATCAATTAGCTGATGTGTTTACCAAACCCTTGAGTGAAGAGAGATTTTGTATGATTAGAAGATAGTTAGGTATCATTGATCCATTCTCCTAGAACTCTCTCAAATTCCATCTTATCCAAGTAATTTTTACTCAAAATCACTTTTGTTAAGTTCCAAAAGCTTTCAAATGCATCCTTGAATTTTTGAAGATTTTTTAGATTTTTTTAGGAATTTCTTGGCCAAGTGTCGACACTTGGATTTTGCGAAGTGTCGACACCTGACCAAGTGTCGACACTTGAGAAATTCCAAGTGTCGACACTCGCAAAAATTTCAGACATTTTTAGGGCAAAATCGAGCTTTTGTATTTCACTTTTCCCCATTTTCTCTCAAGCTGTTGTGGTCTCCAAAAGTCCTCAACCCTCCAAAATCCTCACTTTCCTTTCTTGCCCTGTCAAAATCAAGGTAATCCTCTTCCCTCTCATTCATTTTTAAACCGTGAACCCTAGTTTTTTTATTTTCCATCCATTTTAACGAAGTTAAATTGGGTTTTTCAACATTTTGGATCGTTTATAGGTTTCCATTTGGTTGGAATCTTGTGTATCTGCATTATTCTCGGATTTTCCCCTCGAATTTTGACTGTTTCCTCACTTAATCCATCCAATTTTCATGATTTCACTATTACATTGCTTCATTTGGCCGAAATCCCATAAGTTTTCAAATTAATTTGAATTTCTTGGCTATGTGTTAGGATTTCTCAGATTTCATTCATCTGGAAAGTATGGAAGCCTTGAATTCATGCTCCACATTCCATTTTTCCACTGTTTTGTTGTTTGGGTTACATTCTTTTGACCTAAAACCCTAATGTCCTTTGTTTTTAGTCCTAATTTTATGGATTTATTTTATCTAAACATTTTATATGTTTTGTTTTAGGTACTTCATTTTGCCTTAGTTTACTAGGTTTATGTGTTTTTAGGAAAACCATGCATTTGATAGTTTTTCCTCTTTTTAAACTATTAAAATATTTATTTCACTCAAAATTGCTTTTATCCCTCATTTTCTTGTTTTGAAGTAAATCAATTTGATTTTATTCCAGTTTTCAAAACAAACCCTAGCTTTTCTTAATCAGTATACTTCTTTTAGGAAAACTCAGGCTTGTTTAGTCTCCTTAAGTCTAACTTTTGGCCGATCTTTAGTTCTCAACCTGCTTAAAACTTTTCCATCCTTCAGTATGTTTATCCTCTTCTTTTCCCTTCTTGCTCAGCTTGTTGTAATGGATCCAAGGAAGAGACTAGCTGTTAGGAGTAGGACTGGATAGAATTCTAAGAGGAGGATGAAGACCTGGCACGATGTTGGACAGGCTAGTAGTTATGTAGCTCCAATTTCCCCCCTGTAGAGAGGATGGTAGGGAAGACCGTGGCTGCGGGCAGACGGATCGACTTGGAGTTCTTTGACTGGCAGCACCCTGATTCGGCAAATACTCTCAGATGCTGGATTAGTACCTTTCTGCACTATGCAGGAGAGGTACTATCCTCATCTAGTGAGAGAGTTCTATGGTGGTTTGGACTGTCGACGATTATTATAGAGCACCACTATCAGGGGAGTGGAGATTTTATTGACTGAGGAGCTATTGAGTAGAGTTTGGGAGATTCCTCATCGAGGTGTATATGTTTTCTCAGTAGAGGATAGGGAGGCAGCTTTTAGATGTATTCTGGAGAGAGAGGATGTTCGCGGTGTGACAGTGGTCACCGCGAACCAGTTGTCTATTGAGATGCGCTTACTTCATCACATCACTTCTCGGATCTTGCTTTCAAAGACTGGACAATTTGACTTCATCACGGAGCGGGAGTTGATGTTGATGGTCAGTCTGTCTCGGAGGACCCAGGTTGATATTCCCTCACTTATGCTAGTTCAGATGCACGATGAGGCGACACAGAGGAGACATTGTCTACCATACGAGATGGCACTGACCCGTCTGTTTTGAGCCTGTAGAGTTCCTTTGGAGGGGGAGATCCCCAAGGAGATTCTACACACTGATGTCTATGACTAGTGATCGCTACACCGGATGGGCTATCGTTTGGTCACAGGGTGCTGGGTTAGGAGAGAGTCTGGTCAGGAGCCAGATGAGGAGGATGAGATCAGAGAGGCAGAGGTCGGGCCATCAGGGCCAGTCAATACACCTCCTCAGTTGCTCCAGCATCAGAGGCAGAGCCTGTGATTCCTACCACTACACCTTCAGTTCCTCCCCCGTCGACTACTGAGTTATCTTTTGAGGAGCACTCAGAGCAGCGTTTGCTGAGGTACGGAGCGAGTTAGTTGGTTTTGGAGTGAGGATGACTCACTGAGGATTGAGATAGAGGGCCTTAGAGCCCACACAGCTTTAGAGCACGCTGAGCTACGTCCACTATGGAGGCAGGATTCACCCATATCGAGGATTTACTCAGATCTTTCCTTCCTCCAATCGCTCTTGCAGCTCCACCTGTTGATGGAGATGATGATGACCACCCAGATAGACATGATGACACTGATGAGGGTGGTGCTGGTGATGGAGATGGTGATGATGGTGATGATTGTGATGATTCTGATGCTGATGATTCTAGTGATGGGAGTTAAGATGGTAGCGTTGATCGTGCTGGACGATATCAGATGCTCAGTAGAGATGATCCTCCAACTACTCCTGCAATCCCTTCTCCAGCTGATATAGTTGATTCCACTCCATATTTCATTACTCCAGCTGAGATGCTTTCCCCTCCATCCACTAGATCTTCCAGGGTTGTACCCTTACTAGGACCTTCTGGCCATACTAGGAGTCGTAGGGCCTTAGCCTAGGGATCTCCTAAGGCTTTAGTTCCTAGATCAAGATTAGTGCCCCGATTACTCTTGAGCTTCCATCTGATGAGGATTAGCCTCACAAATGTTCTTTCTGGTGTATGTTATCTATGTTTTATGCTTATTTACTCCTGTTGTATCATGTTATTTCAGTGTTGCTGATGAGTTAGTAAATTTTGTACTGAAAATCTAACTTGATATATATATATACGCATTTCACTTTGATCACACTCTTTGAATTCACTATGATTAATTTTGACTTTGACAATCTTGAAATTGATACTCTACTTTTTGGCTCTGATACCTGTTTACTCTTGAAAAACTGAATCTTGTATCTGCTCTACTACTTTTTGTCTATATGCACTTTTTGAGGGGGAGCTTACTCCCTTTTCTATTTAATAATTGACAAAACGGGGGAGTAGAAATATATTATATGGTTAATTTAAATTTCAAACTTCATCTTGCTCTTCAAAACTTGTTATGATACGAATTGTTTCACTAAGGGAGAGATTCATCCCTCTTAACTATGTAAGTTATGATTATATGAGCTTGAGATCATATTTATGAAGAATCATATCTAAAATTTGAATTTAAATGTTTATATACTCAAGGTTTTGTCATCATCAAAAAGGGGGAGATTGTTGGCTCTACCTTATGATTTTGATGAATTACAAAATGTTGAGTACATATGTTGTACTAATGTTTATTTCTAGTTGTGAGTTTTCAGGAAACAAGCACCTCAAATTCTCAAAATTAAAGTTTCGTGGCACGCTTTAGCACGAATTATCTTTCACAATTTGAGGAGTCTTTTCCATGCAAAAAGGGCTTAAACAAGTTCAATTATTGCTTATTTATATTGAGGAATCTTATATTGGCTTGATTGGCACTTAATTTTGAATTTTGCAGAACCAATTGTGTCGATTGGCACCTTAATTTTGAATTTTGCAGAACCAAGTGTCGACACCTGGAAGGCTAAGTGTTGACACTTCAGCATTTGGCACACAGAAAATCTACTTGGCATACCAAGTGTCGACACCCAGAACTCAAGTGTCGATACCTAAAACTCTTATGTCGACACTTAAGTTTTCAAGTGTCAACTCAGGGCCTGAGACTTTTTGAAAATCCAGAACTTGGCCATGGAAGGTTTTTTGTGTCAAGTATCGACACCTATGATCAAGTGTCAACACTTGAAAGTTCAAGTGTCGACACCTGATAGCCAAGTATCGACACCTGACAGGCAAGTGTCGATACTCGGGTTCTGACAGTCCTAATGGATCTATTTTTTTGAAGTGCAGAAACATCTTTTCAAGCTCCAAATGGCTAGATTCGAAGCTCCAATGGTCACAAACTATTTTTTGGAAGTTTTTGAAGTATTTAAGCTTCACCAAACTCATTTTTGTAGCATTGAAGTCCAGTGAAAGCTCAAAAGCCAATATTCCCTCAAGAACTTCACTTCAAAAGCTATTAAAAGAGAGATTCCCTGAAAAAGCTTACAAGCCTATCCTTTCATCATTCCAAAAAGAGAGCTTGAAGAATATTCCAAGGAGAAGACAAGACAAGCATCAATTAGAGCCTCAAAGTTTCCATTCTACTCTTGAAGAGAGTTTGTTTAGTTTATTTAAATTGTATATCTGAAATTCTCTTGTATTTTGACCTAGCTTTCAAGGGTTTCTTGGATGTAGGTTGTTGTGGTTGTTGGTGAGCCAAAGGGACAAAACCAACTAGGGTTGACTTTTGAGCCCGAAGCCAAAACAAGTGTAAAGGTTGGTTGGTGAGCCTAGGTGATAAAACCAACATAGATTTTGACTTGTGAGCCTTTGGAAAAATAAGTCGGCTGTAATCTTGGAGAGATTATAGTGGAATTCCCAAGGGTGGCTTGGAGAGTGGATGTAGGTGCTAGGTTTGCACCGAACCACTATAAACCTTGTGTTTGTATATGATTATCTCTTCTACTTCTTGTACTTTATTTCTTGCACTTTAATTATTATTTTCCATTGCATATAATCTAGTGAATGAATCACATTGTTCACAAACACCACAAGGCCTGCACATTATTGCTTTAAATTTTTAAAAGATCCAATTCACCCCCCCTCTTGGGCTCCATTTTTGGGCAGCAGCAACACCTTGGTTAGGGGGCTTCCTACTTTTTGGTATAAGCGGCGGCTGCAGATAGCCATTATGGCTTGACAGGTGCTTCTTCGTGGCCTTCGAGCTGCTCGTCGATGTTTCGGGGAGGTGGCTCCACCCCCTTGTTGGCCAGCGATGCCGTCCGAGCTAGTTATCGAATTGGAGAGCTGGGACTCGACTGTGATCCGGGAGGCTCGACCTAGCGGAGGAGGACTGAGCTCGACTCTGGCTCAAGGGGCTCGACCTCAGAGGGGCTTGACCTGGCAAAGGAGGACTTGACTCCTGTCCGGAGGGCTCAACCTCGGAGGGGCTCGACCTGGCGGAGGAGGGCTGAGCTCGACTCCGGTTCAGGGGTCTCAACCTCGAAGGGGCTCGATTCGGTGGAGGAGGTCAACATGCAACTCCAGCCCAGAGGGCTCGACCTCAGAGGGGCTCGACCTGGTGGAGGAGGGCTGAGCTCGACTCCGGCTCAGGGGGCTCAGCCTCGGAAGGGCTCGATCTGGCGAAGGAGGTCGCTCGGCTCCGGCCTAGGTGCCCCGAGCTTGCGGGTGCTAACCTGACAAAGGATGGAGCTCAGCTTTGATGGGTTGCCTCATTAATCTGAGGGAGCTCGGCCCGACCAAAGGAGTCCGAGATGGGGTGTCCAATGTGACGGACTTTCTGACATGGCATCTGATAGGGATTACACTTCAGCATGTCAGCTTCTTGCCACATCATCTAGCATGATAGCTTTATGAATGCCACTGATAAAATATTTCACCTAAATCTTAATCAATATTAGAGATAGGTTTAGTTTTGTTGGTCATCATTCTGAAATAAGGTTGTTCTAACATAGTGGTGGATATCTGCTATGTTATAAGGTTATCCTAGAATGATGATTTAACTACTCCATACATGGCACATTATGTTTTGTTGCTATATGCTTATATGCTAGAATGATGAATTAGGATGTGTATAAGACCTTCAAAACCCTCTAAAAATTATATTTAGTCATAGTGTCAGAAATCAAAATGCAAATCCATTTAGGATATGATTGGTCAATTGGTGTTTAGGAAAGTGATTTTGGAAAGGTAAAGAGAATGTTGTTTTTAATTGGATCTGTTGTTTACCTAACCAATTTTTTTGGTATCTAAGGCAAGCATAGGGAGCCTCCCACCTCTCTCCCACTTATCTAGTCAATTCATTGATTTAAACATTGAATTGGAAATGCTTAATGACTAGAGTGTTGGAAAATGTGTCCCAAAGCCAATTTCTACTGTAAACAGTTGTACATTTGATGTAATTATATATGAATTATATTATTGAATAAAATTTATTCTGGCAGATCATCACTATTTCATCTTTCTGTAATGAGTTCTTCAGTGATGAAGTCCTTAGGACTATTTGTATGTGATATAGAGAGGATATATCATATAGTCCTAAAATTGTTTGCGACCAAATGATACACTTATTTCAAGATGATAGTATATCAAGTATAGGTCGTTGTGTGCCATAGTCGTTGGTTGTCCTCTTAACCAAGGAGTGTAGAGACACTGGTATGGCATGCAGATGTTGTGTTTGACATTTCATCGAACGTGACCGTTTGTACTTTTTTTTCTGCCTAGAGTTTTGATATGGACGTAGTTATCCCTCAAACATGAGATCGTCATGGTAGCTTGCGAGCAACTCACTGTACTTTGGTACTGGACTATCTGGATTTCTAATCCAGGGATGGAAGGTTTCTGGGTACAGTTAAGTACTCGTGTAGCGGTGATCGGATCAAGATGGGATTGACCCCTCCAAAGTGTTTGGAGCAGATATCTCACTGTGTTTCAATTTAGCAAAACCTTGGCCAGGGTAGTCACTGTAAAGTGTTACAGGACTTGTGAGATTGAGACACATTGTTGATGGACTTTATGGGTTGGGCAGTTAAACCCTAAGTCTTCCTGAGCATTGAGGTCAAAGGGATTAATTACAAGGTTTCCATATCTCCTGGTTCTTGATTGTTGCTCTGCAACTTCGACCTATCCGGACGTCGGGTGTCATTGCTAGATGGTGACTTTGACTGGTATTGGAAATGTTCCAGTGCTACCGGCTTAGTGTTCGAACCTATGGGGTCACACACCATAGGGGTTTCTACTTGATCTAGTGATCGGAGAACGATTGGCAATCGTTCGTGGACTCACAGAGAAAAAGGGTTTTTCTTTATCCAAGTGTCAACACTTGATATTCTTGAAAGTGTCGACACTTGTGTAAGTGTCGACACTTGTTGATTTCGCAAGTGTAGACACTTGATGTCACAAAAAGTTGTGACATGAAATTTTCACTAATAGTTGGTGTTGCATGGAGGTGAATTAAGTAATGTGATTACTTGATAGCCCAATTTGATTGAGCTATAAAAATCTGGAACGAATCAAATAGGATTTGGTTCAAAATGGGTTTGGGTCCAATCGGGTTGAACCCAATGTATGCACACTTGATCCAATTGATTTTAGTTATGAATTAAAATCAATTAATATATTTAATCTGAATTTAAATAAGTTTAAATTCATTTTTGGGGAGTTATGTAACTTCCCATGACCATAACTCCCCATAACTACCCATTACCACACCTATAACTCCCCACTCTCCCTCTCCCTCTCCATCTACTTAAGGGCTAAAATGGGAGGACGAAAATAAGGAAAAATTCAGCAAATAAATGCTGGAAAAATCAAAGGGAAGAAAGGGAAGAAACTAGGAGAAAGTTCTAGTTTTAGGTGTGAGGTTTTTGGAGAAAAGTGTGCATTTTTGTACCTAGAGATCTAGGTCTTAGGATTGAGTGTTTGGGAAGGGTTCCAACCACTCATTCTCCACCTCTTGAGCTTCTTCATTCATTCGGAGAGTCCGGCATCGAAAGAAGAAAAGAAGTCCCGATCAAATCGTTCCACAACAAGCTAGCACTTGGAGTGGAAGTAGATTTTGAAAGAGCCCTGGTGTGAACCACCTGTAGAGGCCGGACACGTGTGCGGCTAAGCAGAGTTCTTCCTCCTGCTCCTGGATCTTTCACAGCGGAGAGCGTCTCCATTTCATACAAGGTATGGTTTTACATATATAGATATGTTGCTTTGAAATGTTCATAGCATGAATTCATGATTTCACTGTTTATATTAATCATTCATGCAAGATCTTGGGACAAGTAGCATAGAAAAGTTTTAAAGCATACTTAGATTAAATGTTAATCATTTTATCATGCTTCCGCTGCATGTTATTTTGAAAAAGTTTTAAAATACAAAGCATGCTCGCTACTAGTTTTTCTTTCAATTGGTATCAGAGCAACAAGGTTGCTTTAGCATGAATGTTTAGTATAAACATTATAAAATCAGTTTAATTTCTTGCAAGTACTCGGATTGAGTGCCTCACCAGGCCGTCCGGTCATAGGAGAGAAGTAGGGCTGCAAGACCCTCACTTCCATTCAAAGGGATCTCCTATGGCGTGTAGGGGTGCCATTGTGAAGGACTCATGAAGAAGAAAAAGAAAAAAAAAAAAGTAAAGATTAAAATGTTTTGATCTTTATTATGTTCTAAATTTGAAGTCATAAAATGTTTTAGAAATGTTCTAAAGTTAGTTTATGATTGCTATATTAAATAGTTTAACATAAAATTCAAGTTTAGAAAAGACAAAGTTTGGATTTCAGCATTTCTGTGCTCGGATTTGATCAAGTGTCGACACTTGGTTTACCTAGTGTCGACACTTGGGTGTCTATGTGTCGACACTTGGCCTTCTAGGTGTCGACTCATGAACAAAAACACAGAATCGGTTCTCTGTGTGTCGACCTGTCTCAGAGTAGTGTCGACACCTAGTGTCGACACTTGCTATTGAAGTGTCGACACTTCACAGTGAACACAAATTTAAAAATTGGATTTTCTTGTAAAAATATTTTATAAAGTTTTTTGAAAATGTTTCAATCTGTTGTATGATTAACTTAATTATGAATTAAGTAAATATAAGTGACTAAATGATCTAAGGATATGATTTTAAGATCTAAGTCATATTCATAACTTTGGTTTAAATGGGTTAGCTTGAATTAGGTCCTAATTGGGTTAGACCTAAGTTTAGATGAATAGGACTTAATAGAGAATTAACTTAATCAAATGTTGAGTTAAGGTTCTTCTCTAGTATCTATCTAATAGTTAGATTGATTGGTCCATACATCTAAATGGACTTAATCTTGGCTTCGTGGTAGGACCCGATTCCTTAGGCTAGTCTAATCGAAATTGGTGAACCAATTGGTGTCTAAGGTAAGTATGGCTTTTGATCTATGATTTTTGGGGCTACCTCTTTCCTGGCCAATGATATTGGTGTCTAAGGAAAGATGGTTAATGGCTTAACCCATAACCTTGATCTCACTTACCTGACCAATATGGTCAACCAGTTTTGATTAGTTAGCTCATTGATTCGAGTTAGCCCATGCCAATAAGGTTAATCAGCTTGACTGATTTAGGTGCCCATGGATTTTGTGGTTCATGTAACCCTTTCATTAACATATGAAGTTAGTGAAAGATAATCCATGACTTATCCTTTCTCTTCTGTCACAACATATATAAAACCTCTAAATTATTAGGTCCTTAAAAAGATGGAAATTATATGATAATTTTTTGTCTTAGCCTCCCATTAAGATGTTTGGTAATAAGTCTAGTAGTGGGGTAATTATCGGCAGATCCACATATAGGGTGGTCATCATACTATTGGAATTGCCATTCATTATATGATGACATAATGCAACTTTCTTTAACAGGTGGTCAAGTTAGCCGGCCAAAGTCGGGCTTGATCATTTGTTAGCTAGAAGCATTAAGATCAGTCATGTTAATGGTTGGACGTAACTGGGACCTTCTTTAGCAGGTAGCCCAAAGGCCGATTGAAGTGTTCCTAGGGCAAAATAAATTACTAGGAGTTGTTTGGAGAAACAACTGGTTATGAACCTACCTTTAGATGAATATGGGTTGGCTGACCATAGTCGGGCTCATGTATTGTCTATTGGATTCTGGTACCCACTAAGGGATAAGTGTTATTCTTCGGATTGGAGGTAGAGGCTACCAGTCTGAATAAAATAGTGGGAGGAGCTTTTAGACAAAAGTCCATGTCTTTAAGTTTTAAATAATTCATATACTAAATAGTCTTGGTTTTCTTTTTCAGATAATGTCTACTAATCTGTCACTCCGGTCATTATTAGATAATGACAAGCTCATGGGACCCAACTTCGATAGCTGGTATCGAAGACTGAGAATTGTTCTCGAGCACGAACGGATCCTTTATGTATTAACGGATCTGGCACCTGAGGGGCCAGCCCCCACCGCACATACTGCAGTCAGAGATGCTTATCAAAAGTGGGTCTCTGACCGTACTACGGTGTGGTGCATTATGTTGGCGGCTATGAACGACGAGTTCAGTCGCAGATTCGAGGAGGCCCAACCGGAGGAAATCCTTCAAAAGTTGAAGGAATCTTTTGGTGCTCCAGACGACGTTGAAAGGTACAGGGTTTCCTCTACCATCTTCAATGCTCGAATGACTGAAGGGTCCTCGGTCACTGATCATGTATTGTACATGATCGAGATGATCGAGCGCTTGGCCAAACTCGGATATCCTTTCCACGAGCAGCTTGGGAAAGATGCGATTTTGAATTCTTTGCCTCCCTCCTACTTACCTTTTCTAGATCACTATAGATTGACAAGGCCTGTAGTCAACTACCATGGGTTGATGGGGTTACTACAGACTTATGAAAAGGATCACCAGCTCTAAAAGAGCTTGGTGAATTTAGTGGGAGGCAGTGCGGCAAGGCGTCGCCCCTTTAAGAAAGGGAAAAAGAAAAAGAATAAAATAAAATGGTGCAAAGTGCTGGGCCTAGTCAGATTAAGAAGAAGGCTGACCAGAGTCAGGCAGAATGCTTCTACTGCAAGAAGCCGGGTCATTGGAAGAGGAATTGTTCCGCTTACCTAGCTACACTTGACCCGAACAGGCCGAAGAAGAAGAAGCAGCAAAAAGTTGCTGGACAAGGTATTTATATGATAAATCCTTGTTGTTTTTCTATTTGTGATACTACTAACTGGATATTAGATACTGGTAGTCCTTATCATATTTGCAATACGTTGCAGGGACTACAAGTTAGTAGAAGATTCGAGAATGGTGAGAGATTTCTGAATGTGGGGAACGGAAGTCAAGCTCCAGTCCTGGCATTGGGAATTGTCAATCTATTTTTCGAGTCTTGTAAAGTTGTTCTTAGTGATTGTCACTATTGTCCATCATTCCTTGTAAATATTATCTCTGTAGGCCAGTTGGCCAGTAATGGTTATGAACTATTAATCAAGAGTGATTTTTGCAAAGTCATTATGAATGATATTGTGGTTATGACTGGACATATTAAGAATGGCATTTATATTTTATCACAGCCTGTTGGTGTAATGTACATTTCTTGCAAATGCCCTAGATTAGATAATGTCAATGATGCTTATCTCTGGCATTGTAGGCTAGGTCATATAAACAAGAATAGAATCAACAGGTTAGTGGGAGAAGTCTCCTAAACGTTAGTGATTGTGAATCACTGCCAACTTGTGAATCTTATTTACTTGGTAAAATGACCAAGTCACCTTTTGCTGGAAAAGGTGTACAGCCGATGACATTTTGTGTCTAGTACATACTGATGTATGTGGACCAATGAATGTCGATGCCAAGGGTGGGTACAAATATTTCATTACATTTACGGACGACCTCTCAAGATACGGTAATGTCTTTTTGATGAGACATAAATCTGAATCGTTTGAGATGTTCAAACGGTATCGTAATGAAGTTGAAAAACAAACCGGGAAGCTTATTAAAATCCTTCGATCAGATTGAGGTGGAGAATATCTTTCTGGGGAGTTTCTGACTTATCTTGAAGAGAATGGGATTCTCTCTCAATGGACACCTCCTGGGACGCCTCAGTTAAATGGTTTGTCTGAAAGGAGGAATCGGACTCTGTTAGACATGGTCAGATCCATGATGGGATTTGCAACTCTGTCAACTTCCTTTTGGGGGTATGCTTTGGAGTCAGCATGCTATCTTCTAAATAGAGTTCCGAGTAAGTCTGTTAACAAAACTCCATATGAAATATGGAATGGGTGTAAGCCGAGTCTATCACACCTTCGGGTTTGGGGATGTCCGGCTTATGTCAAGCGTTTGGAAACAGATAAACTTGGACCTAGGTCTGACAGGTGCCTCTTTGTTGGGTATCCTAAAGAGTCTAAGGGTTATTTCTTCTATATGCCTGGGGAACAAAAATTGTTCGTCAGTCTTAGAGCTACCTTTTTGGAAAGGGAGTACCTTACTGAAGGTGCTCAAGCTGCCAATGTTGAGCTTACTGAAGTTCAACAGATAGAAGAACCAAATCACTCAAGGACTGCTACAGAACCCGTTATGATAAGATCAAACCTTGAGCCTATTGACCAGTCATTAAGGAGATCTGGTAGAGTACCGCGTCAACCGGACAGATACTATGGTTTTCTGGTCTGAGACGGTGATCCCGTTGAGCTCGATGAGAACAACGAGGATCCAATCACCTATATGGACGCGATGTAGAGGTTTGATTCTGAGTTGTGGCTGGGAGCCATGAAATCTGAAATGGAGTCCATGGAAATCAACAAAGTATGGACTTTGGTTGATCCACCTGAAGGGGTAAAACCCATTGGGTGCAAATGGGTCTTCAAAAGGAAACGAGGCACAGATGGGCAGGTAGAGACCTATAAAGCCCGTCTGGTTGCCAAGGGTTATCGTCAACGTTATGGTATTGACTATGACGAGACGTTTTCCCCTGTGGCAATGCTCAAGTCTATTCGGATTATGCTTGCCTTAGCTGCATATCTGGATTATGAAATCTGGCAAATGGATGTCCGAACAGCTTTCCTAAATGGTGAGCTAGATGAGGAGGTGTATATGATGCAACCTGAAGGGTTCACATCCACAGATGAATCTAAGGTATGTAAGCTTAGTAGGTCCATCTATGGACTAAAGCAGGCATCTCGGAGTTGGAACGTGCGTTTTGATAAGTGTATCAAGACGTATGGTTTTGTTAAGAACAAAGAAGAACCCTGCATATATAAGTGGGCAAATAGTTCTGTAGTTGTATTTCTTGTACTGTATGTGGATGACATTCTCTTAATCGGGAATGACATCCCTGCATTACAGGAAATAAAGGTCTGGTTGTCGTCCCAGTTTTCTATGAAAGACCTGGGTGAAGCTTCTTTCATACTAGGTATGAAGATCTATAGGGATAGATCAAGGAAGCTTCTGGGTTTGTCCCAGTCTACGTACATTGATACCGTGCTGAAAAGGTTTAGCATGGAGAATTCCAAGAAAGGCTATCTTCCGATAGGCCATGGAATTTCTCTTTCCAAGAAGGATTGTCCGACAACTCCTGAGGAAAGAGAGCGTATGAGTAGGATTCCTTATGCTTCGATAGTAGGGTCCATCATGTATGCCATGACATGTACTAGACCAGACGTGGCATACTCATTAGGAATAGTGAGTCGATACCAGTCTGACCCAAGTGAAGCACACTGGAAGGTTGCAAAGACCATCCTGAAGTATTTGCGAAATACCAAGGACCAGTGGCTTCTTTTTGGAGGACCTGACTTGAAACTTGTGGGGTATACTGACTCCAGTTTCCAGTCAGATAGGGATGATAGCAAGAGTGTATCTGGTTTTGTTTTTACCCTGAATGGTGGAGCGATATGCTGGAAGAGTTCCAAGCAGCACACTGTAGCAGACTCTGTATGCGAAGCGGAATATATTGCAGCATCTGATGCAGCAAAGGAAGCTGTTTGGTTGCAAAAATTTCTTGGCGAGCTGGGAGTGGCACCTTCCCTGGATGGTCCTGTTCCAGTGTACTGTGACAGCACTGGAGCCATTGCTCAAGCCAAAGAGTCGAAGTCCCATCAGCGTACCAAGCATATTCTACGCCGATTTCATCTTGTGCGAGAAATCGTGGAATGAGGTGATATCGACCTTCTGAAGATTGACGGAAAGGAGAACCTGGCTGACCCCTTCACTAAAGCTGTTGGAATTCAAGAACTCAATAATTGTAAATGGAAGATGGGTATACGATACTGTTCTGATTGGCTTTAGTCCAAGTGGGAGTTGTTGGGAAATGCATCCCAAAGCCAATTTCTACTGTAAACAGTTGTACATTTGATGTAATTATATATGAATTATATTATTGAATAAAATGTTTATTCTGGCAGATCATCACTATTTCATCTTTCTGTAATGAGTTCTTCAGTGATGAAGTCCTTAGGACTATTTGTATGTGATATAGAGAGGATATATCATATAGTCCTAAAATTGTTCGCGACCAAATGATACACTTATTTCAGGATGATAGTATATCAAGTATAGGTCGTTGTGTGCCATAGTCGTTGGTTGTCCTCTTAACCAAGGAGTGTAGAGACACTGGAATGGCATGCAGATGTTGTGTTTGACATTTCATCGAATGTGACCCGTCTGTACTTTTTTTTCTGCCTAGAGTTTTGATATGGACGTAGTTATCCCTCAGACATGAGATCGTCATGGTAGCTTGCGAGCAACTCACTGTACTTTGGTACTGGACTATCTGGATTTCTAATCCAGGGACGGAAGGTTTCTTGGTACAGTTAAGTACTCGTGTAGCGGTGATCAGATCAAGATGGGATTGACCCCTCCAAAGTGTTTGGAGCAGATATCTCACTGTGTTTCAATTTAGCAAAACCTTGGCCAGGGTAGTCACTGTAAAGTATTACAGGACTTATGAGATTGAGACACATTGTTGATGGACTTTATGGGTTGGGCAGTTAAACCCTAAGTCTTCCTGAGCATTGAGGTCAAAGGGATTAATTACAAGGTTTCCATATCTCCTGGTTCTTGATTGTTGCTCTGCAACTTCGACCTATCCGGACGTCGGGTGTCATTGCTAGATGGCGACTTTGACTGGTATTGGAAATGTTCCAGTGCTACCGGCTTAGTGTTCGAACCTATGGGGTCACACACCATAGGGGTTTCTACTTGATCTAGTGATCGGAGAATGATTGGCAATCGTTCGTGGACTCACAGAGAAAAAGGGTTTTTCTTTATCCAAGTGTCAACACTTGATATTCTTGAAAGTGTCGACACTTGTGTAAGTGTCGACACTTGTTGATTTCGCAAGTGTAGACACTTGATGTCACAAAAAGTTGTGACATGAAATTTTCACTAATAGTTGGTGTTGCATGGAGGTGAATTAAGTAATGTGATTACTTGATAGCCCAATTTGATTGAGCTATAAAAATCTGGAACGAATCAAATAGGATTTGGTTCAAAATGGGTTTGGGTCCAATCGGGTTGAACCCAATGTATGCACACTTGACCCAATTGATTTTAGTTATGAATTAAAATCAATTAATATATTTAATCTAAATTTAAATAAGTTTAAATTCATTTTTGGGGAGTTATGTAACTTTCCATGACCATAACTCCCCATAACTACCCATTACCACACCTATAACTCCCCACTCTCCCTCTCCCTCTCCATCTACTTAAGGGGCTGAAATGGGAGGACGAAAATAAGGAAAAATTCAGCAAATAAATGCTGGAAAAATCAAAGGGAAGAAAGGGAAGAAACTAGGAAAAAGTTCTAGTTTTAGGTGTGAGGTTTTTGGAGAAAAGTGTGCATTTTTGTACCTAGAGATCTAGGTCCTAGGATTGAGTGTTTGGGAAGGGTTCCAACCACTCATTCTCCACCTCTTGAGCTTCTTCATTCATTCGGAGAGTCCGGCATCGAAAGAAGAAAAGGAGTCCCGATCAAATCATTCCACAACAAGCTAGCACTTGGAGTGGAAGTAGATTTTGAAAGAGCCCTGGTGTGAATCACCTGTAGAGGCCGGACACGTGTGCGGCTAAGCAGAGTTCTTCCTCCTGCTCCTGGATCTTTCGCAGCGGAGAGCGTCTCCATTTCATACAAGGTATGGTTTTACATATATAGATATGTTGCTTTGAAATGTTCATAGCATGAATTCATGATTTCACTGTTTATATTAATCATTCATGCAAGATCTTGGGACAAGTAGCATAGAAAAGTTTTAAAGCATGCTTAGATTAAATATTAATCATTTTATCATGCTTCCACTGCATGTTATTTTGAAAAAGTTTTAAAATACAAAGCATGCTCCCTACTAGTTTTCCTTTCATAGAGCACTACTAATGTCTTCATACATACTAAGCCAAAATCATATCAAAACTATAATAGGTTTATTGTGTAATACAAGGCTTACTATAGGGATTGATGTGAAATTGTCTTGGTGCATCTAATACTTTATAGTATGTTTGATAGTGTTGTTTTATTGTGTAATATAAGGAAAATATTATTCAAATATATTTATATAGAAATGAAGGGTTTGACTAAACTAAGATATTATAGTTTGTTGTGTAATACAAGACTATAAGTATTTTAGATGCAGTGTTATGTTGAGAATTGCATGAGTTGTAATTAGAAACATAATTTCCTATTCTTCACTCATGAATGTTTGTTGTATAATATAAGGCATTTGTGAGGAATTAAGATCTCAACCTACTAAAGAAATGCTGGTAGGGTTTCTTGCTTACCATAAGTGAGGGCTAGAATATTCATAATAAAATAGTGGGAGACATAATTAGATTTATGAGTCCTCATCTAGTTATATTTGTCATCTTGAGTGGTCTGCTTATTGTTCTTTAATTTTATGAAAATTATTTAATAACTTCTTCATTATCATTGTGGGGCATTTTAGATGCCAACAAATTAACAGTCCCAATTATGTGGATTGGTTAATGAACCTAATGATTGTCTTGACATAGAAGAAAGTCTCCTACATCCTCAACTCTCTGAATCCTGAGCTAATCAGAGAGGATACTACAAATGAGAAAAGGGCCACATATAGAATGTGAAAGAATGATAGCCTAATTGTCAAGTGCATCATATTGGTCTCAATGAGCAATGAATTACAGAGGCAACATGAATAATGGAATCTCAATCCATATTACTCAATCTCAAGAAGCTATATGGAGATCAAAGTAGGACTATTGGGTATGATATATTGAAGCAATTATTCTATTGGAGAATGAGTGAGGGCACATCCATACAAGCCCATGTGTTATAAACGATTAACTTAATTACTTGATTAGGTTAATTAGAGTTCATCATAGATGGAGAGCTTACTTAGGACTTGGTCCTGCAATCACTTCCAGATTCTTTCTCATATATTATCATTAATTATCATATAAACAAACTGAACATCTCACTGCTAGCACTGCTTAACATACTTAAGATAGCTGAGAGTCATTTTAAGAGAGAAAAGGCTCATCTTCTCCTAATAGATGGGAAGAAGAAAATGGCAATGAATAAAAGTTCAAAGAGAAAGAGGAATCGTAAGAGTAGCATCTAGAAGAGTGAGAAGGCAAAGAAGCCATGGAACCTATTTTCACTACAGGAAGCAGGGACATTGGAAGAACTGATCTTGCTAGTTTGAAGCATGATGCATGTGGTACATTGCAAGGTTTATATATAATACAAACTAACTTATCATTGAGTACTTCAGCTTCTTATTCATGGATATTAGATACTGCTTGTGAGTCTCATATATGCAAGTCATTACAAAGACTATAGTGAATTAGGAGTTCAAAAAAAGATGACTTCAATCTTTATGGTATAAGTGATGAAGCTATTCAAGTAGAAGTTGTGGGCACCTATCTATTATTATTGTCTTAGGCAAGATATTAGAATTGAAGGATTGTTATTATTTTTCAAATATCATTAGAAATATTATTTATGTACCCTTGTTATTATAACAAAATTTTGAAATTAATGTAAAGAGCAATGGTTGCTCAATTTATCATTCTAATGAATTCTTTGGAAATGATTTATTTAATAATGATCTTTTAATTCTTTCATCCAATGATGAAGTGTTACTTATTAAAAACTAGAAAATAAAGAGAGAAGATATTAATATCACTTACCTCTAGCATTATCGACTCGGTCATATTAATAAGTCTAGGATAAACAGGCCATACAAAGCTGATTTCTTTGATCCTTATGATTTTGAATTATTAAAAATTTATGAGTCATGTTTCATGGATAAAATGACCAAGTCTGCATTCACTAGACATAGAGAAAGGGCTACTAAATTATTAGGTCTTATCATACAGAATATATGAAACTATGACAACTCAGGCTAGAGGATGGATACACTTATTTCATTATTTTCACTGATGACTTATCAAGGTTTGGATTTGTATTAATTATAAAACACAAATCCAAAGCCTTTGATAAATTTAAAGAGTGTCAAAGTATAGTTGAGAAACAAACTAGGAAAAGTATTAAAATCCTTTGATCTGATTGAGGTGGAGAATACTTATCTAATAAATTTCTTAATTATCTTAAGGATAAAAGTATTCTCTCTAAATGGATACCTCCTTATATACTACAGTTAAATGGTATAATAAAAAGAAGGAATCATACCTTGTTATACATGATGCAGTATATAATAAGCTCATATATCTTCCTTCTAGGGATATGCCTTAGAGATTACTTATATCCTAAATAGGGTTCCATCTAAATTAATAACTAGCACTTTATATAAATTATGGAAAGGAAAACGCCTAAACCATAAATATTTTAAGATTTGGGGTTACCCTACTTATGTCAAGAATGTTTTTGACATAAGCTAAGTGCTAGGATAAATAAATATATGTTTATAGGTTATCCTCAAGAGGGTGTTGGATATGTCTTTTATCATCCTATTGAATAAAAAGTCTTTGTCAGTAAGCATGCCACTTTATTGGAGAAGGAATTTATCCAAGCAAGAAACAGTAGGAGGATAGTTGAACTTGAAGAAGTTCGAGACCTACAACTTACTCATCAAGATCCTATAGACATCCCAAAAGAAATTCCTCAACAACAAGTACCTATTAATCAGGTACATCCATAACATACACCTCTTCTCTATAGATCAGAGAGAGTGCAAGATACAGCTCTCAAATATGGCTTTGTCATTGGAAATGACAATGAAGCCAGTATCATTCAAGATGATAATCCTGTGATCTATATGGAACCTATCGAGTGTAAAGACTCTAATAAATGGCTTGAAGCCATGAAATCTAAGATGGACTCTATGTACTCCAACCAAGTTTGGACCTTGGTTGATCCACCTAAAGGAGTAAACCCAATAAGGTGTAAATGAATCATCAAGAAGAAGATTGGAGCAAATGGCCAAATAGAAATCTACAAGTCTAGGCTAGTGGCAAAAGGTTTCAAATAAAAACATGGAATTAACTATGATGAAACTTTTTCATCAATAGCTATGCTAAAGTCCATTCAAATCTTGCTTGCAATAGCTGCATATTATAATTATGGAATTTGGCAATTGATGTAAAAACTGCCTTCCTTAATGGATATCTTAAGAATGAAGTTTATATATCACAGCCAGAGGGGTTTGTCTTAAGTGGGAGACTGAACCAAGTATGCAAGCTTAAGAAATCTATTTATGGATTAAAATAAGCTTCAAGAAATCGAAACATTTGCTTTGATGAAACAATCAAGGAATTTGGTTTCATCCAAAATGATGATGAATCATGTGTATATAAAATGATAAGTGGAAGTGCTATTATCTTCTTAATATTATATGTTGATAATATATTTATCATTAGGAATAATATCCTAATATTATAATTGGTCAAAGCTTGGCTATCTGAAAAGTTTTTCATGAAGGATTTAGGAGAAGCATCCTATATACTAGATATAAAGATCTACAGAGTTAGATCTAAGAAGATGCTCAGCTTGTCCCAATCTTGATACATTAACTTAGTATTAAAAAGATTCAACATAGAAGAAAGTAAAAGGGGTTACTTGCCCATGAGTTAAGGTATATATCTCTCTAAGAAGATATCTCCTAAGATACCTAAAGAAAAATGAAGGATAAGAAAATTTTTTATACTTCAATTGTAGGATCAATCATGTATGCCATGTTATGTACCAAGCCTGATATTGCTTATACTTTAGGCATAGTAATTAGATCAAGATGATAGTAAATCCATATTAGGATATATATTTACACTATATAGTGACGTAGTGAGTTGAAAAGTACCAAGTAGCAAACTATAACTGACTCAGTTTTTAGGTAGAGTATATTACTACAAGTGAAGCTACTAAGGAAGCTATCTAGATGAAGAAGTTCATCATAAAATTGGATATAGTTTTTAAGATACAATAACCAGTGCCACTTTATTTTGATAAAACTAGATCTATTGTATATGCTAAGGAACCATGATCTCATCAGAAGTCCAAGTACATCCTAAGATACTTCCATCTTATTCATGAAATCATTGAAAGAGAAGATGTGGTTATAGAATGAGTAGATACAACGAACAACATTGCATACCCATTCACTAAGATTCTTTCTCAATAGCAGTTTGATTACCATTTAGATTATATAGAAAGTAAATACAAGGATGATTGGCTTTAGTGCAAGTCAGAGATTGAAAGAATAATGCCCTGTAAGCTAATCACATTTCATATGTGATAGGAATTTTTTTATAAATTCTTCCAACTCATGTATGATATTTATTAATAAAGGGGCATTTATATTTCATCATATGCTGTCTCAAACTCTTTTATCTTAAGATTATGATGAATCTCATAGATTAGGGTAACGATTTTAGGGCTATGATGGATTCATAATGATAAGACCTAAAATCTCAAAAGTCTTAGTTTAAAATATTTCTAGTCATAGAATCATCAGTCGCAAATCAATATTTCTGGTAAGATTGGCACATTCTATATATCCTCGATAGAGAGGGTGGTTGGTCTTATAATCACTTATGCGAGATACTAATATAACGATGTGGGTGCTCATTTAGAAATGAGTTCACTGAATTAATCCATCATGAGAATATTTTACAGAGCCTTACTTGTCAAAAGATGGTTCTCTAAGAGGAGCTGTGCAAGTAATTCTTAGACCTGAGATCACCATAGAACCTTGTATAAATGAATTCATATTTTGGTTCATACTCATTCATGACTAAGTTATATATAGGGTATTCTCGAATATGGTAGATTATGTATGAAGGTTGTGAGTAGGTCAACAAGAAATCAATCACTCCTAATAAGAGGAGAATCTATTCATGTAATCTCATCATATGATGATTCAAAAAGTCTTTGATCAAAGCAGGGGGAAATTAAAAATGGTTTCTAATCTTTTATCGATCGAGTCTTCATTATAGGATTGAGATTTAAATAAATAAAATATTAGAATTTGATAAAATTCTATACTCATTCTTATTCGGGATAAAGGATGATTGAAAGATTAAATGGCACAGTAACTTGTCACTGAAGAGTATTTTGATAATTTTTATCAAACTTCATATCTTTTAGGTAGGCATGACATGTTGCTAGATGTCAATCATGTCTTGTACGTTTTCATGAATTAAAGAATTTAATTCATGAGTCAATTAGATAGAGTTTTAATTAAGCATCTCGGACTAGCATGGGTTTGACCTAAATCAATTATATGGATTCTTATTGATTAGGTTAAATATATATCCAAACCTACTACTGGTTAGATGTGAAATCCATAGGATAACACATAAGAAAATTAACTAAGAGCATGTTTTGCTTAGTTAGTTGGACCAAAGGAACCAATTAGGGTAGCTAGTAAATATGCTAGCACATGTGGCATAAACCATAGCTCCTTAATCAATTTGATTTGAATAAAATCTTATTAAATTAATTAACCTTATTAAGTTATTAATTAAATTAGCTAGCCCCTAACTTGGACTGATTTTATCTAGAAATCATGCAAAGTGATGCATGATATTTCTTCTATTTTGGATTGAAGGAAACAAATTTGAAGGTGAGATTAAAGTCATCAAAATCTTGATTTAAAGGGCTTTCTATGCGCCAAAATCAGGATTTTTCTAATTTATGGAAGGGTGTCCAATACATCCTTATTTCTACATGCGCACGAGAGAAGGGTGAATCGACATATCAAAAAGTCCTGAAATAAGTCTTAATTTTTGATACATTAATTGATATGGTTTTGAGACTGACATATCTAGACCATTTGGTACCACTTCTATTATTATAAAAAAAGGTTGGCAAATATGGTTCAGATCATTCCAACTCTATCCAACCAATTTTCTTCCTCTTGTTAAGACAAGGTCTTAATATTAAGACAAGTTGCCTATTTAAGACACGAGGTTAGGAAGATAATTATGAAAAAATTAGAGTTAGGAAGAGAGGGTTTAGAAGTCCAATTCCAGGTCAAAGAGTGGCCATATCCAAGTCAAGAATGGGTTTGATCAGGTCGGGTCAAACCGAGTTCTTATAGATTAGAACTTTTCAACAAGATTTCTGGAAGGAGTCCTATTCTTAAAGTAATTTTCATGTAGATTACCTCTGGAGGGCATGCACTTGTATGCCTATGAAAAAATAAGGCTATAGCATTACAAGTACTCTTCTAAATCCTTTCATAATTGTCCTAATTAATTACTATAATCAAGGGATCCTAGACTAGGATTTCGATTGACTATAGTTTTATCAACCTTCTACTATGCAACCATAACCTATAGCCATCTACCAGGGCCAAGGAATAACTCTCTATAAGAAGGATGTCCTACTACCGCATAAGAGAGAGAGCGTATAAGTAGAATCCCATATGCCTTTACATTGGGATATATTATGTATACTATGACATATGTAAGACTGGATGTAGCCTACTCTTTAGGAGTAGTGAGTAGGTATTAGTCTGATCCAGGTGAAAAGTATTGGCAAGTTGTAAAAATAATCCTAAAGGATTTGAGAAATACTAAAGACAAGCTTATTTCTGGAGATATTAACTTTAAAATTATGGGATGTATAGATTCCAGTTTTTAGTCAAACCATGATGACAGTAAAAATGTGTCAGGTTATATTTTTATCCTATATGGTGGGTCGATATGCTGGAAAAGTTCCAAACAATATATAGTAGTTGATTCTATATGCAAAATAGAATATATTGCAACATCTAAAGCTACCAAGAAGGCTATTTGGTTGTGTAAGTTCATCTATGAGCTTGGCATAGTTCCCTCTGTTGATGGTCCCATCCCATTATATTATAATAGTACTGAAGCCATTGCTCAAGCCAAGGAATATAAGTCCTATCAAAGAACCAAACACATTCTATGTCACTATCACCTTGTATAAGAGATCATTGATAGAGGTGATGTTGACTTACAAAAGATCGATGGCAAAGAAAACCTAGTCGACCCCTTCATAAAGTTCTTGGAATCAAGGAGTCTAACAAACACAAGTGGAAGATGGGTATTAGATATATTCTGATTGGCTTTAGTCTAAGTAGGAGTTTGTTGGGAATGTGTTATAAATCCAATCGTCTAACTATAGATGACCTCTGTGAAAGGAAAACTAGTAGCGAGCATGCTTTGTATTTTAAAACTTTTTCAAAATAACATGCAGCAGAAGCATGATAAAAGATTAACATTTAATCTAAGCATGCATTTAAAACTTTTCTATGCTACTTGTCCCAAGATCTTGCATGAATGATTAATATAAACAGTGAAATCATGAATTATTACTATGAACATTTCAAAGCAACATATCTATATATGTAAATCCATACCTCGTATGATGTGGAGACGTTCTCTGCTGTGAAAGATCCAAGAGGAGGAAGATGAACTCTGCTTAGCCGCACACTTGTCCGGCCTCTACAGGTGGTTCACACCAGGGCTCTTTCAAAATCCATTTCCATTCCAAGTGCTAGCTTGTTGTGGAACGATTTGATCGGAACTCCTTTTCTTCTTTCGATGCTGGACTCTCTGAATGAATGAAGAAGCTCAAGAGGTGGAGAATGAGTGGTTGGAACCCTTCCCAAACACTCAATCCTAAGACCTAGATCACTAGGTACAAATATGCACACTTTTCTCCAAAAACCTCACACCTATAAAACTAGAACTTTTCCTAGTTTCTTCCCTTTCTTCCCTTTGATTTTTCCAGCATTTCTTTGCTGATTTTTTTCTTAATTTTGTCCTCCCACTTCAGCCAATTAAGTAGATGGAGAGGGAGAGGGAGAGTGGGGAGTTATTGGTGTGGTAATGGATAGTTATGGGGAGTTATGGTCATGGGAAGTTACATAACTCCCCAAAAATGAATTTAAACTTATTTAAATTCAGATTAAATGTGTTAATTGATTTTAGTTCATAACTGAAATCAATTGGGTCAAGTGTGCATACATTGGGTTCAACCCGATTGGACCCAAACCCATTTTGAACCAAATCCTATTTGATTCGTTCCATATTTTTATAGCTCAATCAAATTGGGCTATCAAGTAATCACATTACTTAATTCACCTCCATGCATCACCAACTATTAGTGAAAATTTCATGTCACAACCTTTTGTGACATCAAGTGTCTACACTTACGAAATCAACAAGTGTCAACACTTACACAAGTGTCGACACTTTCAAGAATATCAAGTGTCGACACTTGGATAAAGAAAAAACCCTTTTTTCTTTGTGAGTCCACGAACGATTCCCAATCGTTCTCCGATCACTAAATCAAGTAGAAACCCCTGTGGTGTGTGACCCCATAGGTTCGAACACTAAGCCGGTAGCACTGGGACATTTCCAATACCAGTCAAAGTCGCCATCTAGCAATGACACCCGACATCCGGATAGGTCGAAGTTGTAGAGCAACAATCAAGAACCAGGAGATATGGAAACCTTGTAATTAATCCCTTTGACCTCAATGCTCAGGAAAACTTAGGGTTAAACTGCCCAACCCATAAAGTCCATCAACAATGTGTCTCAATCTCACAAGTCCTGTAACACTTTACAGAGACTACCCTGGCTAAGGTTTTGCTAAATTGAAACTCAGTAAGATATCTGCTCCAAACACTTTGGAGGGGTCAATCCCATCTTGATCCGATCACTGCTACACGAGTACTTAACTGTACCCAGAAACCTTCCATCCCTGGATTAGAAATCCAGATAGTCCAGTACCAAAGTACAGTGAGTTGCTCGCAAGCTACCATGACGATCTCATGTCTGAGGGATAACTACATCCATATCAAAACTCTAGGCAGAATAAAATACAGACGGGTCACGTTCGATGAAATGTCAAACACAACATTTGCATGCCATACTAGTATCTCCACACTCCTTGGTTAAGAAGACAACCAACGACTATGGCACACAACGACCTATACTTGATATACTATCATCCTGAAATAAGTGTATCATTTGGTCGCGAACAATTTTAGGACTATATGATATATCCTCTCTATATCACGTACAAATAGTCCTAAGGAGTTCATCTCTCAAGAACTCATTAAAGAAAGATGAAATAGTGATGAACTGCCAGAATAAATATTTTATTCAATAATATAATTCATATACAATTACATCAAATGTACAACTGTCTAAAGTATAAATTGGCTTTGGGACACATTTCCCAACACTCTGTACTTGTATACAAATTAAATTAATAAAAATTATTTGGCAATTCATCATATGATTGCATCTTCCTTATAAAACTCTTTTTTTATGATGAAGTCCTTAGAACTATTTACTCTTGATAAAGGTAATGAGGATTTATCGAATAGTTCATAAATTTGTTTGTGACCAAATGATATGTTATTAATAGAATGATAATATTTATCAAGTATAGGTCATTGTATGTCATATGGATTGGTTATCCTCGTAACCAAGAAGTATGGAGACACTGGTGTGCATACAGATAAAATATAGGAGTACAATTTTACTGAACATAACTTAACTATGGAGCACTCTACTATCAAGCATAGCTTGAGAATGATATGGGTATAAGTATCCTTCCGATCGAGATCACCATGGTGACTTGCAAGCAACTTACTGTATTTTTATGCTAAACTTTCTATATTTTCAAGATAATGATAAAAGATTTCTGAGCACAATCAAGTACTTGCAAAGTCTGTGTGTGAGCTAAGATAGGATTGACCACTCCAGGTTTTAGGAGTTTATGCTTTGTTGTATTTCAATTCAGTAAAACCTTGGCTTGGATTATCATTGTTATCAGTCACAAAATTTATGAGGTTGAAATACAACATGGAAGACTGATTAAGGCTTTGACTATTTATCTTGATGTTGTCCTAGAGCATTAAGAGTCAAAGAGATGAATTATATGGTAACCATATGCCAAGTTCTTGAATGTTGCTTTGCATTATTTCGACCTATCCGGATATTGAGTATCATTACTAGATAGTCACTTCGATTGGTATAGGAAATAGTTTCTATGTGTTGATACCAAGATTGCCGTGGCCTATAACTCTGATGCATTAGGTTCCCACGGGGTGCTCGATCCTCTCTTCCGGTCGACTCCTTGGCTGGCTGACCTATAAAATAGAGGAGACCCGGGCTAGGGATTCTGGCGAGGAACTCCGATGATCAAGTTAGTGGGACGATCGAGGGGAACAGAACCTCTATGGTAGAGAGCTTGGGCGACTCTCCATGTAGAGGGTGAAAAAAGAAATGGAGATGGGTTTAGAGAAATGAGAGAGAACTTGGGAGGTTCCCTTGAGTGGTTCCTTGCCCCTTTACCCCCTTTGTTTGCTTACTTACCGCGTTACTTACCTTCCCTTTCTGATTTTATATGCATGTGACGACCCATACCAAGTCTGGGGCCTCTTCCAGGTATCTTTTCTGGAGGGGTTTTGGTTGCTCGCTGGCGCCCTTCTATCGGGCCAGTCTTGCCCTTCTGATAGTGTAAGTTCCCGTGGGAGGGGTGGGTGCCATGCCGCTGAGCCCTGAGCCACGGTGGCACGTTCCCATTCTAAGGGGAACTGTTGGAGTGTCGCAGGGCCCGAGGCCTTAGTGGATACCCTTCTAGGAAAGGCTCGGGTTCTTGTGTTGTGGGGGGTTGCATCGTGCAGGTCGTGTAGGTGGTGCACTTCAGGGCCTGCATTTGTGGCTGGATGTGTGCCACATCCCGAAGGTAGTGGATGGCCAGGTCCCTCTTTGTCGTGATTTGAATCTCTATTGATCTTCCTTCCCCTCACGCCATCGGCAGGAACTATGGCCTCCACGAGACAGGGGGAGCCCCGCACTAGGAGGGCTCCCTGCCCTAGGCAGCATGAGCACGACCCCGGCCGGGAGCTGACCTCAGATAGAGGGCTCGCTTCATGAGCATGACCCCGACTAGGAGCTGACCTCGACAGGAGGGCTTGCCTTAGTAGCATGAGCACGACCCTAGCTAAGAGCTGACCTCAGACAGAGGGTTCACCTTATGAGCATGACCCCGGCTGGGAGCTCACTTGACAGGAGGGCTCGCCTTAGCAGCATGAGCGCGACCCCAGCCAGGAGCTGACTTCAGATAAAGGGCTCGCCTCATGAGCATGACCCCAGCTAGGAGCTGACCTCGATAAGAGGGATCACCTTCGCAGCATGAGCATGACCCTGACTAGGAGTTGATCTCAAATGGAGGGCTCGCCTTATGAGCATGACCCCGGCTAGGAGCTGACCTCAACAGGAGTGCTCGCCTTAGCAGTATGAGCATGACCCCAGTCGAGAGCTGACCTCAGATGGAGGGCTCGCCTTATGAGCACGACCCCGGCTAGGAGCTAACCTCAGCAGGAGTGCTCACCTTAGCAGCATGAGCATGACCCTGGTCGGGAGCCGACCTCAGATGGATGGCTCTTCTTATGAGCATGACCCCGGCTGGGAGCTGACCTCGGTAGGAGGGCTCACCTTAGCAGCATAAGTACGACCCCGGCCAGGAGCTGATATTAGACGGAGGGCTTGCCTCATGAGCACGACCCTGGCTGGGAGCTGACCTTGGTAGGGGGGCTCGCCTTAGCAGCATGAGCGTGATCCTGGCCAGGAGTTGACCTCAGACAGAGGGCTCATCTTATGAGCATGAACATGGCTAGGAGCTGACCTCGGCAATAGTACTCGCCTTAGTATTCTACTAGGCCACTGCATCTAGGTGGCAGGGCCTTTGCCAGCATTGCCACTAGCAAGACTCCACGTCAGCAAATATACCATATCATGTGCTGCCTATGATGCGGGATAAATAATTAAAGCCTAATTATTAGAAAATAGCAGAGAATAATTTTTTTATATTTTTTCAAATTTTTAGGAAGACTCAAAGGAGACAATAAAGAAAACTAGTTCTAGTTAACTACCCGCACAAGTAAACCTAACCAAATAACTAGAAAAACAGGACTTGGTGATTGAGAAATCACCGTAAACTAGGATTTATCTTATCAACGATCAGAGAATAATAAGAAAGGAATAAGTTTTGATTTAACAACGAAGAAATGCTCCTCTCAATTGGATCTGACAGAACTCTCAAGATCTTCACGGTAGAGTTTCAAGAACTCGATCCGGGGCTCCGATCTTTCGTGCAAAGCTGGTTCCAAGGCAAGAACGTCTGATCTTGACTCCTGATCACCTACAAACACTCAACAAAGAAAACTAAAGGTAAGAAGCAGCAAGGAAAGGAAATTGAATGGAAAAGGAAAGGGTTAGAAGAGGTGGCTAGGTTTTCTTGTCTGCTGGATAGGTAGGATAACTAGGGCCTCACACCCCATGATGCACACAGCAAAGAAAATTTGACAGCATGTCTTTATTGATGAATAATAATAATAATAATGAATTACAAGGGGGATGATGGGGTATTTATAGACCCTCAACCAGTGGTGTAAGGGATTCAAAGATAAGACTTTTTCTTCCTTGGACTATAACTCCTAGAATTCTGGCTCTAGGCATCCTGGACTCTTGTCTCTAGGCTGATCTGGACCTCTCTTCAAGTGGGCGACAACAAGAGATAGTCTTCATAGCTTGGACGACAACAATCCATAGGTGGGCATCAACTGAGATGGGCAATAATTTTGAGGAGTATTTCTAGCTTACTCCTCTTAAAATCATCAGCAAATATTTTTTAACTTGAAATTGGCAACAATTGAGAATTAATCTTTCTTAAATGATCTCATTTGCATTTAGGAGGACTCCTTGAAATTTGAATGTTGATTGCTTCCCCTTTGAGATAGAACTCTTAAAGTAAGAAACACTTGACCGACTCCTTTGATTTGGCATCAAATGATTTGAGATGAGAGGGTGCTAAATGGGAAGACTCCTTCTCATTTACTCACCTTAAAATAAGTTGGCATGAAATTCTTGAGCGGAGGTGCCAATTTGGGAGAGTCATTCTTATTTACACATCTTAAAATTAAGTTGGTGCAAACTCCTTTTAAGTAGCCAACCAAAGAGGATTTATAGCATGTGTTGTCATGTGATGATGTCCAAATAAAGTGGCATGGAGTTTGTTGTCCCAAAACAACATGGCATGTCCAAACATGACATGTGTTGATGTCCAAATCCTTGAAAAGGTGGCGCCAATAACAAACTGACTTGGGCTAGCACATGGAGTCACATCGCTTGTCTTGGGCTAGCACATGGGTCTTCAATTGGGTGCACATGAAGTCACATGGATCTTCAATTAGGTACCCCTTGTATTATAGGACTCAATAACTAATTATTACAAGACTCAAAATAAAATAACAAAAGCCCAACTTGATCAATTGAAATCCAATTTGATCAAAAGACACAGTCAATTAAATAAATATTCCAATTTGGTAAAAAGCATTTGGTCCAAAAGGCCAATAAACAAAATTCTAATTCCAATTGGTAAAAAGGGTTAACTAAAACTAGACCATTTAAACTCAATTGGATAAATAAGATTTGACGATAAATGGGATTTTTTATACAAACCATAATTGGTAAAAAGGGCTAAACCCAACTAAGCCTATATAACAGAATTTAAAATAAAATATTTATAGTTGGTGAAAGGGGTTGGGTTCAGGGCTTTATTCATATGTGATCTACAGGGATGTGGATTCAATCTGTTGATATTTTCTGGCCCTGGTATCCACACCAATTCTTCCTGGATGGGAGGAACTCGACCCTGTCGAGTATGGGTCAATGTCGCTATGATAGTGCTCTAGCAAGTCTGGGTCAACTCTCTGCAAGTCCTCTCTGGTGATCCAAAATCATCAAACTCAGGTCATCCTTGCCATCGAACTAGATACCACTGGTAATCTTTGCTCCGGGTAGCAATGATCTTGTCATCCAAGATCTGCTCAATCTTGTTTCTTCGGGTTGGTGGTATGGCAGGTGGACACACTAGGGTTGGTTTACTCTCAAGGACTTGATTAGGCTCAAATGGCTCACAAGGAATAACCGTTGGCTCCCTATACTGGTGTGGGCACCAGGATCTGATAGAGGTTCCTCAACCCTCCGAGGATCGCGGATTAGGGTTTTATCTTCCGAGTTCTGTAATAAGGCTTCAAGCCTAAGTATTTTATTTTCTTGAGTAATGAATTTAGTCTCAATTTCTTTCGTTTTAGTCATGTACCTTGACTAATTTGGTCAAGTTGTGTCTATGGGTCCTGTAATAATTCCAGTCCGAGTCTGTTTGAATATTGGGCCCAAGCCGAAGTGGTCTTCGAGTCTAGTCCAATTTGTAATGGGTCAAGCCATCTCCCAAGCCATGAAAGATGCCACTTGGCACCACCTCATCCATCCCATGTGGCACCACATCACCTTGACAAGTGGGCGGCCAAGGCAAGAAGAGAATGCTAGAATTTTTGGGCACCATTCCTTGATTCTTTCCTCCCTTCCCTCCCCCTATCAAGCCTCTTTCCAAAGAAGCTATGGACATCCAAGGAAGGTCAATGGGCAATGAAGGCATGATCCTTTTTTCAAGCTCCATATCAAGACTTCTTTCCAAAGTGCTTGGTCAGCTATGGAAGAAAAGCATTGACCCTCAAATCAAGGAGACAACTCCCTTCTTCAAGTCCCAAATCAAGCCACAAGACCTTGGTCAGCCAAAGGAAGAAGAAATTTGAATTTGGGCACCCTCTTCATGAAGCTTTGTATTTTTTTAAAATTTGAATGGATTTTAAGGTGCCTATATAAAGGGCCTTACCCCTCCCTTGTAAAATAATGATGATGAATAAAAAGAAAAGATTTGAGAGCCACTCTTCTTGTTAGTTGCCTTCATTCCTTAAGAACGTTGATCTCCGTAAGGGAACGCCTTCGCCTTCGGGCATCGAGAGGTGTGAGGCCTCAAGTTACCTTCTCTTTCGTGCAAGCCATCCTCCATCTTCGAGCTCGGAGTCCATCGGGATGATCCACCTTGGCGCCTAGCAAGAAGAACTCCATCCACCACCAACCTTAACTCTCATTCCTTCATCTCTTATTTTCTTCTTGTTGAATCTTAATTCTTCCCTTGATTACTCATTGGTCCTCCAGGTACCACGAATATGGAGTCGATTTCCCTTGCCTTCGAGACCTTCGGACGAAAAGCTGGGGCATCCGTGGGGGTTGAAGGCTCGACCATCCAGGCCGCATCTGTGAGAGCGAGTGAACTCGGCATCGGGCGCTTCAGAGTTTTTAAGGTTTGCAACCCTAAAACTCCTAAGTTGATATTGATTCAAGAGCTAAGTCCTACGGGATTTCTCAATCCCGGGGCCCTCTTCCTATCCTTGTTTAGGGACTTACTTGCTAGTTTGAAGTTCTTATTATTGTAAAGCCCTATATTTACTCTTGTCTGTCTTCAGGAATCCTTAACCTCATTTAAAAAAAAAACCTAAAAAATCACAAAGAAAAATCACTTGCATCATTTCATCCTAGCATCTAGTTAGTCTCGCATCATATACTTAATAAGGTCTGAAATGTTGAAAGTTGGACTAATACCTAGTTCAGGTGGTATCTCGAGCATATAAGCATTAGACCCAATTTTTCTACTTACTTTGTATGGTCCAGTACTATGGGCATGTAACTTTTCCATGGTTCCAAGTGGAAACCATTTAGGTCATAGTCTAGCCATAACAAAGTTTCCTTTATTATATTCTTTGAGTCTTCTCTTAGAATTAGCCATATGATTCTTATACAATTCTTTAATGTATTATGCATATGACTCTAATAGACTCGCTATGCATTACTAGTGAAGGAAATTTATTTATTTGTTTTTCTTTTTTTTTTAAGTCCTTAATTTTATTTTTGTGTTTGCCTCTGGACCTCTAGCCTTAGACACCAAATTCAAGTGATAATCAAAGGATTAGGTGCACTAGCTTACACACAATACTTGGAACCCAACCTGTTGGTGTCCCTAGCTCACTAGAGCAATTAAGTCTAATTAAGTTTTAATTAGGGTTAGGCTTGGATGCAAAGAAGGTTGTTGTGGGCCCAGGATAGGTGATGAGCTCATGCCTTGATCTGAGATGCTCAAATGCCCTTAAGATTAGGTTACTTGATGATGCACACACAAGATGAAACCCTAAATAAAATCAAACTAAAATAATTAAAATAATAAAAAAATAAAATTAATTTTTTTTTATTTTGTTCTTTAATTTTTTAGCAGAGATATATTTTGTAGAAAAAACCCTAAGATGCAAAAATTTAAAATATGTAAAATTTATGCAAAAAGAACCCTAAACTAGAATTGCTGAAATTTAGGACAGATCTATTTTCAAGCAGTATTCCGGTGAGCAAAAAATTTACAGACTGAAATAATTCATGAGAAAATTCTAAAAAATACTATCAATTATGATGGATCTAGAAAAATAAGAATCAGATGATTCTGATTTATCTACATACAGAAATAATTAAAATAATAGACTATATACTGTGATGGACGTGATGCAAAAAATAAATCCTAAAGATGCCTATCTCTTTGTTTTCTTCTTCAAGGGTCAATTCATAGTGGCATCCCTACATACCATAGAAAATCTTGTTTGAATGGGATGTGAGGGTCTTGCAGCCCTACTTTTTTCTATGACCGGACGGCCATGGTGAAGCACCCGATCCGAGTACTTAAAAAGAAACAAAATCAGCACAAGAGAGATTAAACCCTAGTTTAACCTGCTCTGATACCAAAATTAATGCAGCAGAGAATAGTAATTGCCTTTTAGAGATTATCAGAGTAGAGAATAATTTTTTTAGATTTTTCTAGATTTTAAGGAAGACTCAAAGAAAACAGTAAAGGAAACTAGTTCTAGTTAACTACCGGCACAAGTAAACCTAACAAACTAATTAGGAAAACAGGACTTGGTGATTGAGAAATCACTGTAAACTAGGATTTATCTTATCAACAAATCAAAGAATAATGATAAAGGAATAAATTTCAATTTAACCAATGAAGAAATGCTCCTCTCAATCGGATTTGATAGAACTCTCAAGATCTTCACGGCAGGATTTCAAGAACTCGATCCAGGGTTCCGATCTTCCGTGCGAAGCTGGTTCCGAAGCAAGAACACTTGATTTTGACTCCTGATCATCTACAAACACTCAACAAAGAAAACTAAAGGTAAGAAGCAGCAAGGAAAGGAAATTGAATGGAAATGGAAAGGGTTAGAAGAGGTGGCTTGGTTTTCTTGTTGGCTGGATAGGTAGGATAACTAGGGCCTCGCACCCCCCGATGTTCCGAAAAATAAAGAAAAAAGGCCTCACACCCCGCAATGCACACAACAAAGGAAATTTGATAGCATGTCTTTATTGATGAATAATAATAATAATAATGAATTACAAGGGAGGTTAATGGAGTATTTATAAACCCTCAACCAGTGATGTAAGGGATTCAAAGATGACTTTTTCTCCCTTGGACTACAATTCCTAGAATTCTGGCTTTGGGCATCCTGGACTCTTGTCTCTGGGCTGATCTGGACCTCTCTTCAAGTGTGCGACTACAAGAGATAGTCTTCATAGCTTGGGCGACAACAATCCATAGGTGGGCATCAACTGAGATGGACAACAATTTTGAGGAGTCTTTCTAGCTTACTCCTCTTAAAATCATCGACAAATATTTCTTAACTTGAAATTGGTGGCAATTGTGAATTAATCTTTTTTAAATGATCTCATTTGCATTTAGGAGGACTCCTTAAAATTTGAATGTTGATTGCTCCCCCTTTGAGATAGAACTCTTGAAGTAAGAAACACTTGGCCAACTCCTTTGATTTGGCATCAAATGATCTGAGATGAGAGGGCACTAAATGGGAAGACTCCTTCTCATTTACTAACCTTAAAATAAGTTGGCATGAAATTCTTGAGTGGAGGCGCCAATTTGGGAGAGTCCTTCCTATGTACACATCTTAAAATTAAGTTGGCACAAACTCCTTTTAAGTGGCCGACCAAAGAGGATTTATAGCATGTGTTGTCATGTGATGATGTCCAAATAAAGTGGCATGGAGTGTGTTGTCCCAAAATGACATGGCATGTCCAATCATGACATGTGTTGATGTCCAAATCCTTGAAAAGGTGGCGCCAAGAACAAACTGACTTGGGCTAGCACATGGAGTCACATGTCTTATCTTGGGCTAGCACATGGAGTCACATGGCTTGTCTTGGGCTAACACATGGGTTTTCAGTTGGGTGCACATGAAGTCACATGGGTCTTCAATTGGGTCCTCCTTGTATTACAGGATTCAATAACTAATTATTACAAGACTCAAAACAAAATAACTAAAGCCCAACTTGATTAATTGAAACCTAATTTGATCAAAAGGCACAGTCAATTAAATAAATATTCCAATTTGGTAAAAAGGGTTTGGCCTAAAATGCCAATAAAGAAAATCCTAATTCCAGTTGGTAAAAAGGATTAACTAAAACTGGACAATTTAAACTCAATTGGGTAAATGGGGTTTGACACAACTGATAAATGGGATTTTTTATACAAACCCTAATTGGTAAAAGGGCTAAACCCAACTAAGCCTATATAACAAAATTTAAAATAAAATATTAATAGTTGGTGAAAGGGGTTGGGTTTGGGGCTTTATTTACAGGTGATCCACAGGGATGTAGGTTCAACCTATCAATATTTTCTGGCCCTGGTCTCCACACCAGCCTACTCCCGAGCCCAGAGAACAAAGTGGCACTCGAGGTGAGGAGAGTAATGATCACGCTGACGTGGAGGGGTGCATCTCTTGTGCCATCAATGCCTTATGCACCGGTGCTCCGGAGGCCATGCCTTCGTGCTAGCAGGGCGATGCCACGTCCCCCTCATTAAGAGTGGCCATAACTACTGCACCAGGCCCAAAGAGGCTGCATCTGATTCGGGGCGTCGCTTCTGATGGATGTCAACACATGGCACACCCAGCTGGCCCAAAGCGAGATATGGTGCATGCCTTTGATCAGTACGAGGTGATGGGGCTCCAGGTTGCTTGAAAGGGACTTGCCCTTTTATTTCCCAAGGGTTCCCCAAGCAACAAAAGATAGAGTTTCTTTCTCAGAGTGATCTTCCTCCATCTTCTTAGACGAGGTCGTGAAGTTCCAGCAGGTTAGGCTTCCTTCTCCTCCCCCTTCCTTTCCTTCGCTCTCCTCCTTTGGCTTGCTCCTGAGGAGTATTATAGTTAGGCCTTCTAGTTTTCCACCCCGCCATTCCTGATGAGTCCATCTGGCGAGGGGCGCCATCACCAGGGTTTTTTGATGGTGCGGGGCCTTCTCAACCGAGGCCTCTCTCCTCGGATAGAGAGGAGGAAGTCCCGGTTGTGCTCTGCAGGGGTCCCCACTCGCCGGGGATTGTCATTAGACCCCTTGCAGGTCCTCCTTCACTTGCTCCCCCCGATAGGGAGGCCGGCGGCCCCACCGGTATTGCTTCGGTGATGACCGACGAGGATCTCCTTCATGTTCGAAGGTCATTTGGGGTCCCTGATTTCATTCGACTCTCCATTCCTAGGCCAGGGGACCGGGTTCTTCAAGTGGCTCGAGCCAGATAGTCCTATACAAAGACTTCTTTTTTAGGGGTCTTTGGCTTCCCTTCTATGTCTTCTTCCTTTCTTTCCTTAGCCAATATCATTTGGTTTTGACTTAACTCACTCCCAATGCCGTTCGGACCATCTTTAGCTTTATTGTCCTCTGCCACCATCATGGGATCATCGCCCATTTTTCTCTCTTTAGGACCTTCTTCACCCTAAAGTGCCACCCATTTGACAGCGGATGAAGGTTTGTATCCCCCCGTAAGGAGGCCCCCAAGTTTGACCTGCCCACTTCTATCAAGGGATGGAAGCGCGAGTTCTTCTTTGCTTCTGTTGAAGGAGTGGACTGAGTTTGAAGCGACCTAGATTGCTCCCCCAACCAGCAATCTACAGTCGAGCCAACCAATAAGGAAGTGTTCAACCTACTCCTTTCCTCCCACTGGGATCATTCAAGCCCAGCCCCAGGGTAAGGCTTGACATCGGGTCCCATCTTTACTCGGCAACAGGTCTTGCTTTGAAACAAGATTAACAGATCTACTCCATTTTGTAGGGATGAGATTCAGTTTCAATGACCTTCTAGGGATATCCCAAAAGAGGGCTGCTATTGAAGAGCCGGAAGGGGTGCCAAAGAAGAAGGCTCAGGAAGAACCGAGACCGGGGCCCAACGATGGGCCTGACATGAGGGGGTCGCCCCTCATGCACCATCTCGATCGAGGGTCCAGGCCCCTACCAGGAAGCCCAAGCATGAATCTAGGACCATGAAAAGGGCTCCACCTCCATCTCTAGTGGCCCCTCCATGCGCCAACAATCTGCCACAGTCAGAAGCGGCGAGGGGGCAGAATCTGCTGCCACCGAGGTACCGCCTACATGACCTGGGGCTGGAGCCACCAACGATGGTCTCGTAAATGTGGTGCCTTCACCTGAGGGTACACCAGACCAGATCGGATCACCTGAGGCACTAAGCCAGGAAGCCAAGAGGTTCTCCATCATCCTTCCCATGGGTTCCATGATATCCCAAGATGGGAAGCTGGTGGAAGATATCCTCAACTCTTTAATCTAGCCATCGGACCGCCAGAATCGGGAAGGGAGGCCAATGGTGGGGCTCGCCACTGAGGTGTTTGCCCGACTGATATTGGTAAGCCATTTCTAGATATGTACCTCCTTTTTCACCCTTTTCACAAGTGGCATCAACCGCCGTTCTTGGTGCAGGTTGCAATCGATATGCAGCTCCTGCAGGATGCCTGTCGAGCACTGGAGAAGTGAGAGACTCACCTTCACCAGGAGAGGGATGAGGCTCGGGGCTGTCTGGCTAGGCCCAAGGGCTAGAGACTCAACTGACCGGTGCCCAGGCCAAGGTAGCTGATCTTAAGAAGAAGGTGGCCAAGCTCAAGGCTACCTTGGCTGAGGAGAGGGGGGTTAGCTCTCGTCGAGCAGAAGAGGTGGCCACCTCTACGGCGGAGGTGGCCCACCTAAAGGGGAGAGCACAGACCCTCCAGGCTCAATTGGAGGAGTAGACAGCCAAGGCCACAATGGTGACAGAAAAGGCTATAGCAGCCGTCGCACTGATGGAGATGGCCAAGAAAGATGCTGCCGAGGCCATTCCCAAATTCATGGCATCCCAGGTCATTAAGGATGAAGTTGCTGAAGCTGTTCTGGACTCCTTCCACCAGGGGTTCAGAGATTTCAAGAACAAGGCTTTTTGTTTCTATGGGCTGAAGGGGTTGGACAACATCCAGCCTTCTCTCTCATTCCCTGGGTAGCAGGGCGAGCCTGTCGTTGAGGTGGGGCCGAAGCCGAAGGAGGCTGAAGTCAAGGAGGGATCCGAAGCCACCCAGGATGCTCCATAAGTGATTGGGGTCATTCGCCGGCCTAGGATGGAGCCGGCGATCGATGCATAGGCTTTTCTCTTCTCTTTTTGTACTTGGAATCTTAGGAGGACTCCCACTTATCGGGGGTGCTTCACAGGGAATGTAAAGAAAACTTTATCAATGAAACATCCCCCCTTATATGATCACTGTTCCTCACCTAAAAATTCTCTCTCTCTTCTTTGGTGTGGGCACCAGAATTTGACAAAGACTCCTCAACCCTCTGTGGATGTCTAATTAGGGTTCCAATTTTTTCTCGGATCTTATAATGAGGCTTCAAGCCTAAGCATTGTAATTTTTTTTAGCCATGAATTGAGTCTCAAGTGTTTGTGTTTAGTCCTATACTTTGACCAATTTGGTCAAGCTGTGTCCTGTATTAAGTCCAGTCCGAGTCTGGGTCCAAGCCGGAGTGGCCTTTGAGTCCAGCTCAACTACTATTGGGCCAAGCCTTGAAGGTCAACATGTCAACCCTAGGATGCCACTTCACCACCCCATGTGGTGCCACTTCACCATCCCATGTGGCGCCACCTCATCTTGCCAAGTGGGCAGCACAAGTAGGAGTTTCTTGGATGCCAAATAGAGACACATCAAATATCCTTTCCTCATTTATCTCCCTCCATCAAGCCACTTACCAAAGAAGGGAGGGCAACTAAGGAAAGGTTGAAGACAAAGGCCTTGCTCCAAGCCTCATTTCAAGCTTCTCTCCAAAGAAGGGAGAGCAACCAAGGAAAGGTTAAAGACAAAGGCCTTGCTCCAAGCCTCATTTCAAGCTTCTCTCCAAAGAAGGGTGAGTAACCAAAGAAAGAAGGAGACACAAGCCATGAATCTTGCCTTCTTTTCAAATTGAAGGTCAACTTTCCAAGTTCAAGGGAGCCAAATTCCTTCTTCAAAGCCAAATATCTTGCCACGTCCAAATCAAATTCCAGCCTTGGTCGGCCAAGGAGGAGGATTTCAAATTTTTTTGAATTTCAGAATTTTTTTGGTGCCTCATAAAGAGAAGGAATGTATTTTTTCATTCAAATTTTGAAAGGGTCTTAAGGTGCCTATATAAAGGACCTTACCCCCTCCTTTGTAATGTTAATGTTGATGAATGAAAAGAAAACAATTAAGTGCTACTCTTCTTGTTAGTTGCCTTCGTTCCTTAAGAACGTCGATCTCCATGAGGGAGTGCCTTTGCCTTCGGGCATTGAGAGATGTGAGGCCTCAAGTTACCTTCTCTTCTGCCAATCCATCTTCCATCTTCGAGTTCGGAGGTCAACTAGATGATCCATCTAGGCCCCAGCAAGAAGACCCCCAATCAACATCATCTTCAACCATTCATCCTTTATTTCTTCCAGTTACTTGTTGATTCCTAATCCTTCCCCTTGATTGCTCGCAGGTCCTCTAAGTACCATGAACACGGAGTCGGTCTCCCTTGCCTTCGAGACCTTCGGATAGAAAACTGGTGCATCTACGGCGGTTGAAGGCTCGATCATCTAGGCTGCATCTGTGAGAGCGAGTGAACTCGGCATCGGGCACTTCAGAGCTTTTAAGGTTTGCAACCTTAAACTCCTAAGTTAATATTGATTCGAGAGCTAGGTCCTATGGGTTTCTCAATCCCGGGGTTCTCTTCCTATCCTGTTTAGGGACTTACTTGCTTGCTTGAATTTCTTATTATTGTAGAACCCTAGATCTACTTTTTGTTTATCTCCGAGAATCCTAAATCCTAAAAAACTAAAAATCACAAAGATCAAATTCACCTGCATCATTTATCTTATCTTGCATCTAGTTGGTCCTGCATCATTCTTCCCCCTATTTTTTTTCTTTTTTCTCTCTCTTTTTTTTAAAAGTACTTTCAAGGAATTCCATGGAGTGTGCAGGGGTGTCATCTTTATAGTTAGGAAATAGGCTGATTCGCCCAACAAACTTGGTGTAGTTCCATACCACCTTTCCTTCAATTATTGTGCATGCGCCTTCTTTAGGCCTTGACTGCTCCAGGCCTACTTTAAGGCCTTAGGATGGGCACGAAGGTCCTTGTGAGCACCTCATCCTCTTTCCCTTGATTCTTGAGACCATTCGAGCCAGAATGCAAGACCTCTAGATCTTCTTGCTTCGCCGGGCTATGAGTCAGGCGATGGATGGTGAGATTACTTGGAGTTCTTGTCAACATCTCTGAACTGTGAGAAAGGCAATAGAGTATCTTCGGACCTTCGAGACGGGACTACTGCTGTCTCCTAGCCTTGGAGGTGGGATTGATGGTGTCTCCTAACCTCGGAGGCGGGATTGCTGATATCTCCTGACCTCTGAGGTGGGATTGCTGGTGTCTCCTGACCTCGGAGGCAGGACTACTGGTGTCTCCTGACCTTAGAGGTGGGACTGCTGGTGTCTCCTAACCTCGGAGGCGGGATTGCTAGCTTTGAGTGCCAGGCTTCTTAAGTTTCCGAGCTTAGGGTGCTAGGCTTTGTAAGTTTCCTGGCTTAGGGTGCCAAGCTTCATAAGTTTTTGGGCTTAGGGTGTCGAGCTTTGTATGTTTCTGGGCTTAGAGTGCCAGGCTTCTTTAAGTTTTCGGGCTTAAAGTACTGGGCTTCGTAAATTTCTGGACTTAGAGTGCCAAGCTTCGTAACTTTTCAGGCTTAGAGTGCTGGGCTTCATAAGTTTTCAAGCTTAAAGTGCCGAGCTTCATAAGTTTCTAGGCTTATTTTGCTGGACTTGAAATCAGATGGATGAGTTCTTGTTCAGGTGAAAAATGAAGTTGCACCAAAAAAGAACTTTAACTATGGAGGGAGAACCTTACATTACTGGTGTATATTCACAAGTTGCTAGCATTCTAGGTTCATGTAAATCGAGCACCATGCAGCTTAGCGAGGTAGTAGGCCCCTCCCAGGAGAGCCTCAATCACCTTGTAAGGACCTTCCCAATTTGGGGAGAGTTTCCCACACTCTCCTGGTTAAGATACTTTTGCTCACCTGAGGACGAGGTTGCTTGGATGGAATGCTTTGAGCCTCAGGCGGGAGTTCTAGTAATGCGCCACTCACTGCCGGTAAGCTGCCATTCGGAGCTGGGCCTTGTCTCTTGTCTCATCCAACAAATCCAGGTTGAGGAAGAGACAGGCCAGGTTCTTGACTTCATCATACTGTTCTACCCGCAACATGGGTAGGCCAAGTTCCACTAGAATCATGGCTTCAGTGTTAAAGACAAGGTTGAAGGGCATCTCGCCCGTTGCCGTGCATGGGGTAGTGTGGTAAGCCAATAACATTGATGGGGGACAGAGATGGGTAGGATCGTTGGCGAGCCTAGAAGTCACCTAAATTAGGATACTATTTTTTTTTTTGTTTTTTTTTTCTCTAGGGGTGGCGAAGGAATAGTGGGGATGTAGGATAGGGATCTGGATCTCATGGACTTTGGGACTCACCCTAATAAAGAGACCTCTCACCTCTAGGGCATTACACCCTCCTCGATACTTGGAGGCGCTAGGATGGATCTCAAAGGCCACGAGGGGATAGAGAAGATGGAATGGGAAGGGGATAACTGGGCATGACCTCACATCATGCCCTGGGGTTGGGCCTCACACCCTCTCCTGATGGAGTGAAATAAAAAATCACTCTTTTCTAAAACTCATTTTCATTCCCAAAACTTGACTAAACTCCAAAAACTATTTTTTTACAAAGGACTGAGGGTGGTATTTATAGACCTATCCAACCCTCATTTGAATTTGAATACAAGATAAAAAGATAGGAATGATTCAAATTCAAATACAAGATATGATAAGATAAGCCTATCCATATCTAAATCCTAACCAACCAAATCCTAATTCAAAATTCAAATAAAAGATAAATCCTAAATTTATTTTGGATATGTTCCGAGATTTGCGTGGCTCCAAGATTCTTGCTTGCTCCGGGATTCATGCTGGTGAGGTCCCCATCATTTCCCTGAGGTGGGGAGAACTCGACTCTGTCGAGTTAGGCTGGCTCTAGGATGCACATGACCTGTAGAATGATTTTTTTTAAAAATTTTAAACTCAACCCAAATTAAAAAAAGGGCTTATTCCAATCTGGGATAAGTGTGAAATAGCAGGAATTGCGGGAATAGCTATTCCCGTCTTCTTTCAACAGCAGATCATCGAATTTTCTTCAGCACGCTTCTTGGAACAGGAGCTTTGCACCGGATGGAAGCTTCTTGGCGGTGAAGACGACGTCGGGGCGGATCGGAGAAGGGAGATCGGTGTTGGGAGGACCGGAAGAGGGCGTCCAATGAGGCGAGCCTGGGCTATCTTCTTTGATGGAGGAACAGCAGCTTCGTGGAACAGGGGAGCTGGGAGGCTGGACGGAGGCTTCGCGGGCGATGAACCGGAGAAGGTGGCGTCGGACAATCCCAGAGGGAAACAAGAGCTTCGTTCTCCAAGGAGGGAAGCTGGCCTTCGGTGGTAGAACGGCAACAGGCGTCGGAAGTGTGGTCGAGCGCACGGGACATCCGGAAGCAAGGAATGGGAAGATGCGCTAGGCCGGAAGGATCGAAGGTGGATGATCGGTTGACGGAGGACCGGATGGAGGGATCGGGCATTGGGAACCGACGGAGGGAGGCATGGGCGATTGAGGCTAGAAGCATCATCGTCGGAGGCCATGGAGGAGGGGTAGGGGGTTGCAGCGATGGATGTTGGGTGATGCTTTCCACATGAAACTGAGAGGCGGTGATGAAGGAGGGTCCGTGCGAAGGCCTGATTCCGGGGAGGAGGGTCACCGGATCCGGTGGAGATCGGCTGAGAGGACATCCGGCACGGTCACTGAGACCCGAGGAGCAGGGGGAGGGAAGATGCACCTGGTTCGGGCAAGCACTCCATGGAGGGAAGCTGGGGCTGTTGACGGCATCGCGGCGGACCAGATGAGGGACGCCTGGCGACGGGAGGCCAGAGAAGGGGGTTTGGACGACGGAGAGGGTGGTCGAGGTGCTGGCGGAGGCAGGAGATCACGACGGAGAGGGAGACGGTGGGGAGAACGGACATCGCAGGCATGGCGGTGGAGCTTGGATATGAGCTTCAGGGAAGACCTTGCGGAGTGAAACAGAGGGGGGGTGCTATGGCAATGGGAGATGGGGAAGGGAGGTCTGGCGGCTCGGGGTCGTCGGAGTGGGATCTTGGCGACGGGAGGATCGTCGACTGTCTTCTTTGAGGACAGGGAGGTGGGTTGGAACAGGAGCTTTGGGGAAGACGGGGAGGGCAGTGATTGATGGAGACGGTCGTGGAATGGGCGGTGCGGCGGTCAGAGACGGCATGGAAGAGGGAGCTCGGACGGATAAAACCGGATGAGGCTTACGGATGACAGGGTGGCTGGAGGAAACTTATGGATGATGGGAGGCTTGGGCCATGGCAGACGTGAGCAGACGGGAGTGGGTTTGAGGAAGACGATGTCTGCAGCAGACGGTCGTGGTCCGACGAAACAGCAACGGAACAATGGGGATCTATGGGAAGGAAAGGAGGTAGATGGGGAGGCGACCAAGGGGTGCTGGACTGGGTGGATGATGGAGGACGGGGATGATGAGGGCTGGCGGGATAGAAGAAAATTTGGGATACCCTAATTTTTTCTGGGATCTGATACCAAAATTAATGGGGGACAGAGATGGGTAGGATCGTTGGCGAGCCCAGAAGTCACCTAATTAGGATACTTTTTTTTTTTTTGGTATTATTTTCTCTAGGGGTGGCGAAGGAATAGTGGGGATGTAGGATAGGGATCTGGATCTCATGGACTTTGGAACTCACCCTAACGAAGAGACCTCTCACCTCTAGGATATTACACCCTCCTCGATACTTGGAGGTGCTAGGATGGGTCTCAAAGACCACGAGGGGATAGAGAAGATGGAATGAGAAGGGGATAATTGGGCATGACCTCACATCATGTCCTGGGGTTGGGCCTCACACCCTCTCCTGATGGAGTGAAATAAAAAAACCACTCTTTTCTAAAACTCATTTTCATTCCCAAAACTTGACTAAACTCCAAAAACTATTTTTTTACAAAGGACTGAAGGTGGTATTTATAGACCTATCCAACCCTCATTTGAATTTGAATACAAGATAAAAAGATAGGAATGATTCAAATTCAAATACAAGATATGATAAGACAAGCCTATCCATATCTAAATCCTAACCAACCAAATCCTAATTCAAATTTCAAATAAAAGATAAATCTTAAATTTATTCTGGATATGTTCCGAGATTCGCGCAGCTCCAAGATTCTTGCTTGCTCCGGGTTTCATGTTGGTGAGGTCCCCATCAAACATGCTAGGTAGTTCATCAACCCATCGACCCTTGGCTTCGTTTAATCTTGTACGGAGCCCTTGCAGGATGGTTTGGTTGGTCACCTTGGCCTCCCCGTTAGTTTGAGAATGAGCTACCAAAGTGAAGTGGTGGCGTCGAGCAAGTTGAGTCCAGGGCACCCTAATATAGCGTTGTAAGGTGAGAGAAGCCTCACAACGGTGAATGTTGTCAACACGGTCTTTTGCCGGGGTGAGGTCCCGGCAGTTATCGAGAGTGTAATCTCTCCCTCCACTCTAACTGAATCTCCAATAAAGCCTATAAGAGGCATGAGTGCTGGTTTTATCTAGTCAGCATACAAGTTCATCCTTGCAAAAGCATCGTAAAAAAGGATATCCATTGAGCTTCCACTATCAATCATAATTCTCTTTACAGGGTGCCTCATTATCATCATTTCAACGATGACAACATCATTATTGGGGTTATCCACCCAGCAGACCCCTCTTCTATGTAGGGGAGTACATCATCATTCCCCTCTCTTATCCTAGCCCTCTTCGGGGTTTTCCCTGCCCCTCCAGGATATCATCCCGACCGGCTTCTCAGTAGGGTGATTGTTGATGGCGAGAGGTTGGGGCTCCTTACTTCGGTCCATTGGGGGTGCCCCTCCCTCTATGTACTTGCCGAGGTAGCCATGCTTGATCAGCTCTTCTATCTCCCTTTCAAATAGTGGCATTTCTCAATGTCGTGACCATGGTCCCAATGAAAATGGCAGTAATAGGACCTATCATGTCTAGTGGACGGCCTTAGGGGAGGAGGATGGTGCAAGAAACGCTCGCCCTCGATTTCCATCAAGATCTTCGCTTTAGGGGAAAGGAAAAGAGTGAAGTTCTCTTCTTCGATGGGGTTGATTCTGATTCTCAGCCCCGACCATTGGACCAGTGCCATCTTCTAAACTAGGGGAGTAGATGTGATGGGGACATCAGATCAGATATAAACTTTAAGCTTCAATTTGTTCTCTAAGTCATGTGTTGGTCAATTTTGCTAAGTCCTATAATAAAGTCCATCAATTGAGTCTAGTGAATCCCTTATCTCAACCTCATAAGTCCCTTGAGTCCTATTATTTGAATCCATTTGTAAGTTAAGTGAGTCCACTTATCCTAGTTTAGTGAGTTTACTTGAGTCCTGTAATTTTCAAGCACAAGAGGAAAGGATCCCCATATCAGAAGTTTATCAAACCTCACCCAGGAGTTGGAGACCTTGCAACTGCACCCTACTCAAACCACCCTGGACCTTTCATGCCGCCCAAGCCCATGAAGCCAACATATTGGAAGATACCAGGCGCCCCATGGATATTCCTTCTCCCAGGCACCCCAACATAGAAGCCCATCAGGAGTTGGAGCCCTTGGCCCATTCATGATTGGTGCTCTATCAGTCCAGCAAAGAATGGCACCCCAGAGTGAGCCCACAAGCCCAGGCACCCCAAGAGAAGACCAGGTCAAAGGAGAATATTCTTTTCCAAGTTAATTAGGAGAATACCATGTCAAAGGAGAATATTCTTTCCCAAGTCAATTAGGAAGTGTAGTTTTATTCAAATTTTGTAATCCTCTTCCTAATCAAACATTGAATCCTTTTTCCAATCAAATTTTGTACTCCAATCCTAACAAGGAGAGGACCTGGGTAAGCCTATAAATATCCACCCCTCCCCCTCTTGTAAAATAATCTCTTATTCATGAAATAAACTCTGGTGAATTTTTGTTAGCTTATGTTCTCTTGTGTGTTCTTCTTTGAAGTGAGTGTGAGACTTGAGTGCCCTGACCCATCCAAGCCCTAGCCGCCCAAAGCATCCCTCATCCAACCCTAACACGCCCAAGTGAAAGAAGCCCTAGCTATTCCCCAGCAAGGAGTCTTCTTCCACATCCAGGTTGCCAACTTCAGCTAACCCTGATTCCTTCTTCCTTCAAACCCTAATTCATACTTTGTATTCTTAGTTGCTTTCTAACTAATCCCCTGACATTTGCAGGATCCCTCCAGTGCTACGTTTCTCGAATGAATTCTTTTTTGCCCTCGAACGAATCTGATAAAAAGCCGACGGATCCGCGGGAAAGTGACTGGATCATCCAAGCACCGATCTGAGTTGAGAGATCTCTTCTACAGTAACTAGAAATCATTGCCTGATATGTTAAACCTAATTCCCTTCTCACTTTTTCTGATTTTTTGAAGATTGAACATTCTCCTAATATGCCTTCTTAGACCTAGGATCCTGATTTTCTTTTCTTTTTGATTGAACTAGCATGTGGATAAGATGCTAATTGATACAAGATAACCCTAACTTAATCTAGGCTAGTTTCGAGAATCAAAACCATAAAAAAAATCTTAAAATATTTGCTTGCTTTAATCTAATTTTTATCATCTTCCTTCCTTGCATATCATCCTGCATCATATTAGAATCTCGTCCCTCATCAATTTTGGTATCAAAGTGGGATTAGGGCATGTTCTTGCATCCTAGTTTAGATTTCTACATGCTGTTCTCTGCATAACCTTTCAAAATATAGGATTGTTTCCTCATCAAATTTTTGATTTTTTTATTATTTTTATGGTGAATATCCTTTGTTTTGTCCTTTATTTTTTGTTATTTTTGTGGAATTTTTCAGGTCCAAAATATACAAAAAAATAGTAAAAATAAAACCCTAACAAAAATTTACATCCTGTCATCTGCATTAGGGGTCTGCATTTCGGTCTGATTCACCATCTTAGGTATTTTATTTTCTCTGAAATTCACACCATGTCATCTATGTTGAGTCCTATGTTTTACTGATATTTTTCTCAAATTTTACAGAATCGAAAATTACACAAAACTTGGCATCTTAAAAACCCTAATCAGAAATCTATCTTTTCTTCACCCAGTTAAAAACCTTAGATTTTGCATCATCATTTCATTTTTTCTTTGTATGATATTTGGTAGGAATCATCCTCACATGTCATTCTCTACTCTGTAAATTGTTTAGAATTTTTATGCATTGAACTCCATGCTAACTTCTGTGTCAAAATAAACCATAATTTCAGTTTCTGTGATTCCTGCATACATGACTAAACCAAACCTAACTTACATCCAAACCCCCACCAAACCCAAGCCAATTTTAATTTTGTTTGATAACTTAACCAACTTAAATATAAATTGCCACCTCATAAAAAGTTCAAAAAAAAAATTTTATTCACTATTTTGTTATTAGATTGCATTAGGGTTCATCGATTATGCATCATATCATTAAACTACTCTTAAAGGCACTCTCACTATCTCAGATCAGAGTAGGAGGTCATTACCTGTCCTGGGCCCAAAACAACCACCTTGCATTCGTACCCAAACCTAATTAAAATCAACTAACAACCTAATTTGCTTTAGTGAGCTAGGGACACTAACAGGTCGGGTCTGAGTTATGTGGGTAAACTAGTGCATTCAATTCCCTAATTATTACTGAAAACTAGTGTCCAAGGCTAGAGGTCCAAAGGCAAATACCCTAAGTGGGCTGGTGGTTTTTAATTAGGACCCTGTCATAAGCAGGGGGAGCCACCCACCACCCCATATCTTACCTGGCCAGTGGAAGGATTAGTTGCTGAGTTGAGTGTAAGTTGAGTCGACCCATTCCACTTTGACTCTAGGTCTAGCAAATTGTAGTACATAGTAACCTTGTGTGCTTAACTGCATCATAATATCTTGATTGATTAAATGCATGACCACTAGGTTAGGAACCCAATACTAATGGTCTAAACCTCAACCTTTCTCAACTTTGGAATCCGATCTTGAAACTCTCATTAAGGCCATGAATGAACAATTGACCACCCAGATGAACCAAATGAATACCTAATCCCAAAATCAACTTGCCCAATTGACCACCCAGATGACCCAAATAAATCATAGATTTGACTAATTGACCCAATCCTATACCCAAACCCACAATAGGCTTGACCACTTCACCAATATGTTTGACCAGGTAGGGAACAAATTAGGAAACATAGAGAAGACCCCTAAAACCCATCCCAGACCTAAACTCGAGCCCAGCCCTAGGAGAACCCTATACTATGACCCATAATTAGAGCCCAATCCTAGGAAAGCCCAATACCTTGACCCATACTCAGAGCCCAACCCTAGGAGAGCCCAATACCTTGACCCATACTCAGAGCCCAACCCTAGGAGAGCCCAATACCTTGACCCATACTCAGAGCCCACACCCTGAATCGTGATCCAATGAACCCAGATCTTCTGAACCCATAACCCATAGAATTGAACATAGGAGATCTACAACCTATAGACCTGATTCCAAATCCTATGAACCTAGTTCCTATGCACCCAGATCCTCTGAACCCAGATCCTATGTACCCCTATCTTATGAGTCCAAGGGACCCATGACCCTTAGTCGACCTGAATCCACTAGGAATAGTATCCCTAGATATGATCCAATACTATACTAGTTTCCCTTAGCCAACTCGAATCTGATAGGATTAGTACCTATGGGTATAGCCTAGTTTCTCTTAATCGACCTGAACCCCAAAAAATTAGTACCCCTGGAGATGAGCCTAGTATTGTCAGAAACCCCTTAGTCACCCACCCCTATCCCAGTCATTAGTCAATTTTTCTTAGTCAGCCCCCTCTTACCACCTCATTAGTTCACAAGAATGACCTTGAAGAGGAGATATATGAAGTTGATGTGAGCTTAGTGGATGAGTATCAGGAAGAAGAAGAAGAAGAGTTACCTATAGATGACCTAGAACTAGTTGACCCTGACCACATCTAAATTGAAGCTGTAATGGAAGAACCATTAGAGGAAGAAACCCATGCTCTTACGATTGTAACTATACCTGAGGAGACCTTAGAAGAGAACCTAATTGTAGAGCCCAGTCCTTTAATTCAAGAATCAGAAGAATTTATTAAGGACCTGATCTCTTTAAATCAGTACCCTCAAGATGAAGTCACTCCTTTGACTCTAATTGACCTCTTTCCTGAAATTAATGACCCATTCTTCCATAATGCAAACTCTTTAGATATACCTCAACCCCATAAGGTCAACCTCATTAGTCTAGGACTCATCCCTGAAACCCCTTCTTGTATTCTGCTCTTTTTGATTAATCTTGAACCATCTTCTTATTTCTTACCCTACTAGACTAACCCTGAACCAACCTTTTATTTTCTACCCTTTCCTGAAACTTATGTTTTTCTCACTATTAGATTGCATTTTGTAGAAGTTTGCATGTTGCATTCATTTATTACGTATGCCATGTTTGCATCTTACTTTTGGAGGACCCCATGGCATCTATTAGGAGTGCATGTCAAGTTCTCATCTGCATGTCACCCACCTGACCAAGGGTCAAACCCACAGCTGTAGTTTAAAGTTAGTCGAGTTTGCATATCAATAAGTGTTGGCAAGAGTTATTTGCCTGCATTAGGTGTTTTGTCTGCATGTCAATAGGAGTTGTTGTGTGTCATTTGCACTGCATGATTAGAGATCTGCATGAGAAATTAATCATAAAATTAATGTAAGTAATGTTTTTATAAAATATGGTTAATTCTCGAAAAAAGTCTAAGAGTTTGCTAGAAAAATTTTGTAACAATTAGGCTACATACATGTAAGCTGGATCCATCAAAGTGATAAAGAGAGTTGGACCTAGTGCCTGAGTTACCTAATTAGGCATTAAGCTCAACCTTCAATATCTCAGACTTAGTAGAGTATAGGGAGCCAGCAATGATACCCAGTGAGTTTGAGCCTAACCCTTTCTTTGAGAGCGAACCCAACCCTGAGTGTCCACCATCAAATTAGCCTATAAGAGGAAAGATTGAGCGTATCCTGGATGATCAAGCCACTAGTACCCAGAACAAAGGCTACCATATCACTTGGTTTGATGGCAAGGTTGACCGAGATCTAAGGATTCGTAGATCACTCGAGAGGATTCACAATGCCTAAACCCAGACCTGTCATAGCAATACCTGAGCCAGATCGATCTTCTTACTCGATAGGGTCGAGTTCCTCCCACCCCAGGAGAATTGATGGGGCATCATATCAAATATAGACTTTAAGCTCCAATTTGTTCTCTAAGTCATGTGTTAGCCAATTTTGCTAAGTCCTATAATAAAGTCCATCAATTGAGTCCTATAATAAATTAAGGCAAAAAGTCCAATTGAGTCCAGTGAATCCCTTGTCTCAACCTCATAAGTCCCTTGAGTCCTATTATTTGAGTCCATTTGTAAGTTGAGTGAGTCCACTTGTCCCAGTTTAGTGAGTTTACTTGAGTCCTGTAATTTACAAGCACAAGAGGAAAGGATCCCCAGATTAGAAGTTTATCAAGCCTCATCCAAGAGCTGGAGACCTTGCAACTGCACCCTACTCAAACCACCCTGGACCTTTCATGCCACCCAAGCCCATGGAACCTACATATTGGAAGATACCAAGCATCCTATGGAATATTCCTTCTCCCACGTGCCCCAACACAGAAGCCCATCAAGAGTTGGAGCCCCTTGCCCATTCATGATTGGCGCCCTACCCAGTCCAGCAAAAAATGGTGCCCTAGAGTGAGCCCACAAGCCCAGGCACCCCAAGAGAAGACCAGGTCAAAGGAGAATATTCTTTACCAAGTCAATTAGGAGAAGATCAGGTCAAAAGAGAATATTCTTTTCCAAGTCAATTAGAAAGTGTAGTTTTATTCAAATTTTGTAATTCTCTTCCTAATCAAACTTTGTAATCCTTTTTCCAATCAAATTTTGTACACCTCTTCCTAATTGAACTTTGTAATCCTTTTTTCAATCAAATTTTGTACTCCAATCCTAACAAAGAGAGGACCTGGGTGAGCCTATAAATACCCACCCCCTCCCCCTCTTATAAAATAATCTCTTATTCATAAAATAAACTCTAGTGAATTTTTGTTAGCTTGTGTTCTCTTGTGTGTTCTTCTTTGAAGTGAGTGTGAGATTTGAATGCCCTAACCCATCCAAGCCCTAGCCGCCCAAAGCATCCCTCATCCAACCCTAACACGCCCAAGTAAAAGAAGCCCTAGCCGTTCCCCAGCAAGGAGTCTTCTTCCACATCCAGGCCGCCAACTTCAACAAACCCTGATTCCTTCTTCCTTCAAACCCTAATTCATACTTTGTCTTCTTAGTTGCTTTCTAACTGATCCCCTGACATTTGCAGGATCCCTCCAATGCTACAATCCTCGGATGAATTCTTCTTTGCCCTCGAACGAATCTGATAAAAAGCCGATGGATTCGCGGGAAAGTGACCGGATCATCCAGGCACTGATATGAGTTGAGAGATCTCTTCTACAGCAACTATAAATCATTGCCTAGTATATTAAACCTAATTCCCTTCTCACTTTTTCTGATTTATTGAAAATTGAACATGCTCCTAACAGGCCTTCTTAGACCTTGGATCCTGATTTTCTTTCCTTTTTGATTGAACTAGCATGTGGATAGGATGCTAATTGATACAGGATAACCCTAACCTAATCTAGGCTAGTTTTGAGAATCAAAATCATAAAAAAAATTCCAAAATATTTGCTTGCTTTAATCTGATTTTCATCATCTTCATCCCTTGCATATCATCCTACATCATATTAGAATCCCATCCCTCATCAAGATGCTTCCTCGATGGCTTGCCTTTTTAGGGGCCTCCCATCCAGCTCCCTCCTAGTGTGGTCAGCCTCCTCGGCATGAATGTACTTGTGCACCTAGAGGAGCTCTGAATAAGTCTTCGGGGGCTTTTTATCGAGGGAGTAGATGAAGCGGGAGGTCCACAACACCCTCTTCAGTGCCAGTATCGCAACTGGCTTATCGAGGTTGCAGATCTCCAAGGTAGTGGCCTTGAACCGGGACATGTAGTCCTAGAGGGACTCTCGATCCTACTGTCAGACTGAGAAGAGATTGTCAGCCTCACGTGGCACCTTTTGGCATGTGTCGAAGTGTGCCACGAACTTTCTCTCCGGTTGGGGGAAGGAATCAATACTTTTGGACTCAAGTCGGGAGAACCAGACTTAGGCGGCCTTTCATAGGGTAGCCAGGAAGGCGATGTAGAGAAGAGCATCGGTAACCCTCTGACCCTCATAAGGGCCTTGTAGCTTTCAAGGTGGTCCATGGGATCGGTCATCCCATCATAGGGATCGACCTGTGGCATATGGAACCAACTGGGGATCGGTTCCTCTTGTTGTATTTGAGAGAAAGGAGGACAGGTGTCATAACCCATGGGCTTACTAGAGGAGTCCTGAGAATTTGTAAACCAGCAGGGTAGGTCTGCCAGCTTGCGTTCATGCTCCTTGAGGTGCTTCTATGCTCGACGGTGGGTGGCCTCGTCGTGGACCCCTTGGCAAAGAATGTCGGGGATGAAGGAAGGTCGGAGTAGAAGAACTCTCGCCTGAGTTCCTGGCCACGCCGACATTGTTGGTGCGAGGGCGCACCATGGTCCGAGATTAGGGAGCGGCTCCCCCGGTCGATCAAACCACGCCGTGGCTTCTTCCTAACCATCCAATGTGCTCCTCATGGGTGGGAGCCTGCATGCAGCGGCCCCTCCCAGAAGGATCGTAAGCTGGTTCAGGGATCGATGTATGGGCCACGAGGGTCCCTGGTTGCTACTGGGTCTCCAGGGACAGGTGCCTCTGATGAAGCTGATGTATTGCCACAGCCAGGGCATGAACTTGCTAGGCTAGTGTGGTGATCTGGGGGTCCACCAAAGGAGGCGATGGTGGAGTGGGAAGCTTCCTCTCTAGGCACTGGTCACCATGGTGAGGGGGTTCTCCTGCACGACCGGTGGAGACTTGGCGTGCTTGAATGGTCACCATCAGAACGTGGATTTCCACAACTGCATTTCCTGTGGTGGAGGACCTGATATCAAACCAATCGATCCTTCTGCCTCCTACCTGGTGCACCAATCTGTTGTCGTCAAGATCGTCGTGGCCTATAACTCTGATGCGTCGAGTTCCCGCGAGGCACTCGATCCTCTCTTTTGGTTGATTCCTTGGTTGCTTGACCTACAAAATAGAGGAAACCCAGGCCAGGGATTCCAGCGAGGACACTTAATGATCAAGTCAGTGGGATGATTAAGGAGAACAAAACCTCTGCAGTGGAGAGCTTGGGGGACTCTCCGCGTAAAGAGTGAAAAATGAAATAGAGATGGGTTTAGAGAAAGGAGAGAGGGCTTGAGAGGTTCCCTCGAGTGGTTCCTTGCCCCTTTACCCCCTCTGTTTGCTTACTTACCCCCTTACTTACCTCCCCTTTCTGATTTTATATGTGTGGGGTGACCCAGACCAGGTCTGGGATCTCTTCCAAGTGTCTTTTCTGGAGGGGTTTTTGGTTGCTCACTATCGCCCTTCTGTCGGGCTAGTCTTGCCCTTCTGATAGTGTAACTTCCTGTAAGAGGGGTGGGCTTTGTGCCACTGAGCCCCGAGCCATGGTGGTGCATTCCTATTCTAGGGGGAATCATTGGAGTGTCGCAAGGCCTAAGGCCTTACTAGAATACCCTTCTAGGAAAGGCTCGGGTTCTTGTATCATGGGGGTTGCATCATGCAGGTCATGCAGGTGGTGCGCTACAGGGCCTGCATTTGTGGTAGGATGTGTGCCACCTCCTGAAGATAGTGGGTGGCAAGGTCCCTCTTTGTCATGATTTTAATCTCTGTCGATCTTCCTCCCCCTCACGCCGTCAGTGAGAACTATGGCCTCCGCGAGACATGGGGAGACCCACACTAGGAGGGCTCCCTGTCCTAGGCAAATGAGCATGACCACGGCCAAGAGAAAATCTCAGACGGAGGGCTTGCTTTATGAGCACGACCTGGCTGGGAGCTAACCTCGATAGGAGGGCTCGCTTTAGCAGCATGAGTGCGACCCCAGCCGGGAGCTGACCTCAGATGGAGGGCTCGCCTCATGAGCATGACCTCGGTTGGGAGCTGACCTCAGCAGGAGGGCTTGCTTTAGCAGCATGACCGTGACCCCAATCGAGAGCTGACCTCAGATGGTGGGCTCGTCTCATGAGCACAACCTCGGCTGGGAGCTGACCTCGGCAGGAGGGCTCATCTTAGTAGCATGAGCGCGACCCCGACCAGGAGCTGACATCAGATGGAGGGCTCACCTCATGAGCACTACCCAGACTGGGAGCTGACCTCGGCAGGAGGGCTCGTCTTAGCAGCATGAGCGCGATCCCGGTCGGGAGCTAACCTTAGACGGAGGGCTCGATTCATGAACACAACCCCAGCTAGGAGCTGACCTTGGCAGGACTGCTCGCCTTAGTAGCATGAGTGCGACCTCAACCGGGAACTGACCACAGATAGAGGGCTGACCTCAGATAGAGGGCTCACCTTATGAGCACGGCCCTGACTGGGAGCTGACCTTGGCAAGAGTGCTCATCTTAGCAGCATGAGCGTGACCCTGACCGGGAGCTAACCTCCGACGGAGGGCTCATCTTATGAGCATAGCCCCGGCTAGGAGCTGACCTCGATAGGAGGGCTCGCCTTAACAGCATGAGCGCGATCCCGGCTGGGAGCTGACCTCAGATGGAGGGCTCGCCTCATGAGCACGATCCCAGCTATGAGCTATCCTTGGCAGGAGGGCTCGCCTTAGCAGCATGAGCGCGACCCCGACTTGGAGCTAACCTCAAATGAAGGGCTCGCCTCATGAGCATAACCCCAGCTGGGAGCTGACCTCGGCAAGAGTGCTCGTCTTAGCCTTCTACTAGGCCACCGCGTCCAGTGGCGAGGCCCATGCCAGCATTGCTACCAGTAAGACTCCACGTCAGCAGATGTACCACATCACTATGCTACCGGCTTAGAGTTTAAACCTATAGAGCTTGCATATTGTAGGGCATTGTAAAGTGTTGATCTTTGATCTATATATTCAATTTTGAAGTAAATGACTTGATTGAATAAATGGATTTACTTAATTAAAGAATTAAGTTCTAGGTCATAGGAAATTAAATACTATGTCCAGCTAGCACTAGGCATTAGCAGGATTAAATCTTGGGATAAACTTGATGTAATTTATAATTCAATGTTTGAGAGGGTTTTGGGTTCGAGTCTTAATTTGCTTAGAACCTGAATCAGTATTCAATTTGAAAATAGAGGGGATTGGATTGTGTCCTAAATTGGTTAGGACCCAAAACCTAAATTAATAACAATTTCTATTCAAGAGTATTTTTGTAATTTTGAATTTAGAATTCAAAATAAAAAAAAATTCTGCCGTGCCGACAAGAGTTCTCAACGCACACTGAGATGTTTTCTCAGTGCACTAAGGAATCTCAAAGCATGCTATGAAAAGTTCTCAGCATGCGGATGGCTGCAAGACTTAGAAAAGCATGCAAACTTTGGGATGCGTGCATTTGATTGGGATTTGATCTCAGACAAAAAAGAGGAAGGAAGCGATGAGTTCTGCGAACTGAAAATCTATTTGTGTGAACAGATTTTTTGTTCGCGGCGAACAAAACTATATTCATGCGATCAGACTTCTATTCTGCTTTTTCCTTTAAATCTTATGTGTGTTTCCTTCAGAAGGAAGTCAAAAAACACCTCGGTAAGCGCCTGAAAATCGCTTAGAAAAGCCTGTTGCAAATCCACCAAACAAACCTCTGAGAAAATCCTGAAAATCATTTTTATTATTCGCTAAAAAGTTACCCACTATATTTTCCTCCTCATCCCACTTTCCTGCACCTCTTCGACATGCGAGCGATGTAGAGAACCAACATGTAAGGCTCTCACAAAGTGATGTCTAGAAGATTTGATCTGTTTTCCGCTGTGTTCTAAGGTAAACTTCAAATTTTTTTTTTTTTTGAAACCTATTTTACATTTCTTGGGGATCTGGCCTCTCAATGTCGGATTTTCCATCATTTTGAGCTCTAGTTCTCACCATGATATTTCGCAATTCTTTGATCTTCTCCCTCCTTCCTAGTATACCAATCTATTATTGTCAAATCCTAAATCTTGCTCATGGGTGGCACTTAGCAATCCCTTCAAGAAACATCAACCAACTGGAGATTTTTTGATGGAAGACCCTTCGATGCTCAAGTTAGTCAAGATTTAGATAAATAGTAGAATTAAGAAAATGAAAGAACTAGAGCTTGCTCGCATGTGTGTGAGCATATACATCTATATGGCATACCTTTGAATGGCCCCCTCTTACATTTTTATAATATTTTTGTTATGGTACCAACTACACTAATACCACTCTCTCGAGGAATCCCTCATGCAGAATACAGATCTGCATTCTCAGGATCATAATTATCAGTGTCAATGCCGCAAGAGAAGAAAAAATAAAAAATAAAATAAAAAATATATAATCAATTGGGCATGCAAGGTTTTACTATGAGAAAATAAAAATTTACAAGATTGAAACTCCCGCTCTCAATCTCGTATAATTCTCTCAATAAGAAATACTAAATCCTTTTCACATGCTCTTGACTCTAAACCTCTACAGACTTCTTGAAGACCCTTCACCACCCTCTTGATCCTTACACCCCATCTCTAGCCCTCTACCTTGATTTTTATAGCCTCGGAGCAAAAAATATCTTACTAGGAGTCCAACGATCTAAATCGCATCCAAATCGAAGTCATGTAACCTCTCCAACTCGAATTTGAATTTCAGGATTATGTCTGACTGTTGATTGGCCTTGATTGTATGGCTGATCATACGAATCAAGCTTACAAAGTGTTGATACATCCTGACATGTTTGATCTTCACGTGGAGCATGTTCGGTTGCTCAATCGTGCAATAATCATGTCGTAGATTGTGCTAACATCCCATGCACCACTCAAAACTCCCATGGACCACTAAACACCATGCGCTGGGGGGTAGAAATGCACTGCCTGGGCCTGGGCCAACCTATGCTGTGTGCCTGGGCATTAGCCTGCCGGCCATGCATGCTTGTGAGCTGTGCCTGGCCTAAGGGCCGCACATGCCTATGGGTCGTGCCTGGCCTATGAGCAGGCCTACTGCAGGCTTGAGTCTAGAATCTCTTTCTTTTTTCTTAAACTACTTTTGGCTAAGCTTCTCACCTATTTTGGGCTTCTTCAGGAGCTAAATTTGAGATGTTCTCCCAACCCTCTACTCAATATTTGATCTCCTCCTGACTTTGAGAACTTTTGAGAGCTCATGCCCCTATGCCCTGGGGCGAATGCCACCTGATCAAGGATGGACAAATATAAGAGAAAAGCCATGTCACTCAATCGCATCTTCATCGCATGCTATGCTCTACTTGACTTGAGATCTACTCGGAACCTCCTACGGTAATAAAAACTTCACTTTGAGACATCACCTATCGTCCCCTCGAATCTCTTATCTCATGATCGATCCATCTACTTCCAAATCTCTACCTTGTATTATGATCCTATCTGTACTTGGGACTTCACCTCACATTGGATTCCTATCAAGAGATGGTGTCTTCCATGCTTTTTTCCTTGCAAAATGACCCAACTACCATGCAAGACCTTCAAAATTCTATCACCGGCTCTTCATATGTAGCCGTTTGAATCCAGTTTACTTTGAAAAATTAAATTTCTATGAAAATTGAATATATATCCAACCTTGTCCATTTTTTTCACTATTCTATCATGTGTATTCAAACTAACTATCCTGATGCACTCGATCATATAGCTTGATCTATCAGCAAGTAGATAAAACTTTCTTTACTCTCTAGAGAGTAGAACAACTCCTTTCTGTAATAGATATGTGGACATATAGAATCCAAAATCTACTAGAAAGAAAGAGATACCTCATCGAATACCATAAGTGCATCAATGTAGTATCCTTCACTGTCGCTACCATCAACCACCATCATAGTAACTTTCATTCGATTCTTGAGCTATAGGCAATCTTTGACATGATGCCCCAGCTGATCTTATTGGTAACACTTGATCTTGCTTGCATCCTTTGACCTGGACCACCCATCTCATCATCCTCTATTGCTCCACCTTTTGCCACCTGCTCCTCTAGAAATCACCAATGCTGAGTTCCGAACTAAACTCAAAATTTGGTTCTCCTGCTTGAGAACCTCGTTCCAGAGTAACATCGAGGAGACCTCCATCTTAATGGTACTCTTCTCTACTAGAAGAGCAGTCACCAAAGACTTGAAGGATTATAAAAATGATGAAAGTAAGACCAATGCCTTGGTCTTCTCCTCAACTTTTTCACCGACACTTAAGAGAATGGTGAAAATTTTCTAGAAGTTGCTCAAGTACTCCTGCATGCTCTGTTCTTCGATTATCTGCAATTAAGAGAACTGCTTTTAAAAAAATAGTACGTTGGTGAGGGACTTCACCATATACAACTCCTTAAGCTTTGTTCATAGCATTATTAGGAAAGTCTCATTCAGTACATGGATCATTACCATATCCACCAAATACAAGCAAATCATGCTCATCACCTGCATTTGGTGCCACCTCCAAGTCTTCTCTTCTACGATGGCTAGCTTCTCCTCGTATATAAGAGCATTGATCAATCCTTGCAGAATGAGCACGTCTTTCACCCTCACTTGCTAGATGGAGAAATTGCTCTTTCTATCAAACCGGTTGATGTCATTTTTAATTATGCTCGTTATCTTCTTCGATCTCGATCAATAGAATAATTTAAAACTTTGATACTAGTTATTGTGGAACCAACTATTGCCATCAAGATCGCCGTGGCCTGTAGCTCCGACACATCGAGCGGGCCCTCATCACCGAAGGCTACGTCGTCCCTTCTCCCGGTCGGCTCTTGGATTCGCTAGCTTGCAAAATAGAGGAGACCCGGACTGGGGATTCCAGTGAGGACACTCTGACAATCAAGTCAGTGGGATGATCGAGGGAAATAGAACCTCTGAGGCAAAGAGCTTGGGAGATTGCCTCGCCTCAGGGTGTGGTAAGGTAGTGAAATTCAAGTAGAAAAAAAATGAAAGAAATAATGGAAAGCAGGGAATGAGGAGGATCTCCCAGAGGTTGCAGGTGGACAGAGACCCCTGTGCCATAGTTTGAATTCCTATTGATCTTTCCCCTTCGCCGCTGGCGAGAATTCTTGCTTTCGTATGGCAGGGAGGGACCTCCCTTTGGGAGGTCCGCCTTTTGCAACATGAGCATGACCCCGACCAGGAACTGACCTTGGCAGGAGGGCTCACCTTAGCAGCATGAGCGCAACCCCGACTGGGAGTCGACCTCAAATAGAAGGCTAACCCCATGAGCATGACCCCGGCTAGGAGCTGACCTCGGCAGGAGGGCTCGCCTTGGTAGCATGAGTGCAACCCCGGTCAGGAGCGGACCTCGGTAGGAGGGTTTGCCTCAGCAGCATGAGTGCGACCCCAGTCAGGAGCTGACCTCATATGGAGGGCTCGTCCCATGAGCACGACCTTGGTTGGGAACTGACCTTGGTAGGAGGGCTCACCTCGCCAGCATGAGTGCAACCCCGACCGGGAGCTGACCTCAGATGGAGGGCTCACCTCGATAGCATGAGCGTGACCTTGGTTAGGAGTTGACCTCGATAGGATGGCTCACCTTGGCTCCTCGTCAAGCCACCACATCCAAGTGGCGGGTCTCTTGCTAGTATGGCCCCCACAAGCTCCACGTTAGCAGAGGGGCCACATCAGATGCCCCCCACTCCCAAGCCTTGAAGACGAAATGATGCTCGGGGCGAAGGGAGTAAAGATCACGCTGACGTGGAGAGGCGCACTTACAGTGCCATCAATGCCTCGAGTACCCGTTCCCCAAAGACCATGCTTCCACCCTAACGAGGCGCTGCCATGTCGCCCTTCTTTAAGAGGGGTCGTTAATGCCCCATGCAGATCGGAGCGGTTGCCTCACGAACCAAAGCATCAGGGCTAGCCGATGTTGGCATGTGGCACCTCCTAGTTAGCTAGGAATTCAAAGAGGCACATGCCGTTAGGGGAAATGAAGCGATAGGGGCGACAGGCTTTATTGCGAAGGACCCGCTCCTCCACCTTTTTAAAGGGCCTTCAGGTGCAAGGGACCAAGTATCCCCAGAGCCTTCTTTCTTCCTGCTTCTTTCTCACCAAATATCAATGAGGTGAAGCTACAGCCTAGGCACAGGGCAGAACAGGTCTTGGGGCCAGGCCACCCGGTCTCGTGAGCTCTCGGGCCAGATAATGACTCTTCAAGGAGTGTCAGCTGGTGTTACGGGCTAGGTAATGACCCTTCAAGAGGGGCCAATCGGTGTCCCGACGGGGATGTCTGGTCTTGGAGAAGGCTCCCATCGAGCCCAACATCACCCCCAGGAGAAAAGAGAAGGGGGAGAGCCCCCTAGGGGGGTAACGAAGAAGCTGGATGCGATCGCGGTCGCTACGACCACAATGGTGCTAACGGAGGTGCCTAACAAGAAGTTGCTAAAGCTGCCCTTGGAATCACAAGATCGGTGACCTCCAAGGATGAGGCAGTAAAGGCGGTGTTGGACCCTTATCACCCGGGATCCAGGGTGTCCTTAAGGAAGGGCACCTACTTTCTCGGGTAGGAGGGACTGGAACGTCTCCCTCCACCTCTCGACGGTAAAGTCCAGGGCCAGAGGGGATCCGCCCATTGGTTGGAAAATCTTTTTCCCTTTGTTTACTTTGTAACTAGGACCCTAAAAACTTCCCAGCCTATCAAGGGTTTCCACTATGTAAGAATTTTTTTGATCAATGGAAGTGTCATTTTTCCTTAGTCATTGTGTTCCTCTCTCTTTCTTCTTTCTTTCTTTCTTTTCTCTTTCTTTCTTTCTTTTTTTTTTCAGTGTCGGTCGTATGACTTCCTAGGCCATCGGGGGTCCTTTTTCTATGTAAAGAGCATCCCAATCAGTACAATTTTTTTTCCTTCTTCTCAGCTAGAATGCCCTCTAATTTCTACTTTTCTTGGTCTTCTGCTTCTTAAAGTCTTCATGGCAGGGAGATAAACTTTCATAGTTGCCATGAGCAATCCCTAGGGCTTCGCTAGCGCGGGGTGATGCCGGAGTCCAGAGACCAGCTCGAAGTACTTCGCTGGCATCCCGGCTCTGTTCCACCGACCTTGGGGTCATGTAGGCTTGAGTGCAAGTGGCTTTTGGAATCCTTTGGGTCACCGTACAGTGAATCGAGTGGTGGCAGACGATAGGCCTTAAAGAGCTCCCCATCGGCATCTCCAGACTGTGAGTAGAATAGCTCGATGTGAGGCTTCTAGAGCACCCTGGCTCTAGAGCAAAGACTCTGGGATCTCCGGTTCTATAGCACAAGGCTGCTGACATCGCCTGATTCTGGGGGTAGGACCGATGACACCTCCTAACCTTGGAGGTGAGGTGACAGCATCTCTCAACCTTGAAATTGGGGCCGTAGAACGTGGGGCTCCTTAGTTTGCCAATCTGTGAATCATGTGGTAGATGGCATCCCGCTGCCATCTCTAGGCTATGAGCGAGGCTAGGGGCATCGAATTTATTAATGTACCAAGCTATGAGTCATGCAGTAGACGGCATCCCGTTGCCACCTCTGGGCTATGAGCAAGGTTGGGGGCACTGAGCCTCTCGATTTGCCATGCTATGAGTCACGTGGTAGGCGGCACCAGGGTGCCACCTCCGAGCTATGAGCACGGCCATGAGGCTATGGGGTGCTAGATTTATTGATGTGCCAAGCTATGAGTCATGTAGTAGACGACATCCCACTACCGCCTCCAGGCTATGAGCAAGGCTGGGGGCATCAAGCTTCTCGATTCGTCATGCTGTGAGTCACGTGGTAGGCAGTACTAAGGTGCCACCTCCGGGCTGTGAGTACGGCCATGAGGCTATGGAGCGCCGGACTTATTGATGTCCCAAGCTATGAGTCACGTGGTAGATGGTATCCTGCTGTCGTCTCTGGGCTGTGAGCGAGGCTGGAGGTGCTGAGCTTTTCGATTCGCCACACTGTAAGTCACTCAGTAGGTGGCACCTTGGTGCCACCTCCAGGCTGTGAATGAGGCTGGGGGTGCCAAGCTTCTCGATTCCCCATGCTGTGAGTCACGTGGTAGGGTGCCACCTCTGGGCTATGAGCATGGGAATGAGGCTATGGGGCACCAGACTTATTGATATGCCAAGCTATGAGTCATGCGGTAGATGGCATCCCGCTGCCACCTCCGGGCTGTGAGCGAGTCTGGGGGTGCTGGACTTCTCGATTCACCATGTTATGAGTCACGCGGTAGGCGGCACCCTGATGCCACCTCCGAGCTGTGAGTGTAGCCATGAGGCTATGGGGTGCCAGACTTATTGATGTGCCAAGCTGTGAGTCACGCGGTAGACGGCATCCCTCTGTCACCTCTGGGCTGTGAGTGAGGCGGGGTCACCAAGCTTCTCGATTTGCCATGCTATGAGTCACGCGGTAGGCGGCACCTTGGTGCTGCCTCCGGGCTACAGGTACGGCCATAAGGCTATGGGGCACCAGACTTATTGATGTGCCAAGCTGTGAGTCATGTGGTAGACAGCATCCCGCTGCCATCTCCGAGCTGTGAGTAAGCCTGGGGGCATCGAGCTTCTCGATTTGCCACGCTGTGAGTCACACGGTAGGAGGCACCCTGGTGCCACCTCTGGGCTGTGAGCGCGGCCATGAGGCTGTGGGGTGCCGGATTTATTGATGTGCCAAGCTGTTGCCCAGTAAGCAACCCAAGAGGGGGGTGAATTGGGTCTCTAAAAAATTTAAAAGCAAGTATGTGAACCAATTCAATAATTAAACTAAGTACTATGAATGCAAGTGTGAAGTGATTTTAATGAGTATGCAGCAGAAATATAAAAGCAATAAAAGAGGAGAAAATTAAAAAGACAAGAAATCACAAACACAAAGCAAGTATAGTGATTTGGTGCTTTTCAATGCACCTACATCCACCTCCCAAGACTTACTTGGAAATTCACTATAATCTCAACCGATTATAGTCGATTAGTTTTCCAGGCTCACTAATCAAACCCGACTTGCTAACAAGGCTCACAAGTCAAAACCTCACTTGGTTTTCCGGGCTAACCAAGAACCTAATTGGTTTTAAGGCTCACCAACAACCTTCCTTGGTTTTGTGGGCTAACCAAGAACCTAATTGGTTTTAAGGCTAACCAACAACCTTCTTGATTTTCCAATAAGCTAACCAAAAACTTTTACAGCAAGAATAAGTTTGAAGTAAAAAAATAATGAAAGCTTTCTAATAAAAGCGGATATCTCTTTGAAGCATTATTGTAGTGTTGCCTTCAACCTGATGATGCTTTAATAAATGCTCAAGAAGGTTGAACTTGAATGCTCTTGAAGGTTCTTGAATGCTTAGAGACTTCTTTTTGCTTGAAGATAGTTGCTCTCAATGAATAGGAATGAATGCACCTGCACTTTTCTTTCTCTTGGTGTTCTTCTCTTAATCCTCTTGATCCTCTTATGTTTAGATTTGATTTGAATCATTTAAATGCCTTCCGAAGGCCTCAAACTCGGTTTATGACCATTAGACATGAAAAACTAGCTGTTAGGAGCCAAGAGGAGCGAGTTCTGCATTTGAAAAACTAGCCGTTACTGTTTCTAGAATTCCAAGTGTCGACACTTCAAGCTGTGAGTCAACATTTAGGGTCGACACTTGCACTCCATGAGTAGACACCTAGTTCAAACATCTTCAGTGAAGCTCTCTGGAATTCTCAGATGAGTCGACACTTTCACTGGTGAGTCGACACTTTGAATCGACACTTGATATCTATATGTCGACACTTCAGGTAAGTCTTCAACTTCAGCAAGTTCTGTAACAAAAAAGTCTCAGACGATAAGCCGATCCTTAAGTCAATACCTTGAGTCGATACTTGATTGGCATAAGTCGACACTTCAGTCATGCCATCTGAAACTCTTTCTGCGTACCGGCTTGAGTCGATACTTCCACTGTCATGAGTCGATACTTGGATTGTGAGTCGACACTTTGAGTCGACCTTCACTGAGATTTCTTCAAAAATAACTGAGCTTCTGTTGAAATCAAATTGATGAACTCTTGTGTCCTTTCAAGCATTATTCAACTACCAAAGTCCACTTTAAAATGATCTTTCATCCATAGTTGAGACTTTTTCATTGTTTGACAATCAATCAAATATTGTTGAATTAATGAGCACCTTTTTCTATAAAAACACACTTCAAAGAAATTGTTAGTACTCAACTTATACTTAAGCATTTTGTTTATCATCAAAATCAATAACGGAGTCAGCAATCTTTTCCTTTTTGATGATGATAAAATCTTTAATTATAAATTCCATAATAAGCTTTTAAAGAAAGATTTTCAATGTGCAAAGAGCTTATTACAATAGATATTGAAATACGGAAAGAGATGTTTATTACAGATTTTAAAATTCTCTTTTAAGACTGATTTGAGCTAAGAGTATCAAAGCTTAAACATATATATAAGAAATAAATTCATGTATCATGATACTCTAAAGAAAACATGCTCAAGAGTAATAAATTTAGCAATAAACACTGTGAAGAGTATAAATACTCTCCCTGAAGAGATGATCTATAAAATTGATTTTTAAAGATCTTTTAATGACAATAAGATGAAATTAAAGCATCTAAAGGTAATAACTGTGCATGAAATTTTAGCAAAGCAGATTTTTCAATTCAAAGGAGGTATAACTCCCCCTCACTCAATGAGCAGAAATTTTTTAGATTTAAGCATGTTTTGAATAAAGAACATTCATAATTTGCTTATTTCTTTCATCATTCACATTTATACTTATTTCTCTCCCTTTTTGTTATCATTAAAAAGGAAGGAAGAAGGCAATAAATTTGAACATAAAAGTAAGTCATTCACTCATTCATGAAGAAAACATTGAAATTCTGAAAATAAGTAATGCATTTCATTCATCAAAGTCATAAAGTGAAGTAGAACATAATATTGCATTCACTTGATACAAGATTGGTACATAAAGTGAACATCAAAACATACAAAGAGAACAGAAATGTAAACTATTTAAATATAAAAACTATCCTAATCATCATCCTCATCATCTAAGGATTCAATCTCGATCAGTTCAATATCAGTAAAAGCACGAGATCGAGGCCACATCGATCGAAGATTACGAAGACGAGTCTTGGTTGGTTTGGATGGAACATGATGATCTCGTCCTCTACGTCTAACATAAGTCCTTCCTCTAGCTGAAGCAGAAGAGGTAGAAGCTATGTCATTAGCAGGAACAGAACTGATCGAAGTGACAACTATCGGAAGTGGTGTATGATCAAATAAAGGACCGGAATCAAGATGATGGAAACCAGGAGTGTAAAATCCTAGTTCCCGGATAAGGGAAGATGTATGCAATGATGGGGAATCAACAACATGTGTATCAATGATCGGTGTATCAACTAAAGAAATAATAGGTGTGAGTATAGGAATGGTAGAATGATCGACTGGTCTAGAAGGCGGTGTGGATATGATAGGAGTCTGGAAGGATGAACTTAATGGATCATGAATGAGACTCCTAAGAGGATCAGCTGCTGTCTCCGACACTGGCTCTATCATCAAATATGGAAAGTCAAACCCATCGAGTCAGTCACATCATCATCATCATCAATGTCTGGTCCTGGAGCAGGTGGAACTAGAGTAGAATCAGCTGGAGCTGAAATATTGGAAACACTCCCAGAAGAGGGTCAACTCAAAGCAGACAATATAGTAGAGATCCCATCTCTCAATCCTCAATGGCTCTATCTAGTCTCCATAATGAAACTGTCAACTCGTTGATGAATAGTCATAATCTCTGTCTCAATACGAGCGACTCTATCCTCAAGACTCTCAGAAGCTCCTGAAATATCTGACCATGCTGGCTCAGGCTGAGGAGCAGGCTCTAGCTATGCTGAGGGCTCGGGTTGAATCTTAGGCATGTCAATGTGTGTCTCTAAAGGTCCTACCTCATTCGAAAATATGCGCTCCTCCTCCACAACATCCTCATCTCTGTCAATGGCCTAACCTGATACTCGTCGTCTCCACTGACCTCTGACAAGCTGATACCCCATTCGGTGAAGAGATCTGATGTCATTGACATCAGTGTACAATAACATCCGGTAGGGCTCATCATCCAATACTATACCTGTTGGCTTTGACTCCTTAGTTTTGATGATTAACAAAAGGTTGAGTATATGTTTGGACTAACGTTTAATCTCAAGATAAAGTTTCAGGACTTAGGTTATTCAAAAAGAGTATCATAAGGACAATGATGAAACTAAGTTTACCTGATTTGGAAATGAGCTCTTCTACCTTGAACAAGATCAAAATTCTCATAATGGACCTTCTTGTTAAGAAATATTTGACAAAAGAAACAAAGGCTTAAAGAAACTCAAGCATGGCACGCACATCTCAAAGAGTTTCAGAAAAATTCAGATCAGAGGTCGACCACCAGAGGTCGACACCTTGTCAAAGGTCGACCACCAGAGGTCGACTCATGAAGAAAAGGAAAGTTCAGCATGGCCGGCACGGCAAAGTCTCAGTGGCACGCTTCAGAGGTCGACCACCAGAGGTCAACACCTGTCCAGAGGTCGACACCAGAGGTCGACTCATAGCCTGAGAATTCAAATGGGCAGAACTATGGTATTCTGAACTTTTGCCTAAACTTTACTGGAGGTCGACTCATGAGGTCGACACTTGATCCAGAGGTCGACTCATGAGGTCGACTCATGGCATAACGGCTAGTTTTTCTGAACTTCTGATTTGATTTCTAACGGCCATAAACGGCCATATTTTTGAATCTAACGGTCTTGTGGAGTTGTTTCAGCATGAATGAGGTATTTAACCTCCACCAAACTTCAAAAAAGACAAGGAGACAAAGTGAAAAGTGTTGATTCAAAGTACAAAGCCTTCAATCACTTCCAAGCAAAAAGAGTGAGAAAACCAAGAGATTCCCTAGCCAAAAAGTCTTCCATCTTTAAGGAATCCAACATTCAAGTGTTTGGCATTTAGTGAGGTCCAAAGATTCCAAGGGAAAAGGCTTGAAGAGTCTCCATCAAGAGCTTCAACGAATTTATTATTGCTCAAAAGGAGTTTGTTTAGTTTTTAATTCATTGTATTCATACTCTTTTGTCTTTTGCTAGTTTCAAGGGAATTTGAAACTAGAGTGAGGTTTGTTGGTGAGCCAATTGATAAAACCAACTAGGGTTGCTTGTAAGCCCGAAGCCAAAACAAGTGAGTGAGGTTTGTTGGTGAGCCAATTGATAAAACCAACTAGGGTTGCTTGTTAGCCCGAAGCCAAAACAAGTGTGTAAGGTTTTGACTTGTGAGCCTGGTAAAACAAGTCGGCTGTAATCCAAAGATTATAGTGGAAATTTCCAAGTGGAACTTGGGGAGTGGATGTAGGTGCTGGGTGCACCGAACCACTATATTTCTTGTGTGTTTGCATTGGTTTGCTCTTTAGCTTCTTTAGCTCATTAATTGTCATTTTATTTCGTTGCTTCCGTTGCACAATTATTAAAGCACTATCACTCTTCACCTTAAAACCTGATAGCACATATATATTGCCTTAAATTTTTTAAATACCCAATTCACCCCCCCCTCTTGGGCACCATTTCTGGGCAACAAGTGGTATCAGAGCACCGGTACTCTCTTGTAGGTCCAACGATCTTGAGTGAAAGATCATGGCCGCTCCAATTGGAATGGGTATAGTTGAAGGACAAGCATCAAATCGTCCTCCTTTCTTTAATGGCACAAACTACACTTATTGGAAAACTCGTATGCGTATTTATTTACAAGCTGTAGATTATCATATTTGGAGAGTAATCACTAAAGGGCCTCATCAGCCCACTCACTTGGTTAATGGTATTATCACCCCAAAATCTGAAGAAGAATGGGATGACAATGACATCAAACAAGCTGAGTTAAATGCTAAGGCGATGAATTTGTTATTCTGTGCACTTGATCCTAGTGAATTCAACAGAATATCAAATTGTATTTCCGCCAAAGAAATTTGGGATACACTTGAGGTTACCCATGAGGGTACACATCAAGTGAAGACCACTAAGGTGAACATGCTCATTCATACGTATGAGATGTTCAGGATGGAACCAACTGAAAGCATAAGTGAAATGTATACTAGATTTACCAATATAGTAAATGGTATGAGGAGTTTGGGAAAAATTATATCTAATGGTGAACTGGTTAACAAACTTCTCAGATCTCTTCCGGCTTCATGGGATGCGAAAGTTACAGCCATAGAAGAAGCCAAGGATGTCAACACTCTGCCTCTCGAGCAGCTTCTTGGATCACTGATGACTTACGAGCTTTCACTAAAGCAGAAAACAGTGGACAATGACAAGAAAAAGAAAGCCATAGCCTTCAAGTCCACTACAAAAGAAGAGTCAAGTGATGAATCTGAAGAAGAAGCTGATGATGATGAGACAGCCCTAATTACTAGGAAATTTAAAAGATTCATGAGAAAGAAGAAGGACTTCTACAAGAAAAGGCAACAAAAAGGTGATCACAACAAGGAGAAAGAGAAAGAAAGGGATCCACCCATCTGCTTCGAGTGCAAGAAGCCTGGACATTACAAAACGGATTGCCCTTTGCTTAAAAAAAGTAGAAGGATGTTGAGAAAGAAGGCCATGATGGCTACCTGGAGTGAGAGTGAGGACTCCAGCAGTGAAGAAGAGCAGCAGGTAGTCGCCAACCTATGTTTCATGGCCAATGAAGATAATGAGGTAAATTCTGAACCTGAAACTGAATTTACTTTCAATGAATTGCATGATGCTTTTGATGACTTAGTAATGGAATATGAAAAATTAAAATTAAAAAATAAGAAATTAAGAAAGCAAAACTTTGAACTTACAAAAGATTCAGAAAAGTTTTCAAGTGAAATTGAAAATTTAACTCAAGAAAACAAGAAATTAAAAGAACATGTAAAGACTTTGACAAATGACAAAGATAATCTTGTTAAAGAAAATAATTCTTTGAAAAATAATAGAAGTCTTAAAACTAATGAGAACATTGAAAAACAAAACAAAGAACTATTGCTTCAAAATAAGAATTACAAGGAAGAGTTAGAAAGAGTAAAACCTTTTGTAGAAAAGTTTACCTTTAGCTCAGAAAAACTAAATATGCTCTTAAATAGCCAACATGCAGTGTTTAATAAAGCTGGACTTGGATTTAAACCACACAATCAGCAAAAACTTTACAAAAACTTTTTCATACCTGCATCTTCTAATATTACCTGCTATGCATGTGGTAAAGTAGGTCATAAATCATATGTTTGTAACAGAAGAAAATCAAATACCTTTAGAAAGATTTGGGTTCCAAAAGGAACCAACTTGACTAACCCTAAAGGACCCAAGATGACTTGGGTACCTAAAGTTTCAACTTGATCATTTTTTTGCAGGTGTGCCTTGCAACCAAAAATAAAAGAAGAATGTGGTATCTGGATAGTGGTTGCTCAAGGCACATGACTGGGGATGTGAAGCAATTCTCATCACTAGCTGCAATTGATGGTGGAAATGTCACTTTTGGTGATAATGGAAAAGGCAAAATCGTCGGAATTGGTAAAATCCATATCACCCCTAATGCTTATGTAGATAATGTATTATTTGTTGATGGCTTGAAGCATAATCTTTTTAGCATTAGTCAGTTTTGTGATAAAGGTTTTAAAGTAATTTTTGAATCATCTTTGTGCATGGTATCTAGTCTAGATGTTGATGGCATCAAGTTCACTGGTCTTAGGCATGGAAACATTTACATGGTTGACCTTGATGATCTAGCCATGGAAAGTGGTCAATGCCTAGTGGCTAAGGAAGCCAAGGCAAGTGAAACTAGTTGGCTTTGGCATCGTAGGCTAGGGCATGCTAGTATGCAGTTGATTTCAAAATTAAGCAAAAAGAATCTTGTAAAAGAATTGCCAAAACTCACTTTTGAAAAAGATAAAATTTGTGCTGCATGTCAATTTGGAAAACAAACCAAATCTACTTTCAAACCTAAAGGAGTAGTATCTACTACTAGACCCCTTGAATTATTGCATATGGACCTCTTTGGACCAACCAGAACAACTAGTTTGGGAGGTAAAAAATATGGGTTAGTAATTGTAGATGATTACTCACGATTTACTTGGGTAATGTTCTTAGCTCATAAAGATGAAACTTTTTCAGCTTTTGTTAAATTTCATAAAAGGGTTTCAAACGAAAAAGATCTCACTATTGTTTCTTTGCGTAGTGATCATGGAACTGAATTTGAAAATCATGATTTTGAAACTTTTTGTAATGAAAATGGTATTAGTCATAATTTCTCTGCACCTAGGACACCTCAACAAAATGGGGTGGTAGAAAGAAAGAACAGGACTCTTGAAGAAATGGCACGCACAATACTTTGCGAAAATGATTTACCTAGATATTTTTGGGCAGAAGCCATTAATACTTCCTGTTACATTTTAAATCGTGTTTTAATTCGATCTATTTTGAAGAAAACACCATATGAGCTTTGGAAAAATCGAAAACCTAATCTCAAGTATTTTCGTGTGTTTGGTTGCCGCTGTTTCATATTAAACAATGGCAAAGACAATATCAGTAAATTTGATGCCAAGTCAGATGAAGGTATCTTTTTAGGATACTCTACTTCTAGCAAGGCATACAGGGTCTTCAACAGAAGAACACTTCTGGTTGAAGAATCAATTCATGTAGTGTTTGATGAATCTAACGAAAAATCTTCTAGAAAAGAAGATTCTATTGATGTTGAAACAGGTACAAAGAAACTTGAACAATTGACAATCAATGAAGATGAGCCCAAAGGAGATGATGATCAAGAAAGTCAAGATCAAATTCAAGAAATCAATGCAACTTCACCAAAACCTTTACCTAAAGAATGGAGGTATGCACATGGACACCCTAAAGAGCTAATAATAGGTGATCCATCAAAGGGGGTAAGTACACGTTCTTCTATTAGAAATGTTTGTGATTATTTAGCTTTTGTATCTCAGATAGAGCCTAAGTCAATAGAAGAAGCTGAAAAAGATTGTAATTGGATTAATGCTATGCAAGATGAATTAAATCAATTTAAAAGAAATAATGTTTGGACTTTAACTGAAAGACCCCTTAATGTTTCTGTAATTGGCACAAAATGGGTTTTTAGAAATAAACTTGATGAACATGGTATTGTAATTAGGAACAAAGCTAGACTTGTTGCTAAAGGCTACAACCAGGAAGAAGGAATCGACTTCGATGAAACCTTTGCTCCTGTTGCTAGGCTAGAAGCAATTAGACTTTTACTTGCTTTTGCTTGTTTTATGGATTTCAAGTTATTTCAAATGGATGTAAAGAGTGCCTTTTTAAATGGATTTATTGAAGAGGAAGCTTATGTTGAACAACCTCCTGGTTTTGAAAATCATGAATTTCCTAATCATGTCTTTAAATTGCATAAAGCATTGTATGGTTTAAAGCAAGCTCCTAGAGCTTGGTATGATAGATTAAGTTCATTTTTGATGAAAAATGATTTTTCTAGAGGTAATGTAGATAATACATTGTTTTTGAAAAAGAAAAATGATGATCTCTTAGTAGTACAAATATATGTAGATGATATTATTTTTGGTGCTACTAACGAATGTCTTTGTCAAGAATTTGCGAAGTTAATGCAGAGTGAGTTCGAGATGAGCATGATGGGAGAACTCAACTTCTTCCTCGGACTCCAAATTAAGCAAACCAAAGAGGGGATCTCCATCAATCAAGCCAAGTACACAAGGGAAATCTTGAAAAAGTTTGGGATGGAGACCACAAAACCAATAGGTACCCCTATGAGCTCTTCATGTAAATTAGACAAAGATAAATGTGGTAAATCAGTAGACCAAAAATTATATAGAGGCATGATTGGTTCATTGCTATATTTAACTGCCAGTAGACCAGATATAATGTTTAGTGTTTGTATGTGTGCACGTTTTCAGTCTGCTCCTAAAGAATCACATCTCTTAGCTGTAAAACGTATACTTAGATACTTATCTGGGTCTATCGAAATTGGACTTTGGTACTCTAGGGAGTCATCATATGAATTAATTGCATATTCTGATGCTGATTTTGCTGGGTGTAAACTTGATCGAAAAAGTACTAGTGGAACTTGTCAATTCCTAGGAGTTAATTTGATTTCATGGAGCAGTAAGAAACAGAATTCGGTTGCTCTATCTACGGCAGAAGCCGAATATATAGCAGCTGGAAGCTGCTGTGCTCAGATTTTATGGATCAAACAACAACTCGAGGACTTTGGCATCAAACTAACTAAGACACCCATAAGATGTGATAATACTAGTGCAATCAATTTAACGAAAAATCCTGTTCAACATTCAAGAAGCAAACATATTGAAATAAGACATCACTTCATAAGAGATCACGTTCAAAACTGTAATGTGTTGTTAGAGTTTATATGTACTGATTATCAATTGGCTGATGTATTCACAAAACCATTGAATGAAGATAGATTTTGTATGATTAGAAGAGAACTGGGAGTCATTGATCCTTTTGCTTGAAACTCTTCATTTTTCATCAAAATTCCTCAAAAATGATTTATAAATTCTCAAATATGTTTAAAGGTCATTTTTCTAAATTTTGTCAATTTTTTTTTTTTTTAAAATTTTACAGAATTTTATTTTGGAAGATTTATTGTTGGAGGTCGACACTTGAGATTTTCGGAGGTCGACACTTGAGGTCGACACTTAAGCTTTGGAGGTCGACACTTGAGGTCGACCCCTGAAAATTCTCAGAGGTCGACACTTGAACGAAAATCTGCGTTTTTAAAACCCGTCCACAAGCCCTTTTCTCCCATTTTTTCCTTTCTTCTCCTTCGTGTGGTCCCCCTACAACTTCCCTAAACCTCCAAATAGTGGATTTCCACCCCTCTCCTCGATCTTTTTGGGAAATCCTCACCTCCTCTCTTACTTTTCTTGGAATCAACTCTCTTTTTGACCGTTTTCTTGATTTTGGACAACCGAAAGCCCTCGAATCCTTCAACCCTCAAATCTCGGTTGTTTTTCAATTGAAAACACATATTTCTTTCGTCCGTTTCTTACCTTTTCCTCATTCACTCTCGATTTTCACCAATCTCTCAAACCCTATCTCACTATTTCACATTCTCCTTTCTTTTCCAATTAGTGAATATCTCTCTGCCTTTCCTCTTTGCATTTCTCCCTAAGTTACCCCTCATCCCTACACATGGGTCCGAGAAAACACCAGGCAGTAAGGAAAAGGAGATTGGAACAGGGGCAGGGTAGTACTGAGCAGCGAAGGAAAGTCAGACATGAGCGTGAGCCGACCCCAGAGGCACCTGCACCAGTGCCAGCCAGCCTAGTCCGGAAGAACATTGCTTATGGGAGGCGCGTAGATATTCCATTCTGGGATCAGCATCACTTCTTCATTGGAGATGTACTGAGAGATGCAGGTCTGGTTCATTTTTGTACCATGTCCGAGAGATACTACCCAGACCTCATCAGAGAGTTTTATGGATCCATGGCCACTGATGGCATTGGATGGTCTGCCACAGTTCGAGGGATCGAGATTCCAGTGACACCTGAGGTCATCAGTCGCACCTGGAGGATTCCACTTCATGGCACTGCTGCCACTACGATCAGCGACAGAGAGCACGCCTTCAGGTGTATCCTAGAGCGTGAGGATGTTAGCGGCATTTCCACAGTGTCCGCTAACCAGCTTTCACTGGAGATGAGAGTGCTGCATCACATCATCGCCCGTATCTTGATTCCGAAGAGCGGGAGATTTGATTTTATCACTGAGCGTGAGCTGGTGTTGATGGTGTCCCTGAGCCAGCGGACTCCCATCAACCTCCCCAGGATCATGCTTCAGCAGATGGGTGAGGCAGCTTCTCACAGGAGACTCGTTCAGCCGTACGGTATGGGACTGACTCAGATATTCAGAGAGCATGGTGTCTCATTCGACGGCATACCCTTCAGCCAGCTACAGCACACAGATACTTATGGAGAGAAATCCCTACATAGGATGGGATTTCGACTGATCAGTGATCGATGGGTACGACGAGAGTCTGGCCAGGAGCCAGATGAGGAGGATGAGATCCGAGCTGCTGAGGCAGGGCCTTCAGGGCCTACTGATCATGGTACACCTCCTCGCCCAGCACCGGAGACAGAGACTGCGGAGCCTGAGCCATTCACGCCACCACCTTCATCAGCTCCGGCACCTACTATCACTGCGACACCACGGAGGACTTCAGTGAGGATATCGGACTTCGAGCAGCGAGTGACTGATCAGATTTCAGAGGTCCGGACAGAGATCACTGGTGTACGGCAGGAGATTCATGATCTGCGGATACACACAGACACACGCATTAGTGCTCTCTCAGCTAGTATGGATACAGGATTCAGACAGATCCTCAGCTTATTGAGATTAGCACTGCCATCAGGGACTGCAGATCCGACAGTATCTCCTCCACATGATGATGATGATGATGATGATGGTGATGATGATGCTGATGACTCTAGTGGATACAGTGACAGTGATGGAGATCAGCCTGGAGCAGGTAGATCTGATGTTCCACCTGCAGAGCCGATTCCAGAGATTCCCCCTTCAGCTGATCTTCCTTCCACTGATTTTCAGAGTTCAGATCCTCCAGCCACAGCTGTGCCAGTTGATGTTGAGCCTAGAGAGTCACTATTTGAGACTATCACTGGGATTCCGGATGACATAGATGAGCATACAGAGACAGACATCGATGATCCCACAGCTTATGAGCTAGTCAGCAGGCAGACTCCAGCTCAGTCTACTCAGCATGCTGATCCATCCACTCCTTCAGCTACTGCCTCTGTCTCGACTTCTGTGGAGCCCTTACCTAGGACTTATAGATCTCGTAGGACTACCCCTAGGTCTGGTCCCTCTCTGAGGACTCGGAGTTCCTCTCATAGGACTCCAAAATCCTCATCTAGGATCATGGCTCCTGTATCTTTTGACATACCTTCTGATGAGGAGTAGCCTCATAGTTTGCTTTTGTATGATCTGATGTATCAGTGTTATGTGCCTATTTTGTAAGCAATTCTGTAATTGAATACATTTGCTTTTATCTATATTGTGCCATTTTATCTGATACCAGCTCTTAACATTTAACTTCTTAAACCCTCAAGTTAGAATATTTTGTTGTATGCACAAATTGAGGGGGAGCATATATTTTATACTTTATTGTAATTCAACATAAGTATATCTTTCACTACAAAAATGACTTTTTGATTCTTGACAAAAAGGGGGAGTAGAAAAGTATATATGTATTTATGAGACTCCGTCTTATGAGTAATAAAATTTATATGATTCTTATCTTTTTTGACTTATGAGAATGTTTTCACAAAAAGAAAGAAATAAATGAAAAGTGAAAGAAATAAATGAAAAGTAAAATCTTTTTGACTCTTGAGAATATTTTCACAAAATTTTTATGATACACTCTTGCATGAAAGGATACTTTGAAAATTTTTATTATTGCTATATTTTGCTCTTGGACTTAATTGCATATATACTCAAGGTTTTGTCATCATCAAAAAGGGGGAGATTGTTGGCTTTGACTCCTTAGTTTTGATGATTAACAAAAGGTTGAGTATATGTTTGGACTAACGTTTAATCTCAAGATAAAGTTTCAGGACTTAGGTTATTCAAAAAGAGTATCATAAGGACAATGATGAAACTAAGTTTACCTGATTTGGAAATGAGCTCTTCTACCTTGAACAAGATCAAAATTCTCATAATGGACCTTCTTGTTAAGAAATATTTGACAAAAGAAACAAAGGCTTAAAGAAACTCAAGCATGGCACGCACATCTCAAAGAGTTTCAGAAAAATTCAGATCAGAGGTCGACCACCAGAGGTCGACACCTTGTCAAAGGTCGACCACCAGAGGTCGACTCATGAAGAAAAGGAAAGTTCAGCATGGCCGGCACGGCAAAGTCTCAGTGGCACGCTTCAGAGGTCGACCACCAGAGGTCAACACCTGTCCAGAGGTCGACACCAGAGGTCGACTCATAGCCTGAGAATTCAAATGGGCAGAACTATGGTATTCTGAACTTTTGCCTAAACTTTACTGGAGGTCGACTCATGAGGTCGACACTTGATCCAGAGGTCGACTCATGAGGTCGACTCATGGCATAACGGCTAGTTTTTCTGAACTTCTGATTTGATTTCTAACGGCCATAAACGGCCATATTTTTGAATCTAACGGTCTTGTGGAGTTGTTTCAGCATGAATGAGGTATTTAACCTCCACCAAACTTCAAAAAAGACAAGGAGACAAAGTGAAAAGTGTTGATTCAAAGTACAAAGCCTTCAATCACTTCCAAGCAAAAAGAGTGAGAAAACCAAGAGATTCCCTAGCCAAAAAGTCTTCCATCTTTAAGGAATCCAACATTCAAGTGTTTGGCATTTAGTGAGGTCCAAAGATTCCAAGGGAAAAGGCTTGAAGAGTCTCCATCAAGAGCTTCAACGAATTTATTATTGCTCAAAAGGAGTTTGTTTAGTTTTAATTCATTGTATTCATACTCTTTTGTCTTTTGCTAGTTTCAAGGGAATTTGAAACTAGAGTGAGGTTTGTTGGTGAGCCAATTGATAAAACCAACTAGGGTTGCTTGTAAGCCCGAAGCCAAAACAAGTGAGTGAGGTTTGTTGGTGAGCCAATTGATAAAACCAACTAGGGTTGCTTGTTAGCCCGAAGCCAAAACAAGTGTGTAAGGTTTTGACTTGTGAGCCTGGTAAAACAAGTCGGCTGTAATCCAAAGATTATAGTGAAAATTCCCAAGTGGAACTTGGGGAGTGGATGTAGGTGCTGGGTGCACCGAACCACTATATTTCTTGTGTGTTTGCATTGGTTTGCTCTTTAGCTTCTTTAGCTCATTAATTGTCATTTTATTTCGTTGCTTCCGTTGCACAATTATTAAAGCACTATCACTCTTCACCTTAAAACCTGATAGCACATATATATTGCCTTAAATTTTTTAAATACCCAATTCACCCCCCCCTCTTGGGCACCATTTCTGGGCAACAATACCATACGCTATGAAGAGCAAAGTCAAGCCCATCCCATAGGGCAAATACAGTCTCTGACTCATAGATGCCTCCATCATCTGATGCACCATAAGTACTGGTAGGCAAACAGGAGTATGCTGAATCAGAGAGACCATCACTAGTAGCTCTCTTTGTGTGATGAAGTTGAAATGGCCGATCTTCGGTAGAAGGATCCAGGCAACAATGTGATGCAGTAACCTCATCTCAGTTAAGAGTCTAAATGCAACAACAGTGGCTCCCTCAGGCAGATCATCTGACTCAAAAATATATCGGAGACCACTGAACCTATCTACTAAGCTATCAACAATAGATCCTCTCATGGGTATGTCCCATACTCTGCTCAAAACCTCTGCTATCACTGGGACATCCTTACCACGGACCTGTGCAACCCATCCATCACTGCCACGGGCTAAAGATCCATAAAATTCTCATATCAAGCCCGGGTAAAATCTCTCTATCAAGGAGTAGAAAGGAACCAAACCAGCATCCTTGAGCCACCAGCCTATCCGAAACTGCTGCTGGTCGATAAATGCGAAATCCACACGGCATCCTCCGACGACGATCTTCATACCTATTCGACTAGCCATAGGAAAAAGAGATCGAGCAGGGGCATCCAATGCACTGGCTTCATGTCTGGCTTTTGTTCTTCTTTCATCTTCTTGGTTGGATGGCCACGGACGATGAACAACTTGCTTCCTAGGTCCCATTCCACAGATTTAAGGATTGAAGCAAAAAGGAGAGAACACCTAGGGTTTTATCAGTCCAAAAATGAAATGGGAGAGGAAATGTGGAAAGAACCGAATCAAAACCATCCTAATCAAGAATTTGAGAGGGTTGGAGTTAAAAATTGGAGGGAAGAAGCAGATAGAACTGTGTTAGGGCATGTGTCAGCTCAAATTGGGAGAGAAAAGATCAAGAAAATACTTTGTTTCATGTTTTTATCTCAGTCCGTCTCTGTTCAAGTGTCGACTCACAACATAGGGCCAAGTGTTGACACTTCAAGGTGTCGACACTTATAATTGTCGACATTTCGACTTAAAACCAAAAAAAAAAGGAAAATGAAGTATTGATCAAAATCACTAGAATTATAGTGAAATCCAAGAAAATTGAATATAAGTGATATCAAATTTGATCTTTCATGGGACAAAGAGTAGAAATTTTCAATCAAAAGGATTGATGATCCCAAGTTCTCTTCTAATCATATTGAACCGATCTTCTTGGAGAGGCTTAGTCAAAATATCAGCTAATTACATTTTAGTATAAATAAATTCAAGCACAACATCATTATTTTCAACATGATCTCTAATAAAATGATGCCTAATTTCAATATGCTTGCTTCTAGAATGCTGAACAAAATTTTTAGTTAAGCAAATTGCACTAGTATTATCACATCCTATGGGTATCCTAGTTAATTTGATTCTAAAATCTTCAAGTTATTGCTTAATCCACAAGATTTGAGCATAACAACTTCCTGCTGCAATAATTTAGCCTCAGTTGTGGATAGTGCAACTGAAGTTTGTTTCTTGCTAAACCAGAAGATTAAGTTAACTCTAAGAAATTAGCAAGTTCCACTAGCACTTTTTCTATCAAGTTTACACCCAGCAAAATCAACATCAGATAATTCAATTAAATTAGCAAATGAGTCTCTAGAATATCACAAACCAATATCAATTGTACCAGACAAGTATTTAATAATGCGCTTAATAGCCAACAAATGAGACTCTTTAGGATCAAACTGATATCTAGCACACATGCATATACTGAACATTATATCTAGTCTACTAGCAGTCAAATATAATAATGAGCCAATCATACCTCTATATAATTTTTTATCAATAGATTTACCATACTCATCTTTATCAAGTTTACAAGAGTGGCTTATAGGTGAACCTATTGACTTAGTAGTCTCCATCCCAAACTTCTTTAAGATTTCTCTTGTATACTTAGCTTGGTTGATGAAGATTTCATCTTTGGTTTGCTTGATTTGGAGTCCGAGAAAGAAATTGAGTTCTCCCATCATGCTCATTTTGAACTCACCCTGTATAAGCTTAGCAAACTCTTGACAAAGGATTTCATTAGTAGCACCAAAAATAATATCATCAACATAGATTTGTACTACTAATAAATCATTATTTTTTTCTTTAGAAATAAAGTTGTATCAACATGGTCTCTAGAGAATTCATTTTCAATCAAAAACTTGCTGAGTCTTTCATACCATACCCGGGTGCTTGCTTTAAACTATAAAGTGCTTTGTGCAATTTATAAACATAATCAGGATGTGCATGATTTTCAAAACTAGGTAGTTATTCTACAAAAATTTCTTCTACTATATAACCATTCAGAAAAGCACTTTTAACATCCATTTGAAAAAGTTTAAAATTCATAAAATAAGCAAATGCTAATAGTAGTCTAATTGCCTCAAGTCTAGCAACAGGAGCAAAGGTTTCATCAAAATCAATTCCTTAGTTCTGATTATAGCCTTTGGCAACCAACCTAGATTTATTTTTAGTTACAATTTCATTTTCATCTAATTTATTCCTAAACACCCATTTTGTACCAATAATAGAAATATTTGATGGTCTTTCTATTAATGTCCAAACATTATTTCTATCAAACTGAATTAGTTCATCTTGCATAGCATTTATCCAATTAGGATATTTTTCAGCATCTTCAAAATATTTAGGCTCTACTTGAGAAACAAAAGCAATATAATCACATTTATTTCTAATTAAAGATCAAGTTCTGATCCCTTTAGATAGATCTCCTAAGATTAATTCCTTAGGATGTCCATGAGCATACCTCCACTCCTTAGGTAGATCTTGATGCTTTGGTATAAATTGTATGGTTTCTCATTTTTCATTTTTGTCTTGATCTTCTTTACTTTGTTGAGAGGGTTGATACTCCAATGTCAGCTTTTGTAACTTATCAGCGCCAGCACATGCATCAGAAGTATCATCTTTTCTTGAAGATTTGTTAGTAGACTCTTCAAAAACTACATGTACAGACTCCTCTACAATAAGGATTCTTTTGTTAAAAATTTGTATGCCCTGCTTGATGTAGAGTATCCTAGAAAGATACCTTCTTTAGACTTAGCATCAAAACTTCCAAGATTGTCTTTACCATTATTCAAAACGAAACATTGAAAACCAAAAACTCGAAAATACTTTAAAGTTGGTTTTCTTTTATTCCAAAGTTCATAAGAAGTTTTCTTTAAAATATGATGGATTAAAATATGTTTTAAAATATAACAAGCAGTATTAATTGTTTCAGCCCGAAAGTATCTTGGCAAATCATTTTTGCAAAGTATAGTGCGCGCCATTTCTTCTAAAGTACGATTTTTTCTTTCCACTATCCCATTCTGCTGAGGTATCCTAGGTGCAGAAAAATTGTGTTCAATACCTTTCTCATTAAAAGAAATTTTTGAAATCTTGATTTTCAAATTCAGAACCATAATCACTACGTATGCAAATAACTGAAGTACCTTTTTTATTAGAAACTTTTCGATGAAACTTCACAAATACCGAAAATGATTCATCTTTATGAGAAAGAAAGAAAATCCAAGTAAACTTTGAAAAATTATCCACTATAATCAATCCATATCTCTTACCTCATAGACTAGATATTCTAGTTGGTCCAAAGAGATCCATATGGAGTAGTTCTAATGGCCTACTAGTAGTAACAAAATCTTTAGGTTTGAAAGATGTTTTAACTTATTTTTCAAATTGGCAAGCTTGACAAACTCTATCTTTTTCAAAACTAAGTTTTGGTAAATCTCTTACTAAATCCTTTTTGTAAAGTTTTGAAAGTAAGTACATACTAGCATGTTCTAGTTTTCTATGCCAAAGCCAACTAGTATCATCTTTAGTAGAATTTATTGCAACTAGGCATTCTCCATTAGGCAAGGATAGATTATCTAAATCTACCAAATAAATATTACCATGCCTCTTTTCGATGAATTTTACTTCATTTTTATCAGGACTAGCAATCATGCAATAAGATGATTTAAAAATAACTTGAAAATCTGTCACAAAATTGACTAATATTTAAAAGATTATGCTTTAAACCTTCAACCAAAAGTACATTATTAATATAAGTAGAAGGTGAGATGTGAACCTTACCAATACCATTGATTTTTCCTTTACCATTATCATTGAAGGTCACACTCCCTCCATTTATTGCCTCAAGAGAGGTGAATTGTTCACATCTCCTGTCATGTGCCTTGAACAACCACTATCAAGATACCATAGACTTTTGTTTTCTTTGGTTACAAGACACATCTGTAAAACAAATCAAAATTTGTTTTTAGGTACGCAAGCCAACTTGGGTCCTTTAGGGTTAGTACTTAAATTGGTTCCCTTTAGAATCCAAACTTTTTCAAAAGTATTGATTTTTCTCATGTTGCATTGAAAAGCTTTGTGTCCTTATTTTTTACATGAAAAACATGTGATACTAGATGATGTAGGTACAAAAAAGTTTTTCAGATACTTTTGCTATTTTTTAGGTTTGTACCCTATTCCTGCTTTGTTAAAAATAGCTCTTTGGTTGTTTAAAAGAAGATTTAGTTTTTCTAAGCTATAAGTGAACTTTTCAACAAAAAGTTTTATTTTATCAAGCTCATTTTTGTAATTTTTATTTTTCATTTCTAAATCTTTGTTTTTCTTTAAAAGATCACCATTTGAAATGATAGTTTTAGATCTTTTTAAAACATCATTTTCCATTATTAAAGCCTTATTTTTTTTTCTAAAACATCAAGTTTAGTTTTTATTTCACTAACTTCGTTTAAAAAAGAATTATTTTCATGAGAAAAACTATCTGCATGCTTTTTTAATTTTCTATTTTCAGATAAAATCAATTTGTAATTATGTATTAATTCTTCAAGGGCATTTTTCAATTCATCAAAGGTAAAATCTACTTCAGTATCAGAAATTACCTCTTCGTGTTCTTGACATGCCATGAAATATAGATTTGCAATTTTGCTTGTTCTTTCTCTGAGCTGAGGTCCTCACTATCACTCCAGGTTTCCATCATAGCTTTCTTCCTAAGCTTCTTTCTTGATTTCTTTAGGAGAGGACAATCAAATTTGTAGTGTCCAGGCTTCTTGCACTCGAAGCATGTAGGTATTTCCTTCTCCTTTTCTTTATCTTTTTCCTTTTCTTTTCCCTTCTCTTTGGTTGTTTGGAACTTTTCTTATAAGGGAATTTTCTTCTTTTCATGAACTTTTTGAACTTCCTTGCTAGAAGTGCTTCCTCACTTTCATCTTTTTCTTCTTCTTCTTCTGATTCATCATTTGAGGATTCTTCTTGAATGGTAGACTTGAAGGCTATTCCCTTTTTCTTTTTGTCCATGTCCATAAATTCTTGCTTTAAATTCAGCTCATAAGTCATGAGCGATCCCACCAATTGCTCCAAGGGTAGTTTGTCAACATCTTTAGCTTCTTGTATGGCGGTCACCTTTGGATCCCATGAAGTTGGAAGTGACTTGAAAATTTTGTTGACAAGATCAGCATTAGATATTATTTTTCCTAAACTTGTCATTCCATTTACAATGTTTGTGAATCTAGTATACATGTCAGTGATAGACTCATTAGGTTCCATCCGGAACATTTCATAAATGTGCACTAACATGTTTATTTTTGTATTCTTCACTTAATCAGTACCCTCATGGATAACTTCAAGTGTATCCCATATTTTCTTGACAGATGTGTATGTAGAAATCCTATTAAACTCACTAAGATCTAATGCACAATAGAAGATATCATTGCTTTTGCATTGATCTCATATTATTTAATATCATTTTTATCCCAATCCTCTTCGAGCTTTGGGATGGAAACACCATTCACAACAATTGAAGGAACATGAGGACCCTTATCAACAACCTTCCATAAATTATAATCAATTGAATGTATGTATATTCTCATTCTAGTTTTTCAATAAGTATAATTTGTTCCATTGAAATATGGAGGTCTATTTGAGGCTTGTCCCTCAACTACACTGGTACCAATAGGGGCTGCCATAGATCTTTACTCAAGGCGATTAGACCTATACACTGAGAACAGGGCTCTGATACCACTTGTTGCCCAGTAAACAACCTAAGAGGGGAGGTGAATTGGGTCTTTAAAAAATTTAAAAGCAAGTGTGTGAATAAATTAAATAATCAAACTAAGTACTATGAATGCAAGTGTGAAGTGCTTTTAATGAGTATATAGCAGAAATATAAAAGCAATAAAAGAGGAGCAAATTAAAAAGACAAGCAATCACAAATACAAAGCAAGTATAATGGTTCGGTGCTTTCCAATGTACCTACATCCACTCCCCAAGATCCACTTGGGAATTCACTATAATCTCAATTGATTACAACCGATTAGTTTTTCAGGCTTACTAATCAAACCTGACTTGTTTTCACAAGGCTCAAAAGTCAAAACCTCACTTGGTTTTTCGAGCTAATCAAGAACCTAATTAATTTTAAGGCTCACCAACAACCTCCCTTGATTTTGCGGGCTAACCAAGAACCTAATTGATTTTAAGGCTAACTAACAACCTCCTTGGTTTTCCAATAGGCTAACCAAAAACATTTATAACAAGAATAAGTTTGAAGTAAAGAAACAATAAAAGTTTTCTAATAAAAGCGGATATCTCTTTGAAGCTTTGTTGTAGTGCTACCTTTAACTTGTTGATGCTTCAATAAATATTCAAGAAGGTTGAACTTGAATGCTCTTGAAGGCTCTTGAATGCTTGGAGACTTCTTTTTACTTGAAGGTAGTTGCTCTCAATGAATAGGAATGAATGCACTTGCACTTTTCTTTCTCTTGGTGTTCCTCTCTTAATCCTCTTGATCCTCTTGTGTTTAGATTTGATTTAAATCATTTAAATACCTTTCCAAGGTCTCAAACTCAGTTTATGGCCATTAGACACGAAAAACTAGCCATTGAGAGCCAAGAGGAGCGAGTTCTATGTTTGAAAAACTAGCCGTTACTGTTCCCAAAACTCTAAGTGTTGACACTTCAAATTGTGAGTCGACACTTAGGGTCGACACTTGCACTCCATGAATCGACACCTAGTTCAAACATCTTCAATGAAGCTTTTTGGAATTCTCAGATGAGTCGACACTTTCACTGGTGAGTCAACGCTTTGAGTCAACACTTGACATCCATGTGTCGACACTTCAGGCAAGTCTTTAACTTCAGTAAGTTTTGTAACAAAAAAGTCTCAAGTGATGAGCCGATCCTTGAGTCGACATCTTGAGTCGATACTTGACTGGCATGAGTCGACACTTCAGCCATGCTATCTGAAACTCTTTCTATGTACCGACTTGAGTCGACACTTCCACTGTCATGAGTCGACACTTGGGTTATGAGTCGACACTTCACTAAGATTTCTTCAAAAATAACTGAACTTCTGTTGAAATCAAATTATTGAACTCTTGTGTCTTTTCAAGCATTCTTCAACTACCAAAGTCCACTTTAAACTGATCTTTCATTCATAGTTGGGACTTTTTCATTATTTGACAATCAATCAAATATTATTGAATTGATGAGCACTTTTTTCTATAAAAACATACTTCAAAAAAATTGTTAGTACTCAACTTATACTTAAGCATTTTGTTTATCATCAAAATCAATAACGGAGTCAACACAAGCTATGAGTCAAGCGATAGATGGCATCCCACCGCCTCCGGGCTATGAGCGAGGCTAGGGGCACCGAGCTTCTCGATTCACCATGTTGTGAGTCATGCGGTTGCGGCACCTTGGTGCCGCCTTCGAACTGTGAGCACGGCCATGATGCTGTGGGGAACTAGACTTATTGATGTACCAAGCTATGAATCACGTGGTAGACAGCATCCCGCTGTCACCTCCGGGTTGTAAGCGAGGCTAGGGGTGCCGAGCTTCTCGATTCGCCATGCTATGAGTCATGCGGTAGGTAGCACCAAGGTGCCACCTCCGGGCTGTGAGCGAGGCTAGGGGTGCCAAGCTTCTCGATTTGCCATGCTGTGAGTCACGCGATAAGGTGCCACCTCCAAGCTGTGAGTGCGGCCATGAGGCTATGGGGCACCGGACTTATTGATGTGCCAAGTTGTGAGTCACATGGTAAATGGCATCCCGCTACAACCTTCGGGCTATGAGCAAGGCTGTGGGTGCCAAGCTTCTCGATTTGCTATACTGTGAGTCACGTGATAGGCGGCACCCCACTGCCGCCTCCGAGCTATGAGCACGGCCATGAGTGTGGACCTAATGAAAGGCCCGGCTTGAGTCTGCCAGACTTTGAGTTAGATGGAGACATTCCTGCACAAGTGAAAGATAAAGTTGCACGAAAAGGTGACTTAGATCATCGAGAAGAAATTTTTACATCACCAGTAGCATCCTTTTGAATTGCTCATGTTCTGGGTTCATGGGCATCAGGAGCTGCCAAGACCACCGAAGCAGTGTGCCCCGCCCGACCAGGCTTCGACCCCTTTGTCAGGGTCCTTTGCGAGGATTGCAGTAGTGCGGTATTCTTCACCGATAAGCTATCCCCCGGGGTCAGGCCTTATCTCTTGTCTCATCGAAACCCACACGGATCCCTAGTAGGATGGTTCAGTAGTTCACTTTGGCCCCCCTCATTGATCTGAGGATGGGCTACCAAAGGGGCTCCGGCTGAGGTGGGGCTCCAGTCGAGGCTCTCGCTGCCCCCCTTCCTGGTGCGCCAATCTATTACCGCCGGAATCACCGTGGCTTGCAGCTTCGACATGTCGGGCAGGCCCCCACCACCGGGGGCTAGGTCCTCCCTTCTTCCGGTCAGCTCCTGGATTCACTGGCCTGCAAAAAGAGGAGACCCGGGCCAAGGATTTCGGTAAGAACACTCCGACAATCAAGTCAGTGGGATGATCAAGGAGAACAAAACCTCTAAGGTGGAGAGCTTGGGGGACTTCCTCACCTCAGGGGGTGGTAAGGTAGTGAAGTTCAAGTAGAAAAAAAGGAAAGAATGAATGGAAAGCAGGAAATGAGGAGGATCTCCGGTCGGCCCCTTGGCCACCGAGCTTTCGGTCGCTTACCTACCTTTCTCCTCCGCTCCCCCTGCTTACTTGCCTTCTTTTTGGCTTTATCCTGGTGTCCTCTTTTTTAGGGTGCCCTGCCTCCTTTCTTGCACTTCTATTTTGGGAGGGGCTGTCAATGTGTTGTAGGGCCTAGGGCCTTGGCAGGATCCTCCTTCTAGGAGAACTCTAGGTCTGGCATGCATGGGTCAAGGTCCTCCGGTCATACAGTAGTGGACGTGGCGGCACATCACAGGGCCTTGAGTCTAATGGGACTTACCTTGCATAGAGCATACGGGCGACGTGTCGTGGAGCTTGTATTGATGGCAGGGCGTGCACCACCTCTCAAAGGTTGCAGGTGGACAGAGACCCCCATGCTGTGGTTTGAATTCATGTTGATCTTTTCCTCCTTCATCGCTAGCGAGAATTCTAGCTTTCGTATGGCAGGGAGGGACCTCCCTTTAGGAGGTCCACCTTTGGCAGCATGAGCACGATCCTGATCGGGAGCTAACCTTGGTAGGAGGGCTCGCCTCAGCAACATGAGCACGACCCCAGTCGGGAGCTGACCTCAGACAAAGGGCTCGTCCCTTGAGCACGACCCCGGTAGGAGGCTTCCCTCATCTGCATGAGCACGATCCTGGCCGAGAGCTGACCTTGGAGGAGGGTTCGCCTCAGCAGCATAAGCACAACCCCGGCCATGAGCTGACCTCAGATGGAGGGCTCACTCCATAGCACAACCCCGGCTGGGAGCTAATCTCGGCAGGAGGGCTCACCTCGACAGCATGAGCACGACCCCGTCCTGGAGCTGACCTTAGATGAAGGGCTAGCCCCATGAGCACGATCCTGGCTGGGAACTGACCTCGGCAGGAGGGCTCGCCTCGGCTCCTCGTCGAGCCGCCACATCCAAGTGGCGAGTCTCTTGCTAGTGTGGCCACCAGCAAGCTCCACATCAGTGGAGGTGCCACATCACCAACTATATTGATACCACTCTCTCAAGAAATCCCTCGTGTGGAATATGGATCTTCATTTTCAAGATCATAATTATCAATGTTAATGCTACAAGAGAAGGAAGAAGAGAAAAAATAAAATAAAAATATACAATCAATTGGGCATGCAAGGTTTCACTATGAAAAAATAAAATATTTACAAGATTGGAACTCCTGCTCTCAATCCCGTATAATTCTCTTAACAAGAAACTCTAAATCTCTCTCGCATGCTCTCAACTCTAAACCCCTACAGGCTTTCTAGGAACCCTTCACCCACTTTTGATCCTCACACTGCCTTTTGCCCTCATTTTTATAGCCTCTAGAGCAAAGAGCATCTCACCAAGAGTCTAACGATTTAAACCGTATTTAAATTGGAGTCCTATAGTCTCTCCAACTCGAATTTGAACTCCATGACTAATTATGATTGTTGATCGACCTTATCATACCATAGATCATGTGGATCAAGCCTACACAATGTCAGACACATCCCGGGTCATTTGATCTTCGTGTGGAGTGCATTCGCCTGCTTGATGAGCAACAATCATGTCGTAGACCATGCTAACATCCCATGCACTACTCAAAACTCCCACAGACCACCAAACACTGCATGCTGGGGGGGCAAAAATGCACTACCTAGGCCTAGGCCAGCCTGCGCACACTACACACATGCCTAGGCCAAGCTAGCCTATGGGCCGTGTGAGCCAACAAGCAATGCCTGGCCTGTGGGATGGTCTGCTATGGGCCTGAGTCCAGAACCTCCCTTTTTTTCTTAGGCTACTTTTGGTTGGGCTACTCATCTTTTTTGGACTTCTTCAGGGCACAAATTTGAGGCATTTTCTCAACAATTTTGAGATGACCATTTTTGTTTTGGAGATAACCTCTTTCTATTATCATGTTCAGATATAATAGTTTTCCATTCCTTCATGCCTCTTACTTGGGCATTACATCTAATAGCATCAGTAGGTAAATAAATATTCATGTTCATGCCTCAGTCATCATTAATTCAATTCCATAGCCTTAATATGTAAAATCTCGGTACTTTGAGCCGCTTGCTAACTCCCACCTTGGTAGTTAGTCAAGTTTGATCAATTATTTGGCATTTACATGTCAGAAATAATCGTGCTGGTTAGGCTTGTAATTATTCGATACCAAGCACCACAGTTGTTTGGTTTCATAAATCATCTGTAGCCTTCAATTTAGCCATCGATAAGGATGCTCCTCGAGACTGAGTATCCGATTAGTTGTTATTGGCGTGGAGTCCCTGGATCGGCCGGTCGGAGCCGCTGCATCGTAGGACCGCTCCCTAGTTCACCTGCAAAACAGGTCCCTTGCCGAAGTTGTTGCGGTGGAGGACACTCCGATGCATAAGTCAGTGACGGATTCCAGCCACAGAATAGGGAAGATGTCGAGAGTGAAAGAGAAAAAGAGCTATTAGAGATTGGAAATGTGTAATGTGCGAGATTATTCACGCGTACCTCTCGAGCCATCCTCCTTACCCATATTTAAAAGATGGCCTGCGGTCTGTGGCCCGCTCTTTTCCCGGAGATCATGGGGAGCCATTCACTCCCATGATATTCGATCGTGGGTTGTCAATGAGCGGTTCCGGCCAGATCGAAGGCGTGGCTGTAGGAATTGCATGCCATGATCATGGCATGATGAGTGTCGATTGTAACCGTTGGTTACAGTTTTCCTTTTGGAACAGATTGTAGTTCAAGCTTCGATTTTCCCCTTGTGTGGGCCGAAGGCTTGATATTTCCCCAAGGCCGGAGATCATGTCTACGGTGGGGATCGATGTTTGTATCTTCGGAAGTTGGTGAGTAGTTCAGACTTCGGCCGGGATCGAAGGTGCTATCCGAAGGGATGGCCTTCAGATGTTGTAGTTCGGTGAGAAGCCTTGAATTGCTTACAGTTGGCCTTCGCTTAGTCTGAAGTTCATAGACCGGAGAACCGGGGCTTCGATAAGTCGAACCGGAGCCTAGTTTGTAGCTGAACTAAGATATCCCAACAGTTGCCCCCCTACTCTCAGTTGTCGAAGTGAAGATCTGCCTCGAGAAGTGAGAGTATTATTTTCTTGTCGCTTTCTTCCTGAGAGACGGTGCAGTAAATGATTACGGGACCTCTATTGTGCTGCCCATCATGATCTGAGAATCAGATGGTGGACAGGTGCCATTCCCGAATTGGAGAAAAGTAGGTGGCCCTGAGGCTATCTCTCCTCGTCCCGGCCTAGATTGATAAGACCTTCTCCGATCAAGTAGATAGGTTGCTCCAGTCCTGTTAATGTTGAGTGACCTGGATCACTCCGAATGTATTTTCTCTTTTTTTTTTTTCACTTGTATTGCCAATGAACTTTGTATTACAATTTTCTCAGATTTTGGAATGAATTCTCCTTTCTCTACATATGCATTGTTGTGCCTCATGTGTTCATATGTAGTCTGAAACGGTTCTACTGTTTCTCCTTTGGCCTAGTCGAATGATAGCCTTCGAAGGCCATTCAGCCGATAGGAGCTGGTTTTACCAGTCTCTTTTCTGCTTAGTTGAATTGTCATGGCCGAAGGCCGTTCAGTCGGTAAGGATGAACCCTCAAACAGACCAAAACTTTGTTGCGTTGCCTTCCTTTGGACGATTAGCTTGTCCGTTGGGGCAGACAGGAGTCATCTTCCCGCCAATCAATAATTAGGGGGATTTGATTAGGATCACTGTTGTCCACATGGCACGTCGAAATTTGTACAGTCGCAATCTCTTACGCCTTATGAGCCGCTGGGCCTCTTTTTTTCGAAAAGAGATCATTAATGATGCCATCGCATGACGCGGATTTCTCCGGATTCGAAGCGATGGCGGTTGCGGTCCTAGGGATAGCTTTTGAAAGACGTTCTGCTTCTCGAAGCATCACCCAAACATGTGGCGCCTTCTCAGTTGGTCGGGAAGGACGTGGGATGTGCCTCCCCGCAGTCGATTGTGGGTGAAGGGCTTCTATAAATAGGATCCTGCCCCCTGTTGTCGAAGGCCATCATTTCTGTTGGTATCTTCCTTCCATCAGTCATGAGGTTTAACACTTCCGAGCTTCGTCGTGCAGCGAAGAGGAGGGCTATTGACCCTGAGAGGAGGCGAAGTCTGGGGCCACCTGGGCCCGTTGGCGAAGAGGAGGAGCCTCTGGTTGACCATCTCGAGAAGAAGGTCCACCTTCTGGAGGCTTAGTTGAGGGAGGCCCAGGCCCAAGTCACGGCGGTGACCACGACAGTGGAGGAGGCGAAGAAGGAGGCAGCGGAGGCTGTCGCAAGCTTCAGAACTTCTGCCTCATTCAAGGATAAGGTCACTGGGGTGGCCCTGGACTCCTTCCACCACGGGTTTCGGGAGTGTCGGAGGAAAGCCTCTAGGTTTTATGACCTGAAGGGCTTGGATAATATCAAACCCTCCGTTCCCTTCCTCGGCCATGAATTCGATTCTGACTCCGACGAGGGGTTAGACTCGAGTTCGGACGGGAACCCCGGGGGCCCTTCGTCGTCCCATCTAGTCTCTCCCTGACGGTACGAAAAAAATCCATCGGGGAGCTGCTTTTTTTTTTATATCTCTCTTTTAGAGAGTTTTTCTATTTTCTTACTCTCTTTATAGGAGAGTTTCTTTCTTTTTTCTATCTTTTTTCTTTCTTTTCTTTTTTCTTATGTAAGAAAAATTGAAAGAAATGAAAGACCTTTTGTGTTACCTCTTCCTGTGTATTTTCTGCGATGTGTTGCATCACGATTTGTCCATAATGTAGACTTCATAAACCACTTACGGTTTGTAGGGAAGAAGTAGGGTACTTTGGACCATTCTGAGAGTGTTTGTTGTTGACAGAGAGGATGACAATGGTCCTGTTAGGCACGTGTTCGGATTTACCGTAGGGTAGGTTACGAAACCATCCCTGTGCACTTTCTGTCGTGATTAAGGTAGGCTGTTCAGGCCCGCCTCGGTGCGTGTTCGGATTCACCGTAGGGTAGGTTAAGAAAACCATCCCTGCGCCTTCGATCTTTTTAGTGGCCTGGTTAGGCCATCCATTGTGCTCGTCAGGCATACCGATAAGGTGAGTGGATCAGGCTCTCCTTTACGCAGTTGACTGATTTTTCAGATCGGGTCATTTGGCCTGTTGTCGTTCAGTCGATACAACTAGTCGTTCTGAGTCGAGTAGAGTTGAGGAGCTTTGCACAGGAGTTTTTTGAAACTTTTTCATTGATAATATTTGTGAAGGTTTTGTACATTCCATGGCTGAGATAGGGTCTTCCCCTCCAGGGTCTTGAGTCGATATGTCCCTGGTCGAATGACTTCTTCGACTTGATATGGGCCTTCCCAATTAGGAGAGAGTTTATCCTGTTCCATTGGCATGGATACTTCTGCTCTTCGTAATACCATGTCCCTCGTGCAAAATGTTTGATCCTTTACCCTTGCATTGTAGTACTTGGTGACCTTTTACTAGTATGCCGCCATTCTTATCTAGGCCTGTAGCTTGGTGCTTGGTAGTAGATCCAGATCGATCCTTCTGTGATCGAAATTCTCAGGCTCTTCATAGTTATCAATTATCAGGGACTGTAAGGAGACTTCAATAGGTAGCACGGCTTCGGTACTGTAGGCTAGTTTGAACGGAGATTCGCTAGTGGCTGTTCTTGGGGTAGTTTGGTACACCCAAAGAACAGATGTCAGTTCTTCAGCCTAAAGCCCTTTGGCGGCGTTCAACCTTATCTTCATACCATGGAGGATGGTCCGGTTGGTGACTTCGGCTTCTCTGTTGGACTATAGATGTGCAACGGATGTCAACCGATGCTGGATATGGTACCGAGCACAGAAGTCCTTGAACTTTGGATTGTCGAATTATCTCCCATTGTCCGTGATGATGACGTGTGGGATACCGAACCTGAAGATGACGGAGTTTTTCACAAAACTCTCCACCTTGCCCTTTGTGATTTGGGCCAATGGTTCAGCTTCCACCCATTTCATGAAATAGTCGATGGCCACTAGGAAAAACTTCCTTTGCCCTGATGCTGGTGGAAACGGGCCAAGAATGTCCATCCCCTACTGGGCAAAGGGCCATGGGGCTGCCAACTGTGTCAGGTGACTCGTAGGTTGTCTCTGCACATTGGCATGCCTCTGGCATTGGTCGCACTTCCGCACAAAATCAGCTGAGTCCTTCTGGATGGAGGGCCAGTAATACCCTTGTCAAATGATCTTGTATACTAGAGATCTACCTCCCAAGTGATCCCAGCATTTGCCCTCGTGGACCTCTCTCAATGCATAATCTGTATCGGTGGGTCCAAGGCATTTCAGTAGTGGTTGGGAGAACGATCTCTTATAGAGGGTTCCATCTAGGATGACATACTGAGATGCCATCCAGCGGATCTTCTTGGCCTCTGGTTTATCTTCAGGCAGTTCTCCTTCATTCAAGAATCTGATGATGGGATCCATCCAGCTTGGCTCAGCATCAATCTGGCGCACCTTTATAGCCTCTTTGGCAATGCTTGGAGTTTCAAGATGTTCAACAAAAGTGCGCCCGAGAGACTCCGGTGCTGTAGTTGTCAGTTGAGACAGTGCATCTGCCCAGGAGTTCTTTGATCGGGGAACATGAATAATTTCAAAATATTCCAGTTGAGAGAATAAAGCCTGAACCTTCTCCAGGTATTACACCATGGTTGGATCTTTGGCTGCATACTCTCCATTAACTTGATTCACAACCAGTTGAGAGTCGGAGAAGGCTCGGAGTTGCCGGACTCCCAAATCTTTGGCGATCCGAAGTCCGGCGAGTAGGGCCTCATATTCGGCCTGATTATTGGAGGCATGGAAGGAGAAACGGAGTGCATACTCTATAATATGGCCGTCAGGTTTGGCCAACATGAGTCCAGCTCCGCACCCAGTAGCATTGGAAGCTCCGTCCACATGAAGCACCCAGATGGACTTCATCTCCTTCGGGGCTTCTTTTTCATCTGAAGAGGCTTCATCTTCAGACTTCTAGGTGCACTCGGCCAGAAAATCGGAGAGCACCTGGGCCTTCATAGTTGCTCGGGGCTGGAAGCTAATGTCAAATTCGCTTAGCTTCATAGCCCACTTGGCTATCTTTCCGAAAGTGTCCGGATATCGGAGAATGACCTTAAGAGGTTGATCAGTTAGCACCACGATAGCGTGGGCCTAGAAATATGGCCATAGCTGCTTTGCCGCAATCACTAAAGAGTAGATAAGCTTCTGCATCCTTGCATACCGCGTTTCTGCGTCATGCAGGATCTTGCTAATGTAGTAGATCGGCTTGTGGGACCCATCTTCCTCCTTCCGGACAAGAACCGAGCTCACTGCTTCGTTTGAAGCAGAGAGGTACAGGTAGAGGACCTCGCCTTCTTTTGGCTTGGAGAGCAACGGTGGGGTCTCCAAATACTTCTCCAATTTCTCAAAGGCAGCGCGACAGTCTTCGGACCATTCAAAGCCTTTTGATTGTCGGAGTATCTTGAAGAACGGAAGACATTTCTCGGCAGACTAAGAGATAAATCTGCTTAGGGAGGCAATCCTTCCTGTCAACTATTGGACTTCCTTTTTACAGGAGGGATGTCGCATATCCTTCAAGGCCTAGATCTTCTTGGGGTTGGCCTCAATCCCTTGTTTGGTGACAAGGAAGCCCAGGAATTTACCCGACGTGATCCCGAAGGCACACTTCGCCTGGTTTAACTGCATTTTGTAGCGCCGGAGAGCGCTGAATGACTCCTCCAAGTCGCGGATGTGGTCTCTCCTATGGAGACTCTTGACGATCATGTCATCAACATAGGCCTCTATATTCCTTCCCAGTTGCTTTTCAAACACCTTATTGATGAGTCTTTGAAATGTTGCTCCGACGTTCTTGAGGCCGAACGACATCATTTTGTAGCAGTAGAGACCTTTGTCAGTGATGAATGCCATATTCTCCTCATCTTGCGGATCCATTCTAATCTGGTTGTAGCCAGAGAAGGCATCCATAAAGCTCAGCAACTGGTGGCCTACGGTAGCATCGACCAGTTGATCAATCTTTGAGAGAGGGAAGCTATCTTTTGGGCAAGCCTTGTTGAGGTCTGTATAGTCGATGCAAATCCTCCACTTGCTGCTAGCTTTCTTTACCAATACCACATTGGCCAGCCACTCGGGATAGCGGGCCTCTCTAATGAACCCTACTTTGAGGAGCTTGCTAACCTCTTCATCAACAGCTTGCTATCTTTCAGGGACGAAGCTCCTCTTCTTCTGCCGCACCGGCTTGTTCCCAGGGGTTACTTCCAGCCGATGAGTAATCACCTCGGCGGGAATCCCGGGCATATCCGAAGCCGACCAGGCGAAGACATCGGCGTTGTCCCTAAGGAAATGGATCAGCTTCGTTCTGGTTTACTCATCAAGGGCGCTTTCGATTTGCACAACTCTAGAGGGATCTTCCTCTTTTAAAGGTATCAGGTGGTCCTCTCCATGGGTTCACCATGGTTTGTGGTTGAATCCCTCGGATCCAGCTGATCCAGGGTAGTTGAATCTTTGAAGTGCCTGTCTTCAATCATTAGACATTGTCGTGCCGTCCTCTGGTTCCCTCTAACTTCTCCAACACCATTTCTGGTGGGGAAGCGTACTAAGAGGTAGTGAGAGGAGATCACGGTCCGGAACCTGTTCAAGGCAGGCCTCCCCAGAATAATGTTGTATGCAGAGGGGATCTGGACCACCGTGAAGTTGATCGGCAATGTCTTTTATCGAGGCTCGGAGCCGAGGGTTACATGCAACACTATCTCCCCTTCGGCATAAATTTGGTTACCCGCGAAACCGGAGAGTGGTATGGGGGATCTCTATAGTTGATGTCTAGGCAAACACATTTTGGAGAATGCATCATACATTAAGATATCAGTCGAACTTCCATTATCAATAAGAACTCTCTGTATATCATAATTGGCCACTACGACCGAAATTACAAGATGGTCGTCGTGCGGGAGCCGGACTCCCGCAAGGTCGTCGTCGGAGAAGAGGATGGAGTTGTTATCCTTCAGTCGCTTTGAAGCTTCATCTTCATCCCTTCTCCAGTTGGCGGGCCGGTGTATCATCCCTACACCTCCATTGGTGGGCCTTTGGTTTGGCAATTCATCCTCTTCGGGAGGTAGCTGGGGAACAGTTGCTTCTGACTGGGGCCCTTGGCGATCGATGTACCGCCCCAGGTACCTCCTCTTGATGAGATCCTCGATTGCATCTCTCAACTGGATGCATTCTTCTATGTTATGGACGTGGTCCCGGTGGAATCGACAGAATTTATTCCTGTTCCTTGCGAAAGAGGAGGCCTTTATGGGACAGGGCCGTTGGAGATAGTTTTCTTTTTCTATCTCCATGAGGATCTTTTCCCGAGGGAGGTTGAGGGGGGTGTATGAGTTGAATCTTCCTTCCAATGCTCTGGGCTTGGGAGGGCTTCTTCGGTGGTCTGCATATTTGCCGCCGTTGTTATTGGATGTTTGGGGGCCTTGTCCCCTATTATTCTTTTTCTTTGAAGGGGGTTTCCCTTCAATCACACATCGATTCGCCGCCTGCTCTTCAGCATCGGCGTATTTCTGAGCCCTTGATAGGAGCTCAGCATAGCTTTTAGGGAACCTCTTATCCATGGAAAAAGTAAGCCTGGAGGTTCGAAGCCCCTTCTTCAAAGCTGACATGGCCACGTGCTCGTTGAGATCGGGGATCTCAAGTGTGGCCGCATTGAACCTGGAGATGTAATCTCTCAGGCTCTCTCCTTCATTATGGTGAAGGAGGAAGAGTGTGTCCGTATTCCAAGAAGTCTTGCGGCAGGTCCTGAAATACAAGACAAACAGTTTTTCTAACTCAGAAAAGGAATCGATGGTACCTGAGCGCAGGATCGAGTACCACATCCGAACGGACTTCTTCAAGGTAGCCGAGAATGCCAAACAGTACGTCACGTCCGAAGCTTCTTGAATTATCATATGGGCTTTGAAGCTGCCCAAATGATCGAAGGGGTCGGTGGTGCCGTTGTAGGATTCCATCTGGGGAACCCTGAAGTGCTGAGGAATATCCTCTGCCATAATGCGGTCAGTGTGGGGTGGGCGTAGATCACCCACAATCAGGTCCTCGGGATCCCTCTGATCCCGCATTCTCTGCTCTCGTGCCTTTGCCATCTCTGATTCGATGGCTCTGAACCTTCCGTCATAATCGGGAGTCTGCTTGGACGCTCTCTCCACCGGAGTGGAGTCTTCGGAGGAGGAGGAGGAAGTTTACCTAGGCCTTTTTCCTTTTTGTGGGGAATCGGCGGTCCTAGGCAGTCTCGAAGCTCGGCCTTTAGGAGAGGGCCGAGAATGTGGGGAGGGATGCGCCGAATCCTCCCGTGGTGCTCTCTTTCTTCGGGATCGAGAGCTATGTCTAGAAATAGCCGGTGGGTTTGCCACCGGGAAGGCTCTATCTTGAAACTCTTGAACCATGGCCGTCAGGTTGGCGACCTAGTTCAAAAGAGCTTCGAACTGCTATGCTCCCACAGTAACCATGGGAGGTGGAACATCGTTCACCTCTGGGGGTGCACCCCCCTGAGACGGAGCACGACTCCGTCTTGTAGAAGCATTTTGGACTTTTCCTCTTGCCATCAAAGAATTATTTGTCTCTTCCCCTTGTCTGGGAGGGAGCTTAACAAATGTTAGTAAAACTGCCCCCCTTCCTGGCATGCCAATCTGTTGGTATGGAGTCCCTGGATCAGCCGGTCGGAGCCGCTACGTCGCAGGACCGCTCCCTGGTTCACCTGCAAAACAGGTCCCTTGCTGGAGTTGTTCCAGCGGAGGACACTCCGATACCTAAGTCAGTGGCGGATTCCAGCCACAGAATGGGGAAGATGTCGAGAGTGGAAGAGAAAAAGAGCTCTTGGAGATTGGAAATGTGTAATGTGCGAGATTATTCATACGTACCTCTCGAGCCGTCCTCCTTACCCATATTTAAAAGATGGCCTCCGGTCTGTGGCCCGCTCTTTTCCCGGAGATCATGGGGAGCCATTCACTCCCATGATAGTCGATCGTGGGTTGTCAATGAGCGGTTCCGACCAGATCGGAGGCGTGGCTACAGGAATTACGCGCAATGATCATGGCATGATGAGTGTCGATTGTAACCGTTGGTTACAGTTTCCTTTTTGGAACAAATTGTAGTTCAAGCTTTGGTTTTCCCCTTGCATGGGCCGAAGGCTTGATATTTCCCAAGGCCGGAGATCATGTCTATGGCGGGGACCGAAGTTTGTATCTTCGAAAGTCGGTGAGTAGTTCAGACTTCGGCCGGGGCCGAAGGTGCTATCTGAAGGGCTGGCCTTCGGATGTTGTAGTTCGGTGTGAAGCCTAGAGTTGCTTACAGTTGGCCTTCGCTTAGTCCGAAGTCCATAGTCTGGAGAACCGAGGCTTCGATAAATCGAATCGGAGCCTGATTTGTAGCTGAACCAAGATATCCCAACAGTTGTCATGACAGATGCAATGGTAATACTTATCCAAAACTAAGCCATCCACCAAGGTAATACTTGTCCAATACCAAGCCATCCACTTCTTATGGACATTGTGCAGTTCAAACAATCCTTATCCCTTTCTCATGCAAACCATATGTTCAGAGAGCGCAATCAGCTAGCAGAAGAGGGTGCTAATGAAGACTACCCTCCGTTAAATTTGATTGTCTTTGTTATTCGTCCTCTTGCCCTAGCTGATTTGTTAGGTGTTTTGTATTTTAGAGTTTAATATTTGTGGGACTTCTAAGGCTGCATTTTGATTCGAGTAAAGGTAAACCAGGGTACGTATTTTAAATTAAGATTATTCTTGCTTATTTACGTATTAGTAATATCTCTTTAATATAGGAGAAAATAAGCACGTGGCATGACCGGATTCATTCAAGTAACAGCTGACATAGCAATCGAAATATGCTCTACAAATCCTCGATATAATTAAGCCAAGTCAACTCTGATTGATCTAAAAACCAAGCCAAGCAGACCAAAAATAGCTAACCTCCGATATCACACATATCAAATCCCAAATCCGGGATATAACATAGTTAAACTATTGAGCAATGCAACCCACAATAACAAGAAGCCAATCACTTATATCCATCAAATAAAATATAATAATGACGTTCAATTCCAATCATTTATTAAGTGATTAAACCAAGATTGATTTAGAGAATCTAAATCCAAATAAAGATATCCAACTCCGTATCTCAAAATTCATAAATAGTTGATTACAGATCCATAACCATCTAATAAACTAAATTCAGGTATAAAATTTTCAAGTTTGCTTGCACAGATCCCCAAGCCTAGATCATCCATTGTTCTTGACAATATTATTCATTTGGAAAAAATAAAAGAAAAATAAGTTACACTAGTTTAGTAAATAAAACTTATACCTTCTTACCAGATTAAGCATAATAAATTTTCCACATGAACAATGCACCAATTAGAGAAAATACCAAGTATTACAAAAATCGAGCATTTCATAGTATTGTATGATAAAACAAGTTAAAAAGTGCATCATGCATAATCAAATAATCAGTAATTCATAAACATGATTCTTTTGCATAAATAAAATCACCAATCATTCTTTGTCATGGTCATATTATAATTTAAATCATTACTCTCAAATATTCATGCTATGGTCACTTTATATTTATAACAAGGTCATCATCACAAATCGACAGGATATCTATAATTTGTATTCATTACCATCTTTATATCTGTTGGCAGAGAATCATTTATTGATTGATCTCTAATTCCAGAGGTTGTCATAGCTACGAAAACCTTAAAAAGTTTATACAATTTTTTAAAATATACATATAAGTAGATAGAAACTACTAAATGATATTTAAAAGATTCATACTTTATAAACATGCTACGTTCATGAAAAACATTCATGAAACTATCTTTCATAAGAAAGCAGAATTTTTTATATTATATTTTTTTATCATAGTTTTTTAAAAAAATATGAATTCATCAATAACAGTCCACATACATAAAAAAACATGATAATTCAAAAATTAGCAAGAAGTATAAGATCTATTTGCTTCATCTATCTTGGACCTTCAGGTTTTCTTAGATGAATTTGTTAATCTTATTTAAAATACTAAAAGTATAATTCATTTTTATTTAACTAATTTAATAAAATTAAATAATAAAAAGAGAAGATTGTTGGTCAAATGATAATTTGATAGATCAGATAAATCATATCTAAGCAACTTGATCAAAGAATCGTGAAGCATGTATTATATCAAGGCCAACATTGAACTACAAGGTTCATCAATACTCGATTTCAAAGATACTCAACGAGACCAAGATCGGTTCGATAGGTTGCTTAGGCACCAGGATAGTTCAGGATCTTCTTGTCATGGTCAACATGGATCCTTAAAATAGGAAAACAAGACTCGATACTAAGTTCTATGAATTTTTCTAAAGAGAGAGAGGGTGAGTGGAGAGTGAAATCAAGAAAAAAATATATTTCTCTCTCCTCTTCTTATTTTCTTGCTGCTTCTTCTTTGATCATAACCAATTGAGTTCATCTTATTCGGACCGAGTTAGTCAAGCACCACTACATACGGTCCTACACTCCTTATTTATTTTTAAATTATCATATTTTCTATATATATAATCTATTAACGAAGAAATCACATATTTGATAAAATAAAGAATTAACATATTATGCGAGGATCTGCGAGGGCGTATATTTAAAAAGCTAATCATGTCTTTTCCTTCCCAAAAGAATTGCTGTACCAATGAACTATGAAAGAACTCAGATTCTTACACCTTACCTTTATTATCTTCCACAACTACAAAGTGCAAGTCCATAAAGCTTGATTATATGTTCGTTTTCTTTAAGATTTACTAGGTACTTCCATATTTTCCATTATTCCCCTATACCTCTAAAACATATCCTTGAAGAGATTCAAGGTTTAAGAATGACCATATTTTATCTGAAAAGCAAGATTAGAAGGCCGAATTTGAAAGGTGCATAGGTGCATAATATGAAGGCAAAGCATACCAGTTGTCATGTAATTCAGGCTTTCCTTAGAATGATAACTTCTGCTAAGTATGATGATTTGTGTTTTTCTGAGTTCAAACCAGCAACTGCTCTACAGTACATCTGAAGTCTCTTTTCCATGTAACGAAGCTCCAGTTACTCTTTTTTTCTTTCGCTCAATGCTGTTGAAATTCAAAAAGAAAAGAGGACGGCAAGGCTCCATGTCAGTTGAATGTTATGCTCTGAAAAAGGACAAATTATCTAGCTCCAGGCATTAGAATGTTGCCTGCTTATGCAGAACCATGAAGTCATTGATTATGGAGCTTCGCATGTATGCTATGAACCACTTGCTATACTAATGCCACAAGCTTTTTATTTCCAACCAATAGATTAATTGCCACATTCCACCAAATCTTGGAAGGAAAATGGTAGCAAACAATTAAAAATACATTCAAAAGAGATAAAGAATAAGTCAACCTACTTTGGTGGTTGCTTCCCGTCAAACCTCAAACCACCTGATTGACTTCAATTACGGAAAAAAAGGCAACTTGCAAATATAATATCCAACAGAATTAGACGAAAGAAAACGAGAACCTTCACAAGATCAAGCATCTGGTTCAAAAAAACTAGTGCCTGATTTCCCCGAAAGACAAAATGCTTAAAGTCCATCCACCAAGATGAAAGAGGTTCACCATTCAAGGTGGAATTTAATCCAATGAGGCATTTCATGCATGTATCCAGCATTTCGTGCATGTCCCTATACACCCAGTGTCATTAGGGCTCGCCTCTAAAAATGAAAACTAGTAATCTTCAAGCCCATGGCTCGAGGGTTAGAAAAAGGGTACTCATATGATTTAAAGGGCATGGTTAACGTTCACCTAGACTTAGGATATTACCTCCGATAAAGGAAAAAGTTTTCAGAAATGAATGTAATCCATTATTGTTCTTAATCAAGGTTTAATGCTGGTTATCATCCCAGTACTGGTACCTTACCAGCATGATGTGGACCGGTGCAGTAAAATACCATACTAACAATATGCATCCATGTGCCTTGGCACAGCATAATGAGGATCCTGCACGTTGCTGGTCCAGTACAAGTATATTGCGCATACAGATACTGGTATGACCTGTGTGTATTCGGTATGAGCTGGTATAAAGCATTACTCAAAAATTTCTGTTTCTTATTAAAAAACAGATATGATGCTTCATTTTTCTTTTATGGTTCTAATTATAGGGATTTGCGTGGTGCTTTCAAGCTTTGAAGAGACTTGGAAGACTATGGCAGGGATGCTGGAGGTGATCCCTGGGGCTTGAGGACGTGTCCCAAGCGGGTCCTGGAGTTGTTCCAGGGATACTCTGAGTCTGAGGTTGAGAAAACATGTGAGACATGGGCTCGAGCTCGAGTATTTTCTCATGTGACTCAGGGGAAAGTTTTTTAGGGCTAGGTCGGTTATGACTTAGGGTTATATCTGTTTTGTATATAAAGAATGACGGAACGTCGAGAATAATACATGATCCCTTTTCTCCGCCAAAACCCCAGCCTCCCGTCTCATCTTCTTGGTTCTCTCTCGTGCGTGTAACCCCATGGGGGGCACGCCTCCGTGACGGGAGCAGATAGTGTGCCCGATCTCTTCCCGGATGATGCGTTATCTTTCCGTCATAGCAGCATCAAGTAGGATCCCGGGTGTTCCGTGGAGCGATCTTGCTCTAACAATTGGTATCATAGCCAATCTTGATACGGTGGCGTGAAGGAAGCAGGAAAGAGGAAGTTGCGATGGTGGTGCAGATCTCTGGTGCTGAGATATGGAGGTGAGGGCCTACTGCCTTCTCTGGGAACAGAGAGAGAAGGCTGTCCGTGAGGGATCACCCCCTTTTGGGGCTTGATCACCATGAGGAAGAGGAAAACCGTGAGGTCTTCTCACGGTTTAATTCAGACGAGGAGAGGAAGATCCAGTGAAGATGGCGAGCGGGGGGCATCATCGGTTGCTCGCCAATGCACGACGGCGCGAGGCGGCGCGGGGCGTCACATGGCTCGGGCTCGGTGGAGGTGGCGCGAGCTCGACTGTGGAACGATGCAGGGCTCGATGGAAGGGCTCGGTGGATGGCGCGGTTGCTTGCCGGTCGCAGGGTGCAGCAAAGGTGGCGGGCGGTTCACCGGAGGGAGGCTCAATGATGGCAAGGCACCAGAGGAGATGCCCGGTTCCGATCGGAGTGGATCGCATAAGGCCGTGCATGCGGGCAGCCATCGGAGGCTCGACCGTGCATGCAGGTAGCCACCGGAACTGTGGAACGGTGGCGTGTGGTCGCCGGAGGTACGGCACGATGGCTGGGGATGATGGCGGTGGTCGGGAGGAGCTATGGTCCACGGCTCTCTACCGTGGACCGATAGCAATGGCGGTTGCGGGCCGCTTTGGCACGCGTGAACTGGTGGATCGGTTCACGATGGACCGGCATCTCAAGTCACTTTGCTCTAAAATATGTGCTGATTGGTCTTTTGGCGATTTTGAGTTTAATTGAACTCCGATTTGTGCCCTGTCTATGCCGTTGGATTTCATTTTTCAAGCTCTTCATGTTGAGCTAGATAGTATCTAGTGATGAAGTCAGATTATAGATGGTGTGGAGATCGTGGTGCAGCGACCGTGCATGCGAGCAGCACGAGTAGGATTGTTCCATCTTCGACCTCCCAGGCGGACACAGGTTCAAGGTATCAGGAGCAGTGCAAAGGTCTACTGGTGGAGCGGATCTCATCGAAGATGATGGATCTGGTGTTGTAGGAGCTTGCGATGGTGGTGCAGATCTCTCGGGAAATGTATATCTCAGGAAGACCGAAGTACATCAATAGAGGCGGTGCCAGAGGCAGCTCAGGAAGACAGGGGACAGTCCAGAGAGCACTAGAGGTATTGGGCAGTTCGAAGTATCTCGGTATGACGGCATTAGCCTAGGGACAGAGACTGGAGCTGATGGGGAAGGTAGCTTGGGGAGACCCGTGGATAGGTCTTAGTGAGTGCCAGGGGCATCTTGCAGCCGGAAGTATCCTAGTATGGCGAGATTGGTCGTAGGGACAGGCTAGGATACGATGGAGTAGCCACTGGAGATGGTTGCTATGTTCAGCGCTGGGTTAGAGAAGTTGGGATGAGCTCATGGGTTTCAGAGGTTCCTGCAGGATTTGTAGAGTATTCGAAATGATCTTGGAGGGATCCACTATGATGCAGAGGGTCCGAGGAGACAGCAACTGGGTACGAGGTTCAGGTGCAGGCTCAGCAGGATAGCATTGAGTTGCTAGCCTCGGGCTTCTTTCTGTAGCATCAAGGAGACTTCAGTCTTAGGTGGAGCACTAGTGACAGGTGGCTTCACAAGTGGAGTAGGTTTTGATACGAGTTCAGAGCGGGATGTGCAGGGAGGACCATATCCTAGCATGAGCACCAGGGGTGCACTTAGCTAGATGGTGCAGAGTGTGTAGAGTTTGGCATAGATCTAAGGAGTTGGTATCAGGCAGAGCTCCAGTTATAGCGAGTGCTGGTTTAGGTTTGCTGTATTCTCTCCAAGAAAGTCCAAGAAATAGACTGATGCAGCTACCATGCAGAAGGAAGGCTACAATCGATGGTGCCAGGATACAAGCGAGGGTCTTTGTTGAGAATTTGGATCCAACATCAGATTTCACGTTGAACCCAAATCATAAAAGCAGTCTTGTTCTTGATCAAGAACAAACATCCTGATCAATAAAGCAATAGCAGAAGCGTATCACAGGTTATGGATGACCCTCTACCAGCAATCTCCCTCTTGAACATGGTAGGATATAGGTATTTGAAGATCAATCATGTCAAGATCCAAGAACGGGAGAAGATGGGAGAAGAAGAGAGTCGGCTCCTCTAGTATAAGAGTCGGCTCTGCTAGTTGGCATGGCTCAGAACAAGGAAATATGTTCTGGTCGAGTCGGCTCGTTGGGTTCGAGTCGGCTTGGTTACACAGTCAGGAAATCCTATGGTCTGGATGAGTCGGCTCCAATGGGTTCGAGTTAGCTCGGTTACACAGTCAGGAAACCCTATGATTTGGATGAGCCAACTCTGATGCTTAGAGTCGACTCGGTTCCAAGGTTGAGCCGACTCTAGTGTCTGGAGCCGACTTGATTGACGGGTGAACTGTTTTAAATGGTGCTAGCTGGGAGGGAGTTTTGGGGTACTAGGCCATGTGCGATCAAGGTATATATAATGTAACTTCTTGAGAGGTTGAAGAACTTCAAGAAGCAACTGTATAGCTTGTAAACGAACTTCTCGAACGTGGAATCAAAAAATTCCCTTTCTCCAAAGAATTCTCTCTTCTTCTCCTTCTTTTCCCGTTCTTGGATCTTGATGTGATTGATCTTCAAAGACCTATATCCTACCATGTTCAAGAAGGAGATCACTGGTAGAGGGTCATCCACAACTTGTGATACGCTTCCACTATTGCTTTGTTGATCAGGGTGTTTATTCTTGATCAAGAACAAGGCTGCTTCTGTGATTTAGGTTTGACGTGAAATCTGAAGTTGGATCCAAATTCTCAACAATTTGGTATCAAAGCGAGGTTCATGGAAAGAAGATCTCAAGATCAGAGGGTTGGAAGGAAAGCTTCTTGCAGGTATGATTTTCAGATCTCTTGATTTCTTGATTGTGGTAATGGCATCAAGTGGGTTCAAGGTACATTTTAAAAAGTATGATGGCAAGGAGAACTTCACCCTGTGGCAGCAAAGAATTAAAAATTTGTTGGTTCAACAAAAGATCTACAAGATCTTGGTTGAAGAAAGACCGAAAAAGATCAGTATTGAAAAATGGAAAGAGTTAAAAGATATTGCTTTTAGCACCATCAGGATGTATTTGGCCGATCAGGTTTTAACTGAGGTTTGTTCGGAGACTACCGTAAAAGGTCTTTGGAGAAGACTGGAGAATACATACATGAAAAAGAACATGACGAACAAGCTATGGTTGAAGAAGCAACTGTATAGCTTGAGAATGCCTGAAGGAGCAAACCTCGTTGCTCATATTCAGAGGTTCAATCAGGTATGTTCTGAGATGATGAGTCTAGATATGAAAATTGACGAGGAGGATCAGGCATTGTTACTGCTATGTTCACTCCCTGGATTGTTTGATGGTCTCATAATAACCTTGGTTTATGGAAAGGAAACCCTGAATTATGAAGAGGTTGTTGGTGTGCTTAGATCTAATAAACAAAGGGAAAAGATCAGCAAAGGTAATCCTAACTCAGAGGTTCTTATTGTGAATGAGAGGCAAGGTAGACCAAAGGAAAGAGCTAGGGGGAAATCCAAGGGCAGATCTTAGCCTCGAAACCATAAAAACTTGAAATGCTATAAGTGTCATCAACTTGGGCATATCAAGAAGCATTGTCCACTTTAGAAGACAGAAAAGGAAAGAGTCAGCATAGGCGGTGCAAATGTATCAGATGATAATGGAGGAGATGTATTGATTGTATCAGATGGATCAGTAGATTGGAATAATACCTAAATTTTGGATTCTGCATGCTCATACCACTATACCTCACATCGGGAATGATATTATACATATGACAGGTCAGATGGAGATAGTGTAAGCCTTGGTAATGATTATCCTTGTACGGTGGCTGGAGTTGGTACCACAAGGGTGAGGATGTATGATGGAGTGATAAGGACTCTGTCAAATATCAAATATGTACCAGAGTTGAAAAAGAATTTAATTTCTTTGGGCTACTTAGAAGAGCAAGGTTATGCTTTTGTTGCCAATCTGATAGTGGATGTTTGAGAATAACCAAGGGGACTTTGGTGGTAATGAGAGGAAGAAGACTGAGCAACAATATATACAAGATGGAAGGCTCAGTTGTGAATGATAGTGCGGAGGTGCTTGCAGCAGCATATGAGGAACAGTTGACATATAAACTATGGAAATTTCACTTTAAGAAGAAAAGGGAACATTTTAGCTTTGAAGAAGGATGGAAATGATCTGTGTAAGCCATGTATCTTTGGTAAACAACATAAAGTGAAATTTGCTATTTGTACCAAGCCAAGTGAAGGAGTACTAGATTTGGTGCACTCGGATGTATGGGAACCAGCACCTATTTTATCCAAGGGTGGAGCAAGGTATTTTGTTACCTTCATTGATGACTTCTCTGGAAAATTATGGATGTATCTGATGAGAGAAAAATCAGATGTATTTGCCCGGTTCAAAGCCTGGAGGGTTGAAGTAAAGAAGGAGATAGGAAGACATGGGAAGTGCCTTCGGTCAGATAATGGTGGAGAGTACTCTAGCAAAGAGTTCAAGAGTTACTGTGAGGAAAATGGGATCAAATACCATTACGCAGTAAGGATGACCCCAATAGAATGGTATTGCGGAAAGGATGAATCGAATATTATTGGAGAAGGCAAGGAGTATGCGGCTGCAGTCATCACTGCCGAAAATATTTTGGGATGATGCTATTACTCTGTCATGTTTTCTTGTGAATAGGTCCTCACATTTCAAGCTGAATGGAGGACTTCTGGAAGAATCTTGGAGTGAGAAGAAGGTGGAGCTTGGCTACCTGAAAGTCTTTGGTTGCCTAGCTTATGTTCATGTGGAGGTAACTGAAAGAAGCAAGCTAGATCCTAAGTCAAAGAAGATGATATTCAAGGATATCTACAAGGAGTCAAAGGTTACCTACCATGGGATCCTCAATCACAGAGGACAATGATTAATAGGGATGTCATTTTTGATGAAAGGAGCATCTTGGAGAAACTGGGGACTGCGGTTGGAAGTGCAGTCATGAATATGAATGCAGTGAGTGCCCTACATAGGTGGAGGATAGGCCATCAACATCAGCTGGAAATGGAGTTTCATTGAGGTGGAGTTGGGCAGGAATGATTCTCCAGGGGTGAAGGAGAAGCAAGGAGAACCAGCTGTTCAAAGGGAGATGCAGGAGGAGCCATAAACAGGAGACTTGCAGGATAGTGCAAGGGGAGTGGCATTGCATAAGCCTCAATGCACAATTCGGAAGCCGGTGAGATATGGCATGGATGAAACTATATCATATGCTCTTATATATGTTAATAGAGATCCAGAAAATTTTGTGGAAGCCATGGAAGTCCTGATAAAGAGTCATGGATGCAAGGCATGATGGAAGAGATGGAATCTCTTGGAAGGAATCAGACATGGCAGCTGGTGGATCTACCTAAAGATGCTCATGCAATTGGCTCCAAATGGGTATTCACAAAGAAATCAGTACCTTCAAAGCAAGGTGGAGTAAGATAAAAGGCAAGACTGGTAGCAAAGGGATATTCACAAAGGGAGGGAGTTGCTGCATAGATGTGTTTCCTTTTATGGTACGCCATACTTCAATTCGGGTGTTGTTGTCATTGGTGGCAAAACATGATATAAAATTGGAGCAGATGGATATAAAGACAACCTTTTTACATGGAAGTCTGGAAGAGAAGATCTACATGAAGCAACCTGATGGCTTCATTAAGATTGGACAGGAGAACAAGGTATGCCAACTCCAGATGTCATTGTATGGTTTGAAACAATCACCTCGTCAGTGGTATCACAAATTTGATATATTTATCTTAAGCCTTGGGTTTCTCAGATGTGAACATGATCATTGTATTTATGTCAAGGATGTAGATACTATGGATGCTTTCTATTTACTTCTATATATGGATCATATGTTGACAGCTAACAAAAGTATGAAAGCTGTGAAAAGGTTGAAGGGAGCATTGTCTCATGAATTTGAGATAAAAGATTTGGGATCAGCACAGAAAATCTTAGGAATGGAGATTTGCAGGGATAGATGCAAAGAAATACTCCATTTGTCACAAGGTGGGTACATCAAAAGGGTACTCGAGAGGTTTGGGATGGAGAAGGCCAAACCCGTAGATACACCATTACCAGGGCATATTTCTCTCTTGAAAAATTAGAGCCCCTAGATAGAGAAGGAGAGAGATTACATGGAAAGAGTTCTATATGATAATGTAGTGGGCAGTGTGATGTATACTATGGTTTGTTGCAGGCCAGACATAGCATATACTATAAGCCAAATGAGCAGATACATGGCTGACCCTGCGAAGGAACACTGGAAGGCATTGAAGTGGATTTTGTGATATCTGCAAGGGACTCAAAAGCATGGACTGGTATTTGGTGGGTAGCTAGAAGACATGAATGGAACTCTATAGAGTTAGGTGAATATTCAGGTCCTTTGGAAGGGTTTGTTGATGCAATATATGCAGGTGATCTTAATACAAGAAGGTCTATAATAGGTTATATCTTCTGCATGTATGGTGGACCGGTTTCTTGGATATCTACCCTTCAACCTATTACTACTTTGTCTATAACGCAAGCAGAGTATATAGGGATTACTGAGGCTGCAAAGGAAGCACTATGGCTGAGAAGGCTAGTGGCTAAAATGGAAATGAAATGGTGTATGGTGGTCCTGCACAATGATAGCCAGAGTGCCATACACTCGACTCAAAACCTAATCTATCATGCTCGCACCAAGCATATAGATGTGAGATACTATAGAGTCAGAGAGCTGGTGGAGGAAGGAGAATTGGCGCTGGTGAAGGTCCATACAAAGGAGAACCAGGCGGATGCACTTACAAAGGCTCTATCAAGGGAAAGCTTCTACTCTTGCATGTGGTTGATGGATTTGAGGAGTCTGGCATATGTAGCCTTGAAGCATCAAGGTAGAGATTGTTGAGTCTCAGGTGATGCGTTCAAGGCTTGTTGGATCAATGTCCTTGTATTGGTCTACTCTATCATGGTTGTCCATGATGTATCTAGGGCTAGGAGTAAGTTTGGGGTGAATCCTAGGTATTTTAGGCTGAGTTTTGGTCAGTCTGGATCTTAGAGTCGGCTCCTCTAGTGTAAGAGTCGACTATGCTAGTTGGCACGTCTCAGAATAGGGGAATGTGTTCTGGTCGAGTCGGTTCGTTGGGTTCGAGTCAACTCGGTTACACAGTCAGGAAATCCTATGGTCTGGACGAGTCGGCTCCAATGGGTTCAAGTCAACTCGATTATATAGTCAGCAAACCAAGTGGTCTGGATGAGCCGGCTCTGATGCTTAGAGTCAACTCGGTTCCAATGTCGAGTCGACTCTAGTGTCTGGAGCTAGCTCGATTGATGGGTGAACTGTTTTAAACGGTGCTATCTGGGAGGGAGTTTTGGGGTACTCGGCCATGTGCGACCGAAGTATATATATTGTAACTTTTTGAGAGATTGAAAATGTGTTGCCTAGAAATGGAGCCCAAGAGGGAGAGTGAATTGGGTCTTTTAAAAATTTGAAGCAGTAATGTGAGGATCTAGTGGTATTTGTGAGTAATAAATTCAATATACTAGATTAAATGCAGTGAAAAGCAATAAATGGATTGCAATAAATAAAGAGCAAGAAAGAGAGAAGGCAATCATACACAAATACAAAGTTTATAGTGGTTTGGTGCAAACCTAACACCTACATCCACTCCCCAAGCCACCCTTGGGAATTCCACTATAATCCAACCAAGATTACAACCGACTTATTTTTCAAAAGGCTCGCAAGTCAAAATCTATATTGGTTTTATCACCTAGGTTCACCAACAAACCTTTACACTTGTTTTGTCTTCGGGCTCACAAGTTAACCCTAGTTGGTTTTATCACCTTGGCTCACCAACAAACCACAATAACCTTCTTTCAAGACATCCTTGAAAGCAAGGTCAAATCACAAGATAAAAGTAGATATACAATTTCAAAAATAAGACAAACTCTCTTCAAGAGTAGAATAGAAGCTTTGAAGCTCATGTTGATGCTTTGTCTTGTCTCCTCCTTGGAATATTCTTCAAAACTCCTCTTTTGGAATGATGTAAGGATGGGCTTGCAAACTTTTTCAGGGAATCAAACTTTAAAAGGCTCTTAAAGTGAAGTTCTTGAGAGAATCTTGGCTTTTTGGCTTTCAATGGACTTCAATACACTTCAATACCTTTATAATGAAGTTGGTGAAGCTTAAATACATATAAAAACTTCCAAAAAATGGTTTGTGACTGTTTAAGCATCGAATCTAGCCGTTGGGAGCTTGAAAAGACGTTTCTGCAAGTCAGAAAAATAGATTCGTTAGGACTATCAGAACCCGAGTGTCGACACTTGGCTGTCAGGTGTCGACACTTAACTTCCAAGTGTCGATACTTGAACTTTCAAGTGTCGACACTTGATTCACAGGTGTCGACACTTGACACAAAAACACTCCAATGGCCATGTTCTGGATTTTCAAAAAGTCTCAGGCCTTGAGTCGACACTTGAAAACTTAAGTGTTGACACTTGAGTTTCAGGTGTCAACACTTGAGTCCTGGGTGTCGACACTTGGTGTGCTAAGGAGTTTTTCTGTGTGCCAAATACTGAAGTGTCGATACTTGACTTCCCAGGTATCGACACTTGGTTCTGAAAAATTCATAATCAAGTGCAAATAAAGCCCAAAACATAAGCATCAATTTTTAAACTTAAATAGAACATAAATAAACAATAATTGAACATATAAAAGCCCTTTTTGCACGAATAATATGACTTGAATTGCGAAAAATGCTCCATGCCATGGTGTGCCATGATTCTTAAATTTTTAAGAATTTGATGTGGTTGCTTCCTGAAAACTCATAATTGAAAGTAAACATTAGTATACAATATGTACTCAAGATTTTGGTATTTATCAAAATCACTAAGAGAGCCAACAATCTCTCCCTTTTTGATGATGACAAAATCTTGAGTAAATCAACATTAATTTTCAAATTTCAGATATGATATTTCATGAATATGATTGTAAGTTCATATAAGCCACTATTTGCATAGTTAGGAAAGATAAATCTCCCCCTTAATTAGACAATTCTAATTAGAACAAGCAATATGTAATTCTGGTATCAGATCAAACTGGAAAATTGCAAACACAAACAATTAATATACCATACTCCCCCTTTTTGTCAGTCATTAGAAAAGGGAGTTAACTCCCCCTCAAAACAAGCATGGAGACAAAAAGTAACGGAGTTAAATTCAATTACGGCTGAACTTATCAGAGCTCAAGAGCATTAAACTAAGATTCCAAAGTTAATATTATCAGGTATCAGAGCCAAAAGAAAATGATAAGAGTATCATATTAATTCAAGTTTATCAATCATAGTGAGACAATCAGGAAAACAATGTAAGTATCAAAGAGTCATACATATATATATATGATATGAAGTTTTCAGTTACAAAATTTGCTGACTCATCAGCAATACTGAAACATACAATGATACCAAGATACATCATAGTCAATGATAGAAAATAGAAATAGTCAAGGTACAACATACATCATAAATGATATATGAGGCTAGTCCTCATCAGATGGAATCTCAAGAGTCAAAGGGGCACTAATCCTAGATCTAGTAGCTAAAGCCTTGGGAGGTCCCTGGGCTAAAGCCCGGTGACTCCTAGTGCGGCCTGATGGTCCTAGAGCAGGTACAACCCTAGATGATCTAGTAGAAGGGGGTGAAAGAAGATCAGCAGGTGTGATAAAGTCCGGCGTGGAATCAACCATGTCAGCTGGTGGAAGATCTGCAGGGGTAGCAGGAGGATCATGGCTGACAACCTTATATATGTCAGTGCCATCATCACTATCACTGTCACTGTCTCTATCAATAATGTCAGTGGCTCTGTTCTTAATCCCCTCAGCATGGTCACTGCCATCACCAGTACCATCACCAACACCATCATGTCCATCATGTCCGTCATCATGACCATCATGCCTGTCATCACCGCCATCATCATCAGCTGGTGGAGCTGTAGGGGCTGCAAAAGATCAGAAAAGCTCCTCCATACATGCAAACCCAGTCTCCACCAATCGCCGCAGCTCAGTGAGCTCAGAAGTAGTGTGGGCTCTAAGGCCCTCTAGCTCGATCCGCATATGAGTCGATCGAACTCCTAAACCAACAATCTCGCCCCGTACCTCTGCGAGCTATTTTCTGGTGTGCTCCTCAAAAGATAAACTAGACGACGAAGGAGGAGGTGCCGAAGGAGTAGCAGAAGGTGTCACTAGCTCTGCCACAGATGCTGGAATGTCCTGAGGTGTGCTAGCTGGCCTAGATGGCCCGGCCTCAGCCTCTCGTATCTCATCCTCCTCATCTCGCTCCTGGCCAGACTCCCTCCGTACCCATCGGCTTGCTACCAGTCTGTAACCCATGCGATGAAGTAACCGCTCGTCATACACATCCGTGTGCAAGATCTCCTTGGGGATCTCCCCCTCCAAGGATACTCCACACGCTCTAAAGAGTCGGGTCAACCCCATACATATGGCAGACAATGATGCTTCTGGGTCGCAACGTCATGCATCTGTATAAGCATCAAGGATGGCAAATCAATCTGTCTCATCTCTATCAGGCTGGTCATCACCATCAACTCTCTGTCAATCGGATGCATCTCATCTGTCTCACTCTGTCAGGATCAATCCACTCTCTCTCTCTCTATATCAATCTCCTCCTTCTCAACTGCATGCTGCTTCGCTAACTCTCCACTGATCTGTCACTCCTGACTACATCTCCGCACTCATCCCCTCCCTCCCCCGCTTGAGGATACACCTGAACGCAGCCTCTCTGTCCTCTACAGCAAATACATTGACTCCTCAATGGGGGATCTCCCAGACCCTGCTCAGCAACTCCTCTGTCAAAGATATCTAAACTCCTCGCATAGTAGTGGTCCAAAGAAGTCGTCGACAATCCATGACATCATAAAACTCCCTCACTAGATGAGGGTAGTACTTCTCCTGCATTGTACATAAGGGTACTAGACCTGCATCGGTGAGTACCTGACGGATAGAAAAATGGTGCCGATCAAAGAATGCAAGGTCGACTCTCCTCCCGGAAGCCACTGCCTTCCCTGCCATCCTCTTTGCAGGGGAAAGACTGGTGCCGCTGAACTGCTAGCCTACCCAGTGTCTTGTCTAGCCTTGGATCTCCTCTCTGCACCCTGACTAGGTCTCTCCCTAACTGCAAGTCTCTTCCTTGGACCCATCACAGCAACTGACCAAGAAGGTTTGAAGAAGTGTAAACTAGAGGGACATATTTAACTAGGCTTAGAACTTGATAGGCTGAGGGAAACTATGTCTTTCTAAACTAGAAATTCTAGTTTTAAAATATGCTAATCATAAGTTTTGAAAAACTGGGATTAAAAAATGAATTTAGGTTTGTAAAAACTTTTAATACGAAGAATCAAGGGTAAAATACTCTTAATAGTTTGAAAAGTGGACAGGTTACAAAACACATTTAGGTTAAAAGACGTTAATCCAAAATGTATAAAGTACTTTTAGGTTTCGAATGTCATATACAAAATGTATAAAATACAACTCATAAGACTTAGAGAACTAAGTTTTAGCTAAACAAGTGGAATTTGGGTTAAAACAAATTAGGGTTTTGGATTAAGCAATAAAGTAGTGAAAAAGAGGGTTAAATGACATGAAAACATCACTAATATTCTTTCCAAAACAGTAAAATGCTATAAATAGTTTATAAAAATGGATTTTAGATGAAAATCAAAAACATTTTCGGCCAAAAATCAATCCAACAGTGACTTTTGAGAAACACGGAATGAGTTTGAAAAACTGGTCAAAAACTGTGGGAAATCCGAGGAAAAAACTTTAATCAAGATTCCCTAAAAATGGAGTCTTAGAAACCCATCAAAACTCGTGAAAATCTGATTAAAATCCCTTAAAATGGTCGAAAAAACCCTATTCCTAGGTTACACAGTTTTAAAGTAAAAATAAGAAGGGAAATACCTGAATTTGGTTGGGGCAAAAGAGAAAATGAGTTGATTTGGAAGTTTGTGGAGGTTGGGGGACCACCGGAGCTTGAGAGAGACGGGGGAAAATGAGATAAAAAACCGTTCAGTTTTCCCTAAAAAACAAAAAATTTCCACGAGTGTCGACACCTTAGATAGAGCAACTGAGTTCAGTTTCTTCCTACTTTAAGAGATCAAATTTACTCAAAGAAACTGACAGGTTCCACTAGTACTTTTACGATCAAGTTTGCACCCAGCAAAGTCAGCATCAAAATAAGCAATCAATTCAAATGAAGAACCTCTAGAGTACCACAAACCAATTTCAATTGAACCAGATAGATATCTAAGTATGCGTTTAACAGCCAAAGGATGAGACTCTTTAGAATTAGACTGATATCTAGCACACATACATACACTAAATATGATAGGCCTACTGGCAGTAAGATATAGCAATGAACCGATCATGCCATGATATAATTTTTGGTCAATAGATTTACCTGATTTATCCTTGTCAAGTCTACAAGAAGAGCTCATAGGGGTACCTAAAGGCTTGGTGTTCTTCATCCCAAACTTCTTGAGTATTTCTTTTATGTACTTTGCTTGGTTGATGAAGATCCCCTCTTTGGTTTGCTTTATTTGGAGTCCGAGAAAGAAATTCAGTCCCATCATACTCATCTCGAACTCACCCTGTATTAACTTTGCAAATTATTGACAAAGAGATTTGTTAGTAGCACCAAATATGATATCATCTACATAGATTTGCATTACTAGAGATCCTTATTATTTTTCTTCAAAAATAAAGTTTTGTCTATATTACCTCTAGCAAAATCATTTTTGAGCAGGAAAGAACTTAAACGATCATACCAAGCTCTAGGAGCTTGTTTCAAACCATACAAAGTTTTATGAAGTTTGAAAACATGATTTGGAAATTCGGAATTTTCAAAACCAGGCGGTTGTTCAACATAAACCTCTTCTTCAATAAAACCATTTAAAAAGGCACTTTTAACATCCATTTGAAATAATTTAAAATTCATAAAGTAAGCAAAAGCCAACAATAGCCTAATTGCCTCAAGTCTAGCCACAGGAGCAAAGGTTTCATCAAAATCGATCCCTTCCTCCTGATTGTATCCTTTGGCAACTAGTTTAACCTTATTTCTTGTAACAATACCATTTTCATCAAGTTTATTTCTGAAAACCCATTTTGTGCCAATAATTGAAGTATTTGAAGGCCTATCTACTAATGTCCAAACATTGTTCCTTTTGAATTGGTTAAGTTTATCTTGCATAGCATTTATCCAATTACTATCATTTTCAGCTTTCTCAATAGTTTTAGGTTCATTTTGGGAAACAAATGCTAAATAATCACAAATATTTCTAAGGGATGATCGAGTACTTATGCCTTTAGATGGATCACCAATAATTAGTTCTTTTGGGTGTCCATGAGCATACCTCCATTCTTTTGGTAGTGGATCAACAGTAGATGTGTTTTCATCACCTTGTACTTGATCTCCTTCAGTGCTTTGATCATCTTCTTGTTCCTTGACAGGCTCTTCATTTGTGTTCATTTCTTCAGTTCTTTTAGTACCTGTTTCATCATAATGCACATCTTTTTTTCTAGAAGATTTCAGGTCAGACTCATCAAATACTACATGTATGGATTCTTCAACAACAAGTGCTCTTCTGTTGAAGACCCTGTATGCCTTGCTAGATGTAGAGTAGCCTAGAAAGACACCCTCATCTGACTTAGCATCAAATTTACTCAAATTGTCTTTACCATTGTTTAAGATGAAACAACGGCATCCAAAAACACGAAAATAACGAATTGAAGGTTTTCTACCCTTCCAAAGCTCATATGGTGTTTTCTTTAAAATTGTCGATTAAAACTCGATTTAAAACATAGCATGCAGTATTTATGGCTTCCATCCAAAAATATCTAGGTAGGTCATTTTCACAAAGCATGGTTGTGCCATTTCTTCAAGAGTTCTATTTTTCCTTTCTACCACCCCATTTTGTTGAGGTGTCCTAGGTGCTGAAAAATTATGATGAATGCCATTTTCAATACAAAATTATCAAAATCAGTATTTTCAAATTCGGTTCCATGATCACTTCTCAAAGATATGATTGAAACACCTTTTTCATTTGAAACACGTTTATGAAATCTGATGAATTCTGAAAACATTTCATCTTTGTGTGCTAAAAACATGACCCATATAAATCGTGAGAAATCATCTACAATAACTAGACTGTACTTCTTACCTCCCAAACTAGATGTTCTAGTTGGCCCAAAGAGGTCCATGTGAAGCAACTCTAAAGGTCTAGATGTAAAGATTACTCCTTTTGGTTTGAAAGAGGATTTGATTTGTTTTCCAAGCTGACATGCACTGCAAATCTTGTCTTTTTCAAAACTGAGTTTTGGCAAATTTTTTATCAAATTCTTTTTGCTAAGTTTTGAAATCAAATGCATACTAGCATGCCTAGTCTACGATGCCAAAGCCAACTAGTTTCATTGATCTTGGCTTCCATTGCCACTAGACATTGACCATTTTGAACAGGAAGATCATCAAGATCAACCATATAAATATTGCCATGCCTATGACCAATGAACTTGATGTCATTGTCATCTAGACTAGAAACAATGCACATAGAAGATTCGAAAACAATTTTAAAATCCTTGTCGCAAAATTGACTAATACTAAGCATGTTATGTTTCAAACCATCAACATATAAAACATTATCAATGTAAGTAGATGGGATGATATGGACTTTACCAATACCAACAATTTTGCCCTTTCCATTATCACTAAATGTCACATTGCCACTATTTTGATACTCGAGTGATGAAAACTGCTCCATATCTCCGGTCATATGCCTTGAGCAACCGCTATCAATGTACCACATTCTTTTCTTATTGATTGTAAAACATACCTACAATAAAAATCAAGTGGAGACTTTAGGTATCCAAGTCATCTTGGGTCCTTTTAAGTTAGTGGCATTGGTTCCTTTTGGAATCCAAACTTTCTTAATTTTACTTAATCATCTTTTATTGCACATATAAGATTTATGCCCTATAGTACCACATGCATAACAGGTAACGGATGAAGATACAGGTACAAAAAAATTTTTGAAAAGTTTTTGTTTCTTCTGAGTTCTAAACCCTAAACCTACTCTATCAAAATCAGCCCTTTGGTTATTTAAAATCATGTTTAACTTTTCAAAACTGTATGTAAATTTATCTACAAAAGGTTTTAACTTTTCAATTTCTTCTTTATATTTTTTGTTTTCATCCAAATTTCTTTGTTTTGTTTTGAAAAATTTTTATTTGAAGCTGAAAGACTCTTCTTTTTCAAAATGTCTTTCTCCTTTTCAAGAATAAAATCTTATTATTTAATTTTTTGTTTTGAAAAATTAGACAATCATTTTCATTTGAAAACTTATTATTTGCTTTGACTAAATCCGAATTTTACTTTTTCAAATCTTTATGTTTTGACTTTAGTTTTTGAAATTCTATAACTAACTCATCAAAAACTTCATGTAACTCATCAAATGTAAATTCATTCTTAGTTTCATATTGTACCTCGTCATGATCCGCCATCAGATTTAAGTTTGCAACTTCTTGATGTTCTTCCTCAGAGCTGGAGTCCTCGCTGTCACTCCAGGTTACCATCATAGCCTTCTTTCTTAATTTTCTTTCACTTTTCTTAAGGGGCAGTCTACCTTGAAGTGGCCCGTTTTTTGCATTCGAAGCACGTGGGCTGCTCCTTGTCCTTCTCTTTATCTTTCTCTTACTTGGCTCACCTTTCAGGGATTTCTTTTTGATGTTGAACTTCTTCTTCCTCATGAACCTTCTGAATTTTCTTGCCATTAGAGCCGTCTCATCTTCTTCATCATCTTCTTCAGAGTCATCGCTTGATTCTTCTCTTGCAATGGATTTGAAAGTGATTACTTTCTTCTTTTTGTCAATTTCCACATTCTTTTGCTTGAGGGAGAGCTCATAAGTCATTAGTGAGCCCAATAATTGCTCAAGTGGAAGAGTGTTGATATCCTTGGCTTCTTCAATAGCTGCCACCTTTGCATCCCAAGAAGCCGGTAGAGACCTGAGAAGTTTATTTACAAGTTCATCATTAGAAACAATTTTTCTAGGCTTCTCATGACATTCACAATATTTGTGAACCTAGTATACATCTCACTAATAGACTTAGTAGGTTCCATTTTAAACATTTCGTAGGTATGAATGAGCATGTTAACCTTAGTTTTTTTCACTTGGTGTGTACCCTCATGGGTAACCTCAAGTGTATCCCAATTCTTCTTAGCGGAGAGACAGACAATTAAATATTCTATTGAATTCACTTGGATCAAGAGAGCAATACAATAAATTCATAGCCTTAGCATTAAGCTCTATTTGCTTAATGTCATTCTCATCTCAATCATCTTCCATTTTTGGAGTGAGAATGCCATTAACCATCATAGTAGGCTGATGAGGACCTTTTATGATTATCCTCCAAAGATTATAATCCAATGCTTGAATGAATATGCGCATACGAGTTTTCCAATAAGTGTAATTTGTGCCATTAAAAGTGGGGGATGATTTGAAGCTTGACCTTCAACAACATCCATTCCTATTGGGGCTACCATGATTTTTTACTCAAGATCCTTGGACCTACAAGAGAGTACCGGTGCTCTGATACCACTTGTTGCCCAGAAATAGAGCCCAAGAGGGGGGGTGAATTGGGTCTTTAAAAAATTTGAAGTAATAATGTGAGGATCTAGTGGTGTTTTGTGAGTAATAAATTCAATGTACTAGATTAAATACAATGAAAAGCAATAAATACAATGAAATAATAAATTGTAATAAACAAAGAGCAAGAAAGAGAGAAGGCAATCACACATAAACATAAAGTTTATAGTGATTCGGTGCAAACCTAGCACCTGCATCCACTCCCCAAGCTATCCTTGGGAATTCCACTATAATCCAACCAAGATTACTGCCGACTTGTTTTTCAAAAGGCTCACAAGTCAAAACCTATATTGGTTTTATCACCTAGGTTCACCAACAAACCTTTACACTTGTTTTATCTTCAGGCTCACAAGTTAACCCTATTGTTTTTTTATCACCTTGGATCACCAATAAACCACAACAACTTTCTTTCAAGATACCCTTGAAAGCAAGGTCAAATCACAAGATTAAAGCATATATACAATTTCAAAATAAGACAAACTCTCTTCAAGAGTAGAATAGAAGTTTTGAAGCTCAAGTTGATAATTTGTCTTGTCTCTTCTTTGAAATATTCTTCAAAACTCCTTTTTGGAATGATGTAATAATGGGCTTGTAAGCTTTTTCAGGGAATCAAACTTTAAAAGGCTCTTAAAGTGAAGTTCTTGAGAGAATCTTGGCTTTCTGTGGCTTTCAATGGACTTCAATACACTTCAATACCTTTATAATGAAGTTGGTGAAGCTTAAATATAGATAAAAACTTCCAAAAAATGGTTTGTGACTATTTGAGCATCGAATCTAGCCGTTGGGAGCTTGAAAAGATGTTTCTTTAAGTCAGAAAAATAGATCCGTTAGGACTATCAGAACCTGAGTGTCGACACTTGGCTGTCAGGTGTCGACACTTGACTTCTAGGTGTCGACACTTGACTTCCAGGTGTCGACACTTGACTTCCAGGTGTCGATACTTGAACTTTCAAGTATCGATACTTGATTCACAGGTGTCAACACTTGACATAAAAACACTCCAATGGCCATGTTCTGGATTTTCAAAGTCTCAGGCCTTGAGTCGACACTTGGGAACTTAAGTGTCGACACTTGAGTTTCAGGTATCGACACTTGAGTCCTAGGTGTTGATACTTGGCATGCTAAGGAGTTTTTTCTGCGTGCCAAATGCTGAAGTGTTGACACTTGACTTCCCAGGTGTCGACACTTGGTTCTGAAAAACTCATAATCAAGTGCAAATAAAGCCCAAACACAAGCATCAATTTTGAAACTTAAATGGAACATAAATAACTAATAATTGAACATATAAAAGCCCTTTTTGCACGAAGAATATGTCTTGAATTGTGAAAAATGCTCCATGCCATGGCATGCCATGATACTTAAATTTTCGAGAATTTGAGGTGCTTGCTTCCTGAAAACTCATATGAAAGTAAACATTAGTAAACAATATGTACTCAAGGTTTTGGTATTTATCAAATCACTAGGAGAGCCAACAAAAGGGTTGTAACGAACTTCTCGGACATGGAATCAAGAAAATCCTCTTTCTCCAGAGAATTCTCTCTTCTTCTCCCTTTCTTCTCCCGTTCTTGGATCTTGACATGATTGATCTTCAAAGACCTATATCCTATTGTGTACAGGAAGGAGATCGTTGGTAGAGGGTCATCCCTAATGTTGCCCAGATATGGTGCCCAAGAGGGGGGGTGAATTGGGTATTTAAAAAATTAAAGCAATATATGTGCTACCAAGTTTTAAGGTGAAGAGTAATAGTGCTCATATAATGTGCAACGGAAGTAATGAAATAAATCAACAATTAAAGAGCAAAAGAAGATAAAAAGAGAAGTAATGCAAACACACAAGAAGTATAGTGGTTCGGTGCACCTAGCACCTACATCCACTCCCAAGCTCCACTTGGAAATTTCTACTATAATCTTTAGATTACAGCCGACTTGTTTTACCAGGCTCACAAGTCAAAACCTTACACACTTGTTTTGGCTTCGGGCTTACAAGCAACCCTAGTTGGTTTTATCAATTGGCTCACCAACAAACCTCACTCACTTGTTCTCTCTTCGGGCTTACAAGCAACCCTAGTGGTTTTATTAATTGGCTCACCAACAAACCTCACACTAGTTTCAAATTCCCTGAAACTAGCTAAAGACAAAAGAATATGAATACAATTAATAAAACTAGACAAACTCCTTTTGAGCAATAAGAAATTCGTGTAGCTCTTGATGGAGACTCTTCAAGCCTTTCCCTTGGAATCTTTGGATCTCACTAAATGCCAAATACTTGAAAGTTGGATTCCTCAAAGATGGAAAGCTTTTGGCTAAGGAATCTCTTGGTTTTCTCACTCTTTTTGGCTTGGAATTGATTGAAGGCTTTATACTTTGACTATAAACTTTTTCACTTTGTCCTTGTCTTTTTGAAGTTTGGTGGAGGTTAAATACCTCATTCATGCTGAAACAACTCCACAAGATCATTAGAATCAAAAATATGGCCATTTATGGCCGTTAGAAATCAAATCAAAAGTTCAGAAAAACTAGCCGTTATGCCATGAGTCGACCTCATGAGTCGACCTCTGGATCAAGTGTCAACCTCATGAGTCGACCTCCAGTTGTTTTAGGCAAAAATCCAGAAAACCATAGTTCTGCCCATTTGAATTCTCAGGCTATGAGTCGACCTCTGGTGTCGACCTCTGGACAGGTGTTGACCTCTGGTGGTCGACCTCTGGAGCGTGCCACTGAGATTTTGCCATGCCGGCCATGCTGAACTTTTCTTCTCTTCATGAGTCGACCTCTGGTGGTAGACCTTTGACAAGGTGTCGACCTCTGGTGGTCGACCTCTGATCTGAAATTTTCTGAAACTCTTAGAGATGTGCATGCCATGCTTGAGTTTCTCTAAGCCTTTGTTTCTTTTGTTAATTATTTCTTAACAGGAAGGTCCAATATGAGAAATTTGATCTTGTCCAAGGTAGAAGAGCTCTTTTCCAAATCAGGCAAACTTGGTTTCATCATTGTACTCTTAGTACTCTTTTTGAATAACCTAAGTCCTGAAACTTTATCTTAAGTTGAAACATTAGTCCAAACATATACTCAACTTTGTTAATCATCAAAACTAAGGAGCCAAAGTCAACAATCTCCCCTTTTTGATGATGACAAAACCTTGAGTATATATGCAATTAAGTCCAAAAGCAAAATATAGCAATGATAAAAATTTTCAAAGAATCCTTACATGCATGAGTATATCATAAAGATTTTACTTTTCATCTACTTTTTTGTGAAAACATTTTCAAGAGTCAAAAAGATTTTACTTTTCATTTACTTCTTTCTTTTTGTGAAAACAATCTCATGAGTCAAAAAGATAAGAAATAAACAAGCTTTACTCATAAGAATCATATATACTTTACTACACATAAGAAGGAGTCTCATATATACTTTACTACCCCTTTTTGTCAAGAATCAAAAAATCCATTTTTGTAGTGAAAGATATATTAAGGAAACTTATGTTCAATTATAATGAAGTATTTAGTTGCATAAAATACATGCTCCCCCTCAATTTGTGCATTCAATATAACAAAAATATTCTATCTTGAGGGTTTAAAAAGATAAATGCTAAGAGCTGGTATCAGACAGTAAAATATCACAAATAGATAAAAACAAATGTATTCAGTTACAAAATTGCTTATATAGTAAGCACAAAACACTGATACAACAGACCATACAAAGCAAACTAAGTACAACAAGTAAATCTATGAGGCTACTCCTCATCAGAAGGTATATCAAAAGAGACAGGAGCCATGATCCTAGATGAGGATTTTGGAGTCCTATGAGAGTGACTCCGAGTCCTCAGAGAGGGACCAGACCTAGGGGTAGTCCTACGAGATCTATAGGTCCGAGGAAAGGGCTCCACAGGTGTCCCGACTGAAGCAGTAGCAGAAGGAGTAGACGATCAGTATGCTGAGTAGACTGAGCTGGGGTCTGCCTGTTGACTAGCTCATAAGCTGTGGGATCATCAATCTGTCTCTGTATGCTCATCTATATCATCCGGAATCCCAGTAATAGTCTCAAACAGTGACTCTGTAAGCTCAGTATCTACTGGCACATCTGTGGCTAGAGGATCTGTACTCGGAAGATCAGTAAAAGGAGGATCAGCAGAAGGGGGTATCTCTGGAATCGGATCTGCAAGTGGAACATCAGAACTACCTGCTCCAGGCTGATCTCCATCACTGTCACTGTATCCACTGGAGTCATCATCATCATCATCATCAGAATGTGGAGGAGATACTGTCGGATCTGCAGTCCCTGATGGCAGTGCTAATCTCAGTAGGCTGAGGATCTGTCGGAATCCTGTATCCATACTAGCCGAGAGAGAGCACCAATGCGCATATCTGTGTGTATCCGCAGATCATGTAGCTCCTGTCGTACACCAGTAATCTCTGTCCGGACCTCTGAAATGTGATCAGTCACTCTCTGCTCAAAGTCCGATATCCTCACTGTAGTCCTCCGTGGTGTAGCAGTATAGTAGTAGTAGGTGCTGGAGCTGATGAGGGTGGTGGCGTGAATGGCTCAGGCTCCGCAGTCTCTGACTCTGGTGCTGGGCGAGGAGGTGTACCATGATCAGTAGGCTCTGAAGGCCCTGCCTTAGCTGCTCGGATCTCATCCTCCTCATCTGGCTCCTGGCCAGACTCTCGTCGCACCCAACGGTCACCAATCAGTCGAAATCCCATCCTATGCAGGGATTTCTCTCCATAAGTATCAGTATGTTGCAGCTGACTGAAGGGTATACCGTCAAATGAAATACCATGCTCCCTGAATATCTGAGACAGTCCCATGCCATATGGCTGAACAAGTCTCCTGTGAGATGCTGCCTCACCCATCTGAAGCATGATCCTGGAAGGTTGATGGGAGTCCGCTGTCTCAGGGACACCATCAACACCAGCTCACGCTCAGTGATAAAATCGAATCTCCCGCTCTTCGGAATCAAGATGCGGGCGATGATATGATGCAGCACTCTCATCTCCAGTGAAAGCTGGTTAGCGGCTATTGTGGAAATGCCACTAACATCCTCACGCTCTAGAATACATCTGAAGGCATGCTCTCTGTCGCTGATCGAAGTGGCAGCAGTGCCGTGAAGTGGAATCCTCCAAACGCGACTGATGACCTCCGGTGTCACTGGAATCTCGATCCCACGTACTGTAGCAGACCATCCAACGCCATCAGTGACCATGGATCCATAAAACTCCCTGATGAGGTCTGGGTAGAATCTCTCAGACATCGTACAGAAATGAACCAGACCTGCATCTCTCAGTACATCTCCAATAAAGAAGTGATGCTGATCCCAGAATGGTATATCCATAAGCCTCACTAGCAATGCTCTTCCGAACTAAGCTGGCTGGCACTGGTGCAGGTGGCTCTGGGGTCGGCTCACGCTCATGTCTGACTTTTCTTCGTCGCTCAGTGCTACCTTGGCCTTGTTCCAATCTCCTTTTCCTTACTGCCAAGTGCTTTCTCGGACCCATATGAAAGGAAGAGGGGTAACTTAGGGAGAAGTACAATGAGGCAAGGCTAAGAGGAAAGGAGAGGGAAAGAGAGGTTCACGGATTGAGAAAAAGAGGAGAATGAGGTGAGATGGTGAGATAGGGTTTGTGAGAATGGAGAAAATCGAGAGTAAATGAAGAAAAAGTAAGAAACGGACGAAAGAAATAAGTGATTTCAATTGAAAAACAACCGAGATTTGAGGGTAGATAGATGCAAAGGCTTTCGGTTGTCCAAAACCAAGAACACGGTCAAAAAGAGGTTTGATTCCAAGGAAAGCAAGAGGAGAGGAGAGGATTACCCAAAAAAGATGAAGGAGAAGGATGGAAATCTACTGTTTAGAGGTTTAGGGAAGTTGGAGGGGGACCACACGAAGGAGAAATGAAAAAAAAGTGGAGAAAAAAGGCTTGCGGACGGGTTTTTAAAAAAGAGGTTCCGTTCAAGTGTCGACCTCTAAAAATTTTCAGGGGTCGACCTCAAGTGTCGACCTCCAAAAGCCTTAGGGGTCGACCTCAAGTGTCGACCTCCGAAAAATTAAAGTGTCGACCTCCAACAATAAATTACCCAAAATAAATTCTGTAAAATTTAAAAAATTGATAAAATTTAGAAAAATAACCTTTAAACATATTTGAGAATTTATAAATCATTTTTGAGGAATTTTGATAAGAATTGAAGAGTTTCAAGTAAAAGGATCAATGACTCCCAGTTCTCTTCTGATCATACAAAATCTATCTTCATTCAATGGTTTTGTGAATATATCAGCCAATTGATAATTAGTACAATAAATTCTAACAACACATTAGAGTTTTGAACGTGATCTCTTATGAAGTGATGTCTTATTTCAATATGTTTGCTTCTTGAATGTTGTACAGGATTTTTCGTTAAATTGATTGCACTAGTATTATCACATCTTATGGGTGTCTTAGTTAGTTTGATGCCAAAGTCCTCGAGTTGTTGTTTGATCCATAGAATCTGAGCACAACAGCTTCCAGCTGCTATATATTCGGCTTCCGTCGTAGATAGAGCAACCGAATTCTGTTTCTTACTGCTCCATGAAATCAAATTAACTCCTAGGAATTGACAAGTTCCACTAGTACTTTTACGATCAAGTTTACACCCAGCAAAATCAGCATCAGAATATGCAATTAATTCATATGATGACTCTCTAGAGTACCAAAGACCAATTTCGATAGACCCAGATAAGTATCTAAATATACGTTTTACAGCTAAGAGATGTGATTCTTTAGGAGCAGACTGAAAACGTGCACACATACAAACACTAAACATTATATCTGGTCTACTGGCAGTTAGATATAGCAATGAACCAATCATGCCTCTATATAATTTTTGGTCTACTGATTTACCACATTCATCTTTGTCTAATTTACATGAAGAGCTCATAGGGGTACCTATTGGTTTGGTAGTCTCCATCCCAAACTTTTTCAATATCTCCCTTGTGTACTTGGCTTGGTTGATGGAGATCCCCTCTTTGGTTTGCTTAATTTGGAGTCCGAGGAAGAAGTTGAGTTCTCCCATCATGCTCATCTCGAACTCACTCTGCATTAACTTAGCAAATTCTTGACAAAGACATTCGTTAGTAGCACCAAAAATAATATCATCTACATATATTTGTACTACTAAGAGATCATCATTTTTCTTTTTCAAAAATAATGCATTATCTACATTACCTCTAGAGAAATCATTTTTCATCAAAAATGAACTTAATCTATCATACCAAGCTCTAGGAGCTTGCTTTAAACCATACAATGCTTTATGCAATTTAAAGACATGATTAGGAAATTCATGATTTTCAAAACCAGGAGGTTGTTCAACATAAACCTCCTCTTCAATAAATCCATTTAAAAAGGCACTCTTAACATCCATTTGAAATAACTTGAAATCCATAAAACAAGCAAAAGCAAGTAAAAGTCTAATTGCTTCTAGCCTAGCAACAGGAGCAAAGGTTTCATCAAAGTCGATCCCTTCTTCCTGGTTATAGCCTTTAGCAACAAGTCTAGCTTTGTTCCTAGTTACAATACCATGTTCATCAAGTTTATTTCTAAAAACCCATTTTGTGCCAATTACAGAAACATTAAGGGATCTTTCAGTTAAAGTCCAAACATTATTTCTTTTAAATTGATTTAGTTCATCTTGCATAGCATTAATCCAGTTACAATCTTTTTCAGCTTCTTCTATTGACTTAGGCTCTATCTGAGATACAAAAGCTAAATAATCACAAACATTTCTAATAGAAGAGCGTGTACTTACCCCCTTTGATGGATCACCAATTATTAGCTCTTTAGGGTGTCCGTGTGCATACCTCCATTCTTTAGGTAAAGGTTTTGGTGAAGTTGCATTGATCTCTTGAGTTTGATCTTGATTCTCTTGATCATCATCTCCTTTGGGCTCATCTTCACTGATTGTCAATTGTTCAAGCTTCTTTGTACCTGTTTCAACATCAATAGAATCTTCTTTTCTAGAAGATTTTTTGTTAGATTCATCAAACACTACATGAATTGATTCTTTAACCAGAAGAGTTCTTCTGTTGAAGACCCTGTATGCCTTGCTAGAAGTAGAGTATCCTAAGAAGATACCCTCATCTGACTTGGCATCAAATTTACTGATATTATCTTTGCCATTGTTTAATATGAAACAGCGGCAACCAAATACACGAAAATACTTGAGATTAGGTTTTCGATTTTTCCAAAGCTCATATGGTGTTTTCTTCAAAAAGGTCGAATTAAAACACGATTTAAAATGTAACAGGAAGTATTAATGGCTTCTGCCCAAAAATATCAAGGTAAATTATTTTCGCAAAGCATTGTGCGTGCCATTTCTTCAAGTGTCCTATTCTTTCTTTCTACCACCCCATTTTGTCTGAGGTGTCCTAGGTCAAAAATTATGACTAATACCATTTTCATTCCAAAAGCTTCAAAATCATGATTGTCAAATTCAGTTCCATGATCACTATGCAAAGAAACAATAGTGAGATCTTTTTCGTTTGAAACCCTTTTATGAATTTAACAAAAGCTGAAAATGTTTCATCTTTATGAGCTAAAAACATTATCCAAGTAAATCGTGAGTAATCATCTACAATTACTAGCCCATATTTTTTACCTCCCAAACTATTGTTCTGGTTGGTCCAAAGAGGTCCATATGCAATAATTCAAGGGGTCTAGTAGTAGATACTACTCCTTTAGGTTTGAAAGTAGATTTAGTTTGTTTTCCAAATTGACATGCAGCACAAATCTTATCTTTTTCAAATGTGAGTTTTGGCAATTCTTTACAAGATTCTTTTTGCTTAATTTTGAATCAACTGCATACTAGCATGCCCTAGCCTACGATGCCAAAGCCAACTAGTTTCACTTGCCTTGGCTTCCTTAGCCACTAGGCATTGACCACTTTCCATGGCTACATCATCAAGATCAACCATGTAAATGTTTCCATGCCTATGACCAGTGAACTTGATGCCATCGACATCTAGACTAGATACCATGCACAAAGATGATTCAAAAACTACTTTAAAACCCTTATCACAAACTGACTAATGCTAAAAAGATTATGCTTCAAGCCATCAACAAATAATACATTATCTACATAAGCATTAGGGGTGATATGGATTTTACCAATTCCGACGATTTTGTCTTTTCCATTATCACCAAAAGTAACGTTTCCACCATCAATAGCTGCTAGTGATGAGAATTGCTTCACATCCCCAGTCATGTGCCTTGAGCAACCACTATCCAGATACCACATCTTCTTTTATTTTTGGTTGCAAGGCACACCTGCAAAAATTGATCAAGTTGAAACTTTATGTACCCAAGTCATCTTGGGTCCTTTAGGGTTAGTCAAATTGGTTCCTTTTGGAACCCAAATCTTTTTAAAGGTATTTAATTTTCTTCTATTACAAACATGATTTATGTCCTAATTTACCACATGCATAGCAGGTAATATTAGAAGATGCAGGTATGAAAAAGTTTTTGTAAAGTTTTTGCTGATTGTGTGGCTTAAATCCAAGTCCAGCTTTGTTAAACACTGCATGTTGACTATTTAAAAGCATATTTAGTTTTTCTGAACTAAAAGTAAACTTTTCTACAAAGGTTTTACTTTTTCTAACTCTTCCTTGTAATTCTTGTTTTGAAGCAATAGTTCTTTATTTTGTTTTTCAATGTTCTCATTAGTTTTAAGATTTCTATTATTTTTCAAAGAATCATTTTCTTTTAAAAGATTATCCTTATCATTTATCAAGGTCTTTACATGTTCAGTTAATTTCTTGTTTTCTTGAATTAAATCTCAATTTCAGTTAAAAACTTTTCTGAATTTTTGGTAAGCTCAAAATTTAGCTTTCTTAATTTCTTATTTTTCAGTTTTAATTTTCATATTCCATAACTAAGTCATCAAAAGCATCATGCAATTCATTGAAAGTAAATTCAGTTTCAAGTTCAGAATTTACCTCATTATCTTCATTGGCCATGAAACATAAGTTGGCGACTACCTGCTACTCTTCATCACTGCTGGAGTCCTCACTCTCACTCCAGGTAGCCATCATGGCTTTCTTTCTCAATATCCTTGACTTTTTTTAAGCAAAGGGCAATCCGTTTTGTAATGTCCAGGCTTCTTGCACTCGAAGCAGATGGGTGGATCCCTTTCTTTCTCTTTCTCTTTTTCCTTATTGTGATCACCTTTTTGTGGCCTTTTCTTATAGAAGCCCTTCTTCTTTCTCATGAATCTTTTGAATTTTCTTGTAATGAGGGCTGTCTCATCATCATCAGCTTCTTCTTCTGATTCATCACTTGACACTTCCTTTGTAGTGGACTTGAAGGCTATGGCTTTCTTTTTCTTGTCATTGTCCACTATCTTCTGCTTTAGTGAAAGCTCGTAAGTCATCAGTGATCCAAGAAGCTGCTCGAGAGGTAGAGTATTGACATCCTTGGCTTCTTCTATGCTGTTACTTTCGCATCCCATGAAGCCGGAAGAGACCTGAGAAGTTTGTTAACCAGTTCACCATTAGATATAATTTTTCCCAAACTCCTCATACCATTTACTATATTGGTAAATCTAGTATACATTTCACTTATACTTTCAGTTGGTTCCATCCTGAACATCTCATACGTATGAATGAGCATGTTCACCTTTGTGGTCTTCACTTGGTGTGTACCCTCATGGGTAACCTCAAGTGTATCCCAAATTTCTTTGGCGGAAATATAATTTGATATTCTGTTGAATTCACTAGGGTCAAGTGCACAGAATAGCAAATTCATCGCCTTAGCATTTAACTCAGCTTGTTTGATGTCATTGTCATCCCATTCTTCTTCAGATTTTGGGGTGATAATGCCATTAACCAAGTGAGTGGGCTGATGAGGCCCTTTAGTAATTATTCTCCATATATGATAATCTACAGCTTGTAAATAAATACGCATACGAGTTTTCCAGTATGTGTAGTTTGTGCCATTAAAGAAAGGAGGGCGATTTGATGCTTGTCCTTCAACTACACCCATTCCAATTGGGGCGGCCATGATCTTTAACTCAAGATCGTTGGACCTACAAGAGAGTACCGGTGCTCTGATACCACTTGTTGCCCAGATATGGTGCCCAAGAGGGGGGGTGAATTGGGTATTTAAAAAATTAAAGCAATATATGTGCTACCAAGTTTTAAGGTGAAGAGTGATAGTGCTCAAATAATTGTGCAACAGAAGCAATGAAATAAATCACAATTAAAGAGCAAAAGAAGATAAAAAGAGAAGCAATGCAAACACACAAGAAGTATAGTGGTTCGGTGCACCTAGCACCTACATCCACTCCCCAAGCTCCACTTGGGAATTTCCACTATAATCTTTAGATTACAGCCGACTTGTTTTACCAGGCTCACAAGTCAAAACCTTACACTTTGTTTTGGCTTCGGGCTTACAAGCAACCCTAGTTGGTTTTATCAATTGGCTCACCAACAAACCTCACTCACTTGTTTTGGCTTCGGGCTTACAAGCAACCCTAGTTGGTTTTATCAATTGGCTCACCAACAAACTCACACTAGTTTCAAATTCCCTTGAAACTAGCTAAAGACAAAAGAATATGAATACAATTATAAAACTAGACACAAACTCCTTTGAGCAATAAGAAATTCGTTGTAGCTCTTGATGGAGACTCTTCAAGCCTTTTCCCTTGGAATCTTTGGACCTCACTAAATGCCAAATACTTGAAAGTTGGATTCCTCAAAGATGGAAAGCTTTTGGCTAAGGAATCTCTTGGTTTTCTCACTCTTTTTGGCTTGGAATTGATTGAAGGCTTTGTACTTTGACTCTAAACTTTTTCACTTTGTCTCCTTGTCTTTTTTGAAGTTTGGTGGAGGTTAAATACCTCATTCATGCTGAAACAACTCCACAAGACCGTTAGAATCAAAAATATGGTCGTTTATGGCCGTTAGAAATCAAATCAAAAGTTCAGAAAAACTAGCCGTTATGCCATGAGTCGACCTCATGAGTCGACCTCTGGATCAAGTGTCGACCTCATGAGTCGACCTCCAGTTTGTTTTAGGCAAAAATCCAGAAAACCATAGTTCTGCCCATTTGAATTCTCAGGCTATGAGTCGACCTCTGGTGTCGACCTCTGGACAGGTTTGACCTCTGGTGGTCGACCTCTGGAGCGTGCCACTGAGATTTTGCCGTGCCGGCCATGCTGAACTTTTCTTCTCTTCATGAGTCGACCTCTGGTGGTCGACCTTTGACAAGGTGTCGACCTCTGGTGGTCGACCTCTGATCTGAAATTTTCTGAAACTCTTAGAGATGTGCGTGCCATGCTTGAGTTTCTCTAAGCCTTTGTTTCTTTTGTTAATTATTTCTTAACAGGAAGGTCCAATATGAGAAATTTGATCTTGTCCAAGGTAGAAGAGCTCTTTTCCAAATCAGGCAAACTTGGTTTCATCATTGTACTCTTAGTACTCTTTTTGAATAACCTAAGTCCTGAAACTTTATCTTGAGATGAAACATTAGTCCAAACATATACTCAACTTTTTGTTAATCATCAAAACTAAGGAGCCAAAGTCAACACATAACATGTGATACGCTTCCACTATTGCTTTGTTGATCAGGGCATTTGTTCTTGATCAAAAACAAGACTGCTTTTATGATTTGGGTTCGACGTGAAATATGAAGTTGGATCCAAATTCTCAACAGTCTTCAGCTGTGGAGGCGGTCATCCCAAAGGCCTCCAAGTGAATTTAGCAGCTGAAGAGTGTTGGCAGAGCGAGGATATCTGCACGGTGCTGTCAAGACATGCAGTTACAGCAGGGTTGTACGTTGAGAATATTGCCAGGTTTGCCAAAGCTTGGGAGCACCAAGGTGGAGATTGTAGGGATTTGCATGGTGCTCCCAAGTTTTGGAGAGACTTGGGAGATCATGGCAGGGATGCTGGAGGCGATTCCTAGGGCTTGGGGGCGTGTCCCAAGCGGATCCTAGAGGTTTTCTAGGGATACTCTGAGTTTGAGGTTGAGAGAACATATGAGACATGGGCTCGGGTTCGAGTGTTTTCTTATGTGACTCATGAGGGAGTTTTTTAAGGCTAGGTCGGTTGTGACCTAGGGTTATATTTATTTTGTATATAAATAACGATAGTAACGTCGGGAATAAGACGCGATCCCTTTTCTCATCCAAAACCCTAACCTCCCTTCTCATCTCCTTGGTTCTCTCTCGTGCATGCAACCCCATGGGGAGCACGCCTCCGTGACGAGAGCGGATGGCATGCCTCATCTCTTCCCAGATGGTGCGTTACCTTTCCACCATGGCGGCATCAAGTTGGATCCCAGGTGTTTCGTGGAGCGGTCTTGCTCCAATACTAATGTACACATGTGAATTTATTCACCTTGATGCTGGAACTGTTACTCTCTCAGCATCCATCATCCAACAAAAGCAAACAGAATAACAATTTCCTAAATTATACCGCATTAATATGGTGTATATACCAAGTTCATTGTCTTCTTTTGTAAGGGAGCTTAGCATATTTATCTAATGGCAATATGAAGATAATTTCCTACATATTAGGCCTAGATCACTCTGTGCATCACTTAACATATACTTTCCCTTCTGAGCTAACACCTTTTTTCCTTTTCATCCCCCCACAATACTTTTTATGTTCCAATGTGCATCTAGTAGTACCGTCAAAGCTGAACTTCTATCTTCAGTCGAGCTTTGCCTTTTGAACCTTAGCTTTTTTTGATACAATCAAGCCCTAACAGATGGGGGAAAAAATCTAGCTGGATATGATGCTGAAGTTCAAGGCATGAGCATGGTCATGGAAAATGCATATGTAATGCCTGATATGTTGTTTAAGCTTCCACTATGATTTTTTACATACAAATCAAGCATCTAAAGCATGTTGCACTTGGCTTTTGGTTTTGATAAGGCTAGAGGTTCCATGTAATTCCAACCAAACACCTAGAGAGAGAATTTGTTGACCTACGTGATTTTTGCATGTAGTGGAGAAGGCTTTCATTAAAAATTAAGATTTTCATTATTAGTTCATAATATAAACATCCCAAGGATAAAATCAACAAGATCAAAATATTCTTAAAAGATAAAAAACAAGATACAATTTCATAAGTCTACCGGGTAACATAGAGAACTAGCATCTACCGGCTAAAATGGACAACATTATTAATCTCGCAGATCAAACACAACGCATAGATAGATATCACGAGTCAATGAACTCCCATAAAACAGATTTATTGAATTGATTTATATGAAGATCAAAATGATATTAAATGCCAATTTGAGGAGGACAGAGGAGAGAAAAGAAAATAAAGTACACATAATATTTTTTTTCCAAAATAGAAAGATTTTTTTTAAAAATAAAGAAAAGGAGGGGGTGAGGCTAAGTCGCTACCAACTGGACTACCGCCTTAGCGGTAAATAGAAAAAGGGTTTTAATATAAGTCCTCGGAACTAGTTTGAATCACCAAGACTTAAAAAAAAGTTATAATATTAATTCCAAAATAATTTGACTCTCTTAGACTTCTAAAATGCAGTTTAAAGTTAATTCCAACAATGCAATATAAAAGAATGTTATTTTCGCCACGTCTAATACATCACCAAACCATGACAATTCATATCAAATCTGAATTTTATATACTTGCATATTAAAAAAATTATTTTTCACCTATCCTATATTTAAGCAAAGACATCTCCACTACTCATGAAAATAAGAGGTGGACCAAGAAGTTTAGATTGTCATTGGTTTAAAGCTTTTTATTAAAGGTTTACCACTAACATCAGTAGATAAAACAAAAGAATGACCATTACCAAAAGCATTGCACCAGATGTTCAGGTTGCAAATAACCATTATTTCAAAACCTCTCATTCCTAAAACAGCCCAAATTACAGCAAATGCTAGTTCTTCCCTTCCTCACAACTTCTGACTAGGTCTAGTTACATCCCACCCTCCTTTCTGAAGGTCCCTCAGAAATATGGGGCTCTATTAAGCAAGTCACATGCTTCCTTTTTTTAATCTTGTATTAGTTAATTGATGACTTTATCTGATGTGACCATTATGAACATCATCTAATAAAGTATTATATACAACCATATAACTATCATATGTCCTAAGATTAATGTATTTGATCTTTGTTGCTCAGCATTTAAATTCAAACAACATTGTCAGTCCTACTATGTACAAAATCACTCGGCTTTCAAATGACTACAATGATCAGTCCACCATGAAGCACACATCCATTTTATCCAACTTGCACTAATGGATATCTTCACTTCCTTTCTAAAAATCATTAGCATTCTCACTAATTTTGCATTTCATATGCTTTGTTTCTAGTCCAACAAATTTTCTGCTCCTTATGCTCCTTTTATCGGTGAGTGCTATATCAATCATATATAATACACTATGAAGCAAGGATTGGAGAACTATCCCAAACCATATGGTTTAGGGCATACTGAGCCATACCAGCAGCGAACCGGGACAGTTCAACAATCAAAATGAGAAATTGGCAAAAGAAGGGAAGACAAAGAAGGAAAACGGGGAAAAGAGAAAGGAGCGGAAGGAGAGGTAGAGGGAGAGAAGGCTGCCAAAGTGCTATCGAGACCACCGCACCACTACCCAGGCTATTGAAAATCCAAAGAAAGGGCTCCACCCTCCTCCCGATTGAAATAAGGGATTTAGCCCCTATTTCATTGTTTATTTTGCTTCTATGGAATGAAGTCGGCAATGGCATTTTGTTACCCTTTTTTTGCAATTTTCAGTAAAGTTGACAATGCCATTGTTGACTTCACCTAAAAATTGTCAAAAAAAAAAAAGAGGAAGCAATGAAGTTAGCAACAGCGCATTGCCAACTTCGCCTGATGAAAGCAAAATAAAAAACAGAATAGGGGCCAAAGCCCCTATTTCAATTAAGAGAAGGGAAAGGCCCATCTGGCTTTCCAATAGCATCGGCAATAGCATGGCGCCTCAAGAGGCTCTCTCCCTCTCCCTCTCCCTCTCCTTCCCTCCTCACCTCTCTCTCTCTTCCTCTCTACATTCTCTATCTACTCTCTTTGTTATGTCAATTTGGGCCTAATATAGCATGGCATGGGAGTATACCAAATCATGCCACTGGCCAACCAGTCCAGACCCCAACATTGGCACAACAAACCTTGCCATGAAGAGTCCTACACATCAGAAGTTAGTTAATCCACGACAAGTATAGTGTTGACTCTTGGGTCTTGGCCTAGACCCACCTAGGTTTATTAATCCATGATGAAAATAATCATACCTAATAGATGAAGTCACGAGAGATTATAGCATTGTTTGGTTGTGTTGATATTGACTGAGAGATTCATACAAAAATCCTCTGTACGGTCACTCAAAAGTTTTTAATCAAAAGTCTCTTTAATAGCAAAGTAATCAATATCGCGAACTCTAAAATGCACATAAAAACTGTAAAATCAGTAGTTGAAGCATCATCCAATGCTTGTCCAAAAAATATATAACAGACAATAGGAGTTAAAGATCCCATCACCAAAACAATCAATCTCCTAAGATACAGATTATGTTTAGCTGTCAGAAATCAAAGTATCAAAAGGCAGTGGATAGAGTGCACAAATCCTGCAATGTATGAGTTGGAATTATTTTGTTGGATGGCAATAGGACTCCAGCTCCGGCAAGTTACATATATAAATTTTGTACATAGCAAGTCCCTTTCAGTATAAAGGAGAACAAAATAATACATTCCTTGGTTCTGTAAAAATATTAGGCATCAATGTCATTTAATTTGAATTTATTATATTTTTTCCTCCATCCTCTCCACGGATTATTTCCTCCATCAGTCAATTATTGACTTTGAACTTTATTGCAGGGAAGCTTGAGAAATTCAAATGTTTTTAAGGATAGAACATAATTATTGATGACAAGGGCAGATCCACATTGGTTCCTGGGAGGACCATTCCCCCCACCCTAAGTTTAAAATTTCTTCTGTTATCATTCTTCATGTGCTGTACAGATTCTCTAACCCTTTTCACTTCGGCCCTTCTAGAGGTTAACAAAATCCTATACCACAATCCCACTGACCCATATATTACAAGAATTCTTGAACGGTTATGTATCAACAGTGGACTCTCATGATCTTGTCAAGAAATTTTCCTCAAAACAGGAGCCGCATAGCATTACTCTTTCCAATAACATCCCCTTTAGTAGAGGCCATATCTTGTGGGATTCTCTAATTTGAGTCTTTCTAATATTTTATGTCTCTCCTGTTTAGTTTTTATAGAAAACAAGATATCAACAAGAACTCCTTTCTCAACTAAACTCTGACATGTGTTCTCCCTTTTCTTCTCTGCAGCTGTATCTCCCTTCTGCTGAACTTAGCGATCTCTAAGTAAAAACTCTTACTGCATATGTTCCTCGAGAGAGAAAGGTCATTTTATAATCTCTCTTTTAGAGTCTTACTATATATTTTCCTCATGAAAATAAAAGCTTTTTATATTTTACTTGTTTGTGCATTAACAGTCACATATCACCTCCTACACTTCCTCTCAAAATCTCCAAAGGTTTTTTCATGGAAACTACCCGAGATATGGAAGTGCCTCACCAACCACATTAACTTTTAAGAAAATAGAAATTAATATATGATCATGGATCATGACTATAGCTCATGATGATACATGTAAAATAAAGTATTTGTTTCATGTACTAGTTGAAAATGAATCATTATTATCATGCATATATTATTATACAATATTTTTTTATTGCATCTTGGCCCCCTCAAAGGATAAATTCTGGCTCCACCCCTAATTGACAATGATCAATTCCATTATATTATGGCTCTGACTCGTCTGGATATATTATGATCAATAAGATAGCTATCTCACCATCATTTCCCTCTTCATCGAAGCACACTGTCTTTGATAAATCGTTCTCAAATTGCGCTCATCATGAGATTTGCTTGTAAATGCAACTGCAAGTACAGCTATAAAAAAAATAATGTTATGCAGGCCCACATGTATTCAATTAGCAGATCAACAGATTTTGTATGCACAATTACCAAGCACCCAACAGAGAAATTATTGTTTTAGGAAAGGAAGCAAAAGATATACATTTTCATGAATTTGCATGCATGTCTCTGTACAAATGAGATAGGGACAGGAGAGAGGAGGAGATGTAAAGCTGTCTTTTATGAAAGAAATAGTTGTTTCATAGTTTCAGCACTCACCCTGCCTTGTTCACCAATATCTGAGTTTCCATCTTGTCTTCGGATTTTTCAGATTTCCCCTTGTAGCATGTAACTTTCTCACCAAAACTTTTCCTTTTTTCCTCACCTTTTGTTCTTTGCATTAGCTGGAACTTCATGAATTATAGAAGTATTTTATATTTTTTGCCGATAGCAAAGTTTGTCTGCATCAGAAAGTAAAATCCAATACGTTGGACAAGCCTTCTTGATTATCATTCAGATGAAGTTATTTAGATTCTCACGAATGACAAGCATCAAGCATTAGTTACAAAGATACACCATATTCACATTTGCCACTATTGGCCCTAGCGCAATATTAAAGAGTGAAGATAAATGATTGCAGGGAAGCAAAAGGTTAATAACATTGATTTCACCATTATTTCTGTTGGCGGATAATAAGGCGGCTCTGGCTTACAATAGAATAACAATACATCAGGTTGTCGTTTGGTGATATAATAAAAATTGATACATAGCAGATATGGTGTAGCTTTAAGAAACCTTCTTTTAAAAAACTCCTCCCTGACTATATAAAATATGATAAAATTTACATACTGGTGCTCTATTGTTCGATTCTCTATCACCAGGGGTGGAGTGAAGGGATGTTCTAGGGGGATTACATCCCACCTAAGCAATCTGAAAATATATGACGGATATCTTTCCTGTTCCAAATAAATGCTCCGCTTTGACCTCCAAAAATTCAAAGGTTTCCATTATATGTGCCATCCCTCATGCAGAAAAGAAGTGTTTGAAGTTTTTCAAATGCTCCGCTTTGACCTCCAAAAATTCAAAGGTTTCCATTATATGTGCCATCCCTCATGCAGAAAAGAAAGTGTTTGAAGTTTTTCGCTGACATTTCTTGAATTGGGCAGTTAAAGCTTCAAATCCATAAGATATCCCATCTAAAGCAAAAAGATTATTAAACACATGCATGGATCATGGGAAGAAGAATGGCAGATTGGAAGGTTAATCATCTATTTAATAAATTGGTTGCCTAATGTGGAAGTTCTTTCACAAAAATAAACAACAAAGTATCCCCTTACAATATATGTTTTATTTCAGATTATGAAACTTAACTTGTTGTCTTTAGCTGAGAAAATACTGTTGCAAGCGGTTGGATAAGATATAACCAGCAATGGGAAGCCAACCCATGATGCTACATACAAGGAGAGGGATTTATAGTGCAATTTTCTTCAGGGATCAAATAAGATCAAGAAAAAAATTGTAAACTTCAGACATGTTTAATCCTTCCCACCACCACAACAACACCCCTTCCCCAAACCCTCCCTCTCCCCCCCTGCACCCCCCCCAACCCCCGGAAAAAAAAAAAAAAAAGGCCAAAAGGAAAAACTTCAGGCTCCTAATATCCTTAACTTTGATCAATTGGACAAAAAAATCTGCATCAACATGGAATAAAACAATTAAGTAAAAGATAACAGTGTTGACAATAAGCATGAAAGCATAAAACACAATGAAATAAATCAGGAATAGTTATGACTGTAATTTACTAGTATATATGGTGAATACTACATCATCAAAATGAAACATATTAGGTATTCCTTTTATATCTGTACTTAGTATAGGATAAGGTTGGTTACAGCAAACAAAAAGATCACCGCACCTTATTCAACAAAATAAAAGAAAGAATGTTAGACTGACAAAGCATCCAAATGACAAGTAATATTTAGGCATGAATCATCTTCAAAAAAAAAAAAAAAGAGATTATTGCTGTAGATTCTGGCTCAAAGTCGGAACTGATGCTGACCGGTGGAAGTCGTCGCTAGAATGACCTGCAAAACAAAATCCACAGCCGAAGTTGGCTTCGGCAAAGACCCTCCTATGCTCCAATCAGAGATTTGGAATAGATGGAAAGCAATGAGCGAGGAAAAGAGTTGCTTACTTAGAAGTCCTTGGGGTTTTGATTATTTATAGAAGAAGGCTGAGGAAACAAGCAACTCCAAGAGTATCGGGCCATTAATCGTGCTGTTGTAGTATTATAGCCCTCATTCGCTCACGTGGATGGAGGCCATTACTAGCGATATTATAAGTACAGGATTTTAGCCTTTACATGCTTTCCACGTGAGGATAGTTATCATTTTTGGCCTCTTTTGCATGGTGTGGGTGATTGCCGTATAAGTCGGGAGGCCATTTAATTGAAGTGTCTGAATCACGTGATGGATAAGACTCATATGGAATCAAGAATAGATGGCTAAGCACAAAGATGCCACAGTTTGGCATGAAGAGACCTCGGTTCTGCATGAAGGTTAGCCACTTGTCAGATCAACTAGGTATCCTTTATCTGAGGCTTAGCATAAAGATGCCTCAGCCAACATGACGATGTCTCGGCCACTTCCAAGATAGTATTCTGATTTTAGGTCCGAGGCTCCAAAAATATCTCTCCATAACAATTACCCCTACTTCGAGTCTGAGCTTGAAAGGGGCCAGATGAAATATCCCAAGGTATCATATCTTTCATTTAATGTGACCAGCACCAGCATGTCATCACTTGCTAGCTATTGAGCACTGGTCAGCTTTACTTAAATGGCTTTACAAATTAGCCTACGAAGGCCAAATTAAGAGGCCAGTAATGGTGTTGTTGCAGTGAAGGAGGCCAAGTAAAGGTTAGATAATATAAGGCTGAAGAAGAGGTCTCTATGGTCAAAACCATTTATAAGGCTAAGATGGCCAAAATAAAAAAATTGAAGGTTCTGCATGGAAAAAACAAAGCTGAGGTAATTATTTAAGAATGCCAATTGAGACAAACTATTTAAGAATGTCGATTTCGATCCGAGGCAATTACTTGAAAATGTTGATTCCAATCCGAGACATATTTGAAAATATTGATCCAATCCGAAGCAATTGCCGTACCCGTTCATGATTAACCCAGATGGTATCGCTTTTTCAAGGCTGCTACTTTACACGGCCAGCTTAAGCAATATCTTAAGATAATTGTCGTACACGACCAGCTCGAATAGTGCCATTTATTCAAGCTACTGCTTTACATAACCTGCTTAAGCAATGTCTTGAAACAATTAAATGTACACGACCAGCTCGGACAGTACCACTTTTTCAAAACTGCTGCTTTACATGACCTGCTTAAGCAATGTCCTGAGATAATTACCGTACACGACCAGCTCAGATAACACCATTTCTTCAAGACTGCTGCTTTACACAACCTATTTAAGCAATGCCCATAATTACTGTACACGACTAGCTTGGACAACATCATTTTTTCATGGCTACTGCTTTGCATGACCTGCTTAAGTAATGCCCTGAGACAATTACCGTACACGATCAGCTCGGATAATGCTATTTTTTCAAGGCTGCTCCTTTACATGGCCTGCTTAAACAATGTTCTGAGACAATTGCCGTACACGACCAGCTCGAATAGTGCCATGTCTTCTAGGTTGCTTCTTTACACAGCCTGCTTAAATAATACCATGAAATAATTTCATACATGATCGGTTTAGACAATGCTAATTCTTGAAGGCTACTGCTTTTACACAGCCTACTTAAGCAATGCCCCGAGAAACTTGCTATACATGACTAGCTTAGATAGCGCCACTTTTTCAAGACTGCTGCTTTACATGACCGTTTAAGCAATGTCCTGAAGCAATTACTGTACACGACCAACTCAGACAGCATCGTTTCTTCAAGGTTGCTACTTTACACGAATTGCTTAATCAATGCTTGAGGTAATTGCTGTACACGACCAGTTCGGATAGTATCATTTTTTCAAGACTGCTGCTTTATATGACCTACTTAAACAATGTTCTAAGACAATTACCATACACGACCAGCTCTGACAGTACCACTTCTTCAAGGCAGCTGCTTTACACGACCTACTTAAACAATGTCCTAAAGCAATTGCCGTACACGATCAACCGGACGCGCCACTTCTTCAAGGTTGCTGCTTTACACGGCCTGTTTAAGCAATGTCCTAAGACAATTACTATACACAACCAGCTTGGATAGCACCACTTCTTCAAGGCTGCTGCTTTATATGCCTGCTTAAACAATGTTCTGAGATAATTGCCATACATGACCAGCTCGGACAGCACCACTTTTTCAAGATTGCTGCTTTACACGGTCTACTTAAGCAATGCCCTAAGGCAATTACCATACACGACCAGCTCGGACAACACCACTTCTTCAAGGCTGCTGCTTTATACTGCTTGCTTAAGCAATATCTTAAGATAATTACCATACACAACCAACGCAAACAGCACCACTCCTTTAAGGCTACTGCTTTATATGGCCTGCTTAAGAAATGTCCTAAAATAATTACTATACATGACCAGCTCAGACAACGCCTTTTCTTTACTGGGCTCCAAAGATCTTCTAGTGTTAACCCTCTGCTTCTCAAAACATCAATAATCATGCAAAAGCATGTACATTAAATAATAACTTCAGAATTTCTTTTAAAAAAGTAAAGTTTTATTACTGATGGATTGTAGAAATTCCACTGTTTGGGTAGCGAAGTCCTATTAAGTTTTTTGGATTCACCACTGAGCTATCCCTAATAACGACTTTTATCACCCCGATAGTAAGTTGGTTTTCCATAACTTTTCATAGGCTTGTGGGATTGCAAGAAAAAGAACAGGATGATAAATGAGGGCTTTAATGCCTCCTACCATAGAACCTTTAAGATCTTAACTTCTTTGGAGCTTGGGCTTCTTGGGAGCTCAGCCTTTGGAAGGTCAGCTTCAGGAGACCAGTCCCCACCTTAGCCTTGGGCTTGATCTTTGCCTCGACTTGAATTGCTTTAAGTTCTCTCTACTTCCCAAAGGTGCCACCACGGGGCTGCAAAATTACCAATGGCATCGAGGAGATCAAAGCTGAGGCAAAGCATCTACGCAAAGTAAGGTCACGGTACTCACTACTACCAGGCTTGTCAACCCAGCAAGACTCCTTATAAGGGAGTAATGATGCTTGATTGGTTGCTCCCAACTGCATCGGCAAGGACTAGCTCGTTGGCATGGAGGAAAAGAGAAGCAAGCTGATAAAATTGTTGCTTGGAGGTGACCGCCATCCCACTGTCATCTCGGTGATCAACATGGGTGGCTTGGGCAAGACCACCATGGCCTCGAACATGCTCGATGACAAAATGGTGAAGGAGATCTTCGAGTACCTCGCCTGGGTCAACATCCCCTGGTAATCCAGTTGTCGGGGGCTCCTCTACAACCTCAGCTTTTCTCACAGGACCGAGAGGACTCTCACCAGGTGTCGAAGTTCATAGACAAGCTATGTATGCCAGCTACCGGATATGCGAGATGAGGCATGGTGCCTTTTTGCAAGAAGGCCTTCCGAGCCCACGCTAAGTTTAATTGATGATAGCCTCGTCCCCAAACTCCAAAGCAAAGATCAGCATGCAAACGTGTAAGGGATCCTAGCATTCGGCTATGATGATCTGTCAGCGCATCTCAAACCTTGTTTCTGGTGCTTCTGCACCTTTCTCAGAAAGCTCATCAACCGGAGTATGGTTCAAGCATCAGAGTGGGACCCACTGGGAGGCATTGCCAAATTTTATCATGCTCAAGGCTTCATGCATGAGGGCTTTCACAATGCTTATCTTGAGCCAAAGAAAAAACCAAAGAAGAGTTGAAGGAGAGCTCCTCGTGCATGGATCCGGGGTAATTGCTATATCATCCCCATGCATGGGCTTGATTTTGAAGACTCCTTATAGGGGAGTTCATGCGTGGGTGGTTCTTTTTTTTTTTTATGCATGAGGATATGACGTCGCCGCCCCTCGTGCGCAACACTACCCTCATCCGAAGCTAGAGAAGAACCGGTTTACGAGGTGCCACAGGGCGACCCCTAGACGGTGCTGCCTTTGCAGCCAAGGAAGTTGGACAATGCTGCTTCTTGGCTGAGGCAGTTGCCAATCCAACCAAAGAATAGCTGTCCTGCTGATGATGCCGCCGAGGTTGAGGACAGGGTGGTCAGCGAGCCAAAAGATGCAACCACAACGGTCCAACGAGACAAGGCCTTTTCACTGATCCAACCGAAACAAGCCATAGGTTGAAGCCTTTGCAGTCGAGGCGGTTGCCGATCCAACCAACCAAGCCAAAGGAGGTCGAGACGGTTGCTGATCCTGTCGAAACCAAGCCAAGGGAGAAGCCAAGACAATCGCTGACCTAGTTGAAGCCAAGCCAAAGGAGTCGAGGTTGAAGATAGCCTGGAGGAGGAAGATGTAAGAGCCTCATCCAAAGCTATGATGTCGTTGCCCCTCATGCACAACGTTACCCTCATTCGGAGCTAGAGAAGAACCGGATTACCGATGTGCCATAGGGCGACCCCTGGATAGTGCTGCCTTTGTGGTCGAGGCAGTTGGACAGTGCTGCTTCATGACCGAGGTAGTTGCCAATTCAGTCGAAGAAAAGCTGTCCCACCAATGACACTACCAAGGTTGAGGATGGGACGGTCGCGACCAAAGGATGTAGCCAAGGCGGTTTGATGAGACAAGGGCTTTTTACCAATCCAACCAAAATCGAGCCACAAGATGAAGCCTTTGTGGCCGAGGCAGTTGTCGGTCCAACCAACCGAGCCAAAGGAGGCCAAGACGGTCACCGATCCCACCGAAACCAACCCAAGGGAGAAGCCAAGATGGTCACTGATCCGGTCGAAACCGACCCAAGGGAGAAGCCAAAAGATTGCCGACTCAGTTGAAGCTAAGCCAAAGAAGGAGCTGAGGTTGAAGATAGCCTGGATAAGGAATATATAAGAGCCCTTGCGGCCAGCTCAAAGGAGGCCAAGACCAACACCGAAGAAGAGGCTGACGGTGGGAATGGTTGGAGGAGAGGAAGTAGCAGTCGATAAGGAGGGTGAGTCACGGGCCAAGGAGGTTGTAGACACCACCGCCAACGATGCCGAAGGAGAAGCTTAGGTGGGATTCCAATATTTAGGGAGGAGACAAAGGTGGAGGACCTTGATTAGCCCAAAGGAAGCCCATAGGCTTCCCTCAAAAGGGGGAGGTAGCGGTGAGGAACCTCCAACGAGCTTCCAACAGAAGGGGAGGAGACGGAGATGAAGAGACCCTGGTCGGTCCAAAAGAGGTCAACGAGCTTCTCTCAGATAGGGGGAGATGGAGGGGAAGCTAAGATTTTAGGTGGTAATAGAAGTGACAAGGAGTCAGTGGTGGAAAGAGAGAAATGCTATCTTTCTCTCTTTTTATTTTGGACATAGGAGATGCCACTTTTTTTTTTTCTTTTTTCTTTTTGAGACGAGATGCTACCTCTTGAACTGGGCTATGGCATTGTTGGCAGCCTTGTGGCCGATCTAGACACTGCCGCCCATACTGAAAAGGGCGATGAACATACCTAGACAATGTTAGTACACCAGTCTAATCGGGCATGCCTGGACCAGAGGAGTTATATTAATTAGGGGATAAAGGAAGAGACAATCTTTCATCCATCTATTGTTCTTGCTTTCTTTTGATTTCATAGAGAATTAAGAATGAGGTTCCGAGGGAATTTCGATTGATGAGTGACCATCTTCGGACCCGCTTTGGCTTAGGGCCTGCATGCCATGTATGCTCCTCTTGCTCAGGATTCCGCAAAGGAGGAAGGGACATCACGGGGAGCAAGTTGAGATTGCTAGGCCCCGACAGAGGGCTACTACTATAAGGCATGAGTAGGCTATGCCTCATGCGAGGCATCATTATTCTATTACATTGTATGAATGGTAGTGGTCAGGATGTACACCTGTTGGACTAGCGCATTAAACTGATCCGCGCTTATCTCCATGACTAACAGAGATAGTAGTGATGGTTGTGATGGTGGAGCGAGGGCCTCACTATCGGCACAGGCTCCCTTATTTTTGGAAGAGGCATCATAGGAATACTGTGAAAAAAATTTTGCGGCACCATCGAATACTCACTTAGCTTCCTAAAAATGGGCCTAGCCCTTCCTCTAATGCCAATTTATTGATGTAAATTCTGGCTCAAGGTCATAGCTAACAGTGATTGACAAGAGTCGTCGCTAGAGTAACCTGCAAAATAAAATCCACAGCCAATGTTGGCTCTAGCGAGGATCCTCCGACGCACAGATCAGAGATCCGAAACAGATGGGATGCAGTGAGCATGGGAAAGAGTTGCTTACTTGGAGATCCTTGGGGCTATGTTTATTATAGAAGAGGGCTGAGAAAATATGCAACTCTAAGAGGATCAAGCCATTAATCATGTCGTTGCGGTATTATAACCTTTATTCGCTCCCTTGGATAGAGGAGGTCATTGTTGGTGTTATTATGAATACGAGATTTTAGCCTTTATATGCTCCCCACATGAGATAGTTATTATTTTTGGCATCTTCAATATGGTGTGGGTGGTTACTGTATGAGTCAGCGGGTCATTTAATTGAAGTATCAGAGTAGATCACGTGATGGATAAGACTCTAGTAGAATCTAGAACAAATGGCTAAGTATAAAATATTTCAACTTGGCATGAAGAGTCTCGGTTCTGCATGAAGATCTGTCATTTGCAAAACCAACTAAGTATCCTCTATCTGCAGATCAGCATAAACATGTCTCGTCCTAGCATGAAGATGTCTCGGCCACCTCGAAGATAGTATGCTGACTGTAGATCCGAGGCTCCAAAAATATCTTTTCATAACAAAGATGGTCCAAAATATGCTTATGAAGAAGCAAAGAAGGCCTTTAGAAAGAGAGAGGCTTTGGTGTGCAACATGTACATTTCACAAAACAAAGTTGCAAAATAGGTCTTGTAAAGGCTTCGACTGACAGGAAAGTTTACAATGATGAAGAAGACTTTAAGAAGTTGACCTTAACAGACAAATAAGTGACACTTTTTAAATAATGCTGGATATTTTTCTTCCCCATAAATTTCAAAAGTATGATCTAAATTCAAGTCTATGAGAGAAGTTGAGACAATTTGTATGTAAGACAACATTAGAAAGACAATTTAAAAAATTATCTTTAAAAAGAGAGATGTTTTGTCTCTTGACTTGGATTTCAAAAATGAACTGTTACATAACTTTGTGTTCACAAACGGAAATAGATAGAAGAGAATTACTTCCTTTTCACAGACTATTGTGAATCATTTTCTCAGTACACAAGAATGATTTAAATAATTTAATCAAAACATTTGAGCATATGAAAGAATGTCCTCATTCTCTCCACCTTGTTTCCTTGATTAGAATCCCTTAAATGAATTTAACAACAAGTTCGATGATATCCCAAAAAGAAAAAGATTGCGCCGTGAGGTTTAAAATTACATAACCAGTTAAGTACATCATCATACAACACAACTAAAGTCATGAAGCTGACCTGAGACAGCAGCAAGACTGGATTTTGTGGCCAACCTTGCTTGCTTACCCAATTGATACCTTGGCTTGGAGATCTAGCTGGTCCTTGAATTCCAATGGTCTTGCTGTCTGATTCCTAGTCCTCCTGATGCTGGGGCTCGACAGTCCCCTGTGTCCAAATCCATAGAAACGAAGCACCTGGTTGTCCGCAAAGTTGAAGGCTCTCTCCATACTGGCGAGGCACCTCTCAACAGGGTAATCCCCATAGCTGCCACATGGTTTGCACCCGACAAAGTGTGTTACAAAGGGCCATCTCTCATCCCCGAGCCCTGGATGGTGCTTCTCCATCATCTCCTCGTATTTGTCCACCAGTCCAACCCAGAATCCATGGAGAAAGTACGAATTCTCGATGTAGACCTTGTCCGACCAGCGATCCTGCTGCGAGATTAGTAGGTAAATTAAAGCAGACTGGTCATCAGCTTCAAATGCCGGCCGGCCCTTGAGGTTGGCAGTAAGAATCCGACCAGCCTCCTCTCGAACGGGGCCCTTGGGGCCCATCGGCGCCCACGCGTCGAGGAGGTCGAGCGACCACTGGCAATTGCGGAGGAGGAAGCTGCCGGTGTTGAGGGCGATCCACGAGCGCTGCTCGAGGAGGTCCGGGTAGCCATGGATGACAAGGTTGTGGGCGTCGTAGCGGGACAGCGGGATCTTGAAGGCCATGTCGGTGAAGAGGGCGTCGCTGTCCATCCACCAGATCCACTCTACCTCTAGGTGGGAGAGCAAGAGGCCGCGGATCAGTGGGAGCTTGGCCCAGTAACCGGCGAGCTCCAGGTCCAGATGAGCCAAGTTGTAGACGATCTCGATCCCGTGGAGACGGCAGTAGTCGATCTTGTTCTTGGTGCCCTTGAGGAGGTAGTGGTCCCCGATGGGATTGTCACAGGGGCCGGGTGGCGATCCGGTCACTAGGAGTATCCGTGGCTTGCCGCCGGCTATCCGGCTCGGAAACTCTGGGTGATCCGCCAGCCACCGCCTACGCTGCTCGTCCCAGTCGGAAATCTTGGGGCCGAGGGTGTAGTTCTTGCGGCGGCGGCGGCCGCGGTGGTCACATTGGTGGCGGCTGAGGTGGTGGAATTGGAGGAGGTGGAGTCGAGAGGTGGCTTGTCGTCGGAATCGGAGTCGGAGCGGATCTCGCGGAGGATGCGGTCAATGTCCTCGACGACCTTCTGGTCGGAGTCGGCGTCTGCGGGGCCGGCGAGGTTGCCGACACCGATGGTGCCGCGGAGGACGAGAATGGTTACCAGGCCGCAGAGGACGGTGATCTTGAGGTTGTTGAAGTTTTTCTTGATCTGCCGCCGCGGGACCTGCCGCCGGCTCGGGCGGTGGGGAGGCCGGATCGCTCCCTCGCCGGCGGCTTGAATTCGATCCCCTCCTGGCCCATTTAATTGGTTTCCTGGTTCGCAGTTCCGCAGAGAATTCTTCTACAGCGGAGCGAGGGATACGCGTTTTATCGCGGTGCTGGAGGGAGTGTTTTCCCCTTTTTTTTTTTTTTTTTTTTCGGGATTTTGACTCTACCTGAGCTCCAATCCCTGAAAAAATAAAAGAAGAAGAAGAAGAAGAAAAAAGAGGCTGAGAGGGAGAGTTGCCGCTGTTACCCAGGATTTATCCCCCACCCCATTTGCTTCATCTTATTAAAAAAAAATGAAGAAGAAGAAGAAGGCTGAGAGGGAGAGTTGCCGTTGTTACCCGGAACCAACTCAAAATATAGAATTGAACTGGAAAATATTTATGCTGATGTGATTTGTGGGTCACGTAACGATATCCGTCGATCTATCATTTTTCATAATTATATATCAAATTATATTATTTTTTATTAACATAATTTTATTTTTTTATTTTTTTATTTTTTTTATAAAATAAAGGATGGAAAAAATAAATACCGGTGTAGCTTTCCATTCTGACCAAGCCCATTAGGTGATTGTTCGATTCGGATCATAATTTTTTATATACCCTTCAACCACCGATAAGTATGTCAACCTAACGCACTGCGGCGTCGGAATTACTGTCGCTTCGTCTCACGTGCATCCAGAGTTTCTGGAATTAATAAAGTCATCTGAGGGATCATGCCTCGAACCCAGAGTTTCTGGAATTTCAATCACGTGCACCCTCGAATCCATAATTTCTAAATTTCAATCACATGCACCCAGAATTTTTGAAATTTAATCATGTCATCCGAGAAATCATGCCTCGAATCAATGACCAGTAAATTATTCATAAGAGCGGAGCCAACCGCGCTATCTGGTTCATAATTTTATTTGAATGATTTTACATATACACATCAATCTGTATTGGTATCTGTTATATTTGTCTTATAAGTTATTCAACATCACCCTGAATTGTTATATGTATGTATATATGTATATATATATATATATATACATATATATATATATATATGTATATTGTATTTGTATATATATATGTATGTATATATGATAGATGTATTATATATGTATGTATGTATATATGTATATGTATATTATGTATATATATATGTATATGTATGTATGTATATATATATATATGTATGTTGTATATGTATGTATGTGTATGTATGTATTATGTATGTATATATATATATATGTATATATGTATATATGTATATATATATATGTATGTATGTATGTATATATATATGTATATATATATGTATGTATGTATGTATGTATGTATATATATATATGTATGTATGTATGTATATATATATATATATGTATGTATATATGTATGTATATATATATATATATGTATGTAGTATGTATATATAATATAGTATGTATGTATGTATATAATATATATTATGTATGTATGTATGTATGTATGTATATATATATGTATGTATGTATGTATGTATGTTATATATATTTTATGTATGTATGTATTATATATATATATGTATTTGTATGTATGTATGTATAATATGTATGTATGTATGTATTTATATATATATGTATGTATGTATGTATGTATGTATGTTATATATAATATATATATGTATGTATGTATGTATATATTATATATATATGTATGTATGTATGTATATATATATATATGTATGTATGTATTATTAATATATATGTATGTATGTATGTATATATATATAATGTATGTATGTATGTATATAATATATATGTATGTATTATGTATATATATATATGTATGGTATGTATGTATATATATATATATATGTATGTATGTATGTATGTAGATATATATATGTATGTATGTATGTATGTTATATATATATGTATGTATGTATGTATGTATATATTGTATGTATATATGTATGTATATATATATATATATATATAATATATATATATATATATATATATATATATATATATATATATATATATGTATGTATATATTATATGTATTATGTATATTATATATAGGGTATCCACCAGCACCCTCCCTAAGATATATGGCTAAGAAACAGCCAGTCATATCATTTAATAAAAGTGAATATGTTTCCTTTGCACCATTTGGTTCACTCTAATGTGTAAGGACCCTCACCAACTCTTGCAACGAGAGGTTCTAGATATTTTGTTCTATTCAACGATAATCACTGATATTTTACATTATTATATTTAATAAAAAAAATATGAGTTGCCACAAATTTATTTTCCATTTGCAAATATATACAATCTTAGTTCTCCAAAACTATTAAAATATTTGCACTAATAATGCCATAGAATACCAAGACAAGCTCTTCAAAATTTTTTCAGAGCAGAAAACTCTTGTCCATTGCTTCTGTGCAAGAACCACCCAACAGAATGGTCAAGCGGAATCCGGACAGAGACATGTACTGAATTCTGTTTATGCCATGCTTCTTGCTACTTATCCTAAGAACTTTTCGGATGAAACTACTCTAACTATTATTTGTATTGTCAATTACATTCTTTCACCAATCACCAGCCACTAGTCTATGTTTGAAATCTTGTTTGGTATTTCTCCTAATTATAATCTTCTAAAAGTTTTGGTTGTGCATGTCTTTTTTTTTTTTTTTCGGTCTCATGAGCACACAAAATTAGAACGTAGGTCTCAACTACGTTGCCTTGTTGGATATGGCATCAAGTACAAGGCATCAAAAAAAAAAAAAAAAAAAACGAAGGGTACAAGTGTCAGGATTCTCTCTCTAATCATTTAGAGTCTCTCGTCATGTCGGTTTTTTAGAACACGGTGATGTTTGGATGTTAAAAAGTTAATCCTGGAATAGAGATAGTAATTCCTGGAATTAGTTGGTATTCTCGTTTTTTGTTTGGTTGGACGTATGGAATAAGGTGGTTATTCTAATACAATAATGCAGTCTTATTCCAATTTGTATTTGGTTGACATGAGAACAAGGTTTTATTCTTGGAGGATAGTGGATGAATTTTATTAAAATGACAAATTACCCTTGAAGATTATATTGTAGAAAATGTTAATTATTTTTTTAGTAAATTATATTTAAGTTGGCAAATTTTCATGTTAACATGGATAGGGATATCAATTTAGATATGATTATCTCCAATAAAATATTATAAAATTATTAATATTTTTATTAAAAAAATTATTATCAAATAAAATGAATAAAAATAATTTTAGGCATTAATTTTAAGAAAAGTAATATTAATTAATAATATTTTTTTATTAGTTATTTTGATAATAATATATTATTAAAAAATATGATCAAATAAATTTCACAAATACAATTTCTATAACATCAATGTCATAACACAACATCAATGTCATACAAGACCAAAACAAGAATACACCAAACAGATGAATATTGGCAAAGGCTCTGTTGACTTCAAATCATTCGACGCAGCCGATTAGATTGGATATACATTTTTCTATGACAATTATGTATCCAGCAATATAGAACATAGCCTTCTAAGAACCCGGACATTTAATTATACAACGTCAGACCAATTCAAATGGCAAAATTAAAACCCGTGCATTTGAAAATGCAAATTCATTATACTACATATAAATCTGGGCATTGCAATATAATAAATCATCCATACACATGGCACAATACAAACCTGGGCATTTCAATATACAACTTCAAACCAATTCACATGGCAAAATTAAAACCTGTGCATTTAAAAATGCAAATTCATTATACTACATATAAACCTGGGCATTTCAAATATAAACCTGGGCATTGCAATATAATAAATCATCCATAACACATGGCACATACAAACCTGGGCATTTCAATGTACAACTTCAAACCAATTCACATGGCAAAATTAAAACCTGTGCATTTGAAAATACAATTCATTATACTACATATAAACCTGGGCATTTCAAAATATAAATCTGGGCATTTCAATATAATAAATCATCCATAACACATGGCATAATACAAACCTGGCATTTCAATATACAACTTCAGACCAATCACATGGCAAAATTAAAACCTGTGCATTTGAAAATACAAATTCATTATACTACATATAAACCTGGGCATTTCAAAATATAAACCTGGGCATTGCAATATAATAAATCATTCAGTACACATGGGAGAGAGAAAAATCTGGGCATTTCAATATATTACTTCATCCAATACAAATGGCACAGTACAGACATTGGATAAATGATCTGAAAGGCTTTAGATGAGAGCATGCTTTCATTACAAATATATGATGATTGTTTAACATGACGGATACTTCATCATAATAGGATAACATACTGTTTCACAATTTTGTATTACTGTCGAAACAATGTAATCCCAAATGACTACAAAATAGTAACTAAGAAATACAACATTCAGTTCGATACAAGGCACATTATAATAAATGTCCGCAACATCATTTTGATGAAGGTACATATTGCAGATAGTGACAGCAGTGGCAATCATCAGTCTTGTTCACTCCATCGAAGTCCATCACCACAGCAACTTGTAAGCTGCAAAAAATAAAAGAAAATAGTAAGTAATTTAGATGTAACTTGGAGCATTTTCTACAAGAACCGACTCCTATGGAGGAGCCGACTCTGGCACGGATCCGGCACGCACTGGCACGGCAAATTTCTGGCACCCAGCACAAGAGCCGACCACCTGGCTAAGAGCCTTCTCCCACAGAACTTCATTTTCAAGACCCTGAGAAAAGGAGCCGATCCAAACTGACCCAAATTTTTAAGTACCATTACATAAGAAACTGACTCAAAAACATGTACCAAACAAACTACACTGCAAATTCACATTTTCTGTTAGGTAGACAGCTCTTTCATGCTCAGCAAATAAGAAAACAGAAGCAAGTATAAGCTGTGTGCATTCATGCATTGAACAACATATACAAACTGGATCTATATATCATACTATAATGGCAACCAGGGCTTAAGCAAAATAATATATAAGTTTCATGCAACACTTTCAGCCAAGTGAGTTTCATAGTACAACACATCATAAAAAACCCCCGATAAGAACCAGGATATGAAGATATTCCAGAAATGCAAGATCATGTTTGGTTGTGATACAGAGATAAGGCCTATGAATATAAAACAACACAAACAAATATTACCATGCAATATATGGTATCATCTAGTACAAGATAAACTAAACTTTGGGAAGTATGCTTCTCCATTCATAACAACTAAATTTTATTTCTTACCAATCATATAAAAGAAGTCCAAATTGTCATATGGTAACAGGCTGCAATAACTTCATCAACGAACTATAAGGTAAAGAACCAAATAAATATATTCATTAAATAACAGTAAGAAGGGGCCGCCTTAATACATGAAATGGTAGACCTGCATGTGTCGGCACATCATTCATAAAATTCTAAATGCACATGTTCATATACTTATCCTTATAGATAGAGTACAAATTCATGATAATAGACCAATTGGGCTGCCATTACCAAGTATAGAAACATATATACAATTGTGGCTCAGGAGAAGCGAAGTTAATGTCAGTGGAGCATCGCGACTACATTATGAAAATTTATTTTTAATTTTCAGCTAATGTCTCCAAGCCATGCTCCATCAACACGCAGCCCTTCATCATTGCCATCGATAAGGAAAATTGTGCCATACAAAAGAGGGTCAGACATTTCAAAGACAAACCGTACTATGTAAGAAATTTAGGATGTAATGCAATAATCTTACTAAATATGAAAATCATTGGCAAGGGGTCACTCTTTAATCCATTGATGATTTTTAGTTAGTGAGAGTGTTTGAAATTGTATCATGTTTTAATAGAGTGAATACTATATATCATTGAAAAAGTGAGTATAAAAAACACCCTCTACTTGAAAGATATCTCAAAAAAAGAAAGGAAACAAGATATGATCACCGACTACAGCACAACATTAAAAAAGCAAATATTGTTGTTCATATTGTCATATTCAGGCCTCCAAATATTGCGTGCCGTGCCATCCTGTGCCGTGCCAGCCTGTGTATCGACTCGATCTCCAAATCTGATAGCATAATAAAATTTAAAAAAGTAAACATTAGAAACAGGGGAAAGAACCACACACCTGAAACTTGATACCTTGGGTCTGATGCTAGGATCCTACCACATACCCACACACACACTCTCTCTCTGTGTGTACTCCAGAAAACATAATTGTTCAATAAGTTAGGGATCGAAAAACCATATAACATTATGAAAAAAAGAAAGAAGAAAACTATACAAAGAGAATGCATATACAGGTCGTTTTGTAAGTGGACATTTGGTTCATGGGAAAGTGGGAATGGCAGTGCACCATACCAATCTTTCAAAAAATCATATCCTGTCTCGTGTGCACCAACATGGCAATGCACAATACCAATCACTACATTTCCTTTCCATGGGCCATCATCGAGATGAGCATGCACATTAATGATTATGGTCTATGAGAAGGAGACAAGATACAATGGGCTGTCTTAATAAAGTAAAATCAGCAGCACAATTGAAATGGTGGCTCAGAAGATATTCGAATTTTACAATATTAGAGCAAAGCGGCTACAATAGGAAGAACCTATACATAAGAACCTCAACTATTGTCTCCAAGCAATGCTCTATCAGTGATCAGCCCCTCATCATTGCCACACATATGAACCTGGAACTTTATGATACAAATGCATAATAAGAACCCACTATTTCAAAATACACATTGATGATAAAATGGGCTATCTTAATCAAGTAAAATCAGTAGCACAATTGAAATGGTGGCTCAGAAGATATTCGAATTTTACAACATTAGAGCAAAGCGGCTACAATAGGAAGAACCCATACATAAGAACCTCAACTATTGTCTCAAAGCAATGCTCTATCAGTGATCAGCCCCTCATCATTGCCACAATATGAACCTGGAACTTTATGATACAAATGGTACAATAAGAACCCACTATTTCAAAATACACATTGATGATAAAAGGGCTGTCTAATCAAGTAAAATCAGTAGCACAATTGAAATGGTGGCTCAGAAGATATTCGAATTTTACAACATTAGAGCAAAGCGGCTATAATAGGAAGAACCCATACATAAGAACCTCAACTATTGTCTCCAAGCAATGCTCTATCAGTGATCAGCCCCTCATCATTGCCACACATATGAACCTGGAACTTTATGATACAAATGGCACAATAAGAACCCACTATTTCAAAATACACATTGATGATAAAAATGGGCTGTCTTAATCAAGTAAAATCAGTAGCACAATTGAAATGGTGGCTCAGAAGATATTCGAATTTTACAACATTAGAGCAAAGCGGCTACAATAGGAAGAACCCATACATAAGAACCTCAACTATTGTCTCCAAGCAATGCTCTATCAGTGATCAGCCCCTCATCATTGCCACACATATGAACCTGGAACTTTATGATACAAATGGCACAATAAGAACCCACTATTTCAAAATACACGTTGATGATAAAAATGGGCTGTCTTAATCAAGTAAAATCAGCAACAGAACTGAAATGGTGGCTCAGAAAAATATTCGAATTTTACAACATTAGAGCAAAGCGGCTACAATAGGAAGAACCCATACATAAGAACCTCAACTATTATCTCCAAGCAATGCTCTATCAGTGATCACCCCTCATCATTGCCACACATATGAACCTGGGACTTTATGATACAATATCACAATAAGAACCTGAGCAATTAAAATACACATGGTTAATTAATGTGTCGTATTGAACACAACCATATAATCCATCCAGAAATCTTTTATATAATATTGTTATAGGGCTTCAAACATGAAAATCATATAAACAATACAACTTTAGAATATAAAAGGCAAAATCGACAAAAACCAAGTATGAACAATGTGGCTCAGAGAATTTGAATTATAAAATAATCGAATATTCATGGTTATAGAAGAAAAGTAGTTTAACTAATCAACTAATGTCTCGTAGCCAATCTCCATTTTATGGCAGCCATTCATTATAGCCAAAATCGATAACATGCATACATCTTAATTTGATAAGTAGATATGCAAGGAGTAATGAAGATAAAGAAACATTATACGTGTACCACTAAAGGAAAGTATCATACGGGTTAAAGGTCATAGTACAAATCCTACTATTACATAATATATATAAACTTTAAACAAACATTTCATATAAGACCACATGAACACATTCCCAGCAGATATCCTATGATGATGCCAACTATTAATACAGCCATTAGAGAAGATCGTGACCCAGTGGTGGTTCTGCCACAAACAACATATCTCTGTCAACCTCATTGATAACATTTTGATGAAGTATTGGATTTTGGAGCCTCGAATATATATGTCAAATGCTTCAAATGCCTCGGCTTTTGTTCTATACTTTTTATATAAAGCATGGGGGTAACCCGATACTTCACGTTGACAATCTGGCCATGACTCATACTCCCCTTTGACGACCCTCGAAGATGACATAATACCTTCCCGAAGACATAAGTAGATGCAATTAACAACCACGTTGTCTTCTTGTATAAGGAAAAAGATACAGAAATTTACAATTAGTTATATAATTAATGGTAGATGGAGGGCTTACGAAATCATGAAATCATTATATGAATACATTCAAATGTATCTCATTTGCTACTTCCATTTTAACCTACCCCTATTTTGATGATCAATCCATAGCCTGCTTGCTATAGAATTTCGTAGATCTTCTCCTCTACGGCTTTCATCATCACCAACAATAACAAATGGATCTATGTCATCATCATCGTTATCAGCAGGCTCCGGTGCTAATGACATGTTGAAGTACTTGTCATTTCCCTGATTGCGCCTAATGAAATTATGAATAATGCAACAAGCCATGACTATATACTTTTGAACCTTGAAGGAAATTGAATGGCAGTCCTCAAAATCTTGAAACGCTTTTTCAGAATTCCAAATGACTTCTCTACACAATTATGCAATTGTGCATGTCTATGGTTGTACAAATCTCGTTGGTTGGAATATCGACGAGATCGGGGATTACTGAATGTACTTAGATGATATCTATTCCCACGATAGGGAGCAAGGAACTTATCTGTATTCGCATATCCAGAGTCAACAGTAATATTTTCCATCTGGAACATTAAATCCACCCATCTCCACACACCATCGCAAAACACGCATGTCAGCTGCCGAACCTTCCCATCCAGTACAAATGAAAAGGAAAGAGTGATCAAACGAGGTAGCAGCCATAACGTTTTGTGAAATCATTCCCTTCCGATTTCGAAACGAGGTTGTTTGCTCACCTTGATTAGTGCAGGTATGTGTGTGCCATCAACAGCGCCTACAACATTCTGTGATGCAACATAATGCTTAAAATCGAATAACCAATAAAATTTAATGAAATTCATATTTATGGAAACGTACCTTGAAAAATGGATGGAAAAGATTGCTATCACGGATGCGCGGATGTACACCGACATTGTCATCTGGTTGAACTATATAATCATGTTTTAGGTTACAGATTGCTTTCAAGACTGTGTTAAGTACCTGGATATTGTCTCTCCCGAATGTTGGAAGGTCTCAACCAAAACCCTATTGGTGACACAATGCCCTATACCATACAAAAGAAACCCAATTGTTCCTTAGTAGTCACGTAACGACTGCCACGAAGAAGTCCACGTGAAACCAGTAGTTCCTCTAACTGAACGAACATTGTATTTGTCATTCGAAAGTGGTTATAACCCCTTTCAGGATGTCCACTGAGAATGTCTGTAATGAATTGATGACCTGAAAATGGACGTGTTCGACATGGTACCCTTGACACTACATTGCTTTCGCCCATTGATGTTAAACTATTTAACAATGCGATAAGGACATCATCCCAAAAGTTATCATCATCTATAATGAATTGCAGTAGCTCATTCAACCTAGGATCCATCTAATCAAAACAGAAAACAAGTTAATGCCATTTAATATTGAAATATATTTGCATTATACATAGTACAAAAGACAAACATAACCAGATACGAGAAAATATGACAAAGCAAGAAGAACTTAAACAACATATAATAAGTTCCGAGCCTACTGTATATCATAACTAAATAAGATGAAACATCAACAACTGTTTAAAACTTTCAACATTTAGGTCAAACAAAATGCATATGAGAGATTCAAGGCCAGCCAGGCCTGTAGATGTCAGCACTTTCTGTTGCAGGTGTAGAAGATGTTTGCATAAAAGTATGGGAGCTCTCTGGAGTAGACCGTCTAGTAACATCAGCAGGCGTATCATGACTGCTAGCTCTGAACACTTGCTCCGTGAAAGAATGGGTCGACCCTTGTATTGGTGAATGCATATAAGTTGGCATGAAGATATTAGGAGTACCTTGATTAAGTTGATTGAACAAAGGTCGAACAGGTACATGCAGTCCTCTTGTATGGACCGGATGCATTGGTTGTGATATGTAAGAAGTGGGGTCACATAAACCGCTTGGAGTAAAAGGTGGCATACAATAAGGACCATGATATACGTCCGACATGTGCTTCCTAAGCCATGCTTCCAAAACTTTTCCCTCATATTTCATAAAAAACCATCGATAAGTCTCGTTTTGGAAAAGTTCCAAGCCGGCTACAATGCATTCGGGTGTAACACCCGTCAAAGTCTCCAACTTATTCATGCATTCTTCTATCGAGTGGAGTGTAGGCCTAGCAATCTTATCCTTCGTAGAATCTCATGAGCAATCTCTATTCTTGTCCTACCTTGCTCCGTTAATTCAGTCAGTGCAACAGAAGCATCACTAGTCATCCGAATCTGAGATGCCATTGCAGTCGGAGTACTTGACCTCCTCCGCTTTCTACTTGATGTGGATGGACGTCCCTTCGAAACAGTATCAGTAGGAGGTGTCGAAGTACATGCGGGAGGGCTATTATGAGTTCCGGCTGAGTCACTATGATTTGAATCTACAGCACGTACGTACGAGGAAGCAGATACACCAGCATGTGTTTGAGATAACTGCCGTGATGAACGTGTTCTGACTCAAATCTTTGTGGATCATCGTCAGAGGTTTCGTTATCAGAAACACCTTCAGGAAGAGCAGACGTGTCCCCACGCCTACCACTGGCCATACTTCTAGAGAAAAGTATCTCTAAGTCTTCATAGCCAGGAAATTGCTTACCCTTAATGCGGGCATAAGATTTGTTCGTCTGTATGCAATAAGAACCGAGATGTTAAATTATGCTAACTATTTGCTTCATTACCAAATTTTTGATAGCTATGTACGTAACACTCACCGTAATAACCTCATCCCACATTTGATGATCGCCGGGGTTGGCAGCTTCAAGATAGGATCCCAACCCCATCCTGATCGATTTGCCAGGTTGTAATACATGTTGAAAGTTTTTTTAAGAACTTTCAACCTATTTTTCAGGTTCGTATAGGTGAAATCCTTACTGGTTTGTTGATTAAACACAAGTGTCATCTTCCTCCAAGTCTCCTTTGAAAAAATACCATTTTGAGAATGTCCTTCATCATTAGCTTGCCTCATTAAGCCAAGCATTATGAGATCGAGGGTATCTGTCCAATTCGGAGCCCTCTTACGTGATGATACATTGACATCAATTCTTTCTTTATCTCGAGATTTAGACATTTTTATCCAACACTGTAACACCGACAAAACATAAATAAAACATAAATTAGGTACAAAAATATCAACAATTACAACAGTAGAGTATGATTAGTGTTTTTGAAATTGTTAAAGTAATATTTTCTGGTTATAAATGTCCAAGGATTATATTTTCATATGTAAGTTGTGTGGCAGATGCAATCAATGATCCCACATCCATAGCTATGTTTCAAGTTTCGAATATATACATTACAAATAATTTGAAATATCACATATCATACCATTAGCATTCAGTTTTCGATTTCTTTTAATATATCACATATCATACTATTAAGCTTTCCATGTAGAGAAAGACAAAAAAATTCGGAGAAACATAGAACGCACCAAACCAGAGCACTAAATCCCTGGAAACTCAAACCACGAATCCAAAAAAAATTATGGCCTCTGGGCGTCGGTCGTAATGCACTTTTATGTCTCTATGCACCTCATGGGCATTTTTTTTCAAAGATTATATGATTTGTTTACTTCCTGTAGAGTTATAAATGACATTCTAAGTTGCTGCAAATATCTAAAATATCAATAAGTGATAATGTGTTGGAACAAACTTCTAATAATAGAATTAAATAATTTTTCAGTTGGTAGATGTGCATCAAGTTTAGTGCCTTAATTAGCTTTAAAATGTGCATCTGTAGCTAAAATCTTGTTAAACTTTATGAAAGGTTTAGTGAGAAAAGTGGAGGTCAAACTAGAAAAGTGGAGGTCAAACTATAACGGGACCTGAGAGACTCATTAATCAGTTTTCTGGGCTATGCATGAGAGACAACTGAGTTGCTTTCTAACAACATGAGTGCGATCGCCGGAGCCAGGAGAGGAGATTTGAGATTAGAGTAGGAGGCTTGGGGTTGAACGGGGGGCATGGGCATCCTGCATCGGATGTGGGAACCGGGGTTGAGGAAGGAGATCGGAGCCGAGGAGGTGGGCTTGGGGTCACACGGGGGCGGAGAGGACATCAGGTGCATACACCGGAGCCGAGGAGGGAGATCGGAGCTGGGAAGAGCTACGGGTCATGCTGGGGGAGGGTAGGGGGCATCGTGACCTCGGGTGCGTGCACTAGGGCCGGGGAGGGAGATCAAAGCCTGGGGGGTCGTGCGGGTAGGGGGTCACATGGAGTCGGAGGCGGCGGCGGGGTCGCATGGAACAGGGGACGGCGGCGGGGTTGGGCTGGCGGTGAAGCAATGGAGATTTTACCTTAGAGGAGACGATCGGAACGATGAAGACGACGATCAGAACGGCGAAGCCGGAAGGCCAGCCATGGAGAGACAGAGACTTCACTGCTTCCGTCTCGGACAAATACTCTCTCTGATTTTAAGCCCCCATAAACCCTAACCAATGCCCTAACCGTTGCTCTTGATAATAAAGGAGATTGAGGAAGAGAGGGACCAGACAATACCATACCTGGGAGGAGACCGACCGTGAATAAGGAGTACAGGGGACGGAGACACCGGAGCGAGACGAAGAAATCAAGGACACGGAGCGAGACGGAAAATCAAGGCCTTCTCTTCAGAATGAGTCGGGACAAAGAGGGTTCGAGAAGAACACCGATCGGCCATTTACATGGATGCCCTTGGAATACCAAATCACGAATAACGTAATTCCATGGGAACCCATGGAATTAGAATTCGTGAATAAGGCCGTGTTGACCGGAATAAAGCCACCACCCCATTCTCCCTCGTTAATTGGGCTGTTTGGCATTTTAACCGCGAATAAGGACTTATTCTTCGCTGTATTCCGCAACCAAACACGGCCAATATGTCCACCTTATTATCCAAATTTAATTTATTCAATTACTAGTATTTATTATTTAATAACTTTTTTATTAAATTTGATACATTCATATCTAGCCAATACTACATGGCGCCGAAGCCCAATTGCATCCAACATATACCCAGCAACCTGAGAAACCAAGCTACCTCCTAATACCTTACCACCTGAACATCAAACCATGTGCTAACTAACCCACTACGAGATGGTAGCCATTACCAGATCCATCACAGCCTATTCTAGTCGCACATGTTCCAGAAGCGGCTACCATTAATACATGCTGCCTAAGAAATGTCTAGTCAGAGGGATGTGCCGTGCTGGTCACCACTCCTTGCTCCACTAATCATGGCATGGTTTCTGCAATGAGCATGCTTGTAATCATCGGGATATACTAGATGCCACTTCCCTGCAGCTTATGACATACTTTTCTTTACCTTTAGGTGTCAAGTGCATACCTATAACTTGTTCTCTAGGGATCTTTAAAAAGATCAAGCAAAGCCGAGGTAAGCCAAGAGAGATTATGGTAAACGGGCCAATGGAGAAGAATAAAGAGACAAGGCAAAGTGGAACCGAAAATCCCCATCTCGAGAAAGAGCTATCATCTTGAGAGCACACCTCATGTTGAAATCGATAGATAAAAATATGCAAAAATCAGTTCATAAAATCTTAAACACAGAAGCAATAACTATGAAAACTTTTTCATAGATGCATGCCAATTTAAAATCAATTAAATATTCATCTATTTACAAACAAACATGCTTAGAAATATAGAAAAAATCATATCTGAATTTTAAAATTAGATAAGGAGAAAATAACTTGAAGCGCAAATCCTTTTCTTCTTCTAATCAGATCCAAATCTGGCTGAATTCCAAGATTTCTGTCGGAGTCGCAAAAATACATTAACTCTGTTGGTTTCCACATAGGACAAGCTCCTAATCGAGTTCCCGAGACCCTTGAAGTACTAGCTCATTCATAGGCCCCTCTTTTGGCATGGATCTGTAGCCTCCTGGAATTAGAACTAAAAGGCTTCAACCCAAATGCTTCGTGCTGCGGAAAAGATTTCTCCTAGAGTTTTTAGAAAAAAAAATCTGATATTTTTTCTTAATCCTCTCTTAATAAACTCTTTATTTCTCTCTATTTTTGTAGGGTTTTTAGACATGGAACCAAGAAGAAAAAGATGGGAAATCAGATTAGCGATGGGAAGAAGTATTGGATGATTGTCACGTGCTCAACTTACTTCCCATATTTAACATGGTAATTGTTGCACTATCCCCTGATATTCCACACCTAAATCAGATTAGTTCCATCCAAATTCAAATACAATTGGATTAGGATTGATTCTAATTCAAATAGGAGTCTAAGTGGAAGAGGAAACCTCATAGTGCCTCCTTTCTTTCCTTAACACCCACATAGAAGTAAGGACGTGAATTAATCATACCATAATCCTTCTTTTGGTTAGTCAATCTAAGAGGACAAAGTCCAATCCAATTGGATTAGGTGTCTAGTTTAATTAGGTTCAAATTTGACCTAATTTGGACTTAAATCAAGTCTGATTCGAATCGAATTCGAAAAGACTATCAACCTTATTTTAAATAGGATTCAATTCCAAGTCTAACTAGAAAAATTAAATCCAATTAAACTTTAATTAAATCAAGCCCAATTAAATTAAATATGATTTAAATTAATTAAGATTTAATTCATAATTTAATTAAGTCCAATTATATTACAACATTTATAATTAAACCTCTTATGCTAATAATTAGCAGCTAGTAAATTTGTAAGCTTTATATAATAGCAGTTTCAAAATTCAAATCATCAATCTAATTGATAATTTAAGTTTGATCCAAGCTCTTGATCAGGTTAAGTACCTTTTATATGTGGCCCCTCAGGTTTTAATATGTTTGGTTGTGAGATATACTATAATCCCTATCATGGTATCATCGAAACTCTTTCGATAGACCAAAACTATTCTAGCTCAATCCTAATAAGACTCGTTGATCTGAAAATGATCCTAGTGAGTTCTCACCAACACCAATAATACCTACCAATATGTAGTAGCAACCTAGCAGATCAGAAAGATGAACCCCTAGGTATAGTTACCATATGACCAAGTTCCTCTATCGAAAGTTTCAACAGAATGCAGATCATGAAATCTCGTCAAATCCTAAGCATCTATCATATACTAGACTAATTAGCTTGAGTCTAATCATGATTCCTATGAAAACTCCTTTCTATTATCACACTACTATGGCCACAGATTTAAGGACTCAGCCTATTAGGTCATATAGAACTATACCTCAACTACTAAGACTGATAGTTTCTCTATAACTGCACTTCTACTCCTACAATGAACCTACAATAGCCAACGAATAGCACAAGGCCCCGAATGGCTAGGAACCATATTTATGTACTGTCAAACTACAACAATCCTACTATAAGTGGTTAAAATACCGCAAGTCAAAGAACTACTCATACAACTTAGCATCGAGAAGTCACTGATAAGTGAGTAGTCATCCATATGACTTCTTATTATTTAGTCATGCTTAATACTATTGATTTGTATCAACCATTTGCATTCTCGCTCCAGTGTTGCTTCATTGTAGGCTCGAGACTCATCTACCCTAAAGAAAAGTGATCCTTGTACCAATCTTGATAGATTGATCACTATCCCCATGAAGATCTAATGATCGGGAGCAGTTAGGAGTTAACCTATAATGACACGTCTCAAATTTTCAACTCTTGAGAATATGTGTCATTGTCCATTAACTCCTTGGACAATTTACAAACACATCACATATGAATGAAAAAGAAAAATACCTAATTTTAATAATTTCAATGAATTAAGTATAAAATATATCCTAGAAAAGATACAATGTGTCATGCCAACTTGGCTTCTAAGGCATGCATCTAACACCCCGAAGCTCCCTGATTCTGCGAGCATTTATCTAAGTATCTATCAACATATTTGCAAGCCTATGTAAATACTTTTCACATCTCATAAAGTATCTTGGCCTCCGCAACTGCACTCACTAGTGTGCCATCTCCTTAGAATTGGGTCATATACACACTGAGAGCCCCTTCTCATATAGACCTCATTCTATCTCCCTCCTTTGTTCCTTCTTTAGCTCCTCCCTCTGCTTTACTTTAAATACCAGAGGAAACTCCAAGCCTCCTCTATTTGCCCATCCAAGAGACTGACTTAGGCATCAGAGAGTCTACCACCAAGGAACCCCCTACCCTCCCCCGTATGGGCTTTTTGACCGTTCTTTGTCTTGCTAGACCGACTCCTAACAATAGGCCACTGCAATATCAGGCTTCCCAGTCAGCAGCCACCTTAGCTCTAGCCATATACGAGTCGAGCCTGAGTTAGCACCACCTCCTAGAATGGTAATAGATTGGTGCTAGAGGAAGGGCCATAGGTACTTGTAAACTTCATTGAGGTTTAGAGTTTACCTTGAATGCATCTTGTCTCCGGTTCGTGCCATGGCTAAAGGCAAGAGGATAATCATGTCTGCTATTGCCGAGCATCTGTAAGGGAAGAGGCAAGACCATCAACTACTCCGACCATCACTGTCGAGCAGTTATAGTACCTTTTCTAGCAAGTCGAAGTGCTAATGACCTTGATGTAGGGCTTATAGCAAGCCCTACCAAGATTGGAGGTGGAGCCAACCCACTACCTGTCTCCAGTGCATCCACCTTCCTTTAGATGATGCAAATAACCTAAGGTATGAGGCAATCAACCCGAAGTATGAGGCAAGCCACGGGCCCTCTCGTCAAGCCAGAGAACCCCGAGGCAAAGAGATCAGCTTGAAGTGCAAGGTGAGCCTCTCGATGAGCCTTGCCCCAGACCACCGCATCTCGTAGCCATCACTCCCATTGGGAGCTTGATGAGGGTGTCAACCTGACTCTTCAATTTTTGTTTCCTTCTCCACACAATATACTTCATTGGAGGAATTTTCGAGCCATCGCCCCACCTAGCAGTCTAAGCGACCAGGTGAGCTAGCCCACAAGCTCTAGGATATGGATGGTTACCAGAAGAAGCTTCACTAACAAAACTTGCCTTCGGGTAGTGAGCCTCAGTTCATGGTTCGTCCCCTATTTTCTTGTAAGATCATGGAGGAACCAGTGCCTCACCATTTCAAGATGCTTGCTATAGAGGCCTACGATTGCATCACCAACCCCTTCGATCACCTAGAAAGCTCTAGGTCCCTTATGCTTCTCCTGGGGCATCTAATACCCTTATGTGCAAGTCCTTCCTAACTATCTTCTAGGAAGTGGTGAGAGCTTGATACACTGAGCTCATGCCTGGATCGATTCACTCCTTCGAAGAGTTAAACCACTAGTTTATGGCCTAGTTCCATAGAAGTAAGAGGCTCGAGTAAGGCTTCGACTTCTTCTTTGTCCAACAGGAGGAAAGCAAGTCTCTTCGCCACTACATGGGCCACTTCAAAATGGCCATGCTGGAGGTTCATGACCTCGAACCCCCCATTGCTATGTCGGCCTTAAAAATGGGACTGTGTGGAGGTAGTTTTCATTTTTCTCTCTCCAAAAAGTTTTCCAAAAGCCTTCCTGAACTCCTGGCTCATACCAAAAAGTATGTCAATGCCGAGGAGGGTATGATGGAGAAATGAAAGGAGAAAGGTGATCGAAAGCACCCTCAAGAGGACACACTCCCGTCCTCCCCTTCCTTCTCAGCTGCAACAACAGCAACAATAGAAGAAGAAGCAAGACAAGGAGTTCCATCCTCATTTTGGAAGTCCCAAGTAGCCTTGCCATAAGGACATCACCCTTCTAAATGCTCCCCAAGGGCAAATCCTGATAGAGATCAAAGGTCAAGCTATTATCCAATGGCCGAGGAAGATGAACAAAAAAACTTAGAAGGATCCCAAGAAATATTGCAAATTTTATTAAGACTACGGGCATGACACCGAGGACTAATTCAGTGAGGCTACCTGCATAGCTACATTAGTTAGCCCAACACCTCGGAGGCCATCGGTAGGGAGCCCCAACCAATAACTAAACTCCCTACAGAGAATGGGATCCTCATCAGCACCATCTCGGGAGGGCTAACCACTGGGAGGACAAGTTCCTCTAGGGGTGAGCCTAGCTAGGATAGCTGCCCAGACCAAAGATTTCCCAGCCTAAGCACTAGAAGGCAAAGGAGGAGTCCATTACCTTCTCCACTACTGACACCAATGGAGTTATGTTTCTGTATGATAATCTTATGGTTGTTCTTCTCTCTATCTCAAATTAGGATGTAAAAAGAATTCTAATATATAATGGCAGCTCTACAGATATTCACTTTTATGAAACTTTCTTAAAGATGGGCCTCCCTAGGGATCACCTCCAAAGGTCGACACCCCTCTAATTGGCTTATCTGGAGATGCTGTCCCTATGGAAGGCATCATCACTCTCCCTGTGATAGCTGTCCAGGCCCAAAGACAGGCCATGACCTTACTGGAATCTTGGTGGTCAGAATCCTAGCAACTTATAATGCCATCTTGGGGAGACCAGGATTGAACACTTTGCAAGCCATGTCTCGACCTGCCACCTACTCATGAAGTTCCTACCCCCATGGGTTAGGCAAGGTTCGAGGCAACCAAGTCTTAAAAAGGTAGTGCTACATGGTGACCCTCAAGAGCAAAAAGCTGAAGGAAGCCATGTCCATAGAGAGCCTTGACCTTCAGGATCTCGACCTCCGGGATCAGCAGAAGCTGTAGCAAGGAGAGCCTACAGAAGAATTGGTTCTTATTCCCCTAGGTCCATCTAACTTCTCCCATGTGGTTTATATTGGGAATGAGTAGAGCAAGGAGTCCATGCCCACTTGGTGGATTTTCTCTACATGAACATCAACATCTTTATGTGGATAGTAGCAGATATACCAGGCATCAATCCTAAGGTCATGATGCATCATCTTAATGCCGATCCTTACAGTCCTAGTTCACCAAAAGAAAAGAAGCTTTGCCCCTGAGCACTAGTGAGCCATCAAGTAGGAGGTGGAGAAGCTTCTAGAGGCCAGCTTCATTTAAAAAATTCAGTACACAGACTGGCTCATCAACATGGTCTTGGTAAAAAAGGTCAATGGTAAATATCAGGCATGTATTGACTTCATCGATTTGAACAAGGCCTACCCAAAAGATTATTTCTCCCTATCCAGGATTGATCAGCCTATGGACTCAACCTCTGGGCATGAGACCCTCAGCTTCATGGATGTCTTCTTTGGGTACAACTAGATCCAGATGATGCCTGAAGATGAGAAAAAGATGGTGTTCATCATTAACCAAGGGTTGTACTACTATAAAGTCATGCCCTTCAGCCTGAAGAATACCACAGCCACCTACCAGTGACCAATCAACAAAGTTTTTAGTGACCAGATTAGATGTAACATGGAAGTATACATTGACGACATGTTGGTGAAAAGCTACAAGGAGGGTCAACATGTGGTGGACCTAGAGGAGACCTTCTAGATGCTACGAAGGTATCATATGTAGCTCAACTCAAGTAAGTACGTGTTAGAAGTCTCTTTTGGGAAGTTTCTAGGTTTCATGGTATCACATTGTGGAATCAAAGGGAACCCCAAGAAGCTCCAGGCAATCTTGGAGATGACACCCCCAAGAACTGGAAGGAGGTTCAATGTCTTGCGGGGCAGGTCAATACATTAAGATGATTTGTGGCAAGATCTGATGATAAGTGCCTATCCTTCTTCAAGGCCTTAAGATAGATCAAGGATTTCTAACGGATAGAGGAGTGCTGGATCACCTTTGAGCAACTCAAGACCTACCTCGCCACCATGCCACTTCTCACAAGGCTAGTTATGGGGGAAATGCTCTACCTCTACTTAGCAATCTTCTCCATGGCCGTGAGTTCTATGCTCGTCCGAGAAGAGGATGGAGTGTAGAAGCCAGTTTACTACAACTAGATCCTCAAGGATGCAGAGACCCGGTACTCATAGGTGGAGAAGGTCATCTTTGCACTTCTGACCTTGACAAGGCATCTTTGTCCTTACTTCCAAGCTTATTTCATATGCCAGATTTTACAAAAGATTGATGCCTTCGAAAGGGTCACTAAATGAACAGTGGAGTTAGATAAGTTTGACATTCATTATTAACCTCGTCCATCTATCATGGCCCAGGCTTTGGTAGATTTCATCATAGAGTGCACCATTCCTGACTGGGTAGAGACCGGACCAATGCTGATGGAGCTAGTAGAGCCAGAGCCAGTGGACGAGCCTTGAACTCTTTATGTTGATGGTGCTTCAAAACTAGAGGGTCCAGGGCTAGGATGATCCTTGCCAGCCCGGAGGGAGTCGTCACCGAACAGGAACTTCATTTTGACTTCAAGGCATCCAACAATGAGGTAGAGTATGAAACCCTTCTCATAAGGTCGAGGCTCACTCGTGAGCTTAGGGTTCAGCATCTTCAAGTCTTCAATGATTCCCAGTTTATGTGGGGCAGGTTCATGGTGAGTTCTACACCAGAGCCCCTACTATGGAGAGGTATCTCAAATAGATAAGGGAGATCGCTTCATCCTTCTTTTCCTTTGAGATCATGCAAATCCCTTGGATAGAGAATACCCAGGCAGACCTACTATCGAGATTGGTGACCTTTGGCTACGTGGACATCTCAAAGACTACTTAGTTGGAGAACCTTGAAAGTCTAGTATCGAGGAGGAGCCAGCCCCGGTCTTCCAAACGAGTGTGAGTCTTGGTTGATGGATCCCTTGATCCATTACCTGTAGGAAGGGATGTTACTAGAGGACAAGGCTAAAGCAAGAAAGCTCAAGAATTAGTCTGCTTTGTTTGTGGTACTCGATGGAAAGCTCTACAAGTGAGCCTACTTGATGCTACTCCTCCGCTACCTTCGACCCTCAAGAGTAGACTTTGCCCTTTAGGAGGTTCATGAAGGGATCTATGGCATCCATGAAGAAGCCATACCTTGGCCTATAAAATCTTAAGACAAGGATACCATTGGCCAAGCATTCTCAAGGATGTTGTCGAGTACGTTCGACGCTGCAATTATTGCTAGAGGCATGCCAATATCCAGCACCAACCAATTTTACCTTTCAACTCCTTGAGCTCCCAATGGCACTTCAGTCAATAGGGAATAGATATCCTTGTCCCTTTCCCACTGGCCATTAGGTAAAAGAAGTTTACGATTGTTGCCATTGACTACTTCTCCAAGTAGGTCAAGGCAGAACCTCTAGCCTGGATCATTTGAGTAGGAGGCCTAGAAGTTTGTTTAGAAATAATTATCTGAAACTTCAGACTTCCTCACATCATCATCATCGACAATGGCAAATAGTTTGATAATGCATCCTTTAACAAGTTCCACAAGGACCTGCGAATCAACATCGGTTCACCTCAGTCATGCATTTATAGATAAATGAAGAAGCTAAAGTAACTAATCGGATGATTCTTCAAGGTTTGAAGACTTGGCTAGATAAGGTTGGAGGACCCTAGGCAAAAGAGTTATACAACATCCTCCGAGCCTACGTACGACTCACTAGCTTTCAATGGGGTGAGACACTATTGAACCTCACCTTCAAAATGGAGGTTGTCATTCCCCTAGAAGTGGTCTTGCTGTCACATCAAGTCAAAGCCTACAACGAGCAATGCAATTTGGAAGACTTAAAGATGAATCTCGACCTCTTGGAAGAGGTCCGAGGCAATGCTTGTGTCCAGATGGCAATGTACCAATGATGCACGGCCCACTACTTCAATGCCCACATGAAGGTGAAGCAATTCTAGCCAAGAGATCTTGTTCTTTGAAAGGTAGCTATCAATCAACCCACTAAATATGAAAACTCTCTTCAAACTAGAAAGGACGCTACTATGTTGATGAAGTGGTCCGACCTGGGACCTATCGATTGGAGCAGTTGGATGGCACCCCCATTACCTGCATGTTGAACTTTGACATCTCTGACCATACCATCAATGAGATGTATCCATATCTACTGTAGCCAGTTTCTTCAATGAAAATTCTCCTTTTGATTCTATGAAGAATGTGCAATAAAATCTAGGGACATCTCTAAAAAGACCTGGTGAGATTGACCCAAGCAAGGTTCTCACACCTCTTATTCTCAAAAATCATGGCAAGGTTATCCTAGGCAGGGTTCTTACACCCCTTATTCTAAAAAGCCCTAGTCGAGCAGTCAGATGCCTAGATTGGGTGTAAACACCAGTGATTCTTGGCTAAGCAATAAGCCTCCTAGGCACCATAAGTGAGGTTGCCTTAGGCTGAGATTTCATACTCCTTATTCTTAGAAGGCCTGGGCGAGGTTATCCCAGTGGGGAGTAATCAGACTCCCTAGCTAGAACATGATCCCCTAAATCCCGGTTAAGCAGTAAGCCTCCCAAGTTTCAAGGTCTTAGATAATGCTATCTCAAGCACCCTGGGGAGCAGTCAGATGCCGAGTAAGGTTGTCCCTACCACCTTGGCAAGGCTTATTGCTTAGCTAGGTTGGGGAGCAGTCACGATACCCATTGTTGCCGTTCGGATCATCATGGCCTGCAGCTCCTACATGGCACCGGGCAGTACCTTCTTTCACCTGATGTTCATCATGCGTGCCTGGTCCTGCAAAAGAAAGGAGACCCGGGCTGGAAAACCCGGCAAGGGCACTCTGATGATCAAGTCAGTAGGAGATCTAGGGGAATAGATCCTCCCCGGTGGATCTTAAGTTGGTTTTCACTGCAGGAGGTCACGAATGAAAATGGTAGAATGGGGATTGGAGAGGAGAAGGAGGTCACGAGCAGTGGTGGCTGTGGCCGTTGGAACTCTTCGGGGGAGTTCTTCGATAGCCGAGATGCTTCAGGTCTCCTGGTGTTCCCTCTTCCTCCTCGCTTACTTCTCGGAGTTCCTCTAGGATCTCTTATAGGTGAAAGGCCTGTTAGCATGGTGCCCCCTTCGGCCTGGCCTCGGCCAGACCCGGATTGGTTGTAGGCCCTTCCTGGGATGTGAAGGGGGCATGCCCATTTTTGATGGGGAGGTACGTCGTGGGTTCCCCCGCTCTGGCAAGGTGCCATGCCAGGGGTAAACCGCCAAAGCCTCGGTCGGGGGTGGATGCCATAGGGTCAAAACCCTCTTCATCCGGGCAGTGCAATAGGTTGGTGGAGAAATGCGGTGCCTTGGGCAGGGCACTCTTTCCCAGATGGTGTTTATGGTGGCCTGAAGGGGATCTGTCACTTCGGCGAGATACTCCACCATAAGTCCACGTACCTTTTCATCCTTAGGCTTCTAGGTGACGTGCTAACACCTGCTAGATGTGTCAGCTTTTCCATGTTATGACGTACCATGGAGTGACGGCATCTATCGACGTCCCTCTTCACCACCATAGGAGTGCCCACGGGAGAGGTCACATCATCTCGCGATTAATATCTAGTCCAGGCGAGGTCGACGCGGACTAGAACGGACCTTGAAAAGGGGTTGCTTTGATGGATAGGTCCAGAGAGCAGGAATGTGACCTCCGCCGAGGTCAACCTTAGGGGAACCACTCGATGAAAGGTACGAGGCATGACCTCAACCGAGGTTCGACCTCAGGGGAACCACTCGGTGCAAGGTACGGGCAAGACCTTAGTCGGGGTTCGACCTCATGGAAAACACTCGGGTGCGCGGTACGGGGCATGACCTCAATCGGGGTTCAATCTCAGGGAAACCACTCTAGCACGAGATACGGGCATGACCTCAATCGGGGTTCGACCTCAAGGGAACCACTCAGTGCGAGGTGCGAGGCAGGACCTTGGCAGGGTTCGACCTTAGGGGAACCACTCCGGTGTGAGGTACAAGGCATGACCTCCACTGGGGTTCGACCTCAGGGGAACCACTCCGGCATGAGGTACAAGGCACAACCTTAGCTAGGGTTCGACCTTAGGGGAACCACTCCAGCATGAGGTACAAGGTAATGGTGCGGGCACCAGACTCAGAAAAAGACTTCATGGCTCCATCTGGATCTCTGTTTGACCTTGCCCGAAGAATTAGGGTTTTCTAGTTTTGTAATAAGGGTTGACTTGGTCAACTTAATTTTAATCTTAAGTCTGTATTTCCCTGCATTTAAATTTGTTGAGTCATGTTGACTCAGTACAAGTCCTAGTAGTGGTCTAGGTCTTCTCCAGGTTGGTGCCATTTTTTTTTTCCAGTCAAGTCAAGGCCAAGCAAGTGGGCGCCACACTCCCAGCCACACGCCATAGTCCAGGAGGCACCACAACTGCATCCCAGTGTCTTGGTCCCCACACCCAAGGGAGCAAGAATTTTTCTTGAAGCCAAAATCAAGGAGGCGCCCCATATATACCTTAAAAGGCCAAGCTAAAGAAAGAAAGAGGCATTTCTTTGGGAGCACTTCAAGGGGGCGCCCAATCCATGCCTAAAAAGACCAAAGCAAAGTTGGGAAGAGCCATGACTTGGGGAGAAAGAAAAGGAGGTGTCCAAAAGAGTTGAACCATTGAAGGAAGAACCCTAAATTCAAGGAGAAGACTTAGGAGGTGCCATCTTTCTACCTTTTGAGAGGACTTTCATGACTTTTAGGGCTGCCCACTCCTTGTAGGACTCTTTGGTTGGCCAAGAGGGAGAATATTTCCTACCAAAAGTATAGGCTAGGGAGTTTAGTCCCACATGGGAAATGTATGAAATTTTATTTCTTTGTTATGTCTATATATTCAACTCTATGTAACTCTTGAATGATAATGAGTAAATGAAATCTTTTCTTGTGTTGAGCAACCTTGTGTTCTCTCTTTCCGCACTTCTTTGAGTGTTGAGCTCCGTGAGGGAGTAAATCCGGGTTTCATTGGAGCCTTGAGGAGGTGAGAGATCTCCAAAGTTACCAAAACCCTGCCACGTTTTCATCCTGGCCGCCAACCCTAATTTCCTTTCATCATCCTAGCCGCCAACACCCAAATTCCTAAACCCTATTCCCACTTCATTCAAGGCCGCCATCTCCTTCTCCAAGCCGCCGCCCTACCAGCCAAACCCTAAATCCACTCAATCTTCCATCGCCACCTCCATACTCTTCCCTCATCTTCAAAGTTCGAGCAATCCGGAGCTATCCCAGGTAAAGGTCTCTTCTTGAGTTTCTTACATCCTTATATTGTTCTTCATCCTTTCCAGATCCAGAGTATGAGAAGAAGGCCAACCTTGCCATAGGACTACAATCCGAGGATCCATTGCGAAGATATCCCGTCTCCAAGGATCCTACAATCTGCTCGAGAGTGTCCTTCAATTGAAGCAAAGAGAGATATCACAGTCATGTATAAAACCTTCTCTTCTCTCTTCGTCTGTTTCTTGAAAGAGGAGTAAACCCTAGGTCTGGGGGTTCTCAATCCCCAACGATCCTACTTCTTTATTACTCTGATAATCTACTCTTTTGAATTGTGCTTTCTTTCAGTGCATATTTTCTTTCAATATTAGTTAGCCTTGTTTTTGAGTCAAGCCAACTTCTAACAAAACATAAAAAAAATTAGTCTTAATTTACTTTCGCATCGCATCATCTTATTTGTTCTGCATCATTTTTGGTATCAGAGCCCTGTCTAGGGTTCTTGCTTGTTTGATTATTTTTTCGTTCTTTTTACTTTTGCTGCCTGGAGTAGACTCCCCTGGCCGTCCGGTCCTAGGAACAAGCGAGATGCAAGCCTCCTCCTCCCATTCCACGGGGGTTCCTAGGGCGTGTAGGGGTGCCACTGGGTTATAACTTCTAGGCAGGGATTGTAAACGGGACACACATTCTCTTTTCTACCAGTAACTACCCTGTTATTTGAATTGTTTCTTCCTGAAGAAATTCTAAATTAATTAATTCTTATTTTGCTGGAACCAGTATAATTGAAAGTAATTTACATAAATTTTCATGATTTATTAATTTCTGTAGATTTTCTGAGATCAATTTTACTGCTGTTCTGCTTTTTATTTTCTGCAAGCTATTTTTTTATTTGAGTGTGCATAAATTGAATCTATCTTAAGGGCACCGAAGTTGCAAAATAAGGGGAGGATTGAGACCCTCTCCTTAGCACAAAACCACCTCCCGTGCATTCGAACCTAAGCCTTTAATCTTAAAATTAATTAGACCTAATTTGCCCTAGTGGGCTAGGGACACCAACTGATCGGGTCTAGGCTAGTGTTGAGTCAGTTTGTCTAGTTGCTCTGTGTGTGCTTTGTAGTCAGTGTCTAGAACGGTGGTTCAGGAATTCTATCCCGAAGGGCTTGTGTGCTGGTCAGCCTACCTAGCCAATCACTGATTGGTGTCTAGGATTGGCAATTAGGGACCTAACACTCCCCTTACACCTGCCTGGCTGAGTCCCGAGTTACTATAGGCTAGCTTGCCACTCTGATTGGGCATCTAGTTTGGGCTCTAGGTCTAGTTAGCCCGTAGTCATTTCAGTCGAGTCTCATTTGGTGAGCTTGCTTGCATCATCATGTCCACCCGGAATGGAGTACCCTACCAACCTGGTCAAACCCAACCTGATTTAGAGGCCATGATTAGAACTCTTACCGAAAGTATGACCAAATTGAGTCAGGATATGACTGATACTGTTGCCCAGTTTAGGAATCAAGTCCATGAGGATCTTACCCAGCTTAGGGATCAAGTCCAAGTACTTGAGAAACCTAGACATCAGAATTGGACTCCGGACCCATATTTTAATGTGCCTCAACCTCACCCACACCAGGAGCCTAGAAGACCTTTATACAGAGATCCTGAACCTAATTATAGGAGGCCTGACCCAGAGCCTGAAGATAGAGATGAGAGGTTCATCCGGAACATCAAATTAGATGCACCCACTTTTGATGGTAGCTTAAATCCTAAGGTGTATTCTGATTGGGAGGGTGAGATGGACCAGTACTTTGAGTGGTATACCATGTCTGAGGAAAGGAAGTTCAAGTTTGCCAAGATGAAGTTAGTGCGTCAAGCTAGGTTATACTGGGAGAATATTGAGCTAACCACTAGGAGACGAAATGTTGAGCCCATAACCACTTGGTAGGGTATGAAAGAGAAGCTTAGAGATAAGTACCTACCCATTTCATACCAGCAGAATCTGTTAGATCAATGGCAAACCTTGAAATAAGGGAACCGATCTGTCTTAGACTACATAGCCACCTTTGATGAGTACTTGATGAGATGTGATGTGAGTGAAGCCCATGAGGTCACTTTGTCTAGATTTAGGGCTGGACTTAGGGAAGACATTAAGAGGGAGTTATTTCTGAGAGAGGTTACTGACCTAGACCAAGCCTATCAGATTGCACTGAACACTGAAGAATTTTAGAGAGGACCTATACCTTCTAGGGTTAGTGCCCCAATCCCAAGAAATGGACCTAGCCAAGTTACCCCTAGCAAACCTTTTCAGGGTATTCCCACCCCTAGGCCCATGGACAAAGATAAGGCACCTGACACCCAGAGAACCCCTAGTTCTAGTATCACCTGTTTTAAGTGTCAGAAACCAGGTCATATCTCCAGCCAGTGTATAGCCATAGCCTGTTTTAAGTGCCATAGGGTAGGTCATGTTTCTTTAAAAGTGCCCACGTAGATCCCTTTACATAGAAGAGGGAGAGGAAGAGAATTCCGGGCCCAATGAAGAATTTGAAGAAGAAGTTTATGAGGCCGGAATGAACTTGGTTGATGAGTATGAAGGAGAGGAGGAACCCACAGAGTCTGACCAGTTAGGAGTTGTGAGATGCATCCTGTCCCAGAGTAGAGTTTAGGAGAATTGGCGTAGGACTAACATCCTACAGACTTTCCTTAAATTAGGGGATAAGGTATGTAAGATCATCATAGATAGTGGGAGCTATGTGAATGCCATTTCTGCTAGCACTGTCAAAATGTTAGGCTTAACCCCAGTCCCCCACCCCAACCCCTATAAGATTTCTTGGGTAGACTCTACCTCTATACCTATCCAGTCTAGATGTTAGGTCCAAATCCAGATGCAATCCTATCAAGAGAAGATTTGGTGTGATGTCTTACCCATGGGGGTGAGCAGTATAATTCTTGGGAGACCTTGGTTATATGATCATGATGCCACCCTCTTAGGAAATCCAATACCTGTGTCTTTAGTTTTAATGGGAAAAAGATCACAATCCATTCAGTCCCTCCTAAGGACAAGGTAGCTAAAGGACCCAATAAGGTCAAAGAGATGAAGACTGGAATGAACATAATTAGTGCTAAGGATCTAGAACAAGAAATTCATAATGGTTCACCCATTTGGATGTTGACTGCTAAGGAACTTAGGACTCCTACACCCTCAGAGCCTCCTCAGGAAGTTAGGCCTTTGTTAGAAGAATTTGAGGATATTTTTCCCAAGGATCTGCCAGACCACCTTCCACCTCTTAGGGATATCCAGCATTCCATAGATTAATCCCAGGAGCTACTTTACCCAACTTTCCCCATTATAGGATGAATCCATCTGAGCATAAGGAACTGCAAAAGCAGGTTGGAGAATTGTTGAGGAAGGGGTTCATTAGAGAGAGTCTTAGCCCTTGTGCAGTCCCTGCACTCTGACCCCAAAGAAAGATGGCACATGGAGGATGTGTGTTGATAGTCGTGCCATCAACAAAATCACAATCAAGTATAGGTTCCCATCCCTAGACTAGATGACATGCTAGATATGATGGCCGGTGCAATGGTTTTTTCCAAAATTGATCTCAAGATCGGCTATCATCAGGTTAGAATTAGACCAGGGGATGAGTGGAAAACCGCTTTCAAAACTAAGGATGGTCTCTACGAATGGGTTGTTATGCCTTTTGGGTTATCCAATGCCCCTAGTACTTTCATGAGGATTATGATCCAGGTGCTTAAAGCTTTCATAGGGAAGTTTGTAGTGGTCTATTTCGATGACATCCTGATCTATAGTAAGACCCCTGCAGACCACCTAGGCCACCTTAGACAAGTCTGCCAAGTTTTGAGGAATTATAGTCTCTACGGTAATCTCAAGAAGTGTGAATTCATGACCAGTAGAGTTATCTTCCTTGGTTTTGTAGTAACCCTGATGGTGTGGCTGCCGATCCAGAGAAGATTAGGTCCATAGTAGAATGGCCAGAGCCGACCAGTGTGCATGAAGTTAGGAGTTTCCATGGCTTGGCTACCTTCTATAGACGATTCATCAAGGAGTTTAGTACTGTAGTTGCTCCTATCATAGACTGTATTAGGAAGGAAGAATTTCAGTGGACTAAAGCAGCCCATAAAGCCTTCCTAGATCTTAAGGATAGGATGACCCAGGCACCCATTTTGAGGTTACCCGACTTTTCTAAAATATTTGAGGTTGCCTGTGATGCTTCAGGTGTAGGTATAGGTGGAGTCCTAAGCCAAGAGAATCATCCCGTAGCATTCTTTAGTGAAAAACTTAATGATGCTAAGCTTAGGTATTCTACCTATGATAAAGAATTTTATGCAGTAGTGCAAGCTTTGCGTTACTGGAGACATTATTTGCTACCGCAAGAATTTGTGCTATTTTCGGACCATGAGGCTCTTAGATTCCTGAATTCCCAGAAGAAGCTTAACCCTAGGCATGCTAAGTGGGTAGAGTATATCCAGTCCTATACTTTTGTTTTGTAACATAAGGCTGGGACTGAAAATAAGGTAGCTGATGCCCTTAGTCGTCGATCTTTGTTATTGAATTCTGTTAGGGCTGAAGTCGTAGGGTTTGAGCAGATCGAAGAGGAATATGAGTCATGTCTGGATTTTAAGACTGTGTATCAGGATCTAGCTCAAGGACCATCTAGTGATCATAAGGATTATACCCTTTCAGATGGCTTTCTATTCTTTAAGAATAGGCTTTGCATCCCTAGAACTTCTCTTAGGGAATTTTTGATTTAGGAAATTCATGCTGGGGGTCTAGCAGGCCATTTTGGAAAAGACAAGACCACCCTGGCTGTTGAAGACCACTTTTTTTATCCTAGCTTAAAAAGAGATGTAGCACATATTGTGGCTAGGTGTCGGACTTGCGCTATTGCCAAACAGTGAAAACAGAACATCGTCCTTTATACCCCACTCCCTGTCCCAGATCGTCCTTGGCAAGATGTGAGTATGGACTTTGTGTTAGGTTTGCCTAAGACCCAAGGAGGCATGACTCTATCTGTGTCGTAGTCGACCGATTTTCTAAGATGGCCCACTTCTTGCCTTGTTCCCAGACTCTTGATGCGTCTAAGGTAGCCACCCTATTTTTTAATGAGATAGTTAGACTCCATGGCATACCTAAGATAATTGTTTCAGATAGGGATGTCCGGTTCACCAGCTATTTTTGGAAAACCCTTTGGTATAAGTTAGGGACAAAACTTAAGTTTTCAACTGCCTATCATCCCCAAACTGATGGCCAAACCGAGGTAGTGAACCGTAGCTTAGGTAATCTGCTAAGATGTCTTGTTGGTGAAAATACTAGGAATTGGGATTTGTACTTACCTAGGGCTGAATTTGCATACAATGACTAGGTCAATAGGTCTACAGGTAAGAGTCCATTTGAAATTGTGCATGGGTACAAACCTCACACACCTCTTGACCTAGCCCCTTTACCAGTCCACATACGAGTCTCCGAGTTTGCTGAAGTTTTTGCACAGCATATAAAAGACTTGCATAAAGAAATTCATGCCAAAATAAATTTAAGTAATGAAACTTATAAGAAGTTGGCTGATTCTCAAAGGCGAGTCAAAACTTTTGTTGAGGGAGACTATGTAATGATTAGGTTAAGGCCTGAACGGTTTCCTTCTGGAACCGTTAGAAAGTTACATGCTAGAGGAGCTGGACCATTTAGAGTGGTGAAGAGAGTAGGATCCAATGCCTATATGCTCGAGTTGCCTCCAGAACTAGGCATTAGCCCCACTTTCAACATTACAGACCTAGTAGAGTATAGAGAGCCAGTTGTGATTCCCAGTGAGCCTTTTGAGCCTAATCTTATTCTTGAGAGTGAACCCAACCCTGTGTGTCCACCAACAAACTGGCCAGTGAGGAAAGAACAGATTGAAAAGATCCTGGACGATCAGGTTATCTCTACTCGTAATCGAGGATACCAAAGATACCTGGTCCGCTGGCAAGGAAGGCCAAATTCTGATGACTCTTGGATCTCCCGAGATGAATTACAAGAGCTGGATCCAGATTTCTTGGAGAGATACTAGAGCCAACTTGAGCCTTACTCGACAGGGTCGAGTTCCTCCCACCCCGGGAAAATTGGTGCGGGCACCAGACTCAGAAAAATACTTCAGGGCTCCATCTGGATCTCTGATTGACCTTGCCCGAAGAATTAGGTTTTCTAGTTTTGTAATAAGGGTTGACTTGGTCAACTCAATTTTAATCTTAAGTCTGTATTTTCCTGTAATTTAAATTTTGTTGAGTCATGTTGACTCAATACAAGTCCTAGTAGTGGTCTAGGTCTTCTCCAGGTTGGTGCCATTTTTTTTTTCAGTCAAGTCAAGGCCCAAGCAAGTGGGCGCCACACTCCCAGCCACACACCAGAGTCCAGGAGGCACCACAACTGCATCCCAGTGTCTTGGTCCCCACACCCAAGGGAGCAAGAATTTTTCTTGAAGCAAAATCAAGGAGGCGCCCCATATATACCTTAAAAGGCCAAGCTAAAGAAAGAAAGAGGCATTTCTTGGGGAGCACTTCAAGGGGGCGCCCAATCCATGCCTAAAAAGACCAAAGCAAAGTTGGGAAGAGCCAAGACTGGGGAGAAAGAAAAGGAGGTGTCCAAAATAGTTGAACCATTGAAGGAAGAACCCTAAATTCAAGGAGAAGACTTAGGAGGCGCCATCTTTCTACCTTTTGAGAGGACTTTCATGACTTTTAGGGCCGCCCACTCCTTGTAGGACTCTTTGGTGGCCAAGAGGGAGAATATTTCCTACCAAAAGTATAGGCTAGGTAGTTTAGTCCCACATGGAAATGTATGAAATTTTATTTTTTGTTATGTCTATATATTTAACTCTATGTAACTCTTGAATGATAATAAGTAAATGAAATCTTTTCTTGTGTTGAGCAACCTTGTGTTCTCTCCTTCCGCACTTCTTTGAGTATTGAGCTCCATGAGGGAGTAAATCTGGGTTCCATTGGAGCCTTGAGGAGGTGAGAGATCTCCAAAGTTACCAAAACCCTGCCCCGTTTCATCCCTGGCCGCCAACCCTAATTTCCTTTCATCATCCTAGCCGCCAACACCCAAATTCCTAAACCCTATTCCCACTTCATTCAAGGCCGCCATCTCCTTCTCCAAGCCACCGCCCTACCAGCCAAATCCTAAATCCACTCCATCTTCCACTGCCACCTCCATACTCTTCCCTCATCTTCAAAGTTCGAGCAGTCCGGAGATATCCCAGGTAAAGGTCTCGTCCTTGAGTTTCTTACATCCTTATCTTGTTCTTCATCCTTTCTAGATCCAGAGTACGAGAAGAAGGCCAACCTCGCCATAGGACTACAATCCGAGGATCCATTGCGAAGATACCCCGTCTCCAAGGATCCTACAATCTGCTCGAGAGTGTCCTTCAATTGAAGCAAAGAGAAATATCACAGTCAGGTATAAAACCTTCTCTTCTCTCTTCTTCTGTTTCTTGAAAGAGGAGTAAACCCTAGGTCTGGGGGTTTCTCAATCCCCAGCGATCCTACTCTTTATTACTCTGATAATCTACTCTTTTGAATTGTGCTTTCTTTCAGTTTATATTTTTTTTCAATATTAGTTAGCCTTGTTTTGAGTCAAGCCAACTTCTAACAAAACAAAAAAAAATTAGTCTTAATTTACTTCCACATCGCATCATCTTATTTGTTCTGCATCAGGCAAGACCTCTACCAGGGTTTGACCTTAGGGAAACTACTCTAGTGCGAGGTGTGAGGTAGGCCTCAATCAGAGTTCAACCTCAGGGGAACCACTCCGGCACGAGGTGACCGAAGAGCGGAGCTGAGCTGGTGCCTCCGCCAGCATGGCCGCCACCTGGATCTGAGCGGGTTTCCACATCAGCAGTCTTGCCATATCACCCATAAATCCTGGCTAAGCAATAAGCCTTCTAAGTTTCAAAGTCTCGAGTAAGGTTGTCCTTAGCACCATGGCAATCTATCAAACTCCCGAGCTGGGTCATGATATCTCTAAGTCCCGATTAAGCAGGTTGACCTTGGGAATGATTTTGATGATCACAAAATATTGGAGCATGATTCTATACTAATACTTTTAAAATATTAAAGAATATTTTGTAGAAAGATTTTCAATGCACAACCTTCAATTGAAAATCCTATAAAACATTGGAATAGTTAGTGAGCTTATTTGTATTAATGATAATCCCTTTAAGAACTCTGTGTAACAATTGGGATGTATGTGGTGAGCTCTTATAAATCCTTAGAAATATTTTAAGTATAGAAAGTTCACTTGTACTCATTAAGTTCTCTTAGATGCTTTGAGAGTTTTTTGTTTCATGAGAAGAATAGAGAAATTATCTCTTGTATTTAAAATAGCATGTGTATTCCTAAAAATCCTTGGAATCACTTGTACACTTGAAAGTTTTAAGGAGCAAATATTTTCGAAATCTTAAAGATTTGGAGTCAGGCTATAAGAGCTGACCCACACCAAAAGAGCCAACTCTAGCGTGGCACGTTGACTGTTACAGTTTGGATGAGCCGACTCATGCTCTAGCGAGCTTTCTCTTTTAGACAAGCAAAAACTTGATTTTTTGGATATTGTAAAAATGAGCTGACTTCTATTCTACAAGCCTTCTCTCTCAAGGAGATAGAAACTTGGTTTTCTGGATACTACTTGATGTGGCACATCTACTGACATGGAGCCCTAGCTGGCAGTCATGCTGGCAAGAGACCCGCCACGGGACATAGTGGCCAAACAAGGAGCCAAGGCGAGCCCTTCCATTGAGGTCAGCTCCTAGTCGGGGTCATGCTCATAGGGCGAGCCCCCCGTCCGAGGCCAGCTCCTGGTCGGGGTCATGCTCATGCTGCCAAGGCAAGCCCTCCTTCCGAGGTCAGCTCCTAGCCGGGGTCATGCTCATAGGACGAGTCCCCCGTCTGAGGCTAGCTCCCGATCAGAGTTATGCTCATACTGCCAAGGCTAGCCCTCCTACCGAGGTCAGCTCCTAGCTGGGTCCTGCACATGGGGTGAGCCCCTGGTCTAAGGCTAGCTCTGGGTCAGGGTCATGCTCATACTGGTAAGGCGAGCCCTCTTATCGAGGTCAGCTTCTAGTCGGGATCGTGCTCATAGGGCGAGCCCCCCATCTGAGGCCAGCTCCCAGTCAGGGTCGTTCTCATGCTGCTAAGATGAGTCCTCCTACCGAGGTCAGCTTCCAACCGGGGTCGTGCTTATAGGGCGAGCCCCCATCTAAGGCCAGCTCCCGGCCGGGGTTATGCTCATGCTCTATGGCGAGCCCTCCTGCCGAGGTCAACTCCTGACCGGGGTCGTGCTTATAGGGCGAGCTCCCCATCTGAGGCCAGCTCCCAATCGGGGTCATGCTCATGCTGCCAAGGCAAGCCCTCTTGCCGAGGTCAGCTCCCAGTAGGGGTAGTGCTCATAGGGCAAGCCCCATGTCTGAGGCTAGGTCCCGGTCGGGGTCATGCTCATGTTGCCAAGATGAGCCCTCCTACCAAGGTAAGCTCCCAACCGAGGTCGTGCTCATAGGACGAGCACCCCATCTGAGGCCAGCTCTCGACCGGGGTCGAGCTCATGCTTCCAGTGACAAGGCTCTCCCTAGCCTTGCAGGGGGCGATATTCTCGCCAACGGTGAGAGAAGGAAAGACTAATAGAAATTCAATGCATGGCAGGAAGGAGCAAGATCACCTACAACCTCTGGGAGATGGTGCACACCTTGCCATAAATTCAAACTCTATAACACACCACTACCATATCCTAAGCAACGTGCATTCCACCAGGCTCCAAGCCCTGTAACCTGTCACCACGTTGATGATCATGCAACCTGGAGCTTCAAACCTTGTGACACGATACCTGAACCTCCCCCAAGAGAAGTGTTCCATGAAAGTCCCAGAGCTCTGTGATGCTTGCACGGACCCTCTAGGTATGGAAAAGCCCCATGTGGCTAGGGGCTCAGTGGCATGGCACCCGCTGCTCCCATAAGGAGTCGTACCACTAGAGGGACACCTGGACAAAGCCCCAGAACTGGTCTGGGCCACCCCACATACATAAGATCAGAAAGAAAGAAGAGAAAAAAGGGTAAGAAGCAAGAATAGGGAGCAAACGGGCAAGGAACCAGCCGAGAGAACTTCCCAAGCTTCCTAATTCCATCTCCACCTTGTCTTCACATCTAAATCCTTTTCTTTCACCCTTTACGTGAAGAGTCCCCAAGCTCTCCACCATAGAGGTTCTATTCTCCTTGATCGTTCCCATCTGACTTGATCGTTGGAGTGTCCCCGTCGAAATTCCTGGCCCGGGTCTCCTCTTTTTTGCAGGGCAATCGGACCAAGGAGTGACCGGCAAGGAGAAGGATGAGCACCCCCCAATGAGAGCCCGATGCATCAACAACACACCAGAGCTATAGGCCATGATGATCTTGGTGGTAACAAATTGGCACACCGGGAAGGGAGGACAGTGATGAAGGGTCTTGATACCAAGTCCCCCACTATAAAAGAAACATCCATGGAAGTCCACGGTCCGATGGTGACCATGCGAGCCTGTGAGGCTTCTGCTAGCAGAGCGAGAGATCCCTCTCACTATGGTGATCAGAGCCCAGAGAGGGAGCTTCCTGCTCTACCACCACCATGTACGGTGGACCCCAGATCACCGCACTAGTCTAGCAAGTCCATGCCCTGACTACGATGGTGCACCAGCTCTAGCAGAGGCAACGGTTCCTAGAAACATAGCAATAACCAAGGATGCCGGTGGCCCATGTCGCCAACCCCCATACTAGCCTATGATCCTTCCAGGAGGAGCTGTCGCACGTGGTTTTCCACCCATGGGAAGACCCCAGTGATCGCGAAGAAGAACAAGCAGCAATGACCCTGAACCGGCCGGGAGAGCCACTCCTCCGTCTCGGACCATGGTGCATGCTTGCATCAGCGATGTTGGCATGGGCAAGAACTCAGGCGAGAGTTCCTCCACTCTGCCCCTACTTCACCCCCTACGGTCTCTACCGAGGGATCCACAGATGGGCCATCCATCACCAAGCAGAAAGGCACCTCGAAGAGCAGGAGCGCAAGCTGGTAGACCTAGCTCACTGGTTTGTAGAAGTTCAAGGCTCTCCTAGTGAGCCCACAGGTCATGACACCCGTCCCCCTTTTATCCCTAGAATCCAAGAGGAACTGATCCCTAGTTGGTTCTATATGCCATAGGTTGCGATCCCTATGACAGGCGACCCCCCCCTGGACCACCTAAAAAGCTACAAGACCCTCATGAGGGTCGGGGGACTATGATGCTCTCCTCTGCATCACCTTCTTAGCCACCCTATGGAAGGCTGCTTGGACTTGGTTCTCCAGACTCGAGTCCGAAAGTATTGACTCTTTCTCCCAGTTGGAGAAGAAGTTCGAAGCACACTTTGATGCATGCAAGAAGGTGCCATATGAGGCTGATTGTCTTTTTTCAATCCGCTAGCAGGACCAAGAGTCTCTCCGGGACTACGTCTCCCGGGTTCAAGATCGCCACCTTAGAGATCTCCACCTTGACAAGCTAATTTCATGCTGGCCCTGAAGAGTGGGTTGCGGACCTCCCGCTTCACCTACTCCCTCAACAAGAAGCCTTTGAAGACTTACTCAGAGCTCCTCCTCCGGGCTCATAAAGTATATCCGTGCGAAGGAGGCCGACCATACTAGGAGGGGAGTTGGATGGGAAGCCCCTCAGAGGCAGGTCGTTGGGGAAACATCCACTCTGATGCAGAACAAATAAGATGATTCGATGCGAAAGTAAATTAAGACTATATTTTATTTTTTTTTTTTTTTTTGTGTTTTGTTGAAGTTGGCTTGACTCAAAAACAAGGGTAACTAATATTGAAAGAAAATATGAACCGAAAGAAAGCACGATTCAAAAGAGTAGATTATCAGAGTAATAAAGAAGTAGGATCGCTGGGGATTGAGGAAACCCCCAGACCTAGGGTTTACTCCTCTTTCAAGAAACAGACGAAGAGAGAAGAGAAGGTTTTATACCTGACTGTGATATCTCTCTTTGCTTCATTGAAGGACACTCTCGAGCAGATTGTAGGATCCTGGAGATGGGGTATCTTCGCAATGGATCCTTGGATTGTAGTCCCTATGGCAAGGTTGGCCTTCTTCTCGTACTCTGGATCTGGAAAGGATAAAGAACAAGATAAGGATGTAAGAAACTCAAGGAAGAGACCTTTACCTGGGATAGCTCCGGACTGCTCGAACTTTGAAGATGAGGAAGAGTATGGGGTGGCGGGTGGAAGATGGAAGTGGATTGGAGTTAGGTTTGTTGCTAGTAGGGCGGCGGCTTGCAGATGAAAAGGATAGGGCTTGATATAGTGGGCGGGTGGCTTGGAAAAGGAATAGATGGCGGCCTTGAATGAAGTGGGAAAATGGGGTTTAGAATTTGGGTTGTTGGTGGGCTAGGATGATGAAAGGAAATTAGGATTGGCGGCTAGGGATGAAAGCGGGGCAGGGTTTGGTAACTTTGGAGATCTCTCACCTCCTCAAGGCTCCAATGGAACCCGGATTTACTCCCTCATGGAGCTCAACACTCAAAGAAGTACGGAAGAAGAGAACACAAGGTTGCTAACACAAGAAAAGATTTCATTTACTCATTTCCAATCAAAAGATTACATAAGGGTCCAATATATAGACCTTGCAAGAGAAACAAAATTACACTACTTCCCTTGTGGGACTAAACATTCATCCTAAGCATGAAAAACTTTCCCTTGACCGACCAGGCTTCTTTCCTTTTGGGTGGGCGGCCTCAATGCAAGGTGATGGCTTCATATGGCAGGTATGTGGGCAGCACTCCTAGTTCTTCCTCCTTAAGTCATGGGTTTTCCTTCCATGACTTGCTCTTTCTTGGAAGAAAATACTCATCTCCTAGTCTTTCTCCCCAAGACTAGGCTCCTTCCATTCATAGCCAAGTACTTTAGGCAGGTGTGGGCGCCTACCTTGAAGTCCTCTCCAAGAAAAATCCCCTGCTCCTTTAGCCTGGTTACTTTTGGCAGCTTGTGGGCGCCTTCCTTGACTTCTCCTAAGAAAATTTTCTTGCTCTCTTGGGCATGGAAACCAGGGACACTGGGATGAAATGTGGCACCAACTGGTCCTGGGAGTGTGGCGTCCACTTGCATTTGGCCTTGGAAGAAAAAATGATGCCCTAGGGAATGGCACAACCGGACTTGACTTGGACTTAGACTGAGTCAACATGACTCAACAAAATGAAATGTAGACTCAAAGAAATAAAATAATCTGGTTGACCAGGTCAACCCTTATTACAAACCCTAATCTTCGGGCAAGGTCATTCAGAGATCCAGATGGAACCCTGAAGTCTTCTTCTGATTCTGGTGCCCCCGCACCACACTCCCCCGGCTCAGAAGATGGTGATGGCCCAACGATCGAGGCCGAGACCCAGAGTCGACCCACTAAAGAAGAAAGATTTACTCCTCTCCTCACCCCGAGAAAAAGATCCTGATGGAGATCAAGGGCAAGCACTTTCTGCATCGACCTCCCCCATTGAGGCTGTCAGTCGAGTGTAATAAGTCCTGTTACTGTCGCTTTCACCGGGACTATGACCACGACACGAAGGAATGCCACCACCTGAGAGAGAGATAGAAGACCTGATCAAGCATGGCTACCTCGGCAAGTATGTGGATGGGGTAGCACCCCTAGTGGCCCTGAATGAAGAGCCCTATCCGCTCACCATCGATAACCAGTCCACTGAGAAGCCAGTGGGAATGTGGTGTGGACACCAGAAGCCGAAAGAAACTTCACTCCAACAAGGTTAGTCTTATCCCAATTTGGATCGAAGATAATAAGTAATTACCTTCTTGTATCCTTTAGTTCAAAAATATTTATTTTCAAGAGTCATTTCCTTTTCAAGAGTCCTGTAATTAATTTGAGTTTCAAATCAAGAGTGTTATTGAGTCCTGTAATTACTTTTAAAATTTCATTTCCTGTAAGTCCATTTCAAGTTTTAAAGTCTAGGTCAGTCAAGTCAGTTCAGTTGAGTTAAGTCTAATTCAGTTGAGTTAAGTCTAATCAAGTCTTAAAGCCATGAAAGCCAGCAACAAGACTCAAATTCTAGACCCCAAAATTTGACCATATGAAGAAGAGAAGACACATCAACCAAGCAAGAGAAAGGACCATCAACTAGGACCACTGGGCGCCACATGTCATTCTTATCCAAGTAGAAGACCACCCTCACCATGCCACGTCATCAGGTGCCACTTCACCAGCCACCTCATCACCCTTTGGGTGCCACAAGGGAGATTCAAATTCAAGAAGGTTGGCCACATCCCTCCAAGTCCTCCACCAAATCCTCCAACCCCCCCACATCCCTCCAAACTCTCCACCAAATCCTCCAACCCCCCTTGTAATCCTCCTCGATTTGGGGAGTTTTTAAATTTCAAAAGCTAGCTTTGTGAGGCTATTAATGCCTTGGACGCCCATTGTAAAAGAGATTGATTTTGGAATGAATGAAAATGAAGTTGAATTTGGAAGTAGAAGTTGTCTTGTGTTTTTTTTTTTTCTTATGTGAAAGTTTCCCATCCTCTTCCTCCACGCCAAAGCCATTCTTTTTCCCTAGCAAAGCATATTCCAAGCTCACATGAAGGCATTGGAGTCAGCCAGATCTTCTCAAATTTCTGTTCTTAGTTCATAAATTCTCCCATCCCTTCTATATTCTATTCTTATCCTTCTTCCTTAATTTTGATCTTCATTGCAGGGTCCTTCGAAGTCTTTGAGTTATGAACCGGGTTCATCTTGACAAAGAACCAACAAGCTGAAGCCCCAAGTCTAGGGGGTTCTGATCTCTGTTATCAGGTTCTTCAGTTCTGAGCGTTGGTAGTTTCAAGTTTGAAATCATAAGAAGGTTGGAAAGCTCATCAAGGTAAGTCCACAGTCATTAGCCCCTATTGTCTAGATCTTCTTCCTTCTTAGTTTAGGATTGTGTCTAATCAAGTAAAAATCCCATTCTTATAATCATTTAAGTCTTATTATGATGAGTACAATGCTAGTATAATTAGGTTTCATTGCTCTACAAACCATATTCAAAACATTAATCATATGCTTGCCGCATCAGAATGATATCCTGAGGGGCAGGGAGAACCCGAAGAGGACTAAGGGAGAGAGGAGAGCAATAATGTACTCCCCTGTGTGGGAGAAGGGTCAGTGGGGAGACAACCCAAATAATTATGATTTCATCATAGAATTGACGATAACAAAATATCATGTAAAAAAATCATGGTCGATAGTGAAAGCTGTGTAGATATCCTTTTTTATGATGCTTTCACAATGATAAATTTGTCTACTGACCAAATAAAATCGGTATTCATGCCCCTAGTGGGCTTCACCGGAGATTCGATCAGAGTTGAGGGAGAGATCACACTTTGAATAACTATCGGGACATCATCTCGACAAAGTACTATGCTGATGATATTCACTGTTGTGAGGCTTTCCTTGCCTTACAATGCTATCCTGGGCCATCCCGGACTCAATCTGCTCGATGTCACCATCTCTACAAGGCATCTCCTCATTCAGTTCCCAACCCCTTAGAGAACCGAGGAGATAAGAGGGTCGCGCCAGCTAGTCCAGCACTGCTTGCAGATAGTCTCGGGGTCTCGAAGAGCCTATCCAAGTCCAGTCCTTGACCGATCAAACCTGGCAGAGTCAGAGCCAAAGGGCGGACCAGTTGAGCCCTTATTTCCTTTCCCTTGGAAGAGGATCCCTCGAGGATAGTACAGGTTAGAGCCTTGCTGCCGAAGAAGAGAGATCTCGTCTGCTTGGCTTCTTATGGGCCAACACAGTCGTGTTCGCCTGGACTGCTGCTGATATGCCTGGCATTCCCCTGAAGTAATCACTCATATGCTTAATGTTGATCCCAATCATCGCCCGATCTGGTAGAAGAAAAGGAGCTTCACCCCGGAGCGGCAGAGGGCAATCGACAAGGAAGTCAAGAAGCTTCTCATAGTAGGATTTATTCATAAGGTACGATATCCTAACTGGCTCGCTAATGTGGTGATGGTCAGGAAAGCATCTAGGAAGTGGAGGATCTATGTAGACTACACTAACCTCAACCAGGCATGCCCGAAAGATAGCTTCCCACTTTTTAATGTTGACCAGCTGGTGGATGTGACCTCGGGCCACAAATACCTCAGCTTCATGAATGCATTCTCTAGATATAATCAGATTTGAATGCATCCAGAAGATGAGGAGCATACAACATTAATGATTGACAAAGGTACATACTGCTACAAGATGATGCCGTTTGGTCTTAAGAATGTAGGGGCCACATACCAGTGCCTGGTCGGTAAGGTCTTCAAAGACCAGATTGGCCGCAACATGCATGTCTATGTAAACGATATGCTCATAATTAGTGGCCTGAAGTCGGACCACATTACCAACCTGGTGGAGGCTTTCAATAACCTTCGCTCCTACCAGATGAAGTTGAACCCTGCCAAGTGTGCTTTCGGTGTTGTAGCGAGGTAGTTTTTGGGGTTCATGGTCACCTAGAGGGGAATAGAAGCCAACCCTAAGAAGATACAGGCGATCACTAACATGAGGCATCCCATTTCTAAAAAGGAGGTGCAGCACCCGACTGGGCGCATTGCGGCACTATGCCACTTCATTTCGTGTTCCGTCGAATGTTGCCAGCCATTCTTCAAGGTGCTACAAAAGATGAACAATTTCACTTGGATGGAAAACTGTCGAGAGGTGTTCGAGGGACTGAAGAAGCTCCTCTCCTCACCACCACTGCTGTCTAGGCCAGAGCCCAGAGAAGAACTCCTCCTGTACATAGCGGTTTCGCCCGAAGTGGTCAGCTTAGTGCTAGTTCGCACTGATAAAGATGGTTGATGCGAAACTAAAATGCATGCATAATATTTTTTTAATATTTTTATAGGTTAAGTGATGTAACTAAATCCCGAAGATAAGGCCACGAATCTAAGTAGAGAGTTCTATGCAAAACAAGAAGCAACATCATGCAAAATAGAATCTAAAAGCAATAGAATGAGGACTGCAGAGGCTAAAAAGTCTAGGTTGGGCCATTTCTCCTTCAAGAATGCTACTGGCAAGCAGAGGGGGCGTACCTGATAACAGTTGAAGCACCTCATGAAGATTGTATCGAAGGGATCGCTCTTGCTCCTGGATGCCACCTGGATGATGAAGCCAAAGACCCATGGATTCTTGTCTTTCAACCCGATGATTCGATTGCTGCCCGTCTAGAGTCGTTGGATTTGTAGACTTCGAGGGACCTGCAAATAGCCTATCAAGGATTAGAAATTGATGAAGGGATGAATAAATAATTGAAAAATAGCAAGGGAAAGGGATGATTGATGTTGGGTGGCCTGGCTTTGGAGAGATGCTTCTAGGGTTTGATGGTGGCTAGAGACTGGGCGTAGGAGACAAGGAGGAAGGAGGGGCTCACACAGAATCCCCTTAGCACACAGTAGATGAGAAAACTCAATAATATTCATTCAAAAGTTATCAAATTTTTATACAAGGGGTCCCTTAAATAGAGTCATGAGACTTAGGGCCCAAGTAAAAGAAAACAAGGAAATAAGGGTGGCCACTTTCTTCCTAAAGTGTGGGGCTGAATACATGGAAGAAAACACTCTCATGCCATACAAAATCTCTCCAAATAAGGTAGGACGTGGGCAACCAAAGGGGAACCAAGGGGCACCAACTTCTTACTTCTCTTGGCTTGAGGTGGATCACTTCTTTCCTAAGCAAGCTGGCATGAATCATGGGATTCATGTTTATCTATTTTGACTTTCTTTTGACTTTCCTTCTTGTCATGCTGGCCTATGGAGTTGGTGTGCTTGGGTTGTGGAAGGGGTGTGCGAGCGTGTGGTCATCAACTCCTCATGCATGGGCCGACTTCATGATCCTCCAAGTAATCCTATATGGCAAAATCCATGGTGCGACTGGGACTCCATGCAGCTGCTGAAGTGGCATGCTGGGTGGTGTCCTTCACATGCTTGAGTCTTCTTTGATTGGGCTTGACTCAATATAGAGTCAATATAACTGGACATGATTACAAGACTCATAATATGATTAGCTTAATATGAGCTGATTGGTACAGGACTCAAATAATGAAAATGACAACTCAAATTGGCTATTACAAATTGGACTCAAACACTACTAAGTAATTCAGAGAGGGTTTTGAAGCCTTTATCTTATTCTAGTGCCTCTGGTATCTCAACCAATTCTCCTGGAATGGGAGGAACTCGACCCTGTCGAGTAAGGATCACACTGGCTCACATATCTCTCGAGAAGGTCTGGGTCGAGGTGCTGCAAGTCCTCTCGAGAAATCCATGAATCATCCAATTCTGGTCGGCCTTGCCATCGGATCAGGTAGCGTTGATAGCCGCAACCCCGAATCATGATGGCTTGATCGTCCAGGATATGCTCGATCCGTTCTCCTCTCTTATGCTAATTAATTGGTGGACACTCTGGACTAGGGTCACTCACAATTGAAGGAGTAGGTCCAAAGGCCTCACTGGGTATTGCTGCCGGTTTCCTATACTCAACCAGGTCTGTGATATTGAAGGTAGAACTAATGCCAAAATTTGGAGGAAAATCTAACACATAGGCATTTGGTCCAACCTTCTCTATCAATCTAAAAGGTCCGGCTCCGTGAGCATAAAGCTTCTTTTTAGGCCTAAGCCTAACCAAGATAGAATTCCCTACATTGAATCCATTGGCTCTTATTCGGGAATTAGCCAGTTTGTTAGATGTTTCATTACTTAAATTACTCTTATGGCTAATATCCTGATACATATGCTGTGCAGTGTTCAGTGCAGTTGTGGACATGCTGGGCATATGCAGACTCCTAACAGTGACGCAAAGGATTCAAACTAATACCTAATAGACTCGAATATGCATTCCTATTGAAGAAAATTTTATTGAACTCTTTGGACCTAAACCTAACAGATTGTAGGTTCTCTAGGTTTAATCCTAGCTTGACATGTACATGAAAATTTATAGTGGACTCTTAGCAAATTCCATAGAGTATGCTAGAAATAAGATGCAAACCTAACATGCATAATGAATGTATGCAGTATTCTAATCTCAACTAAATGCAATCTTATGATCCTAAAAATGCTGAAGGTTTCTGGAAAGGAAAAAAAAAGAGGTGTGGTTTAGGATTAGAGATCTGGTAGGGTAGGAAAAAGGTGAGGGTTAGTTCGATAAAGTATGATATAAGAAGGCATGTCAGGGACTAATTCTAAACTAATGAGGCTAACCTTATGAGGTTGAGATATATCTACAGGGTTTGCATAATGGAAGGATGGGTTACTAATATCAGGGAAGAGGTCCTTAATGGGAACTATAGGAGGGGGCTCATCCTGAGGGTACCGATTCAAAGAGATCAGGTCCTTAATAAATTCTTCTAGTTCTTGTATTTTAGGACTAGACTCTATAATTTGGCTCTCCTCTATGATTTCCTGAAATAAGGTTCTAGCAGCAGTATCAGGTTCTCTTCCTGTAATTGTTCTTCTACTACAGCTTTAGGATGGGTATAGTCAGGGTCAACTAACTCTAGATTGGCCTCTACCTGGGTACCTATGGGGTCAACTAATTCTAGGTCTTCTAGAGGTGTCTCCTCTTCTCCCTCATAGTCATCCACTAAGCTCACATCAGCTACATACACTTCCACTTTACTGTCACTCTTGTGAACTAGGGGATGGTAGGTAGGTAAGTGTCGACTAAGAGAAGATTAGCTAGGTCCTAATTTCTGATTAGGGGCACTACTTCTAGTGGGCTCAGATTGACTAAGGGGTAGTGGATTACTACTGGGCTCATATCTAGGGATACTAGCCTTATGGGGTTCCGGTCGATGAACTATGGGTTCGGATCTATAGGTCATGGGTCTACTAGGCTTATAGGGAGTGGGTGCATAGGATCTATGTTCATAAGTTTTGGGTACATAGGTTCTAGGTTCATATAATTTGGATAGTGTGGGTAAAGGTGGCTTAGGTTTGGATATAGTCTGGGTCCTACAGGTTTTCTCTAGGATTCCTATCCGAACATCTACTTGGTCAAATCTATGATTCACCTGGGTGAAAGTTTGGGCTACCTGCTCAGTAAGGGCTTTAATCTGGGCTTCAAGATTATCCATGGATTTAGCCAGTTATGGGGGTGGTGGATGATATGAAGCTCCAGATCTAGTGCACATGCAAGACTCAAACCAGTCGACTACAGGTGCCTAGACCTAGAGCCCAATCAGAATGGGTTGACTCAACTTACACACAACTCAACTCCTAGTCCTTCAACTGGCCAGGTAAGAGGTGGGATGATAGGAGGCCCTCTACTCTCGCAGGGACCTAATTAAGGAACCACCGATCTTCTTAGGTCATTTGACACTGTACCTCTAGCCTAGACAACAGCATCCAGTAATAGGAGATGAATTGGATGCACTAGTCATCCCACAATGGTTGAACCCGACCTGTTGATGTCCCTAGCCCTCTAGGGCAAATTAGGTATATTTAATTTTAATTAGGGTTGGGTTCAGATGCATGGATTATGATTTTAGGCTAATGAGAGGTGATCAAATTCTCCCCCCATATGACATAGTAAAATTGCCCTTAAAGTAATTTATGCTCATGATGGCAGGCAAATGAAAATGTAAATTAGGGTTTTAAGTGTTTTGGTATTTTATGAGTATATGTAATTTTTTTTTTATTATTTTGGTATTTTTAAATAGAAAGATAATTTACAGATAATGATTTAATATGCAGGAAACATGCCAAAAATTTAAGATATGCAAAAATTATACCAAAGAACCAAAACTTGGTGAAATTAGCTTTGCTGCCAAAATAGGGCAGAACTGTTCTTAGGCAGTATTCCTGTTGGTAGAAAATCCACAGATCGGAATAACTCTTGATAAAATTTTAAAATTAACTTCAATTATAAGGAATATAGAAAAAAAAAAAATTAATTTTTTTGAGTTATCTACTAAGAAACAATTAAAAAAGTAGGCTATGTACTGAGAAGGCCGAGATGCAAAATGATCCTAATAAACTCTTTGTTTTCTTCTTCAGGGGTCAAATCATAGCGGCACCCCTACACACCATACAATAGGAGATCCCATAGATTAGGAAGAGAGGGTCTTGCATCCCTACTTGTCTCCTATGACCGAATGGCCATGGTGAAGTACCCGATTCGAGTATTCAAAGAGAACTGGGCCCAAACAGGCTCTGATACGAAATGATGAGGAACTAAATGCATGCATAATATTTTTTTATATTTTTATATGTTAAGTGATGTAACTAAATCCCGAAGATAAGGCCACAAATCTAAGTAAAGAGTTCTATGCAAAACAAGAAGCATCAGCATGCAAAATATAACCTAAAAATAATAGAAAGAGGATCGCCGAGGTTGAGAAGTCTCGGTTGGGCTAGTTCCCCTTCAAGAATGCTACTGGCAAGTAGAGGGGGTGTACCTGACAATGGTTGAAGTGCCTGATGAAGATCATATATGAAGGGATCACTCTCGCTCCTGGATGCAGCCTGGATGATGAAGCCGAAGACCCGCAGATTCTCGACTTTCAACTTGGTGATCCGATCGTTGCTCGGCTGGAGTCATTGGATTCGTAGACTTCGAGGGACCTACAAACAACCTATCAAGGATTAGAAATTGATGAAGGGATGAAGAAATATTGAAAAATAACAAGGGAAAGGGATGATTGATGTTGGGCGGCCAGGCTTTGGAGAAGATGCTTCTAGGGTTGATGGTAGCTGGAGACTGGGCGTAGGAGACAAGGAGGAAGGAGGGGCTCACACAGAATCCCCTTAGCACACAGCAAAAGCACACAGTAGATAATAAAACTCAATAATATTCATTCAAAAGTTATCAAATTTTCATACAAGGGGTCCCTTAAATAGAGTCATGAGACTTAGGCCCAAGCAAAAGAAAACAAGGAAAATAAGGGATGGCCACTTTCTTCCTAAAGTGTGGGGCTGAATACATGGAAGAAAACACTCTCATGCCATACAAAATCTCTCCAAATAAGGTAGGACGTGGGCAGCCAAAGGGGGAACCAAGGGGCACCAACTTCTTACTTCTCTTGGCTTGAGGTGGACCACTTCTTTCCTAAGCAAGCTGGCATGAATCATGGGATTCATGTTTATCTATTTTGACTTTCCTTCTTATCATGCTAGCATGTGGAGTTGGTGTGCTTGGGGTGTGGAAGGGGTGTGCTGGTGTGTGGTCATCAACTCCTCATGCATGGACAGACTTTATGATCCTCCAAGTAATCCTAGGTGTCGAAATCCAGGGTGTGACTGGGACTCCATGCGGCTGCTGAGGTGGCATGCTGAGTGGTGTCCTTCACATGCTTGAGTCTTCTTTGATTGGGCTTGCTCAATACAGAATCAATACAACTGGGCATGATTACAAGACTCAGAATATGATTAGCTCAACATGAGCTGACTGGTACAGGACTCAAATAATGAAAATGACAACTCAAATTGGTTAAGCCCTTATTACAAATTGGACTCAAATACTACTAAGTAATCCACAGAGGGTTTAGAAGCCTTTGTCTTATTTTGGTGCCTTTGGAGTCCCCACCAATGGCTCTCAACGACCAGTTTACTACACCAACAAGCTTCTCCACGATGCGGAGACCAGGTATAGTCGATCCGAGAAGATTATTTTTGCACTAATAATGTTTGTGTAGTGCCTCAAGCCCTACTTCCAAGTGCACCCCATCGCTGTCCTCATAGACTAGTCTTTGAGGGCTATCTTAAGCCACCCTGACACTTTGGGATGCCTAGCTAAGTGGGCATTGAAACTTAACGAGTTCGACATCACCTATCACCCATGACTGGCATAGAAGGCCCAGGTCCTAGCTGACTTTCTGGTGGAATGCACCTGCATAGATGAAGACCGGGAGGTGGAGGGCCGGCAAGTTGAGCTTGGGCCAGACCCAACCTCGAAAGAGATGATGCGGATACTTCATGTCGATGGTGCATCCAACGTCGGAGGGAGTGGAGCCGGCCTTATCCTTGACAACCCCGACAGTGTCATTGCGGAGTAAGTATTAAGGTTCCTATTCAAGGTGACCAATAACCAAGCTGAGTATGAGTCACTCCTCATGGGGCTAAAAGTGTCCCGCGAGCTGGATGTCAAGAGGCTAAAGGTCTTCACTGACTCCCAGCTGGTGGTGGGCCAAGTCTCCGGTGAGTATAAGGGTTGGGATCCCATGATGGTGAAGAACCTGGACAAGGTGTGCTCGTACATGGCAAACCTTCAGCACTTCGGAATTTCCCACATTCCTTGAGTGAAGAATACCCGGGCTGACATCCTTTCCAGATAGGCCACCCTGCCGAAGTCATTGTTGGGGCATACCTTCATCGAGTATCTCGAGGCCCCCAGTTATGAGTCTGTAGCCAAAGTCCAGCAAGTCACCTTTGAAGCTAGCTGGATGGACCCATACATCAAGTATATCACCACTGGCACCCTGCCTGAAAATCGAAAGGAAGCTTGCCTGCTTAAGAAGAAGGTCGTGCGTTATCTGATGATAGATGGGTAGCTGGACCGGAGATCCTACTCTTACCCCCTGATGAAGTGTTTGAAGCCCTCAAAAGCTACCTACATGCCCCAAGAAATACACGAAGGCATCTATGGCAATCATGTGGGGGGCAAGACCTTGGCCTATAAGGCAATCCGGCAAGAATATATTTGGGAGACGATGCAAGAAGATGCTGCCAACTTTGTGAGGAAGTGTGGCTGGTGTCAATGTCACGCCCACATCCAGTAGCAGTCGGCAGCCCCACTCTCTTAGTTATGAGCTCAGTGGCCGTTCGTCTAGTGGGGAATGGATATCTTAGGCCCCTTCCCTACTGCATCTGGTCATGGAAATTCCTGATTATGGCCATCAACTACTTCACCAAGTAGGTCAAGACCGAACCTCAAGCCTGAATAACAGAGGTGAAGGTCTGGTCCTTCTTCTGGAAGTTTATAATCTGCTGATTCAGCCTCCTGCACTCGGTCATCACTGATAACGGGAGGCAGTTCGACAACCAAGCTTTCAAGGAGTTCTATGTCGACCTTGGCATCCACCATCATTTCACTTCGGTAGCTCACCCTCAGACCAATAGTGAGGCCAAGATGACTAACCAAACCATCTTGCAAGGGATCTGCATGAGCTTGGATGAAGCCAAGGGTCGATGGGCTGAAGAGCTACCCGACATGCTATGGGCTTACCACACTATGCCCCGCATGGCTACTGGCGAGATGCTCTTCAACCTTGTCTTCAACACTGAAGCCATAATTCCGGTAGAACTTGGCCTACCCACACTATGGGTAGAGCAGTAAGATGAAGTTATGAATCTATCCCATCTCCTCCTCAACTTGGATCTGCTATATGAGATAAGAGACAAGATCTGACTCTGGATGATGGCCTACCGGCAGTGAGTGGTGCGCTACTACAATTCCTGCGTGAGGCCTAAGCTGTCTAGGCGACCTCGTCCTCACACGGGTAGAAGCATCCCAATCGAGGGAGTGCAGAAAACTCTTCCTGAATTGGGAAAGCCCCTATAGGGTGGTCAAGGCCCTACCAGGAGGAGCCTACTACCTCACCGGGCTCAACGATGCCCGATTCACATGAACCTAGAATGCCAGCAACTTGAGAGTATATTACTAATGATGTAAGACTTGTTTTCAATATAATTTAGGGCCTTTAAAGGAATTTTAAGGAAGAGAAAAGAGGAGGAAGAAGCTTGAAGGCTTCTAGGGTTTCTGATGGTTGGATAAATAGGGCCTCACACCCTGTGATGCTTTGAAGAACAAAGGAATTAGGGCCTCATGCCCCGCGATGCTAACGAAGCAAAGGAATGGTAGAATAACTTCTGTATTTCATCAATAATAGTTCAATTCTACAAAAAAGGTTTGATGGTGGTATTTATAGACCACCTACATGAGAAGAGTGGGCTACAAAGAGTAGAATTAGTGCTTCTTAGGCAGCAACTCCTTGGAATTTCTTCTTCTGGTGTCATGACTCTTAAACTTGATCTTTCCTTGAACTTCATCTGACTTGGGCGACAACATTTAAGAAGCTTTATCTATTTGGGCGACAATAATTGAGATGAAGTGGGTGGCAAGAGATAAATGAGGTGCTCCTTTTAAATGTGCGACAAGAATAATTCTCAAATGAGAAGTGGGCGATAATTCTTCTCTCTTCTTAGCGTGAATCCCTCTTGGACTACTATTGATTCTTTTGCAGATAATGATAACCTCCATCTTATTTTTAGATTTGAAACTCCTCATGATAGGATAGATAAGAACCCATTTGATATTGAATTCTCCCAACTTGTGTCCCATTCTCTTAGTCGACATTTCTAGGATTGGAGACAATAAATGAGAAGGAAATGGGTGATGAAATGAGAAGAGTAGGCGCCCCTCTCTTCTTGGTTTCTTGATTGGGCATCCCATATGAAATTCATGTTGGACTCTTTCTTGATCTTCTTAAATTTGAAAGGTAGATAAGATAATCCTCCATTTTATCTTGGAACTTGGATGAGATGAAGATAGAACCGGCTTTGAATTTTGAATGAATGAGGTGCTCTTCATGTGGGCGACAAAATGAGGATGAGGAGAGGTTCTAAATGAGATGAAAGTCCTTCTATCTTACTCATCTTAAAAATCAGCGATGGAATTTAAATGGGTGACACATGAGAAGAAATTCATGGGTGCCTTTATTGGATAAGCCTGACTTTTGAATGATGTCCGAATGTCTGGATGTCTGGATGTTGGGATGTCCTAATTTTCTTGAAACATGAAACATGGACTTTTGGTGGGTGTCCATGTGGAATTCTTGTGGCTGACTAAGATGACATGGCATGTGATGATGTCCAAGATGATATGGCAAGTGATGTAGCTTGTGGCACGTGACATAGGCTTAGTGATGTGGCATGGGCATCCAAAACATGATGAGGTGGTGCATGTGATGGTGTGGCGCCAATATTTGGTTAGGTTGGCACATGTTGTGTTGGGTTGGCACATGGAGTCACATGGGTCTTGACTTGGTCTCCTTTCGTATTACAGGACTCAATAAAATAACTAATCACATGACTCAACCAACTAAATAACTAAAGAACTCAATTGAAACTAATTTAAAACCCAACTTGATCAATTGGAACCCAATTTAATCAAAAGGCATAACAAAAATTAAATACGGGCTCAAGCTGGTAAATAGGGTTTGTTTGTATATATACATGACTCAACTTGGTAGATAGGGTTTGGGCTAATTTCAACTAGACCAAAATAACAGAATTTTAATAAAATAACTAAGCCCTATATTGAAATTAGGATTTAAAATTGGGGCTTAGGATTTATTTACAAGTGATTTGGGCTTGGGCTTAGGGCTTTATTCACAGGTGATCCACAATGATGTAGGTTCAACTTGTCATTTCTTCTGGCCCTGGTGTTCACACCAATTCTTTCCAGGTGGGAGGAACTCGACCCTGTCGAGTATGGATCAACTTTGCTATGATAGTGCTCTAGTAAGTCGAAATCAATCCTTTGCAAATCCTCTTTAGTGATCCAAAATCGTCAGTCTCGGGTCTTCCTTGCCAACGAACTAGATATTGTGATAGTCTTTGCTCTGAGTAGCGATAATCTTATCATCCAAGATCTGCTCGTTCCTATCTCTCTAGGCTGGTAGTATGGTAGGTGGACACACATGGGTTTGCTCATTTTCAAGGATTGGATTAGGTCCAAAAAGCTCACTAGGAATCAATGTTGGTTCCTTATACTTCATAAGGTCTGAAACATTAAAAGTAGGACTAATGCCTAGTTCAGATGGTAACTCAAGCATGTATGCATTAGGTCCAATTTTTTAATTACTTTGTATGGTCCACTACTATGGGCATGTAACTTTTTCATAATTACAGGTAGGAACCGTTCAAGTCATAGCCTAACCATGACAAAGTCTCCTTCATTGAATTCTTTGAGTCTTTTTCTTAGGTCAGCCATATGATTCTTATGCAATTCTTTTGTGTTGTGCATATAACTCTGCAAACATCTAATAGGCTCACTATGCATTACTAGTGAAGATAATTTATTTATTTATTTATTTATTTTTATCTTTTTAAGTCCTTAATTTTAATTCTATGCTTGACCCTTGGTCGGCGGTGACATGAGATGAAAATTGACATGCACTTTAATAGATGCATAAGGTTCTGCAGAAATAAGTGGCAAATCTAATAGGGTCAAAGGATTGATGAAACATGCGAACCTCAACAAAATGTAACCTAATGGTTCTAGAAACATTGGAAACTTCAGAAAAGGTAGGAAGTAAGAAGTAGATCCGGGGTTAGACTGAAAATAAGAAGGGGTTTCAGGGAATAGTCCTAGACTAATGGGGTTGACCTTAAAGTTTATACATTGAATTACATCTACAGGTACTAAAAGGTCCACTTGATGGAAGAATGGGTCAGTAATTTTAGGGAAGAGATCTTCAATTGGAGTCAAAGGGGTGACTTCAGCCTGACGGTACCGGACTAAAGAAATCATATCCTTAATAAGCTCCTCTGGTTCCTGAATTTTAGGCCTAGGCTTTATGACTTGAGTCTCTTCTAGTGTTTCCTAAAATAAAGTCTCAATAGTAGGGTTAGGCTCCTTATGGGTCTCTTTTTCTAAAGATCCTACCAGTACAGTTTCAGTCAAGGTACAGTCATGGTCAACTAACTCTGACTAGCTTCAGTCTGGATAGCTACCGGGTCAGCTAATTCTGGGTAACCATATGTATTTCCTCTTCTCCCTCATACTCATTCACTAAGTTCACCTCAGCCTCATACACTTCCACTTTAATGTCATCCTGGTGAACCAATAGGATAGAAGGAGTAGGTCGGTTAAGGGAATATTGGCTAGGATCTGGGCTAATAGGGTTGGGTCGGCTCGAATTAGGGTTGAGTTGGCTCAGGTGAGAATTTGGTCGATTTGGGTGGACTTGACTAGATCCTGATTTTTGATCAAGGGAACTAACCCCAATAGGTTTTGGCCAACTAAGGAGAACCTGACTAGCACTAGGTTGATACCTAGGGGTTATGGGTTTCTTGGGCTCATAGGAAATGGGCTCAGATCTATGGGTCATGGATCTGGGTTTGTAGGAGTTGGGTTCAAAGGATTTGGGTGCATGGGAACTAGGTTCATATGATCTGGGTAGGTACTTTTTTCAAGTTTAAGTTTCAAGTCACTCTAGGTAGTTATGGATATGTCTCTTCTTTGTCTAATCATTCTTTCAACATCATCCCAGTAAATTCTAGCCTGGCGAAATAACTTAAGCTTAGCAAACTTAAACTTTCTTTTATCAGACACTAGTTCCCTCTCAAAATACAGATCCATACCTTCTTCCCAATCAATATAATCCTCAAGATCAAGATCACCACCAAATGTAGGTGCTTCTATCCTAAAGTTCCTAGTGGCTCTCTCATCCTGGTCTATGAAATCACAAATGGGTCTCCTTGCACTAAGATCCTAAATTAGGTCATAGCGAGGGGCTACCCTAGGGTTGGGAGGTGTAGGACATGGGATCTCAAGTTTAGGCTTAGTATGGGTCATAGGGGTTCTCTCTAGGTTTTCGAATCATTCATCCAGTCGGTTAAACCTAGTGTTAAGTTGTCCTAACTATTCAGTCATAGTCCTAAGGAAGGTCTCAAGGCTGGACTCCATGGTCAGGATGGGTTGGGGTAAGACTACTGGTTGGGTTAGACTCCTAATCTAATGGTTATGCAATGCAGATACACAAAATCGAACTAGGGTCTCCTAGACCTACGGCGCATGTAGAATGGGTTAGCTCAATTTACAACCAATTCAACAATTACCCTATTTACTAGCCAGGTAAGAAGTGGGGTCATGGGAGGCTCCCCTTGCTTTCACAGGGTCCTAATTAAAACCATGAGTCCACTTAGGGCATTTGCCTTTGGACCTCTAGCCTTAGATACCAGATTCAAGAAATAATCAAAGGATTGGGTGCACTAGCTTTCACACAATACTTGGAACCCAACCTTGTTGATATCCCTAAACTACTTTAGGTTTTAGTTAAATTTAATTAAGGTTAAGTTTGATGCAAAATGTGGTTGTTGTGGGCCTAGGATAGGTGATGAAATTCTACCCTGATCTAAGATAGTAGAATGCCTTTAAGATTAGGTTTCAGGATGATGCAATCATATGATATGAAACCCTAATTGCAATGAAACTAAAATAATTAAAAATAGTAGAAAATAATATTTTTAATTATTAAATTTTAGATCTAATCAATTTTGGATTTCTAATCTCGGGATATCATGTCCGGCCGTAGCTCATTACTCTCATGGGTCGTGACAGTATACTTGTGTATACTCGCTCAGGAGGCATGATTTCCTTCCACAAGAAAAATAATGCAATAAAAAAAAATTTGATTTTTTTTTTTGAGATTAGATAGTAGACTAACAGAGGATTAACAATAAATTAATTAATAATTTTTAATATTTTTTTATGATTATTTTTATGCAGTTTATTTTTAGTCTAAACCTAGATATGCAGAAATTTCAGAACTAGCAGTTAAATCCTAGTTTTAACCCACTCTGATACCAAAGATGATGTGGGACAAAATATGGAAACTAATATACTGATTATTAAACTAATTAACTGAGATTAACAATGATTAATTTTTTTTAATTTTTTAGATTAAAGACTCAAAGTAATCAATAAAGTAAAACTAGTCAACTAGTTTTAACCCACAGAGTATATCTAACAAATATAAATAGGAAATAGGATTTGGTGGCTAAGAGACCACCTTAAACTAGGATTAAAACTTTCAACGAATCAGAAATTAAGAGTAGGGAAAGGGGTTTTACTTTATCGATGGAGATTATAATCACTCTTGTTGTGGATCTGATTGGATGCTCAAGGATCTTGCGGCATGACTGCTAGATAGTCGAACTTCGGGCTCCGATTTTCAACTCAATAGGTTCCAAGGCAAAGATCATCGTTACTTCTGATCTTGATCACCTGCAATTAGTCACAACACTCAGTAAGAAGGCATGGAAAGAAAAAAAGGGATTTTAAAGGAAGAGAAAAGAGGAGGAAGAAACTTGAAGGTGGCTAGGGTTTCTAATGGTTGGATAAATAGGGCCTCACACCCCGCAATGCTTCAAAGAGCAAAGGAACTAGGGCCTCACACCCCGTGATGCTCTGAAGAATAAAGGAATTAGGGCCTCATATCCTGCGATGCTAACATAGCAAAGGAATGGCAGAATAACTTCTGTATTTCATCAATAATAGTTCGATTCTACAAAAAGGGGTTGATGGTGGTATTTATAGACTACCTACGTAAGAAGTGTGGGTTACAAAGAATAGAATTAGCTCTTCTTGATGGGGACATCAAAACCTATAAGGATTTTTTCTTCTTTCTCCCATATTTTTATTTTTATTCTAGCTATTCCACTTATCCCCGCTATGCCCATTTTATTCCATACTTATTCTCAACTTATCCCTCTGTTATTCCTGTCATCTTTCTCCTCCATTCGTTGCCCAAAATATATTTTTTTTCAACCATCATGGCCAACACCCGCTTCCATCAACAACCGGAGATCCCTTATCATAGCCTCGCTCGTCCAGATCCGTCAGCGCCACCATCGGATCGCTGCCCTTCCCTATGCTAGGATCGCCCAAATCAGCCATCTAATCAAGGAAATCGAGCTTCATCTTCCAAGCTCTAATCAGAGTGCTGTGTGATCTCTTCATTGGAAGTTCTTCAAATCACTGATTGGTAACATCCTTCCCTTGTTTTAATTTCTGATTTGGTGAAGATAAGCTATCATAATCTGGAAGTTTCTCAACTTTCGAGTCCTTGTAATTTATTATTTTGCATGAGTTTGCCTGTGATACGATGATTCTATGCATTGCTATTCTTCTTGCTAGTTCTTACTTTTATTTAGAAATTTAACCTACAAACCTAAATTATAAAAATTACAAAAAAATAGTTTACTATTTTTTCCTGCATGTTTAGCAATCTTAGAGTCATCCCGCATTAATTTTGGTATCAGAGCAGGAGAGGATTAAGGTTGGAAAAAAAAAAGAAAAAATAAAAAAAGAGATAAAAAAATTGCAGCGAGCTTGACTCGATGAAGTTGAGTTTTTCCCATCCCAGGGGAATGATGGGGACATCAAAATCCATCAGGATTTTTTCTTCTTTCTCCCATATTTTTTATTTTTATTCCAGCTATTCCACTTATCCCATCTATGCCATACTTATTCTTGACTTATCCCTATGTTATTCCTGTCATCTTCCTCCTCCATCCATTGCCCAATATTTTTTTTTCAACCATCATGGCCAACACACGCTTCCTTCAACAACCGGAGATCCCTTATCGCAGCGCCGCTCGTACAGATCCGTCGGTGCCACCATCGGATCGCTACCCTTCCCTACCAGGACCGCCCAAATTAGCCATCTAATCAAGGGAACCGAGCTTCATCTTCCAGGCTCCATTCAGAGTGCTATGTGATCTCTTCATTGAAAGTTCTTCAAATTACTGATTGGTAATATCCTTCCCTTCTTTTAATTTTTGATTTGGTGAAGATAAGTTATCATAATCTGGGAGTTTTTAACTTTCAGGTCCTGGTAGTTTATTATTTTGCATGAGTTTGCCTGCGATACGATGATTCTATGCATTGCTATTCTTCTTACTAGTTCTTACTTTTATTTGAAAATTTAGTCTACAAACCTAAATTATAAAAATCATAAAAAAATTAGTTTACTGTTTTTCCCTTAATGTTTAGCAATCTTAGAGTCATCCCGCATCACTTCTTGGGAAGCAACTCCTTGGAATTTCTTCTTCTGGTGTCATGACTCTTGAACTTGATCTTTTCCTGAACTTTGTCTGACTCGGGCGACAACAATTGAGAAGCTTTATCTATTTGGGAAACAATACTTGAGATGAAGTAGGTGGCAAGAGATAAATGAGGCACTCCTCTTAAATGTACGACAAGAATAATTCTCAAATGAGAAGTGGGTGATAATTCTTCTCTCTTCTTGGTGTGAATCCCTCTTAGACTTCATCCTGATTCTTTTGCAGATAATGACAACCTCCATCTTATCTTTGGATTTGAAACTCCTCATGATAAGATAGATAAGAACCCATTTGATGTTGAATTCTCCAAACTTGTGTCCCATTCTCTTGGCTGACTTTTCTAGAATTGGCGACAAATAAATGAGAAGAAAATGGGCAATGAAATGAGATAGGTAGGTGCCCCTCTCTTGGTTTCTTGATTGGGCGTCCCATATGAAATTCATGTTGGACTCTTTCATGATCTTCTTAAATTTGAAAGGTAGATAAGATAATCCTCCATTTTATCTTGGAACTTAGATGAGATGAGGATAGAACCAGCTTTGAATTTTGAATGGATGAGGTGCTCTTCATGTGGGCGACAAAATGAGGATGGAGGGAGGTGCTAAATGAGATGAAAGTCCTTCTATCTTACTCATCTAAAAATCAGCGATGGAATTTAAATGGGTGACACATGAGAAGAAATTCATGGGTGCCTTTCTTGGATAAGCCTGACTTTTGAATGATGTCCAGATGTCTGGATGCCTGGATGTCTGGATGTTGGGATGTCCTAATTCTTAGAACATGAGACATGGACTTTTGGTGGGCATCCATGTGGAATTCCTGTGGTCGACCAAGATGACATGGCATGTGATGATGTCCAAGATGATGTGGCAAGTGATGTAGCTTGTGGCATGTGACATAGGCTTGATGATGTGGCATGGGCATCCAAAACATGATGAGGTGGTGCATGTGATGGTGTGGCACCAAGAATTGGTTAGGTTGGCACATGGTATGTTGGGTTGGCACATGGTGTCACATGGATCTTGACTTGGGTCCCCTTTGTATTACAGGACTTAATAAAATAACTAATCACATGACTCAACCAACTAAATAACTAAAGGACTCAATTGAAACTAATTTAAAATCCAACTTGATCAATTTGAACCCAATTTGATCAAAAGGCTTAACAAAAATTAAATACGGGCTCAATCTGGTAAATAGGGTTTGTCTATATATTTACATGACTCAACTTGGTAAATAGGATTTGGGCTAATTCAATTAGACCAAAATAACAAAATTTTAAAAAAAACAACTAAGCCCCATATTGAAATTAGGGTTTTAAAATTGGGACTTAGGATTTATTTACAAGTGATTTGGGCTTGGGCTTAGGGCTTTATTCACAGGTGATCCACAGGGATGGGATTCGACTTGTCGATTTCTTCTGGCTGGTGGGGGATACCAGGATCAGACACAGATCATTAGATCCCATATGGTTTACTGATTAGGACTTTTTAGAACCTTAGTCATGTGTCACAATTTTGTAATCAATTAAGAATGAGTCTTGTAATAAGTTGAGGCTAGTTGATTTGTCTTAACCCAGTCCAATTTATTGAGTCATGTATTTTAGCCATGAGTCTAGTGAGAGTTAATTTTGGTACAAGAGAAGAGGTTACACTATTTTGGAGTTCCACCAGGCCTCATCCAGGAGCCAAAGGTCTTCACATCAGCCAATTGGACCTCGTATGCCATCCCAGGGTCCAAGATTCTTGCAAGATGCCCAGATGCCCTCCAGATGCTCTCCAGATGCCCAAATTCCCTCCAGATGCTAGGGAATATTTCACATACCAGGCCACCCCAGGATCCTAAAGACATACCTGCACCCAAGCCCAAGAGAATGCAAGGCCCAAGTCCATGAAAAACCAAGATTCCAGTTTGATGCCAAATAGATTCCAGCCCAGGCGCCCCAGCCTTCCATGGCCCAAAAGCCCATGCACCCTTGCCCTTAGCTGACCCACTTGCTGCCCCATGAGCCCAACACACCATTCAAAGGAGGCATCCCCAATTGTTGACTAAGTCAAAGCATGAAGGGAGAAGGAGAAGACTAGGTCAAGTTCCTAACCTAGTTGGGATTTGTTTTCTTAATTGTTTTAAGACTTGTAATTCTAACCTAGCTAAGAGAAGGACTTGTAACCTAAATGGGAGAAGATTTGTAATACCTTAAGGAGAGGTTATTCCTAACCTAAGTGTAACCCTAGTTAGGAGAGGGCATGGGAGCTCTATAAATCTCCCACCCCTCTTCCTCTTGTAATCATCTTTTCTCATATGAATTAAACTTTGGTAAATTTTGCTTTGAGTTATTCTTATGTGAAAGAAAAAAATGTGGTGCAGATGCCTACGCTAAGCATGCAACAGCACAGGGAGCAGGTAAATATTTTAAAATATTTTTAAAATAAATGCGGAAAATACCTACTCCGCACAGGATCTAGCATATACAAGATGCATGTATTGGCGTGATACAGGACATATAATATTTATAACATTTTAATAAATCTAGATCTACATATGCACCGAAATTAAAACCAAAAACATACCTTATTCCCAGCTGGAATAAGTCTGGGATAAACCTGGAATAGACTGGAATAACTGGAATAAAGTTATTCCAGTCGTCTTCCACCTTGGGCTGAAAACAGGGCTTCCGAAAAGTCCCCGGAACGCCGCCTTCCGGACCTCCGATCGCTCCCAAATTTGAGCTGTAGATTCTTAAGGAAGTCCTCTTCGATTTGGTACTGGTTTCTGCAAGAAAAACTAAGCCAATAAATCGTAAAAAATCACCGAAGTCTGCTGCACGAAAATGGCAGCAGAACGGAGTAGCTGCCTTCGTCGTTGGATTTCGGGCAACTGGAGCGATCCCGGCTCGCGTGGTTTGCTTCGAGGAGTAGAGGAATACTCCCTCTAGAGGGGAGATATGCCCGGGACTCTCGGATCCGCCTCCATGCACGGTGCTAGCTGTCGGAAGAGGGCTTCACGGTCACAGAATTCTGCAGCAGAACTAGGCAGAATGGGAGCTTGAAACAATGGGATTTTCTCTCCCTCTAAGGCTTCTAAACCCAACCCAAAACCCTCTCCTTAAGCCTCTCAAAGAATGCCCAAAGCTCTCCTTTTTTAGGCCTCTCTCACGGTGGGAAAAAAATTCTCTTGTTGAAAACTTCATCACATGAAACAGGACGCTGGTTTGGCTTTTATAAGCAAGTTGGGGGAGAGGGAGTTGGAGCGTGGAAGGTGGAGAGGCAGCAGCAATGGGTAGCAATAAACCCAATAAACCAGCCATTAATCAACCATTAAACCCATTAACCAAGGATTAATGTAATGGGTTGGGAAAAGGAAGAGACGGGACGTTTGGAGTTCTCATCCAGCGAAAGGAATTCCAGCGTTTTGGTCTTTGGGTCTCTTCATTTCAACCATTGAATCACCGTGTAAAACGGTCATGAGGAGAAAATGCACCGGTTCAAAAACGGTCCAAGCCAAAATATTATACCTTGGTTCAATCCCATTAAACCAAGCCAATTAAATGGTCCAATCCCATTTAAACCAAGTTGGTTCAAACCTTTTGAATTTTGGTTCAATTGGTTCGCAACCAATTGGAGGCCGAAACGAACTCCGAATCAGTTCAAAACTGATTCAGAAAAAACCTGGCGCAGTGCTGATCAACCAAGAACAATTTTCGGTTGACACAGACAAGGGCAAGATGGGAAAAAGAGTGCTCAAAAATACTACTATGACCATAAAATCGAGATGATTTCCAATCGTATTCGGTATCCGGATCAGAGAGTTATCCTCTATGGCGTGTGACCTCATAGGTTCGAACCTAAACGGTAGCACCAGAACAATTCTAGTACCAGCACAGGAAACCATCTAGCAATGGGTCCCGGCGTCCGGATAGGTCGAAGATGCGGGAGCAAACTATCGACCTCTGGCATATGGTTACCGTATAATTCATCCCTTTGACCTCAAATGCTCAAGACGACTGAGATTGGGCCGCCAACCCAGACTAAGTCAGTCGACTACGTGTCTCAACCTCGTAAGCCTAGTGACTCTTCACAAGGGCTACCCCGGCCGAGGATTTGCTAAATTGAGATACTGCGAGACATTCAATCCAAACTTTTGGACAGGTCAATTCCATCTTGGTCCATTACTGCTCCACAAGTACTTGCCTGTACCCAGAAACCTTCCGTCACCGGATTAAAAATCCGGGTAGTCCGGCACCAAAGCACAGGGAGTTGCTTGCAAGCTACCGCGATGATCTCAGGTCAGAGGGACACTTATACCCATATCCAATCGTGAGTATCCCTTTGGCAGAAAGGGACTGCACGGAGTCATGTTCAATGAGATATCACATATATCCCACTTGCAGATTACATCAGTGTCACCACACTCATTTGGTCAAGAGGACAACCAAACGATGTGAACTACAACAACCTATACTTGATATATTGCCGTCCAGTACAATATATCCTTTGGTTGTGAACCGGGTTTAAGGACCACTCGATACATCCTCTCTGTATCGAAGTCAGTGTAGTCCTAAGGACTTCATCACATAGGAAAGAGTTCATTTCAGGGAAATTCAATACGTGATGAGTTGCCAAAATTATATTTTATTAATTCATTGAAAAAGTACAATACTTAGCACAACCGCCTAAACCCAGGCGATTGGCTTTGGGACACAATTCCCAACAACTCCCACTTGTACTAAAGCCAATCAGAAGAGTATCTAATACCCATTTCCCATTTATAATAGTCAAACTCTTTTATTCCGAGGGCTTTAGTGAAGGGTCGGCCAGATTTTATTTTCCATCGATCTTCAAAAGATTGATGTCGCCTCGTTCCACGATCTCTCGTACGAGGTGGTAGCGCCACAGGATGTGCTTGGTGCGGTGATGAGCTTTGGCTCCTTAGCTTGAGCAATGGCTCCAGTGCTGTCACAGTACACCGGAACAGGACCATCTAGGGAAGGTGCCACCCCTAGCTCTCCAAGGAACTTTCACAACCACACAGCTTCCTTTGCTGCATCTGATGCTGCAATATATTCTGCTTCGCATACCGAGTCTGCAACAGTTGCCTGCTTGGAACTTTTCCAGCAGACCGCTCCTCCATTCAGGATAAATACAAACCCTAACACACTCTTGCTATCATCTCTATCTGACTGGAAACTGGAGTCAGTGTACCCTACAAGTTTCAAGTCAGGTTCGCCATAAATCAGCCATTGATCTTTAGTGTTTCTAAATACTTGAGGATGGACTTAACCACCTTCCAATGCGCCTCACCTGGGTCAGACTGGTATCTACTCACTACTCCTAGTGAGTATGCCACATCTGGTCTCGTACAAGTCATAGCATACATGATGAGCCTACTGCAGAAGCATAAGGTACTCTACTCATGCGCTCTCCTTCCTCAGGAGTTGTGGCACAACCCTTTTGGAAAGAGTAATTCCAGAACCTATCGGAAGATAGCCTTTCTTTTTTCATGCTGAACCGTTTCAGCACGGTATCTATGTACATAGACTGGGACAGTCCCAAAAGCTTCTTGGATCTATCTCTATAGATCTTCATACCTAGTATGTAAGAAGCTTCACCCAAGTCCTTCATGGAGAACTGAGATGATAACCAGACCTTTATTCCTTGTAATGCTGCGACGTCATTCCCGATTAAGAGAATGTCGTCAACATACAGTACTAGGAATACAATCACAGAACCATTGACCCATTTATAGATGCACGGTTCTTCTCCGTTCTTAACGAAGCCGTACAATTTGATACACCTATCAAACCGTAAGTTCCAACTTCGAGATGCTTGCTTGAGTCCATAGATGGACTTCTGCAATTTACATACTTTTGATTCATCTGTGGATGTGAACCCTTCAGGCTGTATCATATACACCTCTTCTTCCAGCTCCCCATTTAGGAAAGCGGTTCGGACATCCATCTACCAGATCTCGTAATCAAAATATGCTGCCAAAGCAAGCATGATCCGAATAGACTTGAGCATTGCCACAGGGGAAAATGTCTCGTCATAATCGATACCATATCGTTGACGATACCCCTTGGCAACCAGACGGGCTTTATAGGTCTCTACCTTCCCATCTGCGCCCCTTTTTCTCTTGAAGATCCATTTACACCCGATGGGTTTTATTCCTTCAGGCGGATCAACCAATGTCCAAACATTGTTGATTTCCATGGACTCCATTTCGGATCGCATGGCTCCAAGCCATGCCTCAGAGTCAGATCTCTGAAGTGCATCCATATAGGTGATCGGATCCTCATTGTTCTCATCGAGCTCAATGGGATCTCCGTCCCGGACCAAGAAACCATAGTATCTGTCCGGCTGACGCGGTATTCTACCGGATCTCCTAATGGGTTCTGGGTGTGATTCAATCACAGCCGGTTCTACGATGTCCTTAGAGTGTGTAGGTTCTTCTATTGGCTGAACTTCATCAAGTTCAATCTTAGAGGCTATAGTTCCTTCTCCAAGGAACTCCTTTTCCAAAAAGATAGCTCTAAGAGCAACGAACACCTTTTGTTCATTCTCCAAGTAGAAGAAATACCCTTTGGTTTCCTTAGGATAACCAACAAATAAACACGGATCAGACCTAGGACCAAGTTTGTCTGAGTCTAAACGCTTTACGTAAGCCGGACAACCCCAGACCCGAAGGTGTGAGATTGATGGTTTACGTCCATTCCAAATCTCATACGGAGTGGAGACAACAGATTTACTTGGAACATTATTTAATAAATAACAGGCTGTCTGAAGCGCATATCCCCAAAAGGATAGCGGCAAAGTTGCAAAGCCCATCATGGATCAAACCATGTCCAACAAGGTTCGATTCCTCCTTTCGGACACACCATTCAACTGTGGTGTTCCTGGAGGAGTCCACTGAGAGAGAATTCCATTCTCCTCAAGATATGTCAAAAAAGCACCAGATAAGTATTCACCACCTCGATCAGATCGAAGGGTTTTAATACTTTTTCCAGTTTGCTTTTCTACTTCATTACGGTATCGTTTGAACATTTCAAACGACTCAGACTTATGTCTCATTAAAAAGACATAACCGAACCTTGAAAAGTCGTCTGTAAAAGTAATGAAATATTTGTATTCTCCTATAGCACTTACTGTCATCGGTCCACATACATCAGTATGTATTAGACTTAGAAGTTCTGTAGCTCGTTCACCTTTTCCAGTAAAAGGTGACTTGGTCATTTTACCAAGTAAACAGGATTCACAAGTGGGCAGTGATTCAGAATCACTGACCTCGAGAAGTCCATCTCCTCGCATCTTGTTTATCCTATTTTGGTTAATATGACCTAGCCTACAGTGCCAAAGATACAAATCGTTGACATTATCTAACCTTGGACATTTGCTAGAAGTGTACATTACACTAACAGGCCTTGATAGTACGTATATGCCATTATTTAATCTAGCTTTCATTATAACAGAGTTATTCAAAATAACATTGCAAAAATCTCCTTTTATTGATAGTTCAAAACCACAACTGGCCAAAAGGCCTACAGAGATTATGCACATAATGAAACTAGGACAATAGTGACAGTCGACTAGTTCGACAGTACAAGACTCAAAGACAAGACGCAGGACTCCAACCGCCAGTACTGGAACACGATTTCCATTCCCGACGCTCAGAAATTGTTCTCCATCTTCAAATCTTCTGCTAACTTGAAGTCCCTGTAACGAATTACAAACATAAATTGGACTACCAGTATCCAATACCCAGTTAGCAGTATCAACAATTGAGTAATTACAAGGTCTTATCATATAAATACCTTGTTCAGCAGACTTCTGCTTTCTCGGCCTGTTCGAATCTAGGGATGCTATATAAAGAGGATAGTTCCTCTTCCAGTGTCCCTTCTTCTTAGTGGAAGCACTCTGCAGAAGACTGATCAGCCTTAAACTTCCTGGTCTGACTCGGGCTAGGAGCATTATGCACCTTTTTTCCCTTTTTATTTATTTTCTTCTTCCCTTTCTTAAAGGGACGACGACCTCTACTACCTCCCACTAAATTCACCACCCCTTATTCAGTTGGTGGTCTTTCTCGAAAGTCTGTAGCAACCCCAAAAGACCATGGTAGTTGACTGCAGGCTTATTCATTCTATAATGATCAAGAAAGTCAAGATAGGAGGAGGCAAGAGAATTCAGGATCACATCCTTGCCGAGCTGCTCGTGCAAGGGGCATCCGAGTTTGCCCAGTTTTTCAATCAACTCGATCATGTACAATACATGATCAGTGACTGAACCGCCATTCGGCATCTTGGAGTTGTAGATGGCACAAGACACTTTGTACCGTTCTACATCATCCGGGGTGCCGAAGGATTCCTTCAACTTTTGAAGGATTTCATCAGGTTGGGCCTCCTCGAATTTGCGAGTGAACTCGTCGTTCATCGCCGCTAGCATAATGCAACGGACAGTAGTCCGATCAGAGACCCACTTCAAATAAGCATCTCTGACCGCACTCTGTGCATTAGCAGGAGGGATTTCATGTGCCGGATCCGTTATCACATACAGGATCCGTTCGTGCTCCAGAACTATTCTCAACTTTCGATACCAACTATCGAAGTTGTGACCCTTTAACTTCTCGTTATCGAGAAGTGACTGGAGCGACAAGTTTGAAGACATCTGAAAAGAAAATAAGACCAAATTAGTTTATGAATTAATAACTTAACCAAAAGACTTGGACTTTAGTCTAAAGGTTTCTCCCACTAATTTTTCAGATTGGTAGCCTCTGACTCCAATCCGTGAAAACAACATTTTTCAAGTGGGTACTGAAATCCAATAGGCCACGCATGAGCCCGACTATGGCCGGCTCACCCATACGAGCTAAAGGTAGGTTCGTAAACCAATTGTTTCCCTAAACAATTTTAGTATTTTATTTTGCCCCAGAGAACACCCCAATCGGCCTAGGGGCCTCCTATTGCGGGTCTTTGGTTAGGTCCAACCATTAAAATGACTAATCCAATGCTTCCAGCTAACTAAAGACCAAGCCCGACTATGGCCGGCCCACCTGGTCCCGTTAAGGAGGTTGCACTGAACCATCATCGATCAGATAGAAATTCCAGTCGCCGGATGTACACCCGTTCTATGGAACTGCCGATGCACACCAAGCTAGTGGACACATTTCTATCCAACTTAATGGGGGCTAAGACACTGTCAATTCCTTGACTTAGTCTTTTTAAGGACCTAATAATTTTTAGAGGATTTTTTTTTTTTTTTGTGACAGAAGAAAAAGGTAAGGACATGGATCATCCTCCCACTGAATCAATCAGATTCCAGGAGGGTTGAATTAAATCAACAATTGATCCATGGGCACCTATTGATCAGTCAGACCGATCAACCTGGTGACATGGGTTAACTCGAGTCATTGAGCTTTTCCAATCAGTTCTGGTCGACTCGACTAGCCAGGTAGGTGAGATCATGGGTGAGTATCCGCCATTAACCATCTTTCCTAGACACCAACTAAGTTGGCCAGGAAAGAGGTAGCCTCATACAACCATGATCACAATTGCCAAACCTACCTCGACACCAGTCGGTTTACCAGACTCGATCAGACTAGCCTAAAGACTCGGGCGTCCACTGAGCCACTAATTGGATCCATTTTAGATGAACGGATCAACTAATCTAACTATTAGATAGTTCTAAAGAAGGACCTTAAACAACTTTTGTTTAATCTTCTTTTAATCCGGTTCAACTAAACTTAGGTCTAACCCAATGATGGACCCAACTAATCAGCTAACCCAATTAACCCAATTTTGGCTTATGCAAATTTTATTAGATTTCATAAACCTAAAAAAAAATTTTTATTAAGCCAAATACTTAATTAAAATATTTTTAATTAAGTCTCTATGTAAAACAATTTTACATCTTAAATTATGCATCATATCTAGATTTATACTTTTATAAATATTATATGACCCAAATGACAAAATTATAAATCATGCCAAATTTATAATTTTAATTTCTTTTTGATTTCCTTAAAGGATCCTTCTGAAGAGGCCAACACAGACGAACCGCATCGTGTCAAAGACACACGGCCATGGTGAAGGTCTCAACTAGGTTCCTAAAAGTACTCTCTAATCCCAAGATTAAACAATTTAATCTACTATACATGCATCAAGATATGTTACTCTAGAACCTGGCTCTGATACCACTGAAAGAAAAAAATGTGGTGCAGATGCCTACGCTAAGCATGCAATAGCACAGGGAGCAGGTAAATATTTTAAAACATTTTTAAAATAAATGCGGAAAATACCTACTCCGCACAGGATCTAGCATATACAAGATGCATGTATTGGCGTGATACAGGACATATAATATTTATAAACATTTTAATAAATCTAGATCTACACATGCACCGAAATTAAAACCCAAAAACATACCTTATTCCCAGTTGGAATAAGTCTGGGATAAACCTGGAATAGACTGGAATAACTGGAATAAAGTTATTCCAGTCGTCTTCCACCTTGGGCTGAAAACAGGGCTTCCGAAAAGTCCCCGGAACGCCGCCTTCCGGACCTCCGATCGCTTCCAAATTTGAGCTGTAGATTCTTAAGGAAGTCCTCTTCGATTTGGTACTGGTTTCTGCAAGAAAACCTAAGCCAATAAATCGTAAAAAATCGCCGAATTCTGCTGCACGAAAATGGCAGCAGAACGGAGTAGCTGCCTTCGTCGTTGGATTTCGGGCAACTGGAGCGATCCCGGCTCGCGTGGTTTGCTTCGAGGAGTAGAGGAATACTCCCTCTAGAGGGGAGACATGCCCGGGACTCTCGGATCCGCCTCCACGCACGGTGCTAGCCGCCGGAAGAGGGCTTCACGGTCACAGAATTCTGCAGCAGAACTAGGCAGAATGGGAGCTTGAAACAATGGGATTTTCTCTCCCTCTAAGGCTTCTAAACCCAACCCAAAACCCTCTCCTTAAGCCTCTCAAAGAATGCCCAAAGCTCTCCTTTTTTAGGCCTCTCTCACGGTGGAAAAAATATTCTCTCGTTGAAAACTTCATCACATGAAACAGGGCGCTGGTTTGGCTTTTATAAGCAAGTTGGGAGGGAGAGGGAGTTGGAGCGTTGGAAGGTGGAGAGGCAGCAGCAATGGGTAGCAATAAACCCAATAAACCAGCCATTAAAAAACCATTAAACCCATTAACCAAGGATTAATGTAATGGGTTGGGAAAAGGAAGAGACGGGACGTTTGGAGTTCTCATCCAGCGAAAGGAATTCCAGCATTTTGGTCTTTGGGTCTCTTCATTTCAACCATTGAATCACCGTGTAAAATGGTCATGAGGAGAAAATGCACCGGTTCAAAACCGGTCCAAGCCAAAATATTATACCTTGGTTCAATCCCATTAAACCAAGCCAATTAAATGGTCCAATCCCATTTAAACCAAGTTGGTTCAAACCTTTTGAATTTTGGTTCAATTGGTTCGCAACCAATTGGAGGCCGAAACGAACTCCGAATCAGTTTAAAACTGATTCAGAAAAAACCTGGCGCAGTGCTGATCAACCAAGAACAATTTTCGGTTGACACAGACAAGGGCAAGACGGGGAAAAAGAGTGCTCAAAAATACTACTATGACCATAAAATCGAGACGATTCCCAATCGTATTCGGTATCCGGATCAGAGAGTTATCCTCTGTGGCGTGTGACCTCATAGGTTCGAACCTAAACGGTAGCACCAGAACAATTCTAGTACCAGCACAGGAAACCATCTAGCATTGGGTCCCGGCATCCGGATAGGTCGAAGATGCGGGAGCAAACTATCGAACCTCTGGCATATGGTTACCGTATAATTCATCCCTTTGACCTCAAATGCTCAAGACGACTGAGATTGGGCCGCCAACCCAGACTGAGTCAGTCGACTACGTGTCTCAACCTCGTAAGCCTAGTGACTCTTCACTAGGGCTACCCCGGCCGAGGATTTGCTAAATTGAGATACTGCGAGACATTCAACCCAAACTGTTTGGACAGGTCAATTCCATCTTGGTCCATCACTGCTCTACAAGTACTTGCCTGTACCCAGAAACCTTCCGTCACCGGATTAAAAATCCGGGTAGTCCGGCACCAAAGCACAGGGAGTTGCTTGCAAGCTACCGCGATGACCTCAGGTCAGAGGGACACTTATACCCATATCCAATCGTGAGTATCCCTTTGGCAGAAAGGGACTGCACGGAGTCACGTTCAATGAGATATCACATATATCCCACTTGCAGATTACATCAGTGTCACCACACTCATTTGGTCAAGAGGACAACCAAACGATGTGAACTACAACAACCTATACTTGATATATTGCCGTCCAGTACAATATATCCTTTGGTTATGAACCGGGTTTAAGGACCACTCGATACATCCTCTCTGTATCGAAGTCAGTGTAGTCCTAAGGACTTCATCACATAGGAAAGAGTTCATTTCAGGGAAATTCAATACGTGATGAGCTGCCAAAAATTATATTTTATTAATTCATTGAAAAAGTACAATACTTAGCACAACCGCCTACAACCCAGGCGATTGGCTTTGGGACACAATTCCCAACATTATGTTGGTTATTGGTGTGTTCTTCTTGTTCCTGGCCGAACCCCTGCTCCAAGTTTTCTTCCACACCCTAGCTTGCTACCTTCCAAAGCCTTCATACACTCAAGAAGGAGTGCCCTAGGCCGCCCAAGCAAAAAGCATCAACCTTCTTCAAGCCACCTACATCCAAACCCTGATTCCATCTTCTTCTAACCCTAATCTCCCTTCTATTATTTTGTTGTTTCTTTCTAACCATCCTCTGATACTTGCAGGATCCCCGAGGTGTTTCCTCTCCCCAGAGGAGGCCTTCTTTGTCGCCAAGATCACCCAGATCAGCTATCAAATTCAAGGGAACTGAAGCTTAATCATCCAGGCCCTAATCAGAGTGTGAGTGATCTCTTCAATTACAGATTCTTCAATCTCTGACTGGCAACATCCTTCCCTTCTCTTGATTTCTGTTTTGATTGAAGGTTAGCTATTCTAAGCCGGAAATTTCTTAATTCTTGGGTCCTGGCTTATTATTCTGCATGAGATATTTTGCGGGTATGATAGTTTCTTGCATTACTAGTCTTCCTGCTAATTCTTTACTTATTTTCGGGTCTTTAGCCACTGAATTAAATTCTAATTTTTTTTAAAAAAATTAGTTTTCTATTTGGAATCAGTCCTAGGATCATCCTGCATCACTAGCCCTAGTGTCTGCACCATAAAGCCCCGTACTTCAAGCCGGGAAACTTACGAAGCATCGCACTCTTAAGTCGGAATACTTACGAAGCCCCACACCTCAAGCTGGGAAACTTATGTAGCCCCACACTTCAAGTTGGGAAACTTACGAAGCCTTGCACTCTTAAGCCAAGAAACTTACGAAACCTTGCACCTCAAGCCAAAAAACTTATGAAGCCCTGCACCTTAAGTCAGGAAACTTACGAAGCCCTGCACCTCAAGCCAGGAAACTTATGAAGCCCCGCACATTAAGCCAGGAAACTTACGAAGCCCCGTACTTCAATCCAGGAAACTTATGAAGCCCCACACTTAACTACCTTACTCACAGTCCAGAGATGTCAACCGGGAGACTACAGAAGTCCTGCCATCTATCGCTTGACTCATAGTTCAGTACCTTCAAGCCGGGAAACTTACAAAGCCCCGTACTCAACTGCCTTACTCACAGTCCGAAGATGTCATCCGGGAGACTACAGAAGTCCCACCATCTGTCGCTTGACTCATAGTTCGGCACCTTCAAGCAGGGAAACTTACGAAGCCCCGCACTCAACTGCCTTACTCACAATTGGAGATGTCAACCGGGAGACTCCAGAAGTCTCGCCATTTATTGCTTGACTCATAGTTTGGCACCTTCAAGCCAAAAAACTTACAAAGCCCCACACTTAATTGCCTTACTCAGAGTCCAAAGATGTTAGCCAGGAGACTCCAGAAGTCCCGCCATCTACTGCTTAACTCATAATTTGGTACCTTCAAGCCAGGAAACTTATGAAGCCCTGCACTCAACTACCTTGCTCATAGTCTAGAGATGTCAGTTGGGAGAGTTTAGAAGTCCCACCATCTACCGCTTGACTCATAGTTTGGCACCTTCAAGCCAGAAAACTTACGAAACCCCGCACTCAACTGCCTTACTCACAGTCCGAAGATATCAACCGGAAGACTCCAGAAGTTCCGCCATCTACTGCTTGACTCACAGTTCAGCACTTTCAAGTCGAAGAACTTACGAAGCCCCATACTTAATCGCCTAGCTCATAGTCCGGAGATGTCAACCAGGAGACTCCAAAAGCGTCACCATCTACCGCTTGACTCACAACATGGCCAATCGAACTGAAGAGTTTCAGAAACTCAAAGGAGCCACCACTCAGTCACCTCGCTCACAGTCTGGGGATGTTAGTTAGGAGACCCCTAAAATCTCACCATCTATCGCTTGACTCACAGCTTGGCAAGATAAGAAGATCCATTAATCCTGCACCAAAGCTTGCATGATTTCAAGACCAAGGAAAAAGGGAACGAAGCATTCTCAGGAACCTGTATGCTTATCCTAAGGCCACAGAGTTAGTAAAAAATCACTAGGGCCTGGGAAAGGCTCCCACACAAGAATTGAAGGGAAAAGAAAACGAGACCACACTAAGCTCATTGGTCGAATTAACCTGTACCTTCATTGCAAAAATGAATTCCTTGTACATTTTAAAGAATGTCTTGGAAGCACTCCAAAAAAAAGAGAGAAAATAAAAGGAAAAGGAGAAAAAAAAGAAGAGAAGAACAACAGCCATGAAGAAAAAGATGCTTTCATTTCTAAATCTTCTCTTACATCCTATGAAGGCTCCCGACAAGCCAGGAGACCTCCCAAAATTTCAAGTTACAAATGAAAAGGAAATAGGCTCAGGCCTCCCTCACCTCTCCTTGCCTAACCAATGGGCAGGTCCTCTCAATGCTGGTGCAATGCTTGCCGGAGGGGCATCCGGGCAGCTTCGAATAGGGTATCTAGCTCTAGACTTTACCCTTAGGACCAGATTGGGGCATTCTAGTCCCTTCTACTCGAGAGGTGCCCTTCCTCCGAAACTTTCTAGACCCCTGAAGGAAGGAGTCCAACAATGCATCCACCACCTTGTTCTTGAAGATCACCAATCTTGTGAACCTAGAGGTGGCTTCAGCAGCTTCCTGTTAGGCCACCTCCATCAGTGCCATGACCACCGTGGCCTTCTCCATAGTGACCACGACCTTGGCCGCTTCCCCATTCAGTTGCACATTCCGGTTGCACCTAGAAGGCCTACGGGTGGGCCACTTATACCACAGAGGAAGCCACCTTCTCTGTCCTTCGGGGGCTCTCCCCCTTCTTCTCCTTGAGGATGGCTTCGAGCACAGAAAATTTCTTCTCTAGGCCAAACGCCCATGCCTTAGCGCCAGTCGATTGCTCTTGAAGAGCCTTTACTTGGCCCTTTAGTTCTTGGGATGAAAACCTGGCCGAGGGAGAGGGGTTGAAGAAGAAAGACATGAGAGGAAGAGCCTGATCTACCAAGAACACTAAACCCTAGAAGAGAAGGGAGATTAGAGAAGGAAAAGACTCTGCGGAAGCTTAGTCGCTTGTGCTCGAAGACCCTTTAAAAAGGCAATGGGGCAGGTCCTTTGCAATAAAGCCTGTCGCCCACTGTCGCCCCATGATAATTGAAGGCATGGGCCTCCTCGACTCCCTGGCCAATTAGGAGCCACCACATACTAGTGTCAGACAGTCCCGACGCTTTGAAACAAAAGCGGTCACCTTGGTTTGAATGAAGCATTTATGATCCCCTCGTAGGGAAACCAAACATGATGGAAGCACGATCTTTAGGGTGCAGGTGCTCAAAGTATTAATGGTGCAGGAGGCGTGCCCCTCCATGTCAGCATGATCATTACTTCCATCGCCCCGAGCACCGCTTTGTTCTCCAAGCTTGGGAGTGGGGGGCATTTGATGTGGGGCATCCACTGACGTAGATGCCCCTGTTGGCGGTCACACTGGTAAGAGACCCGCCACCTAGACACGGTGGCCAAACAAGGAGCCAAGGTGAGCCCTCCCATTGAGGTCAGCTCCCAGCCAAGGTCATGCTCATAAGGCAAGCCCCGGTCGGGGTCATGCTCATGCTGCCAAGGCGAGCCCTCTTGCTGAGGTCAGCTCCCAATCGAGGTCATGCTCATAGGGCAAGCCCCCCTTCTAAGGCCAGCTCCCAATCGGGATCATGCTCATGCTGCCAAGAAGAGCCCTCTTGCCAAGATCAGCTCCCAGCCAGGGTCGTGCTCATAGGGTGAGCCCCTCATCTAAGGCCAGCTCCCAATCAAGGTCGTGCTCATGCTGCCAAGGCGATCCCTCCTGCCGAGGTCAGCTCCCAGCCAGGGTCATGCTCATAGGACAAGCCCCCCATCTGAGGCTAGCTCTCAGTCAAGGTCATGCTCATGCTGCCAAGGTGAGCCCTCCTACCGAGGTTAGCTTCTAGCCGGGGTCATGCTCATAGGACGAGCCCCCCGTTTAAGTCTAGCTTTCGGTCGGGGTCATGCTCATGCTTCAAGATGAGCCCTCCTATCAAGGTCAGCTCCTAGCTAGAGTCATGCTCATAGGATGAGGCCCCCATCTAAGGCTAGCTCTCGGTCAGGGTCGAGCTCATGCTTCCAGTGACAAGGCTCCCCCTGCCTCGTAGGGGGCCAATATTCCTGCCAACGATGACAGAAGGAAGGACCAATAGAAATTCAAACCATGGTGGGGAGGAGCCAGATCACCTGCATCCTTCGGGAGGTGGCACATGCCTTGCCATAATTCAAACTCTACGACACACCATTGCCATGTCCTAAGCGACATGCATTCCACCAGGCTCGAGGCCCTGTAACCTGCCACCATATTGATAATCATGCAACCAGGGGCTTCAAACCTCATGACACAATACCTAAACCTCCCCCAAGTGGAGTGTTCCATGAAAGCCCTAGAGCTCTGTGATGCTTGCACGGACCCTCTAGGGATGGAAACACCCCACCATAGCTAGGGGCTCAGTAGCATGGCACCTGCCGCTCCCACAAGGAGCCGTACCACCAGAGGGACACCTGGACAAAGCCCCAGAACTAGTCTGGACCACCCTACATACATAAGATCAAAAAGAGAGAACATAAAAAAGGGTAAGCAAGCGAGAACAGGGAGCAAACGGGCAAGAAACCAGCCATAGAACTTCCCAAGCTCCCTAATTCCATCTCCATCTTGTCTTCACATCTAAATCATTTTCTTTCACCCTCTACGCGGAGAGTTCTTCAAGCTCTCTACCATAGAGGTTCTATTCTCCTTGATCATCCCCATCTGACTTGATCATCGGAGTGTCCCTATTGGAATCCCCGACCCGGGTCTCCTCTTTTTTGTAGGGCAATCGAACCAAGGAGTCGACCAGCAAGGAGAGGGATGAGCACCCCCCCATGGGAGCCCAACGCATCGGCGACACACTGGAGCTATAGCTACGACGATCTTGGCAGCAACACTACTAATTAGAGCCAACTCCTCTGCTATGAGCTGACTCTTATTCCATGGATTTCTGCTATAATGGCTAATTCCATATATTATAGAATTTGACTCCCAAGGTATTTAATGGCTATTTCTTGGTTTTCAATGGTTATATAAATGGATAGAAATGATTTTAAACATATTAGAAAATATCTGGAAAGATATAAATTTTGGATTGAAGTCAAAAGGAACAAGATACTTGAATATACACTTGAGCATTCATTCCAATCATTAAAGACAAGGAGCATATTTTGTCGGTCATTAAAAACTCAAGAGGAACTCAACTTCTTCCCATCTAATCTTTTGAAGCATTTAGTGAGGATTGAAGAGTACTTTGAAGAGCAACTTTTGAAGCCTTTGAGCATCAATATATCAAGATTCAACTATAATAATTAGCTCTTTTCAGAGTTTGTTTTCGGTTGCTCTATGTTCATATTTTTGAGTTGTTATATGTTTCAGTAGGGAGCTAAAACTTTGAATTGGGTTAAGTTTTGACTTGCTAACCTTGGAAAGCCAATTAGGTTATTTGTGAGCTCAGAAAATAAATGTGCATTTGGGTTTTGATAGGTGAGCCTTGGAAAACCAATTGGGTTATTTGTGATCCCATAAAAAAAATGTTGTCCTTGGGTTTTAGTTTATGAGCCTGGAATAAAACAATATAGCTGTACTCTTATGAAAATATAGTAAAATCCCAAGTGGATCTTGGAGAGTGGATGTAAAAGTTAGGATTGCTCTGAATTACTATAAATTTGTTATGTTTGCATGATTATTTGTTTCACTTACTTTCTCTATTAGCTTTTATAAATTGCACTATACTTGGGTCACATTTAATCAAAGTTTTCAAATGTACATACTTATTTTAATTTTTGAAAACCCAATTCATCCCCCTTTTCGGTTGTCAGTCTAGACAACAAGTGGTATTGAGCCATGTCTCAGTGCTGCTAATCTAACAATTAGGAGAAAAGATCATGGCAACCCACATGAGCATTTCACTAAAAAAAGGACAATCTAGTAACTGACCTCCACTTTTTAATAGCACTTATTATACTTATTGAAAGGCTAGAATGAGAATATATATATTCAAGCCATAGACTTCTAATTATAAAGAGTAATCATGAAGGATTCTTACACATCTACTAAAAAGGTTGATAGCATAGACATCCTAAAATCGAAAGATGAACGGGATGATCATGATATAAAAATGGTTGAAATAAATGCAAAAGTCATGAACCTTTTGTATTATGCACTAGATCCAAATGAGTTTAACTAAATTTTTACTTATAATTTAATAAAGAAAATTTAGAATAAACTTTAAGTTATACATAAGGGTACAAACCAAGTTAAAAATTTAAAAATTAACTTGCTCATGCATAATTATGAATTATTCAAAATGAAATCCATCGAGACCATTTTTGAAATGTTTATAAGGTTTATAGATATTATAAATGATCTCAAAAGTCTTGGCAGGACATATTCTAATAGTGACTTGGTGTACAAAATCCTTCGAACACTACCGAACATATAGGATCCAAAAGCCACCACAATTCAGAAAGCTAAGGATCTCAACAACTTACATTGGAAGAGCTTCTTAGACCCTTGATGATGTATGAACTTAATATGAAGCATCATAGTGATGAGAAAAAAAGAAGAAGAAAATAATAGCTCTTAACATAGCAACTAAAAGGGAAAAGCAAGAAGAAGAGGAAAGTTCCTCATCCAAAGAAAAGTTAGGAGATGATAATATGGGCTTGTGATGAGAAGGTTTAGGAGATTCATGGACATGATAGATCAAAATTTAGAAAGAGATACTTAGCTAAGGGACAGCCAAGTAAGGAAAAAGATAAAGAAAATGACAAGGATCAATAAGCCAGTTGTTATGAATGCAAAAAATTAGGACATTATCAATTAAACTATTCTATATTAAAGAAGAGCCACAAGAAGGGTAAGAAAAAGAAAGCTATGGTTGAAACATGGAGCGACAATGATGAATCAAGCTCCAATAAAGAGGAGAGTAAACAAAATTAGTAAATCTATGCTTGATGGCTTTGAAAGATGAGATATACACTGAACCTAATATTGAATTCAAATTTGATGAATTGTATTGATGTTTGTCGAATTCACCAAAATTAATTACTGTTTCACTAATTTTTATAATTTTTCTTGTAGTATTAGTGAGTCCAGGTCAAATCCTAGAGACTGAATATGATGATCAAATTTAATAATTAGACCGGGGGGCTTTGAATAATTATGAAATCAACTAAATAATTATGCAAATAAGGAAAAACTTTAATTCAATTCAGATTTGATTCAAATTCAATTCAAGTTCGATTTAGATTCAATTCAAGGGGTTCAATGCTAAGTTGTAGATTGATCATCGATATATAATATATCATTCTCTCTCTGAATACTTAGTTGAGGACTTACCTAGGAGCTAGATTAATCTAATCATCTCTACATTCATTAATTCAAGTCAAGTGCCCAAATTAAATTCTTATCAATGAACCAAGCAATCCTCATGAATTCATTGATAGCATTACATACTAGGGTGAAGCTAAGAATGAATAACAATTTGACAAGTGTAAATTATTTAATTCATTCTATATTTCCTTTTAGACAACAATGAAAACTGGAATCATAATCATTTTGCCTAAGTACTATCTTAACCAAGTTGCATAACAATTATGGATTAAGAACTTATTTTAATAATCAATCATGTAGATAATCAATTAATAGGTCTCTTAATCAATTAAACTACATAATAAATCATCAATAAAAACAAGGAAATTGAGAAATTCAGCAAAAGAATAATATCAAATTAACAACACAACCTCACAATCATACTAACATAGCTAGCTGTCCCTTGAACCGAAAAGAAAAACTATTCAATCATAGAAAATAAAAATGACATGCATTTGATCTGATTGCCTTCCCAGTTCATAGCAGTAGAAATCCTCTTCTCTTCTTCTGTAGCAATCTCCTCCTACAGTAGTAAACTTCTTGCTGCCTCCTCTTGTTCTTGCTGCTGAAAACTTCTTGCTGCTGCTTTTCCCAAAAACTCTCCATAGTCTCCCTCCTTTTTTCAGCCGCTCTATCATTCTTTTAATAAATGAAATGGAATGCATGTTCCGTGATCCACTCCACGTCCCAACGTGCAGTGGCTCCAACAACAAATCCCATCCGATCTACCCAATCCAACATCTTCCACACATCTAGAATTCTATTTTGGATCAAATCTTTAACAACCCGATTTCCACTATTCCACAATTCGGGGCTCCATTCCACCCTCTATTTCAAGAATCCCAGCAACCCTTGACTGCTCTTGTGATGGCTTGGTCCTTATCCACTTCAACACCCATTCGAATCAAACCTCAATAGCCTCACATCCGTTCCAACAAAATTTCTTCTCAGTTGGCAGCTCTCAGGATCAAGTTTGAAAGCCTGACATCTTCTATTTTGGTCGTTTATCAAAGCCCAATCCAACAGATCTCCAACAACTTCCATGTTGAGCTCCATCCACCAGCGCAACGCTGCCTAGAACTCTATTTCCACCTACTTTCACAACCGTTGAAACCCATCATCCCAACCTCCTCTATTTTAATAAGCAGATCTCCAACTGATTCCAACAACCAGGGTCCATTCATCTTCCTTGTTTGATTCCAATAGCCAAGATTTTCAGCTCCTAGCGAATCCGGTGCTTGGTGCTCTATTCTGTCGTTGTCCAGGATCATGGTTCACCTCTCACATCAAATCATTAGCTCCCAAAATCCCACTCATCTTGCTCTATTTTGCCTTCCCATGCTTGGTTCAAATAGCCATTGCCGTCATCCCAACAATCTCTGCAACATCCGATCATCCAACCAGTAACTCATGTGGAAATCGAGTGAAACCCAGCCCCTCGGCCATAATGTGCCTTTCCCATTCTTCCCTATTGCATGGATGAAGTCCTTGATCATTGTTTCTCTAGATGGTCTACGGTTGGTCTTTTATAGACCGTGGTCAAGGGCACGTGGACCATACCCTTCCCTTGGTAGACTGCATGATAGACCATAGATAACTTCTCTGGACCGCATGGAATTGTTTCTTCTCAAGACTTCCATGCATCGAGTTAGTGGGAAAACCTCGTATGCCAACCCATCCGCTTGTTTTACTCCATGCATTATGCATTGATTTGCTTGGCCCCACTTTATGTATTAGTTCCCTACATGGTCTTCATGTGCATTCACTTCATGTACTCCGCATTTCAAGCCAAGCTTCACTTCACAGCATTCAATCCATTAAATAAGGCCCACTCAAATGTTAGGTTTCCATTTGTTATGGTTCTTCCTCCTGGACCGGGCTCGGTGGATGCACTGGAGAGCTCCTCTACCGATCAACCTGCAAGAAGTCCCTAGGTGCCGGAGGGACTCTGGCGAGGGACACTCCGATGCTTAAGTTAGAGGAGGGTTGGCGCAACAGAATGGAAAGAACTCGAAAAGAGAATCCATAATGGGGAAGAAGAATATTACCCTTTTATGGAGGTCTCCCGGGCGCCTTTTATAGGCATGGAGTGCTGCCAAATTCTGTTGGGGAATAGGCTGGGAAAGCCCGAATATGCCCCTAGGAGAATAGGCGTAGCGGCGAGGTCATAGCTGGTGGCGTGGCAGGAGCGTCAGAGTAGTGGCCTGGCAACAAGAATCGTGGCCATGCACTGGAGTCCATTACAACAGAATGTCAGAACTTGTCGGGGAGAAAAAGGCTCCTGGAAACTTCGAGTGACCCCCTCAGTAGCAGGTCGGCCTGGCCTCCCAGAAGCCAACCGTGGCATTCAGCCGGACCTCCAGAAGCCGACTGTGGCAGTCAGCAGGGCCTCCTGGAAGCCGACCGTGGCAGTCGAATAGGCCAACGCACGGACGGTGAGGCGCCCGCCAGCTCTTGAAGCCCCCGGATCAGCTCTTTGGGAAAGGGGGCCGTGGGGTCCTCTCCTAGAACCGGAGAGTAGGACCCCACACGGGGATCAGCCGACCGGATGCCCGGGGTCGGTCCAACCCAAGACTAGCCGAATGGGTGCAACAGTTGCCCCCCTGCTCCTGGGCCTTGAGGGGCCACATGGCTCAAAAGGGTAGGAGCATGATTGCGTGCACCTACGGCGGATTCTAGATCGAGGCGTCGTGTCGCTTCGAATCTTCTCGAATGGCTCTTTGGACAGCTGTCAGCCGCTCGTTGGGGCGCAGGTGAGGCAGTTAATGCGAGTCAGGCACCATGATGAAGGCCAGGCTATCCTGCATTGATCCGGGGTAGAGTGGTGCATCGCGCCACGTAGTAGCATCTAGTTGGTCGACACTGCCCTTCAGGTTGGTCCCGCACCGCCGATCCGACGCGCACGCAGATCGCCATCCACGTGAAGGGATGCTTCGGACGCTTCGAATCCCGCAATATAGGCAGTTGCAGCTCCTGACAGGATGGCTGTGACATGCCCGAGACGGGCAATAACTCCTCCCTCCTCCCTCTTCCCTCGAGGCCTATAAAAGGAGGAGGCGGAGCAAGGGGACTTTTCTTGCTATGCCTGCACCTTGCGAGATAGAGTCCTCTTCTTCCCTCTTCTGCGAAACCCGGCATCTAGGAGTCCAGCCCCAGGTTAGTCCCAGTTATCCTCCTTCCTTCTTCAAGCTTCCAATGGTGTCTAGCAGTAGGGGTTCGTCCCATAGGCCTAGGGATCTGGGGCCGAGCGAAATACCCTCAACCATGACCCGGGAACGGGTCGAAAACCTTAAGGCGGTGTACGGCATCCCGTCCACCCTGCACCTCACACTTTCGGGTCGAGAGGGGAGAGCAAATAACCCACCAGGTACAGGGACCCTCCCAATGTACGAGTCCCACCTTAAGGCCGGTCTCAGGTTTCCTCTGCATCCCCTGTTCATAGAGATCTTTAACTTCTATAGGGTAACCTCGACGCATTTGACCTCGAACAGCATTCGGGCGATATGCTACTTCGTAATACTATGCCATAGGGCCAGGTCTGACCCCAGTCTGTCCCTCTTTGGTAACTTTTTCTACCTTAAGAGGGACTTTAGGAGCCAGGAGTGGGTCCTGTTTGTCCCCCGCCAGGGTCGAAAGATCCTGAAGTGCCTCCCGTCGGCCGTCCACGGGTGGAAAGCTAGGTTCTTCTTCGTCAGCAGCCTCGAACCTTGGGGGTTCGAGCCGTTATGGAGAGAGCCGCGAGCGAGAGTCTACGAGGGGAGGTCGGTATCGGCGGCCGACCTGGGCACATTCAATGTGATTAGTAGAGCCGGCACAGTGGCGGCATTTGAGCTGTTGGGGGAAGGGACCCTTCATCAGGCGGGGATCAGCTCCCATGGATTCTTAGGCAAGGGCTGACCCCTCCCCTTCTTATAATTCCCTTAGCTCTTTCTCTTTCTCTCCTACTAATTTTGAGTGTCCGGTGACAGGAGGAAGGATGCAGCATGTTGACAAATCCAAGATCATCCGACGGGCGGTGTGGAAGTGGGCCGCCCCAGAATCAGTTCCCCCACTAGCCACCGAGCGACATAAGAAGAGGTGGGAGGAGGAGCGACCCGTCCCCATTGTGGAGGTCGACTCGGATGGGGACTGGCATCCCCCTCACCGAGCGCATGGTGATGAGGGCGGCGAGAGCGTCGACTCCATTAGGAGGGCCGGTCATCTGACCAGAGCAGGGACAATCGAGGGCATCCGGCATAGCCGTAGCACCAACCCCTATGCCCGTCGGTGCTGAAGAGGTGGCCCCTTCAACCGATAAGGGCAAGGGGCCGACCGTGGAGGAGGCAGCTGGTAGCGAGCCTGAGCGATCGGATGAGGAGATCCATTAGGAGGGGTTCCAACACTGGCATGCACTCGACCACCCCAGGAGGGCGCAGAGCCTGCTAAGGGGCGTAATGACCGATGTTAACTGGGAGGTGTCGATCCAGAGAAACCTGATCGACGTGACTGTGGAGACTTATCGGGACTTCATGAGGGTAAGGACTTCACCTTGTTTCTCTACTTCTTTACTTCTTTACTAACTTGGTCAGATGTTTGTAGCTTCTCCATGGCATCTCCCTTATGGACGACGGCATCTGCCGTGTAGTGCATGCTGCCAAGACCTCCGCGAAGAGGGTCCAGGAGCTGGAGGTGGCCTAGGAGGCCGCAGTGGCATCCCTGAAGTCTTCCGAGGAGAACCTGGCGGCAGCCCAAGTTGAGACAGAGTCGGTGAAGGTGGCTCTAAAGGAGGCCGAGGGCCGGCTGGCTGACCGCGAGGCCAGGTTGAAGAAAAGGAAGGCGAAAGCTGACTCCCTCGCTCGCTGGTTGGGTGAGGAAGAGAAGCGGTCGGTGGAGGCCGACCAGAGGGCCCGGGCCGAGCGGGCGGTGGTGGTACAGTTGGAGGTCCAACTCAAGGAGTCCAAGGAACTGGCCACGAACCAGGTCCAGGAAGCCATGGTGGCATACAAAGCCTCCAGCTGCTTTACTAAAGACGTGGAGGAGGCGGCGGCCGACTTCTACATGGAGGGCTACGACGATGCCCTGAAGAAGGTGGGTCTGCTCTTCTCGGGACTGGACCTGTCGGGCGCCAAGCTGCAGGACTCATCCGAAGGAGAGGGGGCCAAAGCAGAGCCCCCAGTGGAAGGTGATGCAGGGGCAGGTAGGGTCGAAGCAACAGCACCAGCCGACACGTAAATGGTGGCCCTTCTGGAGGATCCTCCAGCTGCTGTAGTTCCGGTTGACCCTTCAGTTGTAGCTGATGGGGCCAAGGTTGTGGCCCCTGATGCATCTCCCCTGGGTCGAACCTAAGGGGTTTGTAAAGGTCCGACCTACCTTTTGTAAACACTTTCTTTTGAAATGAATGAAGAAAACCTTCTAATCACTTACTTTCACTATGTGCATGGGCATAAACAAACACTGCTTCTTTTTAAAATTCTTCTAAGTACCCCCGGTTGGCTCTATGGTACCGCAGGGTTACGAGCTCCATCGAGGTGGCCGACGAACGTGGAACAAGTATTTTTCTTCCCAAAGTTTCTCTAAGTACCCTCGGTCGGCTCGCCTAGGCCAGAAGCCGGTAGGGTGGTCCAAAATGATAACATAAATTGGGCCGGATACCTGGACACTTGCTCAGGGTCCCCATCCGCGAGGCAGCTCTCGCTGTGGCCCATCCTTCCTGCGGTCTGGCGGGGGTGGTCCCGGGATGATTGCCGACCGTGGTCGGACTTTTGGAGTGGGCTGCCCTAGAGCCTCTGCCGACCAGGGTTAGACTTTCGGAGTGGGCTGCCCTAGAGCCTCTACCGACCGGGGTCGGACTTTCGTAGTGGGCTGCCCTAGAGCCTCTGCTGACCAGGGTCGGACTTTCGGAGTGGGCTACCCTAGAGCCTCTACCAACCGGGGTCAGACTTTCGGAGTGGGCTGCCCTAGAGCCTTTGTCGACCAGGGTCGGACTTTCGCAGTGGGCTGTACTAGAGCCTCTGCCGACCGGGGTCGGACTTTCGAAGTGGGCTGCCTTAGAGCCTCTATCGACTAGGATCGGACTTTTGGAGTGGGCTGGAAGAAGCTGAAGAAGTTTATAGACTTTACTGATAGTACTTGCGAATATTGTCTACATTCCATGGGCATGCTGTTCGTCGCCCGTCCAAGTGTGCGAGCCGGTAGGTTCTAGCCTGAATTACTTCAGTAACCTGATAAGGGGAAAGCTTCCCCTGTTCGGTTAGCCTCAAGACCTCCACCTTTCGCAGGACCAGATCTCCCACTTGGAAGGTGCGCGCCTTAACACGTGAGTTGTAATATCTTGCCATCCTTTGACGGTAGGTCGCCATCTTCATACTCGCTCGGAGTCGGGTCTCGTCCAGTAGATCTAGGTCAGCCCTTTGTTGCTCCGAGTTGGCCAGCTCGGCAAAATGGTCAATCTGCAGGGATAGTAGAGAGACCTCCATGGGGATGACCGCCTCACTCCCATAGGTCATATTGAACGGGGTTTCCCCAGTTGCCAACTGGGCGATCATCTGATACGCCCAAAGCACCGAATGAACCTCCTCCGCCCAGAGCCCCTTGGCTTTATTTAGCCGGGTCTTCAACCCATGCAGGATCATTCTATTAGTGACCTCAGCCTCTCCATTGGATTGAGGGTGAGCGACCGATGTGAGCCGATGGGCGATGTGATATTGTTGATAGAAGTCCCGAAATTGAGAGTTGTCAAACTGCCTTCCATTATCGGTGATGACAGTCTTCGGGATCCCAAACTGGAAGATAATGCAGTTCCGGACAAAGTTTTCCACTTTGGCCTCGATTATCTGTGCCAAGGCCTCTGCCTCCACCCACTTAGTGAAGTAATCAATGGCTACTAGGAGGAACTTTCGCTAACCGAAAGCTGGGGGAAAAGGTCCTAGGATATCCATCCCCCATTGTACAAATGGCCAAGGCGCTGTAAGTGGGGTCAGATGGCTAGCTGGCCTCCTTTGGATGCCGGAGAACCTCTAGCATGCATCGCACTTCCGTACGAAGTCCAAGGCATCCTTCTGAATTATAGGCCAGTAATATCCCTGGCAGATGATTTTGTAAGCCAGGGACCTTCCTCCATGATGATCACCACAGATGCCCTCGTGAACCTCTCGGAGCGCATAATCCGCATCTACCGACCCCAAGAATTTCAATAATGGTTGGAAAAATGAATGCTTGTAGAGGGCCCCATCAAGGATGACATATTTAGCTGCCGTTGAGCGGACGCGCCTAGCCTCCATCGGGTCATCCGAAAGGGCCCCTTGCACCAGGAATGCATGGATTGGGTCCATCCACGAGGCCTCTTGCTCTACCTGGTGGATCTCCGTCGGCTCCTCGACAATGCTCGGGTGTTGCAGATGTTCCACGAAGGTCCGGTCGGAGGTACCAGCCATGGCAGTGGCTAGCCATGACAAAGCATCCGCCCGGGAGTTTTGTTGCTGAGGTATATGAAGGATCTCAAAAAATTTAAGTCATGATACCGGTCCCGTACCTTGTCCAAGTACTTGAATAAGGAAGGGTCCCTTGCTTCGAACTCTCCCTTCACCTGATTGACCACCAGTTGAGAGTCGGAGAAGGCGCGGACCCTATTAATGCCCAATTCATTCACTATCTTTAACCTCGCAAGTAGAGCTTCATACTCCACCTGATTGTTTGACACCTGGAACGTGAAATACAGAGCATACTCCAAACATTGCCCATCAGGGTCGGCTAGGATTAAGCCTGCACCGCACCCCGAGAGGTTGGAAGCTCCATCTACATGCAGGGTCCAGGCGGGCTCAGCTTCTCCCGTCGGGTCAACCTCTCCCGCGGGCTCAGTTACGGGCATCTCGACCGTTGTCGGGGTCGGCTCCGTCCCCCAGGTGCATTCCGCAATGAAATCATCTATTACCTGGGCTTTTAATGACGATCGTGACTGGAAGGAGATGTCAAACTCGCCTAACTTGATAGCCCATTTGACGAGCCATCCGTAGGTATCGGGGCTTCGGAGGATTGCCCTGAGGGGTTGGTCTATCAGCACGACGATGGGATGCGCCCGGAAGTAGGGTCGGAGGCGCTTTGTCGCTACAACCAATGAGTAAACCAGCTTTTGCACCTTAGGATACCTAACCTCGGCATCATGGAGGACCTTGCTGATGTAGTAGATAGGTTTTTGTTGGCCACCTTCCCCCACCCGCACAAGGACAGCGCTGACAGCCTCGCTAGAGGCCAACAAGTACAAATATTGCACTTCCCCTTTCGTTGGTTTGGCCAAGAGTGGGGGATTTCTCAAGCAGTCTTTCAAGGCTTCAAAGGCTGACTGGCATTCATCAGTCTATTGCAAGCGATCCGACCGGTGCAAGGTCTTGAAGAATGGGAGGGATCTCTTGGCCGACCGAGAGATGAAGCGGCTGAGAGAGGTGATGCGACCCGTAAGCTCTTGCACTTGCTTTTTAGTGGTCGAATGAGTCATGTCAATGATGGCTTTGATTTTTTTAGGGTTGACCTCGATGCCTCTTTGAGTAACCAGGAAGCCGAGAAACTTCCCGGAGTTCACCCCGAAAATACACTTGGCGGGGTTCAGCTTCATTCTGTGGCGCCTCAAAGCATCAAAGGACTCCTGCAGGTCCCTGATGTGGTCGGTCTTATGGAGGCTATTGACGATCATATCATCGACGTACGCCTCCATGTTCCTCCCAAGCTAATCTTTAAAGACTCGGTTGATTAGCCTTTGGAAGGTGGCGCCTGCATTCTTTAGGCCAAAAGGCATCATCTTATAGCAATACAGGCCCCTGTCCATGACAAAGGCCATCTTCTCCTCATCTTCGGAATGCATCCTGATCTGGTTATACCCGAAGAAAGCATCCATGAAGCTCAAGAGTTGGTGGCCGGCTGTTGCATCTACCAGTTGGTCAATTTTCGATAAGGGGAAGCTGTTTTTGGGGCACGCCTTATTGAGGTCTGTGTAATCCACGCAGATCCTCCACTTTCCATTGGCCTTCTTTACCATGACGACATTAGCCAGCCACTCCGGATAGTGAGACTCCCTGATGAAGCTAGCATCGAAGAGCTTCTTCACTTCCTCCTCAATGGCCCTCTACCTTTCGGCAGCGAAGCTCTTTTTCTTTTGCCGGACAGGCCTATAAGTAGGATCTACCCTTAGCTGATGGGTGATGATGTCCACCGGGATGCCTGGCATGTCAGACACCGACCAGGCGAAGACGTTCGCATTGCTCCTCAAGAAGCCAACCAGCTCCCGTCTTGCACTCTCGTCCAGGGCAGTCCCTATCTGGAGGACTCTCATGAGATCATCCTCTTTAAGGGGTACAAATACGATCTTCTCAACAGGCTGACCATGGCTGTCGGCTTCATCCCTGGGGTTAAGCTGCTCGAGCGTGGGGCACCCGTCTAGCTGCTTGTCGTGAATAGCTAGGCATTGCCAGGCTACTCTACGGTCTCCCCTCAGCTCTCCAACTCCATCACGAGTTGGAAACTTGGCCAGCAGGTGGTAAATAGATACAATGACCCAAAACTTATTGAGAGCTGGCCGTCCCAAAATTGTGTTGTACACTGAGGTCGTACGGACGACCACGAAGTTGATGGAGTAGGTTCGCTGGTAAGGTTCCATCTCGAGGGTCACGGGTAATGCAATCTCCCCTTCAACCCCAACAGAATTTCCTCTGAAGCCAGTGAGCGGTGCCACAGACTCTCGCAGTCTAGACCTGGACAAAGTTCATCCGGATGAAAGCATCATACAGTAAAACCTCCGCGCAACTTCCATTATCGATAAGGACGCGCTTTACATCATAATTGGCGATGATAGCCGACACAACCACAGGGTCATCGCCCGGGAGAGGAGGCTCTGAGAGGTTCTCATCATAAAAACTAATTACATTGGATCCCCTGGGTCTTTTTACAATATCTTGGTCATCTTTCCACCCCCAGTCGGATCTTCGGTGCAGCATGCCAATGCCTCCATCCGTTGGGCATTGATTGGGGAGCTCAGCCTCCCCCAGGAGGTCTCTAACAGTTAAAGTCCCAGCCTAATCCCAGCGGGGTCGGAAGTACTTATTCAGGTATCCCCTCCGGATGAGGTCCTCGATGGCATCTTTCAACTGGAGGCACTCTTCCGTGTCATGCCCATGGCCCCTGTGGAACCGGCAATACTTGTTTTTGTTTCTGGAGGCAGGAGGACCTCTCATCGGTCGAGATCTTTGAAAGAAGGCCTCATTCTTAATCTCCATCAAGATCTTCTCCCGCGGCAGGGAGAGGGATGCATAGTTATTGAACCGCTTGAGGTAGTCCCTCAGCTTGGGGCTCTGGTGCCAGGTGGATCGATCATCGTTACTGGGAGGTCGGACTGCAGGGGCCTTATCACCCCGCTTCTTCGGGGCCGACCTCCCCTCAGCCTGGTGCCGGCTCGCTGATTGTTCTTCCACCAGGGCGTACTGTACACCTTGGCCAGCAGGTCGGTGTAGCTTGCAGGGAGCTTCTTGTCTAGGGAAAATATGAACCTGGATGAGCGGAGCCCCCTCTTAAAGGCCGACATAACCACTGCTTCATTTAAGTCAGGGATCTCCATAGCGGTCGAGTTGAAGCGGGCCATGTAGTCTCGGAGGGTCTCTCTCTCCGTTTGTTGGATGAGAAAGAGGTAGTCGGTGTTCTTCGGAGTCCGGCTGCAGATCCTGAAATGAGAGAGAAAAATGGTTTCAAGCTGGGAAAAAGAATGAATCGTACCTGGGTGGATGGCAGAGAACCACATCCATGCGGCCTTCTTCAGAGTCACCGAGAAGGCGATGCAGTGGAGGGCGTCGGATGCGCCCTGCACCATCATATGGGCCTTGTAGATGCCCAAGTGGTCCAAAGGATCGGTGGTACCGTCATAGAGGTCCACCTGCGAGATCTTGAAATGTCAGGGGATAGATTCTCCTAGAATCTCCATGGAGAAAGGTGGGCGGGTGTCGTGCGCCGGCCTTCCCCCAGCATTCTGTCGCTCAACAATATCGGCGATGCGCTCCTCCATGCGCATGATTTTGCTACCGTAGTCGTGCGAGTCTACAGCAGGGCACCGTGCACCAAGAGGGGTAGAGTCGGCGAAAGAGGGGAAAGCTGACCTCGCCCTCTTTCCTTCAGCGTGGGCCCTCAAGGACCCCTGGAGTTCTGGAGCTGCGAGGGACGGGGGTGGAGGCACCTCCGGTCACAGGCTGACGCCGGCGATCGGCTGATGGTTAACATAGGAAGTTGGCGGTGGCTGCTGCTGATGGTCCACCATTTCTTGGAAGTGTTGGACCGCTGAGGTAAGCATCTCAATGCGGTTTACCAATGTCTGGAATTGCTGTAGCCCTAGGGTGATGGTGGGCTTGACGGTGGCGGCGACATTGCTTTCCACGCGGGGTGCGTTGGGCCCCTGGTGGGAGTGCCCTCCTCTCGTGGAAACGTTCCGGGTTCTTTCTCTTGCCATGGCTGGGTCTTTCCCGTCGATCTTCCCTTTTAGAGCAAGGAGTGCAACGAAGGTTCAACCCCTTCTTCTAGTGCCAATTTGTTGCGGTTCTTCCTCCTGGACTGGGCTCGGTGGATGCGCTGGAGAGCTCCTCTACTAATCAACCTGCAAGAAGTCCCTAGGCGCCAGAGGGGCTCCGGCGGGGGACACTCCGATGCTTAAGTTAGAGGAGGGTTGGCGCAACAAAATGGAAAGAACTCGGGAAGAGAATCCATATTGGGGAAGAAGAACGTTACCCTTTTATGTAGGTCCCTCGGGTGCATTTTATAGGCATGGAGTGCTGCCAAATTCTATTGGGGAATAGGCTGGGAAAGCCCGAATATGCTCCCAGGAGAATAGGCATAGCGGCGAGGTCGTGGCTGGCAGCATGGCAGGAGCGTCAGAGTAGCGGCTTGCAACAAGAATCGTGGCCATGCACTGGAGTCCATTATAATAGAATGTCAGAACTTGTCGGGGAGAAAAAAGCTCCTGGAAACTTCAAGTCACCCCCTCAGCAGCGGGTCGGCCTGGCCTCCCAGAAGTCAACCGTGGCATTCAGCTGGACCTCCAGAAGCCGATTGTGGCAATTAGCAGGGCCTCCTGGAAGCCGACCATGGCAGTTGAAGAGGCCAACGCACGGACGGTGAGGCGCCCGCCAGTTCTTGAAGCCCCCGGATCAGCTTTTTGGGAAAGGGGGCCACGGGGTCCTCTCCTAGAACCGGGGAGTAGGACCTCGCACGGGGAATAGCCGACCGGACGCCCGGGGCCGGTCCGACCCGGGACTAGCCAAATGGGCGCAACACCATTAAATAATAACCATAGTGCCATGGTTTCAGCTTGAACAAATGCTCTGCTGCCCACCTTCACAACTCTAAATTCCTGTGGATGCAACATGCCCCATACATTTTAATCTGCTTCAAAAGGCATGCTTTTGATAAATTCCACTACTTCCTACATCAGACTAGCTCGCTTAAGAAGATTAACCACACAAGCTTAGTGATATTTGTAGTACAAATCCAATAATGAATTTTCCACAAAGAGATGATTGTCAAACAGTTTCCTCACTGTTAAGCAGTGGATCTCCTTTCCCTGCTTGAGTGAAGATAGATTAGCACATGCCGATAGGACACCCATACGGGAGACAACATCACACTCAAAACCTGCTAGAACCATGAAGGTCAAAATCACATAATGCTGAAAATTAAGCCTCATACATAAACATATACATTACTCATCACAATAAGGCAATAAACATGTTAAATAGCCTAGATCCAGGGAGAAATAAAATGTGCAATTATGCTTCTATCATATATATATATATATATATATATATATATATATATATATATAGCATTTTATAATCTACTTGCTGAATTTAAAAATCTTATTTGATTTATTTATAGGATTGTCTTGCAACCTAAAGATCTAAAAGAAGATAGTACTTAGATAGTGGTTGTTCAAGGAATATGATGGATGATAAGGAATAATCTTCACCCTAGAAATAAAAGAAGGTAGCATTGTAACTTTTGGAGATAACGGTAAGGAAAGAATTATTAGCATTAGTAAGATCAAAATCATCCCTTCAATATTCATTAAAAATGTATTACTAGTAGACAAATTGAAGTATAATCTATTAGGCATCAGTTAATTATGTGACAAAGGATTCAAAGTATTGTTTGAATCTTCAATGTATATAGTTACTAGCTCTTTTGATTCAAGCATCAAATTTATAGGATATAAACTTGGAAACATATACATGATAAACTTAAATAATCTAGTCATAAAAAGTAGTACAAGTCTAGTAGCTATGAATGCTAAAATCAAGAAAACTAGTTGGCTTTGGCATAGAAAATTTGGAGATGTTAGCATGCATATATTATCTAAATTAATCTTAAAAGATTTTGTTAAAGGTCTACCTAAATTAAATTTTTAAAATGGTCATGTATGTGATGCTTGTCAATATGTTAAACAAACTAGAAAGAGTTTCAAATCAAAAAAAAATGTTTCAACTTCTAGACCCTTAGAGCTACTACACAAGGACTTATTTGGATCAACTAGGATTACAAGCCTATGAGGTAAGAAATATGGACTTGTGATAATTGATGACTTTTCTAGATTTACTTAGATATCATTTTTGGCACACAAAGATGAGGCATTCACTATTTTTCAAAAATTTTATAGAAATGTTTCAAATCAAAAAAACCTATCAATTATTTTAACAAAAAATGATCATGGTATAGAATTTAAAAATCAATATTTTAAAAAATTTTGTAATAAGCATGGCATTGATCAAACATTTTCAACTCCAAGAACACCACCACAAAATGGTGTTATTGAGAGAAAGAATAGAACATTAAAAGAAATGACCCAAATAATGTTATGTGAAGGTAATCTTTCGAAGTACTTTTAGGCTAAAGCTGTGAACACTGCATGTTATATTTTGAACTATGTTCTTATTAGACCTATTCCAAAGAGAACCCCCTATGAATTTTAGAATGATAGAAAATCAAAGATAAGTTATTTATATATATATGATTATAAATATTTTATTTTAAATAATAGAAAAGGTAACCTTGAAAATCTTGATACAAAATCTAATTATGGATCTTTTTTGGTTATTCATTTTCAAGTAAAGCCTATAAAGTGTTTAATAAAAAGACTTTAACTATAGAAGAATCTATTTATATTATTTTGATGAATCTAACTCTTCACCTTCTAGAAAAAAAGAATACATAGACAATAATGTGGGTACATTGAATGAAGGAATGAAGGATTTAAGCCTAATAGATAAACAAGTTGAAGAAGAGAAGGAAAAGGTAAGTAAAAAGTATGGTGATTTACCTATGAAATTGAGGTATGTATATCACCATCCTAAGAATTTAATTATAGGATATCCCATACAAGATTTTAGAACTAGGTCTTCATTTAAGATACTTTTAATCACCTTGTATTTATTTCTCAAATTGAACCCAATTGCATAAAGAAAACTGAAAAAGATCCAAATGGAATGATGGCTATATAAGTAGGGCTGAACCAATTTGAGAGAAATAATATTTGGGCCCTAGTTAGTAGACCTAAAAAATATCCTATTACAAGTACTAAATGGGTATTTAGAAATAAATTAAATGAAAATAGTAATGTAATAAGAAATAAAGTAAGATAAGTAGCCAAAGGATATAATCAAGAAGAGTGAATAGATTTTAATGAAACTTATGCATCCGTAGCAAGACTAGAGGCTATAAGATATTTGCTTGCTTTTGCATGTCATATGAATTTCATATTAGTTCTAATGGATGTAAAAAGTGCCTTTCTAAATAGTTATATTTTTGAAGAAGTTTTTGTAAAGCAACCCCCTACATTTGAAAGTCATAATTTACCTAATCATGTTTTCAAATTAAACAGAGCTTTGTATGGTCTTAAATAAGCTCCTAGAGTTTAGTATGAAAGACTTAGCAAATTTTTGCTTGAAAACTATTTTACAAGGGATACTGTAGAAACAACCTAATTTATTAAAGAAAGGATACTAAATGTTAGTTGTACAAGTTTATATAGACAATATAATTTTTGGTGCATCTAATAAAGATCTTTGCCAAGAATTTGCTGGGCTTATATAGGATGAATTTGAAATGAGTATGATGGGTGAGCTGATATTCTTTCTTAGACTTCAAATCAAATAAACAAAGGAATGAATATTCATCAAACCCAAATACATCAAGGAACTATTAAAAAAGTTTGGGATGGAATCCTCAAAAGAAATCAGCATATCAATGAGTCCAACCTACAGGCTTGATAAAGTGGTGGGGACATGCAAGATGAGAATGCAACTATGCAACCCTAAAGGAGATTAGCAAAGATTAACTTAGCAATTTCTTATTTGCATATGATTAGTTCAGCATATAGTATCAAAGGAGGTCTAATAAAGAGAACTCGAACGATCAAACGTAAACCTAATTAATAAGACTATCAAAATAACAAAGAAATAGGAATAAGATTCGAACCACACAAGTTAAGCTAGGCAAATTTAATATTTCAGACCTAATCGATACTAGAACATACCTAGCATTAATCTTTCAAGTAGATCAAGATCACTCATGAAGAGACCTCCCAAATGACAAGACCATACTACAAATTGAGGGCCCTTCTTGTTTTCTGGATTATGGCAAATAATTCCTTCCTCTTGAGTTCGGAATCCCGGAGAACCCTACAACAAAGAAACCTTGAGATTAGGAACTTGGTAAAATACGTTAGTCATGAAATGGAGAAACTAAAGAAGAGTCGAGGAAGCAGTGTTGAAGAATAATCTTGGCGCCATGGTAGATCACTTGAAATGGATTTGGCCGGCCTCCTTGTGATGGTCTTCTTGATCAACCTTAGATATTGAAGAGCTAGCTTGAGATTGGAGAAGAAGAAGAGTGTCTTAGGCGTTGGAGATGGAGGAGGAGAAAGTAGGGTTGGCGTGGGATAGGGAGAGGAATTTAGAACTACCACTTAGGCACATAGAACTCACATAGAAGAAAACTTTTATTTTTTCTTTTCCATCCTTTCTTTACAAGAAGACTAAGAGTCTTTTATAGACTATTAAGCCATTTTGAATTCAAACTACACCAAATATCATGGAGAAAAATTTGTGGAGAAAAATATGGGGCATCCCATGAGTAGTGGAGGAAGTTGTGGAGGAGGTTGTAGCTAATTCAAATTCAAATTCCCCTTTTCTTCTCTTGGGTGGCAACCTTGGATGGTGAGGTGGCATGTGTGATGTGGCAGCAACCTTGGATGGTGAGGTGGTATGTGTGATGTGGCAGCAACCTTGGATGATGAGGTGGCATGTGGTCCCCACTTGAGGTGGCTTTGGTCTTGCTTTGGAGTATAAGTCTTGAGTCTTCTTTAGTCTTCAAATGTGGTTTGGTTTGATTCTTCATGGAGGTTTGGTTTGATTCTTCATGGATTGGACTTGACTCATTTGGACCCAACTCTCAAATACAAGATTAATCAGGCTGGACTAGTTCCAACATAAAATTGAAATGGACTCGAATTACATAATTATTTGGACTCAAAATTAAAGAAAGAAAAAAATTACAGGACTTTCTTTTACTCATCCAACCATAAGGACTCGGATTTGACTTGAATTGGTTGGAGTCTCTTCCTGATTCTGGTGCCCACACCAATTCTCCCGGGGTGGGAGGAACTCGACCCTATCGAGTGAGGGTTGGCTTGATATGTTTCTAATGCATCCGGGTCGATTTGTTGTAGGTCCTCTCGGGAAATCCAGGAGTCTTCAGATTCAGGACATCCTTGCCATCTAACCAGATAACGTTGGTAGCCTTTATTTCTAGTAGTAATGATCTGGTCATCCAAGATCCTTTCAATTCTCTCCTTTCTCTCAGGAACACTTGGTGGTGGACACTCATTTGGTGTTTCACTCTCAAAAGAAACATTAGGACCAAAAAGCTCACTAGGTATCAATGCAGGTTCTTTGTATTCTTTTAAGTCTGAAACATTAAATGTTGAACTAATGCCATAACTTGGTGGTAATTCTAATACATAAGCATTTGGTCCAATTTTCTTTATTATTTTGAAAGGTCCGGCTCCCCGGGCATGGAGTTTCTTCATAGTTCCCGGCGGAAACCTTTCAGGTTTAAGTTTGATCATGACGGAGTCCCCTTCATTAAATTCTTTTAATCGTTTATGTGAATTAGTCATATGCTGATAGAGTTCATTGCTCATTTGAATCTTTTGGCTAATCTCCTTATGCAATTCCCTAATATGCTGTGCATATGACTCGGCAGACTCGGACACCCGTGCATGTGTGGGTAAAGGAGCTAGGTCTAAAGGCTTCCTAGGTCTGTATCCATGGACCACTTCGAATGGACTTTTCCCAATAGACCTATTAACTGAGCTGTTATAGGCAAATTCAGCACGAGGAAGTAATAGGTCCCAGTTTCCTAGGTTGTCACCAACTAAGCATCTCAACAGATTTCCTAAGCTTCGGTTTACTACCTCAGTCTGGCCATTGGTTTGAGGATGATAGGCAGTAGAGAATTTCAGCTTGGTACCGAGCATGTGCCAGAGGGTTTTCCAGAAATAGCTAGTAAATTTGACATCTCTATCGGACACAATGGTTTTGGGTAAACCATGAAGCCTAACGACCTGATCGAGAAAAAGCTTGGCCACCTTCGAAGCATCTAAAGTTTGAGAACAAGGAATGAAGTGAGCCATCTTGGAGAAACGATCGACAACAACAAAGACAGAATCATACTTCCTAGACGTCTTAGGGAGGCCTACTACAAAATCCATGCTGATATCCTGCCATGGACAATCAGGGACAGGTAAGGGTGTGTACAGACCGGTGTTCTGTCTTTGCTGTTTTGCAACAGCACAGATACGGCACTGAGCTACAATCTGGGCCACATTTCTTTTGAGACCAGGCCAAAAGAATTGGTCTTCTATTGCTAAGATGGTCTTATTCCTACCAAAATGTCCTGCTAAGCCCCCAGCATGAACTTCCCAGATCAGAAATTCCCTAACAGAGGTCTTGGGAATACACAACTGATTTCCTCTGAAAAGGTATCCATCTAAAATGGTATAATCACTATGCTCACTAGATGGTCCTTGTTGAAGGGATCGATAGATGTCACCAAAATCAGGGCATGTAGGATATTCCTCTTTTAATCTTTCAAACCCTACTACCTCAGTGCTCACAGAATTCAACAACATTGAACGACGACTCAATGCATCAGCAACCCTATTTTCAGTTCCGACACGATGTTTTAGTACGAACGTATAAGCTTGTATGAACTCTACCCATTTCCCGTGCCTAGGGTTCAATTTCTTCTGAGAACTAAGGAACCTAAGAGCTTCATGGTCAGAAAATAGGACAAACTCTTGTGGTAGAAGATAATGCCTCCAATAACGTAATGCCTGAACTACCGCATACAGCTCCCTATCATAGGTGGAATACCTTAGTCTCGCTTCATTTAACTTCTCACTGAAATATGCTACTGGGTGATTCTCTTGACTCAAGAGACCTCCAATTCCTACCCCAGAAGCATCACACGCAACCTCGAACACTTTGGTAAAATCGGGTAACCTCAAGACGGGTGCGTGTGTCATTTTTTCCTTAATTGTTAGGAAGGCTTTGTCTGCTGCTTTAGTCCATTCAAAAGTTCCCTTCCTAATACAATCAGTGATTGGAGCCACTATCGTACTGAACCCTCTAATGAATCTTCTATAGAAGGTGGCTAAACCGTGAAAACTACGGACATCATGGATACTCTTGGGTACAGGCCACTCTACTATTGATTTAATTTTCACAGGGTCAGCGGACACTCCTTCAGATGTTACTACGAATCCTAGAAAGATAACTCTATGTGTTAAGAAATCACACTTCTTGATATTGGCATAGAGGCTATCCTTTCTAAGGACTTGGCAAACTTGTCTTAGGTGGGTTAAATGGTCTGCCTTAGTCTTGCTATAAATAAGAATGTCATCAAAGTAGACCACCACAAATTTCCCGATGAAAGTTTTCAACACCTGATTCATAATTCTCATAAAGGTGCTGGGTGCATTGGACAGACCGAACGGCATGACTAACCACTCATATAATCCATCTTTAGTCTTAAAAGCGGTCTTCCATTCATCTCCAGGCCTAACCCTAACCTGGTGATAGCCACTCTTTAAGTCTATCTTGGAGAAAATTGTTGATCCGGCTATCATATCTAACATATCGTCCAGTCTTGGGATTGGAAACCTATATTTGACAGTAATCTTGTTGATGGCACGGCTGTCTACACACATCCTCCAGGTACCATCTTTTTTAGGGGTTAACAAGGCAGGGACTGCACAAGGGCTTAAACTTTCTCTAACAAACCCCTTTCTAAGAAGTTCACTAACTTGCCTTTGTAACTCTTGATGTTCAGTTGGATTCATCCTATAATGAGGCAAATTAGGTAAAGTCGCGCCAGGAACTAAATCTATGGCATGTTGTATGTCCCTTAAAGGTGGAAGATTGTCGGGAAGATCCTCGGGAAACACATCTTCAAAGTCTTTCAATAATTGGACCACCTCTTGAGGGTGTTCTACAGGGGTGTGGTCCATAGTTTCCTTAGCAGCTACCATCCAAATAGGTGCTCCCTCATTAATGTCTTTTTCTAATTCTCTTGCACCTATCAAATTTAATCCAGTCCTTTTTTCTTTCAGGCTGCTAACTCCTCTTTTGGTGTTGTCCTTAGGCTGGGTTGAATGAATGACAATTTTCTTGCCATTGAAATTGAAAGCACAGGAATTTGATCGACCAAAAATTGTCACATCATGGTCAAACAGCCATGGCCTACCTAGGATGATGCTACTTACTCCCATAGGGAGTACATCACACCAGATTCGTTCCTGATAGGACTGAAGTTGGATTCGGACCTGACATCTCTGTTTGATTGGGATAGAAGTGGAATCGATCCAGGATACCTTATATGGATTGGGATGTGGTTCAGTGGGTAATCCTAGACTCTTGGCTGCACTAGTGGAAATGGCATTGACACAGCTTCCACTATCGATCACGATCTTACAGACCTTTTCTCCTATTTTGACAAATGTGTGTAGGATGCTAGTCCTACGCCAGTCTTCCTGCTCCTTGGTCTGTGTCATGATACATCTCACAACTCCTAACACATCTGATGAGTCTACATTTTCTTCATCTCCTTCATACTCATTAGCCAAGCAATCCCCTGCTTCATAAACCTCCTCTTCAACATTCTCCAAGGGTTCTGATTCACCTTCTTCTGCCTCCCCTATATGTAAAGCTCTAGAGGGACATTGGCTCACGAAATGACCTGGTTTACGACACTTATAGCAAACTCGCTCCCTCTCACCTCGAACTTCAGGGCTCTTTCCTTTGTCTTCTCTAGGAATTGGGGAAATGGCAGGGTTGGTCCTAGGGGTTGGATTCGAGCTGGATCTTGGTCTATTGGTTGTACCAGGGACTGAACTAGGTCGACTAACAGGAGGATTAAACCTAATGGGCTCAGGTCGCCTAAATGTAGCTCTCCTTTGAAACCTCTCATAGTCCATGGCAACTTGGTATGCCTGATCTAAATCATGGACTTCTCTCAAAAACAGTTCCCCTTTTATATCTTCATTCAATCCTGATCTAAACCTCGACAATGTGGCTGCCTCAGACTCGACTACGTTGCATCGCATTACAAACTCATCAAATTTAGCAACGTACTCAGAAACGGTCTTATTTCCTTGTGTCAATCGTTGCCACTGATCTAACAACCTTTGCTGATAAGACATAGGCAAATATTTCTCTCTAAGCTTTCTCTTCATGTCTCTCCAGGTCACTATAGGTAAGTCTCCCCTCTGCCTAGCTATGCGTTCGACATTTCCCCAATACAACCTAGCCTGACGGACTAGTCTGATTTTGGCAAACTTGAATCTTCTCTCTTCAGACATATCATACCAGTCAAAATATTGGTCCATGTCAGCTTCCCAGTCTATGTACACCTTAGGATCTAGGCTTCCCTCAAAGGTTGGTGCATCTAGACGTATATTCCTTAAGGCCCGATCATCCTGATCAAAAGTATCATGGCGAGGTCTTCTAGGATTTGGCTCCGGAGTGTGATCAATATAATCCTGATGTGGCCTTCTATGAATTGGATCAGGTGTATGTTCCTGTCGTTGGGCTCTAGGGTGAACTGAAGGTAATCTGGGTGAAGGTGGTTCAGTTGGGGTCAACCTAGATTCCTCTAGGGTTCCTATCCTTTCCTCGAACTGGTCAAACCTAGCATCCAAACGGTCCATCTTCTCGATCATAGATCTCATAAGGCTTTCCATACTAGTATCCATGGATGAACTAGGTTGGGCTTGTGAAGGGTGGTAAGGTGTGCCTGACCTAGTTGTCATGCAAACAATTAGACTCAGACCCGAACTACGAGTTTTCTAAACCGGTTAGTCCAAATAAACTGAGTTGACTAGATACAATCAAATCAACAGCTACTCTCTTCCACTGGCCAGTCAGGAGGTGGGTCTGTGGGAGGTTCCCCCAGCTTTCACTGGGTCCTAATTAAAAACCACAAGAACCGCTTAGGCTTGAGCCACTTAACCTCTATCCTTGACACCAGCTTCCAATAATAGATGAAGAAATGGGTTGCACAAGCTTTCCCAATTGAATTGAACTGGACCTAGAGTTCCAAGCTAGTTGCCTAATCAAGGTGGCAAGCTAGATTGTAGTAACTCTATACTTGGCCAGGTTTTAGAACAAGGGGAGTGTGAGATCCTGTCTCTGGCCTACCTAGGCCCGGTGGAATTGGCCCGATAGACGGATCAGCACCCAAGCCCTTAGTCCCAATTCTAGACACCAAGTAATAGGGCACACACAAGACTAGTTGACACAATGAGTTGACAATAACCTGGGCTCGACCAAATTGATGTCCCTAACCCACTAGGGCAATTAATGTCTAATCAATTTTAGTTAGGGATTGGATCGATATGCAATTTGGTGATTTTTGGGCTAGGGACAGGTGATGAAATCCTGACCCTATGTCAATTTCATGCCCTTAATTTGATTTGTCATGAGATGCATGCAAATTTCAAATTTCAGGTGCAGAAGTAGTGTGTTGCAGTTTAAATGTGGTATTGATAAGTGCAGAAAAAAATATCAGAAAAATCTAAAAAAATCACAAAAAACTCCTAACTTATAGATGACATACCAGATGAAACAGAATTTCAAAATAAAATCTGTACTATTCTAGGCAGATTCTGAAATGAAGATAATGAAAAGGAACAGAACAGAACAGAAACCTTAATTACACTGATGGACTGCAGGAATTTTCATTTTTTTTGTAATTTTTTTCTCAGATTGAAATTTAAAACGGTGATAAAAAACTTAAAATGGAATAGGAAAAAAAATATTCCAACGAGGAATGTGATACTTGCCTTTGGAGTTGCAGGCGGATTACAGTCAGCCTACAGAAAATACAGCAAGCAGAAAAACAGAACGTGACCAATACAAAATTCACAAATGAAATCTAAAAAGTCCTTTGGCTTTCTTTTTCACGGGTCAATCACAATGGCACCCCGACACGCCTTAGGAGATCCCCGTGGAATGGGAAGAGAGGGTGTTTAAACCCTACTTTCTCCTAAGACCGGACGGCCTGGTAACGCCCCCGATCCAAGTACTTCAAGGACTTAATGCTATGCAATCATGAACTTATTCTACCATGCTCTGATACCAAGATTGGTGGGGACATGCAAGATGAGAATGCAACTATGCAACCCTAAAGGAGATTAGCAAAGATTAACTTAGCAATTTCTTATTTGCATATGATTAGTTCAGCATATAGTATCAAAGGAGGTCTAATAAAGAGAACTCGAACGATCAAACGTAAACCTAATTAATAAGACTATCAAAATAACAAAGAAATAGGAATAAGATTCGAACCACACAAGTTAAGCTAGGCAAATTTAATATTTCAGACCTAATCGATACTAGAACATACCTAGCATTAATCTTTCAAGTAGATCAAGATCACTCATGAAGAGACCTCCCAAATGACAAGACCATACTACAAATTGAGGGCCCTTCTTGTTTTCTGGATTATGGCAAATAATTCCTTCCTCTTGAGTTCGGAATCCCGGAGAACCCTACAACAAAGAAACCTTGAGATTAGGAACTTGGTAAAATACGTTAGTCATGAAATGGAGAAACTAAAGAAGAGTCGAGGAAGCAGTGTTGAAGAATAATCTTGGCGCCATGGTAGATCACTTGAAATGGATTTGGCCGGCCTCCTTGTGATGGTCTTCTTGATCAACCTTAGATATTGAAGAGCTAGCTTGAGATTGGAGAAGAAGAAGAGTGTCTTAGGCGTTGGAGATGGAGGAGGAGAAAGTAGGGTTGGCGTGGGATAGGGAGAGGAATTTAGAACTACCACTTAGGCACATAGAACTCACATAGAAGAAAACTTTTATTTTTTCTTTTCCATCCTTTCTTTACAAGAAGACTAAGAGTCTTTTATAGACTATTAAGCCATTTTGAATTCAAACTACACCAAATATCATGGAGAAAAATTTGTGGAGAAAAATATGGGGCATCCCATGAGTAGTGGAGGAAGTTGTGGAGGAGGTTGTAGCTAATTCAAATTCAAATTCCCCTTTTCTTCTCTTGGGTGGCAACCTTGGATGGTGAGGTGGCATGTGTGATGTGGCAGCAACCTTGGATGGTGAGGTGGTATGTGTGATGTGGCAGCAACCTTGGATGATGAGGTGGCATGTGGTCCCCACTTGAGGTGGCTTTGGTCTTGCTTTGGAGTATAAGTCTTGAGTCTTCTTTAGTCTTCAAATGTGGTTTGGTTTGATTCTTCATGGAGGTTTGGTTTGATTCATCATGGATTGGACTTGACTCATTTGGACCCAACTCTCAAATACAAGATTAATCAGGCTGGACTAGTTCCAACATAAAATTGAAATGGACTCGAATTACATAATTATTTGGACTCAAAATTAAAGAAAGAAAAAAATTACAGGACTTTCTTTTACTCATCCAACCATAAGGACTCGGATTTGACTTGAATTGGTTGGAGTCTCTTCCTGATTCTGGTGCCCACACCATAAAGATTAAAAAGGAAATAGCATAGATCAAAAGCTATATCAAGTTATGATTAGATTTTTGCTATATTTAACTGCTAGTAGACCTGATATCCTATTCAGTATATATATGTACTAGATTTCAATCTAATCCAAAAAAATCGCATATACTTGTTGTTAAAGGAATCATAAGATATCTTAAAGGAACATCTAGCTTAGGATTATGGTATTCTAAACATTCATCATTAGTCTTAATTAGTTATTCTAATGCTGATTATGGGGGCTATAAAATTGATAGAAAGAGTACTAGTGGAATATTTGAAATACTAGGGTTGAACTTAATCTCATGGTACAGTAAAAAATAAAACTTTGTAGCATTATCAACTATTGAGATAGAATATGTGGCTACAGGGATTGTTGTGCTCAAGTGCTTTAGATTAAGCAACAACTAGAAGACTTTGATATTAAATAAACTAAAATTCCAATCAGATGTGATAACATCAGTACTATTAATTTGACTAAAAACCATATTCAACATTCAAGAACAAAGCATATAAAGATTGATATCATTTTATTAGAAATCATGTGCAAAATAGAGATATTAAACTAGAATTTATTTGTATTGAAAAATAATTAGCTGATATATTTACTAAGCCACTTAGTGAGGATAGATTTACAATGATTAGAGATGAATCAGAAAAAATTTCAACAAAAAAATTTCAAAAAATTAGAAAAAAATATAGAACTAATCCTAATCATTTTGGACATAGTGGAACCTTAATTAGTATGTTTAAGTCCTCTAGAATTCATTTCCAACCTTTTCAAACCCAAAAACTTAAGTTTTGCTCAACCTGACTCGAGCAAACCTAAGTTTGAGTGAGCCAACTTGGATGTTAGAGGTTTTGTTTTTTAAAATCCCTTAAAAATCCAAGTTATCTCTTTCACCTTACTGTATAACCGATCTAAATTATTACCTTGCACCCTTCAACACCATAGAAAATCTGAAGGACCACAGTAAAACCTAGATCCGAGTGATTCTTAGCAAGAATAAATCCAAGAAAGGCTTTGACTTACAAGAGAAAGAGAATCCACGATTTTGTATCAGCCGAACAAAGAGCAAAGAGATAGAATGATGAGCCAATCCCTGCACCTCCACTAACTTGACCTCAACCATGGTTTTCTTTGGCCACTCAACCAGTTACCATAAGTAAGAGAGTTTACTTTGATTTTTTGGAGCAAGAGCACTTTTAGATTGGGGATTGGATTAAAAGGCAAGGGTGGGAGAGATTTTGTTCACTTAAAGTTTTTATTTACCCCATACTAGTGAGATCTTTCTTTGAGAATTTAAGGATTGGATATGATTCAATTAGCTCCATGGTAAAAAGCCAATTTATTATTTTGGATGAAACTTGTTTGAGTCAATTGCTTGAAATATCCAAGGAAGGGAGATGCTACTTAACCCTAGAGAAAAAGATTGATGGATTGAGAACTATTTTAGAAAAAAGGAAAGTAAGAAGCATAAAAAACCTATAGGCTAATCAGCTTTCATTAGAAATGAGATTACTCCACAATATGGTTAGCTGAATTTTCTTTCCAAAAATTGGATGATTTGATTGGGTCATAGAGAAGGATGTTGCATTTATGCATTACATGATTGAAGGACACCCAATCAATCTACCTTTTCTAATGCTATCCCAAATTAAAAAAGTAGCTAGGAGATAACAAGCTTATCTACCCTATGACATGGTTTTTATTCTTATCTTTAAGGAGTTTGGGATGGACTGTACTGGTGAGGATGCCAGGAAATTAATGTGTACTAACTGATACACCGAAAGGTCGCTTCACCGTATGGGCTACCAAAAGATTAACAGAAGATGGATGAAGAAACTCTCAGGTCAGAGACCAGCTAGATTAGACTCTTCAGATGATGATTTTGCTATAGTTGGTTGATGGGGACATCAGGTTAACCCTAGTTCAATATGGGTCCCTGAATTTTCAGTCCCTTAGCCATTTTTCAAATTTTGCCTTTGAGTCCAATAATCAAGTCCTATTAGCCCTTTGAGTCCTATAAGTAGGGCTTGAGTCATTGAAGTCATCTGGAGTCCTGTAATAAGGGTTAAGTCATGAAATCTCGGTTGTGTCCTATGATTAGGGTTTTCATTCACTTTGAGTCATGTAATGAGGGCTTGGTCCATTTAGGTCTAAGTTAGTTCTTTTGAGTCCTGCTTTAGCCCTTGATATCATTGAGTCTTGTATTCAGAGTTCAATTCATACCATTAGGGTTTTGGACAGTTTTTGGGACATGTTCAGCTTAGTGAGCCTAGTCGGTCAAGTCAGTTCATTTTGAGCCTTAAGTCAGTTGAGTCCTGTACTTTTAATTTTTTTGAGTCAAGTCCAATTCAGCAAGAGAAGACTCAAGCCAGTGAAGGATCCCAGCTAGTGTGCAACTTCAGCAACTACGTGGAGTCCCAGCCATACCTTGGATTGCACCAAACTAGGATTACATGGAGGATCACATGAAGTTGACCTATGCATAAAAATTTGGTGTCCACATGCCAGCACACCCTTCCACCCTCCAGGCATGCCAACTCCACACGCCATCAAGCTAGGAAGGAAGGTCAAATGGATATACTTCAATCCCGCAAATCATGGAGGCTTGTCTTGGAATGATGTGGGCCTCCCCAAGCCCAAGATAGAATATGTTGGCACCCCATGGTCCCACCCTTTTGGCCACCCCATATATTCCATAATTGGAGGGATTTTGTTTTGGAATATGTTTGAATTCTATCTTGTATTCTAGAGAAACAATAGGAAGGTGTTGGGCACCCCTTATCATGACTTTTTCCATGTATTCCATTACTTGGGTCCTAAGTAATGAACATCTATATAAAGGACCCCTCTCATGTACTTTGAGGATGATGTTATGACTAATAAAAAAATTCTTGAGTCTCTTCTCAATTATCCTTTTCCTTTGTGCATCGAGCTCTGTGAGGGAGTAAACTGCCTTTGCTCTTTGAGCCTTAAGGGGTGTGAGGCCCTAGTTATCAAATCCTAGCCACCCTATTTCTTCCAGCCCAAAGACGCCCATCATCAACCCATCCTTGCCGCCACCTGCTTCCTCTCTCTTCCATGTTTCCTTTAGCCATCTAGCCATCTTTTCTGTTATTTTTTAACCCTCTTTAGGTGTTTTGCAGATCCCTCGAGTTTCACATGAATCGGAGTCTGTTTGCCTAGCTTTCGGGCCAGCAGATAGAAAGTTGACGGACTGCAGGTCTTTAGCTTGATCTTTCGAGCCGCATCCGGGAGTGTGGAGTGATCTCTTCATGGAAGCAGCAGCAAACATTACCAGGTACACACCCCCTAGCCCTCTAGATTGAGTTATTGCAGAAGAGCTTGCCCTACCGGGATTTCTTAGCCCTGGCAGTCCTGTTTTTTATCTCTTTTGAGGATGTTTTTGCATGCCTATTCTATAGAATTTCTATAGGATCACCCTTACATCCTTTTGACTTGAAATTCAGGAATTAAGATCTTAACATAATGCTGAATCCACAAAAATTCCCTTGCATGCTAATTAGTCCCGCATCACTGGTAGTGATGATGATGATGATGTTGATGGTAATGAGGATGATGATGAGGCTCTTGCTACGGGACCATTATTGGAAGAGACCTCTGGATAACGTATTAGTCCGAGGACTCCTCCTATTGAGCCTACATTTGCTGAGGCTCTTGCTACTGGACTATCATTGGGAGAGACCTTTGGACAACCTGCTAGTTCGAGGACTCCGCCTACTAAGCCTACATATGCTACATAGGCTTCTACAGAGCCATTTATGCCATCTACCACTTTGACTACCACTTGAATCATCTTGGATCAGTTTACTCAGCTCTCTGATACAATGATTACTAGAGTCAGCTCCATGATAAGAGACATGAAACAGGACATTCGAGATGTTTCCAGGAGTTGCAAGAAGTTTAGAGTAGCACAGATAGAGTTCTCACTTCATATGGACATGATCAAGCATAAACAAAGGACACATGATGCATATCAATCTGATGTATCAAACTTGAGAGCAAACTTCAGATGTATGTGAGGTTCCACCGATAGTTTTGCATAAGAGCAGGTAGAGACTACTCTTTCTATACACTAGGTCATCAGACGCATCAAGTCTGAGCTGGGTAGCATTTTGTTGGAATTCACTTGTTCTAGATCCACTTTTGGTCCATTATCCAGTCAGGGACCTAGACCTCAACCTCCACCCAGACGTACACCTACACCTAGATGACCATTTAGTGCCACGGTTAGACCTAGCACAAGATTTCCTCCTTCACAAACCAACTTCCCAGACTTGTAGTTCTGTAGGTCCTTCATCTATTCACTATAGTAGGACTTATACCCCTTTCACTGTAAACATCCCATAGGAGAATAATAGTGACTAGATATTAGGATTTCTACTATGTATTTTCTTATCTTTGTAGTGAAAATTTTATATGTCACGGTATATGCTGATACCTCTGTTGTATCAAATTTTGTAACTAAAACATTTTGAATGATACATTATGTGTTCTATGCTATACATTTTGAATCATATGTGCTAATGATATTTGTGATATTATTTTGTATCATATAATAGTAACATGGTATCATTCTTTTTCTTATGGCATTCTTTATACTATTCTTGATTTTTATTGTTGATGACAAAAAGGGGGAGGAGAAAGGATGTGCATGAAATTAAAAGTTTCAAACAAAAAGGAGGAGAATGAGAATGTGCATGTTTGAGATTACAATCTAAAAATCTGATATATACATGCTTGTGAATGAGATTATTGAATTAAAAAGATTAAAAGAGATAGAAACTAGAAGCGTAAATGAGCATATTATTAAAATTGAAAGGGGGAGCACTGGCTACCATAAAGTTTAATGAAATCCTTATTCTCCTTCTGATCATTTAATTCAATAATCTTAATATATATTTTCTTGCTCTGATACATTTTTCCAAGATCTGATATAAACATGGTTTGTTGTGATCATATAAACTCAAAATTATTCAAATACTTAAACTCTAATACTATAATTCATATACTCTGATACATGAATATTTCTATGCTCTAATACACAACATACATACTCTGATACATAAATATATACATTATTACAATACATTTCCTTAAATTGTAAAGTTTTTAATATCCATACTTTGTATTTTGTCATCATCAAAAAGGGAGAGATTATTGACCCCTAGAATAATTTTGATGATTACAAAATATTGGAGCATGAATTCTATACCAATATTTTTTAAATATTTAAAAATATTCTTTTTGAAAGCTTTCAAATGCACAACCTTTAATTGAAAATCCTATATAACATTGGAATAGTTAGTGAGCTTGTTTGTATTAATGATAATCCCTTTAAGAACTCTATATAACAATTGGGATATGTGTGGTGAGCCTTTATAAATTCTTAGAAATATTTTTAAGTATAGAAAGTTCACTTGTACTTATTAATTCCCTTGGATGCTTTAAGAGATTTTTTGTTTTATGGAAAGAATAGAGAAGTTATCTCTTATATTTGAAATAGCATATGTATTCCTAAAAACACTTGGAATCACTAGAAAAATACTTGGAAGCTTTAAAGAGCAAAATCTTTTCAAAATCTTGAAGTGATGGGGGACTAATTATCATGCAAGGGAATCTTCATGGATTTAGCATTAAGTTAGGGTTTCAATTCCCAAATTTCAGGTCAAATAGATAAAAGGGTGATCCTATAGAAATTCTAGACCACAAGCATGCAAAAAGACCCTCAAAAGAGATAAAAACAGGACCGCCAGGATTAAGAAACCCCGTTAGGACTAGCTCTTCTGCAATAACCTGATCTAGAGGACTAGAGTGTGTGTACCTGGCAATGATTACTGCGGCTTTCATGAAAAGATCACTAGTCGCTCTCGGATGTAGCCTGGAAAGTCAAGCTGAATACCTGTGGATCTGTTGGCTTTTCATCCGCTGACCTGACGGCTAGGCAAATGGAATCCTACAGTCGTGAAACTCAAGGGATCTGCAAAACACCTAGAGAATGTTAGAAAATGATAGGAAAGATGGCTAGATAGCTGAAAGAAATGGAGAAGAAAGAAAGAGCAGGGGGCGGCATGGGAGGGCTGATGATGGCCGGCTAGGGTTTGATAAATAGGGTCTCACACCCCTCGATGCTCGAAAAGCAAAGGCAACGGTCCCTCACGGAGCTCAATGTTCACAAGAACATGGGCAAAATAAAAGAAAGAACACTCAAATTTCCTCTCAAAATACATTCATTCATTCATTTATTCAATCAATTATTACAAGAGGATGGAGGGGTAGGGTATTTATAGATGTTCCCATGCCCTCTCCTTGTTAGGATAGGATTACAAAATTTGCTTAGGACTAGGAGTACATAATGTGAATAGGAAAAGGATTACAAGGTTGAAAAAAATTAAAACTTGAATCCTAAATAGAAGTGGACTCCTCTCCTCCTTTGACTTGGTCAAGAGGCGCCTTGGACTTGGTCAAAGGGCCCCCTCTGGGGCTTGGATGCCTAATTGAGTTGGGCTTGGGCGTGTGGGCAGCAAGGACATCTTCCAGATGGGCTTGAAAGGCCTCCAATGGGCTTGGCACAAGGCTTGGCTCTTGGGCTGAATTTGGACTGGAGAATATTCCCTGGTGGTGCATGGAATCTTCATATGTGGAGGGCTTCATGGGCTTGGACTTGCTTTGCTCTGGGAGGGCCTGGTGAAGGCTTGGCTAGTGATCTTGCCATTGTATAAAACTGGACTTGTACTGGACTATCACTATCACAAACTTACAGGACTCAACTAGACTGGACTGAGGTTGAGATAACTCAACTTATTACAGGACTCAATAGGATATTTATTACAAAACTTGGCTCACTCAAAATTAAACTTTATTACAGGACTTAAGTGAGCATAATTGGGCTTAACTGAACAAAACCCTAATTATCGAACACAAAGGGTTGCATTGAGCTCACATGATAAAATCCTTATTACTAGACTTCAAATGACTCAACTGACTTAAGCCCTACTTACAAGACTCAAAGGGGCTAACAGGACTTCATTATTGGATGCAAAAATAAAATATGAAAAATGGCTAAGGGACTCAAAATTCAGGGACCCATTGTGAATTAAGGTTGATCTTGATGTCCCCATCAATTCTCCCGGGGTGGGAGAAACTCGACCCTGTCGAGTAAAGGCCAATCTGGTGCAGGTAAAAGGGTTGGGTCGTGGTGCTGCAGGTATTCTCGAGGGATCCATGAACATTCAAAGTCTAGTCGGCCTTGCCATCGGATCAAACGATATGGATAACCTTGGTCCTGGGTCATAACAGCTTGGCCATCCAGGTCATGCTCGATCCGTATTCTTCTCCCAGGGCAATTTAGTGGACACTCAGGTAAGGTTTCTCTCTCAAGAATAGGGTAAGGTCCAAAAATCTCACTGGGTGTCATTGTTGATGCCCTATGCACAACTAGGCTCAAGATATTGGAAGTCAAGCTAATGCCTAAATCCGAAGGTAACACATAGGCACTAGGGTCAACTATCCTTATCACTTGCAAGGGTCCAGCTTCATAAGCATGTGGCTTCTTAATGGCTCTCAAAGGAAACCACTTAAGTCTAGACCTAATCTTTACATGATCTCCCTCAGCATACTCTTTGACTCGAATTCGGGAATTAGCCATGTTATTATCAGTGTTCAAGTGAATGCTAATGTTTTGATGCAGATGCTGTGTAGAGATCTGTGCATGTGCGAATAGTGGAATTAGGTCCAGGGATCTTTCAGAATTAAAACCACGTAGCACTTCATCCTTTTCTCTTACTTCATCCCCTATGTTAAAGATGTAGACCCAAAATTCAATCCATCTTTCAGGTTTCAAACTTAAAATTTTTTGGGAATCATAAAACCTAAAAGTCTTATGATATGGGTACCATAATTTTTCTAGGGGCAGTAAATATTCTCTCCAGAACTGTAGGACATGGATTGTAGCATGGAGTCCTTAGGGTAGACATTGTTCAACAAGCTTCTATGCTAAAGAGAAATTAACTGGGTGCTTGTCCTAACCACATGTTTGGCACTAGAGTGGTTTACAGGCATTAGTTCTAGAGTAGGCTGGGAATCTGTTACTGATGAAAAGTCATCAGGAAGGTCTTTGAGAAGCTTACTAGGAAAGTCCTCTAAAATAATATCAACTTTCTGGGATTGCTCCTTGGGGATTGGTTCCTGGTCCTTCTCAATGGACAATTCTGGTGAACCCTCGCTCTCATCAACTATGATAGATCCTGGCTCAGTCACTTCTCCTCCAAATTCTATAATAGGTTTAGGATCTTTTTCCTTTGATTCCTTAATGGATTCACTCTCTTGTTCCTCTTCTTCACATTCCTCTATTGGACTCAATTCATAGATGTCTCTTTAGATTTAGGAGTTTCTTTCACTAAAATTTCAATGAGTTCATCTTCTTCATACTCTTCTACTAGACTTGGATTAGCCTCATACACCTCTTCTTCAGGTTTAGTAATGGGTTCAGACTCGTTCTCTTCTAGCTCTCCTATATGTAAGGCTTTGGTTGGGCATTGGCAAGCATAGTGTCCCGATTTGTGGCATCTAAAGCATGTGATGTTGGATCTTCTTTGAACCTCTGGTAACTTGCTCTTATTCTTTTCTAGCTCCTCAACCTGGGGATACCCTAAATCTTGAATATTGGTGCAATCAATTTGAACTTCAAGGTCCTCACTCCTATCATTTATGGGAATTAGTGGGATACTGGGCCTGGGTCGGCTTAGGTTGGGTCAGCTCGGGTGGGCTTGGCTAGAACCTAGTCTTGGGTTAGGGGCACTAGTTTTAATGGTCTCAGGTTGATTAAGGGGTACCTAATTAATACTTGGTTCAGCTCTAGGGGTACTAATCCTATGGGTTTCAGGTTGACTAGGGGAAACTTGACTGGCGCTTGGCTCATACCTAGGGATTATGGGTTCCTGGGGTTCATAAGACAAGGGTTCAGCTCTATGGGTCTTGGGTTTACTGGACTCATAGAATGTGGGTTCAGATATATGGGTTATGGACTCATAGGACATGGGTATAGAGGATTTGGGTTCAGAGGATCTGGGTGCATAGGTTCTAGAGTCATAGGATCTAGAGTCATAGGATTTGGGCTCAGACCTATAGGTTGTGGATCTCTTGGGCTCAGGGTATGGGGCTCTCCTAGGGTTAGGCTTTGAGTATGGGTCAGGGTATTTGGCTTTTCTAGGGTTGGGCTCCATGATCACACTAGGTTGGGTGTGGTTAAGTCTATTGGTTAAATGGTCAATCCTATTGGTTGTTTGGTTATTCGATTAGGTCACTTGGTCAAATCTATGATTCATTTGGTTCATAACCAAGAAAGCTGGTTTTGGGATTGGGTATTGGATTGTTCGAACTTGTGGTTCATCTAGGTGGTCAATTGGGCAAGCTGATTTTGGGATTGGGTATTCATTTGGTTCATTTGGGTGGTCAATTAGGCAACCATCTGGTCATTCATGGCTTTTATGAGAGTTTCAATGTTGGATTCCATGGTTGAGCTGGGTTAGGGTCTAGACTGATGATATTGGGTTCCTAACCTAGTGGTCATGCAATCAATCAAACAAGGTGTATGATGCAGTCAGGCATACAAGGCTAACATTAACTACAGCTTGCTAGACCGAGAGCCAAAATTGAATGGATCGACTCAACTTACACTCAACTCAGCAACTAATCCTTCCACTGGCTAGGTAAGAGGTGGGGTGGTGGGAGGCTCCCCCTGCCTGTGACAGGGTCCTAATTAAAAACCACTAGTCCAGTTAGGGCGTTTGTCTCTGGACCTCTAGCCTTAGACACTAATTTTCAGTAATAGTTGAGGAATTGAGTGCACTAGTTTACCCACACAACTCGGACCTGACCTGTTGGTGTCCCTAAGCTCACTGAGCAAATTAGGTTGCTAATTGATTTTAATTAGGGTTTGGGTAGGAATGCAAGGTGATTATTTTGGGCTCAGGACAGGTCATGACCTCCTGCCCTGATCTGAGATATTGAGTGCCCTTAAGATTGATTTAGTGCAAATGATGAATACACAATGAAACCTGATGCAATCTAAAAACAAAATAGTGAATAAATTTTTTTTTGAACCTTTTATGAGGTGGAAATTTAGATTTGAGTTGGTTAGGTGAGCAAACATAGTTGGCTTGGGTTGGGGGGGGTTTGGATGTTGATTAGGTTAGGTTAAGTCAAGTATGTAGAAATCACAGAAACTAAAATTAGGGTTTATTTTAATGTAGTAGTTGTATGAGTTTTAGAGGAGAAAAAAATTCCAAAAGATTTCAAGACATAGGAATAGCAGTGAAGTTGATCCCTACCAAATTTCATGCAAACTAAAATTCGGATGATGATGCAATACCTAGGGTTTCAGACTGTGTACAGAGAACTCAGAATTTCTATTAGGGTTTCTAGGATACAAGTTTTTTATAATTTTTTGTTTCTATAAAAATAATTAAAAATTATAAAAATTATAAACACTCAACAAAGAGTATTTTGTGCAAATTTCAATGAAAAATAAAATACCTAAGTTGACAAAATAGACCGAAACTCAGACCCCTAATGCAGATGATATGATGCAGATATTTTCTAGGGCAAAAATTAGGTGTGCAAAAAACTCTACAGAAAGAAATAAATCATGGAAAAATTCTGGTAAATATTTTTAATTACTAAAAATCTATAAAAATAAGAATTATAATTTTATGTTCTATCTACATATAGAAATAATTAAAATAACAGACTATATATAAGAATTATGGGATGCAGAAAATTAGCCCTAAAAGTGCTCTGATACCAAATGATGGGAGATGAATTAGCAAGTAAGAGGATTTTTGTGGATTTAGCATTAAGTTAGGATTTGGATTCCTGAATTTTAGGTCAAATAGATAAAAGGGTAATCCTATAAAAATTCTAGACCACAAGCATGCAAAAAGACCCTCAAAAGAGATAAAAACAAGACCGCCAAGGCTAAGAAACCCGGTAGGACTAGCTCTTCTGCAATAACCTGATCTAGAGGGCTAGGATGTGTGTACCTGGTAATGATTGCTGCTGCTTTCATAAAGAGATCACTCGTCACTCTCAGATGCGGCCTGAAAAGTCAAGCGAATACCTGCGGATCTGTCGGCTTTTCATCCACTAACCCGATGGCTAGGCAAACGGAATCCTAAAGTCATGAAACATGAGGGATCTGTAAAACAACTAGAGAAGGTTAGAAAATGATAGGAATGATGGCTAGATGGTTGAAAGAAATGGGGAAGAAAGAAAGAGCAGGGGGCGGCAAGGGAGGGTTGATGATGGTCAGCTAGGGTTTGATAAATAGGGTCTCACACCCCTCGATGCTCGAAGAGCAAAGGCAACACTCCCTCACGGAGCTTAATGTTCACAAGAACATGGGCAAAAAAGAAGAAAGAACACTCAAATTTCCTCTCAACATACATACATTCATTCATTCAATCAATCAATCAATCAATTTTTACAAGAGGGTGGATGGGTGGGGTATTTATAGATGTTCTCATGCCATCTCCTTGTTAGGATAGGATTACAAAATTTAATTAGGACTAGGAGTACATAATGTGAATAGGAAAAGGATTACAAGGTTTAATAAAATTAAAACTTGAATCCTTAAAGGAAGTGGACTCCTCTCCTCCTTTGACTTGGTCAAGGGGTGCCTTGAGCTTGGTCAAAGGGCCCCCTCTTGGGCTTGGATGCCTAATTGAGTTGGGCTTGGGCGTGTGGGCAGCAAGGGCATCTTCCAGATGGGCTTGGGCAGCCTCCAATGGGCTTGGCACAATGCTTGGCGCATGGGCTGAATTTGGACTGGAGAATATTCCCTGGTGGCATCTGGAATCTTCATATGTGGAGGGCTTCATGAGCTTAGACTTGCTTTGCTTTGGGAGGGCCTGGTGAAGGCTTGGCTGGTGATCTTCCTCTTGTATAAAACTAGACTTGTACTAGACTATCACTATCACAAACTTACAGGACTCAACTGGACTGGACTGAGGTTGAGATAACTCAACTTGTTACAGGACTCAATAGGGTATTTATTACAAAACTTGACTCACTCAAATTTAGACTTCATTACAGGACCCAAGTGAGCACAATTGGGCTTAACTAAACAAAACCCTAATTATCGAACACAAAGGGTTGCATTGGGCTCACATGATAAAACCCTTATTACTGGACTTCAAATGACTCAACTGACTTAAGCCCTACTTACAAGACTCAAATGGGCTAACAGGACTTGATTATTGGACGCAAAAATAAAATGTGGAAAATGGCTAAGGGACTCAAAATTCAGGGACCCATAGTGAACTAGGGTTGATCCTGAAGTCCCCATCATGAAGTTTTGGAGTTTAGGCTATAAGAGCTAACTTGCACCAGAAGAGCTGACTCTAGCATGGCATAGTGTCTGCCATAGTTCAAAAGAGTCGACTCCTGCTCTAACAAGTCTTCTCTCTCAAACAAGCAAAAACCTGATTTTTTAGATATTATGAAAATTAGCCGACTCCTTTTCTGCGAGCCTTCTCTCTCAGGAAGGACAGAAAGCAAATTTTTAAAGACTATTCAGAAGAGCCAACTCCTGTTTTATGAGCCTTCTCTTTCAGGGAGATAGAAATTTGATTTTCTGAACATTGCTAATTAAAGCTGATTCCTCTACTATGAGCTGACTCTTATTCCATGGATTTCTACTATAATAGCTAGTTCCAGATCTTGCAAAATTTGATTTCCAAGGTGTCTAATGTCTATTTCTTGGTTTCCAATGGCCATAAATAGATAGAAATGACTTTAAATACATGAAAAAGTATTTGGAAAGATATAAATTCTTGGATTAAAATCAAAAGGAACAAGACACTTGAACATACACTTGAGCATTCATTATAATCATTGAAGACAAGGAGAATATTCTGTGCAATCATTGAAAACTCAAGAGAAACTCAACTTCTTCCCACCTAACCTCTAGAAGCATTAAGTGAGGATTGAAGAATGCTTTGAAAAGCAATTTTTAAAGCCTTTAAGCAACTATATATCAAGCTTCAACTACAATAATAAACTCTTTTTAGAGTTTATTTTCTGTTACTCTGTGTTCATACTTTTGAGTTGTTATTTGTTTCAGCATGGAGCTAAAACTTTGAATTGGGTTAAGATTTTGTTGGCTAACCTTGGAAAGTCAATTAGATTATTTGTGAGCCTGAAAAATAAATATGTATTTCAGTTTTAATTAGTGAGCCTTGAAAAACCAATCAGGTTGTTTGTGATCCATAAAACAAACATTGAACTTGGATTTTGGTTTGTAAGCTTGGGATAAAACTATTGGGTTTCATTGGCACAGTGGAAGAGTGGATTTCAAAAATTAAACATATTGAAAAAACCAAGTTGCATGAAACCCTTAAACCAGAATCCCTTGTTCATAACAATTAACAAGTCACCAAGTTAAGGTTTTGAAGAATACCTAGAATGCTTATTCTCACTTGTTTCCACAAGGCACACAAATGCATGCCCTCCAAAGGTGATCCACATAGAAATTGATCCTAGGAAGCACTCCTTGTAAGTTGCTTGCTCCACTGGGACTCTTTGACATCCTTTCTTTCTTTGGCAGCCTCTCCTTCCTTGCTCAGACCTTTGCCCTCCAGTAGAATACTTTGAGCCCTTTCCAAAACCTCTCTTATTTCTTCTTATCACTTTCTTATTCTTTTCCTAAACCCTTGTCTTAAAATAGAAGACTTGTCTTAGAAGAAGACTTTTGTCCTAACAAGGAAAGGAAGAGACATGGTGGATAATGCAAGAAAGTAAAGAATGATTCGGAATATATTTGGCATCAATCATCGATGCCTTTATATAGGAAATAAAGTGGCATCTATTATGTCTTCTCATCAACCCTTGATCAACCAATCAAGTGATCAAATAAGACCCTTCACAAAGGAGACTCATGAAAGAAAGAATACATCAATTCATGCACCAAGAGAGACCTTCGCGTCTCTTCAAAAATTCTAGCATTTTTCTCCTCTTGCCATATGGTAATTGACTAGTCAAAGAGAGGCTAAGGGACATGGGATTCCATAGGGAGTGTCCTTCAACCAAGAAGTCTTCAAACAGAAGGACTTCTGGTTATGTGATTGTGCACCGAAGAGAAGAATCTCTTCATTTTGTGCGCCAACCTTTATCCATGCCAAAAGCTTTCTTTGACTAGCCAAAGCCTATCCAATATGGGTGTCAGATGAAAGAGGATTAAAATAGGTTTATCACCTAAAACCCTTATATTGCCGTGTATACTATTTGGCACCAAGAGTCCCATGCCCCTGGAACTCTTGTTTTTTAGCACATATGGGCCTCTTTAATTGCAGATAAAATCTGAAAAATACTGCCCCACTTAGGACTCATCCCAATTTAAGTTCTACTTAAATTAGTTAGCCTAATTAGGATCCCATGACCCTAACAAAATTCAATTGACTTCCTAGGCCAATTCCCTAACGTGTGTGACCCTTTGGGTTCCATATCTAGGCAGCAGTAGGTCTAGGTCCAAGCCAATTTAATCCAATCAAACATGATTGACCTAATTAGGTCAAATTGAGCTGACCCAAGTTGCCAGTTCGAACCAACTTCCAAATTGACTCATGAAACTAACAGAATTGATTCATGAAAACCTACAAGACATGATTGATATCTAGCAACGTGTCATGCCTACCCGAAAGATAAGGAATTTAGTAGAAATTACCAAAATACCCTTCAGTGGAAAGTCTTCGTACAATTCAATCCTTCGATCTCTTTTTATCTCGAATAAGTAATGGGTATGGATAATTGTCAAACCCAATTACTTAATCTTTTCGAAACTCAATTCGATAATGAAGACTCTATTGATGATTATTAGAAAACATTTCTAATCTCATCTACTTTGATCAAAGACTCCCTGAGCCATTAATCGAAGAGATTACTTGGAATAAATTTCCTCTTACTAGGAATGATCGATTCCTTATTGATCCACTCACATCCTTAGTATACAATCCACCATATCCAAAATCATCCCGTACATGACTTAATTGTCATGAATGAGTATGAACCAAAATATGGCTTCATGTGCATAAGGAACCATGGTGATCTCAGGTCCAAGGATCTTATGTACAACTCCCACTATAAGAACCATCTTTTGACAAGTAGTAAGACCTTCATAAGATGTTCTTAATGCAGATCAATTTAGTGAACTCATATCCTAACGAGCACCTACATCCTTGTATTAGTGTCTCTACATAAGTGGCTGTGAGACCAACCATCCTCTCCATCGAGCATACATAGGATATGCTAGTCTTATCAATAACATCGATCCCTCAATCGATGAACCAATGACTAGGAACATTTTAGATTAGAGTTTATAGAAACTTAGGTCTCACCATTATGATTTTTATCATAACCCTAATTCCATTGCCCTAACCTATGGGTTCATCATAATCTAAAATATATAAACACAGTAATATGATGAATAAATATACCTTTTATTAATTAAATAATATCATACAAGAGTTGGTAGATTACAATAATGCCCTTACAAAGATTGGCTTTTAGGTCACTTTTCTTTCAAAAACAAACTAGCTATATTCTTGTGGGAATATAGAGAAATCTCAAGTGGATCATTGAAAGTAGATGTAGGAGCTGGGTTTGCTCCAAACCACTATAAACTTGTTTTATTTGTATGAATATTTATTTCACTTACTTTCTCTCTTAGCTTCCACAAATCACACTATACTTGGCCCATATTTGATTAAACTTTTCAAAGGAACATACTTGTTTTAATTTTTAAAAATCTAATTCATCCCCCTCTTGGGTTGTTGGTCTAGGCAACAAGCAGTAAGTTTCTCAAGTCTTAAAGTGTTAGGCAAGGATGTTCCAAGCACCCTGGCGAGCTATCAGATTTTTGGACTAGGCACGATAACCCTAAGTCCCGATTAAGCAATAAATCTCCTGGGTTTGAAAGCTCTAGATAAGGACATCCCGAGCAAGGCTAGCAAGCCCTCCATAAAACATAAAGAGAAAGTATAGAAACACAAATAAGTAACAAAAGAATAAAAGTTCCATTTTATTAATGAAAGTCAAGTACACATGTTTAGGGCTCCACAGCCAGATTACATTACACAAATATTGCCTTGAGAGGTTGATGGAGGATAGGGATAAGTTACATAGATTATTTGTAACTCCTTGAAGCTCTGAAGTACGTTCAATGCCTCGCCTACATGAGGAGGATCAAGACCAAGTCAAAGCTCCCAGAGGTCCCAGACTCCCATAATTAGATGAAGTTCCATCTGAGAAGCCCCTCCTCCTCTAGGTTCTAAAGGTCCCAAGACTCCCTCGGATGGCTCAGCAGACCACCATGTCTTCCATGAGCCTTCCTCACCACCAATAGGTTTGCCTACTAAAGGAGGGGCTGCCTCGCCCCCCCTTTATAGACACCTCGCCAACAGTGCCAGACAATGCACTTTGCTCATGAGGTACTCCTGTTGTAGCCTGCCAATGACATTGGACAATGTGTCTCGCCCACGAGGCACATCTGTCGCTGGTAGAGTGGAACCCCCCACTGTGGACTTGTACCAACACCCTCCACTTGGGTCTCCATGCCACACTCTACCAAACCCTCAACTTGGAGCTACATGCCCGGGGATCCCCAGACTAAGCATCTGTGACTCTAGGATCCTTCGTTTGCATGCCCATGGAAGCCCCAAGATCCTCAATCTACATACCCCATGAGACCTCAACTGGTCTCCTCCTGGCACTATCACCAGCCATGAGCCTGGCGATCCTCCAATGAGCGGCCTTTAGTTCTTGGATCAGCTCCTCATTCATGTTCACATACATGTCCAACCAGCATTGGAGCATCTAACGAGTCTCCTTAGCCATCGATGCATCATGCTCAATAATAGCGCACCCGATCCTTGTAGAATTCAACTCATGCATGGCCCAGGCAAGATCCCGATTAGCCTGGGTATGCTCTTTTTCCAAGCCCATGCTCCAGTCCTACATCCACGTGATGCAAGTTTTCAGTACCTACCAAAAGGCTAAAACTATTAGTTGGATCGATAGGTAGAACTTGAAAGCTAATAACCATAGCCTTACCTACAGGCACTAGGTGGTGCAATCAATCGGTCTCTCGATGGTAGATCAGGCATTTGGCTAGCATAAGGTGAAGAGGTATAAGCTAACTACTGCTGCCCATGGTCACTACAGGTAGCAGCTAGTGCGGGCACCAGGCTCAGGAAGAGGCTTCAACTAATGCTAAGTTCTTTATGGATAGAAGACTAGAAATTTAAGTCCTGTAATAAGTCTATGAGTCTTGTATTTATGTTTATTTGAATAATTGAGTCATGTTTTATTTTAATTTGGGTTCAATTAGAGTTCAATTAGGCTTTGTATTGAGTCGGGTTCAAGAGCTACTTGAGTTGGGTTCCAATCAAGCTAGATCAAGTGCAACCAGTTTCACATTAAGTGCATCCAGCTTCACCAACAAACTTGGAGCACCGCATCATCAATGCACCTTGCCAAGTTGGAGGACAAGTCATGCCACATCACCAAGACACTTCACCATGAATTTTCAAGACAAATTTGAATTTGAATGAAGCTCCACTCTTCATGGGAATGAAGCTCCACTATTCATGGGACGCCCCCTTATATTTAGGAGTTTGAATTTTTAAAAGTGGCCACTCCACTTTCTTTAGGATGCCCCTTGATTATCTCCATGAAATGTGATGTAGTTTGAATTTGAAAAGGGAGCTTAAGGTTTATAAAAGCTCCTAAATCCTCTTGTAATTGGATGATGAATGAAAAGAAATTTTTTCTAAGAAAGCTTTCTTCCTTTGCTAGCCAAAGACCCTTGAGAGAAGGTAGGTGTGAGACCTAGGATACTTAACCAAACAAACTACTAGTCCCTTTTCCAATCCCATTCGGCCACCCTTGGAGAATCCTCTTCAAGCCTCTCCAATTTCGACCTTCCCATCTTCCAAAAAAGATCATCTATAATGGAGTTCTCCATGCCAACAATTGAAGATGATTCAAGCAAAGGATGCCATAGGAGATCCACTTAAAGCCAAATCTAAGCCATTTCTTCCATTCCTAATTTCCTCTTCCATTTCTCCATTCTTCCACCTAAATCTTTTAATTTTACAATGTATCTATGCAGGATCCCTGGGTCTCCTGGTTTTCAAGGTGAAGGTCTACTATGCCAAGGAATCGTAAACAAGGTGCCTTTAGATCTAGAGTAACTCTTTGATATTCTTAGTACTTCATCTTGAGTGTCCCTTTTCTGAATTTCAGATTATTAATAGCTGGATAGCCATCTTTATAATCTTCTTTCATATATGAAATAAGAAAGTAGGCTAGCCCTAACTTGTGTGGTTTCCTAACCACGAAGATCCCTTCTTAATTACTTTGAGAGATTCTTTTCTAGTCTAGTTCTTTTCCTTATGTTCCTTTCATATAATTCTATTTCTTTTACGTAGAATAGCTGCATGTTTATCTATTTCATTTTCATTTAATCCTTCTAATTCCATTAAATGCATCATTCGATACATGTTCCCCATCATTTTTGGTATCAGAGCATGGTAGGTTATGGTTACTTTTGAATTTGTGCATATAGGTAGGTTGCTGAAATTTTCTGCATGCATAGCATTCATACATGCTACTTAGTTATTATTTTAAAAATCCAATCTAGATCTAAAATTCATGCCTCCTGAGTGGGTGTACACCAGTACACTGTCATAACCCATGGGAATAATGAGCCCCTGGCCGGACGTGAATTTTTAGGTTGAAGTTTGGTATGTAAATGCCTTTGTTTGTTTAAATTATGCTTGCTGTATTTTTGAGTAGATTGACTGAGATTCGCATAAAAGTCTGTATGAAAGTAGTTAATTTTTTATTGAGATAATTTTTTTCCTACTCCATATTAAGTTAGTTATCAGCATGTAAAGTTTCATCCTCAGAAAAAAATTACAAAAAAAATGAAAATGCCTGCATTCCATCACTATCGCTGAAATTCCTTTATGTTCAGTCCTGTTTTTTTCTCATTAACTAGTTTTCAGTATCTGCTTAGCATAGTATAGATTTTATTTTTAAATTTTCTTTTGTATGGCATATCATCTAGAAGTTAGCAATCTTCTGTGAATTTTTTAAATTTTTTTGAATATGTTACATTGCACTTTTCCACCACTTTAGAACTGCAACACACTAATTCTTCACCTGAAATTTGGATCCATATGTTTGTTGCATTCATTTCATGGTAAACCAAATTAAGGACATCAAATTAACATAGGGTCAGGATTTCATTACCTGTCCCTAGCCCAAAAATCACCAACTTGCATAACGAACCCAACCCTAATTAAAACGGATTAGACATTTAATTGCTCTAGTGAGCTACGGACACCCATAAGGTCGGGTCGAGTCAAGTGTCAAGCCAACTTTGACACCCTGTTTGTGTGTACTTGTATCTGGTGTCTAGGAAAGTGGTTCAGGGACAAGAGCCCGAAGGAAAGTGGGTTGGTTCGCTTACCTGGCCAATTTCTAATTGGTGTCTAAGGCAAGCAAAGAAAAACCTCCACTAACCTTACACTTACCTGGCCAGGTGCCAAGTTACTACAACCTGGATTGTCAATTTGACCTTACATTTGATTTGTACTCTAGGTCTAGCAAATCCCCTAGTCTGAGTTGAGTCCGTGTGCATGGCAACTAGATCAGGAGCACCTTATCAGCAAACCCAAGCCCAATCTAGTGTAGCCATGGAACAAAACTTTGAGAGTCAGATGAAATCTTTGAATGACCAAATGACCAGGCTAAACCAAAACTTAACTGATCAATTAGCCCATACCAATCAAAATTTGACCGATCAGATAACCCATATCATTGCTAGACTTGATCGATTAGAAGCTCGTACCCCTGGAGGAAATCATGAAGTCCAGAATGAGTTAGAGCCTGAATCTGAGTTTGAGACATCCAACAACCCTAGAAGGGCTCTTCATCAAGACCACTTCTTCGAGCCAAATCCTAGGAGACCCAATCCCGATCAAGTCCATAACCCAAACCCTAGGATAGCACACCATGATCCAGTCTATGAGCCAAACCCTAGGAGACACAATTAGGGTTAGGCAGACCGTGACGAGTGAACCCTTAGGAGTATTAGATTGGAAGCACCAACATTTGATGGAAATCTGGATCCTAAGGTTTACATAGATTGGGAGGGAGAGATGGATTAGTACTTTGATAAGTATGACATGATGGAGGAGAGAAAATGCAAGTTCGCGAAGCTTAGGTTAATTCATCAGGCTAGGCTTTACTGGGGAAACGTCGAGAGGTTCATTAGACAAAGAGGTGATGTTCCCATAGTAACCTGGAGGGCAATGAAACTTAGGCTTAGAGAGAAATACCTTCCCATGTCCTACCACCAGAGACTTCTAGATCAGTGGCAGAGATTAACTCAGGGAACCAAGAGTATAGCCGAATACATTGCCAAATTTGATGAATTTGTAATGAGATGCAATGTAGATGAGTCTGAGTCAGTTACTTTGTCTAGATTTAGGACATGATTGAGAGAAGAGATCCAGAAGGAGTTATTTTTGAGAGAAGTCCATGACTTAGAGCTAGCTTACCAAGTAGCACGAGATGCCGAGAGTTTTCATAGGGGACCATTTTATCGCAAACCCGAACCCCCTAGAACTAGTACACCTAGTTAGCAGCCAGGATCAAATTAGATGTGACCCAATCGACCCAACCCTAGCACCCCTCTGACCCGTAGAGATGATAGGGGTAAAGCACCAGAAGTTCAAAGGACTCCAAATTCTAATGTGGCTTGCTATAGATGTCATAAGTTAGGCCATTACGCTAGCAATTGTCCAACTAGGGCCTTACACATAGGAGAATTAGAAGAAAGTGAGTCTGAACCCAAAGAACCCCTAGGTGATAATGTCAAGGAAGTATATCAGGCTGAGGACAATTTGGCTGAAGAGTATGAAGGAGACGAGGAACAAATAGAGCCTGATCTATTGAGAGTAGTTAGATGCATCCTTACCCACACTGTGACACAGGAGGATTGGTATAGGACTAACATCCTACAAACATTTGTTAAGTTAGGGGATAAGGTATGTAAAATAATCATAGATAGTGGGAGTTGTGTAAATGCTATATCCACTAGTGTTGTTAAAACTTTAGGCTTGTCCACAGTTTCCCATCCAAATCCGTATAAGGTTTCTTGGATAGACTCCACTTCAATTCCCATCAAACATAGGTGCCTAGTCCAAATCCAATTACAGTCCTATCAGGAGAAAGTGTGGTTTGATGTCTTACCAATGGGAGTGAGCAGTATCATCCTAGGTCGACCCTGGTTATTTGATCATGATGCGACCCTATACGGCCGATCAAATTTCTGCTCATTCATGCACCTAGGAAAGAAGTTTGTGATCAACCTAACACCACCTAAGGACACTATTAAGAGAGGATCAAGCCACCTAAAGAAAAAGAAAATGGGAGTCAATTTGATCACTGAAAAGGAAATTGAGAAAGAGCTCATTGAGGGTACACATGTTTTGATTTTAACCACTAAGGAAATTCAGGAGCCTTCCCAGAAAGAACGCCCTCACGAAGTGGCTAAAGTGTTAGAAGACTTTAAGGATGTGTTTTCAGATGACCTACTTGACCAACTTCCACCACTTAGGGACATCCAGCATGCCATTGACTTAGTCCCAGGAGCCACCCTACCCAACCTTCCATACTATAGGATGAACCCTACCGAACATTTAGAGTTACAAAGACAAGTAGGGGATTTCCTTAGGAAAGGATTTATTAGAGAAAGTTTGAGTCCCTGTGCAATACCCGCATTACTGACCCTTAAGAAAGATGACACTTGGAGGATGTGCGTTGATAGTTGTGCCATTAATAAGATCACAACAAAATATAGGTTTTCCATACCCCGTTTGGATGACATGGTAGATATGATGGCCGGAGCAACAATATTCTCAAAGATTGACCTTAAGAGTGGCTATCATCAGGTTAGGATTAGACCTGGGGATGAATGAAAAACTGCGTTCAAGACCAAGGAGGGTCTTTTTGAGTGGGTATTAATGCCATTCAGACTGTCCAATGCTCCTAGTACCTTTATGACGATTATGAATCAAGTCCTACGGTTATTTATAGGAAAGTTTGTCGTAGTTTACTTCGACGACATTCTTATATATAGCAGGACTAAGAAGGATCATTTGGACCATTTGAATCAAGTCTATTTAGCTCTTAGGAAAAATAGTCTCTTTGCAAACCTTAAGAAATGTGATTTTTTTACCCATAGAGTCATTTTCCTAGGTTTTGTAGTAACACCTGACGGAGTTTCTGCTAACCCCGAAAAGATTAAGTCAATTGTAGAGTGGCCTGTGCCAAAAAATGTTCATGAAGTACGAAGTTCTTATGGCCTCGCTACTTTCTATAGAAGGTTCATTCGGGGGTTTAGTACCATAGTTGCACCAATCACGGATTGCATTAGGAAAAGCCAATTTGAATGGACAAAAGCTGCTGATAGGGCCATCCTAGATGTTAAGAAGAAAATGACACAAGCACCTATCTTGAGATTGCCTGATTTTTTCAAAGTTTTTGAGGTTGCTTGTGATGCATTTGGAGTTGGAATAGGTGGAGTTTTAAGCCAGGAGAGCCACCCCATAGCTTTCTTTAGTGAAAAATTAAATGAAGCCAAGCTTAAGTATTCCACCTATGATAAGGAGTTCTATGCGGTAGTACAAGCTTTAAGGTATTGGAGGCACTATCTACTACCGCATGAATTTGTCTTGTTTTTCGATCACGAGGCCCTTAGATTCCTTAGTTCCCAGAAGAAGCTGAATCCTAGGCATGCTAAGTGGGTAGAATACATCCAGGCCTACACATTTGTCTTGAAACACCGTGCCGGAACTAAGAATAAGGTAGCCGATGCTTTAAGTCATAGAGCCCTGCTTCTAAACTCGATTAGCACTGCAGTTGTTGGATTTGAAAGACTTACAGATGAATATGATAATTGTCCAGACTTTAGTGAAGTTTACCAAGCTTTGAAATCAGGACTATCTAGTGACCACAATAAATATACTCTTTTAGATGGTTATCTGTTTAAAGAAAATAAACTTTGTGTTCCAAAGACTTTCCTGAGAGGTTTTTTAATCTGGGAAACCCATGCTGGAGGTTTGGCTGGCCATTTTGGAAGAAACAAGACCATATTGATAATTGAGGAGAAATTTTACTGGCCAGGCCTTAAGAGACAAGTAGCCAATATTGTTGCCCGATGTAGGACATGCGCAGTTGCCAAACATCAAAGACAAAACACCGGGTTATACACTCCTTTACCTGTGCCGGATTGTCCATGGAAGGATCTTAGCATGGACTTTGTTTTAGGGCTACCCAAGACCCTTAGAAAACACGATTCAATCTTTGTAGTGGTCGACATATTTTCGAAAATGGCCCATTTTATACCCTGCTCCCAAACTTGTGATGCCTCCAGGGTAGCCAAGCTTTTTCTCGATCAAGTAGTCAAGTTAAATGGGTTACCTAAGACCATTGTTTTTGATAGGGATGTCCATTTCACAAGCTATTTTTGGAAACCCCTTTGGCACCTATTAGGAACAAAATTGAAATTCTCAACTGCTTATCACCCTTAGACTGATGGACAAACTGAAGTTGTAAATAGAAGTCAAGGGAACTTATTAAGGTGCCTTGTTGGAGAGAGTCTGGGAAATTGGGATTTACTTCTACCTCGTGCTGAATTCGCGTACAATAGTTCGATCAATAGGTCCACTGTAAAAGTCCTTTTGAGATTGTCCATGGTTACAGACCTAGGAGACCAATTGACCTCATCCCATTACCCACACATGCACGTGTATCTGAGTCTGCTGAGTCATATGCATAGCATCTTAAAGAATTATATAAGGAAATTAGTAAGAAAATTCAAATGAGTAATGATGTTTATAAGCATGTGGCTGATTCACGTAAACGGATAAAAGAATTTAATAAAGGAGACTCTGTCATGATAAAACTTAGACCTGAAAGGTTTTCACCGGGAACTATGAAGAAATTGCATGCCCGGGGAGCTGGACCTTTCAAAATAATTAAGAAAATAGGATCTAATGCATATGTGTTAGAGTTACCACCTGATTATGGCATTAGCTCCACTTTTAATATTTATGATCTGAAAGAATTTAAAGAACCAACATTAATTCCTAGTGAGCCTTTTGGACCTCACCCTGCCTTTGAGAGCAAAACCCTACCTGAGTGTCCACCAGCAATTCCACTAGACTGGAGAGATAATATTGAACGTATCTTAGATGACCAAGTGATTACTACTAGAAATAAGGGTTATCAGCGTTATCTGGTTGTTTGGCATGGTCGACCGAAATTTGAAGACTCCTGGATTACCCGAGAGGATCTACAACAAATTGACCCAAATATATTAGAAAAATACTACAGTCAAAGCAATCCTTACTCGACAGGGTCGAGTTCCTCCCTCCCGGGAAGAATTGGTGCGGGCACCAAGCTCAGGAAGAGGCTTCAACTAATGCCAAGTTCTTTATGGATAGAAGACTAGGAATTTAAGTCCTGTAATAAGTCTATGAGTCTTGTATATATGTTTATTTGAATAATTGAGTCCTGTTTTATTTCAATTTGGGTTCAATTAGAGTTCAATTAGGCTTTGTATTGAGTCGGGTTCAAGAGCTACTTGAGTTGGGTTCCAATCAAGCTAGATCAAGTGCAACCAGTTTCACATTAAGTGCAACCAGCTTCACCAACAAACTTGGAGCACCACATCATCAATGCACCTTGCCAAGTTGGAGGACAAGTCATGCCACATCACCAAGACACTTCACCATGAATTTTCAAGACAAATTTGAATTTGAATGAAGCTCCACTCTTCATGGGAATGAAGCTCCACTATTCATGGGATGCCCCCTTGTATTTAGGAGTTTGAATTTTTAAAAGGGGCCACTCCACTTTCTTTGGGACACCCCTTGATTATCTCCATGAAATGTGATGTAGTTTGAATTTGAAAAGGGAGCTTAAGGTTTATAAAAGCTCCTAAATCCTCTTGTAATTGGATGATGAATGAAATGAAATTTTTTCTAAGAAAGCTTTCTTCCTTTGCTAGCCAAAGACCCTTGAGAGAAGGTAGGTGTGAGACCTAGGATACTTAACCAAACAAGCTACTAGTCCCTCTTCCAATCCCATTCGGCCATCCTTGGAGAATCCTCTTCAAGCCTCTCCAATTTCGACCTTCCCATCTTCCAAAAAAGATCATCTACAATGGAGTTCTCCATGCCAACAATTGAAGATGATTCAAGCAAAGGACGCCACAGGAGATCCACTTAAAGCCAAATCTAAGCCATTTCTTCCATTCCTAATTTCCTCTTCCATTTCTCCATTCTTCCACTTAAATCTTTTAATTTTACTATGTATCTATGCAGGATCCCCGGGTCTCCAAGTTTTCAAGGTGAAGGTCTACTGTGCCAAGGAATCATAAACAAGGTGCCTTTAGATCTAGAGTAACTCCTTGCTATTCTTAGTACTTCATCTTGAGTGTCCCTTTTCTGAATTTCAGATTATTAATAACCGGATAGCCATCTTTATAATCTTCTTTCATATATGAAATAAGAAAGTAGGCTAGCCCTAACCTGTGTGGTTTCCTAACACGAAGATCCCTTCTTAATTACTTTGAGAGATTCTTTTCTAGTCTAGTTCTTTTCCTTTTGTTCCTTTCATATAATTCTATTTCTTTTACGTAGAATAGCTGTATGTTTATCTATTTCATTTTCATTTAGTCCTTCTAATTTCTTTAAATGCATCATTCGATACATGTTCCCCATCAGCAGCCCTCCCATGCGACCATTCTCAAGTGACGCCACTATAGGAGTCACAGCTGCTTAGTGGGCGCCTGTGGGAGCTTCACCTGCCATCTCTCCCACGGCCTCAACTATGGAATCTCCCACTGCCTCACCCATAGCTCCTCCTATCACCTTACTTGCTAGTGTCTCAGCGATGGTTAGGAGATCCTGTACTACAGCCTGAATCACCGGGTGTCATTGTTAGATAGTCACTTCGATTAGTACAAGAATTTGTTCCTATGCTATCAACTTAGTATTTGAACCTATGAGATCATGCACAATAGAAGTTCTTGCCTAATCTAATGGTTGATCAATGATTATGAATCATTCAAGAGTTGAATTATCAATATGATTGATGATTAGCATTGAGTCGACTCATCAATGAGCTAACTCATCTATGAGTTAGACTTATTAGTGAGTCAATGTAGGGATCGCGACACACCGTGAGAAGAAAAGATTGTTGCCGACTTCTTGGAAGGAACAAAAGAAACTAGCTAGCCCAAACTATTTCTCGGATTCAAGAATCAAAATTAAACAGAAGTAGAGAAGAGAGATAAATTAAGGAGAAAAGAGAGATTGTTCTTTTTATTATCCTGGGAAGAGAAACCCTAGCCTCTATTATAAGATGCTGTAAACCGCTCCTCTCTCCAATACTAAGAATGTCCACATGCTGAACCAAGAAGAGTTCACACACGCCCCACAACCAAAAAGAGTGTTCTTCACGTGCACAACCAAGAACATGTGCTCCAAACTGTAGGCCTCTCTTTTTCTCACATGGGCATGCGATTTTCCCACTTGATCTTGGACGGCAATGTTCTTGGACCGATCCAACTAAATTGGTTAGAATCCTGGGTGGTTGGTTTAACCAACTAACCCCCTAACCACCTAACCAATTATCTAATAATCCCTTTCACACTGAAGGGTTAATTGCTACACCTCTGGACCAAAAATAAAACCCCATAACCCAACTAGGTTATGATACAATCTCTCAAAAACTCCTCCCAACAAGTCAATTAAGAAAACTCTTAAACCCGAGCCCATGTACACCCATGTCTTACAAGTTCTCTTATCCCTGGGTCAAGCCCCCTGACCCAACATGACTCTCGGGCCTGGAAACTTATAAACCTAAGCCCCTAAAACTGTGTGGCTCCCCTAGGCTTTGGGTGCGCCACACGTGAGCCTACAATCTCCACCTTGGCACTCTAAAGCTTCAGTAAACTTCACTCGGTCCATCAGTCCCATCAGCGCTCCACATCTAAAGAAGCTATCCCTTGGAAGAACTTTGGTAAGGGCATCAGCCATGTTCTTTGTGGTAGACACCTTGGCGAGCTCCACCTACCATCTTCCACCAGTTCCCGAATCTTGTGGTACCTGATGTCAATATATTTGGTCCTAGCATGATATACTAGATTCTGGACCAAACACAATGCACTCTAGCTATCAGAAAAAATCTTGATTGCTCCTTGTGCAATGCCCATCTCCAATGCAATTCCCTTCAACCACATAGCTTCCTTGGCTATCTCAGAAATACCAATGTACTCTGACTCTGCAGTAGACAATGCTGTTATTGCTTGTAGACTTGATCTCCATGAGTTTGGACCACCATTCAACACAAACACAACCTATTGTGGAACATCTCGTATCCAAATCACCACCATAATCAGCATCCACGAAACCAATCATCCGGTCCTGAGCCTCCATGTACACCCCAGAGTCGTCCTCCATGCCATGGTGCCTGTAGCATTGCCAACTCCAATTATGCCCATTAAGTAGCTGAAGTACCTTTCAGTGCTCTCCAATGCTCCTTGCCCGGATTAGCCATGAACCTACTAACCTGGCCAACTACATGCACGAGATCTGGCCTACAACACACCATTGCATACATTAGACTCCCAACTCCTGAAACATATGGTACCCTCATCATCTCCTTGGCCTCCACCTCAGTCCCGAGCGACATCATCTTCGAGAGTTTACATGACCGACAAGAGGCAATGCTGCTGGTTTCGTACCATCCAAGCTGAATCTCTCTAAGACCCTCTTGATATAGCTCCCCTGAGATAAATGAAGCATCCTCCTGGCTCTGTCCCTGAAGATCTCCATCCCTAGAATCCTTGTAGCAGGACCCAAATCCTTCATTTCAAATTCATCAGACAATGCTACCTTCAAGTCCTCCATAACACCTCTACTTTTGCATGCAATCAACATATCGTCCACATACAAAAGCAGGTACAATCTAGAGTTATCTTCAAGTGTTCTAATATAAATACAAGGATCATACTCATATCTGGTCATGCAAATGCTCCTCACATATGCATCAAACCGTAAGTACCACTATCTCGGTGACTGCTTCAGTCCATACAGTGATCTTTGCAAAAGACAGACCTTTCCTTCTGACCCTGGCTCTTTGAACCCCCGTGGCTGCTCCATATATACTTCCTCTTCCAAATCTCCATGGAGGAAGGCCATCCTGATGTCCATCTATTCCAACTCCAAATCCTGTACCGCTACAATGCTCAACAAAATCCTGATGGATGTATGTCGAACCATCGGTGAGAAAACCTCATTGTAGTCGATGCCTTCCTTTTGGAAGTATCCTTTGGATACCAACCCAGCCTTGTACCTTGGCCCTTCTTTCTCTGAGACTCCTTCATTGCATTGAAACACCCATTTGCAACCAATGGGTCTCTTTCCACTCGGCAGTGTCACCAACCGCCAAGTCCTATTTTTGTGTTGAGACTGCATCTCCTCCACCATGGCTTGGACCCACCTGTCATGATCCTGGCTCGCCACCGCCTCCTTGTAGGTCTCCAGGCCCATATTGGAAGCCACCAATGCATACAACATGGTTTCACCAAGACCATATCTCACTGGCTGCCTCACAATCCACCTAGGCTTATGTAGTGCAACTCCGATGCCTGGACTGGGATGTGGCTCCTCCCCTTGCTCATCTGGGCCATGAGCATACATCTCGCTGCTCTCTACATGTGGAGGCACTTCTGAAGAGTGCTCCACTTGAATGTTAGGTCCTCCCGGTGCTCCTGCAAAAGGTAAATTTGTATATGAGGTCTGTTGTTGCTCAACCGCACCCAGCTGAGCTGCATCCCACCCAATCGTGTCCGATTGGACCTCCTGCTGAACCTCCACCCCCTTTTAACTTCTGAGGACTGATTCTTCATCAAAGACCACATCTCAACTGATCATGGCCTTCCTCTCCAAAGGATCTCATAGCCGATATCCTTTGACTCCTCATGGATATCCTATGAACACCATCTTCCGGGCCTTGGTGTCCAACTTGCTCCGCTGATTGGGATCTGTGCACAAATGCCGTGCACCCAAACACTCTGAGATGACCGAGCTCCACCTTTCTTCTAGACCATAGCATCATTAGAACTCTCCCATTAAGCTTTGTATGAGGAGACCGATTCACCAAGTAGGCTATTGTGTCAACTATATCCATCCAAAATGCATTGGGTAACCCTACTTGCAACCTTATACACCTTGCATTCTCCATGAGAGTCCGGTTCATTCACTCGGCCACTCCATTTTGCTGAGGAGTCCTTGCTACTGCAAATTGCCTCCTGATCTCACCATCCTAGCAAAATCTAAGGAACTCCTTGCTTGTGAACTCTCCATCATTATAAGACCGCACAACCTTCATATACCGCCCCTTCTCCTTCTCCACCTCTGCCAACCAGGCTTTGAACTTGGTGAAGACTTTTGACTTCTCTCTCAAGAAGAACACCCACACTCTCCTTGAAAAGTCATCAATAAGAGACATGAAGTACTTAACTCCATTTCTCCTCGAAACTAGAGCGGACCCCAAACATCCATGTGCACTAGGTCCAAGGGCCCTCCGCTGCACGCTGAACTTATGGAGAACTTCATTTGATGTTGCTTCCCCATCTGGCATGGCTTATATACCTCTGCAACACCTATATCCAGGTCTGGAATCCATGCATCCTTCATCAGCTCCTTCATGCCACATTCTCCCATGTGGCCAAGGCGATAATGCCATAATCGTACAAATCCTACTGATCCTGTGCTGTCGTTGTTATGTCAGATCCTCCACACTCTACGGACCCTTCAATCTGATATAGATTGTTATCCAGTATCTTTCCTATCATCACCATCATGGCACCTTTCATGATGTTTAGAACACCACTCCCAGAATGGCAACTGAAGCTAAAACTGCTCCTCTCCAGGTACCCTAGCGATACAAGATTTTTCTTTAACTCTAGAACATGCTTCACATGTGTGAGAGCCCGCACAATCCCATCGAACATCCTCACCCTGACTGTACCAACTCCAGTCACCTTGCAAAGATGGTTGTCCCCAAATGTCTGTCCCCTCATCAGTTTTGGTATAATTAGCAAACCAAGACCGATGTGGTGTGTAGTGATGTGAGCATGCAGAATCAAAGATCCAACTATCCACTGCCTTCTGGTGCAGATCTGAAACTACCATGAGGTCCTCCTCAGACCCCAAATCAGCCATGGTGCTCATAGATTCCTTTTCACTCTTTTCCCCTTGATGCTTTTTCCAAAGAGGACAGTTCTTCTTTAAGTGTCCAACTTGATTTCACTTGTAGCATCTGAATTCCCTTTTGCCTTTCTGGGACTTGGACCGCCCCCTGCGCTTGCTGCCTTCCTTCCCTCTCCCAGTCCTCTCTCCCACCATGAGGCCCTCCTAAGGTACTCCATCCATTGTCATCTTCTCCCTTTGCTCATTGGACCTTAACACTGATACAATTTCTTCATACACCAGTGTCTCCTTCCCATATAGCAAAGTAGTGACAAGTGAGTCGAATGAGCTCGGCAACAAGCATAGCAAGAGTAGGGACTTATCTTCTTCCTCCATCTTCACTCCTAGGGTCAGCAAATCATTGCAAACCTGGTCATACCTTTAAATATGAAGAAGAACATCTCCACCTTCCTACATCCGAAGGCTATACAACTATTTCTTCAACATCAGCTTGTTGCACATATTCTTCCCCATGTATAAGGCATGCAACTTTGATCATAAACTCTTCGATGTCTTTTCCTCCAGGATGCTATATAATGCCACATCAGCCAAACATCCTCTGATGGTTGCACACGCCTCTTCTACAATGACAGTCACTCCCGTTCTACCATCTCCTCAGGCTTTTCCTCCAAAGCCACGTCCAGGGAATTCTGCATCAACAAATCTTCAACCCTAACCTTCCACATAGTGAAGCTTTCTTTCCCATTAAACTTCTCAAACTCTACCTTGCTACTATTCATGGTTGATTAGGCCACGAAAATCAACTCAAAGTTAGTATTTGAGATAAATCCTCAAAGGGATCCCTGGATAGAAACCCCGCAACATGAAGGTAGCATGAGAAGGGGTGTAACAAAAGATAATTACAAGCTGGCATCTTCTTCCTTCCTCTTGGAGATGAACCAGAGAGCACGCCTCCTTTCTTGAATCCTCCTCTCCCACGCTCTAACCCCACTCTGATACCACTTGTAGGGATCATGACACATCGAGAGAAGAGAATATTGCTACCGACTTCTTGGAAGGAATAAAAGAAACCAGCCAGCCCAAACTATTTCTTAGATTCAAGAATCAAAATTGAACAGAAGTAGAGAAGAGAGATGAATTAAGGAGAAAAGAGAGATTGTTCTTTTTGTTATCCTTGGAGGAGAAACCCTAGCCTCTATTACAAGATGCTATAAACCACTCCTCTCTCCAACACCAAGAACATCCACACACTGAACCAAGAAGAGTTCACACATGCCCCACAACCAAAAAGAGAGTTCTTCATGCACACAACCAAAAATGGTTGGCCTCTCTTTTTCTCACATGGGCGTGCGGTTTTCCCACTTGATCTTGGATGGCAATGATCTTGGACCGGTCTAGCAAAATTGGTTAGAATCCTGGGTGGTTGGGCTAAGCAACTAACCCCCTAACCACCTAACCAATTATTTAATTAACCCCTTTCACACGGAAGGGGTAATTGGCTATACCTCTGAACTTAAAATAAAACCCCATAACCTAATTGGGTTATGATCCAGTCTCTCAAAAACTCTCCCCAATAAGTCAATTGAGAAAATCCTTAAACCCGAGCCCATGTACACCCATGTCTCACAAGTTCTCTCATCCCTGGGCCAAGCCCCCTGACCCAATATGAATATGGGGCCCTGGGACTTATAAACCTAAGCCCCCAAACCTATGTGGCTCCCTTGGGCTTTGGGTGTGCCACACATGAGCCTACAATCAACTCATCAGTGGTAAAATAATTCACTAATTATTAACAAATTAAAGCAAATTAGATTGTTGGTTAGCTCAATTTGATTAAGCAAAAGGTTTTGTTCAAATCTAAGAAAATTTAATTCCTGATTTGATGAGGACTTAGATTCAATTAATTCTTAATTGGATTAGGATTTAGTTTAATTGAGTTCCTAATTTGATTAGGTTCATCTCTTTGGGTCTAACCAAATAAGATTTGGTTTTAGTTCAAATTAAAAGTCCAATTGAATTAAATCATTCACTAGTGCTTAAGCCCCATGGTCCCATGACATCCTTCATGCAAATCAGAATTTGCATGAAGAAATGCCATGAACAATGGTGTTTCTCACATCTCCTTATCACCCACATGGATAAGATAAGAGTGGAATTTGATTTCAACTTGGATTTTGAATCCAAGATTAAGTAGCTTTTTTTTTGAATCCAAGATTAAGTAGCTTTGATTTTGAATTAAAACTAATCTTGTCATTATCCTTATCTCATCCCTTCTTATCCTAACCTCTTTGGATGCTATCTTTTAATATGATTGAGAGTTGGTGTGGTGGGCTGTTGAGAAGTTTTACATTGAGAAAATCAAAGAAGGGCATGAGGTTTTTGGCATGAAAGAATTCAGAGTAGTATGATGTTCTTGGGCATGGGCTCATTAGAATTCTTCTAGGGTATTGGAAAGAGAGAAAGATTCTCCTTTGTCTTCCTCTACCTCTCATCCTCCTTGTCACTCTCCTTCATCTCTTAGAGTGTCCAAGTGATGATCTGAAGGAGAAGTCTCGATCAGCCATCTAAAGGTTTCTACAAGAAGCTAGCACTTCAAGAAGAATAGTCAAACCTGGGTTTATCATGGATGTCCTGTAGATACTATATGCATGTGTGGCTTGAAGAACCTTAACTCTATGATTATCAACTATGGAGATCTTTGACCCATGCAAAGGTAATGAGTTCTAAACTCATGATTATTATAGATGGGATCTACAATATCAATTTGATTGCTTAGATGTGATGTATGCTCGTTGTTTTGTTTTTAGATTTCCTATGCAATATATATCATGCCATGATCCTGATATAGATTGTTTTAGAGGCCATGGTTAGAGCTCTTACTGAGAGCATGAACAAGTTAAGCCAGGATTTGATTGCTACTGTTACCCAGTGTAAAGAACAAGTCCATGAAAATTTTACCCAGCTTAGGGATCAAGTCCAAGTCCTTGAGAAACGTAGACATCAAAATTGGATCCCTGATCCAAAATTTAATAGGCCCCAACCTCATCCATACCAGGAGCCTAAGAGGACCTTATACCGTGATCCCGAGCATTACCTTAGGAAGCCTAACCATGATATCTATAGTGTGGATTGTGTCTATGAGAGGTCCTTACAATATTCTAGACCAGTCACTCAACAACCCAAGTCTTCTAGATCAAACCGTTTAGATCCACACCCATGCCCAAGTAAGGTCTCTACTAGCTTGAAACCCAGTGTGACCCAGGTTCCTATATCTCAAGAATGTTTGTTTTGTGGAGAAAGAGGCCATAAATCTAGTCAGTGCCCATGCATAGGACTGGCTTGTGCACAGCTAAGTGGTAAGAATCCTAAGGATGACATTAATGAGGGAGAACCCAAGCCTACCAATGAGGAAGAACGGTTAGGTATGACAAGCCTAGAATCAGTTGACCCGATTACCACTGACCCGAAACCCATTGAAGATGGCATCGAGGAAGTATATGGTGCTGGCTTGAGTCTAGTTGATGAATATGAGGGGGAAAAACTTGAAGAATGTGACATTGATACTATTGGTTCCTTACCTGAGGAGACCTTGGAAAGCAACCAACTGGTAGGACCTAGTTCAGAAATTCAAGAGATTTGTGAGAACCAGGTTCCTTTAGTCAAATACCCCCAGGAAGAACTTATAGTGTTAGCCCGAGCTATTAGTTCGTACCCTCTAATGACTGTCATTCCCCAAGTACCAATTGAAGATCTTTGCACTAAACTGTTTAAGTTTGCCCACCCTATGGTAGATCCTCTCCTTAGGATGACTTAATCAAGCCTCTTACAATTGGACCTTGTCCCATGCCCAGCCACTAAGGTCACTCCCGTAATCTCAGTTGAACATCCTTATCTTGAGCGGATTGATTCACCCAGTCCTGTAGAAGTCCTCCTTATGGCCCCAGACCCCTTCCTTTGCATGACTAACCTACCCTTCTATAGAGTATACCTTTCCACACCCATAGGTCAAATTTCAAGTCTTGAGGTCACCATCCATAGGCCCTTCCATGAATCATTCTCTAATCCAGTTCTTGAGAAAATGGATCATTATTTGCTTAGAGAACAAACCTTAATTATTGCAATCACATGTCCTAGGCTACTGCCCGAACCATCTCTTGATCCATTCTTGGGAGTAGCAAATTTTTACTTTCGTAAGGATGACCAGTTGACACTCATAGATCACCATTCAAACCTTCAGGTCACCACCTTTAGTCAACAGGTAATTCGAGACCCCACCTCATATCTCCTCCCTTTCTCTAGGACTTCCAATGCTTCTTACACCATCCAAGTATACTTTGTCGAAGTCTTTAGAGTGAACCACGTGTCAGAACCTATTAGGTTTGCCACCTACTTCTGGAAGACCTTATGGCACCTACTAGGCACCAATGATAAGTTTTCATGCTCTGCATGCCATCCTCCTACCCAAGTTCAAACCTAGAGAGCCGTAGTTTGTTAGGTTTAGACCTAGGGTTCCTTTGAATAAAGTCCATTCTTTAGGAATGCATCGTCAGTTGAGTTTAGGACATTGTCTCAGATTTTGGTTTGATTGAGAGCACTAGAAATTGGGATTTATACCTACCAAGGGCAGAATTTGCGTACAACGACTCGGTCAATAGGTCTACGGGTAAGAGTCCATTTGAAATTGTACATGGGTACAAACCTCACACACCTCTTGACCTAGTCCCTATACCTGTCCACACTCGAGTCTCCGAATCTGCTGAGAATTTTGCACAGCATATAAAAGACTTGCATAAAGAAATTCATGCCAAAATAAATTTAAGTAATGAAACTTATAAGAAGTTGGCTGATACTCAAAGGCGAGTCAAATCTTTTGTTGAGGGAGACTATGTGATGATTAGGTTAAGGCTTGAACGGTTTCCTCCTGGAACCGTTAGAAAGTTACATGCTAGGGGAGCTGGACCATTTAGAGTGGTAAAGAGAGTAGGATCCAATGCCTATGTGCTCGAGTTGCCTCCAGAACTAGGCATTAGCTCTACTTTCAACATTACAGACTTAGTAGAGTACAGGGAGCCAGCTGTGATTCCTAGTGAGCCTTTTGAGCCTAACCCTATCATTGAGAGTGATCCCGACCCTGTGTGTCCACCAACAAACTGGCCTGTGAGGAAAGAGCAGATTGAAAAGATCCTGGATGATCAGGTTATCTCTACTCGTAATCGAGGATACCAAAGGTACCTGGTCCGCTGGCAAGGAAGGCCAGATTCTGATGACTCTTGGATCTCCCGAGAAGAATTACAAGAATTGGACCCAGACCTCTTGGAGAGATACCAGAGCCAACTTGAGCCTTACTCGACAGGGTCGAGTTCCTCCCACCCTGGGAGAATTGGTGCGGGCACCAGACTCAGAAGAAGACTTCAGAGCTCCATTTGGATCTCTGATTGACATTGCCCGAGAAATTAGGGTTTGTAATAAAGGTTGACCTGGTCAACCAGTTTATTTATTTTATTTATTTCTTGAGTCACCATTTAAATTTTGTTGAGTCATGTTGACTCGGTGCAAGTCCCAATGTGGTTTCAATTTGGTCCAAAATGGTGCCACATTTCTCTTCCAATCAACTCAAGGTTCAAGCAAGTGGAGGCCACACTCCAAGCCACACGCCCAGCCACACTTCGAGCACACGCCAGAGTCCAGGAGGCGCCATAGAGGCATCCCAGTGTCATGGTCCCCACATCCAAAGAAGAAAAAAACAATTGGAGGCTAAATTAAAGGAGGCGCCCACACCTGCCTAATTTACCTAAGCAAAGAAGGAAGAAAACTTTTCTTGGAGAAGAAATCAAAGAAGGACATCCAACCTACTCCTAATTGAAGTTCAAATCAAAATCAAAGAGCTTAACTTGGAGTGGAAGAAAAGAAGAAATACCATAAGAAGAAGAGGACTCCAAATCCAAATCCAACTCCAAAGGAGGTGCCATAAAAGTTCCAAAACAATTCCTTTATGGCCGTCCCAATTTTTTTTGGACTCTTGGTCGGCCAAGGAAGAGGATTTTCTACCTAATCTAGGGGTTGGAAGAGTTTAGTCCCACATGGGAATTTGTACAAGCTAGGAGAAAATTTTAGGTCTATATAATAGACCTCTCTTTGTAACTTTAAAAAAATCAATGAAGAAAAATTATTTTTGCTATTCTCTTGTGTTGAGCAACCTAGGTTTCTCTTCTTCCGCACTATTCTAAGTGTTGAGCTCCGTGAGGGGGTAATCCGGGTTCCATTGGAGCCTTGAGGAGGTGAGAGATCTCCATCTTTATCCAAAACCCTAGGTTAGCCACTTGAAATTCCAAAACCCTAGCCACCCTTCATTATTTTCAATCCATCAAACCCTAGATCCATCCATCTCGCACGGCCTCTCTCTCTCTACAAGTCCAGGCCGTCCACCTTCATCCAGATCCAGTCCGGCTACTTCAGATCCAGAGCAAGTTCCAAGGAAAATCACATCAGCTTCCAGGAGAATCCAGTTTTCAGCAATTTCAATCTTCAAGTTCATCAACCTGGTAAATTCTCCCTTGACTCTCTGATTCCATCAATTGTTTTTCTTCTCTTCCAGATCTTGAGTTCAGGAGAAGCCAACCCGCCAAAAGACCAGTACTGGAGGATCCATTGCGAAGAAATCTGAATCCGAGGATCCAACAATCTGCTCGGGAGAGTTCTTCCACCAAAATCTGTGAAGATCATTGTCTGGTTAGGTAAACCATCTCTTCTCTTTATTTCTGTTCTTTTGAAAGTTCGGAGCGAAACCCTAGGTCTGGGAGTTTCTCACCCCCAGCGATCCGTTGCTTCTGAACTACTCTGATACTTTAGTTTCCTTAAAATTGTGCTTTCAATTATCATATTCGTCTCTTTCAATGATAGGTTAACTTTTCTTTGATTTGAAGCCAACTTCTACAAACATATAAAAACAACAAAAAATTAGTTAATCTTAATTTACTTCTGCATCGCGTCCCTTTATTTGTTCTGCATCAGGCTTTGCTAGTTTATTAATCTTTTTTGGAGGATATGTGTTAGGAAATGTGTCCTAAAGCCAACTGTTTGAGTTGTAGATGGTTTGGCTCATTATAATTTGTAGATGAATCATTAATAAATAAATGTTGTTTTGGTAGTTCATCAGTTTTTATTCATCTTCCTTTGAATTTTTTTGTGATAAAGTCCTTGAAACTACTTCTATTTGACAAAGAAAGATTTGCCATGTAGTTCTTAAACCTGTTCATAACCAAATGATATGTTGTTACCTAGAATGACTGTTAGGAAATGTATCTTAAAGCCAATAATCTAGGTTATAAATGGTTGAGCTCCTTGAAATTTGTATAAGATTTATTAACAAATAAAGGTTATTTTTGATACTTCATCACATTTTTGTACATCTTCCTTTATGAACTCTTTTATGATCAAGTTCTTAGAATTTCTTCTATTCGATGAAGAAGTTTTTATCATGTAGTTCTTAAATATGTTCATGACTAAATAATACGTTGTTACCTAGGACAATAACATTTATCAAATATAGGTCATTGTATACCATATGGATTAGTTATCCTCATAACCAAGGAGTGTGGAGACACTAGTATGGCATACAGGTAAGTGTAGGAATTATTGCACTAAACATGACTAACTCTATAGAATAGTCTACTGTCAAGAGTATCTTTTAGAAGGATATAGATATAAGTATCTCTCTGACCTGAGATCACCACGGTAACTTGTAGGCAATTCATGATACTTTGGTGCCGGACTACCTAGATTTCTAATCTAGTGATGGAAGGGTTTTAAGTGTAGTCAAGTACTTGTTAAGTAGGTGTGTAAGTCAAGATAAAATTGACCACTCCAAGGTGTTGGAGAAAATGCTTTGTCATGTTTCAATTTAGTAAAACCTTGACCAAGATAATCCTTATGAGGAGTCATAGGTGTTGCCACCTAGATCATCGTGGCTTGTAGCTCTAACATGTCATGGATTCATCGAGCTCTCCCTGGATGCTGGGTCCCCTTTTCGATCAGCAACTTGGTCAGCCTATCCTGCAAAAAAGAGGAGACCCGAGCCAGGGATTTCGATGGGGACACTCCGATGATCAAGTCAGTTGGGATGATCAAGGAGAATAGATCCTCTATGATGGAGGATCGAGATACCTCCTCATAGAGGAGAAAATAAGATCTAATGGAAAGAGATGAAGTGAATGGGAGGTTAGAGTGCAGGGAGGTTCTCTTCCTTGGTTCCTTGCCCTTTTTGCTCTTTTTGTCTTACTAGTTATCCCCCTCCTCGTCGAAGGTCCCTTCTTCCATTTTATATGAGATAGATGGCCCAGACCAGATCCGGGGCTTCATCAAGATGTAACTTTTATGGTACCCTTTTTTGGCACATTTTTCTTCTGTAGTAGCCTCCCCCCCATCAGATTGATCCTCGGATAGAGATCCTTCTATTAGGGGTGTTTGCCGGTGTGATTCAAGTCTTGTCCCTCAAGTGGGGTAGTTTTTCATGGGAGGCAAGGGCACCATGCCGCTGACCCACGAGCCATGGTGGAGCATTTCTATTACAGGAGGGACCATCAGAGTGTTGCAGAGCCTAGGATCTTAATAGGATACTCCCCTTAGAGAAGGCATAGACGTCGCATCGTGGGAACTGGAGCCCCAGTTGCATGGCAGGCGGTGCAGGCGGCGTGCTATAGGGCTTAGAGCCTAGTGGAGCACACATCATGCAGAGTGCGTAGGTGGCGTGTTGTAGAGTCAAGAGCCTCTGGTAGGGTAGGTGCTACCCTTCAGGGGCCGTAGGTAGCCTAGAGCTCCCTTGCCATGGTTTAAATTCCTCTGGTCCTTTTTTCCTTGCTCCTGGCTGATCCTTTGATGGTCGATGATGCCTCTTGGTCCTGGGTAGGAACTCCACCTTAGAAAATGGGAGCTCTATCTCGGGAGCTCGATCTTGAAAGATGGAAGCATGACCCTAGTGGGGAGCTCGACCTCGGATGGGAGCTGACCACGATTGGGGGCTCGACCTTGGAAGGTGGAAGCACGACCTTGGAAGGCGGGAGCATGACCTCGATCGGGAGCTAAACCTTGGATGGGAGCTGACCTCAACCAGGGGATCGACCTCGAAAGGTGGGAGCATGATCTTGGTTGGGAGCCCAACCTCGGATGGGAGCTAACCTCGACCTAGGAAGGTGGGAGCATGACCTTGGCTAGGAGCTCGACCTTGGATGGGAGCTAACCTTGGCTAGGGGCTCAACCTCTGAAGGTAGGAGCATGACCTTGGTCGGGAGCTTGACCTCGGATGGGAGTTGACCTCAGCTGGGGGCTCGACCTTGAAAGGCAGGAGTATGACCTTGGCCGGGAGCTCGACCTCGGAAGGCGAGAGCACGACCTTGGCTGGGAGCTCAACCTCGGATAGAAGCTGACCTTGGCTTAGGGCTCAACCTTGGAAGGTGAGAGCATGACCTTGGTCAAGAGCTCGACCTTGGAGGGGAGCTGACCTCGGTCGGGGGCTCGACCTCAAAAGGGGGGAGCATGACTTGGCCGGGAGCTCGACCTCGGATGGGAGCTAACCTTGGCTGGGGGCTCGACCTGGCCACCGCATCTAGGTGGCACATCCTACCATCATGGCCACTAGCTGGGTCTGACACGGGCTCCATGTCAGCGATCATGCCTCATTAGGTGCCCCCCACTCTTGAGCCCAGAGTATGTCATGGCACTTGGGATGAAGGGAGTTATGATGATGTTGACATGCTAGGATGCTTATTCTACGCCCTTAATGCCTCGATCACCATTGTCCCAAAGATTGCACTTTTATACCAATAAGGGGACACCACATTAGCCTGGTCAAGAGAGATATAATTGCCACACCAGGCCTGAAGCAATTTTCTTCGAATCGAAGCATCACCTTTGGTGGATCTTGACATGTGGAAGGCACTCATTGGCCGAAGAGAAGAAAGGATGCACATTTTCGACCAGTATGATGAGATGGGGGGTCTGCAGGCTTTTTGAAAGGAGTTTGCTATTCTACTTTTTAAGAACTTCTAAGTAAGGAGAGTGAGGGTTTCACAGACTTCTTCTTTTTCCTCAGTTCGAAGTCTTTTCAGGTTAGTCCCCCCACTTCTCCGTCCCTCTCCTTTGGCCTATGTTGGAGGGGATCCCATAGGGCCTTTGATGCAAGGGCAAGGGGGTTAGGGCTAGGGATGCTGGGATGGATGCTTGTGATGCAAGGAATTTCTTTTTTTTTATGTTTTTTGGTTTGATGAGTTTTAAATATTTTTTTAGGATTTCGATTCCTGATCACAAGCAAAGGTAAGAAATACGAAGAACAGTAATGAAAGCTTACGCTAGCAGTTCAAAGCCCTAAAAGTGAAAACGAGAACAGGACCCCGGGATTAAGAAACCCCGGTAGGACAAGCTCGACCTACAATATCTACTTAGGAGATAAAGAGAAAGCAAACCTCAAACTTCTGGAGTGCCCGGTGCAGAGATCGCTCAACTCGACAGATGCGGCCTGGATGCACGAGCAGTCAAACCTGTGGAAGCACTGTCTTTGGGTCGGGAGGTCGCGATGGAAAAGCTGACTGTCTCCAATGCCCGAGATGCCAGGGAGGACCTGTAGGCAAACAAAAGAAGGATCAGCGAGATGTGGAGATGCGCGGAAAGGAATTGAGAAGGAGTTGGGAAGGGGATTCGAGCCCGGTGTCCGGCTGGATTCCGAAGTCGAAGTTGGAGATAGCTTGGGGCCTCGCACCTCGCGATGTCCCGGAGGACGAAGGAATATGGCCTCACACCACGTGACATCCTGGAGGATGAAGGATTCGCGATGCCCTGGGGCGACGGACAGGTGGCCTCACACCACTCGACATCCCTGGGGACGAAGGCAATTCCACTCAAACCTAGCCTAAGAGACAATGGTTGGAGGGTGGAAGAAACTCAAACATTTTCATTAATCACTCCATCATTCATTAGTTCTACAAGGGAGGGATTGGGTCCTTTAAATAGGCACCCAAGGCCCATTTGAAATTCAAATTACAACATTCATGGTGGCGCCCAAAATTTTCCATCATCCCTTCTCTTTGGCCAACCAAATGACTTAGGGTTTGGCGTGGCATGTGGGAAGGCTTGGAGAGGGGGATTGGTCTCTTGACTTCCTTCCTTAGCATGCTTATTTTGGGAAGAAAGAGTGAGGCATGGCTTGCTTGGAGGGATGTGTTCCCTTGGACTCTTCAACGCCATCTTCTTGGATTGATTCAAGGCCGACCAAGGGAGAGCTCCATGGGCATTGCATGGTTGAGGGCTTGAAGAGGGGAGTGTGTCCTTTGACCTTCCTTCCTTACAAGAACACTTTGGGAAGAAAGCTTGGAAGGGGGCTTGCTTTGAGGCTTGGTTTCTTCAAGGATCTTCAACGCCCCTCTTTTGATGGAACAAGGCATGATGTGGGGGAGGGAAGAGGGGGATGGTGTTTCTTCCTTCCAATGTTGCCCAAGGCATGTGGAAAGCATGAGGGTGCCACTTTGTTTCCCTTCTTGGATGCCCAAGTGGCAACTGATGTGGTGCCACGTAGGTAGTTGAGGTGGCACCTGAGTTGGCATTATCCCAAGTGGAAGGGGTGGGTTGGCCCACCAGAACTTGATTTGGTGAAGAAAACCAGAGTGACTTCAATTGGGCTTGGGCCCAGTCCAAACTCAGACTCGAATAAATACTGGACTCATGACCTAACTTGACCCAAATTGGTCAAGGTACTGGGCTAAACAAACTTTGATAAGAACATATGAAATTGTTTTGGCTCAAGTCCTTATTACAGGACTCATAGAAGGGGGAACCTTACTTTGAGATCCACAGAGGGTTGAGGAGCCTCTGTCGGATCCTGGTGCCCACACCAGTTCTCCCAGGGTGGGAGGAACTCGACCCTGTCGAGTAAGGGTTAGCTTGGCTTTAATACCTCTCCAGGATGTCGGGGTCGATGCACTGCAAGTCCTCCCGTGTGATCCACGAGTCATCGGATTCGGGTCAGCCTTGCCATCGGACCAGGTAATGCTGGTAGCCTTTTCCCTGGGTAGTGATGGCTTGGTCATCCGGGACACGCTCGATCCACTCTCCTCGCTCAGGTATATTTGGAGGTGGACACTCAGGTTCAGGTTCACTCTCAAAAGGGAGGTCAGGCATAAACGGCTCACTGGGTATGTTTGCAGGTTCCCTATGCTCGACTAAGTCAGAGATATTAAATGTCAAGCTAATTTCGTAATCCGGAGGTAGTTCTAGCACATAGGCGTTAGGGCCCATTCTCTTAATCACTTTAAAGGGACCCGCCCCACGAGCATGAAGCTTCTTAACGGTTCCTGGTGGAAACCGTTCAGGCCGGAGCCTAATCATTGCAAAATCCCTTATTTCAAACTCTTTGGCTCGCTTTCGAGAATCAGCCAAAGTATTTTAAAATTGTATTTAATGCATAATCCTTACATGATGCAAAATGCAGACTCAACTATGCAATCTTATTGAGAAAAAAATTTTATTGGACTCCCAGGGTCTAAACCTAACAGACTTTTGACTCTCTAGGTTTGACCCTAGTCTGGTATGCACAAGAAAAATTATTAAGGGTCCCTAGAAAATGCCATAAAGTATGCCAGAAGTAGAGGGAAAAAGGGATGGGTTCTAAGGAGTCACGCATTCTGGTAATCTCAATAAAAAGTAACCCCATGGCTCTAGAAATGTGAGAGGGTTCAGGGAAGGGTAGGAAATAGGAATCGGAGTCTTGGGGTGGCTTATGGAAAACATGAAACATGCCTTGGTTATTCAGGATGACCTTAAAATTTGGGCATCGTTCTATAGGTGTCATACGGTCCACTTGTTTCGGTAGATCTTGGGGCTCGCTACGGTCAATCCCATAGTGAGGAAGGTCTGTTAAAGAGGATCTTGGGACCACGTCTATAGTATGATGGATGTCTCTCAGGGGTGGAAGTTGATCAGGTAACTCATCGGGAACTTCATCCTCAATTTCTTTCCGAGCTTCAACCATCTCTTGAGGATGTTCTCTTTGGATCGGTTCATTAAGGGTTGGTTCCTGAACTCCTGTGGAGAAGACTGTTGAATCTACATGTTCATTTACTAGATGTGATCCTGGCTCAGTCATTTCCTCTTCAAATTTTGTAGTGGGTTCAGGATCACTCTCCTTGGATTCCTCAATGATTTCACCCTCAGGCCCATCTTCTACTAAACTTGACTCATAGATGCTTTCTTTCATTTCTTTAATGGGCTCAGGAGTTTCTTTCCCTAGATTTTCAATGGATTCACCCTTAAAGTCTTCAATGGGCTCAGGGTTTTTGTATTCAAATTCTCAGAATGTTCATCCTTCTCTCCCTGAAACTCTTTAAAGGGTCCTTTCCTAGTAATCTCTTCTTCTAACCCATTGTCCTTGATTAGGTTAACTTCAGGCTTCCTTTCTTTAAGGCTACTTGATCCTTTCTTGACTGGGTCCTTTGGCTGGATTGGGTTGATTGTAATCTTTTTCCCTTGGTGGAGAAAGACACAGGTATTGGATCGACCATAAAGGGTGGCATCATGGTCAAAAACCCAGGGTCGTCCTAAGATGATACTACCTACACCCATGGGTAAGACATCACACCAAATCGATTCTTCATAGGAACTCATTTTTATCTTGATTTGGCACCTAGATTTTACTGGGATTGAAGTTGAATCTATCCAGGAGACTTTGTAAGGGTTGGGGTGGGGAACTGTGGCTAGTCCTAAAGATTTGACTGTACTCAAGGAAAGGGCATTAACACAGCTTCCACTATCAATGATGACCTTACAAACCTTATCTCCTAGCTTGATCAGGGTCTGTAAGATGTTGGTCCTACGCCAGTCTTCCTGTACCATGTTTTGGGCTAGGATGCATCTGACTACTCCTAGAAGGTCTTCAGATTCATTTAACTCTTCCTCTAGGGGTCTTAGTCTGGCCTCTATTTGATCCAATATATTGTTCAACTGGTTCATGGATTGGGTTAAGGCTCCAATGTCGGCTCGCAGTTGGTCCATGGTGTGGGTAGAGGGTGGAGAAGGTGGGTGAAAAGAGGTTCCTGATCTAGTGCACATGTAACAAAACGATGCTACGGTTTGCTAGACCTAGGAGATCTCTCCAAATGTAAAGTCAAGAAGATGAACCTGGAAGTAGTAACTTGGCACCTGGCCAGGTAAGTGTAAGGTGAGTGGAGGTTCCTCTTTGCTTGCCTAGACACCAATTAGAAATTGGCCAGGTAAGCGAACCAACCCACTTCCCTTCGGGCTCTAGTCCTTGAACCACTTGCCTAGACACCAGCTACACAAGCACACGCCAACAAGCAATCTTGCTTGGCTCGGCACTTGGGTTGACCCGACTTCGTGGGTGTCCCTAGCTCACTAGAGCAGATTAAACATCTAATTGATTTTAGTTAATGGCTAGGATTCGATATGCCGGGTGGTGGTTTTTGGGCTAGGGACAGGTAATGAAATCCTGACCCTATGTTAAATTAACGCCCTTAAGATAAGTTATGTAAAATGAAGTACAATAATGACTAATGAAATGACTTAAAATTTTTTTTGTTCTTTTGTGGCTTTTAGATGGGTGCATGCTAAACAAAATGCAGGAATTAAAGCATGCAAGAAGCAAGCTAGATGGATGAATGAATCAAAAGATGACATGCTTGCTGAAATATCAGACCTGAGATTTTCTCAAGCAGTATTTTGGCTTGTAGAAACTCTACAAACTGAAATAAAATCTGAGAAAATACAAAAAAATACTTTGAAATTAGTGCGATCTATCAAAATAGAAATCACAAAATTTGGATGTCTCTACAGAGAGAAACAATCTAATGATCAGACCATATACAGACTGACCAGAATGCAGAAAATGAAACAAGATGCACTAGTCCTAGCCTTGCTCTGATACCAAGATTGGTGTGGAGGCAAGGGAGTTAGGGCTAGGGATGCTAGGATGGATGCTTATGATGCAAGGAATTTCTTTTTTTTTATGTTTTTTGGTTTGATGAGTTTTAGATAGTTTCGATTCCCGATCACAAGCAAAGGTAAGAAATACGAAGAACAGTAATGAAAGCTTATGCTAGCAGTTCAATGCCCTAAAAGTGAAAATGAGAACAAGACCCCGGGATTAAGAAACCCCGGTAGGACTAGCTTGACCTACAATATCTACTTAGGAGATAAAGAGAAAGCATACCTCAAACTTCTGGAGCGCCCGGTGCAGAGATCGCTCAACTCGGCGGATGTGGCCTGGATGCCCGAGCAGTCGAACCCGTGGAAGCACTGGCTTTGGGTTGAGAAGTCACGATGGCAAAGCTGACTGTCTCCAATGCCCGAGATGCCAGAGAGGGCCTGTAGGCAAATAAAAGAAGGATCAGCAAGATGTGGAGATGCACGGAAAGGAATTGAAATGGAGTTGGGAAGGGGCTTCGAGCCCGGTGTCCAGCTGGATTCCAAAGTCGAAGTTGGAGATAGCTTGGGGCCTCGCACCCCACGACATCCCAGAGGAAGAAGGAATGTGGCCTCACACCACGTGACATCCTGGAGGATGAAGGATTCGCGACGCCCTGGGACGACGGACAGGTGGCCTCACACCACTCGACGTCCCTGGGGACGAAGGCAATTCTACTCAAACCTAGCCTAAGAGACAATGGTTGGAGGGTGGAAGAAACTCAAACTTTTTCATTAATCACTCCATCATTCATTAGTTCTACAAGGGAGGGATTGGGTCCTTTAAATAGGCACCCAAGGCCCATTTGCAATTCAAATTACAACATTCATGGTGGCGCCCAAAATTTTCCATCATCCCTTCTCTTTGGCCGACCAAATGACTTGGGGTTTGGCATGGCATGTGGGAAGGCTTGGAGAGGGGGATTGGTCTCTTGACTTCCTTCCTTAGCATGCTTATTTTGAGAAGAAAGAGTGAGGCATGGCTTGCTTGGAGCGATGTGTTCCCTTGGACTCTTCAATGCCATCTTCTTGGATTGATTCAAGGCCAACCAAGGGAGAGCTCCATGGGTGTTGCATGGTTGAGGGCTTGAAGAGGGGAGTGTGTCCTTTGACCTTCCTTCCTTGCAAGAACACTTTGGGAAGAAAGCTTGGAAGGGGGCTTGCTTGGTTTCAAGGATCTTCAACACCCCTCTTTTGATGGAACAAGGCATGATGTGGGGGAGGGAAGAGGGGGATGGTGTTTCTTCCTTCCAATGTTGCCCAAGGCGTGTGGAAAGCATGAGGGTGCCACTTTGTTTCCCTTCTTGGATGCCCAAGTGGCAGCTGATGTGGCGCCACGTAGGTAGCTGAGGTGGCACCTGAGTTGGCATTATCCCAAGTGGAAGGGGTGGGTTGGCCCACCAGAACTTGATTTGGTGAAGAAAACCAGAGTGACTTCAATTGGGCTTGGGCCCAGTCCAAACTCAGACTCGAACAAATACAGGACTCATGACCTAACTTGAACCAAATTGGTCAAGGTACTGGGCTAAACAAACTTTGACAAGAACTTATGAAATTGCTTTGGCTCAAGGCCTTATTACAGGACTCATAGAAGGGGGAACCCTACTCTGAGATCCACAGAGGGTTGAGGAGCCTCTGTCGGATCTTGGTGCCCACACCAGCCTTTAGGTTTCCTTTCTTCATCTTCATCTTCTTCATGAGTTCCTCTGGCAGTGGGCACTACCGCCTGGATCATTCCAGTGAGGCAAGACCGTCCCGGCCAAGACCTCCTTTTTCGGATAGCGAGGAGGAGGAAGTTTCTTTAGTAATCCGTAGGTGTCCCCGATGGAGGGGATAGTTATAGGAATCCCTACAGCTCCTCCTCCTCCTTCCCCTCCTATTCGGGAGTTGGTTGGTCCTTCTAGGATCACCTCGACGATGACCCGAGAGAACATCCTCCATATCTGGAGCACATACGGGGTCCTGGATTCCATCTGGCTCCCGGCTCCGAGACTGGAGGAGCGGGTCACTTCCAGCAGCCTGGGCTGGATCGCCCTATATAAGGACTTCTTCTTTGTGGGGCTTCGTCTTCCCTTCTATTCTTTCTTCCTTTCTTTTTTGAATAACTTCCATCTAGTCCTGGCCCAGCTGACTCCTAATATCGTTAGGACCATAGTTTGCTTCATTATTCTTTGTCACTTCAATAGGATAGTTGCCCGTTTCTCTCTGTTCAAGGTCCTCTTCACCTTGAAATGCCACCTGGTTGATAATGGGTGGTGGTTTATGGCCCACTACTCGGGGGCTATCAAATTGGACCTACCCTCTTCCATCAATTAATGAAAGAGCAGGTTTCTATTCACTTCAATTGAAGGGATGGACTGGGTTTGGAGTGATCCAGACCGCTCTTCCAATCGATAGTCCTCTATTGAGGTGGCCGATAAGGAGGTGTACGACCGGTTCATCTCCTTCGAGGTCTCGGCTCTTCAGAACCCGCTAACCGAGTGTAACCTTGCTGATGCTAGGGCCAGCCTAGCCCACTCCCAAGGTAAGCCCAAAGTTAGGGCTCTTTCTTCTTTAGATAAATTCTGCTTCAATTGGTGGCTAGTTAATCTTCTTTCTTATTGCAGAGTTGAGGTTTTCATTAAAGTAGCTCTTCTAGATGTCGAAGAAGAGGGCCACTTCTTTGAGGCTCAGTGAGCACTCGTAGAAGAAGGCCCGAGAGGAGTCAGAGCGGGGGCCTAGCGAGGGACCCTTTGCTGTGCTGGCCATGGGAGGCTGATGGGGGATGGGATGGGGATGGATCATCAGCGAGCCTAGAAGTCACCAATATTAGGGTATCACTAGTTTTTTTCTTTTATTTTTTTAATTTTTTATGGGGGTGGCGAAGGAAAAATAGAGATGGAAGACAGGGGTTGGGGCTTTCATGAACTTTGGGACTCACACTCATGGAGAGATCTCATACCTCTAGGGTATCCCACCTCACTAATGGAGCCATACAGAGAGATCTCACACCTCTAGGGCATCCTACCCACCTCACTAATGGACCTGTATGGAGAGATCTCACACCTTTAGGGCATCCTACCCACCTCACTAATGGAGCCTTAGGGTGAATCTCAAAGGACATGAGGGCGGTAAAGAAGGTGAAATTAGGGAAGGGGATAACTAGACATAACCTCGCATCATGTCCGGGGGTTTCACCTCATGTGCTCTCCTTGCGAAGCGAAAAGTGGGCCTCTCGCCCTCTCCATATAGAGTGAAAGAAGAATCTCTCTTCTCAAATTTTCATTTCATTCGAATTAATTTTTTCATATATGAAAGGGGTCCTTTTATAATTGACCCTAGCCTCTGGACTACATGGAAATAAGAGAAAAGAGGGGAGGCGCCACATTATTTCCTTGTAGGTGGAATGAAACATGGAGAGGATCAAGAGATGGCACCACCTATCTTCCATAAAGGGGTAGGCGGTACAAGGAAAAATCTCATGAATCAAGAAAAAGAGGGAGGGCACCCATATGCTGCCTAGTTTGACTAGACACCATTTGAGTTTCTTCCATCTTCTCTTGAGCGGTCCACAACTTCCATATGGGATGCTCATCTGCTTCCTTTTGGGCTTGGATGATGTCATGAAGATCTTAGGATACCTAACAGGGTGGATGATGCCTATTGTGACTAGGATTCCACGTGGCTGTTGAGGTGGCCCAGCTCTCGGGTCCCCATCAAAGGCCCACCGTAGTATCGATCGTGCCTAGGTTGGCAACCCAGCCCCCAGCCCATGGGCATGGGAGAGAGGCTAGAATTGAGAAGGGGGCCGAACTAGCAGCTCTGATGGCCCCTCCCCACACCAAAGCTTCATCGCCGCCAGAGGTGGTTGAAGTGGTGGACGACACTATCATGGAGAGGTCGGTGCCACTGTCAACAACTGGAGCAGCCGACACCCAGCCTGTGGCCACCACACCCACGCTGACTACCATGTCGAGGCCCGCAGCACCCTCCACGGCATCATGCTCGGTGGTGCAAAGGGTGACCACCTACTTGCCATCGAATGTGGAAGTGACTACTGATGCCAAGCTGGCTAAACAGATCCTAAACATGGTCATTCAGCCATGAGAACACCAAGAGAAGAGCGACTGGCAACTGGTGGAGGTCATCTCTGGGATGTTTCCCCAACTCTTATTGGTAAGCCAATTTTTGACTTCATTTCCTTTTTACTCATGTGGATGCCGATTGACCTCTTTCTTGTTGCTGTTGCAAGTGGTCACCGACACTCAACTCATTAGGGATTCCTACCTAGGGCTGATGAAGCATGACCATAGCCTCCGTAAACATAAGGAGGCTATTGAGGCTGAAGCCCAGACCCAGATGGTCTGGGTGCAGGAGTTGGAGGGTCAAATGAAGGCCCTCTAAATCGAGTTGGCCGGCTCCCAGACAACGGTGATGGAGCTAGAGAGGAGATCTGCCAACCTCGATGAGGCACTGAGGGCGGAGAAGGAAAGGCCGCCCGCCTAGTCGAGAAGGGGGCCCGTTCTACTATGGAGGCAATGCGCTAGGAGGGGCGGGCACAAACCCTCCAGGCTCAGCTTAAGGTGGCATCGGCCCGGGCCACAATGGTGGAGGAGAAGGCTACCGTGGCAGTCGCCCGAGCCACGGTGTTGGAAAAGAAGGCCAACATGGCCATTGCATCAATGGAGGTGGTGAAGAAGGAGGCCATCGAGGCCATCCCCAATTTCAAGGCATCCAAGGCCTTTGCTGATGAGGTCTCGAAGGCGTTCCTCGATTCCTATCAGAAGGGATTCAAGGACTTCAGGAGGAAGGCCAGACGGCTCTTCGAGCTTAAAGGTCTAGAGAACATCTCTCTAGACCTACCCGCCATCACTGAGGTGCTAAGATCGCCCTCTACTAAATTTGACCTGAGGCTAGAGGCCGAAGTGGAGGCTGGCCCAAGGCACGTGCTGAGCTTGGGGTTAGGGTTGAGGCTGCAGCTGTCCCTGCTATCACACCAATTAGATCTTTGCCAAAGTACAAGAAGGTGATCTGCTGGCCCGGGAAGGAGCCGGCTACTTCTGCTTAGCTAGGGTTTTTATTTTTCTTCTGTACTTAGATTTTTGAAGGACTTCCTGGCTTGTCGGGGGTCTTTATAAAAACTTTGATGAATGAAGGTATCTTTTTTCAACTAACGAGTCCAATCTTTCTCTCTTTATTCTTCTTCTTCTTTTTTTTGATACACTTTGAAGAATTCCCTAGCTGGTAGGTATCCTCCATATTGTAGGGGACCCATTCCAGTAATGAAGGATATGCTTCACTTAGCCGATGAACTTTTCCTTGCTTTTTCTTCCTTCTGCTCCTCTTCCCTTTGCATGGTAGGGAGGTAGACTTCATGGCGGCCAAGTGTAAGACTTCCCAGGTTCCAGCCATTTTCTGGCTAAGTCTGGAATCTTGTGGTTGGCTACAGGGACTCTAGAAATTCTCTAGCTCTCCTTGCCAGTCTTGGGGTCATGCAGATGTGTGTGCAGGACTTGAATCTCTGGATAGAAGGAATGATGCAAACAATGGTAATTGTAGGGCTTCTAGAGTTTCCCAGCTTCGAGTGCGGGGCTTTGTAAGTTTTCCAACTTTAAGTGCGGGGCTTCATAAGTTTCCCAACTTTGAGTGCAGGGCTTCGTAAGTTTTCCAACTTTCTTCACCGAACTTGGAGTCAGGTGGATAGGTTCTAGGCTTCGTATGTTTCCTGGCTTTAAGTGTGGGACTTCATAAGTTTTCTAGCTTTCTTCGCTGGACTTGGAGTTAGGTGGATAGGTACGGGGCTTCGTAAGTTTCTCGACTTTGAGTGCGGGGCTTCGTAAGTTTCCTGGTTTTAAGTGTAGGGCTTCGTAAGTTTCTCGGCTTTAAGTGCGAGGCTTCATAAGTTTTCCAGCTTTGAGTGTGGTACTTCATAAGTTTCCTGGCTTTTCTCGCTAGACTTGGAGTCAGGTGGATAGGTGTAGGGCTTCATAAGTTTCTTGACTTTATTTTCCAAATTATCAGTCAAGCGACAGGGCTTCGAAAGTTTCATGGCTTACATCTTTAGACTGTGAGTGAGGTAATTAGGTTTTTACATGTAGAGAGGAGATGAGATTGTACCAGGAGGTATCTTTCTTTATTCTTGAAGGAGAGTTGTACATTATTGATAGTACATCCTTAGGTTGCTGGTGTCCTAGGTTCGGGGGAGTTGGACACTGTCGAGTCCTGCGAGATGGTAGGCATCTTGTGATAGTGCTTCGACCACCTTGTAAGTACCATCCTAGTTCAAGCAGAGTTTGCCACATTCCCCCGGTTGGGATACCTCTGCTCGCTTGAGAACTAGGTCACCTGGATGGAACATCTTAGGCCTGACATGGGAGTCATAGTAGCGGGCAACCTGCTATCGGTATGCCACCATCCGGAGTCGAGCTTTGTCTCTTGTCTCATCCAATAGATCCAATTTGAGGAGAAGATAAGCCAGATTCTTAGCTTCATTGTATTTCTTTATCCACAGTATGGGCAGTCTTACCTCTACTAGGATCACGTCTCAGAGCCGAAGACGAGGTTGAATGGTGTTTCACCTGTCACCGTCTATGGCATGGTGTGATAGTTCCACAGTATACAAGGGAGCTCCTCGGCCCATCGTCCCTTGGCCTCATCCAATCTGGTGCGAAGCCCTTGTAGGATGATTTGGTTGGTCACCTCAGCCTCCTCGTTGGTTTGGGGTTGAGCCACCAAAGTGAAGGATGGTGGATGTTGAAGATGACACAAAATTCTTTGAAAGCCTGGTTGTCAAACTGCCACTAGTTATCGATGATGACTGAGTGCGAGAGTCCAAAATGGTAGATGATCGACTTTCAAAAGAAGGATCTGGCCTTAGTTTCGGTGATCCATGCTAGGGGCTCGGCCTTAACCCACTTGGTGAAGCAGTCGATGGCCACGATTAGGTACTTCCACTGACCAGATGCAGGGGAAAAGGGACCTAAGATGTCCATTCCCCACTGGGTGAATGGCCATGGAGTAGAAAGTTGGGAGAGTGGTGTGGCCGGCTGATGTTGGATGCAAGTGTGATGTTGGTAGTGATCACACTTTCTCACAAAATTAATGGCGTCTTCCTGAATGGTCTCGCACAAGTATCCTTGTCGGAGTGCCTTATAGGCCAAAGTCTTGCCCCCCACATGGTTCCTGCAGATGCTCTCATGTATCTTCTGGAGTACATAAGCAGCTTCTGAGGGCCTCAAACACTTTATTAAGGGGTAGGAATAGGACCTCCGATATAGCTGCCCATCCATCAACATGAAGCATGCGGCCTTCTTCTTGAGGAGGTCGGCTTCCTTGCGATTCTCAAGCAGGGCACCTGTGGTAATGTATTTGATGTAAGGGTCCATCTAGCTCGCCTCGAAGGTGACTTGCTGGCCCTCTATTACATACTTGTAGCTGGGGGTCTCCAGATATTCAATGAAGATATGCTCTAGTAACGAATCCAGCAGGGTTGCTAGCTTGGAAAGGGCATCGACTCGAGGATTCTTTATGTAGGGAATGTGAGAAATGCTGGAGCTTGGCTATGTATGAGTGTACCTTATCCATATACTTCGCCATCATGGGATCTCGAGCTTCATACATACCAGAGACTTGGCCCACCACGAGCTATGAATCCTTGTAGACCTTTAGGCACTTTACACCCAGCTCACGGGACACCTTCAATCCTACGAGGAGTGCTTCATACTCAACTTGATTGTTGGTCACCTTGAAGAGGAAATGCAATGCATATTCAGTGACAACTCCATCTGAGTTGGCGAGGATGAGCCCGAGTCCACTACCTCTGGCCTTGGATGCACCATCAACATCAAGAATCCATGTCATCACCTTCGAGGGTAAACCCTATTCGGGCTCAGCTCGCTTGTCCATCTCTTTCAGGCCCTCGATTGCCCAGGTGCATTCCACCAGGAAGTCAGCAAGGACCTGGGCCTTTTGCGCTGGCCTTGGATGGTAGGTGATGTTGAACTCATTGAGCTTTACCATCCATTTGGCCAGGCATCCTGACATATCGGGGTAGCTTAGAATGGTCCTTAGAGGCTGGTTAGTAAGGACCGCAATCGGGTGCTATTAAAAGTAGGGCCTAAGATGCTATGCAAATATGATGAGTATAAAGATAATCTTTTTGGATCGAGTGCACATAGTTTTTGTGTCACGGAACAGCTTGTTGGTATAGTAGACTGGCCGTTGGGAGCCATCCTTGTCAGTATGGACCAGCACCGAGCTGACTGCCTTCGGTGAGACTACCAAGTATAGGAGGAACTCCTCCACAGGCTCCAGCCAGAACAACAGTGGTGGAGAGGTGAGGAGCCTCTTCAGCCCCTCGAATGCCTCTTGACACTCCTCCATCTAGGTGAAGTCTTGCATCTTGCACAGCACCTTGAAGAATGGCTAGCAACGCTCGATGGAGCGCGATATGAAATGGCTCAATGCCGTGATGCATCCGGTCAAGCATTAAACCTCCTTCTTAAAGATGGGGTGCCTCATGTCGATGATTGCCTGGATCTTCTCGATATCATGGCCATGGTATCGCTGGAAGTGGCAGTAGCGAGACTTGTCACATCTAGCGGATGGCCTTAGTGGGGGAGGACGACATAGGAAATGCTCGCCCTCAATCTCCATGAGGATCTTAGCTCTCGGGGCAAGGAGAGGGGAAGACTTCTCTGCCTTAGCAAGGTCAACTCTAAGCTTGGGGCCCGATCGAGGGACCGGCATAGTCTTTGAGGTCGAGGGGCCAGATGTTTTTCCCATGGCCTACCTCTTCAGTGGCCTCCCATCCAGTTCCCTCTTGATGTGGTCAGCCTCCTCCGCATGGATGTACTTGTGGGCCTAGAGGAGGAGCTCCAAGTAGATCTTTAGAGGTTTCTTGTTGAGGGAGTAGGTGAAGCGGGAGGTCCTGAGTCCTCTCTTCAATGCCAGTATGGTGACTGGCTCGTTAAGGTGGTAAATCTCTAGAGTGGTGACTTTAAACTGGGATACGTAATCCCGGAGGGGCTCTTGTTCCTACTGACAGATAGAGAAGAGGCTGTCAACCTCATGTGGTACCTTCCTGCATGCATCGAAGTATGCCATAAACTTTCTTTCCAGCTATTCGAAGGAGTCAATGCTCCTTGGCTTGAGTCGGGAGAACTGAGCTCAAGCATTCTTGCAGAGTGTAGCTGGGAAAGCAATGCAGAAGAGGGCATCGGTGGCCCCCTGGACCCTCATAAGAGCCTTGTAGCTTTCAAGGTGGTCCAAGGGATTGGTTGTCCCATCATAGAAATCAACCTGAGGCATCTAGAATCGATTAGGAATTGGTTCCTCCTGGATCTTGTGGGAGAAAGGTGGATGGGTGTCTAACCCAAGGGCTTGCTGGGGGAGCCTTGAATCTCTGCAAACTGGTGTGATAGGTCAGCCAACTTATGCTCTTGCTCTTCAAGGTGCCTTTTCATCTGACAGCAGATGGACTCGTCTGTGGAACCTTTGGTGGAGGCCATCAAGGGTGAAGGGGGTGCAGAGCAGAAGGACCCGTGCCTCAACTCTCGATCGCATCGACGCTGCCGGTGTGAGAGTGCGCCATGGTCCAAGACTAGGAAGCAGCTCTCCCGATCGGTCGAGCCATCCTACTATTTCTTCTCGACCACTAGAGGTCCTTCCCATGGGTTGGACGCCACATGAGATGGCCGCTCTCGGATGGACCATAGGCTAGTGCGGGGATCGATGGTGTGGGCTACCGACATCCCTGTCTGCTATTGTTTTGCCAAGGGCTGATGGCACTGATGAAGCTGATGCACTACCGTAGCCAAGGACTGGACTTGCTAGTCAAGTGCGATGATCTGGGGGTCCATCGGAGGTGGTGATGGTGGAATGGGGAGCTCCCCCTCTGGGCTCTGCTGATCACCATGGTGGAGAGGGTCCCCTACATAGCTGACAGAAGTTTCCTATGCATGGGTCATCACCATTGGGCTGCGAATATCCACGCATTCTCTTCTAGTAGTGGGGGACTTGTGTTAGCTCTTTACATCTATCCCTTTACCTAGCGTGCCAATATGTTTCCACCTAGATCACCATGGCCTATAGCTCTAACGTGTCATGGATGCGTCGGGCTCTCCCTGGATGATGGGTCCCCTTTCCAGTCAGCTGCTTGGTCAGCTTGTCTTGCAAAAAAGAGAAGACTCAGGCTAAAGATTATGGCGGGGACACTCCAATGATCAAGTCAGTTGGGATGATCAACATAGTTGGGACGATCAAGGAAAATAGATCCTTTGTGACGAAGGATCGGGATACCTCCGTGTAGAGGAGAAAATAAGATCTTATGGTAAGAGATGAAGTGAATGGGAGGTTAGAGTGTAGGGAGGTTCTCTCCCTTGGTTCCTTGCCCTTTTTGCTCTTTTTGTCTTACTAGTTATCCCCCTTCTTGCCGAAGGTCCCTTCTTCTAATTTATATGAGATAAATGGCCTAGACTAGATCTCGGGCTTCATCGAGACGTCACTTTTCCAGTACCTTCTTTTGATGGGATTTTCTTTTGTTAGTGGCCTCTCCCTTATCAAACCGGTCCTTGAATGGAGATCCTTCTATTGGGGGTATTCGCTGGCATGATTTAGGTCTTGTCTTTCAGGCAAGGTAGTTTTCCATGGGAGGCGCGGGCACCATGCCGCTGAGCCCCGAGCCATGGTGGAGCTTTCTATTATAGGAGGGACCATCGGAGTGTTGCAGGGCCTGGGGCCTTAATAGGATACTCCTCTTGAAGAAGGCATAGATGTTGCATCATGGGAATTGGAGCCCTAGTTGCACGACAGGGGGTGCAGACGACATGCTACAGGGCTTGGAGCCTAGTGAAGCATGCATCACGTAGAGTGTGCAGGTGGCATGTTGCAGATCAAGAGCCTCCGGCAGGGCAAGTGCCACCCTCCGAGGGTCGTAGGTAGCTTGGAGCTTCCTTGCCATGATTTGAATTCCTTTTGGTCTTTTTTTCCTTGCTCCTGGCTGATCCTCTGATGGTCGATGATGCCTCTTGGTCCTTGGCGGGAACTCCACCTCAAAAAATGGGAGCTCTATCTCAGGAGCTCGATCTCAGAAGACAGAAGCACGACCCTGGTGTGGACACCAGAAGCCGAAAGAAACTTCACTCCAACAAGGTTAGCCTTATCCCAATTTGGATCGAAGATAATTAGGTTACCTTGTATCCTTTAGTTCAAAAATATTTTATTTTCAAGAGTCATTTCCTTTTCAAGAGTCCTGTAATTAATTTTGAGTTTCAAATCAAGAGTGTTTATTGAGTCCTGTAATTACTTTTAAAATTTCATTTCTTGTAAGTCCATTTCAAGTTTTAAAGTCTAGGTCAGTCAAGTCAGTTCAGTTGAGTTAAGTCTAATTCAGTTGAGTTAAGTATAATCAAGTCTTAAAGCCATGAAAGCCAGCAACAAGACTCAAATTCTAGACCCCAGAATTTGACCAGAAGAGAAGACACATCAACCAAGCAAGAGAAAAGGACCATCAACTAGGACCACTGGGCGCCACATGTCATTCTTATCCAAGTAGAAGACCACCTCACCATGCCACGTCATCAGGTGCCACTTCACCAGCCACCTCATCACCCTTTGGGCGCCAACAAGGAAGATTCAAATTCAAGGAGGTTGGCCACATCCCTCCAAGTCCTCCACCAAATCCTCCAACCCCCCCCACATCCCTCCAAACTCTCCACCAAATCCTCCAACCCCCCTTGTAATCCTCCTCGATTTGGGGAGTTTTTAAATTTCAAAAGCTAGCTTTGTGAGGCTATTAAAAGCCTTGGATGCCCATTGTAAAAGGGATTGATTTTGATGAGATGAATGAAAAATGAAGTTGAAGTTGAAGTTGTAGTCTTATATTATTTCTTTGAGTGATTGTTCCTAAGCCCCCTTTCCCCCCACTCGAATCTACTTTCTTCTCCAAGCCATCCAACGCCAAGTTCAAGAAGGATACATTGGAGCCGGCCAAACCATCTCAGACTTCCTTCCTTGCTCATAAATTATTCCATCCCTTCCATATGCCTGCTTTCTTCTTCCTTAACTTTTGATCTTCATTGCAGGGTCCTTCGAAGTCTTTGAGTTGTGAACAAGGTTCCCCTTGACAATGAACCAACAAGCTGAAGCCCAAGCCCAGCGTTCTGATCTCTGTTATCCGAGTTCTCCAGTCCAGAGCATCGGTAGTTTCAAGGTTTGAAATCATTAGAAGGTTGGAAAGCTCAACAAGGCAAGTCCTCAATCATTAGCCCCTATTGTCTAGATCTTCTTCCTTCTTAGTTTTAGGATTGTGTCTAATCATGTAATAGTCCCTTTTCATGTAATCCTTAAGACTTATTATGATGAGTACAATGCTAGTCTAATTAGGTTTCATTGCTCTACAAACACGAATCAAATCACTAATCATATGCTTGCCGCATCAGACCCCAGTTAGGAGCTCGACCTTGGATGAAAGCTAACCTCGATCTGGGACTTGACCTCAGAAGGCGGGAGCACAACCTTGAAAGGCAGGAGCATGACCTCAACCGAGAGCTCAACCTCGGATGGGAGCTGACCTCGACCAGGGGCTCAACCTCGGAAGGAGGGAGCAAGACGTTAGCCGGGAGCTCAACCTCGAATGAGAGCTGACCTCGACCAGGAGCTCGACCTCGAAAGGCAGGAGCATAACCTTGATTGGGAGCTCGATCTCCGATGGGAGTTGACCTCGATCATGGGCTCGACCTCAGAAGGCAGGAACATGACCTTAGTTAGGAGCTCGACCTCAGATGGGAGCTGATTTTGACCGAGGGCTCGACCTTGGAAGACAGGAGCATGACCTTGGCCGAGAGCTCAACCTCGGAAGGGGGGAGCATGACCTTGGCTAAAAGGTCAACCTCGGATTGGAGCTGACCTCGGCCAAGGGCTTGACATCGGAAGGTGGGAGCATGACCTTGGCCTGGAGCTCGACCTTAGATGGGAGCTGACCTCAACTGGGGGCTCAACCTCAGAAGGTGGGAGCATGACTTCGGCTGAGAGCTTGACCTTGGATAGGAGCTGACCTCGATCGGGAGCTCGACCTGGCCATCGCATCCAGGTGGCACATCCTACCATCGTGGTCGCCAACTGGGTCCAACACAGGCTCCACATTGGTGATCGTGCCTCATCAATAGGATTTATTAAGTTGAGACATATTTGGATGCACTATTTTAGAGTTGGCAATTGACTCTGATGTCATCCTAAGCATTAGGCCGAAGGGACGAATTATATGTTAACCATTTGATGCGGGACTAATATGCATGCCATTTTTTTTGTATGTTTTACATGTTGAGTTAGGTGATTAATTCCCGAATTTCAGATCAAAATTATTTGTAGGGAATTTTGTATGAATTTTTGAAGATCAGCATGCAGATTAGGACCTAGAAAAGTAGCAAAGAAGGATTGCCGGGGCTGAGAAGCCTCGGTTAGGGCAAGTTCTACTACAATAAAACTACTGAAGGTAGAGGGGTGTACCTGACAATGTCTGTGAAGATCGCAGCGAAGGGGTCTCTCGTTCCTCGACGGATGCAGCGTGGAAAACCGAGCCAAAGACCCGCGGATACTCGGCTTTCTGCTCGGTGATCCGATTGAGGCTTTGCTGGAGTCGTTGGATTCGTAGGAACTCAGGGACCTGCAAACGACCTGTCAGGGGTTAGAAAATTCATAAAGGAACAAGAAAACAAAGAAAAAACAGCAAGGGAAGGCTTCTTTTGGAGTGGGCATCCAGGGATCTGGAGGGTTTGTTGGCAGCAGGAAGATGATTGCAAACACCGGGAAGAAGAACTCTCACAAACCCCTTTATGTACACAGCAGGGTATCACACCACTCAATAGAAGAACTCAAGGTTTTCATTCATCAAAAACTCTCCTTCATACAAGAGGCTAGGGTCCCTTAAATAGACCCTTAACCTTGGGCTCCAAGTAAGGGTATATAAGTCTTTACATAAGAATCCTTTTCCCTCTCAAACCCTAGCTAGAAAATAAGGAAATATTAGGTAGAAAAATCCCTAAAAATTTTCTTGACTTGGTCAAGACTCCAAGGATGCCTAGGGGGGCGTGTTGGGCTTCTAGGATCAGCAAAAGGCCGGCCCAAAGGGGCTTGGGTGCATGGGTTTGGGCCTCTGGAAGCTGGGGTGGCCTGGTAGCCAGGTAGCAGGAATATTCCCTGGTATCTTGCTTTTTAGGGGCTTGGGCTTGGCACCTGGGCTTGATTTCTTTGGGCTAGGATGCAGATGGACCTCTGAAATCATGGATGACCTTATCTATGAATATACTTTGGCATCTGGAAGGAAATCTGGGCATCTAGAGGGCATCTGCAAGAAATCAGGGTTTTCTGAATTTTCCTCCTGGGGTCTTCAAATCTTCAAGCTGGGTTGGACTTGTGCTATACTTCCATGTCTTCAATCTAGTTGGACTTGGTCTTCACTTGTATGATATAGTCTTGAGTCTTCAGTATGCTTGGACAGGACTCAAAAAAATAAAATAAGCTCAATATGAGCTGACTAGCATTGGACTGAACTAGCTCAACATAAGCTGACTAGTACAGAACTGAAATAATCAACTCAAAAGACTCAAACAATAACTAAAAAAAGGACTCAGATGGGCTAAGCCCTTATTACAGATAGACTCAAAAATTATTGATCAATTCACAGAGGGTTGAGAAGCCTCTACCTTATTCTGGTGCCATTGGTGTCCGCACCAATTCTCCCGGGGTGGGAGGAACTCGACCCTGTCGAGTGAAGATCAGACTGGCTCACATATCTCTCGAGAAGGTCTGGGTTGAGGCGTTGCATGTCCTCTCGAGAAATCTATGAATCGTGTGACTCTGGCTGGCCTTGCCATCGGACCAGGAAGCATTGATAGTCACGGCCCCGAGTCGTGATGGCTTGATCATCCAGGATATGCTCGATCCGTTCTCCTCTCTCAGGCCAATTTGTTAGTGGACACTCTGGGTTAGGGTCACTCACAATGAAAAGGAATAGGTCCAAAGGCCTTACTAGGTATCGCTGCCGGTTCCCTATACTCAACCAGGTATGTAATATTGAAGGTAGAACTAATGCCCAAATCCGAAGGCAAGTCTAACACCTAGGCATTTGATCCAATCCTTCTCTATCACTTTAAAAGGTCTAGCTCTACGAGCATGAAGCTTCTTTTAGGCCTAAGCCTAACCAAGATAGAATCCACTACATCAAGTTCTTTGACCCTTCTTCGGGAATTAGCCAGTTGTTTTAAGATTAGTGCGGGTGGTGAACATGCTAGGCACATGCAGACTCCTAACAAATGATGCAAAGGACTCATACTGACACCTAACAGACTCGACTATGCATTCCTATCGAAGGAAATTTTATTGAACTCTTTGGATCTAAACCTAATAGATTATAGGTTCTCTAGGTTTGATCCTAGCTTGACATGCACATGAAAATTTACAGTGAACTCCTAGCAAATTTCAAAGAGTATGCTAGAAGTAAGATGCAAACCTAACATGCATGATGAATGCATGCAGTATGCTAATCTCAGCTAAATGTAATTTAATGATCCTAGAAATGCTGGAGGTGTCAGGAAAGGGCAGAAAATAGGAAGTGGGTTCAGAATTAGTTTGGTAAGGTAGAGAAAAAGGTTCATGGTTAGTTGGATAAAGTAGGATAAAAGACGGGGTGTCAGGAACTAATCCTATACTAATGAGGTTAACCTTACGAGGTTGAGCTATATCTACAGGGTTTGCATAATGGAAGGATGGGTCGCCAATTTCGGGGAAGAGGTCCTTAATGGGAACTATAGGAGGGGACTCATCTTGAAGGTATTGATTCAAAGAGATAAGGTCCTTAATAAATTCTTCTGGTTCTTGTATTTTAGGACTAGACTCTATAATTTGGCTCTCCTCTATGGTTTCCTCAGGTAAGGCTCTAGCAGCAGTATCTAGGTTCTCTTCCTCTATTTGTTCTTCCACTATAGCTTTAGGCTGGATGTGGTCAAGGTCAATTTTCTCTGGGTTGGTTTCTACCTGGGTATCTACTGGGTCAGCTAATTCTAGGTCATCTAAAGGTGTCTCCTCTTCTCCCTCATACTCATCCACTAGGCTCACATCAGCTTCATACACTTCCGCGTTAATGTAAGCCTTGCGAATCTCAGGAATGGTTGTAGAAGGTCGGCTAGCAGGAAATTGGTTAGGTTCTGGTCTCTGATTATGGGTTCTACTCCTAGTAGGTTCAGGTTGTATAAGAGGTAGTGGCTCACTATTGGGTTCATATTTAGGGATACTAATCCTATGGGGTTCAAGTTGACTAGGGGAAGCATGACTAGTACTAGGCTGATACTTAGGGGTTATGGGTTCTCTAAGCTCATAGGACAAGGGTGCAGATCTATGGGTCATGGGATTATAGGATCTGGGGTCATAGGATATTGGGTCAGCTCTATGATCAGGTTCTAAGGATGGATCAAGGTATGGGGTCCTCCTAAGGTTGGGCTCTCTATATGGGTCAGGATATTGGGTCCTCCTAGGATTGGACTCCCTATATGGGTCAGAATACTGGGTTCTCCTAGGGTTGGACTCCCTATATGGGTCAGAATATTGGGTTCTCCTAGGGTTGGACTCCCTATATGGGTCAGAATATTGGGTGTTAGGTCTACTAGGCTCATAGGGTGTGGGTGCATAGGATCTATGATCATGGGATCTAGAGTCATAGGATCTAGGTTCATAGGTTATGGATTCATAGGTTCTAGGTTCATAGGATTTGGAGTCATAAGATCTATAGGTTGTAGGTATACTAGGCTTATAGGGAGAGGGTAAATAGGATCTATCTTCCTGGTCTATAAAATCCTGATTGGGTCTTCTAGGACTAACCTTAGAGATTGGGTCATGACGATGGGCTCTCCTAGGTTCAGCCTCAAGGTATGGATCAGGGTTTGGGGTCCTCCTAAGTTGAGGGGAATTAGGATCTTGCTCAGACTGTGACCCATGGTTTTTTTCTGGGGTCCCTACCTGGACTTTTAACTGATCAAACCTATTGGCAAGATGGTTAATTGTATCATTGGTTTGAATACGAGACTGAGTTAACTGGGTCATCTGGGTAGTTATCTGGGTAGCCATCTGGGCCATTTGATCAGCTAGGGCTTTTATTTGAGCTTGTAAATTTTTCATGGGTTCAGACATTTGTGAAGGAGGTGGGTGATATGAAACTCTTGATCTAGTGCTCATGCAAGACTCGATCAGACCGACTATAGCTGACTAGACCTAGAGTCCAAACTAGATGCTCAATCAGGGTGGCAAACTAGCCTATAGTAACCCTGTACTCAGCCAGGCAGGTGTAAGAGGAGTGTTAGGTCCCTGATTGCCAATCCTAGACACCAATTAGAGATTGGCCAGGTAGGCAGACTAGCACACAAGCCCTTCGGGATTGAATCCCTAAACCACCGTTCTAGACACTGAGCACAAGGCACACACAGGTTAACTTGACACAGTGATCTAACACTAGTCCGGACCCGACCAGTTGGTATCCCTAGCCCACTAGGGCAAATTAAGTCTAGTTAATTTTAAGTTAAGGCTTGTGACTAAATGCAAGAGATGTGGTTTTGGGCTAAGGAGAGGTTATCAACTCCTCCCCCCATCTGATATAGCAAGAGTGCCCTTAAAAGTAAATTATGCAATGATGGCAGGCAGATGAGGATGCAAATTAGGGTTTAAATGTTTTTGGTATTTTTGGAGAATATATATTTTTTTTTTTGGTATTTTATTAAATATAAGAAAACTTTCAAATCATGGCTTAATATTCTGGAAATATACTAAAATTAAAAGATATGCAAAAATGCTAAACAAAACCCTAAAACTTCCAAACTTGTCTTTCTGAAAAAAACAGAGCCAAAAATTTGCAGGCTCTATTTTGGCTTGCAGAAAATTCACAGGCCATAATAAAATCTGAAAAAGCTCTTAAAATTACTGTGAATTATTATGAATCCGGAAAAAGAAAATTCAGAATTTTTGGAGTTTTTATTATGGAGAAATAATTAAACTAATAGAGCATATACGGACAAAAAAATTGTAAAAAATAAGCCCTAATCTAAGCTCTGATACCAAATGATGGGGGACTAATATGCATGCCATTTTTTTTGTATGTTTTACATGTTGAGTTAGGTGATTGATTCTCGAATTTCAGATCAAAATTATTTGTAGAGAATTTTGTATGAATTTTTGAAGATTAGCATGCAGATTTGGACCTAGAAAAGTAGCAAAGAAGGACCGCCGGGGCTGAGTAGCCTCGGTTAGGGCAAGTTCTCCTATAATAAAACTACTGGAGGTAGAGGGGTGTACCTGACAACGTCTGTGAAGATCGCAGCGAAGGGGTCTCTCGTTCCTCGATGGATGCGGCCTGGAAAACCGAGCCAAAGACCCGCGGATACCCGGCTTTCTGCTCGGTAATCCGATTGAGGCTTGGCTGGAGTCGTTGGATTCGTAGGAACTCAGGGACCTGCAAACGACCTGTCACGGGTTAGAAAATTTACAAAGAAATAAGAAAACAAAGGAAAAACAGCAAGGGAAGGCTTCTTTTGGAGTGGGCATCCAGGGATCTGGAGGGTTTGTTGGCAGCAGGAAGATGATTGCAAACACCGGGAAGAAGAACTCTCACAAACCCCTTTATGCACACAACATGGTATCACACCACTCAATAGAAGAACTCAAGGTTTTCATTCATCAAAAATTCTCCTTCATACAAGAGGCTAGGGTCCCTTAAATAGACCCTTAACCTTGGGCTCCAAGTAAGGGTATATAAGTCTTTAAATAAGAATCCTTTTCCCTCTCAAACCCTAGCTAGAAAATAAAAAAATATTAGGTAGAAAAATCCCTAAAAATTTTCTTGACTTGGTCAAGACTCCAAGGACGCCTAGGGGGGCGTGTTGGGCTTCTAGGATCAGCAAAAGGCCGGCCCAAAGGGGCTTGGGTGCATGGGTTTGGGCCTCTGGAAGCTGGGATGGCCTGGTAGCCAGGTAGCAGGAATATTCCCTGCTATCTTGCTTCTTAGGGGCTTGGGCTTGTCACCTGGGCTTGATTTCTTTGGGCTAGGATGCAGATGGACCTCTGGAATCATGGATGACCTTATCTACGAATATACTTTGGCATCTGGAAGGGCATCTGGAGGGCATCTGCAAGAAATCAGGGTTTTCTGAATTTTCCTCCTAGGGTCTTCAAATCTTCAAGCTGGGTTGGACTTGTGCTATACTTCCATGTCTTCAATCTAGTTGGACTTGGTCTTCACTTGTATGATATAGTCTTAAGTCTTCAGTATGCTTGGACAGGACTCAAAAAAATAAAATAAGCTCAACATGAGCTGACTAGCATTGGACTGAATTAGCTCAACATAAGCTGACTAGTACAGAACTGAAATAATCAACTCAAAAGACTCAAACAACAACTAAAAAAAGGACTCAGATGGGCTAAGCCCTTATTACAGATGGACTCAAAAATTATTGATCAATTCACAGAGGGTTGAGAAGCCTCTGCCTTATTCTGGTGCCTTTGGTGTCCGCACCACCATTTGCCTAGATTCTTGAAGTTGCTTGGCAATCATTTGACTTATACAGACATCGTGTACCATTACTCGATGGTCACATCGATTAGTTCAAGATTGATTCCTAAACTATTGATTTAGTGTTCAAACCTATAGATTCATACATATTAGAAGTTTCTGATTGATCATGATCGCTGATTAACAATTAAAAATCATTCAATGATATAATTATCAATTCGATTGATAATTAACCTAATACAAATAGTATAAATAAATAAATAAATAATTGTTAATTAGTTATAAGAGGATTAATTAGTAATTGAATGGCTCAGTTTAATTGAGCAAAGAGATTTAGGTCAAATCTAATTGAATTTGGTTCAATTAGATTTCACCCGATTAGGTTATACAATGACTAGGAGATTTTTAATTTTGATTTAATCTTAGCTTAGTCTTAATTATTTTTTGAGTTGATTAAGATTTAATTAATTTAATTGAGATAGAATTGGGTTAGATTCAGTTAATTAGTTGGGTGTAACTAAATTTATTTTGGTCCCTAAATAATTTTGACGAAGTCAAAATCAAGATACCTAACCTAGCGCCACTTAGAATTCCCCTCGAATTTCTCCATACTAAGTCTAGATTTTTGTGCAAAACTTCCATGCTAAAAGTGAGATGTCACCCTCCCCTTTCTCACTTCATGGTATGGTTTAAATTTGATTTAAATCTAGATTGATTTGGATTTAAATTGGAGGAGTTTCAATAGGACTAAAACTCGTAGTCCTAATCAAATTATATCCTAAGTCCCATCTTATCCTAATCTAAAGCACCAAGCCATATTTTTTATTTATTTTTTGGAATTGTGTGAGGATTATGAAGCCTATTACAATAAGAAATATGAGAGGAAGGCCACTAAAAAAAATTAGATAAAGATTTTGTGCATGAAACATAAGAGAAGAGTGGGTTCTTATTTGGTGCTAGGGCTACAGTTCTTAATGGCAGAAAGAAAGAAAAAAAACAAACAAGGGAGCGCTTCTTTCTTTTTCCTCTTCTCCACATCTTGATCCTCCTCTTGATCTTCTTAGAGGGTTCAAGAAGATCCAAGAAAAAACTATTTAAGCCATCTAGAGGCCTTGGTGTGGATCTAGCAGTCTGAGGAAGTTGATTGCATCGGTGCCTCGTATGGATGATCTGTAAAGGCTGGACACCCTATGTAGCTACAAAATGATATGAAGAGCCCTTATCACATACCATTAGCAATAGCGATCAGTGATCCATGATCAAGTATGAGATCCGATCTCATGGTTTCTATAGATTAGATATACTATGTGCTTCGATTAGATTGATGCATGTAAATTTTATTTTCTACATTACATATCTTGTCAAGATCCTATGTAGGGTTTTTAGAATTGTTTTCATGCATGATTTTCTAATTCAAAAGTTTTTAATCAAATTTGCTTCCATTGAGTTTTTATAAAAAAATAAAATACATGCATGAAACCCTATACCAATTTCCATTAATGGTATCAAAACAATTGGTTGCAAGACATGTTATGCATGTGTAGAATTTTGCATATTAGATATGTTTAGAATCCAAGTAACTACTTTGGTTTAGGTTGATCACCATAGCCATCTAGTCATAGGAGAAAAGTAGGGTTTAAATTCCCACTCTTTCCATTCCATGAGGTCTCCAATGGCATGTTGGGGTACTGCTTGTAATTATATCCCATAAACAAGTGAGGTGAAAGAAGTTTTAATAAAATTATTTCAATAATTAGATCTAATTTCTAGTGATTCAATATTAATTAACTTACTATTTTTTATCTAAAATTAATTTATTATAATTTAATTATATGTTTGGAACATGAAACATAACATTAATTTCAGTACCGGAACTATATTATATAGTTTAGATCGAAAAAATGTTTAATATATAAGATGCTTGTAAATTATTTAAATCAAATTTTTAGTATAATTAATCTTGATTAATTTCTAAAATTAATACTTGAATAATTAGATTTAGAATTGTGAATTAAAGATCTAATGTTGATTCATAAACTTTGGACTATGGGTTAGCTTGAATCAAGTTAATTAACTGAGTTAGACCTAGGGTTAGATTTTGAATAATATGGACCTAATAGAGAATTGCATTTAACCTAACCAAAAGTTGATTAGGATTAGTTCAAAGATTTTCTAGATCAATTCTATAGAGATTGCTTGATCAAGTTCATATTATATCAAATGGACCTGATTATGGCTCAACAATTGGATCCGAGTCATTAGGCTAGTCTAATTAAATCTAATGAATTAGTTGATACCCAAGATAAGTTGGGATTTGATCATGGTTATTAATTGGGGCTACCTCTTACCTGGTAAACTTGTTTAGGATTTAAAAAAAGAGGTTAATAGAAGAACCCTTCCATTAATCTCACTTACCTGGTCAATTTGACCAGTCAATTTTTAATTAGACACTTATTGATTTGAGTTAACTCATGCCCATAAGGATGATTAACATGATTGATCTAGGTGCCCTTGGACTAATTTATTTTTAACCCTCATCATTGACTTAGTTAAGTCGGTGGGAGGATTGTTAATTGATCCATGTCTTCTTCTCTCTTTTTAACAATCTAATAAAATTCTCTAAATTATTAAATCTCCAAAATGACAAAGTTATGGAGATAACCAGGTCATATCCTTTCATTAAGAGAATGGTAATTGATAGGACCGAGAGTCTATTTTATTTTATTATATTTGAGTCCATTAGTCCTGAGTCACTTGAGTCAAAGTGAGCCAATTGAGTCCTGTAATAAAGTGGAACATGTGAGTGCAGTTGAGTCTCTTTAGTCCTGTGAGTCTTTTGTTTCAAGTCAAGAGTCCAGTTGAGTCGTTCAAGTCAAGAGGAGAGTCATCAGACCAGGAGATTTACTAGGCCCCCCAACCAGAGCTGGCATTCAGGCACCTGGACCCTTTCATGCCACCAAACCTGCAAGAGAGAGCTCCAGTCCAAGACAAAGGCCTACTGTTGACCAGGCCCACTAGGATTTCTTGGCCCACAAGTCAGGATTTCTTAGCCCTCAAGTCATGTACCCTGGGGTGAATCTATAAATACCCATCCGTCCTCTCTTGTATGAAACATCTTCTCATGAATACAAATTAAAAGTTATTTTATCTAAGTTTTTCATCCAAATTGAAGTGGGTGTGATGCCCTGGTTTCTTGTTCTTGAGTGCAAGCCCTAATCCCCTGGTGACTTCTACGCTTGCCAGCGATCCTCTCTTCCCCGTCCCGAGTCTATTTTATTTTATTTTATTTGAGTCAATTAGTCCTGAGTCACTTGAGTCAAAGTGAGCCAATTGAGTCCTGTAATAAAGTGGAACATGTGAGTCCAGTTGAGTCCCTTTAGTCTTGTGAGTCTTTTGTTTCAAGTCAAGAGTCCAGTTGAGTCGTTCAAGTTAAGAGGAGAGTCATCAGACCAGGAGATTCACCAGGCCCCCTAACCAGAGCTGGCCTTTATGCACCTGGACCCTTTCGTGCCGCCAAGCCCACAAGAGAGAGCTCCAGTCCAAGACAAAGGCCTACTATTGACCAGGCCTACCAGGGTTTCTTGGCCCACAAGTCAAGATTTCTTAGCCCTCAAGTCATGTACCTTGGGGTGAATCTTTAAATACCCACCCCTCTCCTCTTGTATGAAACATCTTCTCATGAATACAAATTAAAAGTTATTTTATCTGAGTTTTTCATCCAAATTGAAGTGGGTGTGATGCCCATGTTTCCTATTCTTGAGTGCAAGCCCTAATCCCCTGGTGACTTCTATGCTCGCCAGCTATCCCTGCTTCCCCGTCTCGCATCAACTTGGTATCAGAGCCCAGCGGATTGGGATTTTTCTTCTTCCTCTCTGCTTCATCTCCTTCCTCCCGATCGCAGATCCTGCCACCATCAAGTCAGATCCAGATGGTCACCCACCACCGTTCCTCCCTTCCAGCCCTCTCCCCTTCTTTCTGTGTCGTCCACACCACCGATCGAAACTTCCCACCCAGATCCAAGCCCCACATCCTCCGCCCTAATCACAGTTTTTTTTTCCTATTTTTTTCCTCCTCCCTCCCATCATCGGAGAGGTATTCACCTCCCGATCCAATCTGTATTTTGGGGTGAGATCTTTCCATCGAAGCCCTAATAAAGCTAGCCCTACAAATCCCACAAACCCTCCCCTCCCTTGGACCATGGTCGGATCGGTCTCCGGGGATTGACAAGGCAAGGGAGATGATGAGGAGGTGATCGCTCTACGGCAACAACGGGAACAACTCGCGAACATGCCCCAACTGTAGGGTCAGGCTCTTTGGGTTCCGCATCATTGATGGCTCCATCTGCAAGGGCACCAGCATGGGGAACATCACCCACTATGCTAGATCTGACCTCGGATCCCCGATCGATGGCCCCCCCAGCCGACCACGGGGTCGTCGATGGCTATGCCTCAGAGGATATCCCCTGTGGCAGCCACGATCATAAGAAAAGAGTTCCATGGATTGAGGAAGAGCACTCTCGCTGCCTACAAGTCCACCTAGGATATTGCTATGGCGGAGCTGGCATCGATGCACCCGATCTGGTTGGGGCTGTCCCTCAACTTCTCATTGTTTTATTATGAGATCTTGAACTCGCCGGACCGGGTATGCACTCTTGCGAAGGTAGGCTCCCCTCTTCTCCATCAGAAGGTCGCCGCCCGCGCCCCCACTGCTGCTCCAATGCCTCCGCGCCCCCACCACCACCAAACACCGTCGCCCCCATACCGTCCATCAGAAGCATCCCCGAGCCGCCGCCTCTGCCCCAGCATCGCCATCGACGAAGCTCGCCGGACTTCCCTCCCCCTCCACGAGCCTCCCCTATTTTTTGGTCTGTGGAGAAGGGATGCTCCAGCACACGAACGTGAAGGCAAATGCCATTCACTGTTGTCGACTCAACCTGCATGATTTTTGGAGCCGCATGATTCCCAGAGTAGCATGGATTTTGCACCACACAGCTTCCAAAGTTGAACGGTTTTTAGAGAAGAGATAGAAAAAAAGAAAAGAAGGTGAAAAAAAATTTGAACCTAGCCTCTTTTGCTTTGATTTGATTAGTCTCGGTTCCATCAAACCCCCGCTAAGCTGACTCGATGGAGTCGAGTTCTCCCCATCGTAGGGGAATGATGGGGACCGAGAGTCTACTTTATTTTATTTTATTTGACTCCATTAGTCCTGAGTCTCTTGAGTCAAAGTGAGCCAATTGAGTCCTGTAATAAAGTGGAACATGTGAGTCCAGTTGAGTCCCTTTAGTCCTGTGAGTCTTTTGTTTAAATTCAAGAGTCCAGTTGAGATGTTCAAGTCAAGAGGAGAGTCATCAGACCAGGAGATTCACCAGGCCCCCCAACCAGAGCTAGCCTTCATGCACGTGGACCCTTTCATGTCGCCAAGCCTGCAAGAGAGATCCAGTCCAAGACAAAGGCCTACTATTGACCAGGCCCACCAGGATTTCTTAGCCCACAAGTCAGGATTTCTTAGCCCTCAAGTCATGTACCCTAGGGTGAATCTATAAATACCCACCCCTCCCCTCTTGTATGAAACATCTTCTTTTCATGAATACAAATTAAAAGTTATTTTATCTGAGATTTTCATCCAAATTGAAGTGGGTGTGATGCCCATGTTCCCTGTTCTTGAGTGCAAGCCCTAATCCCCTAGTGACTTCTACGCTCGCCAGCTATCCCCGCTTCCCCGTCCTGCATCAGTAATGGGTTCAATAGTCAAGAATATAATTGGAGGTCCAGAGACTTGGTTCTCATCTAGCTATTAGAATTATCATTCATATTATGATGGTTCAGTATGACTTTCTAATAGTGATCAGGTGGGCCAACCAAAGTCGAGCTTGGCCATTTGTTAGTTGGAAGCACTGAGTCTAAAGAGGAGTCTGGGGAAAAATTAATACTAAAAATTATTTAAAAAAATAATTGGTTAGGAACCTATCTTTAGATGCACATAGGTAGGTCGACCAAAGTTGGACTCATGTGTAGTTTATTGGATTCTAGTACCCACTAAGAAATTAATGTAATTCCTCAAATTGGAGATAGAGGCTATCAATTTGAACAAGATAGTGGGGGGACTTTCAGATAAAGTTCAAGTATTTAGGATTAATGATTCATGTACCAATTGGTCTTGTTCTCTTTTCTTTTCAGTTAAAAATAGTCAATACATTATCGCTCTCCAATTTTGATAATTGGTATTGAAAGCTGAAAATCATCTTGAGCATGAACGGATCTTGTACATGTTAATAGATCTGGTATCGGAGAAGCCTACTTCTAATGCCCAAGGTTTGGTCCGAGATACTATCAAAAGTGGCTCAATGATCGAATATGATCTGATGCATTATGCGGGCATCCATGAATGACAAATTCAATCTCAAATTCGAGGATGCTCAGCCACATGATATGCTTTAAGTATTGAAAGAATCCTTCGATACTCTTAATAATATTAAAAGGTATAAAATATCTTTTACCATCTTCAACTCAAGGATAAGGGAAGGGGCATTGATTACTGATCATGTATTATACATGATCGAATTGATTGAGCACCTTAGCAAACTTGGGTTTTCTTTACATTAGTAGCTGGGGAAGATCTGATTATGAATTCCTTGTCAAAGTTTGACCTCAACTTTCTTAGTCATTATAGAATAACTAAACCTGCAGTCAACTACCGCAATCTACTGGGGTTGCTTTAGACTTATGAGAAGGATCATTGGCTCTACAAGAGGCCAGTAAATATAATGCAAGGATCTACTTTGATAGGGCATCATTCTTTTAAGAAAGGAAAAAAAAGAAGGTTCAACGTACTCAGCCTAGTCAAACCAAGAATATGAAGTCTGACCATAGTCAAGCAAAGTGCTTTTTTTATAAGAAATAAGATCATTGGAAGGGAAATTATCCTCTTTGCATTGCCTTACTAGATCCAAACAAGCCAAGGAAGAAGAAGAATTAGCAAAGGGTTGCTGGACAAGGTGCTTATATGATAATACCAAGTAACCTCTCCATATGTGATACTACTACCTCAGTATTAGATACTGAAAGTCTCATTAATATTTGGGATTCATTGCAAATATTTGAAGACGAAGAGATTCTTGAATGTTGGAAATGGAAGAGTAATTCCGGTTCTAGCTTTAAGAGTTGTCAAGCTTGTTTTTGATGATGATGTCGTTAGTTGGAGTGATTGTCCCTATTATCCTAGTTTATGATAAATATTATTTCTGTAAGCCTTTTGGCTAAGAACGATTTTCATTTATCAATAAAAGGTAATTATTGTGATATCATTTTGAATGGTATTACTATAATACGTAAATAATTAAAAAGTGACATTTATATATTATCATAGCCTGTTAGTGTAGTGTACATGTCTGGCAATGTCCTAGATTAGAGAATGTGTATGATATTTATATTTGATACTATAGGCTAGGTCATGTTAACAAAAATAAGATAAATAGGTTAACTAAAAGGGGTTTTCTCGAGCTTAATGATTTTGAATCATTGCCAACCTATGAATCCTGCCTTCTTAGTAAGATGACTAGGCCACCTTTTACTGGAAAAAGTAAAAGAGCCATTAAGGTTCTAGGTCAAGTATATAGTGATGAATGTGGAGCCATGAATATTTCAGCCATAGGTAGATATTACTATTTCATCACATTTACTAATGACCTATCAAGGTATGGGTATGTCTACCTAATAAGATATAAGTCTGAGTTATTTGAAATATTCAAATAATTCTATAATGAAGTAGAAAAATAATATAGAATAATATTAAAACTCTTCAATCTGATCAAGGAGGTGAATACCTCAGCAGTGAGTCTTTAACATACTTAGAAAGGAATGGGATTCTCTTGCAATAGACACTTCCTAAGGTACCTCAGCATAATGAAGTGTCTGAAAGGAGGAATCAAACCATGTTATTCATGGTTCAGTCCATAATGGGATTTGCTAGTTTATCGATCTCCTTTTGGGAATATGCACTCAAGTCGGCTTGCTATGTTCTAAATAGAGTTCCGAGAAGTCTGTAGATAAAATATCATATGAAATATAGTCAGGGCATAAGCCAAGACACTCACACCTTAGGATCTAGGGTTGTCCGATTTATGTCAAATATTTAAAAATGGACAAGTTCAAACCTAGGTCTGACAAGTATATTTTCATAGAGTATTCGAAAAAGACTAAGGGTTGTTACTTCTACCATACTAATGAACAAAAGGTGTTCATCAGTAATAGGACAGTCTTTTTAGAAAAGAAGTTCTTTAGGGAAGGAACTAATGCTACTAAAGTTGAACTTGAAGAAGTTCAACAAGTAGAAGAATCAGCACCATTGACTAAACCCATGGATTGATTGGATCAAACTGAAACCTATTATAGAAGCAACCTTAAGGAGATCTGGTAGAGTACCATGTCAATCAAAGAAATACTATGGTTTCTTGTTCTAGGATGGTGATCCCATTGAACTTGATGAAAATAACAAGGATCCAATCACCTATATAGATGCAAAGCAGAGTGCCAACTCTGATAAATGGCTAAATGCCATGAAGTTCAAAATAAAGTCCATGAAAGTCAATGATGTATGGACACTTATTGACCCACCTGAAAGGGTAAAACCCATAGGGTATAAGTGGATTTAAAAAAGAAAAAGGGACACAGATGAGAAGGTAGAGACCTATAAAGTCTATCTAGTTGCCAAGGGATATCATCAACATTATGGTATTGACTATGATGAGATATTTTTACCTATGGCAATGGATGTGAAAATCGCTTTGAGATATGACATTGCAAGTGGCACATCTTGATTTTGAGATCTGACAAATGGATGTGAAAATTTTTTTCCTAAATAGAGAGTTGAAAGAAAAGGTGTATACAATCCAAAGGTTTCACATCCATAGATGAATCAAAGGTGTGCAAGCTTCAGAGAATTATTTATGGATTGAAGCATTATCTCGGAGTTAGAACATATGCTTTGATAAGGTAATCAGACATATGACTTTGTTAGGAATGGAGAAGAACCCTACATTTATATGAATAGAATGACATTCTATTAATCAGAATGACATTCCTATATTTCAAGGAATACAAGTATGGTATATCATCTCAATTCTACATGAAGGACTTGGGAGAATTTGCATTTTTTTAAAATGAACTCTTGTATGATGGAGTCCTTAGAACTACATTATTTGATATAGAGAAGATATATCAAGTAGTTGTTAAACTGGTTCACAACCAAATGATACATTGTTATAGGATGTTTTTTTAAAATGAACTCTTGTATGATGGAGTCCTTAGAACTACATTATTTGATATAGAGAAATATATCAGTAGTTGTTAAACTGGTTCACACCACAATGATACATTGTTATAGGATGATAATGTATCAAGTGTAGGTTATGGTGGGAGCACCAGGTTCAGAAAGAAGCTTCAACTAATACCATGTTCTTTATGGATTGATACTAGGAACTCAAGTCTCGTATGAGTCCTGTATGTTTATTGAGTCCTGTTTTATTTTCTTTTGGAGTTTTAAAGTTCAGTTAGAGTCAATTAGGCTTTATACTAAGTCAAGTTCAAGAGCTACTTGAAATTGGTTAGACCAGCTTTACTTGGAGTGCCACATCATCATGGACCACCTATGCCAACCATCACCAAAGAATGCCACATCACCTTTTTGCAAGTCATCTCCAAGGGGTGACATGGAGAGATGCGCCATGTCACCATGCCATTTCACCTTGCTACATCATTGATTTGGAAACCACCTCGCCACCCAACTCAGTTTGCCAAGTCATCACCAAGTGGTGCCACATCAAAACACTTTCAAAGTGGGGACCTCACCATGCCAACTCACCTTGCCAAGTAATCACCAAGAGGCGCCAACTTCAAGGGGGGACCAAGGATTCAAATCCTCCACATTCCGTGTACCCTCCACAAATCCTCCACATTCCATGTAACCCTCCACCTAATCCTCCACATTTTTAGAGTCAATAAGGCTTTATACTAAGTCAAGTTCAAGAGCTACTTGAAATTGGGTTAGACCAGCTTTAACTTGGAGTGCCACATCATCATGGACCACCTATGCCAACTCATCACCAAGAATGCCACATCACCTTTTTGCAAGTCATCTCCAAGGGGTGACATGGAGAAGGATGCGCCATGTCACCATGCCATTTCACCTTGCTACATCATTGATTTGGAAACCACCTCGCCACCCAACTCAGTTTGCCAAGTCATCACCAAGTGGTGCCACATCAAAACAACTTCAAAGTGGGGACCTCACCATGCCAACTCACCTTGCCAAGTAATCACCAAGAGGCGCCAACTTCAAGGGGGGACCAAGGATTCAAATCCTCCACATTCCGTGTAACCCTCCACCAATCCTCCACATTCCATGTAACCCTCCACCTAATCCTCCACATTTCATGTAACCCCCCCTAATATTTCTCCATGATATGGGAATTTCAAATTGATTGAAAGGCCAATAAAGCCTCTTGTACGCCCATGGTAAAGGGAGCTTTTGGATGATGAAACAAGGAGTAGTTTTTCTATGAAGCAAGTGTTTTGTAGTGTGGTTATTTTTTCATCTTGGCATGTGATCTTCTACCTCCCAAGCCAACGACTTCTCCAAGGATCCCATCTTCCCTCAATGACCACTTGTTTTCTAATTCCTCCCTCCTACTTTGATTTGGTATTCCTTCAAATCAGCTTAGTCCTAATTCCTTCATTGCACAGGGTTCCTTCTACGATTCGGAGTTCAAGAAGGGGTCATTGCCATCAGATCAAGTATGGTGAGAACTTGTTTCGATGGAGAGTTATCTTTTCATCCAGGGCTTGTTTATTTGATTACTTCAACGAATCTACACTAACAAGGAGTTCTCATCATGGTAACAATTCCCTTCTAATATTCTTAAGTCTGGGTTATTGAAGATAGTTTTCCTAGGTTTAGATTCCATAATCATTAGCCCTAATCTTCTCTAGGATTTAAATAACTACATCGTGGCGTAAGTTCCAAATTTCCGTGCTCCTTCCATAGCTTTACCTTAGTACTTTTGATCTGAAATTTAGTACCTGTAAATAGGCTTCATTGCTCTCATTTCTCAATTCATCATTTAGATTGCATTCTCATCATCGTGCCGCATCATCTTGGTATTAGAGCATGGTCTTCTTTTCATCTGCATTGAAATATATACGTTAAACTTATAAAAAAAATGAAAATTTCTGCATTCGACACTGTCAATTAGGGTTCTGTTATGTCCTTTTTATTTATTTATCTCATTTGTAGGATCTGCTTAGAGTAGTACAAGATTTTAGTTTTCATTCATTCATCTGCATGTTAGAAATTTTGTCAGAATTTTTGAATTTTTGGTTCATCATTTTCCACACCACTTTCAAACTGCAACACACTTCTGCAGCACCTTTGCATTTCATTCATCTCATGAGAAATCAAATTAAGGCATCATTTGACGTAGGGTCAGGGTTTCATCACCTGTCCCTAGCCCAAAAATCACCAACCAGCATATCGATCCCAACCCGTTAATTAAATTGAGTAGAACGTTAATTGCCCTAGTGGTTAGGGACACCAACAAGTTGGGTTCAGGTTAGGGTCAAGTTAACTGTGTCAGCTAATTGGTGTGTGCTTACTAGCTTGGTGTCTAGGATTGGTGCATCAGGGCTTGTAATTTGGTTTGCCTACCTGGCCAATCTCAGATTGGTGTCTAAGGTTGGCAATCAGGGACCTTCACTCCCCTCCACCTACCTGGCTAAGTCCTATAAGTACTACTAGCTAGTTGGTTCACTTAATTAGACTTCTAATTTGTGCTCTAGGTCTAGGAAACCTTAGCTCGAACTTGAGTCCATTTGCATGCATGACAACTAGAGCAGGATACCATATTCACCAATCCAAGCCCAGTCAAGTGTAGCCATGGACCCGAATCTTGAAACCATACTGAAAGGCCTAAATGATCTAATGGCCCAATTGAACCAAATTATGGCTAAACAATTTCCCTTAGACCAACCAACTCCTACTATCCCATTAGCTCATATGAATGATAGGAGTAAGAACCCTGAAGTACAAGTTGAGTTTATTAATACCTAAGACTTAGGGTATCCTCAAACTGAAGGGCTAGGGAAGAAGAAGGCAAATCTGAACCTAGTAAATATGTTATGAGACTAACATAAGTTTAATAGATGAATATGAAGGGAAGACTGTGAGAGAACAACTTTAGTACCTTACCTGAGGAAACCCTTGGTAAAGAAAAGATTATTGAGCCTAGTCCTGAAACATCAGAACAACCAAAATTTAGTGAGGACTGGTTCCCGTAAGACAATGCCCTTAGGAAGAACCCATACTTTAGCTTCGACACAAGATCTCCTTCAGGTACCTGAGAAGAACCCAATCATTATTTTAGAAGACTTTCCTGATGACCTTCAACTACCTAGAAGCATCCCGCCTGTAGATCAAAATTCTAATCTTAAGGTCATCATGAGTAACCAAGGTCTGTTTCAAGATTCTCCTAAATTACCCCAAGTCTCGGATTCCTATTTCCTGCCTTTTCCTGAGTCTTATCATAATTTTAGAGCCATTAAGTTTCATTTTGATGAGATTACTAGGATGCATGAGCTTTTAAAGCCTATTCCTTTTGCTACCTACTTTTGGAAAACCTTATGGCATTTGCTAGGAACCCATGATAAATTCTCATGTGCATGCCAGACCAGGGTCAAACCTAGAAAGTCATTAATCTGTTAGGTTTAGGCCCTAGAGAGTCCAATAAAATTCCTCTCAATAAGGATGCCTAGTTCAGTCTGCATTTCGTAAGTGCTTGTGTAAGTTTCTGAGTCTGCTGAGTCCTATGCATAGCATGTTGAGGATTTGCATCATGAAATAAATTTGAGCAATGAATCCTATAAACATAGGACTAATTCAAGAAAGAAAGTCAAGGAGTTCTGTGAGAGAGATCATGTTCCCATCCGGGACTTTCAAGAAACTACATAACCATGGTGCATGCCCCTTTAAAGTCCTAAAGAAGATTAGATCTAATGCTTACATATTGGAATTACCTTCAGACCTAGGTATCAACCTGACCTTCAATGTCTCAGACTTGATAGAATATAAGGACTCATGATGATACCCAGTGAGCCTTTTGGGCCTGACCATATTTTTGAGAGTGAACCATTACCCGAGTATCCATAAATAACCATTCCTCAAAAATGAGAGAAAACTGAACAAATCCTGGATAATAAGATTGTCACTACCAGAAACAAGGATTACTATCGATATTTGGTTCGTTGGCAAGGGAGACTAAAATCTGACAACTCCTGAATCGCTAGAGAGGACCTGCAATGACTGGACCCGGACTTATTTGAACAATATCAAAGCAAGGCTGGACCATACTCGACAGGGTCGAGTTCCTCCCACCCGGGGAGAATTGGTGGGGGCACCAGGTTCAGAAAGAAGCTTCAACTAATACCAAGTTCTTTATGGATTGAGACTAGGAACTCAAGTCTCGTATGAGTCCTGTATGTTTATTGAGTCCTGTTTTATTTTCTTTTGTGGTTTTAAAGTTCAATTAGAGTCAATTAGGCTTTATATTGAGTCAAGTTCAAGAGCTACTTGAAATTGGGCCAGACCAGCTTTACTTGGAGCGCCACATCATCATGGACCACCTATGCCAACTCATCACCAAAGAATGCCACATCACCTTTTTGCCAAGTCATCTCCAAGGGGTGCCATGGAGAAGGATGCGCCATGTCACCATGCCATTTCACCTTGCCACATCATTTGATTTGGAAACCACCTCGCCATGCCAACTCACTTTGCCAAGTCATCACCAAGTGGTGCCACATTAAAACAACTTCAAAGTGGGGACCTCACCATGCCAACTCACCTTGCCAAGTAATCACCAAGAGGCGCCAACTTCAAGTGGGGACCAAAGATTCAAATCCTCCACATTCCATGTAACCCTCCACCAAATCCTCCATATTCCATGTAACCCTCCACCAAATCCTCCACATTCCATGTACCCTCCACCAAATCCTCCACATTTCATGTAACCCCCCCTAATATTTCTCCATGATATGGGGAATTTCAAATTGATTGAAAGGCCAATAAAGCCTCTTGTACGCCCATGGTAAAGGGAGCTTTTGGATGATGAAACAAGAAGGAGTAGTTTTTCTATGAAGCAAGTGTTTTGTAGTGTGGTTGTGTTTCAATCTTAGTGTGTGATCTTCTACCTCCCAAGCCACGACTTCTCCAAGGATCCTATCTTCCCTCAACGACCACTTGTTTTCTTAATTCCTTCCTCCTACTTTGATTTGGTATTCCTTCAAATCAGCTTAGTCCTAATTCTTTCATTGCACAGGGTTCCTTCTGCGATCCAGAGTTCAAGAAGGGGGTCATTGCCATCAGATCAAGTATGGTGAGAACTTGTTTCGATGGAAGAGTCATGTTTTCATCCAGGGCTTGTTTATTTGATTGCTTCAATGAATCTACACCAACAAGGAGTGCTCATCATGGTAACAATTCCCTTCTAATATTCTTGAGTCTGGGTTATTGAAGACAGTTTTCCTAGGTTTAGATTCCATAATCATTAGCTCTAATCTTCTCTAGGATTTAAATAACTGCATCAGGTTGTTGTATATCATATTTATTGGTTGTCCTCTTAACCAAGGAGTGTGGAGACACTGGTATAACATGCAAGTGAAATGTGTGACATCTCACTGAACGTGACCATCCGCGGAGCTCCCTTCTGCTAAAGGATTGCTCGCAAAGGGATATGGGTATATGTGTCCCTCATACCTGAGGTCACCATGGCAGCTTGCAAGCAACTCACTGTACTTTGGTGTCGAACCACCTGGATTTCTAATCCAGTGACAGAAGGTTTTTGGGTGCAGTCAAGTATTTATGGAGCGGTGGTGGATCAAGATGGAATTGACCCCTCCAAATGTTTGGAGTGAATGACTCAATGTGTCTCAATTTAGTAAATTCTTGGCCAAGATAGTTCTTGTGAGGAGTCACAGAACTTGTAAAGTTGAGATACGATTTGGATAAACCAAATTAGGGTTGGCAGTCGAACCCTAGATCATCCTGAGCATTGTGAGGTCAAAGAGATGAATTATGCGGTAACCATATACCAGAGGTTCTAGAGAGGTGCTCTGCATCTTCGACCTATCCGGACATCGGGTATCATTGCTAGATGATGACTTTGACTGGTACTGGAAGTGTTCTAGTGCTACTAGCTTAGTGTTCAAACTTATGGGGTCATACACCATAGGGGTTTTGTATCTCATCTAAAGGCTGATCGATGATTGAAAATCGTTTGCCGTCACTAGAGGTCAATATGATTGACCATGTTCCAGGTGTCAATACTTGTAAGTGTCGACACTTGGATATTTTTGAAGTGTCGACACTTGACTAACGAGAAGAATTTCTGGAAAGATTTGACTTCGAATTTTGAATTCAAATTTTGATTTTTGGACATTTTTGGCTCCAGGCTTTCTTGTATGATAGTCATACTTGCTTTTTTTGGCTTGGACCCATTTGGTATGCCCTTGACCTTCTTCCCCAATCGCTCCTCCTTTCTCTTTCTCCCTCTCATGGTTGCCCCTATAAATAAAGGTTATTCTATAGGGCTTTGGCTAATTTTTTTTGGTTCTTGGTTTTGTTTTGTTGGCTGGTTACAAGGTCTCCATGCCATAGGAGAAAAGAGGGAAAAGGGTTCATGAGATCTTTAGGATTGGGTGTGAGAAACCTACTATTCAAGATAGGTCTTGGGAAGAGAGTTTCTTAGGAAGTGTTCCACCTCTCCTTCTTGTCTTCCCGGATGAAGAAGATTGTCTCCAAGGATCCCAAAGAGCTAGCACTCCGAGGGAGTTGGTCAGTTTCGAGCCCTGGTATGAACTACTCGTAGAGGCCAGACACGTGTATGGCTTGAGAGCATTTTCACCACCTCCATCCTAAAGGTATAGTGGTAAGGTACCCTTATGCCACCATCCTCTTTTCTGTTGATGTTGATGTTTTTTGTAATATGCTTCATTATTATACTAGATCCTGTTGCAGGCTGATGGTAGATCAGTTTGATCGATCTACCAAGTCTTCCACTGTGCTTGTTTTAAAATAGTTTTAAAATGCATGTTTTTGCCTTGCTGATGCATATTGGAATGCTTCCCTATTTTTACCTTCAATGGTATCAAAGCGCCAGATTCTTCGTTGTATAATAATGTTAGCATGCTTTAACATCTTGTTTTTCTTTTAAAGTACTTGGAATGAGTGCTTCACCATGACCGTCTGGTCATAGGAGAGAAGTAGGGCTACAAGACCCTCTCTTCCCATTCAATGGGGGTCTCCTATGGCATGTAGGGGTGCCAATTTTGATTGACTCATGAAGAGGAAAGATAAAAGAAAATGTAGATTAAAAATATTTTAATCCTATATTATGATCTTAAAACAAATTTAGATAAGATCTAAGAGTTTTGTTTTGATCGGATTTGATTGAAACTTTGGGTGAAACTTTGGATTTGAAATCACTATTATTACCCTGTGATAGCCTTGAGTCGATTCATGAAGGTTGTAGTGTCGACACTTGACCAGGAAGTGTCGACACTTGGCTCATGAGTCGATACTTTGCCTTGAAGGTGTCGACTCATGAGCGCTTCCCAGAAAACATAGTGTTTGTTTTCTTCCTATCTCAGGCCTTGAGTCGACCTAAGTGTTGACACCTAGTGTCGACACTTACCCCTGGTGAGTTGACACTTGACATGAAAAGTTGCCAAAACAGTGAATTCAAATTTCTTATTATTGTAAAATTATTTTATATTTGTAAATTAAAATTATTTTAATTTATTAAGGCAATTGAACTTAATTAAGAATTAAGAATGATAAAGAACTCTACGAATGTGATTCAAAGATTTTAAGTCATTTCAATAAGCCTTAAGGGTCATGGGTTAGCTTCTATTAGGTCCTTAATTGGGTTAGACCTAAGTTTAGATGCACTAGACTAATTAGAGAACTAATCTAATCAAATATTGAGTTAGAATTTCTTCTCTATAGATCTCTCTAATAGTTAGATTGATTAGTCATAAATCTAAATGGACCTAATTTATGGCTCAGTGGATAGCCCGAGTCTTAAGGCTAGTCTAATCGAGTCAATTGTTGTCTAAGGTAAGTTTGGCATTTTGATCTTGGTTCTTTAGGGCTACCTCTTACCTGGCCAACTCGATTGGTGTCTAAGGCAAGATGGTTAATGGCGGAACCCAACCCATGATCTTACTTACCTGGCCAATATGGTCGATCAGAATTGATTAGCTCACTAACTCGTGTTAACCTATGTCACCCAAGGTTAATCAGTCTTGACTAATTTTTGGTGCCTATGGATCATTAGTTATGAGTAACCCTCCTTGATTGTTGATGTGGTTAGTGGGAGGTTGATCCATGTCTTCTCATCTCTTATTCTATCACAATAAGATTAAACCCTCTAAATTATTAGGTCCATAAAAAGATGAAGTTATGGGATAATCGAGTCTTAGCCTCCTATTAAGTGTGATAGTAATGGATCCAATAGTTGGGTGTTCATCGGTAGATCCAAAGATTGGGTGTTCATCGGCTATTGGAATTACTGTTCCTAATATGATGGCTCGGTGCGACTCTCTTAACGGTGGTCAGTGGGCTAGCCAAAGTCGGACTTGACTATTCATTAGTTAGAAGAAATGAATTTTGTCATGTTAATGGTTGGACCTAACTGGAACCTTCAATAGGAGGTCTAAGGGCCGATTGAATCACCTAACTCAACATGTAAAACATACAAAAGGAATTGCATACATATTAGTCCCCCATCATTTGGTAGGGCTTGTTTTCTGCAATTTTTTCAGTCCATATATACTCTGTTATTTTAATTATTTTTCCCTCATAAAAACTCCAAAATTATAAAATTTATTTTTCTGGATTTATCATAATTCATAGTAATTTTAAAAATTTTTGTAGATTTTATTATGACCTATAAATTTTCTGCAAGCCAAAATACTGCCTGCAAATTTTCGGCTCTATTTTTTTTCAGCAAGACAAGTTGGAAGTTTTAGGGTTTTGTTTAGCATTTTTCATATCTTTTAATTTTAGTATATTCCAACATATTAGGCCATAATTTGCAAGTTTTCTTTTATTTAAGAAAATACCAAAATAAAAAAAATTACATATTCTCCAAAAAATACCAAAAAAAAAAACATCTAAACCCTAATTTGCATCATCATCTGCGTGCCATCATTGCATAATCTACTTTTAAGGGCACTCTTGCTATATCAGATGGGGGGAGGATTTGATCACCTCTCCTTAGCCCAAAACCACACCCCTTGCATTCAGTCCCAAGCCCTAGTGGGCTAACGGACTATGTGTCAGATCATTGTGTCAAGCTAACTCGTGTATACTTTGTGCTCAGTGTCTAGAATGGTGGTTTAGGGATTCAATCCCGAAGGGCTTGTGTGCTGGTCTGCCTACCTGGCCAATCTCTGATTGGTATCTAGGATTGGCATTCAGGGACCTAACACTCCCCTTACACCTGCCTGGCTGAGTACAGGATTACTATAGGCTAGTTTGCCACCCTGATTGAGCATCTAGTTTGGACTATAGGTCTAGTCAGCTGTAGTCGGTCTGATCGAGTCTTGCATGAGCACTAGATCAGGGGTTTAATATCACCCACCTCCTTCACAAATGTCTGAACCCATGGAAAATTTGCAAGCCCAAATAAAAGCACTCACCGAAAATCTAACCCAATCCATGGCCCAATTGACTACCCAGTTAACTCAGTCTAGTACCCAAATCAATAATAGAATTGACCATCTTGCCGATAGGTTTGGCGAGTTAGAAGGTCATGTAGGGACCATAGAAAGAACCCATGGGTCACAGTCTGATCCAGATCCTGAGTCCCCTCATCCTGACCCGTACTACAATCCTCAACCTAGGAGGACCCCAAACCCTGATCCATACCGAGAGGTTGAACCTAGGAGAGCCCCTCAGCCTGACCCATACAATAATACTGAACCTAGAAGAACCCCTTACCATGACCCTTATTATGATACTGAACCTAGGAAAACCCAATACTCTGACCCATATAAGGAGTCCAATCCTAGGAGAACCCAATACTCTTACCCATATAGGGAGTCCAATCCTAGGAGAACCCAATACTCTGACCCATATAGAGAGCTCAACCCTAGGAGAACCCAATATTCTGACCCATATAGGGAGTCCAACCCTAGGAGAACCCAATATCCTGACCCATATAGGGAGCCCAACCTTAGGAGGACCCCATACCATGATCCATCCTTAGAACCTGACCATGGAGCTAACCCAAAATCCTATGACCCCAGATCCTATAATCCCATGACCCATAGATCTGCACCCTTGTCCTATGAGCCCAGAGAACCCATAACCCCTAAGTATTAATCTAGTACTAGTCATGCTTCTCTTAGTCAACATGAACCCCATAGGATTAGTATCATAAAATATGAACCCAGTAGTGAGCCACTACCCCTTATACAACCTGAACCTACTAGGAGTAGTACCCATAATCAGAGGCCATAACCTAACCAATTTCCTGCTAGCCGACCTTCTCCAACCATTCCTGAGATTCACAAGGCTTACATTAACGCGGAAGTGTATGAAGCTGATGTGAGCCTAGTGGATGAGTATGAGGGAGAAGAGGAGACACCTTTAGATGGCCTAGAATTAGCTGACCCAGTAGATACCCAGGTAGAAACCAACCCAGAGGTAGTTGACCTTGACCACATCCAACCTAAAGCTATAATGGAAGAACAAATAGAGGAAGAGAACCTAGGTACTGCTGCTAGAGCCTTACCTGAGGAAACCATAGAGGAGAGCCAAATTTTAGAGTCTAGTCCAAAAATACAAGAACCAGAAGAATTTATTAAGGACCTGAACTCTTTGAATCAGTACCCTTGGGATGAGCCCCCTCCTATAGTTCCCATTAAGGACCTCTTCCCCGAAATTGGTGACCCATCCTTCCATTATGTAAACCCTGTAGATATAGCTCAACCTCGTAAGGTTAACCTCATTAGTATAGGATTAGTTCCTGACACCCCGTCTTTTATCCTACTTTATCCAACTAACCATGAACCTTTTTCCCTACCCTACCAAACTAATTCTGAACCCACTTCCTATTTTCTGCCCTTTCCTAACACCTCCAGCATTTCTAGGATTATTAGATTGCATTTAACTGAGATTAGCATACTGCATGCATTCATCACGCATGTTAGGTTTGCATCTTACTTCTAGCATACTCTTTGGAATTTGCTAGGAGTTCACTGTAAATTTTCATGTGCATGTCAAGCTAGGATCAATCCTAGGGAACCTATAATCTGTTAGGTTTAGATCTAAAGAGTTCAATAAAATTTCCTTCTATAGGAATGCATAGTCAAGTCTGTTAGGTGTTAGTATGAGTCCTTTGCATCATTTGTTAGGAGTCAGCATGTGCCCAGCATGTTCACCACCTATACTAATTTTAAACAAACTGGCTAATTCCCGAAGATGGATCAAAGAATTTGATGTAGTGGATTCTATCTTGGTTAGGCTTAGGCCTAAAAGAAGCTTCATGCTCGCAGAGCCGGACCTTTGAAAGTGATAGAGAAGATTGGATCAAATGCCTAGGTGTTAGACTTGCCTTCGGATTTGGGCATTAGTTCTACCTTCAATATTACAGACCTGGTTGAGTATAGGGAACCGGCAGCGATACCTAGTAAGGCCTTTGGACCTATTCCTTTTCATTGTGAGTGACCCTAACCTAGAGTGTCCACAAATAAATTTGGTCTGAGAGAGGAGAACGGATCGAACGTATCCTGGATGATCAAGCCATCATGACCTAAGGCCATGACTATCAACGCTTCCTGGTCCGATGGCAAGGCCGGCCAGAGTCGGACGATTCATGAATTTCTCGAGAGGACTTGCAACGCCTCAACCCATACCTTTCGAGAGATATATGAACCAGTCTGACCTTCACTCGACAGGGTCGAGTTCCTCCCACCCCGGGAGAATTGGTGGGGACACCAAAGGCACCAGAATAAGATAGAGGCTTTTCAACCCTCTATGAATTGATCAATAATTTATGAGTCCATTTGTAATAAGGGCTTAGCCTATCTGAGTCTATTTTAATTGATTTTGAGTTTCAGTTCTGTACTAGTTAGTTCATGTTGAGCTAGTTCAGTCCAGTGTTAGTCAGCTCATGTCGAGCAAATTTTATTTTTTTGAGTCCTATTCAACTATATTGAAGACTCAAGACCACATCATACAAGTAAAGACCAAGTCCAATCAAATTGAAGACATGGAAGTTTAGCCCAAGTCCAACCCAGCTTGAAGATTTGAAGACCCTAGGAGGAAAATCAGAAACCCTGATTCCTTGCAGATGCCCAGATTTCCTTCCAGATGCCAAAATATATTCATAGACCAAGGCATCCATGATTTTAGAGGTCCATCTGCATCCTAGCCCAAAGAAATCAAGCCAGGTGCCAAGCCCAAGCCCCTAAGAAGCAAGATACCAAGGAATATTCCTGCTACCTGGCTACCAGGCCACCCCAGCTTCCAGAGGCCCAAACCCATGCACCTGGGCCCCTTTGGGCCAGCCCCTTGCTGCTCTTAGAAGCCCAACACATCCCTCTAGGTGTCCTTGGAGTGTTGGCAAAGTCAAGAGAAATTTTAGGGATTTTTTCTACCTAATGTTTCCTTATTTTCTAGCTAGGGTTTGAGAGGGAAAAGGATTCTCATGTAAAGACTAATGTGCCCTTACTTGGAGCCCAAGGTTAAGGGTCTATTTAAGGGACCCTAGCCTCTTGTATGAAGGGAGAATTTTTGATATGAATTAAAACCTTGAGTTCTTCTATTGAGTTGTGTGATACCCTGCTGTGTGCATAAAGGGGTTTGTGAGAGTTTTTCTTCCCAGTGCTGCAATCATCTTCCTGCTGCCAACAAGCCTCTCAGATCCCTGGACGCCCACTCCAAAAGAAGCCTTCCCTTACTGTTTTCCCTTTGTTTTCTTGTTCCTTTGTGAGTTTTCTAACCCCTGACAGGTCATTTGCAGGTCCCCGAGTTCCTACGAATCCAACGACTCCAGCCAAGCCTCAATCGGACCACCGAGCAGAAAGCCGGGTATCCACGGGTCATTGGCTCGGTTTTCCAGGCTGCATCCATCGAGGAATGAGAGATCCCTTCGCTGCGATCTTCACAGACATTGTCAGGTACACCCCTCTACCTCCAGTAGTTTTATTATAGGAGAACTTGCCATAACCGAGGCTTCTCAGCCCCGGTGGTCCTTCTTTGCTACTTTTCTAAGTCCTAATCTGCATGCTGATCTTCAAAAATTCATACAAAATTCCCTACAAATAATTTTGATCTGAAATTCGGGAATTCATCACCTAACTCAACATGTAAAACATACAAAAAGAATTGCATGCATATTAGTCCCCCATCACTGTAGACAGTTGTGCCATTTTGTAATTGTATATGAATTTTTAATGAATAAAAGTTATTCTTTTGGCTGTTCATCATTTCTTGAAATGAACTCTTGTATGATGGAGTCCATAGAACTACATTATTTGATATAGAGAGGATATATCAAGTAGTTGTTAAATTGGCTCACAACCAAATGATACATTGTTATAGGACGATAATGTATCGAGTGTAGGTTATTATATGTCACATTTATTGGTTGTCCTCTTAACCAAGGAGTGTGGAGACACTGATGTGACATACAAGTAAAATGTGTGACATCTCACTGAATGTGACAATCTACGGAGCTCCCTTCTGTTAGGGTTTTGGTGACCAGGGTGAAAGCGTAGATTTCAAAAATTTATTATGAAACCACTACCAAACCCTTAATCCAAGACCTCCTTACTAGGAATTAAAACATACAAACATGCATATATAATATAAACTAGAGTTTAGGCACCAACCTGAATCACTAGTATCCAATCCGATGAAGAAAACCCTGATTCAGCCTTCTTCTCCACTAGGCGCCCAAACATTCGCCCTCCAACGGTGATCCACACGAAACTTGGACCAAGGAAGAACTCGTTCTTCAAGTTGCTTGGAGAAGTGGAACTCTTTCGGTAACCTTTGGTCTATTGACCACTGTAGGACACCATATCCTACTGTAGGGAACTAAAGACACTCTCCTAAGCCACTATTAGTTTTAGGACAACCATCCTCTAGGACCCCTTAGGCTTATGCCCTAAAACAAAGCCTTGTCCTAGTAGAAAAGACCTTGTCTTAACAAGACAAGTCTTGTCTTAAAGAAAGAAGGAGGGAGAGACACTCAGAATAGTATTTCGGTGGAATTCTTCATTATCATACTCATTTCACCGCCCCCTATTTATAGATACAAGAAGGGCGTGTAATATGTCCTCCCATCAACTTATCAGATATAATTTTTCAAGATCGAAGAGAAGTTATCTGGCTTGAAAAATCATATCTAATAAGCCCATTCATGCACCGAAGGCCTTATTCACATCCCTTCTTTTATCTGGACGAATTCTCACTTGCCACATGTCAATTATCGGTTCCTAGGAAGCCAATAGGTGCCTCTTCAATCTCCAAACATCGAAGATTATGAAGAGTCCTAATAGCAGAAGGACTCTCCATCAGAACCGCGCGTCACACGAAGAGTTGCGACTCTTCATGCACTGCGCGTGCCATCCTTCTTCCATGCAAATTTCAAAGAATGTTGACTAATCAAATATAGGCAATATGGGTTTCATTGGAAATAGCACAAAATTCTCTTTCTGACCATATAAATTATATTCAAATCAGAGATCTATAGCTCATTCTGTGTCCTTTTGAAGTTAAGGTATCATTTAGGTACCAAGAGTCCCATGCCATTGGGACTCTTCATGTATGGTGCCTAAAATGCCCTTAAATCTAAATTAAAATCAGATCTAGCTCTGATTAGGCTAGCCCCACTTAGGACTCAACCTAATTTAGGTTTTCCATAATTAGGTTAGCCCAATTAGCAAGCAACCGGATCCAATCCAATTGGGTTAGGAATTTGGTTAGCCTACATATGCTAGTATGTAATCCGGCTAAACAATTAGGATCCTATGACCCTAATTAAATCATGAATGACTTCCTTGGCCAAGTCTCTATTATGTGTGACCCATTGGGTTCCACATCTAGCCAGCAGTGGGTTTAAGTTTGAGCCGATTCGATCCGATCGAACCCGATTGACCTAATTAGGTCAAATTGGCTCACCTAATTGTCCAATTCGAATCACACATCGAATTGACTCATGAAACCAAATCAATTGGTTCATGAAGACCTACAAGACAAGATTGATGTCTAGCAACGTGTCATGACTACCTGGAAGATGAGAAATTTTGGTGGATTTACCAAAATACCCTTCAGTGGTGAGTTACCGGGCAATTCAGTCCTTCGATCTACTTGCACCCTGAATATGACTATGGATATGGATACTTGTCAAATCCAATTTTATATTCATTCCTTGCTCAATCTGATAATGATGATTCATTAATGAACCATTAGAAACTATTTCTAATGTTCATACTTTGATCAAAGATTTCCCGAATCTTTATTTGATTGAAATCATCTGGATGCGCTTCCCTCTTACTAGGGTTGATCGATTCCTTTTTGACCTACCCACAACCTCCATATGCAATCCACCATACCCAGTATCACCCCATGCATGATTCAGTGTCATGATTGAGTGTGAACCAAAGTATGGATTCATGCATACAAGATACCATGGCAGTCTCAGGTTAAAGGACCACATGCACTACTCCCACTATGAGAACTATCTATTGACAAACATATAAGGTTTTATTAGATATTCTCAAGTTGGATCCATTCAGTGAACTCATTCTCTAATGAGCACCCACATCCTAGTATTAGTGTCAAACACAAGTGACTGTGAGATCAGTCACCCTCTTCACCAAGCATACATAGGATGTGCTGGTCTTACCAGAAATATTGATCCCCTACTCAATATCCCATCGACCAGGAATATTCTAGATTAGAGTTTTAAGGCTTTAGGTCTCACTGGTATGATCTCATCATAACCCTAGAACCATAGCCCTAATCTATGGGGTGCATCATATCTTAATAAAATTAACAAGACACAGCATATGATGAAAATAAAATGCCTTTATTAATTGATAATGTCAATACACTTGTTTGAGATACAAAAAAAAATCCCATCGAAATACAACATTTCGATTGGCCTTTAGGGCATAATCCTTTCACCTTCTGCCAAAGGGTTGCTCGTGAAGAGATATGGGTATATGTGTCTCTCAGACCTGAGGTCACCATGGTGGCTTACAAGCAACTCACTGTACTTTGGTGCTAGACCACCTGGATTTCTAATCCAGTGATGGAAGGTTTATGGGTGCAGTCAAGTACTTATGGAGCGATGGTGGATCAAGATGGAATTGACCCCTCCAAATAGTTTGGAGTGAATGACTCATTGTGTCTCAATTTAGCAAATCCTTGGCCAGGGTAGTTTTTGTGAGGAGTCACAGAACTTGTAAAGTTGAGACACGATCTAGATAAACCAAATTAGGGTTGGTAGTCAAACCCTAGATCATCCTGAGCATTATGAGGTCAAAGGGATAAGTTATGCGATAACCATATGCCAGAGGTTCTAGAGAGGTGCTCTGCATCTTCGACCTATCCGAATGTCAGGTATCATTGCTAGATAAGGACTTTGACTAGTATTGGAAGTGTTCCAGTGCTACCGGCTTAGTGTTCGAACCTATGGGGTCACACACCATAGGGGTTTTCTATCTGATCTAAAGGCTGATTGACGATTGAGAATCGTTTACCATCACTGGAGGTCAATGTGATTAACCATGTTCCAGGTGTCGACACTTGTAAGTGTCGACATTTATAAGTGTCGATACTTGGTTATTTTTGAAGTGTCGACACTTGATTGACAAGAAGAATTTTTGGAAAGATTTGACTTCAAATTTTGAATTTGAATTTCAGTTTTTGTGCATTTTTGGCTCTAGGCTTTCTTGGTATGATAGTCATAGTTGCTTTTTTTGGCTTGGACCTATTTGGTATAGCCCTTGACTTTCTCCCCTAATCACTCCTCCTTTCTCTTTCTCTCTTTCATGGCTGCCCCTATAAATAAAGGTTATTCTATAAGGCTTTGGATAATTTTTTTTGGTTCTTGGTTTTGTTTTGTTGGTTACAAGGTCTCCACACCATGAGAGAAAAAGAGGGAAAAGGGTTCATGAGGTCTTTGGGATTGGGTGTGAGAAACCTAGCATTCAAGCTAGGTCCTGGGAAGAGAGTTTCTTAGGAAAGATTCCACCTCTCCTCCTTGTCTTCCCAGAAGAAGAAGATCAGCCCGAAGGATCCCAATGAGCTAGCACTCCAAAGGGAGTTGGTTAGTTTCGAGCCCTGGTGTGAACTACTTGTAGAGGCCAGATGCATGTGTAGCTTGAGAGCATTTTCACCACCTCCATCCTAAAGGTATAGTGGTAAGGTACCCTTATGCCTCCATCTTCTTTTCTGTTGATGTTGATGTTTTTAGTAGTATGCTTCATTATTATACTAGATCCTGTTGCAGAGATCGGTAGATCATTTTGATCTATTAACCGAGCCTTTTGCTGCTTATTTTAAAATCATTTTAAAATACTTTTCTTCTACCTAGCATGTTTTTCCCTTCATAACCTAGTCCACGTACATTGAAACTGTACTAAAATAGTTCAGCATGGTAAATTCCAAGAAAAGTTATCTTCTGATAGGCCATGGAATTACTCTTTCTTAGAAGGTTATCTGATAACTCTTCGAAAAGAGAGCATATGAGTAGGATTCCATTTGCCTTGATAGTGGGATCCATTATATATACTATGACATATATGAGACCAGATGTGGCATACTCACCACGGGTAGTGAGTAGATACTAATCAGATCTAGGAGAGAACCATTGGAAGGTTGTAAAAACCATCCTTAAGTATTTGAGATATACTAAGGACCAGTGGCTCATTTATGAAGATTCTAACCTGAAACTAGTCAGTTATACTGAGTTAAGTTTTCAGTTAGATAGGGATGATAGCAAGAAATGTTAGGTTTTGTTTTTATCTTGAACGGAGGAGCAATCTACTAGAAAAGTTTCAAGCAGCACACTATGGCCGATTCAATATGGAGGTGGAGTATATTATGGCATCTAATGCTGTAAAGAAAGCTGTTTGGCTATGATAGTTCATCAACAAGCTTGGTGTGACACCCTCCATCGATGGTCCAGTTGTTCTACATTGTGATAGCACTAGAATCATTGCTCAAGTGAAGGAACCAAAGGCTCATTGTAGACCAAGCATATTTTGCATCACTACCACCTTATCTGAGAGATCGTGGATCAAGATGATATTAGCCTTCAAAAGATTGATGGAAAGAAGAACTTGGTTGATCCATTTACTAAAGCCCTTGGAATCAAAAAGTTTGACAATCACAAGTGGAAGATGGATATTTCATACTATTCTGATTGGCTCTATAGTCCAAGTAGGAGTTGCTAGGAAATGTGTCCAGAAACCAATTATCTAGGTCATAGATAGTTAAGCTTCTTGTAATTTGTACATGATTCATTAATAAAGAAAAGTTATTTTACATGATTCATTAATAAATAAAGGTTATTTTTGATAGTTCATCATATTTATATACATCTTCTTTTATGAACTCTTCTATAATGAAGTCCTTAGAACTACTTCTATTCGACAAAGGAGAATTTATTGTGTAATTCTTAAACATGTATACGACCAAATGATATGTTGTTACCTAGGATAACAATATTTATAGAGTATAGGTTATAGTATGCCATATGGATTAGTTATCCTCATAACCAAGAAGTGTGAAAACACTATATGCAAGTGAGTGTTGGAGTGCACTACACTAAACGTGACCAACTCTTTAGAATACTCTATTGTCAAGAATATCTCTCAAAAGGATATGAGTATAAGTATCCCTCTAACTTGAGATCACCATAGTGACTTATTAAGTTGGTGTGTGAGTCAAGATGGGATTGACCACTCCAAGATATTAGAGAAAATACTTTGCCATATTTTAATTTAGTAATACCTTGGTCAGGATAATCCTTGTAAGGAGTCACAGGATTTATTAGGTTGAGATATATTTGGATGCATTATTTCAGAGTGGCAGTTGACTCTGATGTCATTCTAAGTATTAGGTCAAAGGGATGATTATATAGTAACCAAATGCTTGTGTTCTTGAATGTTGCTTTGCAATCATTCGACCTATAAGAACGTCGAGTACCATTACTAGATAGTCACATTGATTAGTTCAAGAATTGGCTCCCAAGATACTGGCTTAGTATTCAAATCTATGAGGTCACATATATTAGAAGTTTTTAACCGATCATGATGGTAATTAACGATTAAGAATCATTCAAGGATATAATTATCAATTCGAGTGATAATTAACCTAATACAAATATTATAATTAATTATTAATTAATTATAGGAGGATTAATTAGTGATTTGATTACTAATTGGCTCAATTTGATTGAGAAAAGAGGTTTAGTTCAAGTCTAATTAAATTTGGTTCAATTAGATTTTATCCAATTAGGTTGTACTAATCACTAAGAAATTTTTAATTTCAGTTTGATCCTGACTTGGGCTTAATTAATTCCTTATTTAATTAGAATTTAATTAATTTAATTGAGACCTAATTGGATTAGGTTCAGTTAATTAGTTAGGTATACCTAAATTTAGTTCAATCCTGAACTAATTTTAACCAAGTCAAAAACAAGAAACCTCACCTAGCACCACCTAGAATTTCTCCATGCTAAATAAGGGTTTGTGTGAGCAATTTTCATGCTAAAAGTGAGATGTTACCCTCCCCTTTCTCCCTTCATGATATGGTTTAAATTTGATTTAAATCTAGATTAATTTAGATTTAAATTGGAGGAGTTTTAATAGGACTGAAACTCCTAGTCCTAATCAAATTCTATCCTAAATCCAATCTTATCCTAATCCAAATCACCACACCAAATCTTTTATTTATTTTTTGGGGATTGTACAATGATTAGGAAGCCTATTACTATGAGAAATCTAAGAGGAAGACCATCAAGGAAAATCAAATAAAGATTGTGTGCATGAAACATAAGAGGGGCATGGGTTCTTGTTTGGCACTAGGGCTAGAGTTCTTAAGGGAAGAAAGAAAGAAAAACAAGAGAGAGCTTCTTCTTTTTTTTCCTCTTCTCCACCTCTTGATCCTCCTCTTGATTCTCTTGGAGGGTTCAAGAAGATGCATAAAAAATTTTATTTCAACCATCCGAAGGCCATTACACAGATCTAGCAGTCCAAGAAGGTTGATCATGTTAGAGCTTTGTGTGATCGATCTGTAAAGGCTAGATACCTTGTGCAGCTACAAAGCAATGTGAAGAGCCCTTACCATGTGTCATCAGCAGTGGTGATCAGTGACCCATGATCAAGTATGAGATTCAATCTCATAGTTTTTGAAGATTAGATCTACTACATGTATCAGGTAGATCAATGCATACAGATTTTGTTTTCCACATTACATATCCTGTCAAGATCCTGCATAGGATTTTTAGAATAGTTCTTATGCATGATTTTCTGATTCAAAAAGATTTTTAATTAGATCCTGCATAGGATTTTTAGAATTGTTCTTATGCATGATTTTCTGATTCAAAAGAATTTTTAATTAGATTTGCTTCTACTAGCTTTTTTATAAAAAAATAATAAAATAGATGCATGAAACCCTAGACCATTTTCCATCAATGATAATGTTTATTGAGTATATGTTGTTGTGTGCATATTGGTTGGTTGTCCTCATAACCAAGGAGTGTGGAGATACTGGTATGGCATGTAGGCGAGTGTAGGTATATATTTTACTAAACATGACCAACTTTGTAAAGTACTCTACTGTCAAGAATATCTGGTAGAAGGATATGGGTATAAGTGTCCCTCCAACCTGAGATCACAATAGAAACTTACAAGCAACTCACTATATTTTGATGCCAAATTACCTATATTTCTAATACAGCAATGCAAGGTTTCTGGGTGCATCAAGTACTTGTAAAGTCGGTATGTGAGTCAAGATTGGATTGACCACTCCAATGTGTTGAAGATAATACTTTGTTGTATTTAAATTTAGCAAAACCTTGGTCAGGATAATCCTTGTGAGGAGTTATAAGATTTATTATGTTGAGACACCTCTGGATGCATTAATTTAGAGTTGGTTGTTGACTCTGAAATCATCCTGAGCATTAGGTCAAATGGATGAATTATACGGTAACTATATGCTTGGGTTCTTGAATATTGCTTTGCAATCATTCGATCTATCCAAATGTCGATACCATTACTAGATGGTCATATATGTTAGTCCAAGAATTTGTTCTTGTACTACTAGCTTAGTATTTGAACCTATAGGATCATACACAATAGAAGTGTTTAACTGATCATGATGGTTGATTAATGATTAAGAATCGTTAAAGGATATAATTATCACATGATTGATAATATACAAGCATTGTAAAGAAATAATTAATTAAGTGTTAATTAATTATAGGATAATTACTTAGTAATTAGATTGCGAATTTGCTTAATTTGATTGAGCAAAGAAGTTTAGGTCAAGTCTAATTGAATTAAGTTCAATTAGGTCTTGCTCGATTAGGTTATTTGATGACCTAATTGCTAAAGGATTTTTAATTCTAGCTTGATTTGGACTTGGACTTGATTAGTTTTTAATTTGATTAAGATTTAATTATATTAATTGGAAAATAATTAGATTAGGTTCAAGTTGTTTATATGGGCTAAACCTAATTTGATTTGGATAAGGACATATTTTGACCAAGTCTAGATTCAAAGATTGATTGCTAGCACCACCTAGAGTTTCTCCATTCTAGTTCATTTTTTCCATGATGTTTTCTCAAGGAAAATCTCATTTTAATTTTCCTTCCTCATTCGTCTTTGGATTAGGATAGGTTGGTTTAAATTTGGATAAATTTTGAATTTGTGTTGATAGAGTTTCAATGTGATTAAAGTTCTTAACCTTATCCTTATCTTATCTTAGCCTAATCCCCTCTTATCCTAATCTTTTCTCCATGCACAATTTTATCTGAATTTTCTTAGGTTGTGCACACATATTAGAGGACAAATTACCATGATATCTAAGGGAATAATTACCAAAAAAATAAGAGAGCGGGGGTTGGTGTGAAATCATAGTTGGGCATGGGTTTTGGTCTTGGCATTAGTGTTTTAGGAGAAAGAAAAAATACTAAGAGAGGTCACCATTATTTCTTTCTTCCACCTCTTAATCCTCTTAGATCTCCTTCTCCTCCTCTTCTTGAAGGGTCTGAGAAGTTCTGTAGAAAGGAGTTAAATCAGCCATCCAGTGACCTTCATGCAAAGCTAGCACTCAAGGCTAATCACTTCAAGGTTTCATGTGGACAAACTGTAGAGGCTAGACATACTATGCAGATGTGAGGCAACCTGAAGAATCTTTTACCACATTCATCAATAGTGGAGATTAGTGACTTGTACTCATGTATAAGATCGATCTCATAGGTAGTATAGATTAGATCTATAACATGCATCAACAAGATCGATGCATACTAATTTTTCTTTCAACATTTACTACATTTACATATCATGAGATCATAGGTGGGATTTTTTAGATTTGATCTAAATACTTGTTTTCATGATTAAAATTATTTTTAATTTGATTTGGTTATGTTGGAATTTAAAAATTAAAATACATGAAATCCTACCTTGATTTTTAATAATATGCTCTTGAGATGGCTTGTTATATACTTAACAAGGCCCAAAGAAAATTTGTTGAAAAAATACCATATAAGATATGAACAGGGCATAGGTCGGTACACTCACACCTTAGGGTCTGGGGATACCTAGCTTATGTCAAATGTTTAGTGATAGATAAGCTTATACCAAGGTCTAATAAGTATCTTTATATTTGATATCCAAAAGAAACTAAGGGTCATTATTTCTACTAGGCTGAAGAACAAAAGGTGTTCATTAGCCTTAAGGCTATCATTTTCAAAAAGGAGTTCCTTGAAGAAGGAACTAAAGCCTTAAGGCTATCTTTTTCTGATGGGGGATGGGACCAGGGGAGGATCATCGGCAAGCTGAGAAGTTACCGATGATTAGGGTACTACTATTTTTTTTAATTTTATTTTTCTAGGGGATGGCAAGGGAACAATGGAGATGGAGGGTAGGAAAATTGGACACTCTACGGACTTAGGACTTACATTCATGGAGAGACCTCTCACCTCTGGGGCATCTCACCCACCCCACTACATGTAGCCTAGGGCATCCCACCCAAATTGCTATCTGGGGCCATGAAGAAAAATCTCTAACCATAGAGGGGACTTGACGGGGAAGGGGAAAACTAGGGCCTCACATCCCTCGATGCTCGAAAGTGAAGGCATAGGGTCTCACACCCCTCGACACCCGAAGGCGAAGGCAAGACGGGCCTCATGCCCACTCCTTTACGGAGGTAAAACGAAGAATCACTCTTCCTTAAAAACTTATCTTTATTAACCCATTTTTTACAAAGCAATGAGGGTGATATTTTATAGACCTTTTCAATCCTCATTTGAATTTGAATACAAGATACAAAGATAAGGATGGTTCAAATTCAAATACAAGATAAGGTCTATCAATACTAGATAACTCAATCCTAACCAAACTAATCCTAAATCAAATTTCAAAATAATTGATAAAGATAGATCCTAAACTAATTTATTCTGGTACTAGATATGCATCGAAATTTATACTACTCCAGAATTCATGCTTGCTCCAGGATTCGTGTTACTTTGGGATTTGTGCTGGCATGTCCCCATCATTCTCCTGAGGTGGGGAGAACTCGACTTCGTCTAGTTAGGCTTAGACTCCAACTTCAGCTAGCCATGAGATTTTTTTTATTTCCTTAGCTTTGCTCTGAGAATCATGCCTTTTAAAAAGTGTGCAGCTTTGAGGATCGTTCACTTTGAGGAGCATGTAGCTTTCATGATCGTGTACATTCCTCTCCATCTTCATGGACGAAACCAGGGGCAGAGGAGGGACTTCAGAGGAGCTCGTCGGTGTCGGTGCTGGGTGGAGACGGTCCGGCAGGGCATACGACAGCCGTGGGAGGGCATGAGTGGTGGTGGGTTTCGATCGGTGCCATGAATGATGAAGGGGAAGGCCGAATGGGAGATTTGTTGCAATCTGGGGAAAAATCAAGGTTTCATTCGGTGGACCAGCGATGGGTGGGACGGTCGCCGGGTGTCAGCAAGAGGAAGGATATGGGCAGGGAAACCATCATCTCGATAGTAGGGTGATTGGGTTCTGATCAGAGGAGCAGGGGACATCGGTGGTGTTGCTCGATAGGGAAGGAGCTTTAGAAGGAGGAGACCGGCAGGGCGGCATTGCACGGATCTGTGGCTGGTCGGTCGATGGGGATTTCTGCATGAATGGGAGGGTGATGGGGACATCATCCTGCACGAATCTCGGAGCAGCACAAATTTCAGAGCAGCAAATAAATTTGAAAAATAAATTTAGGATTTATCTTTTATTTGAAATTTAAATTAGGATTTTGTTGGTTATGATTGAGATATGGATAGGCTTATCTTATCCTATCTTTTATTTGAAATTTAAATTAGGATTTTGTTGGTTATGATTGAGATATGGATAGGCTTATCTTATCCTATCTTGTATTTAAATTTGAGTTATCCCTATCCTGTATTCAAATTCAAATGAGGGTTATGGAGCTTATAAATAACCCCTCATTCCTATTGTAAAAGGATAGATGAAATTGAATTTTTGGAATTTGGTTTGGCAGTTGGTTTGGCAGTTGTTGTTCAGGGCTATGGCCCATTATGTCTTCACCTGCGGGTGTTGATGTTGTCTTTGTCCTTCGGGATATCGTAGGGGCGTGATGCCCTAATTATCCTCCATCTTCGTTTTCCTCCACGTTCTTTGAAATCCCCCTCATGGCTCCAGGAGTGACCTGGGTGGCAGGTGAAATACCCTGGGCTCCGCGTGTAGTGAGATGGGTGGTAGGTGAGATACCCTAGACTGCATGTAGTGAGGTGGGTGGTAGGTATAATGCCCTAGAGGTGTGAAGTCTCTCTGTGAGAGTGGGTTTCAGGGTTCGTGGTAGTCCATCCTCGTTATCCTCCATCCCTATTTTTTTCCTTCGTCACCACCATAAAGAAATCAGAAAATAGAAAAAAAATAGGATACCCTAATCTTCGGCGACTTCTTAGCTCGCCGACGATCCTATCCCTATCCCGTGCCCCATCAACATGGTATCAGAGTAGGAATGATGCGTGGAGCCAGAGGATGAAGGAAAAGTATGGTCCTGATACCTCCGAGTTCACATACAACCCAGCAGAGCACAAACCCCGCTGAGCTTGACTCGACGGAGTCGAGTTCTTCCCACCTCAGGAGAATGATGGGGACATCATCCTGCACGAATCTCGGAGCAGCACAAATTTCAGAGCAGCAAATAAATTTGAAAAATAAATTTAGGATTTATCTTTTATTTGAAATTTAAATTAGGATTTTGTTGGTTATGATTGAGATATGGATAGGCTTATCTTATCCTATCTTTTATTTGAAATTTAAATTAGGATTTTGTTGGTTATGATTGAGATATGGATAGGCTTATCTTATCCTATCTTGTATTTAAATTTGAGTTATCCCTATCCTGTATTCAAATTCAAATGAGGGTTATGGAGCTTATAAATAACCCCTCATTCCTATTGTAAAAGGATAGATGAAATTGAATTTTTGGAATTTGGTTTGGCAGTTGGTTTGGCAGTTGTTGTTCAGGGCTATGGCCCATTATGTCTTCACCTGCGGGTGTTGATGTTGTCTTTGTCCTTCGGGATATCGTAGGGGCGTGATGCCCTAATTATCCCCCATCTTCGTTTTCCTCCACGTTCTTTGAAATCCCCCTCATGGCTCCAGGAGTGACCTGGGTGGCAGGTGAAATACCCTGGGCTCCGCGTGTAGTGAGATGGGTGGTAGGTGAGATACCCTAGACTGCATGTAGTGAGGTGGGTGGTAGGTATAATGCCCTAGAGGTGTGAAGTCTCTCTGTGAGAGTGGGTTTCAGGGTTCGTGGTAGTCCATCCTCGTTATCCTCCATCCCTATTTTTTTCCTTCGTCACCACCATAAAGAAATCAGAAAATAGAAAAAAAATAGGATACCCTAATCTTCGGCGACTTCTTAGCTCGCCGACGATCCTATCCCTATCCCGTGCCCCATCAGAGGGAGGCGGACATGATTTGGGGATGAGGATGGCAATGGTGCAGGGATGGTTGGTGGCTATTTGTCGGAGGTAGGGAGGTCCGGTGAGAGGCGGCATCGCGGAGTCTTCTAGGGTGTCCAATCGGTGGGAAGCTTCAGCGATGGAGGATGGGGCGTCGAAAGAGGATGTGGGAGCTTCTTCTTCCCTGATCGATGACTGGGATTGGGGAAGAGAAGACAGAGGGTTCTGCGCCATGGAGGGAATGGTGGTTGGCAGTCCTATTGATCATGGTGGCGGGTGGAAGGGATGGCAAATGACTTCATAGGTCAGTGGATGGAGAGGTTCGGACGGTGGTGATCGATGATGGAGAACGGAGGGCTTTCGGTGGGATTGGGAAGTAGAGAGGTAGCAACCTGAGGTGCACGGGGTGGATGGATCAGCGACGGGATGGTGATACTTAGCGATGAGATCGATAGTTGGTGGTGATGCGGAAAGCTTCACAGGGTGATTTGGCAGGAATCCGGTGGAGATTGGCATCGTGGTCGGTTATGGGCAGTGGAGCAAGAATACGGGAGAAAGAGAATGGCGAAATCAACGAGGAAATCTAGGATCGAAAAGAAGAAACATACCCTAACCTGACCTATAGCTCTGATACCAAAACCGATGAATTCAGAAGATGGTTTACAAGAGGGGAATGGGATAACTAGGGCCTCATGTCCCTCGATGCTCGAAAGCGAAGGCATAGGGTCTCACACCCCTCGACGCCCGAAGGCGAAGGCAAGTCGGGCCTCACGCCCACTTTTTTATGGAGGCAGAACGAAGAATCACTCTTCCCTAGAAACTCATCTTTATTAACCCATTTTTTACAAAGCAATGAGGGTGGTATTTATAGACCTTTCCAACCCTCATTTGAATTTGAATACAATATAGAAAGATAAGGATGGTTCAAATTCAAATACAAGATAAGGTCTATCCATACTAGATAACTCAATCCTAACCAAACTAATCCTAAATCAAATTTCAAAATAATTGATAAAGATAAATCCTAAACTAATTTATTCTGGTACTGGATATGCATCAAAATTTATGCTGCTCCAAGGTTCATGCTTGCTCCGAGATCCATGCTGCTTCGAGATCCATGCTAGCAATGTCCCCATCATTCTCCTGAGGTGGGGAGAACTCGACTCCATCGAGTTAGGCTTAGACTCCAGCTTCAACTAGCCATGAGATTTTTTTTTATTTCCTCAGCTATGCTCTGAGAATCGTGCACTTTTAAAAAGTGTGCAGCTTTGAGGATTGTGTACTTTGAGGAGTGTGTAGCTTTGAAGATCATGCACTTCGAGGAGTATGCAGCTTTCACATTCATGCACATCCCTCTCCATCTTCATGGATGAAACCAGGGGTAGAGGAGGGACTTCAGAGGAGCTCGTCGGTGTTGGTGCTAGGCAGAGACGGTCCAGCAGGGCATGCGGTGGCCGTGGGAGGGCACGAGTGGTGGTGGGTTCTGATCGGTGCCATGAATGACGAAGGGGAAGACTAGATGGGAGATCTATTGCAATCTGGGGAAAAACCGAGATTCCATTCAGTGGGCCAGCAATGGGTGGGACAGTCGCCAGGCATTAGCAAGAGGAGGGAGATGGGTGAGGCATCTGGCATCTCGGCATCAGGGTGATTGGGTTCTGATCAGAGGAGCAGGGGACATTGGTGGTGATGCTCGATAGGGAAGGAGATTTGGAAGGAGGAGACCGACAGGGCGACATCGCGTGGAACCATGGCTGGTCGGTCGATAGGGATTTCCACATGAATGGGAGGGAGGCGGACACAATCTAGGGCTGAGGATGGCAATGGCATAGGGACGGTCGATGGCTGTTCCTCGGAGGTAGGGAGGTCTGGTGAGAGGTGGCGTCACTGAGTCTTCTCGGGTGTCTGATCGATGGGAAGCTTCAGGGATGGACGATGGGGCGTTGGAGGAGGATGTGGGAGCTTCTACTTCCCCGATCGGTGACTGGGATTAGGGAAGAAAGGACAAAGGGTTCTGCGCCATGGAGGGAACAACGGTTGGCGGTCTTGTTAATCGTGGTGGCGGGCGGAAGAGATGGCAGATGACTTCATGGGTCAGTGGATGGAGAGGTTCGGACGATGGTGATCGGTGACGGAGGGCTTCCGGTGGGATTGGGAAGCAGAGAGGCAGCAACCTAAGGTGCACGGGGCGGATGGATCAGCGACGGGATGGTGATGCTTAGCGATGGGATCGGCAATTGGTGGTGATGCAGAAAGCTTCACAGGGAGATCTGGCAGGAATCCAGTGGAGATTGGCATCGTGGTCGGCTATGGGTAGTGGAGCAAGAACAGGGGAGAAAGGGAATGACAAAACCGGCAGGGGAATCTGGGATCGAGAAGAAGAAATGTACCATAACCTGACCTATGGCTATGATACCAAAACTAATGAATTTAGAAGATGGTGTACAAGAGGGGAATGGGATAACTAGGGCCTCACACCCCTCGATGCTCGAAAGCAAAGGCATAGGGTCTCACACCCCTCGATGCCCGAAGGCGAAGGCAAGACGAGCCTCACGCCCAGTCCTTTATGAAGGCAGAACGAAGAATCACTCTTTCCTAAAACTCATCTTTATTAAGCCATTTTTTACAAAGCAATGGGGGTGGTATTTATAGACATTTCCAACCCTCATTTGAATTTGAATACAAGATAGAAAGATAAGGATGGTTCAAATTCAAATACAAGATAAGGTCTGTTGTACCATGATGGCTCACCCTCAGCCAAGACTGGCCCATTCTTGCGGTCCGACTGGGCCACCCCTTCAAGGCTCCGACCGCTAGAGGTCCGACCCACCGGGGCGGAGGTCCGAACAACCCTCTTCTACTGGGGTCCAGCCCATCGTTCTCCTTTAGAGGTCTGACCCACCGGAGCAGAGGTCCGATCGACCCTCTCCTGCTGGGGTCCAGCCCATCGCTCTCCTTCAGATGTCCGACCCAACGGAGTAGAGGTCCAACCGACCCTCTCCTGTTGGGGTCCGGCCCGTTGCTACTCCTTCAGAGGTCTGAGCCACTAGAGCAGAGGTCCGACCGACTCTCTTGCTGGGGTCTGGCCCTTTGCTACTCCTTCAGAGGTCCAACCTACCAGAGCAGAGGTCCGATCGACCCTCTCCTGCTGGGGTCTGGCCCGTCGCTCTCCTTCGGAGGTTTGTTCTTTGGTCCGGCCGACGTCCGACAGGCATGCCTTTGCATCCAGGAAATTCCAGAAGCATCTTTCTGTTACTGCGAGTCCTGCCATCCCAACAACCCTGCTCCACTAATTTCACGATGTCGCTGTATCTGCATGCCACGTGGCCACTCTCCAGATTCTCCTAGGGGCAGATCGGTCTTTCTTAGCCTCTCCCCTAATGGATTTTGGACTATTCCGTGCCTATATAAGGTACTCAGGGGACCCCGTTTGAAGGTAGAACTCTTCCCTCTCCGTATGATGTTCATTCCTTGATTGCTTCATTTTGTTTCCTTGAACCTCCTGCTAACTTAGGCATCAGAGGGTCCCTCACTGGAACACCACTGGCGCCCTTGGGGACTTTGTTGCAGGTTCATCCGGGAGATGAGTGCTCCAGCACATCCAGCCGCCCTGGTCCCTGGTCCAGGAGTTGACGCTGCAACAGATTGGTGCTAGAGGAAGGGATTTTGCTCTTCTTCTCTAAAAGGAGGAATCCATCACCCCTGCTACAAAATGGCTAAGGGAAGAGCTCCAAATGCTACTACCAGAAGAGGTATCTCTCCTTCTAGTGCTGAGGAACCCTCTAGTGGTGTGGACACCAGAAGCCGAAAGAAACTTCACTCCAACAAGGTTAGCCTTATCCCAATTTGGATCGAAGATAATTAGGTTACCTTGTATCCTTTAGTTCAAAAATATTTTATTTTCAAGAGTCATTTCCTTTTCAAGAGTCCTGTAATTAATTTTGAGTTTCAAATCAAGAGTGTTTATTGAGTCCTGTAATTACTTTTAAAATTTATTTCCTGTAAGTCCATTTCAAGTTTTAAAGTCTAGGTCAGTCAAGTCAGTTCAGTTGAGTTAAGTCTAATTCAGTTGAGTTAAGTCTAATCAAGTCTTAAAGCCATGAAAGCCAGCAACAAGACTCAAATTCTAGACCCCAGAATTTGACCACATGAAGAAGAGAAGACACATCAACCAAGCAAGAGAAAAGGACCATCAACTAGGACCACTGGGCGCCACATGTCATTCTTATCCAAGTAGAAGACCACCTCACCATGCCATGTCATCAGGTGCCACTTCACCAGCCACCTCATCACCCTTTGGGCACCAACAAGGAAGATTCAAATTCAAGAAGGTTGGCCACATCCCTCCAAGTCCTCCACCAAATCCTCCAACCCCCCCACATCCCTCCAAACTCTCCACCAAATCCTCCAACCCCCCTTGTAATCCTCCTCGATTTGGGGAGTTTTTAAATTTCAAAAGCTAGCTTTGTGAGGCTATTAAAAGCCTTGGACGCCCATTGTAAAAGAGATTGATTTTGGAAATGAATGAAGTTTGAAGTGAAGTTGTCTTGAGTTTTATGTGTGAAATTTTTCCTATCTTCTTCTTCCACGCCCAAAGCCACTCTCTTCCCTAGCAATTCATCATCCAAGCTCAAGGCAAAGGCATTGGAGTCGGCCAGATCTTCTCAATTATCTTTTCTTTGTTCACAAGTTCTCCCATCCCTTCTTTATGTTTGCATCCTTCAACCTTAACTTTGATCTTCATTGCAGGGTCCTTCGAAGTCCTTGGGTTGTGAACAGGGTTCCCCTTGACAATGAACCAACAAGCTGAAGCCCAAGTCCAGGGTTCTGATCACTATTATCCAAGTTCTCCAGTCCAGAGCATCAGTAGTTTCAAGTTTTGAATCATAGGAAGGTTGGAAAACTCATCAAGGTAAGTCCTCAATCATTAGCCCCTATTGTCTAGATCTTCTTCCTTCTTAGTTTTAGAGTTATGTCTAATCATGTAATAGTCCCTTTTCATATAATCCTTAAATCTTATTAAGATGAGTACAATGCTAAGTATAATTAGGTTTCATTGCTCTACAAACCCCATATTCAAACAATTAATCATATGCGTGCCGCATCAAATTGGTATCAGAGCATGGTTGCATTAGGGTAGAATAGTTTTCTTTAAATCCAAGCAAGATCTAAAATTCACGCCTCCTGAGCGGGTGTACTCCAGTACACTGTCACGACCCATGGGAATAATGAGCCCCTGGCCGGACGTGAGTTTTTTGATTGAAGTTTTGGGTAAGCCATTGCACTTGTTTGATTAGGTTCTGTTTTCTGAAAATTTGCATCTGTTTACTGTAATCCGTCTGCAGCTCCAAAGGCAAGTCGCTGATTTTTTATTGAAATATTTTTTTTCTTGTTCCTTTTTAAGTCAGTTATCACCATATTAAATTTCATCATCAGAAAAAGATTATAAAAAAAATAAAAATTTCTGCAGTTTGACACTGTCATTAGGGTTATGTTCTATCCTTTTTATTTATCTTCATTTGTAGGATCTGCTTAGATTAGTATAGATTTTAGTTTTAAAATTCCTTTCATCTACATTGAAACATATAAGTTAGGAATCCTTTGTGAATTTTTTAGAATTTTTGGGCATTTTTTTCATCATGTTTTCTACACCACTTTCAAATTGCAACACACTTCTGCAGCACCTTTGCATTTCATTCATCTCATGAGAAATCAAATTAAGGGCATCAATTTGACATAGGGTCAGGGTTTCATCACTTGTCCCTAGCCCAAAAATCACCAACCAGCATATCGATCCCAACCCGTTAATTAAAATTGAGTAGAACGTTAATTGCCCTAGTGGGTTAGGGACACCAACAAGTTGGGTTCAGGTTAGGGTCAAGTTAACTGTGTCAGCTAATTGGTGTGTGCTTACTGGCTTGGTGTCTAGGATTGGTGCATCAGGGCTTGTGATTTGGTCCGCCTACCTGGCCAATCTCAGATTGGTGTCTAAGGTTGGCAATCAGGGACCTACACTCCCCTCCACCTACCTGGCTAAGTCCCATAAGTACTACTAGCTAGTTGGTTCACTTAATTAGACTTCTAATTTGTGCTCTAGGTCTAGGAAACCTTAGCTCGAACTTGAGTCCATTTGCATGCATGACAACTAGAGCAGGGACACCGTATTCACCAATCCAAGCCCAGTCAAGTGTAGCCATGGACCAAAACTTAGGGAATTTGATCAAAGGCCTAAATGATCAAGTGGCCCAACTGACTAAGAGTTTAACTGAGCAATTGGCCCAAACAAATCAGAATGTGGCACAAACCAACCAAGACATGAATGAGCAGTTAGCCCACATCACTACTAGGTTGGATCAGTTAGAGGCTAGAACCCCTGAAAGCAATCATGAAGCCCAGACTGAGCCTGAGCCAAGTCTTGCACTTGAACTCGAGACCCCATTGAACCCTAGAAGGATTCCATATCAAAACCCTCTCTACGAAACAAATCCTAGGAGAGCTCCCCAAGATCAGTTTTATGATCCAATTCCTAGAGGACCCCACCCTGGTCAAACCATCGAGCCCAACCCAAGGAGATTCCATCATGAGCCTAACTATGAACCCAATGTCAGGAGACCCACCCCAATTCACTTTGATCAAGATGACCGAACCATGAAGAACATTAGGCTAGAAGCTCCCACCTTTGATGGAATTTTAGATCCAAAGATCTACATTGATTGGGAAGGTGAGATGGACCAGTATTTTGACTGGTTTGAGATGAGTGAAGAGCGCAAGTGTAAGTTTGCAAAGCTTAAACTTGTGCGCCAAGCTAGGTTATATTGGGAAAACATTGAGAGACTCACTAGACAGAGAGGTGATGTGCCCATAGTGACCTGGCGAGCTATGAAACTTAGGCTTAGGGAGAAATACCTTCCTATGTCCTACCACCAAAGACTCCTAGATCAATGGCAAAGACTTACTCAAGGAAATAGGAGTGTCGTAGAGTACATAGCGAAGTTTGACGAATTCGTTATGAGGTGCAATGTTGATGAATCTGAGTCGGTGACCTTGTCTAGATTTAGAGCTGGACTGAGGGAAGAAATTCAAAGAGAATTGTTCATGCGAGAGGTACATGACCTAGAATTGGCCTATCAAATAGCTAGGGATGCTGAGAGATTCCATAGAGGTCTAGTCTATCGTAGGCCCGAAGCCCCTAGGACTAGTGCACCTTATCAGCAGTCAGGATCCAATCAGCCTAGATTCAACTGACCCAATCCTAATGTGCCTGTGACCCGTAGAGATGACAAGGGAAAAACACCTGAGACCCAAAGAACTCCAAACGCATGTTTCAAGTGTAACAAAGTGGGTCACTATTCTAGCAACTGTCCTAATAGAGCCCTACACATAGGCGAAGTAGAAGAGGAAGCCGTAGAATCCCAAGGTGAATTTGAGGAGGAAGTATATCAGGCAGATGAGAACTTGGCTGAAGAGTATGAGGATGAGGAAGTCCTGGTAGATCAAGATCTGTTAGGAGTGGTTAGGTGTATTCTCACCCAAGCTAAAACCCAAGAAGATTGGCATAGGACTAGCATCCTACAGACATTCATTAAGATAGGTGAGAAAGTATGCAAAGTCATTTTAGATAGTGGTAACTGTGTCAATGCCATATCCACCAACACAGTTAAAAACCTAGGATTGCCCACCGTACCCCATCCTAATCCCTATAAGGTATCCTGGATAGACTCAACCACGATTTCCATTAAGTCTAGGTGCCTAGTAACCATTCAGTTCCAATCTTACTTGGAGAAAGTATGGTGCGATGTACTTCCAATGGGAGTAAGTAGCATAATTTTAGGCCGACCATGGTTGTACGATCTTGACGTAACACTCTATGGTCATTCTAATTCATGCTCGTTTACTCATAATGGAAAGAAGATTGTAATCCATTCTTCTCCACCTAAGAACCCCATTAAGAGAGGATCAAGCCAATTGAGTGATAAGAAAAAGGGGATAAACGTGATCACTGCTAGAGAAATGGAGAAAGAAATTAACAATGGGTCACCTGTTTGGATTTTGACCATTAAGGATCATCAAGAACCTCTTTCAAAAGAACAACCTCAAGAAGTCAATGAAGTGCTAGAGGAGTTCAAAGATGTGTTCCCCGATGACTTGCCCAACCAACTCCCACCTCTTAGGGATATACAACATGCGATAGACTTAGTCCCTGGAGCAACCCTACCGAACCTTCCCCATTATAGAATGAACCCTATCGAGCACCAAGAATTACAACGCCAAGTAGGAGAACTCCTAAAGAAAGGATTCATTAGGGAGAGTTTGAGTCCATGCGCAGTCCCAACCTTACTTACCCCTAAGAAAGATGGCACATGGAGAATGTGTGTTGATAGTCGTGCCATAAATAAAATCACAGTGAAGTATAGGTTTCCCATCCCCCGCTTGGATGATATGTTAGATATGATGGCCGGTGCAACTATATTTTCTAAGATTGACCTGAAGAGCGGCTATCACCAAGTTAGGATCAGACCAGGGGATGAATGGAAGACTGCCTTTAAAACTAAGGATGGATTATTTGAATGGGTAGTCATGCCTTTTGGGTTATCAAACGCCCCTAGCACTTTTATGCGAATCATGAACCAAGTCCTACGAGCCTTTATTGGAAAATTTGTTGTCGTTTACTTTGACGACATACTTGTCTATAGTAGGACTAGAGAAGATCATCAACAACATCTGAGGCAGGTATGTTTAGCACTTAGGAAAGATAACCTCTATGCCAATCTAAAGAAATGTGCTTTCATGACTACTAGAGTTATCTTCCTAGGATTTGTTGTGACCCCTGAAGGAGTATCCGCTGACCCTGAGAAGGTTAAGGCAATTGTAGAGTGGCCAACACCCAATAATATTCACGAAGTAAGAAGTTTTCATGGCCTCGCTACATTTTATCAAAGATTTATTAGAGGGTTTAGCACCATAGTTGCTCCTATCACGGATTGTATTAGGAAGGGCCACTTTGAATGGACGAAGTCAGCTGATAAGGCCTTCCTTCACATCAAAGATAAGATGACCCAAGCACCAGTCTTAAGACTACCCGATTTTTCTAAGGTCTTTGAAGTAGCATGTGATGCTTCGGGAGTAGGTATTGGTGGAGTTCTGAGTCAAGAGAACCATCCCGTAGCATTCTTTAGTGAGAAATTAAATGAAGCCAGGAAAAAATACTCCACATATGATCGGGAGCTTTATGCGGTAGTGCAAGCATTAAGGTATTGGAGGCATTATCTCCTACCGCAAGAATTTGTTTTATTTTCAGACCATGAAGCCCTTAGGTTTTTGAGTTTCCAAAAGAAACTAAACCCTAGGCATGCCAAATGGGTAGAGTACATCCAATCCTATACGTTTGTCCTAAAGCATCAATCAGGAATCGATAATAAGGTAGCTGATGCCCTAAGTCGTAGAACGTTACTTTTAACTTCAGTCAGTACTGAAGTCATAGGTTTTGAAAGACTTAAGGAGCAGTACGAAACCTGTCCAGATTTTGATGAAATTTATCAGGTTTTGCGTCAAGGACCATCTAGTGATCATAGTGACTATACCCTTCTAGATGGTTATCTTTTTAGAGAGAATATGCTTTGCATCCCAAGAACCTCCTTAAGAGATTTTTTAGTTTGGGAGATACATGCGGGAGGTTTGGCTGGCCACTTCGGACGAAACAAGACTATCTTGGCTGTTGAGGAACAATTTTACTGGCCAGGTCTTAAGAAACAAGTAGCAAACATTGTAGCCCGATGTAGGACATGTGCTGTTGCAAAGCAACAAAAGAAGAATACCGGGCTATACAATCCATTACCTGTACCTGAGTGTCCATGGCAGGATCTAAGCATGGACTTTGTTCTAGGATTACCCAAGACCATTCGAAAACATGATTCAATCTTTGTGGTGGTCGACCGGTTTCAAAAATGGCCCATTTCATACCTTGCTCCCAAACTTCCGATGCCTCTAGGATAGCCAAACTCTTTCTTGATCAAGTAGTCAGACTCCACGGGTTACCAAAAACTATTATTTCTGATAGGGATGTCCGCTTCACAAGTTACTTCTGGAAAACCCTTTGGTACCTATTAGGAACCAGACTGAAATTCTCCACTGCCTACCATCCCCAGACTGATGGACAAACCGAGGTTGTAAATAGAAGTCTAGGAAACTTGCTAAGATGCCTAGTGGGAGAAAGTCTAGGGAACTGGGATTTGTTATTGCCACGTGCTGAGTTCGCTTACAACAGTTCGGTCAATCGATCTACGGGCAAAAGTCCCTTTGAGATAGTCCATGGTTGCAAGCCTAGGAAGCCTTTAGATCTAATCCCACTACCTATTCACACACGAGTCTCTGAGTCTGCTGAGTCTTTTGCACAGCATGTCACAAATCTACATAAAGAAATCAGTAATAAGATCAACCTGAGCAATGAAACTTACAAACACTTAGCTGACTCACATAAGAGGGCTAAAGAATTCTGTGAAGGGGATTATGCGATGATTAGGCTCAACCCTGAACGGTTTTCCCCTGGAACCATAAAGAAGCTGCATGCCCGCGGAGAGGGACCTTTTAAGATCTTAAAAAAATAGGGCCTAATGCATATGTTTTGGAACTTCCACCTGATATGGGTATTAGTACAACCTTCAATGTTTCAGACCTAGTAGAATACAAAGAACCACTACTAATACCTAGTGAGCCTTTTGAGCCAGAAACTTTCATTGAGAGTGAACATATTTCTGAGTGTCCACCACCAACCTTACCTGAGCAGAGAGAGAGGATTGAGAGAATCCTGGATGACAAGATCATTACTACAGGAATAAGGACTATCAGCGATACCTGGTTCAATGGCAAGGTCGACCTGAGTCCGACAACTCTTGGATTACTCGAGAGGACCTGCAAAGACTTAACCCAGACTTGTTCGAGCATTACCAGGGCAAAACTGAACCATACTCGACTGGGTCGAGTTCTGCCCACCCCAGGAGAATTGGTGTGGACACCAGAAGCCGAAAGAAACTTCACTCCAACAAGGTTAGCCTTATCCCAATTTGGATCGAAGATAATTAGGTTACCTTGTATCCTTTAGTTCAAAAATATTTTATTTTCAAGAGTCATTTTCTTTTCAAGAGTCCTGTAATTAATTTTGAGTTTCAAATCAAGAGTGTTTATTGAGTCCTGTAATTACTTTTAAAATTTCATTTCCTGTAAGTCCATTTCAAGTTTTAAAGTCTAGGTCAGTCAAGTCAGTTCAGTTGAGTTAAGTCTAATTCAGTTGAGTTAAGTCTAATCAAGTCTTAAAGCCATGAAAGCCAGCAACAAGACTCAAATTCTAGACCCCAGAATTTGACCACATGAAGAAGAGAAGACACATCAACCAAGCAAGAGAAAAGGACCATCAACTAGGACCACTGGGCGCCACATGTCATTCTTATCCAAGTAGAAGACCACCTCACCATGCCATGTCATCAGGTGCCACTTCACCAGCACCTCATCACCCTTTGGGCGCCAACAAGGAAGATTCAAATTCAAGGAGGTTGGCCACATCCCTCCAAGTCCTCCACCAAATCCTCCAACCCCACCCACATCCCTCCAAACTCTCCACCAAATCCTCCAACCCCCCTTGTAATCCTCCTCGATTTGGGGAGTTTTTAAATTTCAAAAGCTAGCTTTGTGAGGCTATTAAAAGCCTTGGACGCCCATTGTAAAAGAGATTGATTTTGGAAATGAATGAAGTTTGAAGTGAAGTTGTCTTGAGTTTTATGTGTAAAGTTTTTCCTATCTTCTTCTTCCACGCCCAAAGCCACTCTCTTCCCTAGCAATTCATCATCCAAGCTCAAGGCAAAGGCATTGGAGTCGGCCAGATCTTCTCAATTATCTTTTCTTTGTTCACAAGTTCTCCCATCCCTTCTTTATGTTTGCATCCTTCAACCTTAACTTTGATCTTCATTGCAGGGTCCTTCGAAGTCCTTGAGTTGTGAACAGGGTTCCCCTTGACAATGAACCAACAAGCTGAAGCCCAAGTCCAGGGTTCTGATCACTATTATCCAAGTTCTCCAGTCCAGAGCATCAGTAGTTTCAAGTTTTGAATCATAGGAAGGTTGGAAAACTCATCAAGGTAAGTCCTCAATCATTAGCCCCTATTGTCTAGATCTTCTTCCTTCTTAGTTTTAGAGTTGTGTCTAATCATGTAATAGTCCCTTTTCATATAATCCTTAAATCTTATTAAGATGAGTACAATGCTAAGTATAATTAGGTTTCATTGCTCTACAAACCCCATATTCAAACAATTAATCATATGCGTGCCGCATCAAATTGGTATCAGAGCATGGTTGCATTAGGGTAGAATAGTTTTCTTTAAATCCAAGCAAGATCTAAAATTCACGCCTCCTGAGCGGGTGTACTCCAGTACACTGTCACGACCCATGGGAATAATGAGCCCCTGGCCGGACGTGAGTTTTTAGATTGAAGTTTTGGGTAAGCCATTGCACTTGTTTGATTAGGTTCTGTTTTCTGAAAATTTGCATCTGTTTACTGTAATCCGTCTGCAGCTCCAAAGGAAGTCGCTGATTTTTTATTGAAATATTTTTTTTCTTGTTCCTTTTTAAGTCAGTTATCACCATATTAAATTTCATCATCAGAAAAAATTATAAAAAAAATAAAATTTCTGTAGTTTGACACTGTCATTAGGGTTATGTTCTATCCTTTTTATTTATCTTCATTTGTAGGATCTGCTTAGATTAGTATAGATTTTAGTTTTAAAATTCCTTTCATCTACATTGAAACATATAAGATAGGAATCCTTTGTGAATTTTTAGAATTTTTGGGCATTTTTTTCATCATGTTTTCTACACCACTTTCAAATTGCAACACACTTCTGCAGCACCTTTGCATTTCATTCATCTCATGAGAAATCAAATTAAGGGCATCAATTTGACATAGGGTCAGGGTTTCATCACCTGTCCCTAGCCCAAAAATCACCAACCAGCATATCGATCCCAACCCGTTAATTAAAATTGAGTAGAACGTTAATTGCCCTAGTGGGTTAGGGACACCAACAAGTTGGGTTCAGGTTAGGGTCAAGTTAACTGTGTCAGCTAATTGGTGTGTGCTTACTGGCTTGGTGTCTAGGATTGGTGCATCAGGGCTTGTGATTTGGTCCGCCTACCTGGCCAATCTCAGATTGGTGTCTAAGGTTGGCAATCAGGGACCTACACTCCCCTCCACCTACCTGGCTAAGTCCCATAAGTACTACTAGCTAGTTGGTTCACTTAATTAGACTTCTAATTTGTGCTCTAGGTCTAGGAAACCTTAGCTCGAACTTGAGTCCATTTGCATGCATGACAACTAGAGCAGGGACACCGTATTCACCAATCCAAGCCCAGTCAAGTGTAGCCATGGACCAAAACTTAGGGAATTTGATCAAAGGCCTAAATGATCAAGTGGCCCAACTGACTAAGAGTTTAACTGAGCAATTGGCCCAAACAAATCAGAATGTGGCACAAACCAACCAAGACATGAATGAGCAGTTAGCCCACATCACTACTAGGTTGGATCAGTTAGAGGCTAGAACCCCTGAAAGCAATCATGAAGCCCAGACTGAGCCTGAGCCAAGTCTTGCACTTGAACTCGAGACCCCATTGAACCCTAGAAGGATTCCATATCAAAACCCTCTCTACGAAACAAACCTAGGAGAGCTCCCCAAGATCAGTTTTATGATCCAATTCCTAGAGGACCCCACCCTGGTCAAACCATCGAGCCCAACCCAAGGAGATTCCATCATGAGCCTAACTATGAACCCAATGTCAGGAGACCCACCCCAATTCACTTTGATCAAGATGACCGAACCATGAAGAACATTAGGCTAGAAGCTCCCACCTTTGATGGAATTTTAGATCCAAAGATCTACATTGATTGGGAAGGTGAGATGGACCAGTATTTTGACTGGTTTGAGATGAGTGAAGAGCGCAAGTGTAAGTTTGCAAAGCTTAAACTTGTGTGCCAAGCTAGGTTATATTGGGAAAACATTGAGAGACTCACTAGACAGAGAGGTGATGTGCCCATAGTGACCTGGCGAGCTATGAAACTTAGGCTTAGGGAGAAATACCTTCCTATGTCCTACCACCAAAGACTCCTAGATCAATGGCAAAGACTTACTCAAGGAAATAGGAGTGTCGTAGAGTACATAGCGAAGTTTGACGAATTCGTTATGAGGTGCAATGTTGATGAATCTGAGTCGGTGACCTTGTCTAGATTTAGAGCTGGACTGAGGGAAGAAATTCAAAGAGAATTGTTCATGCGAGAGGTACATGACCTAGAATTGGCCTATCAAATAGCTAGGGATGCTGAGAGATTCCATAGAGGTCCAGTCTATCGTAGGCCCGAAGCCCCTAGGACTAGTGCACCTTATCAGCAGTCAGGATCCAATCAGCCTAGATTCAACTGACCCAATCCTAATGTGCCTGTGACCCGTAGAGATGACAAGGGAAAAACACCTGAGACCCAAAGAACTCCAAACGCATGTTTCAAGTGTAACAAAGTGGGTCACTATTCTAGCAACTGTCCTAATAGAGCCCTACACATAGGCGAAGTAGAAGAGGAAGCCGTAGAATCCCAAGGTGAATTTGAGGAGGAAGTATATCAGGCAGATGAGAACTTGGCTGAAGAGTATGAGGATGAGGAAGTCCTGGTAGATCAAGATCTGTTAGGAGTGGTTAGGTGTATTCTCACCCAAGCTAAAACCCAAGAAGATTGGCATAGGACTAGCATCCTACAGACATTCATTAAGATAGGTGAGAAAGTATGCAAAGTCATTTTAGATAGTGGTAGCTGTGTCAATGCCATATCCACCAACACAGTTAAAAACCTAGGATTGCCCACCGTACCCCATCCTAATCCCTATAAGGTATCCTGGATAGACTCAACCACGATTTCCATTAAGTCTAGGTGCCTAGTAACCATTCAGTTCCAATCTTACTTGGAGAAAGTATGGTGCGATGTACTTCCAATGGGAGTAAGTAGCATAATTTTAGGCCGACCATGGTTGTACGATCTTGACGTAACACTCTATGGTCATTCTAATTCATGCTCGTTTACTCATAATGGAAAGAAGATTGTAATCCATTCTTCTCCACCTAAGAACCCCATTAAGAGAGGATCAAGCCAATTGAGTGATAAGAAAAAGGGGATAAACGTGATCACTGCTAGAGAAATGGAGAAAGAAATTAACAATGGGTCACCTGTTTGGATTTTGACCATTAAGGATCATCAAGAACCTCTTTCAAAAGAACAACCTCAAGAAGTCAATGAAGTGCTAGAGGAGTTCAAAGACGTGTTCCCCGATGACTTGCCCAACCAACTCCCACCTCTTAGGGATATACAACATGCGATAGACTTAGTCCCTGGAGCAACCCTACCGAACCTTCCCCATTATAGAATGAACCCTACCGAGCACCAAGAATTACAACGCCAAGTAGGAGAACTCCTAAAGAAAGGATTCATTAGGGAGAGTTTGAGTCCATGCGCAGTCCCAACCTTACTTACCCCTAAGAAAGATGGCACATGGAGAATGTGTGTTGATAGTCGTGCCATAAATAAAATCACAGTGAAGTATAGGTTTCCCATCCCCCGCTTGGATGATATGTTAGATATGATGGCCGGTGCAACTATATTTTCTAAGATTGACCTGAAGAGCGGCTATCACCAAGTTAGGATCAGACCAGGGGATGAATGGAAGACTGCCTTTAAAACTAAGGACGGATTATTTGAATGGGTAGTCATGCCTTTTGGGTTATCAAACGCCCCTAGCACTTTTATGCGAATCATGAACCAAGTCCTACGAGCCTTTATTGGAAAATTTGTTGTCGTTTACTTTGACGACATACTTGTCTATAGTAGGACTAGAGAAGATCATCAACAACATCTGAGGCAGGTATGTTTAGCACTTAGGAAAGATAACCTCTATGCCAATCTAAAGAAATGTGCTTTCATGACTACTAGAGTTATCTTCCTAGGATTTGTTGTGACCCCTGAAGGAGTATCCGCTGACCCTGAGAAGGTTAAGGCAATTGTAGAGTGGCCAACACCCAATAATATTCACGAAGTAAGAAGTTTTCATGGCCTCGCTACATTTTATCAAAGATTTATTAGAGGGTTTAGCACCATAGTTGCTCCTATCACGGATTGTATTAGGAAGGGCCACTTTGAATGGACGAAGTCAGCTGATAAGGCCTTCCTTCACATCAAAGATAAGATGACCCAAGCACCAGTCTTAAGACTACCCGATTTTTCTAAGGTCTTTGAAGTAGCATGCGATGCTTCGGGAGTAGGTATTGGTGGAGTTCTGAGTCAAGAGAACCATCCCGTAGCATTCTTTAGTGAGAAATTAATGAAGCCAGGAAAAAATACTCCACATATGATCGGGAGCTTTATGCGGTAGTGCAAGCATTAAGGTATTGGAGGCATTATCTCCTACCGCAAGAATTTGTTTTATTTTCAGACCATGAAGCCCTTAGGTTTTTGAGTTCCCAAAAGAAACTAAACCCTAGGCATGCCAAATGGGTAGAGTACATCCAATCCTATATGTTTGTCCTAAAGCATCAATCAGGAATCGATAATAAGGTCGCTGATGCCCTAAGTCGTAGAACGTTACTTTTAACTTCAGTCAGTACTGAAGTCATAGGTTTTGAAAGACTTAAGGAGCAGTACGAAACCTGTCCAGATTTTGATGAAATTTATCAGGTTTTGCGTCAAGGACCATCTAGTGATCATAGTGACTATACCCTTCTAGATGGTTATCTTTTTAGAGAGAATAGGCTTTGCATCCCAAGAACCTCCTTAAGAGATTTTTTAGTTTGGGAGATACATGCGGGAGGTTTGGCTGGCCACTTCGGACGAAACAAGACTATCTTGGCTGTTGAGGAACAATTTTACTGGCCAGGTCTTAAGAAACAAGTAGCAAACATTGTAGCCCGATGTAGGACATGTGCTGTTGCAAAGCAACAAAAGAAGAATACCGGGCTATACAATCCATTACCTGTACCTGAGTGTCCATGGCAGGATCTAAGCATGGACTTTGTTCTAGGATTACCCAAGACCATTCGAAAACATGATTCAATCTTTGTGGTGGTCGACCGGTTTTCAAAAATGGCCCATTTCATACCTTGCTCCCAAACTTCCGATGCCTCTAGGATAGCCAAACTCTTTCTTGATCAAGTAGTCAGACTCCACGGGTTACCAAAAACTATTGTTTCTGATAGGGATGTCCGCTTCACAAGTTACTTCTGGAAAACCCTTTGGTACCTATTAGGAACCAGACTGAAATTCTCCACTGCCTACCATCCCCAGACTGATGGACAAACCGAGGTTGTAAATAGAAGTCTAGGGAACTTGCTAAGATGCCTAGTGGGAGAAAGTCTAGGGAACTGGGATTTGTTATTGCCACGTGCTGAGTTCGCTTACAACAGTTCGGTCAATCGATCTACGGGCAAAAGTCCCTTTGAGATAGTCCATGGTTGCAAGCCTAGGAAGCCTTTAGATCTAATCCCACTACCTATTCACACATGAGTCTCTGAGTCTGCTGAGTCTTTTGCACAGCATGTCACAAATCTACATAAAGAAATCAGTAATAAGATCAACCTGAGCAATGAAACTTACAAACACTTAGCTGACTCACATAAGAGGGCTAAAGAATTCTGTGAAGGGGATTATGCGATGATTAGGCTCAACCATGAACGGTTTCCCCCTGGAACCATAAAGAAGCTGCATGCCCGCGGAGAGGGACCTTTTAAGATCTTAAAAAAATAGGGCCTAATGCATATGTTTTGGAACTTCCACCTGATATGGGTATTAGTACAACCTTCAATGTTTCAGACCTAGTAGAATACAAAGAACCACTACTAATACCTAGTGAGCCTTTTGAGCCAGAAACTTTCATTGAGAGTGAACATATTTCCGAGTGTCCACCACCAACCTTACCTGAGCAGAGAGAGAGGATTGAGAGAATCCTGGATGACAAGATCATTACTACCAGGAATAAGGACTATCAGCGATACCTGGTTCAATGGCAAGGTCGACCTGAGTCCGACAACTCTTGGATTACTCGAGAGGACCTGCAAAGACTTAACCCAGACTTGTTCGAGCATTACCAGGGCAAAACTGAACCATACTCGACTGGGTCGAGTTCTGCCCACCCCAGGAGAATTGGTGTGGACACCAGAAGCCGAAAGAAACTTCACTCCAACAAGGTTAGCCTTATCCCAATTTGGATCGAAGATAATTAGGTTACCTTGTATCCTTTAGTTCAAAAATATTTTATTTTCAAGAGTCTTTTCCTTTTCAAGAGTCCTGTAATTAATTTTGAGTTTCAAATCAAGAGTGTTTATTGAGTCCTGTAATTACTTTTAAAATTTAATTTCCTGTAAGTCCATTTCAAGTTTTAAAGTCTAGGTCAGTCAAGTCAGTTCAGTTGAGTTAAGTCTAATTCAGTTGAGTTAAGTCTAATCAAGTCTTAAAGCCATGAAAGCCAGCAACAAGACTCAAATTCTAGACCCCAGAATTTGACCACATGAAGAAGAGAAGACACATCAACCAAGCAAGAGAAAAGGACCATCAACTAGGACCACTGGGCGCCACATGTCATTCTTATCCAAGTAGAAGACCACCTCACCATGCCATGTCATCAGGTGCCACTTCACCAGCCACCTCATCACCCTTTGGGCGCCAACAAGGAAGATTCAAATTCAAGGAGGTTGGCCACGTCCCTCCAAGTCCTCCACCAAATCCTCCAACCCCCCCACATCCCTCCAAACTCTCCACCAAATCCTCCAACCCCCCTTGTAATCCTCCTCGATTTGGGGAGTTTTAAATTTAAAAGCTAGCTTTGTGAGGCTATTAAAAGTCTTGGACGCCCATTGTAAAAGAGATTGATTTTGGAAATGAATGAAGTTTGAAGTGAAGTTGTCTTGAGTTTTATGTGTGAAATTTTTCCTATCTTCTTCTTCCACGCCCAAAGCCACTCTCTTCCCTAGCAATTCATCATCCAAGCTCAAGGCTAAGGCATTGGAGTCGGCCAGATCTTCTCAATTATCTTTTCTTTGTTCACAAGTTCTCCCATCCCTTCTTTATGTTTGCATCCTTCAACCTTAACTTTGATCTTCATTGCAGGGTCCTTCGAAGTCCTTGAGTTGTGAACAGGGTTCCCCTTGACAATGAACCAACAAGCTGAAGCCCAAGTCCAGGGTTCTGATCACTATTATCCAAGTTCTCCAGTCCAGAGCATCAGTAGTTTCAAGTTTTGAATCATAGGAAGGTTGGAAAACTCATCAAGGTAAGTCCTCAATCATTAGCCCCTATTGTCTAGATCTTCTTCCTTCTTAGTTTTAGAGTTGTGTCTAATCATGTAATAGTCCCTTTTCGTATAATCCTTAAATCTTATTAAGATGAGTACAATGCTAAGTATAATTAGGTTTCATTGCTCTACAAAACCCCATATTCAAAACATTAATCATATGCGTGCCGCATCACCTAGGGAGAATGATACCGCCGCCACCGCCGCTACTGTCGCTGAACCTACCATCACACTGGGGTTGCAGCAGTTCCAGACCTTAGTAAACTGCATCAAAATGCTCACTACTGCAGTTCAGTGTTTCCAGGAAGCAATCGATAACTGGCAGCAACTACCGGCTATTTCCTGCAACATCCTTTGACTGCTGCTGAGGGTGGCCGATGGCCGGAGGTCCCTCGGCATTGTTCTCACGTCGCCACGGAGCCCCAGAGGTCATTGGGCGATCGCACCGACGGCAAAAGGGCAAGGTCTGCCTCGCCTTCCTACGCTGAATCCATTCCAGCTGGCGGTCGGCCTGCTGTCGAACCTCCGAGGGACCATGTCAGTAAGATCATGCGCATGGAGGAGCACATTATCGAAATCGCCCTCCGGTAGAAGGCCGAAGGGGGACAGGTATACGACTCCCGTCCCTCATTCTCTGATGAGATCCTAGCGGAGACGATTCCCCGCCATTTCAAGATTCCACAGGTGGACCCTACGATGGTACCACTGATCCGATGGACCATCTTGGCACATACAAGGCCCATATGATGGTACAAGGCACCTCTGTTGCCCTCCACTGCATCGCCTTCCCTGCCACCCTTAAGAAGACCACCCGGATGTGGTTCTCCGCCATCTGGCCAGGTATGATCCACTCCTTTTCTCAACTCGAATCACTTTTTCTTTCCCATTTCAGGACTTGCAATCGGATCCTGAGGAATACTGACTGCCTCTTCCTCGTGCTGCAAAAGAAGGGAGATAGCCTTCGGGATTTCATGGCCCATTTCAACTCAGCGGTTATGGAAGTCCCGGATTTGAATGAGGCTGTGGCCATGTCAGCCTTCAAGCAAGGGCTCTGCTCGTCTAGGCTGACCTTCTCCCTGGACAAGAAACATTAGACAAGCTACAGCAAACTCCTAGCCAAAGCGCAGAAGTATGCCCTAGCAGAGGAACAGGCGACTGGCCGACCTCAAGCTGAGGGAAGGCCGACCCCCAAGAAGCGGAGCGATAAGGCTCCTGAGGTCCGACCTCTGAGTGATAGTCGGTGGTTGACTCAGCACCGAAGTTCGAAGCCGAGGGACTTCCCCCGGAGGTTTGAGAGCTATGCTCCTTTGTCCCTACCAAGAGAGAAGATCCTGATGGAGATCGAGAATGAGGCCTTTCTGTAAAGGCCCCAGCCGATGAGGGGTCCCCCTGCCCAAAGAAATAAAGATAAATTCTGTAAGTACCATAAGGACCACGGGCACAGTACTGAAGAGTGCCTGTAGCTGAAAGACGCCATTGAAGACCTCATCCGAAGGGGGTACCTTGCAAGTACATCCGACCCTATTGGGATCGGGCCGAAGCGTCAAATGCCAGAAACCCTCAGGAGGAAACGGAGCTCCCCAATCAGAGGCCGACCGACGGGGATGTCGACATGCTGCATCGGCAGTCCGGAGGGAGCTATGAGGATGGGCTCGATATTGCTAAGAGGTCCAGGGGCTCCAATGCAATCACCTTCTCTAATGAAGTTCTTCTAGAGAATCATGTTTTTGAAAATGACCCTGTAGTCATGTCAGCAGTGATTGCTAACTACGATGTAAGGAGAATACTAATAGATAATGGAAGCTCAACAGAGGTGTTGCTGTATGATGCTTTTGTGAGAATGAATTTGTCCAGATCCATGTTGCGAGAATCCTCTGCACCGCTAACAGGCTTCGAGAGCAACTCCATCGGAGTAGAAGGGGAGATAGTTCTCCTTGTGACAGTCGGGACGGAGCCTTTCCAGAAAACCCTCTCAATAAACTTTGTGGTCATCCAGACGACCTCGCCTTATAATGCCATCTTGGGCTGACCGGCCCTTAACAAATTCAGAGCCATTGCATCTACTTATCATTTGTTCGCTAAATTTTTGACCAGGAGTGGGGTCGGAGTGATGAGGGGAGACCGATGGATGGCCAGGCAGTGTCTAACCATTCTGAACCAATAGTTAGAAGGCTGTCCCACTCTGGAGCAACTTGACCCAAGGGCTAAAGTCGATGGCCTTGGTCAGCCAGGAGAAAAGATTCTGTTTGTCCCCCTTCGGGAGGACGATCCCACCAAAGTTCTTCAGATTGGGGGTTCCCTCAGTGAAGACATTAAGTCAGAACTTATCAACTTTTTCAAAAATAATGCCGACGTCTTTGCTTGGTCGGCATCGGACATGCCTGGAATACCGTTGGAGGTCATCACTCACCAGCTCAAGGTGGATCCGACTTATCGACCTATCCGACAGAAGAAGAGAAGTTTTGCCACCGAAAGGCAGAGAGCCATCGATGAGGAAATGAAGAAGCTCTGTGATGCTGGCTTCATCAGGGAAGTCCACTATCTTGAGTGGCTAGCGAATGTTGTTATGGTAAAGAAGGCCAACAGAAAATGGAGGATCTGTGTAGATTATACCGACCTCAACAAGGCCTGTCCGAAGGATAGCTTTCCAATGCCCAAGATTGATCAACTAGTGGATGCCACGGCCGGCCACCAGCTTCTCAGCTTTATGGACGCTTTCTCCGGCTACAACCAAATAAAAATGCATTCGATAGATGAGGAGAAGACTGCCTTTGTCACCGACAAGTGTCTTTACTGTTATCGGATGATGCCCTTCGGCTTGAAGAACGCCGGTGCCACTTTTCAAAGGCTGATCAATCAAGTGTTTGACGATCAGCTGGATAGGAACATGGAGGCCTATGTGGATGACATGATAGTGAAGAGTCTCCATAAGGCCGACCATATCAGGGACTTGCGAGAATCCTTTGATGCACTCAGGCGCCATCGGATGAAACTGAACCCCATGAAGTATACTTTTGGGGTAACCTTTGGCAAGTTCCTTGGTTTTTTGGTCACACAGAGGGGAATTGAAGTGAACCCCGACAAGATAAAGGCCATCACTGAGATGGCGCATCCGACCAACAAAAAGCAGGTGCAAGAGCTCACCGGCTGAATTGCCTCTCTCAGCCATTTTATTTCCCATTGGGTCGAAAGGTCTCTGCCATTCTTCAAGACCCTTTGCCGGTCAGAGAGTTTTGTTTGGACTGATGAATGTCAGTCAACTTTCAAAGCCCTGAAAGAATACTTGAAGAACCCTCCAATGCTAGCCAAGCTAACGGAGGGGGAACCCTTGTACCTCTATCTTTCGGCGTCGGACAAAGTGATCGATGCCATCCTTTTACGAGTCAGAGAGGATGGACAGTAGAAGCCCATCTATTATATCAGCAAAGTCCTCCATGATGCCGAAACAAGATACCCCAAGATGCAAAAGTTGATATATTCTTTGGTCACGTTCGCCAAGCAGCTCCGACCGTATTTCCAGGCACATCCAATTATGGTGATGACCGACCAACCCCTCAAGGCAATCCTTCGGAGCCTAGACACATCCGGACAACTCTCCAAGTGGGCTATCAAGTTAGGCAAATTTGACATCTCTTTCCAGCCACAATCTTCCTTGAAGGCCCAAGTAATCGCTGACTTCATTGTAGAGTGTACATGGAGACAAGAGACACCCCTCAAATGGCCGAAGTACCTGAAGCCGAACCAGCTTGGACCCTCCATGTGGACGGAGCGTCCAACCTTACGGGCTGTGGGGCTGGACTGATCCTGGCCGATCCGGATGGAGAAAGCCTGGAGTTTGCATTGCATTTTTTATTTCAGGTGTCAAACAATCAGGTGGAGTACGAAGCCCTCCTCGCGGGGCTACGAATTGCCAATGAACTGGGCATCAACCGACTCAGAGTCTTCTCTGACTCATAACTGGTGGTTAATCAAGTAAAGAGGGAATTTGAAGCGAGGGATCCGACCCTGACAAAATACTTGAACAAGGTACAAAACCTTATCTCTTAGCTCAGATTTTTTGAAATCCTCCACATACCTCGTCTGCAGAACTCTCAGGCAGACGCTCTATCAAGATTGGCCACGGCCGCCATCAGCACTTCCGATCGAACTTTTGTGGAGCATCTACAGCACCCAAGTATTACGGAAGAGTCGATCGAGGTCCACCAGGTGGAACAAGAAACTTCTTGGATGGATCTGATCCTGCTTTCTTGACTAAGGGAACTCTTTCGGAAGATCCGATGGAGGCCAAGCGAGTGCGCTCGATGGCCTCTAAGTACGTCGTCCTCGATGGTGTCCTGTATAAGTGGTCATTCTCACAGCCGCTGTTGAAATGCTTGGGGCTGACAGACGCCAACTATGCGCTCAGAGAAGTCCATGAAGGCATCTATGGCGACCATCTTGGAGGAAGGTCCTTTGCTTACAAGATCATTCGATAGGGGTATTATTGGACTATCATTCAGAAAGACTCGTCGGACTTCGTCTGGAGGTGCAAACGCATGTCAAAGGTACTCCATTATACAAAGGAGGCCCACCAGTGAGATGACTGCGATCACTGCCCCATGGCCGTTCGCATAGTGGGGGATGGATATCTTGGGACCCATTCCCCCAGCATCCGGGCAATGAAAATTTTTGCTTGTGGCCATCGACTACTTCACCAAATAGGTAGAGGCCGAACCACTAGCACAGATAATAGAGGTCAAGGTGGAGAACTTCGTCCGGAATAACATCATCTTTCGGTTCTGGTGCGGGCACCAGGATCAGACGAAGACTTCAGGGTTCCATTTGGATCTTTGATTGACCTTGCCCGAGATAATTAGGATTTCAAGTTTAGTAATAAAGTTGACCTGGTCAACGTGAGGTTGTATTTTTATTTTGAGTCTGTAGTCCTTTTGGGACCTTTGCATTTCAATTCAATTGAGTCATGTCGACTCAGTCTGTCATTTGTTTGAGTAATGGTCAAAGTCAAGAGGGCTATTGAAGACCCAAGACAAGAGGCCATATCTCTTTGCCAAAGGGTGCCACATTTTTCTTCCATGATCCAACTACAAGTGGGTGCCACACTCCCTGCCACATCTCCATCCAGTGTCTTTGGTCCCCACACCATAAAAAGTAAGTTCCCCTTTTTCTTGCACCACTTGGGGGAGAAATCCATCAAGATACCTCAATCCAAGAGGAGCCAACTTCTTTCCAGATAAACCCAAGCCAGGATGGCAAGGATTTTTCTTGAAGAGAGGATCAAGGAGGTGCCCCACAATGTTCCATAAAAATCCAAGTTATAAAAGGGAAGAGAGCATGTCTTGGGGAGAAAATCAAGGAGGCACCCAAAAGTTTTCTAAAGTGCCAATGCCATGAAAAGAAAGGAGCAACACTGGGGAGCAAGGCTAGGAGGCGCCATTCTTGCCATTTGGAGCCCCATCAACATTTAAGGAAGCTTTTGGCCGGCCATTAAGAGGAGGATTTGATTCTACATGCCTAATTGAGTCCATCCCATTAGTCCCACATGGGAAGATGTAAAAACTTGATTCTTGTAAAGGTCTATAAAAATAGACCCCTCTTGTATGTTTTAGGATAATGATGAATGAAATCAATTTCTTTGTGAGCAACTTTGTGTTTCTCTCTTCCGCACTTGTATTCAAGTGTTGAGCTCCATGAGGGAGTAAATCCGGGTTCCCTAGGAACCTTGAGGAGGTGTGAGATCTCAAACCCCAAACCCTAGCTTAGTCCACCCATCTCTACTCCACCACCACCAAACCCTAGCCGCCCACCATCTTTCCTCCAATCACCATCCAAACCCTAATTTTCCATCTATATCCCATGACCCCTCTCTTCCACATAGACGCCGGCCACCAGCATCCAGGTTCAGATCAACTGTTTCAATTACAGAGCAAGTTCAAAGAAAAGTCAGATCAGAATCAAGATCTCCAGAACTTCTACATCCAACAATCTTCATTAAGTCCTCAGGTCAGTGTCTTTCTTGAGTTTCTGGTTCTTCTTTTGTTCTTCTTCTTCTAGATCCTGAGTTCGAGAAGAAGGCCAACCTTGCCATAGGACTACAATCCGAGGATCCATTACGAAGATACTCCATCTCCAAGGATCCTACAATATGCTCGAGAGTATCCTTCAATTGAAGCAATGAGAGATATCACAGTCAGGTATAAAACCTTCTCTTCTCTCTTCGTCTGTTCTTGAAAGAGGAGTAAACCCTAGATCTGGGGGTTTCTCAATCCCCAGCGATCCTACTTCTGAGTTACTCTGAAATCCACTCCTTTTAATTATGCTTTCTATCATTTCTTAGTTTCTTTCAACATTAGTTATCTTTCCTTTGAGTCAAAGCCGGCTTATGAAAAATATATATATATATATAAAATAATTAGTCTTAATTTACTTCCGCATCGCATCATTTTATTTGTTCTGCATCATTTTGGTATCAGAGCCCTGTCTAGGGTCTTGCGTGTTTGATTGTTTTTCGTTCCTTTTTACTTTTGCTGCCTGGAGTAGACTCCCCTGGCCGTCCGGTCCTAGGAACAAGCGAGACGTAAGCCTCCTCCTCCATTCCACGGGAGTTCCTAGGGGTGTAGGGGTGCCGCTGGGTTATAACTTCTAGGCAAGGGTTGTAAACGGGACACACGTTCTGTTTTCTGCCAGTAACTGCCCTGTATCCAAATTGTTTCTCCTACAGAAAATTCTAAATTAAGTAGGTCTTATTTTTCTGGAACTAATATAATTGAAAGTAATTTACATAAAATTTTTATGATTTATTAACTTCTGTAAATTTTTTGAGATCAATTTTACTGATGTTCTGCTTTTTATTTTCTGCAAGCTATTTTTTTTATTTTAGTGTGCATAAATTGAATCTATCTTAAGGGCACCGAAGTTGCAACATAAGAGGAGGAGTGAGACCCTCTCCTTAGCCCAAAACCACCTCCCGTGCATTCGAACCTAAGCCTTTAATCTTAAAATTAATTAGACCTAACTTGCCCTAGTGGGCTAGGGACACCAACTGGTTGGGTCTAGGCTAGTGTTGAGTCAGTTTGTCTAGTTACTCTGTGTGTGCTTTGTACTCAATGTCTAGAACGGTGGTTCAGGGATTCTATCCCGAAGAGCTTGTGTGCTGGTCCGCCTACCTGGCCAATCACTGATTGGTGTCTAGGTTTGGCAATTAGAGACCTAACACTCCCCTTACACCTGTCTGGCTAAGTCCCGAGTTACTACAGGCTAGCTTGCCACTCTGATTGGGCATCTAGTTTGGGCTCTAGGTCTAGTTAGCCCGTAGTCGTTTCAGTCGAGTCTCATTTGGTGTGCTTGCTTGCATCATCATGTCCACCCGGAAAGGAGTACCCTACCAACCTGGTCAAACCCAACCTGATTTAGAGGCCATGATTAGAACTCTTACCGAAAGTATGACCAAATTGAGTCAGGATATGACTGATACTGTTGCCCAGTTTAGGAATCCAGTCCGTGAGGATCTTACCCAGCTTAGGGATCGAGTCCAAGTACTTGAGGAACCTAGACATCAGAATTGGACTCCTGACCCAGATTTTAATGTGCCTCAACCTCACCCACACCAGGAGCCTAGGAGGACCTTATACCGTGATCCCAAGCCTAACCCTAGGAAGCCTAACCATGATATCTATAGTGTGGATCGTGTCTATGAGAGATCCTTACAATATTCTAGACCAGTCACTCAACAACCCAAGTCTTCTAGATCAAGCCATTTAGATCCACACCCATGCCCAAGTAAGGTCTCTACTAGCTTGAAACCCAGTGTGACCCAGGTTCCTATATCGCAAGAATGTTGGTTTTGTGGAGAAAGAGGCCATAAATCTAGTCAGTGCCCATGCATAGGACTGGCTTGTGCACAGCTAAGTAGTAAGAATCCTAAGGATGACATTAATGAGGGAGAACCCAAGCCTACCAATGAGGAAGAAAGGTTAGGTATGACAAGCCCAGAATTAGTTGACCCGATTACCACTGACCCGAAACCCATTGAAGATGGCATCGAGGAAGTATATGATGCTGGCTTGAGTCTAGTTGATGAATATGAGGGGGAAGAACTTGAAGAATGTGACATCGATACTATTGGTTCCTTACCTGAGGAGACCTTGGAGAGCAACCAAGTGGTAGGACCTAGTTCAGAAACTCAAGAGATTTGTGAGAACCAGGTTCCATTAGTTAAATACCCCCAGGAAGAACTCATAGTGTTAGCCCGAGCTATCAGTTCGTACCCTCTAATGACAGTCATTCCCCAAGTACCAATTGAACATCTTTGCACTGAACTGTTTAAGTTTGCCCACCCTATGGTAGATCCTCTCCTTAGGATGACTGAATCAAGCCTCTTATAATTGGACCTTGTCCCATGCCCAGCCACTAAGGTCTCTCCCGTAATCTTAGTTGAACATCCTTGTCTTGAGCGGATTGATTCACCCAGTCCTGTAGAAGTCCTCCTTATGGCCCTAGACCCCTTCCTTCGCATGACTGACCTACCATTCTATAGAGTATACCTTTCTGCACCCATAGGTCAAATTTCAAGTCTTGAGGTCATCATCCATAGGCCTTTCCATTAATCATTCTCTAATCCATTTCTTGAGAAAGTGGATCATTATTTGCTTAGAGAACAAACCTTAACTGTTGCAATCACATGTCCTAGGCTACTCCCCGAACCATCTCTTGATCCATTCCTGGGAGTAGCAAACTTTTCCTTTCGTAAGGATGACCAGTTGACACTCATAGATCACCATTCAAACCTTCAAGTCACCACCTTTAGTCAGCAGATAATTCGAGACTCCACCTCATATTTCCTCCCTTTCTCTAGAACTTCCAATGCTTCTTACACCATCCAAGTATACTTTGTCGAAGTCTTTAGAGTGAACCACGTGTCAGTACCTATTAGGTTTGACACCTACTTCTGGAAGACCTTATGGCACCTACTAGGTACCCATGATAAGTTTTCATGCTCTGCATGCCATCCTCCGACCCAAGGTCAAACCTAGAGAGCCGTAGTTTGTTAGGTTTAGACCTAGGGTTCCTTTGAATAAAGTCCATTCTTTAGGAATGCGTCGTCAGTCGAGTTTAGGACATTGACTCAGATTTTGGTTGAGTGAGAATACCAGGAATTGGGATTTATATTTTCCAAGGGCTGAATTTGCATATAATAACTCGGTCAATAGGTCTATAGGTAAAAGCCCTTTTGAGATTGTTCATGTGATGCAGGACGAAAGCTCTGAAACCAAAAATGATGCAGAACGAATATGTGGAATGCGGAAGCAAATTAAAATTAATGTTTTTTTTTATTATATATATTTTAAGAAGTCGGCTTTGACTCAAAGAAAAGTTAAACTAAATTGAAAGAAACTATGTAATAATTGAAAGCACAATTTAAAGAAACCAGGTTATCAGAGTAGTTCAGAAGTAAAGGATCGCTGGGGGTTGAGAAACTCCCAGACCTAGGGTTTCGCTCTGAACTTTCAACAGGACAGAAGTAAAGAGAAGAGAAGGGTTACAGACCAGGCAGTGATCTTCACAGAGTTTAGTGGAAGGACTCTCTTGAGCAGATTGTTAGATCCCCGGATTCAGATATCTTCGCAATGGATCCTCCAATACTGGCCCTTTGGCAGAGTTGGCTTCTTCTGAACTCAAGATCTGGGAAAGAAGAAGAACAAGTTATGGAACCAGATACTCAAGGAAGGATTTACCAGATAGAAGAACTTGAAAGCTGATGTTGCTGAAATCCTGATTCTCCTGGATGCTGATCTGACTTCCTCTGAGATTTTCTCTGTCTTCGAAGTTGCCGAACTGGACCTGGATGCTGGTGGTCGGCCTCTACTTGGAGAGAGGGGCTGTGAGAGATGGGGTAGGCTAGGGTTTGGTGGAATGGAGAGGATGATGGGCGGCTAGGGTTTGGAAGTGAAGTGGCTAACCTAGGGTTTTGGGGTTGGAGATCTCACACCTCCTCAAGGTTCCTAAGGAACCCGGATTTACTCCCTCACGGAGCTCAACACCTGGATGCAAGTACGGAAGAGAAAAACATAAAGTTGCTCACACAAAATTTGAATTCATTCATCAGTTCTTTTTTAAAACTTACAAGAGGGGTTTATTTTATAGGTCTTTATAAGAGGTCAGGGTTTTACATCTTCCCATGTGGGACTAATAGGATGGATCTTCAAATTAGGCTTGTAGAATCAAATCCTTCTCATATGGCCGGCCAAGAGCTTCCATAAGTGTTGATTGGCAGCTCCAAATGGTAAGTAGGTGGCGCCTCCTAGCCTTGCTCTTCAAGAAAAATTTTTTTCCTTCCATGCTTGGTTTTATTTGGAAGTATTTGGGCGCCTCCTAGTTTTGCTCCCCAAGTTTTGGCTTCTTCCTTTCATGGCTCAACTCTTTTGGACACCTCCTTTTCTTTCTCCCCAAGTCATGGCTCTTCCCAACTTTGCTTTGGTCTTTTTAGGCATGGGTTGGGCGCCCCCTTGAAGTGCTCCCCAAGAAATGCATCTTTCCTCCTTTAGCTTGGCCTTTTAAGGTATATATGGGGCGCCTCCTTGATTTTGTCTTCAAGAAAAATTCTTGCTCCCTTGGGTGTGGGGACCAAGACACTGGGATGGAGATGTGGCGCCTCCTGGACTCTGGCGTGTGGCTGGGAGTGTGGCGCCCAATTGCTTGAGCCTGGGAGAAAAATGTGGCACCCTGGACCTTGATTTGAAAAAGGTGGCACCAACCTGGAGAAGACCTAGGCCACTACTAGGACTTGTACTGAGTCAACATGACTCAATAAAATTTAAATTATAGACTCAAGACTAAAATTGAGTTGACCAAGTAAACCCTTATTACAAAACCAGAAAATCCTAATTCTTCGGGCAAGGTCAATCAGAGATCCAGATGGCCCTGAAGTCTTCTTCTGAGTCTGGTGCCCGCACCAATTCTCCAGGGATGGGAGGAACTTGACCCTGTCGAGTATGGATCAAGTTGGCTCTGGTATCTCTCCAAGAGGTCTGGGTCGAATTCTTGTAATTCTTCTCGGGAGATCCAAGAGTCATCAGAATCTGGCCTTCCTTGCCAGCGGACCAGGTATCTTTGGTATCCTTGATTACGAGTAGAGATAACCTGATCATCCAGGATCTTTTCAATTTGCTCTTTCCTCACAGGCCAGTTTGTTGGTGGACACACAGGGTTGGGATCACTCTCAATAACAGGATTAGGTTTCAAAGGCTTACTAGGAATCACAGCTGGCTCCCTATACTCTACTAAGTCTGTAATGTTGAAAGTAGAGCTATTGCCTAGTTCTGGAGGCAACTCGAGCACATAGGCATTGGATCCAACTCTCTTAACTACTCTAAATGGTCCAGCTCCTTTAGCATGTGACTTTCTAACGGTTCCAGGAAAAAATTGCTCAGGCCTTAACCTAATCATTTCTCTCTCAACAAAAGTTTTGACTCGTCTTTGAGAATCAGCCAACTTCTTATAAGTTTCATTACTTAAAGTTATTTTGGCATGAATTTCTTTATGCAAGTCCTTTACATGCTATGCAAGTGCATCAAGAGACTTGTGTGTGTGGGCTAATAGTGAAATCAGATCAAGTGGTGTGTGAGGCTTGTATCCATGAACAATTTCAAAGGGACTCTAGCCTATAGACCTATTGGTCGAAATATTGAATGCAATTTTAGCCCTGGACCAAATACAAATTCCAATTCCTGGTGCTCTCAATCAAATCAAAATCTGAGCCAAAGCCTAGTAAAGGGTCAAGAAAAACTAAATTAGACTGACGACGCATTCCTAGAGAATGGACTTTATTCCAAAGGAACCCTAGGTCTAAACCTAACAAACTACGGCTCTCTAGGTTTGACCTTGGGTCGGAGGATGGTATGCAGAGCATGAAAACTTATCATGGGTGCCTAGTAGGTGCCATAAGGTCTTCCAGAAGTAGGTGGCAAACCTAATAGGTTCAGACATGTGGTTCACTCTAAAGACTTCGACAAAGTATACTTGGATGGTGTAAGAAGCATTGGAAGTCCTAGAGAAAGGGAGGAAATATGAGGCGGAGTCTCGAATTACCTGCTGACTAAAGGTGGAGTCCTGAAGGTTTGAATGGTGATCTATGAGTGTCAACCGGTCATCCTTACGAAAGGAAAAGTTTGCTACTCCTAGGAATGGATCAAGAGATGGTTCGGGGAGTAGCCTAGGACATGTGATTGCAACAGTTAAGGTTTGTTCTCTAAGCAAATAATGATCCACTTTCTCAAGAGATGGATTAGAGAATGATTCATGGAAGGGTCTATGGATGATGACCTCAAGACTTGAAATTTGACCTATGGGTGAGGAAAGGTATACTCTATAGAATTGTAGCTCAGTCATGCGAAGGAAGGGGTCTGGGGCCATAAGGAGGACTTCTACAGGACTGGGTGAATCAATCCGCTCAAGAAAAGGATGTCCAACTGAGATTACGGGAGAGACCTTAGTGGCTGAGCATGGGACAAGGTCCAATTATAAGAGGCTTGATTCAGTCATCCTAAGGAGAGGATCTACCATAGGGTGGGCAAACTTAAACAGTTTAGTGCAAAGATCTTCAATTGGTACTTGGAGAATGACTGTCATTAGAGGAAACGAACTGATAGCTCGGGCTAACACTATGAGTTCTTCCTGGGGGTATTTGACTAAAGGAACCTGGTTTTCACAAATCTCTTGAATTTCTGAACTAGGTCCTACCACTTGGTTGCTCTCCAAGGTCTCCTCAGGTAAGGAACTAATAGTATCGATGTCACATTCTTTAAGTTCTTCCCCCTAATATTCATCAACTAGACTCAAGCCAGCATCATATACTTCCTCGATGCCATCTTCAATGGGTTTCGGGTCAGTGGTATTGCATTTCATGTCATACCACTGGAAGTCCTCGATATATTTAGACACAGGCCTATTACCTTGTCGCAATTGGTACCATTGGTCTAAAAGTCTTTTCTCATAGGATCTACCTAGGTACCTATCTCTCAACTTACTTCTCATATATCTCCAAGTATATATTTCCTCTTTTCTTTGATAACACTCACGCTCAATAGCATACCAATGCGACCTAGCATGTTTGGTGAACTTGGTTTTGGCCAACCTAACTTGTCCTAATTCCGATATGTTAGTGCACTCAAAATACCGATCCATTTGTTCTTCCCACTTAATATATGTCTCTTGTCTTCCATCAAAAGTGGGTGCATAAGGTTCGGTGTTCCTAACGGGTCCCTTTTCTGAGTCAACCAAGTATGGATATAGGCTCCTAGGGTTATGCTCGGGATTACGGTATAAGGTCCTCCTAGGCTCCTGGTGTGGGTGAGGTTGAGGCACATTAAAATCTGGGTCAGGGGTCCAATTCTGATGTCTAGGTTCCTCAAGTACTTGGACTTGATCCCTAAGCTGGGTAAGATCCTCACGGACTGGATTCCTAAACTGGGCAACAATATCAGTCATATCCTGACTCAATTTGTTCATGCTTTCGGTAAGAGTTCTAACCATGGCCTCTAAATCAGGTTGGGTTTGGCCAGGTTGGTAGGGTACTCCATTCTGGGTAGACATGATGATGCAAGCAAACACACTAAATGAGACTCGACTGAAATAACTACGGGCTAACTAGACCTAGAGCCCAAACTAGATGCCGAATCAGAGTGGCAAGCTAGCCTGTAGTAACTCGGGACTCAGCCAGGCAGGTGTAAGGGGAGTGTTAGGTCCCTAAATACCAATCCTAAACACCAATCAGAGATTGGCCAGGTAGGCGGACCAACACATAAGCGCTTCGGGATAGAATCCCTGAACCACCATTCTAGACACTGAGTATAAAGCACACACAGAGTAACTAGACAAACTGACTCAATATTAGCCTAGACCCGACTTGTTTGTGTCCCTAGCCCACTAGGGCAAATTAAGTCTAATAAATTTTAAAATTAGGCTTAGGATCGAATGAATGGGTGGTGGTTTTGGGCTAAGGAGAGGTTATCAACTCCTCCCCTTATTTTAGATGCTCAATTGCCCTTAAGATGAGTTAGGAGATGATCACTCAAAAAAATTGAATTACAGAAATATAGAAACAGAATAGCTATAATTTAACTCTCAGAAATTTCATAGAAACCAATAAATTACAGTAAAATTATGTAAAATAGATTCCATTATACTGGTTCCAGCAAAATAAAAATCATGCAATTTAGAATTAACTGCAATGAGAAACAATTCCTGTAATAGGGCAGTTACAGACTGAAAACAGAATGCTTCCCCCGTTTACAATTCCTACTACGAAGTTGTAACCCAGCGGATCCCCTACACGCCCTAGGAACACCCCATGGAATGGAAAGAGGAGGCTTGCACCTCACTTCGTTCCTAGGACCGGACATCCTGGGGAGTCTGCTTCGAGCAGACAAAGTAAAAAAGAGAGACACTCAAAACATGCAAGCAAGTCAGAAACCCTAGACAGGGCTCTGATACCAAAATTGATGCAGGACGAAAGCTCTGATACAAAATGATGCAGGACGAAAGCTCTGAAACCAAAAATGATGCAGAACGAATATGTGGAATGCGGAAGCAAATTAAAATTAATGTTTTTTTTTTTTATATATATTTTAAGAAGTCGGCTTTGACTTAAAGAAAAGTGAAACTAAATTAAAAAAAACTATGTGATAATTGAAAGCACAATTTAAAGAAACCAGGTTATCAGAGTAGTTCAGAAGTAAAAGATCGCTGGGGGTTGAGAAACTCCCAGACCTAGAGTTTCGCTCTGAACTTTCAACATGACAGAAGTAAAGAGAAGAGAAGGGTTACAGACGCAGTGATCTTCACAGAGTTTAGTGGAAGGACTCTCTTGAGTAGATTGTTGGATCCTCAGTTTCAGATATCTTCGCAATGGATCCTCCAATACTGGCCCTTTGACAGAGTTGGCTTCTTCTGAACTCAAGATCTGGGAAAGAAGAAGAACAAGTTATGGAACCAGATACTCAAGGAAGGATTTACCAGATAGAAGAACTTGAAAGCTGATGTTGCTGAAATCCTGATTCTCCTGGATGCTGATCTGACTTCCTCTGAGATTTGCTCTGTCTTCGAAGTAGCCGAACTGGACCTGGATGCTGGTGGTCGGCCTCTACTTGGAGAGAGGGGCTGTGAGAGATGGGGTAGGCTAGGGTTTGGTGGAATGGAGAGGATGATGGGCGGCTAGGGTTTGGAAGTGAAGTGGCTAACCTAGGGTTTTGGGGTTGGAGATCTCACACCTCCTCAAGGTTCCTAAGGAACCCGGATTTACTCCCTCACGGAGCTCAACACCTGGATGCAAGTGCGGAAGAGAGAAACATAAAGTTGCTCACACAAAATTTGAATTCATTCATCAGTTCTTTTTTTAAAACTTACAAGAGGGGTTTATTTTATAGGTCTTTACAAGAGGTCAGGGTTTTACATCTTCCCATGTGGGACTAATAGGATGGATCTTCAAATTAGGCTTGTAGAATCAAATCCTTCTCATATGGCCGGCCAAGAGCTTCCATAAGTGTTGATTGGCGGCTCCAAATGGTAAGTAGGTGGCGCCTCCTAGCCTTGCTCTTCAAGAAAAAATTTTTTCCTTCCATGCTTGGTTTTATTTGGAAGTATTTGGGCGCCTCCTAGTTTTGCTCCCCAAGTTTTGGCTTCTCTCTTTCATGGCTCAACTCTTTTGGACACCTCCTTTTCTTTCTCCCCAAGTCATGGCTCTTTCCAACTTTGCTTTGGTCTTTTTAGGCATGGGTTGGGCACCCCCTTGAAGTGCTCCCCAAGAAATGCCTCTTTCCTCCTTTAGCTTGGCCTTTTAAGGTATATATGGGGCACCTCCTTGATTTTGGCTTCAAGAAAAATTCTTGCTCCCTTGGGTGTGGGGGCCAAGACACTGGGATGAAGATGTGGTGCCTCCTGGACTCTGGCGTGTGGCTGGGAGTGTGGCGCCCACTTGCTTGAGCCTGGGGGAAAAATGTGGCACCCTAGACCTTGACTTGAAAAAGGTGGCACCAACCTGGAGAAGACCTAGGCCACTACTAGGACTTGTACTGAGTCAACATGACTCAACAAAATTTAAATTACAGACTCAAGACTAAATTTGAGTTGACCAAGTCAACCCTTATTACAAAACCAGAAAATCCTAATTCTTCGGGCAAGGTCAATCAGAGATCCAGATGGAGCCCTGAAGTCTTCTTCTGAGTCTGGTGCCCGCACCATCATGGGTACAAGCCTCACACACCACTTGACCTAGTTCTTTTGCCAGTCCACACATGAGTCTCCGAGTCTGCTAAAGACTTTGCACAGCATGTAAAGAATTGCATAAAGAAATTCATGCCAAAATAACTTTAAGTAATGAAACTTATAAGAAGTTGGCTGATTCTCAAAGGCAAGTCAAAACTTTTTTTGAGGGAGACTATGTAATGATTAGGTTAAGGCCTGAGCGGTTTCCTCCTGGAACCGTTAGAAAGCTACATGCTAGAGGAGCTGGACCATTTAGAGTGATGAAGAGAGTGGGACCCAATGCCTATGTGCTTGAGTTGCCTCTAGAGCTAGGCATTAGCTCCACTTTCAACATTACAGACCTAGTAGAGTACAAGGAGCTAGCTGTGATTTCCAGTGAGCCTTTTGAACCTAATACTATTTTTGAGAGTGATCCCGACCCTGTGTGTCCACCAATAAACTGGCCTGTGAGGAAAGAGCAGATTGAAAAGATCCTGGATGATCAGGTTATCTCTACTCGTAATCGAGGATACCAAAGATACCTGGTCCGCTAGCAAGGAAGGCTAGATTATGATGACTGTTGGATCTCCCGAGATGAATTACAAGAGCTGGATCCAGATCTCTTGGAGAGATACCAGAGCCAACTTGAGCCTTACTCGACAGGGTCGAGTTCCTCCCACCACAGGAGAATTGGTGCGGGCACCAGGATCAGACGAAGACTTCAGGGTTCCATTTAGATCTTTGATTGACCTTGCCCGAGATAATTAGGGTTTCAAGTTTAGTAATAAAGTTGACCTGGTCAACGTGAGGTTTTATTTTTATTTTTGAGTCTGTAGTCCTTTTGGGACCTTTGCATTTCAATTCAATTGAGTCATGTCGACTCAGTCTGTCATTTGTTTGAGTCATGGTCAAAGTCAAGAGGGCTATTTGAAGACCCAAGACAAGGGGCGCCATATCTCTTTGCCATAGGGTGCCACATTTTTTCTTCCATGATCCAGCTACAAGTGGGTGCCACACTCCCTGCCACATCTCCATCCAGTGTCTTTGGTCCCCACACCATAAGAAGTAAGTTCCACTTTTTCTTGCACCACTTGGGGGAGAAATCCATCAAGATACCTCAATCCAAGGAGGAGCCAACTTCTTTCCAGATAAACCCAAGCCAGGATGGCAAGAATTTTTCTTGAAGAGAGGATCAAGGAGGTGCCCCACAATGTTCCATAAAAATCCAAGTTATAAAAGGGAAGAGAGCATGTCTTGGGGAGAAAATCAAGGAGGCACCCAAAAGTTTCCTAAAGTGCCAATGCCATGAAAAGAAAGGAGCAACACTTGGGGAGCAAGGCTAGGAGGCGCCTCTTCTTGCCATTTGAAGCCACCAATCAACATTTAAGGAAGCTTTTGGCCGGCCATTAAGAGGAGGATTTGATTCTACACGTCTAATTGAGAGTCCATCCCATTAGTCCCACATGGAAAGATGTAAAAACTTGATTTCTTGTAAAGGTCTATAAAATAGACCCCTCTTGTAAGTTTTAGGATAATGATGAATGAAATTAATTTCTTTGTGAGCAACTTTGTGTTTCTCTCTTCCGTACTTGTATTCAAGTGTTGAGCTTCGTGAGGGAGTAAATCCGGGTTCCCTAGGAACCTTGAGGAGGTGTGAGATCTCCAACCCCAAAACCCTAGCTTAGTCCACCCATCTCTACTCCACCACCACCAAACCCTAGCCGCCCATCATCTTTCCTCCAATAACCATCCAAACCCTAATTTTTCATCTATATCCCACGGCCCCTCTCTTCCACATAGAGGCCGGCCACCAGCATCCAGGTTCAGATCAACTGTTTCAACTACATAGCAAGTTCAAAGAAAAGTCAGATCAGTATCAAGATCTCCAGAACTTCTACATCCAACAATCTTCATTAAGTCCTCAGGTCAGTGTCTTTATTTGAGTTTCTGGTTCTTCTTTTGTTCTTCTTCTTCCAGATCCTGAGTTCGAGAAGAAGGCCAACCTTGCCATAGGACTACAATCCGAGGATCCATTACGAAGATACTCCATCTCCAAGGATCCTACAATCTGCTCGAGAGTGTCCTTCAATTGAAGCAACGAGAGATATCACAGTCAGGTATAAAACCTTCTCTTCTCTCTTCGTCTGTTTCTTAAAAGAGGAGTAAACCCTAGATCTGGGGGTTTCTCAATCCCCAGCGATCCTACTTCTGAGTTACTCTGATAATCCACTCCTTTTAATTGTACTTTCTGTCATTTCTTAGTTTCCTTCAATATTAGTTTATTTTTCCTTTAAGTCAAAGCCGGCTTCTGAAAATATATATATATATAAAAAAAAGAATTAGTCTTAATTTACTTCCGCATCGTATCATTTTATTTGTTCTGCATCATTTTGGTATCAGAGCCCTGTCTAGGGTTCTTGCTTGTTTGATTGTTTTTCGTTCCTTTTTACTTTTGCTGCCTGGAGTAGACTCCCCTGGCCGTCCGGTCCTAGGAACAAGCGAGACGCAAGCCTCCTCCTTCCATTCCACGGGAGTTCCTAGGGCGTGTAGGGGTGCCGCTAGGTTATAACTTCTAGGCAGGGATTGTAAACGGGACACACGTTCTGTTTTCTGCCAGTAACTACCCTGTTATTCGAATTGTTTCTCCCTACAGGAAATATCAGATTAAGTAATTCTTATTTTTATGGAACCAGTATAATTGAAAGTAATTTACATAAAATTTTTATGATTTATTAATATCTGTAAATTTTCTGAGATCAGTTTTACTGCTGTTCTCCTTTTAATTTTCTGCAAGCTATTTTTTTTATTTGAGTGTGCATAAATTGAATCTATCTTAAGGGCACCGAAGTTGCAACATATGGAGAGGATTGAGACCCTCTCCTTAGCCCAAAACCACCGCCCGTGCATTCGAACCTAAGCCTTTAATCTTAAAATTAATTAGACCTAACTTCTCCTAGTGGGCTAGGGACACCAACTGGTTGGGTCTAGGCTAGTGTTGAGTCAGTTTGTCTAGTTACTCTGTGTGTGCTTTGTACTCAATGTCTAAAACGGTGGTTCAGGGATTCTATCCCGAAGAGCTTGTGTGCTGGTCCGCCTACCTGGCCAATCACTGATTGGTGTCTAGGTTTGGCAATTAGGGACGTAACACTCCTCTTACACCTGCGTTGCTGAGTCCCGAGTTACTACAGGCTAGCTTGCCACTCTGATTGAGCATCTAGTTTGGGCTCTAGGTCTAGTTAGCCCGTAGTCATTTCAGTCGAGTCTCATTTGGTGTGCTTGCTTGCATCATCATGTCCATCCGGAATGGAGTACCCTACCAACCTGGTCAAACCCAACCTAATTTAGAGGCCATGATTAGAACTCTTACCGAAAGTATGACCAAATTGAGTTAGGATATGACTGATACTGTTGCCCAGTTTAGGAATCCGGTCCGTGAGGATCTTACCCAGCTTAGGGATCGAGTCCAAGTACTTGAGGAACCTAGACATCAGAATTGGACTCCTGACCTAGATTTTAATGTGCCTCAACCTCACCCACACCAGGAGCCTAGGAGGACCTTATACCGTGATCCCGAGCCTAACCCTAGGAAGCCTAACCATGATATCTATAGTGTGGATCGTGTCTATGAGAGGTCCTTACAATATTCTAGACCAGTCACTCAACAACCCAAGTCTTCTAGATCAAGCCATTTAGATCCACACCCATGCCCAAGTAAGGTCTCTACTAGCTTGAAACCTAGTGTGACCTAGGTTCCTATATCGCAAGAATGTTGGTTTTGTGGAGAAAGAGGCCATAAATCTAGTCAGTGCCCATGCATAGGACTGGCTTGTGCACAGCTAAGTGGTAAGAATCCTAAGGATGACGTTAATGAGGGAGAACCCAAGCCTACCAATGAGGAAGAAAGGTTAGGTATGACAAGCCCAGAATCAGTTGACTCGATTACCACTGACCCGAAACTCATTGAAGATGGCATCGAGGAAGTATATGATGCTGGCTTGAGTCTAGTTGATGAATATGAGGGGGAAGAACTTGAAGAATGTGACATCGATACTATTGATTCCTTACCTGAGGAGACCTTGGAGAGCAACCAAGTGATAGGACCTATTTCAGAAATTCAAGAGATTTGTGAGAACCAGGTTCCTTTAGTCAAATACCCCCAGGAAGAACTCATAGTGTTAGCCCGAGCTATCAGTTCGTACCCTCTAATGACAGTCATTTCCCAAGCACCAATTGAAGATCTTTGCACTGAACTGTTTAAGTTTGCCCACCCTATGGTAGATCCTCTCCTTAGGATGACTGAATCAAGCCTCTTACTATTGGACCTTGTCCCATGCCCAGCCACTAAGGTCTCTCCCGTAATCTCAGTTGAACATCCTTGTCTTGAGCGGATTGATTCACCCAGTCCTGTAGAAGTCCTCCTTATGGCCCCAGACCCCTTCCTTCGCATGACTGACCTACCCTTCTATAGAGTATACCTTTCCGCACCCATAGGTCAAATTTCAAGTCTTGAGGTCATCATCCATAGGCCCTTCCATGAATCATTCTCTAATCCATTTCTTGAGAAAGTGGATCATTATTTGCTTAGAGAACATACCTTAACTGTTGCAATCACATGTCCTAGGCTACTCCCCGAACCATCTCTTGATCCATTCCTGGGAGTAGCAAACTTTTCCTTTCGTAAGGATGACCAGTTGACACTCATAGATCACCATTCAAACCTTCAGGTCACCACCTTTAGTCAGCAGGTAATTCGAGACTCCACCTCATATTTCCTCCCTTTCTCTAGGACTTCCAATGCTTCTTACACCATCCAAGTATACTTTGTCGAAGTCTTTAGAGTGAACTACGAGTCAGAACCTATTAGGTTTGCCACCTACTTCTGGAAGACCTTATGGCACCTACTAGGCACCCATGATAAGTTTTCATGCTCTGCATGCCATCCTCCGACCCAATGTCAAACATAGAGAGCCGTAGTTTGTTAGGTTTAGACCTAGGGTTCCTTTGAATAAAGTCCATTCTTTAGGAATGCGTCGTCAGTTGAGTTTAGGACATTGACTCAGATTTTGGTTGAGTGAGAATACCAGGAATTGGGATTTGTATTTACCCAGGGCTGAATTTGCATATAATGACTCGGTCAATAGGTCTATAGGTAAAAGCCCTTTTGAGATTGTTCATGGGTACAAGCCTCACACACCACTTGACCTAGTTCTTTTGCCAGTCCACACATGAGTCTCCGAGTCTGCTGAAGACTTTGCACAGCATGTAAAGAACTTGCATAATGAAATTCATGCCAAAATAACTTTAAGTAATGAAACTTATAAGAAGTTGGCTGATTCTCAAAGGCAAGTCAAAACTTTTGTTGAGGGAGACTATGTAATGATTAGGTTAAGGCCTGAGCGGTTTCCTCCTGGAACCGTTAGAAAGCTACATGCTAGAGGAGCTGGAACATTTAGAGTGATGAAGAGAGTGGGACCCAATGCCTATGTGCTTGAGTTGCCTTCAGAGCTAGGCATTAGCTCCACTTTCAACATTACAAACCTAGTAGAGTACAGAGAGCTAGCTGTGATTCCCAGTGAGCCTTTTGAACCTAATCCTGTTATTGAGAGTGATCCCGACCCTATGTGTCCACCAACAAACTGGCCTGTGAGGAAAGAGCAGATTGAAAAGATCCTGGATGATCAGGTTATCTCTACTCGTAATCGAGGATACCAAAGATACCTGGTCTGCTGGCAAGGAAGGTCAGATTATGATGACTCTTGGATCTCCCGAGATGAATTACAAGAGCTGGATCCAGATCTCTTGGAGAGATACCAGAGCCAACTTGAGCCTTACTCGACAGGGTCGAGTTCCTCCCACCATGGGAGAATTGGTGCGGGCACCAGGATCAGACGAAGACTTCAGGGTTCCATTCGAATCTTTGATTGACCTTGCCCGAGATAATTCGGGTTTCAAGTTTAGTAATAAAGTTGACCTGGTCAACGTGAGGTTGTATTTTTATTTTTGAGTCTGTAGTCCTTTTGGGACCTTTGCATTTCAATTCAATTGAGTCATGTCGACTCAGTCTATCATTTGTTTGAGTCATGGTCAAAGTCAAGAGGGCTATTTGAAGACCCAAGACAAGAGGTGCCATATCTCTTTGCCATAGGGTGCCACATTTTTTCTTCCATGATCCAGCTGCAAGTGGGTGCCACACTCCCTGCCACATCTCCATCTAGTATCTTTGGTTCCCACACCATAAGAAGTAAGTTCCCCTTTTTCTTGCACCACTTGGGAGAGAAATCCATCAAGATACCTCAATCCAAGGAGGAGACAACTTCTTTCCAGATAAACCCAAGCCAGGATGGCAAGAATTTTTCTTGAAGAGAGGATCAAGGAGGTGCCCCACAATGTTCCATAAAAATCCAAGTTATAAAAGGGAAGAGAGCATGTCTTGGGGAGAAAATCAAGGAGGCACCCACAAGTTTCCTAAAGTGCCAATGCCATGAAAAGAAAGGAGCAACACTTGGGGAGCAAGGCTAGGAGGCGCCATCTTCTTGCCATTTGGAGCCACCAATCAACATTTAAGGAAGGTTTTGGCTGGCCATTAAGAGGAGGATTTGATTCTACACGCCTAATTGAGAGTCCATCCCATTAGTCCCACATGGGAAGATGTAAAAACTTGATTTCTTGTAAAGGTCTATAAAATAGACCCCTCTTGTAAGTTTTAGGATAATGATGAATGAAATCAATTTCTTTGTGAGCAACTTTGTGTTTCTCTCTTCCGCACTTGTATTCAAGTGTTGAGCTCCGTGAGGGAGTAAATTCGGGTTCCCTAGGAACCTTGAGGAGGTGTGAGATCTCCAACCCCAAAACCCTAGCTTAGTCCACCCATCTCTACTCCACCACCACCAAACCCTAGCCGCCCATCATCTTTCCTCCAATCACCATCCAAACCCTAATTTTCCATCTATATCCCATGGCCCCTCTCTTCCACATAGAGGCCGGCCACCAGCATCCAGGTTCAGATCAACTGTTCCAACTACAGAGCAAGTTCAAAGAAAAGTCAGATCAGTATCAAGATCTCTGGAACTTCTACATCCAACAATCTTCATTAAGTCCTCAGGTCAGTGTCTTTCTTTGAGTTTCTGGTTCTTCTTTTGTTCTTCTTCTTCCAGATCCTAAGTTCGAGAAGAAGGCCAACCTTGCCATAGGACTACAATCCGAGGATCCATTGCAAAGATACTCTGTCTCCAAGGATCCTACAATCTGCTCGAGAGTGTCCTTCAATTGAAGCAATGAGAGATATCACAGTCAGGTATAAAACCTTCTCTTCTCTTTTCGTCTATTTCTTGAAAGAGGAGTAAACCCTAGATCTGGGGGTTTCTCAATCCCCAGCGATCCTACTTCTGAGTTACTCTGATAATCCACTCCTTTTAATTGTGCTTTCTGTCATTTCTTAGTTTCTTTCAACATTAGTTTATCTTTCCTTTGAGTCAAAGCCAGCTTCTGAAAATATATATATATAAAAAAAAAAGAATTAGTCTTAATTTACTTCTGCATTGCATCATTTTATTTATTCTGCATCAGGTTCAGCATTCCCCGGACGATTATTACTGACAATGGAAGGTAGTTTAACAACTCTAAGTTTCAAGATTTTTGTCAGCAATATCACATCTCTCACCGACACACGTCAGTCGGCCACCCTCAATGCATTGGAGAGGCTGAAGTCACCAATCGGACAATCTTACACGGGCTGAAGATCCAGCTCAATGAGGCAAAGGGACTTTGGATGGAGGAACTCCACTCAGTATTATGGGCATATCGGACGATGGCTAGAACATCGATCGGCGAAATCCCATTCAACCTCACTTATGGAAGTGAAGCCGTCATCCCTGTCGAGACCTCTCTTCAATCTCTCCGGATTGACCACTATGCCGAACCGACCAACTCTGAGCAGTGAAGAGCTGACCTGGACTTGCTCGAAGAAACTAGACTTCGGACAAGCATGAAGATGGCGGTCTACCACCAGAGGATGGCAAAATATTATAACTCGCGAGTCAAGGCGCGAGCTTTCCAAGTCGAAGACCTGGTCTTGCGGAGGACAGAAATTTTGAGGCTGACCAAGCAAGGCAAGCTTTCCCTAAATTGGGAAGGACCTTATCGGGTCATCGAAGTGGTTCGAACCGGCAACTATCGACTTGAATTTTTAGACAGACGATAGATGGCGCATCCGTGGAATGTAGACAACCTCCGCAAGTATTATCAATGAAGTCTACAATTCTTCTACGAACCATTTCCGAAAGTCCGACTCCAGTTGGCAGAGGCTCTAGGGCAGCCCACTTTCGAAAGTCTAACTCCGGTCGGCAGAGGCTCTAGGGCAGCCCACTTTCGAAAGTCTAACTTCGGTTGGTAGAGGCTCTAGGGTAGCCCACTTCCGAAAGTCCAACTCTGGTCGACAGAGGCTCTAGGGCTGTCCACTTCTGAAAGTCCGACTCCGGTCGGCAGATGCACTAAGGCAGCCCACTTTCGAAAGTCTGACTCCGGTCGGCAGAAGCTCTAGGGCAGCCCACTTCTGAAAGTCCAACTCCGATCGGCAGAGGCTCTAGGGCAGCCCACTTCCAAAAGTCCGATTTTGATTGGTAGAGGCTCAAGGGCAGCCCAGTCCCGAAAGCCGACGGACCAACACATAGGTTGAAATTCCTAAGCTTGTTGCTCTGGCCTGAGCTACCATCTGACCGCTGCCTCAACTACTTTTGGGTCCGAAAAGCCGACGGACCAACACTTAGGTTGAAATTCCTAAGCTCGTTGCTCTGGCCTGAGCTACCATCCGACTGCTTCCTCAACTACTTCTGGGTCTGGAAAGCCGATTGATGGGGCACGGGATAGGGATAGGATCGTCGGCGAGCTAAGAAGTCACCGAAGATTAGGGTATCCTATTATTTTTTTTTTTTTTTTCTATTTTCTGATTTCTTTATGGTGGTGACGAAGGAAAAAATAGGGATGGAGGATAACGAGGATGGACTACCACGAACCCTGAAACCCACTCTCACAGAGAGACTTCACACCTCTAGGGCATTATACCTACCACCCACCTCACTACATGCAGTCTAGGGTATCTCACCTACCACCCATCTCACTACATGCGGAGCCCAGGGTATTTCACCTGCCACCCAGGTCACTCCTGGAGCCATGAGGGGGATTTCAAAGAACGTGGAGGAAAACGAAGATGGGGGGATAACTAGGGCATCACGCCCCTACGATATCCCGAAGGACAAAGAAAACATCAACACCCGTAGGTGAAGACATAATGGGCCATAGCCCTGAACAACAATTGCCAAACCAACTGACAAACCAAATCCCAAAAATTCAATTTCATCTCCCTTTTTACAATAGGAATGAGGGGTTATTTATAAGCTCCATAACCCTCATTTGAATTTGAATACAGGATAGGGATAACTCAAATTTAAATACAAGATAGGATAAGATAAGCCTATCCATATCTCAATCATAACCAACAAAATCCTAATTTAAATTTCAAATAAAAGATAGGATAAGATAAGCCTATCCATATCTCAATCATAACCAACAAAATTCTAATTTAAATTTCAAATAAAAGATAAATCCTAAATTTATTTTTTTCTAATTTATTTGCTGCTCCGAAATTTGTGCTGCTCCGAGATTCATGCAGGATGATGTCCCCATCATTCTCCTGAGATGGGGAGAACTTGACTTCGTCGGCGACAACTTCTGGATCGGCTGCAGGCGACGGAGACGGTCTTCACGAGCGATGGTAGCAGGGGGTGTCAACATAGAAAAGAGTTGGGAAGAAGAAACGTACCCTAATCCGTCTGGGCTCTGATACCAAGTTGATGGGGCACGGGATAGGGATAGGATCGTCGGCGAGCTAAGAAGTCACCGAAGATTAGGGTATCCTATTATTTTTTTTTTTTTTCTATTTTCTGATTTCTTTATGGTGGTGACGAAGGAAAAAATAGGGATGGAGGATAACGAGGATGGACTACCACGAACCCTGAAACCCACTCTCACAGAGAGACTTCACACCTCTAGGGCATTATACCTACCACCCACCTCACTACATGCAGTCTAGGGTATCTCACCTACCACCCATCTCACTACATGCGGAGCCCAGGGTATTTCACCTGCCACCCAGGTCACTCCTGGAGCCATGAGGGGGATTTCAAAGAACGTGGAGGAAAACGAAGATGGGGGGATAACTAGGGCATCACGCCCCTACGATATCCCGAAGGACAAAGAAAACATCAACACCCGTAGGTGAAGACATAATGGGCCATAGCCCTGAACAACAATTGCCAAACCAACTGACAAACCAAATCCCAAAAATTCAATTTCATCTCCCTTTTTACAATAGGAATGAGGGGTTATTTATAAGCTCCATAACCCTCATTTGAATTTGAATACAGGATAGGGATAACTCAAATTTAAATACAAGATAGGATAAGATAAGCCTATCCATATCTCAATCATAACCAACAAAATCCTAATTTAAATTTCAAATAAAAGATAGGATAAGATAAGCCTATCCATATCTCAATCATAACCAACAAAATTCTAATTTAAATTTCAAATAAAAGATAAATCCTAAATTTATTTTTTCTAATTTATTTGCTGCTCCGAAATTTGTGCTGCTCCGAGATTCATGCAGGATGATGTCCCCATCATTCTCCTGAGATGGGGAGAACTTGACTTCGTCGGCGACAACTTCTGGATCGGCTGCAGGCGACGGAGACGGTCTTCACGAGCGATGGTAGCAGGGGGTGTCAACATAGAAAAGAGTTGGGAAGAAGAAACGTACCCTAATCCGTCTGGGCTCTGATACCAAGTTGATGGGGCACGGGATAGGGATAGGATCGTCGGCGAGCTAAGAAGTCACCGAAGATTAGGGTATCCTATTATTTTTTTTTTTTTCTATTTTCTGATTTCTTTATGGTGGTGACGAAGGAAAAAATAGGGATGGAGGATAACGAGGATGGACTACCACGAACCCTGAAACCCACTCTCACAGAGAGACTTCACACCTCTAGGGCATTATACCTACCACCCACCTCACTACATGCAGTCTAGGGTATCTCACCTACCACCCATCTCACTACATGCGGAGCCCAGGGTATTTCACCTGCCACCCAGGTCACTCCTGGAGCCATGAGGGGGATTTCAAAGAACGTGGAGGAAAACGAAGATGGGGGGATAACTAGGGCATCACGCCCCTACGATATCCCGAAGGACAAAGAAAACATCAACACCCGTAGGTGAAGACATAATGGGCCATAGCCCTGAACAACAATTGCCAAACCAACTGACAAACCAAATCCCAAAAATTCAATTTCATCTCCCTTTTTACAATAGGAATGAGGGGTTATTTATAAGCTCCATAACCCTCATTTGAATTTGAATACAGGATAGGGATAACTCAAATTTAAATACAAGATAGGATAAGATAAGCCTATCCATATCTCAATCATAACCAACAAAATCCTAATTTAAATTTCAAATAAAAGATAGGATAAGATAAGCCTATCCATATCTCAATTATAACCAACAAAATTCTAATTTAAATTTCAAATAAAAGATAAATCCTAAATTTATTTTTTTCTAATTTATTTGCTGCTCCGAAATTTGTGCTGCTCCGAGATTCATGCAGGATGATGTCCCCATCACCGATGGACCAGCACTTAGAGCAGAAGTCCTAAAGGAATCTAGTTTGGCCTAAGCCACTATTCGACGATTGCCCTAGAGGTCCGACCATCTACTTAGATCAGCCGACTACTCCACACTCAGTGAAATTTCAAAGGGAAGAAAATGAGACATTATGAAAAAATAGTTCTTCATTACTTCCACAAGGTTCTTTACAAAATTGAAGGTCAGACCTTTACAAACGACTAGGTCTGACCCTTGGGAGGTACATTATCTACGGCCACTTCGACCCCCTCGACTCCTTCGGTTGCTTCTGCTTAGACTCTAGCCTAGGCATCCGTTCCGGCCACTTCTACGATGGCCTCCGCTGGAGCATCGACCACTCGGGCAGTCGGATCCGCCGTCTCCAAGTCCTTCTCTTCCGCCGGCTTCGGTCACTAAAGGAATGATAGATCGAGGTCCGACAAGGCCGCACTAACCTTTCCCAAACACTCATCATACCCGTAGTCGAAGCCGACAGTCCCGGCTTCGTTCATCTCCTTCGTGAAGTCCTCGGAGGCTTTATAATCTACGACGGCCTTCTTACCGGCCGTCTTCAATAGCTCTTGGGCCATCTTCAGTAAGCCCTTGTATCTCTCCACCACCGTCTGCTGGCCTTGTGCACGGACCTCATATTCGGTCAAGCGCCCCTCCTCGATGGCCAGCTGATGAGTCAGGGCCTTGATCTTTTTCTTCTTATTCTTTAAACTTGCCTCTCGGTCTGCATTCTGGGCCAACAAGTTTTCCAGCTGCTTCTTCTGGGCCTCCGACTCGGCCCGCAGGGGGACACCTCTTCGACTACCACCCTTAAGCCGAGCACCTCCTCCTTGGAGGCTGTCAGTGTGGTGGGGACACCTGAGGCACCAGAATAAGACAGAGGCTTTTCAACCCTCTATAAATTGATCAATAATTTATGAGTCCATCTGTAATAAGGGCTTAGCTCATCTGAGTCCATTTTAGTTGTTATTTGAGTTTTTTGAGTTGTTATTTCAGTTCTGTACTAGTCAGCTCATGTTGAGCTAGTTCAGTCCAATGCTGGTCAGCTCATGTTGAGCTAATTTTATTTTTTTTGAGTCCTATCCAAGCATACTGAAGACTCAAGACTATATCATACAAGTGAAGACCAAGTCCAACTAGATTGAAGACATGGAAGTATAGCCCAAGTCCAACCCAGCTTGAAGATTTGAAGACCCCAGGAGGAAAATTCAGAAAACCCTGATTTCTTGCAGATGCCCTCCAGATGCCCAGATTCCCATCCAGATGCCAAAGTATATTCATAGATAAGGGAATCCATGATTCCAGAGGTCCATCCGCATCCTAGCCCAAAGAAATCAAGCCCAGGTGCCAAGCCCAAGCCCCTAAGAAGCAAGATACCAGGGAATATTCCTGCTACCTGGCTACCATGCCACCCCAGCTTCCAAAGGCCCAAACCCATGCACCCGAGCCCCTTTGGGCCAGCCTTTTGCTGCTTATAGAAGCCCAACACGCCCCCCTAGGCATCCTTGGAGTCTTGACCAAGTCAAGAAAATTTTTAGGGATTTTTCTACCTAATATTTCCTTATTTTCTAGCTAAGGTTTGAGAGGGAAAAGGATTCTTATGTAAAGATTTATGTACCCTTACTTGGAGCCCAAGGTTAAGGGTCTATTTAAGGGACCCTAGCCTCTTGTATGAGGGAATTTTTGATGAATGAAAACCTTGAGTTCTTCTATTGAGTGGTGTGATACCCTGCTGTGTGCATAAAGGGGTTTGTGAGAGTTCTTCTTCCCGGTGTTTGCAATCATCTTCCTGCTACCAACAAACCCTCCAGATCCCTGGACGCCCACTCCAAAAGAAGCCTTCCCTTGCTGTTTTTTCTTTGTTTTCTTATTCCTTTCTGAATTCTCTAACCCCTGACAGGTCGTTTGCAGGTCCCTGAGTTCCTACGAATCCAACGACTCCAGCCAAGCCTCAATCGGATCACCGAGCAGAAAGCCGGGTATCCGCAGGTCTTTGGCTCGATTTTTCAGGCCGCATCCGTCGAGAAACGAGAGACCCCTTCACTGCGATCTTCACAGACTTTGTCAGGTACACCCCTCTACCTCCAGTAGTTTTATTGTAGGAGAACTTGCCCTAACCGAGGCTTCTCAGCCCCGGCGGTCCTTCTTTGCTACTTTTCTAGGTCCTAATCTGCATACTGATCTTCAAAAATTCATAAAAAATTCCCTACAAATAATTTTGATCTGAAATTCGGGAATTAATCACCTAACTCAACATGTAAAACACACAAAGAAAATGGCATGCATATTGGTCCCCCATCATTTGGTATCAGAGCTTAGATTAGGGCTTGTTTCTGCAGTTTTTCAGTCCATATATACTCTATTTGTTTAGTTATTTCTCTCTTCTAAAAACTCTAAAAATTCCGAAATTTATTGTGCTGGATTTATCATAATTAGAAGTAATTTTAAGAATTTTCGTAGATTTTATTATGGCTTGTGAATTTTCTTCAAGCCAAAATACAGCCTATAAATTTTTGGCTCTGTTTTTTTTCAGCAAGACAAGTTTGGAAGTTTTAGGGTTTTGTTTAGCAATTTTTGCATATCTTTTAATTTTAGTATATTTCCTGTATATTAGGCCATAATTTGTAAGTTTTCTTCTATTTAAGAAAATACCAAAAAAAAAATTACATATTCTCCAAAAATACCAACAAAACATCTAAACCCTAATTTGCATCCTCATCTGCCTGCCATCATTGCATAATTTACTTTTAAGGGCACTCTTGCTATATCAGATAAGGAGAGGAGTTGATAACCTCTCCTTAGCCCAAAACCACATCCCTTGCATTCGGTCCCAAGCCTTAACCTAAAATTAACTAGACTTAATTTGCCCTAGTGGGCTAGGGACACCAACTGGTCGGGTCCGGGCTAGTATTAGATCACTGTGTCAAGTTAACCTGTGTGTGCCTTGTGCTTAGTGTCTAGAACGGTGGTTCAGGGATTTAATCCCGAAGGGCTTGTGTGCTGGTCCGCCTACCTGGCCAATCTCTGATTGGTGTCTAGGATTGGCAATCAGGGACCTAACACTCCCCTTACACCTGCCTGGCTGAGTACAGGGTTACTATAGGCTAGTTTGCCATCCTGATTGAGCATCTAGTTTGGACTCTAGGTCTAGTCAGCTATAGTCGGTCAGATCGAGTCTTGTATGAGCACTAGATCATGAGTTTCATATCACCCACCTCCTTCACAAATGTCTGAACCCATGGAAAACTTACAAGCCCAAATAAAAGCCCTAGCTGATCAAATGGCCCAGATGGCTACCCAGATAACTACCCAGTTAACTCAGTCTGGTACCCAAACCAACAATAGAATTGACCATCTTGCCAAAAGGTTTGACCAGTTAGGAGGCCGTGTAGGGACCATAGCAAGAACCCATGGGTCACAATCTGAGCCAGATCCTGAGTCCCCTCAACCTAGGAGAATCCCAAACCTGATCTATACCATGAGGTCGAACCTAGGAGATCCCCTTATTCTGACCCGTACTACAATCCTCAACCTAGGAGGACCCCAAACCCTGATCCATACCGAGAGATTGAACCTAGGAGAGCCCCTCAGCCTGACCCATACAATAATACTGAACCTAGAAGAACCCTTACCATGACCCTTATTATGATACTGAACCTAGAAGAACCCCTTACCGTGACCATTATTATGATACTGAACCCAGGAGAACCCAATACTCTGACCCATATAGGGAGTCCAATCCTAGGAGAACCCAATACTCTGACTCATATAGGGAGCCCAACCCTAGGAGAACCCAATACTCTGACCCATATAGGGAGCCCAACCCTAGGAGAACCCAATATTCTGACCCATATAGGGAGTCCAACCCTAGGAGAACCCAATATCCTGACCCATATAGGGAGCCCAACCTTAGGAGAACCCCATACCATGATCCATCCTTAGAACCTGATCATAGAGCTGACCCAAAATCCTATGACCCCAGATCCTATAATCCCATGACCCATAGATCTGCACCCTTGTCCTATGAGCCTAGAGAACCCATAACCCCTAAGTATCAATCTGGTACTAGTCAGGTTTTCCTTAGTCAACTTGAACCCCATAGGATTAGTACCCCTAAATATGAACCCAGTAGTGAGCCACTACCCCTTAGGCAACCTGAACCTACTAGGACTAGTGTCCATAATCAGAAACTAGGACCTAGCCAATTTTCTCCTAGCCGACTTTCTCCAACCATTTCTGAGATTGACAAGGCTTACATTAACGCGGAAGTGTATGAAGCTGATGCGAGCCTAGTGGATGAGTATGAAGGAGAAGAGGCGACACCTTTAGTAGACCTAGAATTAGCTGACCCAGTAGAACCCAGGTAGAAACCAACCCAGAGCTAGTTGACCTTGACCACATCCAACCTAAAGCTATAGTGGAAGAACAATTAGAGGAAGAGAACTCTGATACTAGGATTTTACCTGAGGAAACACTAGAAAAGGATCTAATTGTAGAGCCTATTCCTAAATTCCTTGAACAAGAAGACTTTATTGAGGATTTGGCTTACTTAACCCATTGCCCTCAGGATGAATCCCTTCCTACCATTCCTATTGAAGATCTCTTCCCAGAAATTGTTGACCCATCCTTCTATAGCATGGACCTTTTCTTGCCCATAGATATATCGCAACCCCGTAAGGTTAGCCTCATTAGTCTAGGATTAGTCCCTAACGCCCCTTCTTTTATCCTACTTTATCCAACTAACCTTGAACCTTTTTCCCTACCCTACCAGACTAATTTTGAATCCACTTCCTATTTTCTGCCCTTTCCTGACACCTCCAGCATTTCTAGGATTATTAGATTTCATTTAACTGAGATTAGCATACTGCATGCATTCATCATGCATGTTAGGTTTGCATCTTACTTCTGGCACACTCTTTGGAATTTGCTAGGAGTTCACTGTAAATTTTCATGTGCATGTCAAGCTAGGATCAAACCTAGGGAACCTATAATCTGTTAGGTTTAGATCCAAAGAGTTCAATAAAATTTCCTTCTATAGGAATGCATAGTCAAGTTTGTTAGGTGTTAGTATGAGCCTTTTGAATCATTTGTTAGGAGTCTACATATGCCCAGCATGTTCACCACCTACACTAATTGTAAACAAACTGGCTAATTCCCGAAGATGGATCAAAGAATTTGATGTAATGAATTTTATCTTGGTTAGGCTTCGGCCTAAAAGAAGCTTCATGCTCGTAGAGCCGGACCTTTTAAAGTGATAGAAAAGGTTGGATCAAATGCCTAGGTGTTAGACTTACCTTTGGATTTGGGCATTAGTTCTACCTTTAATATTACAGACCTGGTTGAGTATAGGGAACCGGCAGCGATACCTAGTGAGGCCTTTGGACCTATTCCTTTTCATTGTGAGTGACCCTAACCTAGAGTGTCCATAAACAAATTTGGCCTGAGAGAGGAGAACGGATCGAGCGTATCCTGGACGATCAAGCCATCACGACCCAGGGCCATGACTATCAACGCTTCCTGGTCCAATGGCAAGGCCGGCCAGAGTCGGACGATTCGTGAATTTCTCGAGAGGACTTGCAACGCCTCAACCCAGATCTTCTCGAGAGATATGTGAGCCAGTCTGACCTTCACTCGACAGGGTCGAGTTCCTCCCACCCCGGGAGAATTGGTGGGGACACCTGAGGCACCAGAATAAGACAGAGGCTTTTCAACCCTCTATAAATTGATCAATAATTTATGAGTCCATCTGTAATAAGGGCTTAGCTCATCTGAGTCCATTTTAGTTGTTATTTGAGTTTTTTGAGTTGTTATTTCAGTTCTGTACTAGTTAGCTCATGTTGAGCTAGTTCAGTCCAATGCTGGTCAGCTCATGTTGAGCTAATTTTATTTTTTTTGAGTCCTATCCAAGCATACTGAAGACTCAAGACTATATCATACAAGTGAAGACCAAGTCCAACTAGATTGAAGACATGGAAGTATAGCCCAAGTCCAACCCAGCTTGAAGATTTGAAGACCCCAGGAGGAAAATTCAGAAAACCCTGATTTCTTGCAGATGCACTCCAGATGCCCAGATTCCCTTCCAGATGCCAAAGTATATTTATAGATAAGGGAATTCATGATTCCAGAGGTCCATCCGCATCCTAGCCCAAAGAAATCAAGCCCTGGTGCCAAGCCCAAGCCCCTAAGAAGCAAGATACCAAGGAATATTCCTGCTACCTGGCTACCATGCCACCCCAGCTTCCAGAGGCCCAAACCCATGCACCCGAGCCCCTTTGGGCTAGCCTTTTGCTGCTCCTAGAAGCCCAACACGCCCCCTAGGCATCCTTGGAGTCTTGACCAAGTCAAGAAAATTTTTAGGGATTTTTCTACCTAATATTTCCTTATTTTCTAGCTAAGGTTTGAGAGGGAAAAGGATTCTTATGTAAAGACTTATGTACCCTTACTTGGAGCCCAAGGTTAAGGGTCTATTTAAGGAACCCTAGCCTCTTGTATGAGGGAATTTTTGATGAATAAAAATCTTGAGTTCTTCTATTGAGTGGTGTGATACCCTGCTGTGTGCATAAAGGGGTTTGTGAGAGTTCTTCTTCCTGGTGTTTGCAATCATCTTCATGCTGCCAACAAACCCTCCAGATCCCTGGACTCCCACTCTAAAAGAAGCCTTCCCTTGCTGTTTTTCCTTTGTTTTCTTGTTCCTTTATGAATTTTCTAACCCCTGACAGGTCGTTTGCAGGTCCCTGAGTTCCTACGAATCCAACGACTCTAGCCAAGCCTCAATCGGATCATCGAGCAGAAAGCCGGGTATCCGCGGGTCTTTGGCTCGATTTTCCAGGCCGCACCCATCGAGGAACGAGAGACCCTTCGCTGCGATCTTCACAGACGTTGTCAGGTACACCCCTCTACCTCCAGTAGTTTTATTGTAGGAGAACTTGCCCTGACTGAGGCTTCTCAGCCCCGGCGGTCCTTCTTTGCTACTTTTCTAGGTCCTAATCTGCATGCTGATCTTCAAAAATTCATACAAAATTCCCTACAAATAATTTTGATCTGAAATTCGGGAATTAATCACCTAACTCAACATGTAAAATATACAAAAAAAATGGCATGCATATTAGTCCCCCATCACAGTGCCTCCCAGGCTTTGTCTCTCACCACCTCTATCGCTTCGGCCCTCTGTGTCAAGTGCTCTTTCAGATAGAGCTGCTCGGCTAGGCCAACGTCCATCATAAGGGCATCTTTGACAAGCTGCCGACAGACACACACATAGTTAGATAGCCGCAACCGATGAATTCCAAACCAAAAGATTAATTTAACACTTACCCCAAGAAGATGGTGGAGAGAACTCCTGGAGGCCTCATTTATCGATTGCCCATCATCACCGGGGGTGGCCCTCTGGAGCAGCTCCCTAACCTTCTTAGCTTCGCGCCATGCCTGGCGCTCCCCCTCGCTGCCAGGACCATCGGCCCTCTCATCAGTGACCGACGGCCCCTCCACTGCATGACTTCCCTTGACTACCAGGGAAGCCACCTCGATCAGCTCCAATGGCTAGGACGGAGGAGCCGAGCCCGCCCCGGCCGGCGTCGGAAGCCCCTCCTCCGCCCAGGCAGCCAAGTGCCTGACCGATGACGACCGCTCCACTATCTTTGCAACTAAGTGATCTGACAATGGCATGTCATCATCCTCCGACCTAGCCGACACCATCGTGACGGATGATTCTGCCATCCGTTGTTTCTTCAGCCTCTCAGGCGCTGGTTCCGCCACCCGCTTCTTCGACTCCTGTGGGGTCAGCTCCGCAATACGGACAGCCCTCTGCTGCGCAGATCACACCAAAAGGATCGCCCGATCCAACTTCATCTTGCCTCTTATCAACAAACAAAATTAGAGTAAGGTACGGTTGCAAAGCCGACAAAAGATAAAGTAGCCGGTCTCTCTCCCTACGGCTCTCATCCTACCTAACATCAGATGCCAGCTGAGTCCAGCCTGATGAAGACTCCCTTTGTGGAGCATGAAGCCGATGAACTTTGGGTCCTCATCATCCAATTTATGGAAGTCGGCCTCATCGGCCCTCGAGACTTTCCTCCCGTTCAAAGCATTCGACCTCGGCTCCCTCCAAGCTACCTCAAAGCCCCACGGCTCCAGGCTATCTACAAAGAAGTATCGGGACTTCCATCCATGAATGGCGGATGGAAGCCCCCTAGTATCTTCCGGCCAGGGCGTGGACTGAACATCCACCACTCTTGACTTCGGAAGTCCTGCTTTAACACGAAAAAATTTGAAAATAAAGACACCCTCGACTCGATGTCGGCCTCCCGACACAGAACCACGAAGCCACAAAGAACCTGAATGCTATTCGAGGTCAGCTGGGAAGGAGTGACTCTATATGTGTTGAAGACATGGATAAAGAAACTATGGATTGGGAAGTGGAGGCCGGCTTTCAGGTGGTCTTCATATAAAGGGAGAGCTCCTAGGTTTAAAGGTCCGTTCACTCTACCCTCGTGACTGGGGATGGTCAAATGTAAGGTGGAGGGAATGCTATACACGACCCTAAGATTTTTGACCCTCTCTCAGGTCATGGTCGAGGAGATGTCAAAAGGACTGGGTTCCCTATGTCCATAAGCCGAACTCCGACTCCTAGAAGCCATCCTAAAGGGAGTTGCAGAATTGGAAGAAGATGGAGGAAGGTGGAGATGAGACTAACCTGGTTCCCTGATTCCCTAAGAGGGGCTAGAGTAATGCAAGGAGGGGAGATGCTGCCTTCTCCTCAAGCGCAAGCATGGTGAAAGGCCCCTTCTAAGCGCTGCGACCCCCCTTTTATAGGCACCCGAGGATAGCTTCCCAATGCTTGCCCCCATGTGCCATGCCCCATCGACTGGCGCCTCGATTTTCAAGTTGGATTGAAATCCAAGCGGACGCACCGGATCATATATGACTACGATCCACGTGATGGTCGAAGCAATGGCAGATGGATCACTCCAGGAAGTGCGCCAATCACTCTGATGAAGCCACTTGCCCCATGTCGTGTCAAGAATTCGAACGGGCAGCTACTATGCACCGTACCAGCAATAACTGCTCCCTGTATCTTCACCAACCAAATGCTGACACCTGTCCAAGAGCAAAAATCAGAGCAGAAGGTGCCTGGTCATAGCACGTCGAATCAGATTCGCCATCATTTGAAAGGCTGATGCATTTACTACCATTTAATGCCCTCGCCCTTCGAGCCTACAAACTCGCTCGAAGCACGAGGGCAAGGGGGACAACTGTTGTACCATGATGGCTTACCCTCAGCCAGGACCGGCCCATTCTTGCGATCCGACTGGGCCACCCCTTCAAGGATCTGATCGCTAGAGGTCCGACCCACCGGGGCAGAGGTCCAAACGACCCTCTCCTACTGGGGTCTGGCCCGTCGCTCTCCTTCAGAGGTCCGACCCACCGGAGCAGAGGTTCGACCGACCCTCTCCTGCTAGGGTCTGGCCCGTCGCTCTCCTTCAGAGGTCTGACCCACCAGAGCAGAGGTCCGACCGACCCTCTCCTACTGGGGTTTGGCCCGTTGCTACTCCTTCAAAGGTCTGACCCACCGGAGCAGAGGTCCGACCGACCCTCTCCTATTGGGGTCTGGCCCGTTGCTACTCTTTCAGAGGTCTGATCCACCAGAGCAGAGGTCCGACCGACCCTCTCCTGCTGGGGTCCAGCCCGTTGCTCTCCTTCGGAGGTTTTGCCTTTGGTCTAGCCGACGTCCGACAAGCACGCCTTTGCATCCAGGGAATTCCAGAAGTATCTTTATGTTACTACGGGATCCTGCCATCCCAATAGCCATGCTCCACTACTTCCATGATGTCGCTGTATTTGTGCACCACGTGGCTACTCTCTAGATTCTCCTAGGGGCAGATCGATCTTTCTCAGCCTCTCCGCTAACGGATTTTGGACTGTTCCGTGCCTATATAAGATACTCAGGGGACCCTGTTTGAAGGTAGGAGAACTCTTCCCTCTCCATAAACTATTCATTCCTTGATTCCTTCATTCTGTTGTCTTCAACCTCTTGCTAACTTAGGCATCGGAGGGTCCCACACCGGAACACCACCGGTGCCCTTGGGGACTTTGTTGCAGGTTCATCTTGGAGAGGAGTGCTCCAGCACATCAAGCCGCCCTGGTCCCCGGTCTAGGAGTTGACGCCGCAACAAGGTCTATCCATACTAGATAACTCAATCCTAACCAAACTAATCCTAAATCAAATTTCAAAACAATTGATAATGATAAATCCTAAACTAATTTATTCTAGTACTGGATATGCATCAAAATTTGTGCTTGCTCCAGGATCCATGCTGCTCCAGGATCCGTGATGTCGATGTCCCCATCAAATTCTATTGGGTATAAATGGATATTCAAAAAGAAAAAGGAGTGCAAACAGGAAGGTGAAGAACTGTAAAGCCTGTTTGGTTGCAAAGGGATGTCATCAACATTATAGCATTAACTATGATGAAACATTTTCTCCTGTGACAATGCTCAAGTCCATTCGGATTATGCTTACAATAGCGGCATTCCATGCTTATGAGATCTGACAGATGGATGTCAAGATAACTTTTTTAAATAGAAAGCTGGATGAAGAGGTGTATATAATATAGCCTGAAAGGTTCACATCCACTAATGAATCAAAGGTATGCAAGCTTAATAGATTCATTTATGGATTAAAGTAATTATTCAGAGTTGGAATATATATTTTAATAAAATTATCAAAATGTATGACTTCGTTAAGAGTAAAGAAGAACTCTGTATTTATAAATAGGCTAATGGTTCTATAGTTGTATTCCTTGTATTGTATATGGATGGTATTCTCCTAATTGAGAATGACATCCTGCATTACATCGAATAAAGGTTTGGTTGTCATCTCGGTTCTCCTCGAAGGATTTGGAAGAAGCATCCTACATCCTAGAGATGAAGATCTATAAAGATAGATCTAAAAGATTGCTTGGATTATCCCAATCCATGTATATTGATACTGTGCTGAAATAGTTCAGCATAGAGAATTCTAAGAAGAGATATCTACCGATAAGCCAGAAAATTTTTTTCTTTAAGAAGGATTGTCTGACAACTCCTCAAGAATGAGTACATGAGTAGAATCACATATGCCTTGGTAGTGGGATCTATCATGTATGCCATGACATGTACAAGACCAGATGTGGCCTACTCCTAGGAGTAGTGAATAAATACCAGTCTGATCTGGATGAAAACTATTGAAAAGTTATAAAAACAATCCTTAAGTATTTAAGAAATACCAATGACCAATGGCTCATTTATAGAGATACTGACTTAAAACTTGTAGGATATACAAATTCAAGTTTTCAGTCAAATCGAGATGATAGCAAAAGTGTATCGAGTTTTGTACTTACCCTAAATGATGGGCAATTTGCTAGAGAAGTTTCAAGCAATACATTTTAGCCGATTCTATTTGTGAGATGGAGTATATTACGGTATCCGATGCTGCAAAGAAAGCTATATAGTTATGGAAGGTCTTTAGCATGCTTAGAGTGGTACCCTCTATTGATGATCCAGTTTTTCTGTATTATGACAGCACTGGAGCTATAGCTCAAGCAAAAGAATCGAAGTCTTATGATAGAACCAAGCATATTTTGCATCGCTATCACCTTGTATAAGAGAGTATGGATCAAGATAATCTTAAGCTTCAGAAGATCGACAAAAAAAAGAACTTGGCCAACCCATTTACTAAAGCTCATGATTCAAAAAGTTCAATGATCATAAATGGAAAATAGGTATTAGATACTATATTAATTGGCTTCAATCCAAGTGGAAGTTATTGGGAATTATGTTCTTTAGCCAATCATCCAAGTTATAGATGATTGTGCTCTTTGTAATTTGTATATGAATTATTAATTAATAAAAGTTATTTAGCATTTTTATCATTACGTGTGCATCTTTCTTTTATAAACACTTTAATGATGAAGTTCTTAGAACACTTCAATTCGATAAAGAAGGATTTATTATGTAGTTTTTAAATTTGTTTATGACCAAATAATATATTATAAAGGATGATAATATTTATCGAGTATAGGTTATCGAGTATAGATTGGTTATCCTCATAACCAAGGAGTATGGAGATACTGGTATAGCATATAGGTAAAATATAGGAGTATATTTTATTGAATGTAACCCAACTGTAGAGTACTTTACTATCAAGAGATGCTCATGAATGATATGGATATAAGTATTTCTCAGACCTAAAATCACCATGGTGACTTGAAAGCAACTCACTATACTTTGATTTTCTCAAATCTGAAATCACCATTGTGACTTGAAGTAACTCACTATACTTTGACACTAGATTGCTTATATTTTTAATTTAATAATAAAAGGTTTCTGGGTACAATCAAGTACTTACGAAGTCTGTGTATGAGTCAAGATAGGATTGACTACTCCAAGTTATTGGAGATAATGCTTTGCTATGTTTTAATTTAGCAAAACCTTAGCCAAGGTATTCCTTGTGAGGGGTCACAGGATTTGTAAAGTTGAGATACTATATGGATGTGCTATTTAAGGATTAATAATTTAACTCTGAAGTCATCCTAAGCATTTTTTATCAAAGGAATGAATTATATGGTAATCATATATCAGAGGTTCTTAAATATTGCTTTGCAACAATTCAACCTATCTGGATATCGGGTATCATTGCTAGAAGGTCACATCAATTAGTACATGAATTTTTTCCTTGCTATCAATTTAGTTTCGAATCTATGATGTCACATACAATAGAAGTTCCTACATGATCTGATGGCTGATTAACGATGATGAATTACTCAAAATTTTAATTATCAATATGATTGATGATTAGCATTGAGTTGACTCATTTATGAGTTGACTTATTAGTGAGTCAACTCATCAGTGATAAAATAATTCACTAATTGTTAGCAAGTTATAGGATGATTGATTGGTAATTTGATTATTGATTAGTTCAATTTGATTGAACAATGAGGTTTGGTTCAAATCTAATTGAATTGGATTTAATTGGATTTGACCTAATTAGGTTATAAGATAACCTAATCACTAAGAAAATTTAATTCTTGATTTGATCAAAACTTGAGCTCAATTAATTTCTAATTGAATTAGGATTTAGTTTGATTGAGTTCCTAATTTGATTAGGTTCATCTCTTTGGGTCTAACCAAATAAGATTTGGTGTCAGTTCAAATTAGAAGTCTAATTGAATTAAGTCACTCCGTAGTGCCTAAGCCCCATGGTCCCATGCCATTCTTCATGCAAAATCATAATTTGCATGAAAAATCCCATGCACAAAAGTGTTTCTCACATTTCCCTATCACCCACATAGATAAGATAAGAGTGGAATTTGATTTCAACTTGGATTTTGAATCCAAGATTAAGTAGTTTTGATTTTGAATTAAACTAATATTGTCATTATCCTTATCTAATTCCTTCTTATCCTAACCTCTTCGGATGTTATCTTTTAATATGATTGAGAGTTGGCATGGTGAGCTGATAAGATGCTTTTACATCGAGAAAATCAGAGGGGCATGGGGTTTTTTGGTGTGAGAGAATTCAGAATAGTCTGAAGTTCTTAGGCATGGGTTCATTAGAATTCTTCTAGGGTATTAAGAAGAGAGAAAAGATTCTCCTTTGTCTTCCTCTATCTCTCATTCTCCTTGCCATTCTACATCTCCTGGAGTGTCTAAGTGATCTAAAGGAGAAGTCTTGATCAACCATCCAAAGGTCTTTGCAAAAAGCTAGCACTTTAGAGAGATCGATCAGGCCAGGGCTTCATGTGGACATCCTGTAGAGGCTATATATATGTGTTCCTTGAAGAACCTCAACTCTATGGTAATCAAATATGAAAATCTTCGATCCATGTAAAGGTAATGAGTTTTGAACTCATGGTTATTGTAGATGTGATCTGCAATATTGGTTTGATTGCATAGATGTGATCTATGCTTGCTATTTTGTTTTTAGATTTTATATGCAATATATATCATATCATGATCTTGATGTAGGGTGTTTTAGATCAAATCTGATGCATAATAGATTAATTAGATTAATTTTATTATTTCTATTATGCTTAGTTTCAAAAATGTTTTGAAAGATATGTATGAAACCGCCTACTGTTCCCTTCCAGTGGCACACAGGTGAGTGAAATTACGGAGGCCAGGACACTTTATGAGATATGGAAAGTGTTTATGGAGGCTTGCAAATGTCTTGATGGACACTTAAATAGAAGCTTGTTGAATCAAGGAGCTTTGGGGTATACTCTCAAAATGATGGCTTGCTCAAGGGATGGGGAGAGAGATAGGGATTCTTGATTCTATTTTGCCTCGCCTCTCCATTTTTCTCCATTGGCTTGCTTATCATGGCCTCTGGCTTGGCCTTTCCTCTCTTGGCTTACTTGGAGGGTTCCTAAGGAATAAGACATAGGCAAGTACCTAACACCTAAAAGCAGGAAAAGGTATGGTGTGAGCTGCAGGGGAGTAGTGTTTGATATGTCTTGGTGGTTATAGGCATGCCCACAGTGGGGCCATACCATGGTTGGTAAAGAAAGAAATGGTGACTAATAACTATATTATACACATATATAAAAGTATTAATTTAATAATCAAATTATCTTTATTCCTTTAAAATTAATATTTTTATATATCATTTGTAGGAAAGGAGAGTGCTAATATAAAGAGCTCAATTTTAAGAGTCCAACATCTTGAACGGCACTCAAATCGGACTTGAAATGGACTTAGAAATGAATTTTAAAAAATTTAGTTGGAATAGTATGAATTTTGGAGCAGCCGATCCACCATGGACTGGTCGCTTGGTCTACAGCTTGCTCGGTGGTCCACAGGCAGCCATGACTATGGTCCACGAAATAGAGCCATGGACCGCGAAGCCCGGTTTGAGCCAAAACTCATCGGAGATGCCACCGGCACCTTCCCCTCATCGTGAGAAGCTCCACATGACTGGAAAAGATGTCAAGCTACCAATTTTTGCTCCAAATGATGCTGTTGTTACCGCTTTCTTCCTCTTGGCCGAGCATCACCAAAACTCACCAAACTCGTCGAAGACACCACCGATAGCCTTTCCCTTGCCACTGAGGAGATGCCCATGGCCAGAAAAGCTATTATCCACCAGTTTTTGGCTATTCTCCGAGCCTTCCAAGAGCCAAGGATCGGTCACACACAGATGTCATCCGAGGCCATTATGGTTCCTTGTTCGGCTTCTCGATCGCTAGCCATTTTCTCAGATCCCCATCACCGGCCTTTTACTCATCGGCCATTGAAGCCATGGAGTTCATCTGAGTCACGAGGATCATGAAGCTTCACTAGGTGTGTCTGAGCCACAGAGATCAGCTAGAGGTTGGGAGCAGGTCCAGCAGTCAGTCAGCCATTGAAGATCGATGAGATGGAATGGATTGGAAAGGAGTCATTGGAGATTGTTAGGAGTTCATTGGAGCTTCACTGGTTTCATTGGATCGTTGGAGATCGATGGATGCAGTTGGAACTAAACGTTGTTAGAAGTTGGAACATAATGCTATTGGATGTAGTTGGAGCTCAACAAGTTAGGTTGGAATGGTGAAATGGGTTTTTGTTGAAGAAATAGAAGATTGTTAGGTCACTGCCTATAAAGTCTGGATCACGGGAGGAGTCCAATCCAGAGCCACCAATCCATATTCCCTCCTCTTCTCTCCTTTCTATGCTCCATATTTACCCCTCTTCTATTCCTCTTCTATTCCCCCTTTTCTATTCCTCTTCTTTTCCCCCTCTTTTATTCCTTCTCTGCTCCGTATTCTATCTTCCTATCTTCTATCCCTCTTCTTTCCTATTTCCACTTCCTTCCTAATTTCCACTCTCTTCCAACTCCCCGGAGAGGCTGTGCATAGGAGACAGGAGAGCATCAACTTAAAATGAGTTAGTGTTGAAGTGCGGGAGGGAAGTGCTAGTTCTTAAGTATTTTGTATTTCTCGTTCTGTAATAAAAGGGTATATTTTTCTTTCTACATTTATTTATTCTCTTTTATTCGACATTTATTATGCTTTAATATTAGATTAAGGTTAGGGACAACTCTTGCTTTCTAGAGATGCGCTGTGATCTGTTACAGATATGGGACATGCCGAGGAAAGAAGAGTTGGATACCTAGTGCCTCCGAAGATGCACCGTGATCTGTTATAGATACAGGGTAAGCCAAGGGATGATAGGTAAATCTCTAAAATCAATTATATTTAATTATAAGAGAAATACAATTTGGCACTGCACAACTGATAACTATATTAATACGTAATTAATCCAACTTTATTTAGTTAAAACTGACACTTTTATGTGATATTTTGTAGAAATTGATTCCATAAACGCGAAGAGCTCAATTTTAGGAATCTAACGAAGCAAACAGTACTCAAATCGGTCTCCAAATGCATTCAAAATTGGATTTTAAAGTTGGGTTTGCACAGATTTTAAAGCACCGGTCTACCATGGACTAGCTGAATGATACACGAAATGCCCTATGGACCATGATCTGCCATGGTAGTGGTCCACGAAATAGAGTCGTGGACCACAAGCCTCCCCAAGATGAATCCTCGCCGGAGAACCTTCCCAGTGCCACCAGCAACCTTCGGCACCCCCCTTGACAACCAGAAAAGCCACTAATCATCGAAAAATAGCTAGAAAAAGCCATTGCTTTTCTTCTTCTCCGCTGCCATTTTCCCAAGCCGCTCTGCCACCATCCAAGCCACCGAGAAGGTCCTACAACCGGAAAAGAAGCTAAGAAGGTTGCCTTATGTTCATCATCTTCGTCCTTCTCTCAGATGCCTCGGAACCACCGTAGTTGCTAGCCTTCTTCCATGTTGCCAAGCTGGAGAAGCTGTCGAAGTTGCCAATCAATGGTTCTTCCCACCCATTGCTGGTCTTCTCCAACCTGCTATGGATAATCCAAAGCATTCTCTTCTACACTGTCGGGAGCTGGATAATGTTTCAAAAAGACACTATCGAGAGGATTTTCACAAAGTTAGTTTGTTCATGGGATGCGGAGACAGTTCATGCGAGATTAGTTGGACGGGTGTAATAAAGTCATCGAGCGGGTACGAGGCTAATGTGGAACGTAGAGTTTGTTCGTAGACGCGAAGGAGGCTTGTTTGGAAGATCGGCTCGATGGGTATGTGGATAAGATTATTGAACAGAATACTGATGCAAGGTTGTTCATGAGATCGTGATGCAGTACGAGGCATTTAGGCGGATCAAGATAAGAAACCAAATACAGTTGAAGGGAACTAACGCGGTACTCACGCATTCCCTTCTACCTTTAAAAGAGCACCGGTGAAGCAAAGCGAGGGATTTTCATTCATGGAATTCCATCAAGCCTCTTCCTCTGCTGCCCTTCAGTCCTCAATTTGGTAGGGGCACTAGGATCAGACACAATTTACTCGGTCCTATATGGTTTACTGATTAGGGTTTAGAGCCTTATTTATGTGTCACAATTTGTAATCAAGTAAGATTGAGTCCTATAATAAGTTGAGGCTAGTTGATTTGTCTCAACCCTAGTCCAGTTATTAAGTCCTGTACTTCAGTATTAGTCCCGTACCAGTCCAATTTTGTACAAGAGAGGAGGATATCCTATTTTGAAGTTTCACCAAGCCTCATCCAGGAACTTGAGTCTTTCACATCAGCCAATTGGGCCTTGTTTGCCATCCTAGGGTCTAAGATTCCTTCCAGATGCCCTTTAGATGCCTTGATACGCTCCAGATGCCAGAGTATATTCCAGATGCTAGGCACCCCTTGATTCCAGGAATATGCCAGCACCCCAGGCCAAGGGATTCCAAGCTCAGAAGTCAAGCCTATGAGCCCCAGAACCAAGATTCCAAGGAATATGCAGCTTAAATCACTCAAAATACGAATCCTTGAAGTGTATGGAGTTTTTCTCTCAAAGGATTGCTTTTCCATTTAATTTTTGGTATTTATATAGCTCTCCAAACCATAGATGACTGTTTATGACCGTTGGGGATAAAAAACTAGTCGTTTGAAGCAAGTTTGAATCAATTCTGCACTTCTGAAAAACTAGCCATTACTCCAAGTGTCAACACTTGAATCTGGTGAGTCGAGACTTGCATTATTCATGAACAGTACATGAGTTGACACTTGCTACAGTGAGTCAACACTTGAGGTCAGCTCAAGGCAAAAATTTTAGTTTTTCATAGTTCTGTATTTTTCTTATTCTCAGGCCTTAAGTCGATACTTGAACTTCTTCATTAGTATGGACACCAGAGGCACCAGAATAAGGCAGAGGCTTCTTAACCCTCTGTTGATATATATTTAGTATTTTCAATGTTTAAATCCAGTTTTGTAATAAAGGCTTAGCCCATTTGAGTCCTTACTTTTGGTCTTGAGTCATGTTTTTGGCCTTTTCACAATTGAGTCATGTATTTAGCATTTGATCTATACCATTAGGGTTTTGGATAAGTCAAGTTGAGTCTTGAGTTAAGTCAGCTCATGTTAAGCCATTTACCATTTTGGGTCTTGTAATCATGTCCAGTTATATTGAGTCTGTATTGAGTCAAGCCCAGTCAAAGAAGACTCAAGCATGTGAAGGACACCACCTAACGTGCCACCTCAGCAATCGCATGGAGTCCCAGTCACCCTGGATTTCACCACCTAGGATTACTAGGAGGATCATGAAGTTGGTCCATGCATGAGGAGTTGATGACCACACGCTAGCACGCCCCTTCCACACCCCAAGCACACCAACTCCACATGCCAACATGACAAGAAGGAAAGTCAAAACAGATAAACATGAATACCATGATTCATGTCAGCTTGCTTAGGAAAGAAGTGGTCCACCCCAAGCCAAGAGAAGTAAGAAGTTGGCACCCCTTAGTCCCCCCTTTAGCTGCCCACTACCTACATTGTTTGGAGGGATTTTGTATGGCATGAAAGTGTTTTCTTCCATGTATTCAGCCCCACACTTTAGGAAGAAAGTGGGCACCCCTTATTTTCCTTGTTTTCTTTTGCTTGGGCCCTTAGTCTCATGACTCTATATAAAGGACCCCTTGTAAAAATTCGATAATTTTTTATGAATATAAATTGAGTTTTCCAACTTCTGCTATGTGCTTGCTGTGTGCTAAGGGGAATCTGTGTGAACCCCTTCTTCTTCCTTGTCTCCTACGCCATGCCTCTAGCCGCCATCAAAACCCTAGTAGCCATCTCTCCAAGCCTTGGCTGCCCAACACAAAAACTCTCCCATCCTTGCAGTTTTCAATTTATTTCTTCATCCTTGCATTGTTTTCTAACCCCTGATAGGCGATTTATAGGTCCCTCGATGTTTACAAATCTATTGATTTCAGCCGGGTCGTTATCGGATCATCGGGTTGAAAGCCGCGAATTCGTAGGGTCTTTGGCTTGATCATCCAGACTGCATTCGGGAGCGAAGAGAGACCTCTGCAAGGATTCATCTGCTAGATCCTATTAGGTACATCCCCTCTACTTGCCAGTAGCGTTATTGAAGGGGAACTAGCCCAACTGGGCTTCTTAGCCTTGACGATCCTCTTTTCTATTAATTTTTGGGTCTTTTGCAAGTTGTTGATTTTTATTTTTGCACATAACTTTCTACTTAAATTCTTGGCATTATTTTGGGATTTAGATACATAACTCAACATATAAAAATACAAAAGTACTTTGCATGCATATTTAGTCCCACATCATTCATGAGTCGACACTTGCTTGTGCCAATGTTGAAACTTGCTAAAACTTCTCCAAAAATTATTTTTAGCCTCTTCAAGTTCTTCCATATCAATTCCAAAGTCCATATACTTGATTTTCCATTAATTTAAAGACTTTCTTCAACTAAAAGCATATATTTCTTCATTCAACATGGATGAGTACTAAGATCTGATAAACACAATATACTTAAATATTTTATCAATCATCAAAATCAAGACTAGAGTCAACAATCTCCCTCTTTTGATGATGACAAAATTGTTAAGTATATGAATAGGATAAGCTTAAAAAGATTAATAATAAGATAAACATGTAAGCTCAAAATCAATAAGTATCAAGCTTCCCCTCAAAATATGATCCAAAAAAAATTTTCAAAAATTCTTCAAAATATTTTTCAAAATATGCAAAATTTTCAAATTTCTTCCTCTTACTAATTCTTCCCTTAAGATTAAAATATTTTGCTTTCTTCTCCCCCTTTTATATTTTCTTTCATTTCTCATATAATTTTTCATGTTACATGTTTATCATATCTTTTCTTTTTCATACTTAACATTTTTCTCCCCCTTTTTGTCATCATGAAAAATGATGAAAGGCAATACAAAATGGGAATGAAGGTGGAAAGAATAGTAAGTAGATCATTAAAATTAATACATGAAATCAATTAATCATGATAGCAATTAAATATGATACTAATTGAACATGATACCACAAAAATGATTTGCATATGCAAAAAATAATTCAATGTATATTAGCTCTAATATGCATAACCAAGATATAATTAAGACAACAATCCATTCACCTCACTTGTTCATGGGATAAGGCCACAGTGGCACCCCAACATATTATAAGAGATCATATTGAATGGGAAGAGAGGGTCTTTAAACCCTACTTAGCTCGTATGACCAGATGGCCATGGTGACTAACCCAATCTGAAACAGTTACTAGGAGCTCTTCTTCTTTTTTTTTAAAGATTTTTAATGAAATAAATCTTGATACCTATTGAATGTTACTCTCCTCAAAGGATTAGATTTGAAAACAAGGAGGAGTATCAAAGCAATATAAGTAAAGCATGATATCAAGAAATATTCAAAGCATCATATGTGTAAATCTTTGGATGCTTCCCCTAAATGTTATTTCTCCTTAAAATATATATTTTTGAGGAATAATATATGAAAGCACAAGCACGTCATAATTTTAGATAATTTGAGATATGAATATAAACACTAAATCTAAAATCAAAGATTTAAATTTTCAGGATATACAAGATTTTCAAAATGCAAGAGGTTGACATTTTAAAGATTCAATTTAATATGATTTCAAATTCATTTGAAGTGATTGATATCCATACAAATGCTAAAAGTAATATAATATCAAGTTTAGCTATTGGATTAAGGGTTTATCAATGTGCATACCTTCTTCTTAAATGTAATCCTGAACTACCAGTTCTATACTTATTTCAAATCATTTCTAGTCTAAGCATGGATACAAAATGAAATACATTTCATGAAAACCATATGATTTGAAATGATTTTGATTACCTATACAAAAGTTAGAAGTAATCTAGTACCAAGTTTAGCCACTGGAGCAAGGATTTATTAATATGCATACCTTCTTCTTAAATATAATCCTTAACTATCGATTCTAGTATTGATCCAAATCATTTCTAACTTAAGCATGGATGCAAAAAATAAAAAACACACAATCATAACATTTCACTTGAAATAGTTTAAAACTATATTAATCAAAATCAAGTGAAAGTCTAATAATCACAAGTTTAATCATGAGAGCATGAAATCCATCAATATCAAAAAGGTTAATGATCGCAATAAATGACTATTAGTCTAAACTTGATTCTAATTAAACAATTTTCAAAGCAATATGCAACTTTAAAAGTATTTTTTATGAAGTAATTTAAGATACATTAATCAAAATCAAGTGAAAGTCTTATAATCACAAGTTTAATCATGATAGCATGAAATTCATCAACATCAAAAAGTTCATAATCATAACCAATGATTATAAGTCTAAACTTGATTTTAATTAAACATTTAAAATAATTTTCAAAGTAATTGATGCAACATTTATAACAAATATTCAACTACATTTCAATTATAGAAGGAAATGTTTAGAATTTATCAATATTTATAATCCTTCCTTTACCATTTAGTCCAAAATGTAGTAGGTCTACTTCTTTAAATTGTCTTGTATGCCCACTTTTCAAAAACTTTCTTTTTTATATTGGGTTGCAAGACATTCCTGCAAAACATACTAAGTAGACAATTTTGGTACCTAAACTTTCTTAAGTCCTTTAGGGTTAGTAAATATGGTTTCTTTTAGAACCCAATTTTTTCTTAATTTACAAGGATATGCATTATGCCCAATTTTACAATATTTAAAACAAGTCAGATTGGAAGATGCATCAACAAAGAAATTCTTGTTTTTCAACTCAAGATTTTTGTTTTTCTTTAAAAGCTCATCATTTGATATAAAAATCTAAGATCTTCTAAGAATTTCTATTTCTTTTAATAAAATATTTTTTTCATTTGAAAACTTATTGCATAACTCTTTTAAATCAAAATTTCTTTTTCTAAAATTTCTTTTTCTTTAGAAAGATTATTTTTATCACTTTCTAAAACATCAATCTTTACATTTAAATCATGGTTTTCATTGACAAGATTGGTGTTCTCAAGAGAAAAGAAATTTACATGTCTTTTTAATTTCTTGTACTCAATTTTAATATTTTGTATTCATGCACAAGATCATTAAATGCATCATGTAATTCATCAAAGGTAAAATCATATTTATTTTCAGAACATACATCTTCCTCATTTGCGATGAAGCAAAGATGGGCAACTTCTTGTTCATCATCCGAACTTGAATATTCGCTATCGCTCTAAGTTTCCATCATTGTCTTGAATTCTTGTTGGCCTTGAGGGCTATTATCTTCTTCTTCTCTTGATCAGCAACACTTTCTTTTGCCATAAATTCAACTCATGGATCATGAGTGAACCAATAAGCTCCTCCAAAGGTAGGGTATCAATATCTTTGGCTTCTTGGATCGTCGTTACCTTTGGATCCCATGATATTGGCAAAGACCTAATAATTTTATTAACCAAATTAGCATTAGTATAGACTTTTTAATTCATTAATAATAATCATAAATCTAGTATACATATTAGATATAGATTCATAATGTAGCATTTCAGACATTTCAAAAGAATGAATAAGCATATTAATTTTAGTATTTTTTATTTAAAGAGTACCCTCATGAGTAATTTCAAGTGTATCCCATATCTCCTTCACCGATGTGCATGTGGAGATTCTATTGAATTCATTAAAGTCCAATGCACAATAAAGTAAGTTCATTGCTTTAGCATTAATTTCAAATTGCTTAATATCATATTCATTCCAATTCTCTTCGAGCTTTGAAATAGAAATGCCATTAACCAAAATGGAAGGAATATAAGGACCATTAACTATAACTTTTCAAAGATAATAACTAATAGATTGAATATAAATGCGCATACGTGTTTTCTAATAAGTGTAATTAGTACCATTGAAAAATGGTGGTCTAACACTAATACCTACAAGGATTGCCATGATCTTTTAACTCAAAATCGTTGGATTCTTTGCAAAGCACCAAGTTTAGATACCAATGATTTTGGGTTTCGAACTCTGATACCACTTATTGGCTAGGTGGCTTCCCAAGAGGGGGGTGATTGGACTTTAAAACTTTTTGCAATACTTCAAATAATGTGCCAATTCAAAACATGTGTTTGTGAGATCAAGATAATGTGCAGTAGAAATTAAAAGTAAATACAATAGTAAAAGCAATCACAAATACAAGAATATATAGTGGTTTGGTGCACTCCAAGATACCTGTATCCACTCTCCAAGATTTCCTTGGAAATTTCACTATAATCATCAAGATTATAGTTAATTAGTTTTCTAGGCTCGCTAATCAAAACCCAACTTGGTTTTCACGGGCTCACGAAAAATCCCTTGGTTTTCATGGGCTCACCAAAAATCTCTTGGTTTTGTGGGCTAACCAAGAACCTAGTTGGTTTTACGGGCTCACCAACAACCTGGTAGGTTTTACGGGATGACCGACAACCTAAATGGTTTTCCGGGCTAACCAACAACCTAACTTGTTTTGTCTTCAGGCTCATAAGTCAAAATCCTAGTTAGTTTTTATCACATAGGCTCACCAACAACCTTGATGGTTTTCTCAAGGCTTACCATCAACCTAGATACAATAATGTAAGAATGAAATAAAAAGCTTTCTTACAAAGCGAATATTTCGTTAAGGCACATTGATTGTTGATGTTGAGCTTGTCTCCATTGTTGTAGAAGCTTCAATGGTTGCTTGAAGATGTTGCTCTTGGAAGCTCCCTCTCCTCTTTGAATTCTTGGAGGCTCAACATCACAACAAATGGATCCTTAAAATATCCTTCATATATTTTCACTTGAAAACCAAAGGATTTATCTTTCAAACCATGGATCCTCTTCTCTCTTCTTCTCTCTTCTTTAAAATTGCTTCCCCAAGTGTTTAAAAAACCTCCCAATACTTAAATAACCATTTGTAGCCATTAGGGAAAAAAAACTAGCTATTAGAGCCAAGTTGGGGAAGTTATGCACTTCAGAAAAACTAGTCATTACAGTCCAAGTGTCGACACTTGACCTTCGTGAGTCGACACTTCATTTTTTGAGTCGACACTTCATTTTTTTGAGTTGACACTTGATCAAAAATATCTTCTGAAGTCTTCTACTCTGCACTGGTGAGTCGACACTTCATCTGGTGAGTCGACCCTTGAGTTGACACTTTGAGTCTATGAGTCAACACTTGACCAAACTCTGAAATTACCTCGCTCTGTCTTCTGTTTGGTCTCAGGCCTTGAGTCAACATTTCACTGTTCATGAGTCAATAGTTGAGTCGACACCTTGATTTCATGAGTCGATACTTAGCTGCACCAGTGCTGAAACTTCTTCAAATTCAATTCTTGAGTACCTATAACTGATTTACATACTTAACGCATAATTAGTACTCAAATATACTTAAGTGTTTTGTCATAATCAAAACCAGAGTCAACAATCTTCCCTTTTTGATAATGATAGAACCTTTAAGTATATAAACAAGGTAAGATCAAAAATAAATATAACATACTCCAAAGGATTAACAATGAGCATTGAGCAATGTAGCAATGAAGAACATTGAGCTCCCCTCAAAATATGATCTAAAAATAATTTTTCAAAAGCTCCCCCTCAACATATGATTTATAAATTCTTTTCAAAGTTTTTCAAAAATTTCAAACTTGCAAATTTTCAAACTTGGGCTGCCATGATCTTTAACTCAAAACCGTTAGATTTTCAAAAGGAGTACCGGGCTCTGATACCACTTGTTGCCCAGTGATGATGTAATCCAAGAGGGGAGGTGAATTGGGTTTTATAAAACTTTTTGAATTATTTCAATAAGTATGTGATAATTGCAATTAGGTGCTTGTATTTTGCCAAAGTATTTGTGTGCTTCAAAATAATGCAGCGGAATTAACAAAGTAAATGCAAGAGTAAGTAAGCAATAGAAATGCAAGCACAAACATAAGAATATATAGTGGTTTGGTGCACTCCAAGGCACCTACATCCACTCCCCAAGTTTTTCTTGGAAATTTCACTATAATCACTAAGATTACAGTCAATTAGTTTTTCGGGCTCACTAATCAAAACCCAACTTGTTTCACTAGGCTCACAAGTCAAAACCCTTGCTGGTTTTCTAACTTAGGCTAACCAACAATCTCCGATGATTTTACGGGCTTACCAACAACCTATTTGGTTTTTCAAGGCTCACCAAAAACTAGAGTCAACATTAATTAAATCATTTTCAAATCTAAATAAAAAATATGATACATCAGTAATATATTTTAGATCTAAACATATTGATACTAGTTTCGAAAACGTTTTTTCAAAAATAATAAAACTTGTAATATTAAAATATTTTCAATCATCACAAATTAGTTTAAATCCATTTAAATCCTTCATATCTAAAAGGGATTCAGATCTGATTTTATTCTAAATATATCAAAAATTGGCTCTGATATCACTGTTAGGATACTTGATTTGATGATAAGCATGCTATTCTAGGTTTAAAAAACCCTTATCTCAATGGAAGCAAAATCCATGAATTTTTTTTTTTCTAAAGGCATGCTGATTTAAATCACATATACATCTAATTCATGTCTCTAGTATGTTGGAATAATTAAAACTAATTAGATCTAAAAAGTTAAAAATTACAAGAAGAAAGAATCTACTTACCTTGATCACTAAAATCCTTTTTCTAATGTCAGATCTATCAGATCGATCAAATATGCCAGGATTTATCGGAGCTACACACATGCTCAGCCTCTACTGGTATCCACATGGAGCCTTCCTAGCCAAATTACTAAGACCCCTGGACTGCTAGGTCCTTGCAAGTCTTTCTTCAAGCACGGAGATGGACCTTCTTTTACTAGTCTAGAACTAGAACTCAGTAGCCTTCTCTTCAATTCTCTTAAAAATTGAATATTAGAAAAATAAAATAATAATTTTTGATATTTTTTTCCAGAAACAACATGCTCTCAGATTTCTATAGAGATATAAATATCATTTTTTATGAAGGAAAAAAATCTAGATGAAATTATGAAGGGATGTGCCATAAAATTAATTTTGCACTCTATCAATTTGCACCCCTTAAAACTCCATGCCAAAACCCTCTTTACACCTTAAAATTCCAAATAAATTTAGTTTCTTATTTGATTTGGTCAAACTTCAAATCATATAAGAATCTAATATTATCTAAAAAGGAAAGAGAGTCCTAGATAAAAAGAGGGGAGCTAACTTGGTGGGTGCCCCCTCTTCTCACTACACATGCCAAGAGGAGGCGTGCATTTTCTATGCCCTTCTCTTGGTTTCTGCATGAGATAAAAAAGAGACCCAATCAACTTGGTCTTCTAGTTGTTGGTCAAATTTAACTAATTTTGATTGATTTTTAAACCATTTCAAGCCTAAATTAAATCAAATTCAAAAAGGCTGCTGACCAATCAGATTAGGTATATAATTCAAGTACAACTTGAATTACTAATCCAATAACATTAAATAAAATTAATAATAATTATATCTGATTTAATTATGTCAAATAATAGAGATAAAATATTTTAATATTTGTAAATAGGTCCATTATGCTAAAATTAGCAAGTGCTGAAATTAGTAGGTGTTAATTTTAGCAAGCACAAAAATTTATAGATGCCAAAATTGGTAAGTGCCAATATTGGTAGGTACCAAAATTAGTAGATACTAAATATATAACTCTTACATAATCTATGCTTTAGTTAGATCGACTCCTATTATGTATGACCTCTTAGATTTTATTCCAACTAGTAATGAGATATACCATGATTTCTATCATAGTATCATTGAAACTCTTCCAATGGACTGAAACAATTTTAACTTAATCCTAACTTGGATCATAGATCTGAAAATGATCATAGTGAACTCTCACAATCTACCAGTGATACCTAGCAATATATCGTGGCAATCCAGTAGCATAAAAATGAACCCCTAGGTATAGTTACATAGTTACTGTGTGATCGAATTTCTTTATCTAAAATCCCGATAGGATGCAGGTCATGGAAGTTCGTCAAACCCTAAACATCCATCATATGCCAAACTTAATTAGCTTGAGTCCAATTGTGATTTGCATGAAAACTCCTTTTTAATATCACACTATTGTGGCTGCAGATTTAAGGACTTAGCTAATTAGGTCACATAGAATCATACCTTTACTATTAAGGCCAATAGATCCCATATAAGTGTACTTCCTACTACAGTGAAGGTACTACGGCCAACGAACACCACAAGATTTTGAATGGCTAGGGACCATGTTTATATGCTGTCAAACCATAGCAACCTCACTATGAATAGTCGAGCAAGGGATTACTCATACAACTATAGTATTTGATAAATCACTAGCGAGTGAGTAGAGATCCATGTGACTTCTCGAACTTGGTCATGCTCAGTATTATTGTTCACTAACAACCACTTGCACTCTTGCTTCAGTATCTTTATACTGTAGACTCAAAACTTATCTACCCAGAAGGAAGGCGATCATGCACCGATCTTGATGGATCAATTATCATTCTTGTGATGATCCAATGACCGAAAGCTTTTACGAGTTAATCCATAATAACACATATTTTAAATTCTTAACTCATGAGAATATGTGTTATTATCTATTGACTCCATGGATGATTAATAGACATATTAGATATGAATGAAAAGAATAAAGCCCAATTTTATTAATTACAATGAATTAAGTATAAAATTATGTCCTAGAAAAGTTATAATATGTCATACCAACTTCGCTTCTAGGACATACATCTAACACACAATACTTTGAAATTCAAAATCTCAAGAGAGGTATTAAAGCTTGTATTAGTTTAAAAGATGTGTATCTAATACATTTAACGAGTATTAGTCAATGATTTCATGCTTAGAGAGCATATCAAGAATACCAGAGCATATAGTATTAGCATACAACAGGCATATCAATGTTAGAAATATGGCCATCTCCATGTTTCATGCAAGTAGAATTTTAAAAACAATCAAAATATGTAGAAAAAATTTAAAACATGATTAAAACAATTTAATCTAAGAACATGCATGAAATCATATCTATTAAACATGTATCAAGATCTTCATATGAGAGAAAGATTTAGATCTAAAATTTAAAATAAAAACTGACCTCTTTACACCTGTTGATTTTCATTGCAAACCAGCTAATGATCCGTGGATGTCATCGGAGTTCTTTTGTAAAGCCGCACAAATGTCTAGCCTCTACAAGTATCCACAAGAAGTCTTTGATCCGATCAAGGCCCTAATCTCACCAGGATGCTAGCTCCCTTTGCAAAGATCATCTTTGATGGTAAAAGACTCTTTTCTTCTCAAGAAAAGGGGAATAACAACTTCTTGCTACAGATCTATGCATGAATTCTTTCATGTGAAAAGGGAAGAAAAGAGGAAGATGATGATGCTTCAAACTCATGGAAGCCACCCAACTCCTGAGCTTTTTCCTTTTCACATGAAAACTAGGAAGAGAATAACCAAATCCCAATTATGAGGCCGCTCCTTTTCCTGTTTTGTTTTGTGCGTGAGATAGAGAGAGACTCTCTATGCATGCACACAAATCTTCTCTTATTTCATGTGAATAATCTCCTTCCTTTTGTACGCCAAGACTCTCTCTAATCCCATGCTAAGAAGCCCCTTTTAATTTGAATAAAATTTGAAAAGGAATATGGATAAGGAAAGATAAGAGAAACTCAGGAGGCTCTATCTCTTGGCACACCCTTTCTTTCCTTTATTTTTTGTGGAATAACTTCTTCATGCAAAATATGAATGGTGTGAAGAATATTGGGGCATGGAAACATGAAAAGAGTCCTTATATGGGAAAAAGATGAGAGATAATCCCAGTCCAATAGGGAATTAAGTCCTAGTTTAAAACAATCCTATTTATAATCCAAATAAAATTAGGTTTGTTTCAAATCCATTAGGACTTAAGTCCCAATCCCATTAGGACCAGTAAACCTAATTAGATTAGACCTAGACCAAATCTAATTGAATTAAATCTGATTTAATTCAACTAGGATTAGAAATCTAATTTGATCAAATTAAATAGGCTTGGAACGCTTGCAAATAGTTTTAGTCAAAAACTTAAATTGACCAGGGCTAGGATCAAACTTAACTACATTAAAACTAATTTAATTTGTATCAAGTCCAATCATAATTAAATGATCAAATCACTTAATTAATGATTATAATCAGTAGCAATGGCTAATTAATTCCACTCCTAAAGCTTACTAAATCTTAGTAAGCTTTTCTTATTGCAACTTTGCATATAAACCCTTCCTTAATTTTAGGATCATTGATTTGCAATAACTACAAAACACTCCATCTATCAATTATATTGATAAATGGATCCTAAGGTGATTCAAGATTGCACTTTAACTATTTGATCAATTAGAACCTTTATTATGTGTGACCTCATAGGTTCTATTCTATCTGGTAGTGAGATATATTAGGATCTCCATCCTTAACATCATTGAATTCTTTTTCTAATTGATTGGAATAATTCCAACTCACCTAATAAGAATTATTAACCATCAAAATAATTCTCTTAGATCTCACAATCTTATAGTGATGCCTAGTAATATGTAGTGGCAATCTAGCATAATAAAAGGAATGAATCCCTAGATATAGTTAATGTATGATACAGTTCTTCTATCGTGAGTCCCGACTGGATAGAGGTTATGAATAACTCATCAAATCCCATCATCTGTTATATGTAATATCTGTTTGACTTAAGTTTATGATGTGAAATCTAATGGAAACACTTTTCCATTCTTCATACTATCATGGCCATGGATTTTCTAAACTCGATCTTATAAATCATATAGGACTACTCCTTATCTACTAAGATCACTAGATTTCACCTAGATTTGCACCTACTCCTACATCAAACCTATTGTAGCCAACATATACCTTAAGGACTTGAATGACTGGAAGATCAAGTAATTATGCAATCAAACTATAGTAACCTTATTATAAATAGTCGAGACATTGTAGGTTAAAGAACCACTCACACAACTATAATATCAAGAAAATCACTGATGAGTGAGTAGATATCTAAATGATTTCTTATATTGGTTATGCTTAGTACCATTATTCTCTAACAATTACCTGTACTTTCATCCAATGTCCTCACACTATAGACTCAAAACTTGTCTAATCTAGAGGAAAATGATCTATGACCAATTTTACTGGATCGATCACTATCCTCGTGATCATCCGTTGATCATGAACAATTTAAGAATTAATTACTAATGATGCATGTCTCAAATTCTAAACTCTTGAGAATATATGTCATTATCTACTAATTTCTTATACGATTCATGGATATATATATTACATGAATGGATTTACCAATCCTATTTTTTTAATCAAATACAAAATTATATCCTAAAAAGTAATTATGCATCAACCAGATTAGCTTCTAGGGCATACATCTAACAATCAAAACATTAACAAATATATCAAAGTATCAACTTCTAGTATCAGAGCTTGCAAACCTTTCTAGATAAAAGTATTAAATTAGTTTCATATGAAATTTGTTTAAGTCACTTTTATCAAATTAGCTTAAATTTTACTTGTGTCAGAGATTAACTGTGCTAAATTTTAGCTTAAATCTGCTAATTAATTTGCTTATATTTATCCATTACTCTCTCCTTCCCTTTTTGTCATCAGTCAAAAAGATAGCAAAAAGAATGTACAAGTCATAAATGCAAGTAAATCATGAAAGTCATAAAAAAAGTATCTTTCTTTCATTAGAAACTCATAAAATGTATAAGCATATAAATCAAAATGAATGTATTGCTATACAAAATAATGGAAGCAATACACTGAGATGCAACAATGACAAGATATAAATAGTTATAAAAATAAACTAAATATCAATTAATACATTAAAAAGTAACCTAATCGGAGATCCTAGACCTACTCATCAGTATTAGAATTGAGCTTAATGATGGGTGATGAGCTACCGCTAGACATGGATGCTCCGCCTCTCCCATTCCTGGTCCTACTGATAAATCAATCACCCAAGTGGAGAAACCCACATCTAACCTAGTATCGGTCCTGAAGGGTGGCCTAGTGGCTGATTGATGAGGGCTAGCTGGTCTAGCAAGTTGGGAAGGCTGGGTCTGCTAGCTATGCTCAGAGGTGGATCAGGTTGGAGAGCCATGGCCTCTTGATCTAGCAACTGCTATTGTTCTTAGTGCAATGGTCTTAAACTGCTCCACAAGATAGCCCATAGATATCACAAGGAGAAAATGCCATCATGCTATGCTATCTCGAGTCCACAAATCTCTGATTGAATCTAAGAAATGCCAATGTCTATCTTTCTCCTTAGCCTAGTAGCCTCTCTTGTCAAATCTGATAGATTTGTAGGATCATGTGGCCAGCTCTACTTTTGGCCAACTACACTCCAAACTCCTAGAAGATCAAGGTAAGTGCCATGCTATATGGGAGGCAAGACTTCACCTAATTGGCAACCTCTCTCACTATAGCATGAGGGTGGGCAAGTTCAAAGAAATGCCCTGAATGACATGGAACACCACTATATTGTTTTAGTTAAAGACAAAGTCAAATCTTCCCATCTTCAGGAAGAGAATCCATCTAATAATATGATGAAGTAGCCATATCTCGATAAAAAGCTAGTTTGCCAATGCCTCTTCCATAGCGCTGACATCATTCCTCTCCAGAATACATCTAAGACCAATTTTCTTGTTCCTCAATCACTCCAAGGCCCATCCCTATCTTAGCATCAGAAGAATCTAGGCAAACTACTGCTCACTCATGATGATCAAGGTCCCCTTCATGGGTGACTCGACATTCTCAACTCCTCTTCTCAAGTTGCCACGGAACTTCCTCACCAAATGGGGGTAAGTGGGGAGATTTAGGCTACACAAGAACTCCCAACCTTGTTGCCTAAGTTGTTGTCCAATGGAGAAGCCCTCTCTCTCAAGAAATATAAAATCAATCTTCCTCTAAGTTATCACAAGTTGGGCTACCAAATGCTTGGAAGAGGAAAAAGGGTGGGGAAAATGCTTGGTGCACTTGAGCTTGTGAGAGGTGGAACCATCATTCTGTGCCTTTGTCCATCTTTCCACACTCTCTTGGACACATCAGCACTTTAATCATTAGGTGAGTTGCTACTTAGGGCCCATCTCCACAAAAATATTGGAAACGTCGCCACAATGTATTTCATGCATGCAAAATTTTTAAGAACTTCAAAGTATGCAACAAAAATTTAAAAACAAGATTAAAACACTTTTAATTTATAAGCATGCTACATATCATATCTATAAAATATGTAGCAGGATCTTCATATGAAATAAAAATATAGATTTTAAAATTCTAAAATAAAAAATGACCTTTTGTGCCTGTTGATCTTCATCGTGAATCTGCTGATGACCCAAGGATGTCTTCAGAGTTCCTTCTATAGAGGTGCACAAGCATCCGACCTCTATAAGTGTCCACACGAAGTCCTTAATCTGATCAAGGTCCTGATCTCACCCGGTGCTAACTCCCTTCTTAGAGATCACCTTTGATGGAAGAAGACTCTTTTCTTCTCAAGAAAAGAGGAGCGGCAACTCCTTGTTGTAGATCTATGCATGAACCCTTACATGCAGGAAGGGAAGAAGGAAGGAAGAAAATGATGCTCCCAACTCTTGGAAGCTACCTACTTTTGAGCCATTGTTTTTTTTTCCTTTTCTTTTCTTCTTCGCATGAAAACTAGGAAGAGAAGAAATAAACCCCAACAATTGGACTGGCCTCTTCCCTATTTTGTTTCGTACAAGAGGTAGAGCGAGACTCTATGCACACCCCCAAAACCTTCCTATGTTTTCACGTGAATTTCCCCCACTATTTATGTGCTTAAGACCCCTGATTAATCCATGCCAAAAAGCCTTTTTCAATTTGAATCTAATTCAAAAGGATATAGATAAAAAGGGATATGAGAGAGAGAGATTTAGGGGTAACAACTCTTGGCACATCCCCTTTCTTTGCTCTTATTTTTGCAGAACAAAACTTCACGCAAAACATGAATTGTTATAAATAATAATGGGTCGTGGAACATGAGAAGAGTCCTTCTTATGTAGGAAAATAGGAGAGATAAACCTTGTCAAATAAGGAATTAAATCCAAGTTTAAATCTAATCCTATTTCTAATCCAAATGGAATTAGGTTTAGTTCAAATCCAGAAGGAATTAAATCCCATTCCCATTAGGACTAGTAAACCTAATTAGATTAGACCTAGGCCAAATTCAATTGAATTAAATCTAATTAAATTCAACTAGACTTAGCACTCCAATTTGATTAAATCAAAATTGGTTTGCAATACTTGCAATTAGTTTTAGTTAAAAATTTAATTTGACTAGGATTAGAGTCAAACTTAACCAAATTAAATCTAATTTAAGTTGTATCGAGCCCAATCATAGTTAAATGATCAAATCACTTAATTAATGATTAAATTAGCAATAATTACTAATTAATTTCTCTCCTAAAACTCACTAACTAGCCTTTTCTCTCGCAACATTTATACATAAACCCTTCCTATATTTTAGAATCATTGATTTGCAACAATTACAAATCACTCCATCTATCCATCATATTGATAAAAGGATTCCAAGGCGATTCAAAATTGTACTTCAACTATCTGATCAATCAGAATCTCTAATGTATGTGACCCTATAGGTTCTATTATATCTGATAGTGAGATATATTAGGATCTTCATCCTTAATATCATTAAAATCCTTTTCAATGGATTAGAATAATTCCAACTTACCTAATAAAAATTATTGACCATCAAAATAATTTTCTTAAATCTCACAATCCATCAATGATACTTAGCAGCATATAGTGGTAACCTAGTAGAATAAAATAAATGAACCCCTAGATATAGCTAACATATGATTCAGTTTTTTATTGTCAGTTTTGATAAGATGGAAATTATGGATAACTCATCAAACTACATCATCTGTCATTTATAAGATTTGTGACTCAAGTTCATGATGTAAATTCTAATGGAAACCCTTTTTCATTCTTCACACTACCTAGCCATGGATTTTTTGAACTCGATCTTATAAATCATATAGGACTACTCCCATCTACTAAGATTGACAGATCTCATCTAGATACATACCCTACTCCTATAATAGACCTACTATAGCCAATATATACTATGATGATCCAAATAGTTAAGATATCAAGTTTATTGATGGGGAACGAGTATCAAATGATGCATCTCTCAGGATTAAAGAGACTAAATGTTGATGAAGCAAATAGGCATGCAGCTTTTCTAAGTAAAAGGAACATAAATTTCATAAAAGGAACATAGGGAAAAACATAACTAGAAAGAAACTCTCTCAAAATAATTAAGGACCTTTGTGGTTAGAAAACCACACAGGTTAGGGCTAGCTTACCTTCCTATTTCAGATCTGAAAGAAAATTATAAGAATGGTTACCCGGCTATTAATGTTCTAAAAATGAGGTAAAGGACACTCAAGATGAAGTACCTAAATGACAAAGGAATTACTCTAGGTTTTAAGGCCTCCTACATCTGATGCTTTGGCATAGTAGACCTTCATCTTGGAAACCATGAGACCCGGGGATCCTGCACAAGGAGATGGAAAGATTAATAGGTTTAGATGGGAGATTGGAGGAATGGATAAAAAGAATTTGGAATGGAGTAATGAGGATTAGGCTTGGCTTGAAGTAGATCTCCCTTGGCACCCTTCTTCACTTGTTGGCATGGTGAACTTCTTTGTAGAAGATGCCCTTAGCAAGAGGGGATGGACGAATTTTGGAGTGGATTGTAGGAGAGCCTTCAAGGTTGGTCAAATGGAAATGGAATATGGGCTAGAAGTTTGATTAGCTAAATAACTTAGGTCTCACACCTTCCTTCTCTCAAGGGGATTTGGCTAGCAAAGGGAAAAGCTTTCAAAAAAAATTCTTCTTCGTTCATCATTAACATTACAAGAGGATTCTAGGAGCTTTATAAACCTTAAGCTCCTTCTCAAATTCAAAATGCAACACTTTCATGGAAAAAATCATGGGGCATCCCAAAGAAAGTGGAATGGCCCATTTTACAAATTTAAACTCCTAATTTCAAGGTAACATCCCATGAAGAGTGGACCTTCCTTCCATTTGAATTTGATTTGGGCAAAAATTCATGGGTGACTTGTCTTGGTGATGTGGCATGGTCTATCCTCCAAGTGGCATGACTTGTCTTCCAAGGTGGCATGGTTCAATGATGATGTGGTGCTCCAAATAGTTGGTGAAGCTGGTTGCACTTAATCTAGCCTAATTGAAACCCAACTTCAAGAAGCTCTTGAATCTGACTCAATACAAAGCCTAATTGAACTCTAATTGAACTTTAGAATCCAAATTGAAATAAAACAGGACTCAACCAAATTGAAACAGGACTCAATTATTCAAATAAACATAAGTACAGGACTCATATATTTATTACAAGACTAAAATTCCTAATCTTCTATCCATAAAGAACTTGGCATCAGTTGAAGCCTCTTCCTGAGCCTGGTGCCCGCACCATTTATATGCAGTAAACTATAACAACCACACTATGAGAATCGAGGCATCACAATCAAAGAATTACACATACAACTACAGTATCGAGAACATTACTGATTAGTGAGCAGATATCCAAATGACTTCTTATGTTGGTTATGCTTGGTGTCGTTATTCTTTAACAACCATTTGCACTCTCGTTTGGTGTCCCCACACTGTTGGTCTAACCTATAGAAAAGTGATCTGTGCACCAATCTAACTAGATCAATAACCATTCCTATGATAATCATTTGATAAGGAGTAATTAAAAATTAATCACTAATGATACATGTCTCAAATTCTTAACTCTTAAAAATATGCCATCTTCCTTAGACGATTTATGGATACATGTATTACATGAATGGACTTAACAACCATATTCAATTAGTCACATACAAAATTATGTCCTAAAAAGTAATTATGCATCAGTTAGATTGGTTTCTAGAATATATATCAATAATCTTCCACTTGTACTAAAGCCACTTGACCATAGACTAGAATCTTATCTTCCCAAGATGAACTTGGATCCTAATTAGGCTCACCAATTTAGTCAATGAGTTCACCACATTATATATAGAGACTACTCTCTGCTTATCACATAAATGATAAAATCATCGCTCTATGTGCTTGCATTTCTAGTGAGACCTAGGCTCCTTAACTAAGGCTATGGTGCTATAGTTGTCATAGTAAAATGATAATGGCATCTCATGACTTCATACTCGAATTTGCAACAACTTACTAGAACTAGAAGACTTTCCTAGTAACATGAAAAGCGGTGATACATCAGCTTCAATTGACTCTGCAATGATTGGTTATTTGGAACTCTTCCAATATATCGATTCTCTATTACATAAGAATACACACCTTGATGTAGACTCTTTATCATTATTTGTGTATCCTTATACCCTTAACTCTCCTTATCTAATGACCAAGGATATATCCTTGATGCTTCTCAAGCACTTTGGATTGTTCTAAACATCCATCCAGTCCTAAATGCCTGGATTTGACTTATGTTTGTTTATAACACTCATAGCAAAGACAATTCTAGTCACACCTAGCATTCTTAAAGATCTATCTTTATAGACCTTTATGCCAAGATGCCTTTTAATATCTTTCAAGGTGAATTCTTTTAACAATCCTAAATATGCATGAAAATCTCATTTCTAATATGGAGAGTGTCATCCACATACAATATGAGGAACAAGATAGCTTCTCCTTTATTTGATCAAAGAATTTGATCACATCTTAACATGAGTAGATGCTTGCTATGGTCCTTAAGACCTATTACAGATAGCAGACCTTATGATCTCCATCACTGGAAGTGAGATTTAGAGACTGAACCATAAAGATGAAAATAGTTACATCCATCTACTAATAAATATCATCATCATGATATTCTGCTACTACAAAAAATATTTAGATGACTTCAACATAGCTTTAAGTGAAAAAGTCTACACCTTTCATTGCGAGCTATGTTTTAAAGGTAAAGACCTTATCATCCGATTGTCATTTATCGATGTTTAACATCATTTTGTGACAATTTTGAGATCATCTCCATGTTCCCAATATCCCAAAAGAGGAACATTTTCTCTTATTCCTTCATAAGAATACCTAAGTATCTTACTAGAGGATGGGATTGAAAGAACCATCATACGATCCAAGGGTTGCATGCAAGTTTTCAAAAAAAATAATTATATAAAATTAATTACAGTAAAAATAAAAACCTAATCTAAGCATGCATAGTAGGATTCATTCATGAATATGTAGATCTGTAACTAAAAATAAAAGTACCAAGTATATCAAATCTACTTAATAGTTGTGTTACTCCATCTTCATTAGATCGAATGTGATGAATGCCTCGATTTTATTGGAGCCACGCACATGCTCGGCTTGTACTGGTATCCACACGGAGATAAACGATTGAAGCTTTGAGGCCACCGAAGTGCTCGCACCTTGCAAGCCTTACTTCGACCATTGGATCAAATCTCCTTTCCATCTTTTCTTTTTTCCTACGCTAGAGATCAAGGAAGAGGGGTGATGAAAAAATTATTTCTCTCACATTATGATTGGTGGAGTGTAAGAAGTAGGATGGGTGGTGAAGTGAGAACTTATCTCAAGTTAAAATTCTAAAAGGGAACTCCTTTTTGTGTTTTGCACCCACTTCCTTTTTCTTTTCTCATTCCACATATCAATCTAATTATCCTTAGAGTTCCTTCCTATCTAGAATTAGGACAAGTCTTTTGAATCAAATTCAAAGACTAAACTCTAGATAGATAAGGATATAAAGGAGAAACATTTAAACATCCAAACTCTTTGGTATCCCAAACTCCTTCCACGCACAAATGAATTTTAAAGTGAAGAAGGGGCATGGCCCCTTCTTTCTTACATGCTAATGAGAGCGAGAGAGGCATGGGGAGGGAGAGAAAAAATATTTAAAATTACTTCAACCAACAAATTCCTAATCCTAATCCAAATAGGAAACTAACCTAATTCCTAATTCTTTTAGGTTTAGGTTTAAATCTATAACTAATTAGGAATTAGATCCTTATCAAATTATGACCACTAAACCTGATTAGAATATATTAAGCCTAACTAAATTAAATCAAATGTAATTTATCTAGGATTAGTCAACCAATTAGGTTAAACTAATTGGCTTACAACACTTGCAATTAGGTTAGTCCAAATCCTAATTGGATTGGGGCATTATCTAAATTCAACGAAATCAAATCCAATTCAACTTGTATCGAGCCTAATCATAATTAAATGATCAAATCATCTAATTAAATTATAACTCTTGCAATCATGTCTTCCGTACTAAAATTAACATGTGCCAAAATTATTAGTTCCAAATTTGTAATCCTTATAAATTTATACTTTTTAAATATGTAACTCTTATATATTTTGATCCAACCATATGATCAGGTCAAGCTCCTATTATGTGTGACCTCTCAAGTTCTATTCTGTTTGGTAGTAAGACATACCATGATTTCCATCATAATATCATTAAACTCTTTCGATGGACTAGAATAATTCTAGTTAACCCTATCAAGGATCATTGACCCAAATAATCATAGTGGGTCCCATAATTTATTAGTGATATCTAGCAATATGTAGTGACAACCTAACAGAATAGAAGAATGAATCCCTGGGTATAGTTGCCATATGATTAAATTTTTCTGTCGAGAGTCCCGACAAGTTGTAGGTCATGTAAACTCACCAATCCTAAGCATCTGTCATATGCCATATTTAATTAGCTTAAGTCTAATGTGAAACTCATGGAAATCTTTTCTATCCTTCACCTATCGTGGTCATGGATTTTCGAACTTAGCTTCTTAAATTACATAAGACTGTACCTTAACTACTAAGATTGATGAATCCTCAATAAATACACTCCTACTCCTATAGTGAACTTACTGTAGCCAATGACCTCCATAAGGGCCCAAATGGCTAGGACCAATATTTTGTATTATCAAACTATAGCAACCTCACTGTGAGTAATCAAGGCACTGTAGATTTAAGAACTACTCACATAACTATAGCATCGAGAAAGCCACTAACGAGTAAATAGACATCCATATGATGTCTCATGATGGTCATGCTAGGTACCATCATTCTTTAATGACCATCTGCACTCTCGTTCTAGTGTCCCTACACTGTAGACTCGAAACTCGTCAATTCTAAAAGAAAAGTGATCTGTACATTGATCAAACTAGATTAATCACCATCTCTATGATATCCTTTGATCAGGAATATTTAGGAATTAATCTATGATGATACATGATGTGGCGGGATCGCTGACGTGGAACCCCTGTCAGACCCTGTCAGATGCCTGTCGGATGAAGCTGCTAGATCGGATTTTTTCCGGACTCCTTCGCTCGGCTGCGCTCCCTTCGGGTCGAGACACCGTGGTCGAAGTCGAGCTTCGCCTCTCCTTCACCGGGCCGTGCTCCTTTCGGGTCGAGACACCATGGCCGAAGTCGAGCTCCGCCCCTCCTTCCCTTCGAGTCGAGATGCCATGGCCGAAGTCAAGCTTTGCCTCTCCTTCGTTCGGCAGCACTCCCTTCAGGTCGAGATGCCGTGGCCGAAGTAGAGCTCCGCCCCTCCTTCACCCGGCCGCACTCCCTTCGGGTCGAGATGTCGTGGCCGAAGTCGAGCTCCGCCTCTCCTTCGCCCGGCTGTGCTCCCTTCGGGTCGAGATGCCGTGCCCAAAGTCGAGCTCCACCCCTCCTTCGCCCAGTTGCGCTCCCTTCAGGTCGAGACGCCGTGGCAGAAGTCGAGCTCCGCCTCTCCTTCACCCGGTTGTGCTCCTTTGGGTCAAGATGCCGTGGCCAAAGTGAGCTCCGCCTCTCCTTCGCCCGGTCGCGCTCCCTTCGGGTCGAGACGCCGTGGCCGAAGTCGAGCTCTACCTCTCCTTTGCCCGGTCATGCTTTCTTCGAGTTGAGATGCCATGGCCAAAGTCGAGCTATGCCCCTCCTTCGCCCGGCCATGCTCCCTTCGGGTCGAGATGCCGTGGCTGAAATCGAGCTCCACCCCTCCTTCGCCCGGCCATGCTCCCCTGGGGTCGAGATGTCATGGCCGAAGTCAGGCTCCGCCCCTCCAGATCAGTCCCATCTTGGACGAAGAGCCCTGCAACCGAAGGATCGTCAGCCAGGCCATAATAATGGTCCCAGCTACCACTTATGCCAAGAAGGAAGGAGTTCCCCCGATCGAGGTGCTGTGCTCCCTACCAACCATTTGCATCCCTCCAAAAAGGAAGTCAACCAGCAGATTCGGATCCAGGGGGCACAGCCACCCACCGATCGAGGCTCTGCCATGCTTTCCAAAATGGAGCGACCAGAAGGAATGACAGTGCGTCCAGTACTGTTCCCTATCACGAATAGGGAAAGGTATCTCGTGCATGGAATTAGACACCACTGCACGTGCCTGTAAAAGAGGGAAGATCCCGAGGTAGGCGGCACGCAACGACCCTAGCTAAAAGGGGTCCTCCAAGGTTCAAACAAGGTAAGTAACTCCAAGCAAGCGGACAACCGGGCACAAAGAGGGTAGCGCACAGGAAGATCACCGCTCTAGGGCTACTGCAAAACCCCCAGGAGGGGTCTGACAGACACAGGTCAGCTCAAGCTCTCTTCTGCTGTCACTTTCACACTTTGCCCTCGACTCGCTCATACTCACTCATTTCATAAGTTCTCCTCCTAGCATGGAGTCCACCCTTATGGCTCGACCAGGAGAATCTGTTCTCCTAGATCGCCACTGGCTCGGGTCTCTAACTCTATTTTGAAGGTCTGGCATCTGAGAGGGATCCTAAGTGACAAAAGTGCAGTCCGAGTTTGACCTTAGCTATAGACCATAGCAATCTTGGCAGCAATGGTGCGGGCACCAGACTCAGAAGAAGACTTCAGGGCTCCATCTGGATCTCTGATTGACATTGCCCGAAGAATTAGGGTTTTCTGGTTTTGTAATAAGGGTTGACTTGGTCAACTCAATTTTTGTTTGAGTCTGTATTTCCCTGCAATTTAAATTTTGTTGAGTCATGTTGACTCAATACAAGTCCTAGTAGTGGTCTAGGTCTTCTTCAAGGTGCCACATTTTCTCCCAGGACCAAGCAAGTGGGCGCCACACTCCCAGCCACACGCCAGAGTCCAGGAGGCACCACATCTCCATCCAGTGTGCCTTGGTCCCCACACCACAAGAAAGCAGGTCCCTTCTTTCATGCGCCACTTGGGAGAGAAATCCATCAAGATATCTCAATCCAAGGAGGAGCCAACTTCTTTCCAGATAAACCCAAGCTAGGATGGCAAGAATTTTTCTTGAAGAGAGGATCAAGGAGGTGCCCCACAATGTTCCATAAAAACCCAAGTTATAAAAGGGAAGAGAGCATGTCTTGGGGAGAAAATCAAGGAGGCACCCAAAAGTTTCCTAAAGTGCCAAAGCCATGAAAGGAAGAAGCCTAAACTTGTGGAGCAAGACTAGGAGGTGTCCAAAAGAGCCAAACCATGAAGGGAAAATCCTTGATTCATGGAGAGATACTAGGAGACACCCCCATAACCTGCCATTTGGAGCTGATTTTCAAGTTTTCTTGGAGTTTTTGGGCTGCCCACTCATGGAAGGAGTCTTGGGAAGAGAATTTGATGCCTAAAGTGTGGGTTAGTCCTATTAGTCCCACATGGGAAGTGTATGAAATTTTATTTCTTTGTTATGTCTATATATTCAACTCTATGTAACTCTTGAAAAAGATGAATGAATTCAATTTCTGTGTGAGCAACTCTGTGTTTCTCTCTTCCGCACTTGTATTCAGGTGTTGAGCTCCGTGAGGGAGTAAATCCGGGTTCCCTAGGAACCTTGAGGAGGTGTGAGATCTCGAACCCCAAAACCCTAGCTTAGTCCACCCATCTCTACTCCACCACCACCAAACCCTAATTTTCCATCTTCATCCCACGGCCCCTCTCTTCCACATCGAAGCCGGTCACCAGCATCCAGGTTCAGATCAACTGTTTCAACTATAGAGCCAGTTCAAAGGAGAGTCAGATCAGTATCAAGATCTCCGGAACTTCTACATCTAACAATCTTCATTAAGTCCTCGGGTTAGTGTCTTTCTTTGAGTTTCTGGTTCTTTTTTTTTTGTTCTTCTTCTTCCAGATCTTGAGTTCGAGAAGAAGGCCAACCTTGCCATAGGACTACAATCCGAGGATCCATTGCGAAGATATCCCGTCTCCAAGGATCCTACAATCTGCTCGAGAGTGTCCTTCAATTGAAGCAACGAGAGATATCACAGTCAGGTATAAAACCTTCTCTTCTCTCTTCGTCTGTTTCTTGAAAGAGGAGTAAACCCTAGGTCTGGGGGTTTCTCAATCCCCAGCAATCCTACTTCTGAGTTACTCTGATAATCCACTCCTTTTAATTATGCTTTCTGTCATTTCTTAGTTTCTTTCAACATTAGTTTATCTTTCCTTTGAATCAAAACCGACTTCTGAAAATAAATAAATAAAAAAAATACATTAATTTTAATTTGCTTCTGCATCGCATCATTTTTTTGTTCTGCATCAATTTTGGTATCAGAGCATTCGTTCTGCATCATTTTTGGTATCAGAGCCCTGTCTAGGGTTTCTGACTTGCTTGCATGTTTTGAGTGTCTCTCTTTTTTACTTTGTCTGCTCGAAGTAGACTCCCCAGGACGTCCGGTCCTAGGAACTAAGCGAGGTGCAAGCCTCCTCTTCCCATTCCATGGGGTGTTCCTAGGGCGTGTAGGGGATCCACTGGGTTACAACTTCGTAGCAGGAATTGTAAACGGGGGAAGCATTCTGTTTTTAGTCTGTAACTACCCAGTTGTAGGAATTTTTTCTCATTGTAAGTAACTCCAAATTATATGATTTTTGTTTTTCTGGAACCAATGTAATTGAAAATATTTTACATAATTTTACTGTAATTTATTGGTTTCTGTGAAATTTATGAGAGTTAAATTACAGCAATTCTATTTCTGTATTTCTGCAATTCAATTTTTTTGAGTGATCATCTCCTAATTCATCTTAAGGGCAATTGAGCATCTAAGATAAGGGGAGGAGTTGATAACCTCTCCTTAGCCCAAAACCACCACCCATTCATTCGATCCTAAGCCTAATTTTAAAATTTATTAGACTTAATTTGCCCTAGTGGGCTAGGGACACCAACAAGTCGGGTCTAGGCTAATGTTGAGTCAGTTTGTCTAGTTACTCTGTGTGTGCTTTGTACTCAGTGTCTAGAATGGTGGTTCAGGGATTCTATCCCGAAGGGCTTGTGTGCTGGTCCGCCTACCTGGCCAATCTCTGATTGGTGTCTAGGATTGGCAATTAGGGACCTAACACTCCCCTTGCACCTGCCTGGCTGAGTCCCGAGTTACTACAGGCTAGCTTGCCACTCTGATTGGGCATCTAGTTTGGGCTCTAGGTCTAGTTAGCCCGTAGTCGTTTCAGTCGAGTCTCATTTGGTGTGCTTGCTTGCATCATCATGTCCACCCGGAACGAAGTACCCTACCAACCTGGTCAAACCCAACCTGATTTAGAGGCCATGATTAGAACTCTTACCAAAAGTATGACCAAATTGAGTCAGGATATGAATGAGGGTTTTGCCCAGTTTAGAGATGGAGCCCAGGGACTTGAGAAACGTAGACATCAAAATTGGACTCCTGATCCAAAATTTAATAGGCCCCAACCTCACCCATGCCAGGAGCCTAGGAGGACCTTATACCGTGATCCTGAGCATAACCCTAGGAGCCTATATCCATACTTGGTTGACTCAGAAAAGGGACCTGTTAGGAACACCGAACCTTATGCACCCACTTTTGATGGAAGACAAGAGACATATATTAAGTGGGAAGAACAAATGGATCGATATTTTGAGTGCACTAACATATCGGAATTAGGACAAGTTAGGTTGGCCAAAACCAAGTTCACCAAACATGCTAGGTCGCATTGGTATGCTATTGAGCATGAGTGTTATCAAAGAAAAGAGGAAATATATACTTGGAGAGATATGAGAAATAAGTTGAGAGATAGGTACCTAGGTAGATCCTATGAGAAAAGACTTTTAGACCAATGGTACCAATTGCAACAAGGTAATAGGCCTGTGTCTAAATATATTGAGGACTTTCAGTGGTATGACATGAAATGCAATACCATTGAGACCGAAGCTCAGATCACAACGAGGTTTAGGGTTGGGTTACACCCAGACATTTATAGGAAGCTATGCCTTGAAAAGACCAATAAGTTAGACCGAGCCTACCAAGAAGCCCAAGACTATGAGTGGTCTTTAAGATATAACCAATCAAGTACTTTGGACTTAAAGCCAACCTCTACCAACTTGAGTCAAGTTCCGATTGATCCGACACTCGTAGTGAACCAGACTCTTGTTTGTCAATTCCCACTTGTGTCACCTCTTGACCAGAAGGATAACACTGAGAAGGAGTTAGGCATGGTCATCCCAAAATTAGTTGACCCGACTAGAGCCGTACTTAAAGAGGAATCAAAGGAGAATAGATTAGAACCTTTCAGTGAGATTGAGGAAGAAATATATGAGCCTGACATAAGTTTGATAGATGAATATGAAGAAGAAGAATTTGAGGATATCTCTCCCGATAATTCAATTAACCAACTCCTACCTAATGGGGTTATTGAGGGGACCCCTGCCACTCAAGGAATTAGGAGCTAACTGGTGTGGGCACCAGAATCAGGAAGAGACTCCAACCAATTCAAGTCAAATCCGAGTCCTTATGGTTGGATGAGTAAAAGAAAGTCCTGTAATTTTTTTCTTTCTTTAATTTTGAGTCCAAATAATTATGTAATTCGAGTCCATTTCAATTTTATGTTGGAACTAGTCCAGCCTAATTAATCTTGTATTTGAGAGTTGGGTCCAAATGAGTCAAGTCCAATCCATGAAGAATCAAACCAAACCTCCATGAAGAATCAAACCAAACCACATTTGAAGACTAAAGAAGACTCAAGACTTATACTCCAAAGCAAGACCAAAGCCACCTCAAGTGGGGACCACATGCCACCTCATCATCCAAGGTTGCTGCCACATCACACATACCACCTCACCATCCAAGGTTGCTGCCACATCACACATGCCACCTCACCATCCAAGGTTGCCACCCAAGAGAAGAAAAGGGGAATTTGAATTTGAATTAGCTACAACCTCCTCCACAACTTCCTCCACTACTCATGGGATGCCCCATATTTTTCTCCACAAATTTTTCTCCATGATATTTGGTGTAGTTTGAATTCAAAATGGCTTAATAGTCTATAAAAGACTCTTAGTCTTCTTGTAAAAAAGGATGGAAAAGAAAAAATAAAAATTTTCTTCTATGTGAGTTCTATGTGCCTAAGTGGTAGTTCTAAATTCCTCTCCCTATCCCACGCCAACCCTACTTTCTCCTCCTCCATCTCCAACGCCTAAGACACTCTCCTTCTTCTCCAATCTCAAGCTAGCTCTTCAATATTCAAGGTTGATCAAGAAGACCATCACAAGGAGGCCGGCCAAATCCATTTCAAGTGATCTACCATGGCGCCAAGATTATTCTTCAACACTGCTTCCTCGACTCTTCTTTAGTTTCTCCATTTCATGACTAACGTATTTTACCAAGTTCCTAATCTCAAGGTTTCTTTGTTGTAGGGTTCTCCGGGATTCCGAACTCAAGAGGAAGGAATTATTTGCCATAATCCAGAAAACAAGAAGGGCCCTCAATTTGTAGTATGGTCTTGTCATTTGGGAGGTCTCTTCATGAGTGATCTTGATCTACTTGAAAGATTAATGCTAGGTATGTTCTAGTATCGATTAGGTCTGAAATATTAAATTTGCCTAGCTTAACTTGTGTGGTTCGAATCTTATTCCTATTTCTTTGTTATTTTGATAGTCTTATTAATTAGGTTTACGTTTGATCGTTCGAGTTCTCTTTATTAGACCTCCTTTGATACTATATGCTGAACTAATCATATGCAAATAAGAAATTGCTAAGTTAATCTTTGCTAATCTCCTTTAGGGTTGCATAGTTGCATTCTCATCTTGCATGTCCCCACCAATCTTGGTATCAGAGCATGGTAGAATAAGTTCCTGATTGCATAGCATTAAGTCCTTGAAGTACTTGGATCGGGGGCGTTACCAGGCCGTCCGGTCTTAGGAGAAAGTAGGGTTTAAACACCCTCTCTTCCCATTCCACGGGGATCTCCTAAGGCGTGTCGGGGTGCCATTGTGATTGACCCGTGAAAAAGAAAGCCAAAGGACTTTTTAGATTTCATTTGTGAATTTTGTATTGGTCACGTTCTGTTTTTCTGCTTGCTGTATTTTCTGTAGGCTGACTGTAATCCGCCTGCAACTCCAAAGGCAAGTATCACATTCCTCGTTGGAATATTTTTTTTCCTATTCCATTTTAAGTTTTTTATCACCGTTTTAAATTTCAATCTGAGAAAAAAATTACAAAAAAAATGAAAATTCCTGCAGTCCATCAGTGTAATTAAGGTTTCTGTTCTGTTCTGTTCCTTTTCATTATCTTCATTTCAGAATCTGCCTAGAATAGTACAGATTTTATTTTGAAATTCTGTTTCATCTGGTATGTCATCTATAAGTTAGGAGTTTTCTGTGATTTTTTTAGATTTTTCTGATATTTTTTTCTGCACTTATCAATACCACATTTAAACTGCAACACACTACTTCTGCACCTGAAATTTGAAATTTGCATGCATCTCATGACAAATCAAATTAAGGGCATGAAATTGACATAGGGTCAGGATTTCATCACCTGTCCCTAGCCCAAAAATCACCAAATTGCATATCGATCCAATCCCTAACTAAAATTGATTAGACATTAATTGCCCTAGTGGGTTAGGGACATCAATTTGGTCGAGCCCAGGTTATTGTCAACTCATTGTGTCAACTAGTCTTGTGTGTGCCCTATTACTTGGTGTCTAGAATTGGGACTAAGGGCTTGGGTGCTGATCCGTCTATCGGGCCAATTCCACCGGGCCTAGGTAGGCCAGAGACAGGATCTCACACTCCCCTTGTTCTAAAACCTGGCCAAGTATAGAGTTACTACAATCTAGCTTGCCACCTTGATTAGGCAACTAGCTTGGAACTCTAGGTCCAGTTCAATTCAATTGGGAAAGCTTGTGCAACCCATTTCTTCATCTATTATTGGAAGCTGGTGTCAAGGATAGAGGTTAAGTGGCTCAAGCCTAAGCGGTTCTTGTGGTTTTTAATTAGGACCCAGTGAAAGCTGGGGGAACCTCCCACAGACCCACCTCCTGACTGGCCAGTGGAAGAGAGTAGCTGTTGATTTGATTGTATCTAGTCAACTCAGTTTATTTGGACTAACCGGTTTAGAAAACTCGTAGTTCGGGTCTGAGTCTAATTGTTTGCATGACAACTAGGTCAGGCACACCTTACCACCCTTCACAAGCCCAACCTAGTTCATCCATGGATACTAGTATGGAAAGCCTTATGAGATCTATGATCGAGAAGATGGACCGTTTGGATGCTAGGTTTGACCAGTTCGAGGAAAGGATAGGAACCCTAGAGGAATCTAGGTTGACCCCAACTGAACCACCTTCACCCAGATTACCTTCAGTTCACCCTAGAGCCCAACGACAGGAACATACACCTGATCCAATTCATAGAAGGCCACATCAGGATTATATTGATCACACTCCGGAGCCAAATCCTAGAAGACCTCGCCATGATACTTTTGATCAGGATGATCGGGCCTTAAGGAATATACGTCTAGATGCACCAACCTTTGAGGGAAGCCTAGATCCTAAGGTGTACATAGACTGGGAAGCTGACATGGACCAATATTTTGACTGGTATGATATGTCTGAAGAGAGAAGATTCAAGTTTGCCAAAATCAGACTAGTCCGTCAGGCTAGGTTGTATTGGGGAAATGTCGAACGCATAGCTAGGCAGAGGGGAGACTTACCTATAGTGACCTGGAGAGACATGAAGAGAAAGCTTAGAGAGAAATATTTGCCTATGTCTTATCAGCAAAGGTTGTTAGATCAGTGGCAACGATTGACACAAGGAAATAAGACCGTTTCTGAGTACGTTGTTAAATTTGATGAGTTTGTAATGCGATGCAACGTAGTCGAGTCTGAGGCAGCCACATTGTCGAGGTTTAGATCAGGATTGAATGAAGATATAAAAGGGGAACTGTTTTTGAGAGAAGTCCATGATTTAGATCAGGCATACCAAGTTGCCATGGACTATGAGAGGTTTCAAAGGAGAGCTACATTTAGGCGACCTGAGCCCATTAGGTTTAATCCTCCTGTTAGTCGACCTAGTTCAGTCCCTGGTACAACCAATAGACCAAGATCCAGCTCGAATCCAACCCCTAGGACCAACCCTGCCATTTCCCCAATTCCTAGAGAAGACAAAGGAAAGAGCCCTGAAGTTCGAGGTGAGAGGGAGCGAGTTTGCTATAAGTGTCGTAAACCAGGTCATTTCGTGAGCCAATGTCCCTCTAGAGCTTTACATATAGGGGAGGCAGAAGAAGGTGAATCAGAACCCTTGGAGAATGTTGAAGAGGAGGTTTATGAAGCAGGGGATTGCTTGGCTGATGAGTATGAAGGAGATGAAGAAAATGTAGACTCATCAGATGTGTTAGGAGTTGTGAGATGTATCATGACACAGACCAAGGAGCAGGAAGACTGGCGTAGGACTAGCATCCTACACACATTTGTCAAAATAGGAGAAAAGGTCTGTAAGATCGTGATCGATAGTGGAAGCTGTGTCAATGCCATTTCCACTAGTGCTGCCAAGAGTCTAGGATTACCCACTGAACCACATCCCAATCCATATAAGGTATCCTGGATCGATTCCACTTCTATCCCAATCAAACAGAGATGTCAGGTCCGAATCCAACTTCAGTCCTATCAGGAACGAATCTGGTGTGATGTACTCCCTATGGGAGTAAGTAGCATCATCCTAGGTAGGCCATGGCTGTTTGACCATGATGTGACAATTTTTGGTCGATCAAATTCCTGTGCTTTCAATTTCAATGGCAAGAAAATTGTCATTCATTCAACCCAGCCTAAGGACAACACCAAAAGAGGAGTTAGCAGCCTGAAAGAAAAAAGGACTGGATTAAATTTGATAGGTGCAAGAGAATTAGAAAAAGACATTAATGAGGGAGCACCTATTTGGATGGTAGCTGCTAAGGAAACTATGGACCATACCCCTGTAGAACACCCTCAAGAGGTGGTCCAATTATTGAAAGACTTTGAAGACGTGTTTCCCGAGGATCTTCCCGACAATCTTCCACCTTTAAGGGACATACAACATGCCATAGATTTAGTTCCTGGCGCGACTTTACCTAATTTGCCTCATTATAGGATGAATCCAACTGAACATCAAGAGTTACAAAGGCAAGTTAGTGAACTTCTTAGAAAGGGGTTTGTTAGAGAAAGTTTAAGCCCTTGTGCAGTCCCTGCCTTGTTAACCCCAAAAAAAGATGGTACCTGGAGGATGTGTGTAGACAGCCGTGCCATCAACAAGATTACTGTCAAATATAGGTTTCCAATCCCAAGACTGGACGATATGTTAGATATGATAGCCGGATCAACAATTTTCTCCAAGATAGACTTAAAGAGTGGCTATCACCAGGTTAGGGTTAGGCCTGGAGATGAATGGAAGACCGCTTTTAAGACTAAAGATGGATTATATGAGTGGTTAGTCATGCCGTTCGGTCTGTCCAATGCACCCAGCACCTTTATGAGAATTATGAATCAGGTGTTGAAAACTTTCATCGGGAAATTTGTGGTGGTCTACTTTGATGACATTCTTATTTATAGCAAGACTAAGGCAGACCATTTAACCCACCTAAGACAAGTTTGCCAAGTCCTTAGAAAGGATAGCCTCTATGCCAATATCAAGAAGTGTGATTTCTTAACACATAGAGTTATCTTTCTAGGATTCGTAGTAACATCTGAAGGAGTGTCCGCTGACCCTGCGAAAATTAAATCAATAGTAGAGTGGCCTGTACCCAAGAGTATCCATGATGTCCGTAGTTTTCACGGTTTAGCCACCTTCTATAGAAGATTCATTAGAGGGTTCAGTACGATAGTGGCTCCAATCACTGATTGTATTAGGAAGGGAACTTTTGAATGGACTAAAGCAGCAGACAAAGCCTTCCTAACAATTAAGGAAAAAATGACACACGCACCCGTCTTGAGGTTACCCGATTTTACCAAAGTGTTCGAGGTTGCGTGTGATGCTTCTGGGGTAGGAATTGGAGGTGTCTTGAGTCAAGAGAATCACCCAGTAGCATATTTCAGTGAGAAGTTAAATGAAGCGAGACTAAGGTATTCCACCTATGATAGGGAGCTGTATGCGGTAGTTCAGGCATTACGTTATTGGAGGCATTATCTTCTACCACAAGAGTTTGTCCTATTTTCTGACCATGAAGCTCTTAGGTTCCTTAGTTCTCAGAAGAAATTGAACCCTAGGCACGGGAAATGGGTAGAGTTCATACAAGCTTATACGTTCGTACTAAAACATCGTGCCGGAACTGAAAATAGGGTTGCTGATGCATTGAGTCGTCGTTCAATGTTGTTGAATTCTGTGAGCACTGAGGTAGTAGGGTTTGAAAGATTAAAAGAGGAATATCCTACATGCCCTGATTTTGGTGACATCTATCGATCCCTTCAACAAGGACCATCTAGTGAGCATAGTGATTATACCATTTTAGATGGATACCTTTTCAGAGGAAATCAGTTGTGTATTCCCAAGACCTCTGTTAGGGAATTTCTGATCTGGGAAGTTCATGCTGGGGGCTTAGCAGGACATTTTGGTAGGAATAAGACCATCTTAGCAATAGAAGACCAATTCTTTTGGCCTGGTCTCAAAAGAAATGTGGCCCAGATTGTAGCTCAGTGCCGTATCTGTGCTGTTGCAAAACAGCAAAGACAGAACACCGGTCTGTACACACCCTTACCTGTCCCTGATTGTCCATGGCAGGATATCAGCATGGATTTTGTAGTAGGCCTCCCTAAGACGTCTAGGAAGTATGATTCTGTCTTTGTTGTTGTCGATCGTTTCTCCAAGATGGCTCACTTCATTCCTTGTTCTCAAACTTTAGATGCTTCGAAGGTGGCCAAGCTTTTTCTCGATCAGGTCGTTAGGCTTCATGGTTTACCCAAAACCATTGTGTCCGATAGAGATGTCAAATTTACTAGCTATTTCTGGAAAACCCTCTGGCACATGCTCGGTACCAAGCTGAAATTCTCTACTGCCTATCATCCTCAAACCAATGGCCAGACTGAGGTAGTAAACCGAAGCTTAGGAAATCTGTTGAGATGCTTAGTTGGTGACAACCTAGGAAACTGGGACCTATTACTTCCTCGTGCTGAATTTGCCTATAATAGCTCAGTTAATAGGTCTATTGGGAAAAGTCCATTCGAAGTGGTCCATGGATACAGACCTAGGAAGCCTTTAGACCTAGCTCCTTTACCCACACATGCACGGGTGTCCGAGTCTGCCGAGTCATATGCACAGCATATTAGGGAATTGCATAAGGAGATTAGCCAAAAGATTCAAATGAGCAATGAACTCTATCAGCATATGACTAATTCACATAAACGATTAAAAGAATTTAATGAAGGGGACTCCGTCATGATCAAACTTAAACCTGAAAGGTTTCCGCCGGGAACTATGAAGAAACTCCATGCCCGGGGAGCCGGACCTTTCAAAATAATAAAGAAATTGGACCAAATGCTTATGTATTAGAATTACCACCAAGTTATGGCATTAGTTCAACATTTAATGTTTCAGACTTAAAAGAATACAAAGAACCTGCATTGATACCTAGTGAGCTTTTTGGTCCTAATGTTTCTTTTGAGAGTGAAACACCAAATGAGTGTCCACCACCAAGTGTTCCTGAGAGAAAGGAGAGAATTGAAAGGATCTTGGATGACCAGATCATTACTACTAGAAATAAAGGCTACCAACGTTATCTGGTTAGATGGCAAGGATGTCCTGAATCTGAAGACTCCTGGATTTCCCGAGAGGACCTACAACAAATCGACCCGGATGCATTAGAAACATATCAAGCCAACCCTCACTCGATAGGGTCGAGTTCCTCCCACCCCGGGAGAATTGGTGTGGGCACCAGAATCAGGAAGAGACTCCAACCAATTCAAGTCAAATCCGAGTCCTTATGGTTGGATGAGTAAAAGAAAGTCCTGTAATTTTTTTCTTTCTTTAATTTTGAGTCCAAATAATTATGTAATTCGAGTCCATTTCAATTTTATGTTGGAACTAGTCCAGCCTAATTAATCTTGTATTTGAGAGTTGGGTCCAAATGAGTCAAGTCCAATCCATGAAGAATCAAACCAAACCTCCATGAAGAATCAAACCAAACCACATTTGAAGACTAAAGAAGACTCAAGACTTATACTCCAAAGCAAGACCAAAGCCACCTCAAGTGGGGACCACATGCCACCTCATCATCCAAGGTTGCTGCCACATCACACATACCACCTCACCATCCAAGGTTGCTGCCACATCACACATGCCACCTCACCATCCAAGGTTGCCACCCAAGAGAAGAAAAGGGGAATTTGAATTTGAATTAGCTACAACCTCCTCCACAACTTCCTCCACTACTCATGGGATGCCCCATATTTTTCTCCACAAATTTTTCTCCATGATATTTGGTGTAGTTTGAATTCAAAATGGCTTAATAGTCTATAAAAGACTCTTAGTCTTCTTGTAAAAAAAGGATGGAAAAGAAAAAATAAAATTTTCTTCTATGTGAGTTCTATGTGCCTAAGTGGTAGTTCTAAATTCCTCTCCCTATCCCACGCCAACCCTACTTTCTCCTCCTCCATCTCCAACGCCTAAGACACTCTCCTTCTTCTCCAATCTCAAGCTAGCTCTTCAATATTCAAGGTTGATCAAGAAGACCATCACAAGGAGGCCGGCCAAATCCATTTCAAGTGATCTACCATGGCGCCAAGATTATTCTTCAACACTGCTTCCTCGACTCTTCTTTAGTTTCTCCATTTCATGACTAACGTATTTTACCAAGTTCCTAATCTCAAGGTTTCTTTGTTGTAGGGTTCTCCGGGATTCCGAACTCAAGAGGAAGGAATTATTTGCCATAATCCAGAAAACAAGAAGGGCCCTCAATTTGTAGTATGGTCTTGTCATTTGGGAGGTCTCTTCATGAGTGATCTTGATCTACTTGAAAGATTAATGCTAGGTATGTTCTAGTATCGATTAGGTCTGAAATATTAAATTTGCCTAGCTTAACTTGTGTGGTTCGAATCTTATTCCTATTTCTTTGTTATTTTGATAGTCTTATTAATTAGGTTTACGTTTGATCGTTCGAGTTCTCTTTATTAGACCTCCTTTGATACTATATGCTGAACTAATCATATGCAAATAAGAAATTGCTAAGTTAATCTTTGCTAATCTCCTTTAGGGTTGCATAGTTGCATTCTCATCTTGCATGTCCCCACCACTAACCCTAAGAGAAGACCCTTTTGAGGAAGTTCAGGAAGAAGAAATTATACCCAATGAAAGTTTAAGTGAGAATACCCCTAAACTCATTGAGGAATCCAAAGAAGACACCCCTGAGTCAAATCTGGTAGAGAAGTATGAAGAAGGAAGGGGTTCACAAGAATTGCCCATTGAGAAGGTCCAAGAACAAGAAAAAGACAGTAGCTTAGAGGACTTTTTAGATAAACATTCCAAAGACCTTCCTGATAACCTTCCACCTTCTAGGAGCACCCAGCCTACCCTAGAACTTGCACTTGTAGACCCTCCTAGAGCAAATCATGAGGTTTGGATGAGTGCACCTATAGAACAATGTCCTCATTTTAAGGTCATCCTGAATAACTAAGGTTTGTTTCTTGTTTCTGATAAACCACCTCAAAACTCTGATTCTTATTTCCTACCCTTCCCTGAATCTTCTCATGTTTCTAGAGCTATGGGATTACACTTTACTGAGATCTCTAGGTTGCAAGACTCCTTAGAACCTATTAGGTTTGCCACCTACTTCTGGAAGACCTTATGGCACCTACTAGGCATCCATAATAAGTTTTCATGCTCTGCATGCCATCCTCCAACCCAAGGTCAAACCTAGAGAGCCGTAGTTTGTTAGGTTTAGACCTAGGGTTCCTTTGAAATAAAGTCCATTCTTTAGGAATGCGTCGTCAGTCTAGTTTAGTTTTTCTTGACCCTTTACTAGGCTTTGACTCAGATTTTGATTTGATTGAGAGCACCAGGAATTGGGATTTGTATTTTGTCCAGGACTAAATTTGCATATAATGTTTCGATCAATAGGTCTATAGGCTAGAGTCCCTTTGAAATTGTTCATGGATACAAGCCTCACACACCACTTGATCTGATTTCACTATTAGTCCACACACACAAGTCTCTTGATGCACTTGCATAGCATGTAAAGGACTTGCATAAAGAAATTCATGCCAAAATAAATTTAAGTAATGAAACTTATAAGAAGTTGGCTGATTCTCAAAGGCGAGTCAAAACTTTTGTTGAGAGAGACTATGTAATGATTTGGTAAAGGCCTGAGCAGTTTTCTCCTGGAACCGTTAGAAAGTTACATGCTAGAGGAGCTGGACCATTTAGAGTAGTGAAAAGAGTAGGGTCCAATGCCTATGTGCTCGAGTTGCCTTCAGAACTAGGCATTAGCTCCACTTTCAACATTACAGACCTAGTAGAGTATAGAGAGCCAGCTGTGATTCCTAGTGAGCCTTTTTGAGCCTAATCCTGCTCTTGAGAGTGAACCCAACCCTGTGTGTCCACCAACAAACTGGCCTGTGAGGAAAGAGCAGATTGAAAAGATCCTGGATGATCAGGTTATCTGTACTCGTAATCGAGGATACCAAAGATACCTGGTCCACTGGCAAGGAAGGCCAGATTCTGATAACTCTTGGATCTCCCGAGAAGAATTACAAGAATTGGACCCAGACCTCTTGGAGAGATACCGGAGCCAGCTTTATCCATACTCGACAAGGTCGAGTTCCTCCCACCCCAGGAGAATTGGTGCGGGCACCAGACTCAGAAGAAGACTTCAGGGCTCCATCTGGATCTCTGATTGACATTGCCCGAAGAATTAGGATTTTCTGGTTTTGTAATAAGGGTTGACTTGGTCAACTCAATTTTAGTTTGAGTCTGTATTTCCCTGTAATTTAAATTTTGTTGAGTCATGTTGACTCAATACAAGTCCTAGTAGTGGTCTAGGTCTTCTCCAAGGTGCCACATTTTCTCCCAGGACCAAGCAAGTGGGCGCCACACTCCCAGCCACACGCCAGAGTCCAGGAGGCGCCACATCTCCATCCAGTGTGCCTTGGTCCCCACACCACAAGAAAGCAGGTCCCTTCTTTCATGCGCCACTTGGGGGAGAAATCCATCAAGATACCTCAATCCAAGGAGGAGCCAACTTCTTTCCAGATAAATCCAAGCCAGGATGGCAAGAATTTTTCTTGAAGAGAGGATCAAGGAGGTGCCCCACAATGTTCCATAAAAACCCAAGTTATAAAAGGGAAGAGAGCATGTCTTGGGGAGAAAATCAAGGAGGCACCTAAAAGTTTCCTAAAGTGCCAAAGCCATGAAAGGAAGAAGCCTAAACTTGTGGAGCAAGACTAGGAGGTGTCCAAAAGAGCCAAACCATGAAGGAAAAATCCTTGATTCATGGAGAGATACTAGGAGACACCCCCATAACCTGCCATTTGGAGCTGATTTTCAAGTTTTCTTGGAGTTTTTGGGCTGCCCACTCATGGAAGGAGTCTTGTGAAGAGAATTTGATGCCTAAAGTGTGGGTTAGTCCTATTAGTCCCACATGGGAAGTGTATGAAATTTTATTTCTTTGTTATGTCTATATATTCAACTTTATGTAACTCTTGAAAAAGATGAATGAATTCAATTTCTGTGTGAGCAACTCTATGTTTCTCTCTTCCGCACTTGTATTCAGGTGTTGAGCTCTGTGAGGGAGTAAATCCGGGTTCCCTAGGAACCTTGAGGAGGTGTGAGATCTCCAACCCCAAAACCCTAGCTTAGTCCACCCATCTCTACTCCACCACCACCAAACCCTAATTTTCCATCTTCATCCCACGGCCCCTCTCTTCCACATCGAAGCCGGTCACCAGCATCCAGGTTCAGATCAACCGTTTCAACTACAGAGCCAGTTCAAAGGAGAGTCAGATCAGTATCAAGATCTCCGGAACTTCTACATCCAACAATCTTCATTAAGTCCTCAGGTTAGTGTCTTTCTTTGAGTTTCTGGTTCTTTTTTTTTTGTTCTTCTTCTTCCAGATCTTGAGTTCGAGAAGAAGGCCAACCTTGCCATAGGACTACAATCCGAGGATCCATTACGAAGATATCCCGTCTCCAAGGATCCTACAATCTGCTCGAGAGTGTCCTTCAATTGAAGCAACGAGAGATATCACAGTCAGGTATAAAACCTTCTCTTCTCTCTTCGTCTGTTTCTTGAAAGAGGAGTAAACCCTAGGTCTGGGGGTTTCTCAATCCCCAGCGATCCTACTTCTGAGTTACTCTGATAATCCACTCCTTTTAATTGTGCTTTCTGTCATTTCTTAGTTTCTTTCAACATTAGTTTATCTTTCCTTTGAGTCAAAACCGACTTCTGAAAATAAATAAATAAAAAAAATACATTAATTTTAATTTGCTTCTGCATCGCATCATTTTTTTGTTCTGCATCAATTTTGGTATCAGAGCATTCGTTCTGCATCAGGCAACAAATTGGCATGCCAGGTAGGGGGACGAGAGGACATGTTCTGATCTAGCTCGATACCCTTGCAAGCAACTCGCCGGGAGGATGGTGATGATGAAAGCAAGAGAAGCCTCCACCAGCCATGCGGGAGATCCCCCTTCCCGTGGGGACCCACACAACCCGAAAAGGGAGCCTTATGCTCCGCACCAACCTTCTCCGATGGACCCTCAGCTGGCCGCACTCGCCCAGTAGATGCAGCTTCTCACTGTAGAGGTACGCCAGCTCCAGCACTAGCACCAGTCCTTGGCCACACACCAGCAGCCAAGGAATCTTACGGTAAATGCCATAGCACCCCGCAACAGCCTGCGTTCCTTCTAAGGAAGGCCCTCGTAGCCACGAGCCACCACTGACTACCGGGGAAGCCACTAGACCCCGGTGAAGAGACAACGGACCAGGTCTACCGATCGGGAGAGCCAGTCCCCGACCTTTGAGTGGGCCATAGCTAAACCTCGTGCCAAGGTCGAAGAGGCAAGATTCCCCGTTGTGACCCCCCACACATGTCACCTTCTCCGCTCCAGTCAGCCTCCATGGAGGGTTCAACCGATGAGGCTATCAAGTGCATGGTAGAGAAACGCCTGGAGGAACAGGAATGCAAGCTAGCGGAGCTATCCCGCCAGTTTGCAAATTTACAGGGCTCCACCAATGAGCCAGCAGGCTATGACGCCCGCCCCCCATTCTCCCAAGAAGTTCAAGAGGAGCTGGTTCCGAGCCAGTTCCGCATGCCACAAGTGGATCCTTACGACGGGATCACCGACCCCCTGGATCATCTTGAGAGCTACAAGGCCCTCATGAGAGTCCAGGGCATGACCGAAGCTCTCCTCTGCATCGCCTTTCCTGCCACTCTCCAGAAGGCAACTCGGGTATGGTTTACCCGCCTCGAGCTGGAGAGCATCAGTTACTTTGCTTAGTTGGAGCAAAAGTTCGTGGCTCACTTCGATGCATGCCGAAAGGTGCCACGGGAGGCAGACAGCATCTTCTCCATCAGGCAATAGGACCACGAGCTCTTACGAGAATACGTGGCCCACTTCAAAGTTGCCGCGCTGGAAATTTACAACCTTGATGAGCCAGTTACTATACTAGTGTTGAAGAAAGGGCTCAGGACTTCCCACCTGACCTACTCTCTCAACAAGAAACCCACCAAGACATATTATGAGCTCCTCCTCCACATCCAAAAGTACATCCATGCCGAGAAGACGGATCGTACGAGGAGGGAGCTAGATGGGAAGCCTCTAAAGAAGCCAGCTCCCGGGGAGACATCCGAGACGTCGAAGCCCGAACAAGCCACTCCGAACTTCTGCCAAAGGCTGAAGCCGAGGAGAGACCCCATTCCGGAAGAAAGGTTCATGCCTCTTCTCGCCCTAAGGACGAAGATCCTTATGGAGATCGAGGGTGAGCATTTCCTAAAGCGCCCACCTCCACTAAAGCCATCTAGCGATCGTGACAGGACAAAGTATTACCAATTTCACCATGACCATGGCCACGACACCGAGGAATGCTGGTACCTCAAGAAGGAGATTAAAGAACTCATAAAGAGGGGCTACCTCGAAAGGTTCATGGGGGCCAGATCCCTGGTGGAACCTCAGGTGCTCGTTGCACTCCCTCCAGTCCCTGTAGTCAACAACCACCCCACCGAGAAGCCTGCAGGAATGATATGCTGGGGAGTCAAGTGCGCTTCCAAGAAAGCCCGGGGGGGAGAAAGTTTTGAGAATGTACTTTCCTTTGTGAGAGAGAGGGGGGTTGAAAATAAAAATGTAAATAATGATGCCATGGTCATCGAGATGACGATCGTGAAGAATCCTGTAAAGCGGATTATGGTCGATAGTGGAAGCTCGACGATGTCCTTTTCTATGATGCTTTCTCCATGATGAATCTATCATCTACTCAGCTCAAACCTGTGCACACTCCCCTCATCGGTTTCACGAGAAATTCTGCAAGAGTTGAGGGGAAGATCACTCTCCAAGTCACTGCTAGGATCCCATCTCGGTAGAGTACCGTTATGACGACCTTCATGGTTGTTAGGCTCCCTTCAGCCTACAATGGATTCTTGGTCGACCCGGGCTCAACTTGCTCGACACGGTCATCTCCACAAGGTGGCTATTGGTGTAGTTTCCTACTCCCTATGGTCTTCAAACCGTCCGTGGGGCCAAATCCTCCGAGTACAACCCCGGTGTAACCAACCTCGACCAAAGGGTGCAAGAGCCCAGAGGCGGTCCAGTCGAATGCATGCTATCGTACCCACTCGGAGCCGACCCGGCAAAGACGGTGCAGATTGGGGTGTAGTTGCAGGAGGACGAGCGGGCCCACCTGTTAGAATTTCTCTGGGTGAACTTGGATGTATTCGCTTGGACGGCGGTCGACATGCCTAGAATTCCCCCTGAGGTCATCACTCACAAGCTGAGCATCGACCCGAAGTATCGTTCTATTCGGCAGAAGAAAAGGAGTTTTGTCCCGGAGAGGCAACAGGCGATCAACAAGGAAGTGGAGAAACTCCTCGCAGCTGGCATTGTTCAAGAAGTACAATATTCGAGCTGGCTGGCAAATGTAGTGATGGTTAAGAAGAATAATGAGAAGTGGAGGATTTGTGTGGACTACACCGACCTCAATCGAGCCTGTCCAAAGGATAGCTTCCCTCTACCGAAGATCGACCAGTTGGTGAATGCCACCTCTTGCTCTCCCTTATGGATGCATTCTCTGGATATAACCAGATCTAGATGCACCCTGAGGATGAGGAGCACACTGCCTTCATCAACGACCGAGGGATGTACTGCTACCAGATGATGCCATTCGGCTTGAAGAATGCTGGTGCCATGTACCAGCGACTGGTCTATCGGATCTTTAAGGGCAAGATTAGTGAAACATGCAAGTGTATGTGGATGATATGCTCGTCATGAGCAAGCCAAGGTTGGACCACGTCGTCGACCTCGCAGAAGCCTTTCACAACCTCCGAGAGTATAAGATGAAGCTGAACTCGATGAAATGCGCCTTCGATGTAGTAGCAGGGAAGTTCCTTGACTTCATGGTAACCCAGAAAGGGATCGAGGCAAACCTAGAGAAGGTCCAGACGATCGTCGACATGGAGCATTCGATCTTGAAGAAGCAGGTCTATTACCTGACGGGCTGGATTACAGTACTAAGCCGGTTCATTTCGAGGTCGGCAGATCGCTGTCTTCCCTTCTTCAAGGCACTGTGTAAGATGCACGACTTCACCTGGATCGCAGAGTGCAAAGCAACCTTTGAGGAACTCAAGGACTTCTTAGCATCACCACCATTACTCTCCAGGCCGAAGGAGGGAGAGGAGCTCCTGGTGTACCTGGCGGTCACCCCAGGGGCCGTCAGCTCGGTTCTTGTCCGTATAAATTAGGATGGATCCCAAAAGCTGATGTACTATGCCAGCAAAATCCTTCGAGATGCTGAGATCAAGTACACCTGATCTGAAATACTAATTTTTGCTCTTATCATGTCTGCTCAGCATCTTAGGCCATACTTCAAAGCACATCCGATTGTGGTAGTGATGGACCAACCCCAGAGGATTGTGCTAAGTCGCCCCGACACATCCAGATGCTTGGCCAAGTGGGCACTGAAGCTCGGTGAGTTAGACATCGCATACCTCCAAGGTCATCCCAGATGGCTCAAGTTCTAGTCGACTTCCTGGTTGAGTGTGCAGGACTTGCCGAGGAACCACAGCAGACCACCTCGGAGCATCAAGTGGAGCCCAAAACCGAGGAGGAGCCTTGGATCCTCCACATCGACAGCCCGTCCAATACTGGCGAAAGCAGAGCAAGCCTTGTAGGATCGACGCCCTAACCAACTATCCAAAAGAAAGCTCCCTATTTAGAAGTGGTAATTTATCGTTCTTAAGTAGGCAGCGTAGTAACCCCGGGCGCACGAGTCGACCCCCCCATCGAGCATCGCAGCACCAACCCAGCATACTATCATCGAGCTGGCTCTCGCCTGGGGATGAGCACCGCAGCACCATCCAAGGAACATTGATGTGGCACCAGCCTTACCTTACCAGTGGCACCCACATACCCGTGGGCCCAAACCTCCCATCCGGACGAACCAAGAGGGTGTGAGCTGGCCCACCCAACAATCCTCCCAGCGAAAAACCCCTCGAGAATTCTGCCTGTGTAGGGACTCGAACCCGTGACCTTAGCTCTGATACCAACTATAGGATCGATGCCCCAACCAACTATCCAAAAGAAAGCTCTCTTTTTAGAAGTGGTAGTTTATCTTTCTTAAGTAGGCAGTGCAGCAACCCCGGGCGCATGAGTCGACCCCCCACTGAGCACCGCAGCACCAATCCAGCGTACCATCATCGAGCTGGCTCTCGCTTGGGGATGAGCACCACAGCACCATCCAAGGGACGTTGACGTGGCACCAGCCTCACCTTACCAGTGGCACCACATACCTATGGACCCAGACCCCCCATCCGGACGAACCAAGAGGGTGTGAGCTGGCCCACCCAAGAGGCCTCATACTCGCCAACCATGATGGGATTGTGGTTGAATGTGCACTCTGCTTCAAGTTTGCTGCAATAAATAACCAAGTGGAGTACGAGGCACTCCTTGCAGGCCTGAGAGTCTTCCGCAAGCTAGGTGTACATAACCTGAAGATATTCACCGACTCCCAACTGGTGGCCGGACAAGTCTCTGGAGAGTACGAGGTCAGAGATCCCTGAATGATGAAGTATCTTAAGCGGGTCCACTCGAGCACGATAGGTTTCCGACGCTTCATAATCTTTCACATCCCCCGTGAAGAGAATGCTCGCGCCAACATATTGTCAAGACTCGCAACCTTGCTAGACTCGTCACTGGGGCGTGCCCACATCGAGTACCTTCAGAGTCCAAGCAATGAAGCTCCCACAGAGGTGCAGCAAGTTATCCCGAAGCTGAGCTAGATGGATAGGTACGTCAGATATATCATCGATGGCACCCTACCAGAAGATCGCATAGAGGCCGCTCTTGTCAAGAAGAAAGCCTCGTAGTTCGTCCTGATGGAAGGGCATCTCTACCACCGATCCTACTCCTATTTGCTCCTGAAATGTCTGAGACCCATAGAGACAGCCTTCGTGCTCCAAGAGATACACGAAGGTCTCTGCGGGAATCACATCAGAGGGAGGACACTCGCATACAAGGCCCTCCGCCAGGGATATTACTGGGAGACCATGAGAGAGGATGCCGTCGACTTCTTGAAGAGGTGCGATTGGTGCCAGTGCCATGCCCACATACAACGTCAACCAGCGGCACCGCTCTTCCAGCTCTCTGCCCCATGAATGTTCGCCCAATGGGGAATGGACATCTTAGGTCCATTTCCCCAGGCATCGGGGCAACGGAAGTTTCTGATAGTGGCTATCGACTACTTCACCAAATGGGTGGAGGCGGAGCCACTAGCATGGATCATGGAAGCCAAGGTCCACCAGTTCTTCTAGAAGTCGATCATTTGCCGCTTTGGACTCTCCCATAGCATCATCACCGACAACGAGCGGTAGTTCAACAATCATGAGTTCGAGAAGTTATGTACCGAGCTCGACATTCAACATCGCTTCACCTTGGTGGCTCATCCCCAAACCAACAGAGAGGCCGAGGTGACCAACTGGACCAACCTCCAAGGACTCAGGACAAGGCTAGACCGAGCCAAGGGTCGGTGGGTGGAAGAATGGTGTGGGCACCAGAATCAGGAAGAGACTCCAACCAATTCAAGTCAAATCCGAGTCCTTATGGTTGGATGAGTAAAAGAAAGTCCTGTAATTTTTTTCTTTCTTTAATTTTGAGTCCAAATAATTATGTAATTCGAGTCCATTTCAATTTTATGTTGGGACTAGTCCAGCCTGATTAATCTTGTATTTGAGAGTTGGGTCCAAATGAGTCAAGTCCAATCCATGAAGAATCAAACCAAACCTCCATGAAGAATCAAACCAAACCACATTTGAAGACTAAAGAAGACTCAAGTCTTATACTCCAAAGCAAGACCAAAGCCACCTCAAGTGGGGACCACATGCCACATGACACATGCCACCTCATCATCCAAGGTTGCTGCCACATCACACATACCACCTCACCATCCAAGGTTGCTGCCACATCACACATGCCACCTCACCATCCAAGGTTGCCACCCAAGAGAAGAAAAGGGGAATTTGAATTTGAATTGGCTACAACCTCCTCCACAACTTCCTCCACTACTCATGGGATGCCCCATATTTTTCTCCACAAATTTTTTTCCATGATATTTGGTGTAGTTTGAATTCAAAATGGCTTAATAGTCTATAAAAACTCTTAGTCTTCTTGTAAAGAAAGGATGGAAAAGAAAAAATAAAAATTTTCTTCTATGTGAGTTCTATGTGCCTAAGTGGTAGTTCTAAATTCCTCTCCCTATCCCACGCCAACCCTACTTTCTCCTCCTCCATCTCCAACGCCTAAGACACTCTCCTTCTTCTCCAATCTCAAGCTAGCTCTTCAATATTCAAGGTTGATCAAGAAGACCATCACAAGAGGCCGGCCAAATCCATTTCAAGTGATCTACCATGGCGCCAAGATTATTCTTCAACAATGCTTCCTCGACTCTTCTTTAGTTTCTCCATTTCATGACTAACGTATTTTACCAAGTTCCTAATCTCAAGGTTTCTTTGTTGTAGGGTTCTCCGGGATTCCGAACTCAAGAGGAAGGAATTACTTGCCATAATCTAGAAAACAAGAAGGGCCCTCAATTTGTAGTATGGTCTTGTCATTTGGGAGGTCTCTTCATGAGTGATCTTGATCTACTTGAAAGATTAATGCTAGGTATGTTCTAGTATCGATTAGGTCTGAAATATTAAATTTCCTAGCTTAACTTGTGTGGTTCGAATCTTATTCCTATTTCTTTGTTATTTTGATAGTCTTATTAATTAGGTTTACATTTGATCGTTCGAGTTCTCTTCATTAGACCTCCTTTGATACTATATGCTGAACTAATCATATGCAAATAAGAAATTGCTAAGTTAATCTTTGCTAATCTCCTTTAGGGTTGCATAGTTGCATTCTCATCTTGCATGTCCCCACCATTCTTGGTATCAGAGCATGGTAGAATAAGTTCCTGATTGCATAGCATTAAGTCCTTGAAGTACTTGGATCGGGGGCGTTACCAGGCCGTCCGGTCTTAGGAGAAAGTAGGGTTTAAACACCCTCTCTTCCCATTCCACGGGGATCTCCTAAGGCGTGTCAGGGTGCCATTGTGATTGACCCGTGAAAAAGAAAGCCAAAGGACTTTTTAGATTTCATTTGTGAATTTTGTATTGGTCACGTTCTGTTTTTCTGCTTGCTGTATTTTCTGTAGGCTGACTGTAATCCGCCTGCAACTCCAAAGGCAAGTATCACATTCCTCGTTGGAATATTTTTTTCCTATTCCATTTTAAGTTGTTTATCACCGTTTTAAATTTCAATCTGAGGAAAAAATTACAAAAAAAATGAAAATTCCTGCAGTCCATCAGTGTAATTAAGGTTTCTGTTCTGTTCTGTTCCTTTTCATTATCTTCATTTCAGAATCTGTCTAGAATAGTATAGATTTTATTTTGAAATTTTGTTTCATCTGGTATGTCATCTATAAGTTAGGAGTTTTCTGTGATTTTTTTAGATTTTTCTGATATTTTTTTCTGCACTTATCAATACCACATTTAAACTGCAACACACTACTTCTGCACCTGAAATTTGAAATTTGCATGCATCTCATGACAAATCAAATTAAGGGTATGAAATTGACATAGGGTCAGGATTTCATCACCTGTCCCTAGCCCAAAAATCACCAAATTGCATATCGATCCAATCCCTAACTAAAATTGATTAGACATTAATTGCCCTAGTGGGTTAGGGACATCAATTTGGTCGAGCCCGGGTTATTGTCAACTCATTGTGTCAACTAGTCTTGTGTGTGCCCTATTACTTGGTGTCTAGAATTGGGACTAAGGGCTTGGGTGCTGATCCGTCTATCGGGCCAATTCCACCGGGCCTAGGTAGGCCAGAGACAGGATCTCACACTCCCCTTGTTCTAAAACCTGGCCAAGTATAGAGTTACTACAATCTAGCTTGCCACCTTGATTAGGCAACTAGCTTGGAACTCTAGGTCCAGTTCAATTCAATTGGGAAAGCTTGTGCAACCCATTTCTTCATCTATTATTGAAAGCTGGTGTCAAGGATAGAGGTTAAGTGGCTCAAGCCAAAGCGGTTCTTGTGGTTTTTAATTAGGACCCAGTGAAAGCTGGGGGAACCTCCCACAGACCCACCTCCTGACTGGCCAGAGGAAGAGAGTAGATGTTGATTTGATTGTATCTAGTCAACTCAGTTTATTTGGACTAACCGGTTTAGAAAACTCGTAGTTCGGGTCTGAGTCTAATTGTTTGCATGACAACTAGGTCAGGCACACCTTACCACCCTTCACAAGCCCAACCTAGTTCATCCATGGATACTAGTATGGAAAGCCTTATGAGATCTATGATCGAGAAGATGGACCGTTTGGATGCTAGGTTTGACCAGTTCGAGGAAAGGATAGGAACCCTAGAGGAATCTAGGTTGACCCCAACTGAACCACCTTCACCCAGATTACCTTCAGTTCGCCCTAGAGCCCAACGACAGGAACATACACCTGATCCAATTCATAGAAGGCCACATCAGGATTATATTGATCACACTCCGGAGCCAAATCCTAGAAGACCTCGCCATGATACTTTTGATCAGGATGATCGGGCCTTAAGGAATATACGTCTAGATGCACCAACCTTTGAGGGAAGCCTAGATCCTAAGGTGTACATAGACTGGGAAGCTGACATGGACCAATATTTTGACTGGTATGATATGTCTGAAGAGAGAAGATTCAAGTTTGCCAAAATCAGACTAGTCCGTCAGGCTAGGTTGTATTGGGGAAATGTCGAACGCATAGCTAGGCAGAGGGGAGACTTACCTATAGTGACCTGGAGAGACATGAAGAGAAAGCTTAGAGAGAAATATTTGCCTATGTCTTATCAGCAAAGGTTGTTAGATCAGTGGCAACGATTGACACAAGGAAATAAGACCGTTTCTGAGTACGTTGCTAAATTTGATGAGTTTGTAATGCGATGCAACGTAGTCGAGTCTGAGGCAGCCACATTGTCGAGGTTTAGATCAGGATTGAATGAAGATATAAAAGGGGAACTGTTTTTGAGAGAAGTCCATGATTTAGATCAGGCATACCAAGTTGCCATGGACTATGAGAGGTTTCAAAGGAGAGCTACATTTAGGCGACCTGAGCCCATTAGGTTTAATCCTCCTGTTAGTCGACATAGTTCAGTCCCTGGTACAACCAATAGACCAAGATCCAGCTCGAATCCAACCCCTAGGACCAACCCTGCCATTCCCCCAATTCCTAGAGAAGACAAAGGAAAGAGCCCTGAAGTTCGAGGTGAGAAGGAGCGAGTTTGCTATAAGTGTCGTAAACCAGGTCATTTCGTGAGCCAATGTCCCTCTAGAGCTTTACATATAGGGGAGGCAGAAGAAGGTGAATCAGAACCCCTGGAGAATGTTGAAGAGGAGGTTTATGAAGCAGGGGATTGCTTGGCTGATGAGTATGAAGGAGATGAAGAAAATGTAGACTCATCAGATGTGTTAGGAGTTGTGAGATGTATCATGACACAGACCAAGGAGCAGGAAGACTGGCGTAGGACTAGCATCCTACACACATTTGTCAAAATAGGAGAAAAGGTCTGTAAGATCGTGATCGATAGTGGAAGCTGTGTCAATGCCATTTCCACTAGTGCAGCCAAGAGTCTAGGATTACCCACTGAACCACATCCCAATCCATATAAGGTATCCTGGATCGATTCCACTTCTATCCCAATCAAGCAGAGATGTCAGGTCCGAATCCAACTTCAGTCCTATCAGGAACGAATCTGGTGTGATGTACTCCCTATGGGAGTAAGTAGCATCATCCTAGGTAGGCCATGGCTGTTTGACCATGATGTGACAATTTTTGGTCGATCAAATTCCTGTGCTTTCAATTTCAATGGCAAGAAAATTGTCATTCATTCAACCCAGCCTAAGGACAACACCAAAAGAGGAGTTAGCAGCCTGAAAGAAAAAAGGACTGGATTAAATTTGATAGGTGCAAGAGAATTAGAAAAAGACATTAATGAGGGAGCACCTATTTGGATGGTAGCTGCTAAGGAAACTATGGACCACACCCCTGTAGAACACCCTCAAGAGGTGGTCCAATTATTGAAAGACTTTGAAGACGTGTTTCCCGAGGATCTTCCCGACAATCTTCCACCTTTAAGGGACATACAGCATGCCATAGATTTAGTTCCTGGCGCGACTTTACCTAATTTGCCTCATTATAGGATGAATCCAACTGAACATCAAGAGTTACAAAGGCAAGTTAGTGAACTTCTTAGAAAGGGGTTTGTTAGAGAAAGTTTAAGCCCTTGTGCAGTCCCTGCCTTGTTAACCCCTAAAAAAGATGGTACCTGGAGGATGTGTGTAGACAGCCGTGCCATCAACAAGATTACTGTCAAATATAGGTTTCCAATCCCAAGACTGGACGATATGTTAGATATGATAGCCGGATCAACAATTTTCTCCAAGATAGACTTAAAGAGTGGCTATCACCAAGTTAGGGTTAGGCCTGGAGATGAATGGAAGACCGCTTTTAAGACTAAAGATGGATTATATGAGTGGTTAGTCATGCCGTTCGGTCTGTCCAATGCACCCAGCACCTTTATGAGAATTATGAATCAGGTGTTGAAAACTTTCATCAGGAAATTTGTGGTGGTCTACTTTGATGACATTCTTATTTATAGCAAGACTAAGGCAGACCATTTAACCCACCTAAGACAAGTTTGCCAAGTCCTTAGAAAGGATAGCCTCTATGCCAATATCAAGAAGTGTGATTTCTTAACACATAGAGTTATCTTTCTAGGATTCGTAGTAACATCTGAAGGAGTGTCCGCTGACCCTGCGAAAATTAAGTCAATAGTAGAGTGGCCTGTACCCAAGAGTATCCATGATGTCCGTAGTTTTCACGGTTTAGCCACCTTCTATAGGAGATTCATTAGAGGGTTCAGTACGATAGTGGCTCCAATCACTGATTGTATTAGGAAGGGAACTTTTGAATGGACTAAAGCAGCAGACAAAGCCTTCCTAACAATTAAGGAAAAAATGACATACGCACCCGTCTTGAGGTTACCCGATTTTACCAAAGTGTTCGAGGTTGCTTGTGATGCTTCTGGGGTAGGAATTGGAGGTGTCTTGAGTCAAGAGAATCACCCAGTAGCATATTTCAGTGAGAAGTTAAATGAAGCGAGACTAAGGTATTCCACCTATGATAGGGAGCTGTATGCGGTAGTTCAGGCATTACGTTATTGGAGGCATTATCTTCTACCACAAGAGTTTGTCCTATTTTCTGACCATGAAGCTCTTAGGTTCCTTAGTTCTCAGAAGAAATTGAACCCTAGGCACGGGAAATGGGTAGAGTTCATACAAGCTTATACGTTCGTACTGAAACATCGTGCCGGAACTGAAAATAGGGTTGCTGATGCATTGAGTCGTCGTTCAATGTTGTTGAATTCTGTGAGCACTGAGGTAGTAGGGTTTGAAAGATTAAAAGAGGAATATCCTACATGCCCTGATTTTGGTGACATCTATCGATCCCTTCAACAAGGACCATCTAGTGAGCATAGTGATTATACCATTTTAGATGGATACCTTTTCAGAGGAAATCAGTTGTGTATTCCCAAGACCTCTGTTAGGGAATTTCTGATCTGGGAAGTTCATGCTGGGGGCTTAGCAGGACATTTTGGTAGGAATAAGACCATCTTAGCAATAGAAGACCAATTCTTTTGGCCTGGTCTCAAAAGAAATGTGGCCCAGATTGTAGCTCAGTGCCGTATCTGTGCTGTTGCAAAACAGCAAAGACAGAACACCGGTCTGTACACACCCTTACCTGTCCCTGATTGTCCATGGCAGGATATCAGCATGGATTTTGTAGTAGGCCTCCCTAAGACGTCTAGGAAGTATGATTCTGTCTTTGTGGTTGTCGATCGTTTCTCCAAGATGGCTCACTTCATTCCTTGTTCTCAAACTTTAGATGCTTCGAAGGTGGCCAAGCTTTTTCTCGATCAGGTCGTTAGGCTTCATGGTTTACCCAAAACCATTGTGTCCGATAGAGATATCAAATTTACTAGCTATTTCTGGAAAACCCTCTGGCACATGCTCGGTACCAAGCTGAAATTCTCTACTGCCTATCATCCTCAAACCAATGGCCAGACTGAGGTAGTAAACCGAAGCTTAGGAAATCTGTTGAGATGCTTAGTTGGTGACAACCTATGAAACTGGGACCTATTACTTCCTCGTGCTGAATTTGCCTATAACAGCTCAGTTAATAGGTCTATTGGGAAAAGTCCATTCGAAGTGGTCCATGGATACAAACCTAGGAAGCCTTTAGACCTAGCTCCTTTACCCACACATGCACGGGTGTCCGAGTCTGCCGAGTCATATGCACAGCATATTAGGGAATTGCATAAGGAGATTAGCCAAAAGATTCAAATGAGCAATGAACTCTATCAGCATATGACTAATTCACATAAACGATTAAAAGAATTTAATGAAGGGGACTCCGTCATGATCAAACTTAAACCTGAAAGGTTTCCGCCGGGAACTATGAAGAAACTCCATGCCCGGGGAGCCGGACCTTTCAAAATAATAAAGAAAATTGGACCAAATGCTTATGTATTAGAATTACCACCAAGTTATGGCATTAGTTCAACATTTAATGTTTCAGACTTAAAAGAATACAAAGAACCTGCATTGATACCTAGTGAGCTTTTTGGTCCTAATGTTTCTTTTGAGAGTGAAACACCAAATGAGTGTCCACCACCAAGTGTTCCTGAGAGAAAGGAGAGAATTGAAAGGATCTTGGATGACCAGATCATTACTACTAGAAATAAAGGCTACCAACGTTATCTGGTTAGATGGCAAGGATGTCCTGAATCTGAAGACTCCTGGATTTCCCGAGAGGACCTACAACAAATCGACCCGGATGCATTAGAAACTTATCAAGCCAACCCTCACTCGATAGGGTCGAGTTCCTCCCACCCCGGGAGAATTGGTGTGGGCACCAGAATCAGGAAGAGACTCCAACCAATTCAAGTCAAATCCGAGTCCTTATGGTTGGATGAGTAAAAGAAAGTCCTGTAATTTTTTTCTTTCTTTAATTTTGAGTCCAAATAATTATGTAATTCGAGTCCATTTCAATTTTATGTTGGGACTAGTCCAGCCTGATTAATCTTGTATTTGAGAGTTGGGTCCAAATGAGTCAAGTCCAATCCATGAAGAATCAAACCAAACCTCCATGAAGAATCAAACCAAACCACATTTGAAGACTAAAGAAGACTCAAGACTTATACTCCAAAGCAAGACCAAAGCCACCTCAAGTGGGGACCACATGCCACATGACACATGCCACCTCATCATCCAAGGTTGCTGCCACATCACACATACCACCTCACCATCCAAGGTTGCTGCCACATCACACATGCCACCTCACCATCCAAGGTTGCCACCCAAGAGAAGAAAAGGGGAATTTGAATTTGAATTGGCTACAACCTCCTCCACAACTTCCTCCACTACTCATGGGATGCCCCATATTTTTCTCCACAAATTTTTCTCCATGATATTTGGTGTAGTTTGAATTCAAAATGGCTTAATAGTCTATAAAAGACTCTTAGTCTTCTTGTAAAGAAAGGATGGAAAAGAAAAAATAAAAATTTTCTTCTATGTGAGTTCTATGTGCCTAAGTGGTAGTTCTAAATTCCTCTCCCTATCCCACGCCAACCCTACTTTCTCCTCCTCCATCTCCAACGCCTAAGACACTCTCCTTCTTCTCCAATCTCAAGCTAGCTCTTCAATATTCAAGGTTGATCAAGAAGACCATCACAAGGAGGCCGGCCAAATCCATTTCAAGTGATCTACCATGGCGCCAAGATTATTCTTCAACAATGCTTCCTCGACTCTTCTTTAGTTTCTCCATTTCATGACTAACGTATTTTACCAAGTTCCTAATCTCAAGGTTTCTTTGTTGTAGGGTTCTCCGGGATTCCGAACTCAAGAGGAAGGAATTACTTGCCATAATCTAGAAAACAAGAAGGGCCCTCAATTTGTAGTATGGTCTTGTCATTTGGGAGGTCTCTTCATGAGTGATCTTGATCTACTTGAAAGATTAATGCTAGGTATGTTCTAGTATCGATTAGGTCTGAAATATTAAACTTGCCTAGCTTAACTTGTGTGGTTCAAATCTTATTCCTATTTCTTTGTTATTTTGATAGTCTTATTAATTAGGTTTACATTTGATCGTTCGAGTTCTCTTCATTAGACCTCCTTTGATACTATATGCTGAACTAATCATATGCAAATAAGAAATTGCTAAGTTAATCTTTGCTAATCTCCTTTAGGGTTGCATAGTTGCATTCTCATCTTGCATGTCCCCACCAAAGAACTCCCTAACATTCTTTGGGCCTACCACAAAATGCCCCGGACGGCCATGGATGAGATGCCATTCAGCCTCATCTTTGGTATGGAGGTCGTTGTTCCAGTCAAACTCGGTGTGCCCATGCTATGGGTACAACAATATAATGAAGCAGAGAACCCGGCATGCCTTCTTCTCAACATGGACCTCCTCGAGGAAATCAGAGATAAGGCTCGACTTCGGATGGTGGCCTACCGACAGCGGGTAGCTCGATACTACAATGCACGAGTGAAGCCGAAAGTCTTCCACCCAGGTGACCTGGTGCTACGCAGAGCCGAGGCCTCTCAACCCCAAGAGTGCGGCAAGCTCTCACCGAACTGGGAGGGTCCCTATAAGGTGGTTGAGGCTCTTCTTCATGGAGCCTACTACCTAGTGGAGCTGGATGATGCCAGATTCCCAAGGACGTGGAATGCCTGCAACCCGAGGATGTACTACCAGTAGTGTAAGGCCTTTTCCTAAATAATTATAAAGATCCTCTTTGTACAAATCACTTTTGCCTTGCAGGAACATCACTGCCCGACTTTAAGTCTGGCACCGAAGCCTGGAGCCCAACTCTCCAGCACTCAAGCCTGGATTTCGGTCCGACACCAAAGCCCGGAAACTCCTGAAGCACGGCACCATGCTCACAGTCCGGAGATGTCAGTGGAACCCCCAAAGAGGTCCGTCGCCAATTGCTTGACTTATAATACAGTTCTTAAAGCCCAGAAGCTTCCAAAGCCAGGCACCTCTCGACTACCTGACATGTTCGACGAGGGCAGCGCCCGAGCTCAGCCTCTGCATGCATATATGTTGCTGATCCCAACCGAGATCGGATACCCCTCTTACTGCTTCGTCCACGAGATGGGAATGACTCAGCAAATCAAGAACTCCCTGTTCTCCTCGTAAATCCAGACCTCGGTGGAGAATGGTTTGAAGCATTAGAGCCACCAAGTGGGATGCCTCCGCGAGTTCACGCACACGGGTGGCCAAGAAGTAAAGGGAGGAAGTTTGCCAAAGTGTGGAAAGCATGAAAACATGCAAGTTGGAATGCCCAAAACCAAACAGGACACACAAGTCTGGGAAAATGAAGGAAAGGTTCTTCATTGAGTAAACTCGGAAATTTACACTGTTACTAGGCCCCGACATGACGGGTAACCCAGGTCAAAAGCAAAAGGAGGAAAAGGATTACAACATGCCCCTAAGCTATTCGGCTGGCTCCTTCCCGGGATGGCACATAGGCGGGGCATCACCCACTGGGGCCTCAGGCAGCGGGGCTTCCTCTTCGGTGATGACTGGTAAAGGAGCTGGCTCGACAGCAATGACCTGCTCCTCGATCTCGTTGGAGTCAGGTATCGAGCCCTCATCCGGATGACCGGGGTAACTGAGCAGACCCCGGCTCTTGTCCATGATAACAAGCTCCACCCTCGACCGGAGGTACAAGAACCCCTTGAGGAAGGAGTCCGTGGCCACCTTATGGAACTCGTCCTCGAAATCCTTGGAGGCCTTGTACCTTGTCACCGCCTTGGCAACCTCCTTCCTTGCTGCCTCCATCGAGTTGACAGTTGCCATGGCCTTCTCTTCAGCAACCATAGCTCTCTCTTCGGTCGCCGAGGTTTTCTATTCAACAACCATGGCCCTCTTTTCGGTGGCGTCGGTGTGCTCCTTCGCCGCCTCCTACTCTGTCCGGAGAGCTTGGACATGTTTCTTCTCTCGGGCCACTTCAGCGTCGAGCTCCTTGAGTCGGGATTCTTTGGCCTTGAGCTCCTTGGACTTGCCTTTAGACTGGCTCCTCTCCCAATCTAACAATTCTTCAAGATCCTTTATGCACCTCTCGATGCTCGCCAAGTCTCCCCGGAGCTCTTTATTTTTCAAGCTGGCCTCCCAGGCCATGTCGGGCTTCTGCTTGGCTTTGGCCGTCAAGGACTCGAGCTCTGCTATCCTTAGCTTGTTCTTTTTGGCCCAATTCTTGCAGCAGTCCCTTATTAGCAGAAGCTCGGCACCGAGCTGCACCAAAGAAGATGTCAGCCTCAACGACAAAGAGGGAAGGAAGTAGGCGAGCGAAAGAAGCACTTATAGAGAATAGTTGCGGGAAGGTGCAGCTGATCACATCACCGAGGAGCTTCCCGGCATTCTCCTGCCGATCGCGCGATGGGATGGCAAAATCCATCATGCGCTCGGCCAACTCCTGGTCTCGAACCAGGGATGCATTCAGCGCCACCTCAGGCAGCTGCTTCCGAGGGTTTGCCCCCTTTCTCCTCGTCACCGATGTGGCATCGCCATTCCCTCCGGTCGAGGAGGACTCATGTGCATAGTGGGCTCTCGCCACCATCGTGGACATCGTCACTGATATCGAAGCCACTCTCTCCTGCTCGCCATCTTCTTTGACCTCAATGATCTACGGAAGTGAGGGTGTCGCGGCAGTAGCTGCAGTAGCACTCCTAACCCGGGCGACCACTTCGGGCTCCAACGCTGGGAGCACTTCTCGCTACCTCGATGGCTCAGTGACGGGCTCAGCAATTGCCCTGCTTGGCTCGGGGACAAGCTCTTCTACCGACTAGTTCAGCTCAGAGGCCGGAGTGGCCCTCCTCCTACTCAGCCCAGCTAGCTTCGCGGGCGCCACCTTGGCCCCATCCTCGTCCTGGGCTCTCTTTGGCAGGGACTCCCTCACCCCCGCCAGCAGACCCCTCTTCCGGGAGAAGTCGAGGAGGTCATCTAAAGAAAACTTCATGCCTGCACAGAGAAAGGCAAAGTCAACTCCGAGCTCGGACAGTCAAAAAAAAAATGGAAGAAACAAAGTTCCAGCCGAACTCACCCAACTCCCAAACTGGGCTAGCCCCTACTTCAAACAGGATCTGCTGTGATAGCAGGACCTCGAGGGAGGGGACCTGATCAGTGTGAAGCTAGTCGTAAATCTCTCGATCAGCAACTTCGATAGTTGAGTTCCAATTGGGGGACCGATCTAGGTCGCTCCAAGCCCAGTCAACCCCCTCGACCGAGATAAAAAAGTACTTACTCTTCCATCTTTTGATGGAAGAGGGGAGCTCAAATTTCATGCTCTTTGGGCAGGAAGAGATGGACCACCACCCATCCTCAGATGAGTGGCGTTTCAGGGTGAAGAAGACCCTGAAGAGAGAAAAACGGGCAATGATCCCGTGGAAATGGCAGAAGACAATGAAGGAAAATATGGTCCTAATGGTGTTTGGGACGAGCTAAGCAGGGATGAGGCGATAGTTGCTCAGCATCGAGAGAAAGAATGGATGAAATGGAAATCGGAGGCCCCCTACGAGGAATTCATCGTAGGGAGCAATCCGGTGTGGGCCACTAGAAGTGACCCACTGCCCCGGCTGAGGGACCGAGAGCTGGATGAAGTCTGGGACACCATTGGTGCCCCAGATGGTCAAAAGTTTCTCGTCAGTCATCGTTGAAGCAATGCCACCGGGACCTGTTAATCGAGAGGGTTCGGGAGCAAACTCAGGAGGAGGAGTTGGGGGACAGACCCTGGTCTCCCTGATAACTATACCCGTGGGGCGGGGCCTTCTCCGGATCTCAAAGTGCATTTCTTCCTCCTCATCGAAGGAAGAAGGCGGTCTCGAACAAAAAGGCCCAGCCTCACTCTAGTCAATCATGGGACGGAAGTTTGGCCCGAAGTGGGACCTTTGGAAGAAGAAAGAGAAGAAGGCATAGGATAGAGGAGGAGAAAAGGGCAAGCGAGATCCGAGAAGACCCTAATCCTAGGGGAAGGCTTTACTCGACCAGAAGGAAGGGAAGAAGACGAACCTGGCTAAACTTGGGAATGTAAGGATGGCCAGGAAAGAAGAAGGACCTCTGGTGCGATGGCGGGCACACGGAGTTTGAAAGAAAAGATATTTTTGGCAATCTATCTTTTATTTCAAAGTGATCGGATGCATAATCATACCGTTACAGTATCTCCATCAATGGATCCATGCTGCATGTCAGCAATCGATGAGTCGGATGCCTTGCTTCGATTGTGGCCACCCATAATTTCATGCCAGCATTAAGTGCTCCTCGAACGTGTCCACGTGGCCCATCCGCACTGGCTTGGAGAACCACATCACGGAGCACAAGCGATCATGGTCATTATTACGCCGATTTCTACCTTTCCATGTCAGCACCGCATTTACTCCCTTCGCCCCGAGCGCCACGCACCAACGGGACTCGAGAGTGCGGGGCAAATGTTATGGTGGGATCGCTGACGTGGAACCCCTGTCAGACCCTATCAGACGCCATATTGGATGAAGCTGCCGGATCAGATTTTTTCCACCCCTCCTTCGCCCGGCCACGCTCCCTTCGGGTCGAGATGCCATGGCCAAAGTCGAGCTCCACCCCTCCTTTGCCCGACCGTGCTCCCTTCGGGTCGAGACGCCGTGGTCGAGTCGAGCTCCACCCCTTCTTCACCCGGTCGTGCTCCCTTCAAGTTGAGATGCCATGGTCGAAGTCGAGCTACACTACTCCTTCACCCGGCCGCGCTCCCTTCGGGTCGAGATGCCATGGTCGAAGTCGAGCTCCACCCCTTCCTCGTCCGGCCATGCTCTCTTCAGGTCGAGACGTCATGGTCGAAGTCGAGCTCCGCCCCTCCTTTGCCTAGCCGTGCTCCCTTCAGGACGAGACGACGTGGCCGAAGTCGAGCTCCACCTCTCCTTCGCTCGGTCGCGCTCCCTTTGGGTTGAGACACCATGGCCGAAATCGAGCTCCACCCCTCCTTCTCCCGGCCGCGCTCCCTTCGGGTCGAGATGCCGTGGCCGAAGTCGGGCTCCGCCCCTTCAGATCGGTCCTGTTGGCTCTACCCCATGATTTTGATGAATAACAAAATGTTGAGTACATATTTTATACTAATGGTTGAATTGTAGTTATGAGTTTTTAGGTTTCAAGCACCTCAAATTAACAAAACTAGAGTATCATGGCACGCTTTGGAAGCAAGGCATTTTTCATGATTTGAGAAGTCTTCTTCATTGAGAAAGGATACAAACAGGTTCAATTATTGTTTATATATGTTGCATTTAAGTTTCATGAAAAATCTTTATATTTTTGGCATGTTTGGCACTTGCTTTTGAAATTTGCAGAACCAAGTGTCGACACCTGGGAGCCCAAGTATCGATACTTCAGCATTTGGCACACAGAAATTTTTCATGGCATGCCAAGTGTCGACACTCAGAACTCAAGTGTCGACATCTGAAACTCAAGTGCCGACTCAAGGCCTGAAACTTATTGAAAATACAGAACATGCCTCTGGAGAATTTTTGTGCCAAGTGTTGACACCTGAGAATCAAGTGTCGACACTTAAAAGTTTAAGTATCGATACCTGGAAACCAAGTGTCGACACCGATTACCAAGTGTCGACACTTGGATTCTGACTGCCTTAATGGATCTATTTTCTGACAACCTGAATTTATGTTTTTCAGCTTCTAATGGCTATTTCTTGATCCCTAATGGTCTAAAATAGTTTTTTGGATATTTTTCATGTATTTAAGCTTCACCAAACTCATTCATGAAGCAAGAGAAAAAAAAAAGCAAGGAAATATCCAAGAGTTAAAGACATTCTTTAAGAACTCCACTTCCAAAAGCTAAAAAAAAGAGATTCCAGTGAAAAAGCATACATTCCTTTCATTTCATCCTTCCAAAAGTGTTCTTGAGAAGATTCCAAGTCAAGTCACATCAAGCAATCATTCAAGAGCTTCAAAGATTCCTCACTCCACTCTAAGAAGAGAGTTTGCTTGTGTTTAAATTCTTGTATTCTAAATTTATTATTATTTGACCTAGCTTTCAAGGTTCTTGAAAGTAGGTTGTAAGGTTGTTAGTGATCCAAAGGTACAAAACCAACTAGGATTTTACTTGTGAGCCCGAAGCCAAAACAAGTTGTAAGATTTGTTGGTGAGCCTAGGTGACAAAACTAAATTAGGTTTTGACTTATGAGCCTTGGAAAACAAGTTGGCTATAATCTTTAAAGAGATTATAGTGAAAATTCTCAAGAAGAGCTTGGAGAGTGGACGTAGGTGCTTGGAGAGCACCGAACCACTATAAAACTTGGTGTTTGAGTATGATTATCTCTTTTTACTACTTGCACTTTAATTCCTGCTCTCTATTTATTGTTTACCACTGTATATACTCTAGTGCATTAATTACATTATTCACAAATACTACAAGGCCTGCACATTATTGTTTTAATTTTTGAAAGACCCAATTCACCTCCCCTCTTGGGCTCCATTTCTGGATTATAAGTGGTATCAGAGCGCCGGTACTTTCTTGTAGGTCCAAGGATCTTGAGTAAAAGATCATGGCAGCCCCAATAGGAATGGGTGTAGTTGAAGGTCAAGCATCAAACCGTCCCCCACTATTTAATGGCACAAACTACACTTATTGAAAAACTCGCATGCGCATATTCATTCAAGCCATTGATTATAATCTTTGGAGGACTATTGTCAAAGGTCCTCATCAACCAACTATTTTGATTAATGGCACTCCCACTTCCAAAATGGAAGATGATTGGGATGAGAATGACATTAAGTAAATAGAGCTTAATGCTAAGGCTATGAATCTATTATTTTGCTCCTTGAATTCGAGTAAATTCAATAGAATCTCTAACTATCTCTCCGTTAGGAAAATATGGGACACACTTGAGGTTACCCATAAGGGTACACACCAAGTGAAAACAACTAAAGTTAACATGCTCATTCATACATATGAAATGTTCAAAATAGAACCTACTGAATCTATAAGTGAGATGTATACTAGGTTCACAAATATTATAAATGTCATGAGAAGTTTAAGAAAGATTATATCTAACGGTGAACTTATAAACAAACTTCTCGGGTCTCTTCCGGCTTCATGGGATGCAAAGGTAACTGCTATAGAAGAAGCCAAAGATGTCAACACTCTTCTTCTCGAGCAATTGTTGGGCTCATTGATAACATATGAGCTCTCATTAAAGCAAAAGAATATGGATGGTGACAAGAAGAAGAAAGTGATCGCTTTCAAGTCCACCAATAAAGATGAATCAAGTAAAGATTCGGAAGAAGATGAAGAAGATGATACGGCTCTTATGGCTAGAAAGTTCAGGAGGTTCATGAGAAAGAAGAAGTATAACTTCAAGAAGAAATCTCTAAAAGGAGAGCCTAGCAAAGAGAAGGAGAAAGAGAAAGAAAAGGAGCAGCCCACATGCTTTGAGTGTAACAAACTTCTCAGGTCTCTACCAGCTTCGTGGGATGCAAAAGTAACAGCTATTGAAGAAGCCAAGGATGTCAACACTCTTCCACTTGAACAACTGTTGGGTTCACTAATGACCTATGAGCTCTCCCTCAAACAAAAGAATGGAGAGGTAGACAAAAAGAAGAAAGTAATCGCGTTCAAATCTACTGCAAGAGAAGAATCAAGCGAAGACTCCAAAGAAGATGATGAAGAAGATGAAACGGCTCTATTGGCAAGAAAATTCAAAAGGTTCATGAGGAAGAAAAGGTTCAACTTCAAAAAGAAACCTCTGAAAGGTGAGCCAAGTAAAGAAAAGGACAAAGAAAAGGAGAAGGAGCAACCTACTTGTTTTGAATGCAAAAAACCCGATCATTTCAAGGTAGACTGCCCCTTGCTAAAGAAAAGTAGAAGAAAGCTGAGAAAGAAAGCCATGATGGCAACCTGGAGTGAAAGAGAGGACTCCAGTTCTGAGGAAGAATAGCAGGAGGTGGCAAACTTCTGTCTGATAGCTGATCATGATGAGGTATGTTCCGAAATAGAAAATGAATTTACTTTTGATGAGCTTCATGAAGTTTTTGACGAATTAGTCATAGAATTTCAAAAACTAAAATCAAAACATAAAGATTTAAAGAAGCAAAATCTGAATTTAGCCAAAACAAATGACAAGCTTTTGAATGAAAATGAATGCCTTCTTCTTCAAAATAAAAAATTAAATGATAAGATTGTAGCACTTGAAAAAAAAAAGAAGTCTTGAAAAAGAAAAGTGCCTCACTTTCAAATGAAAATTTGTCAAAACAAAGCAAAGAGATTTTAAATGAAAACAAAGGATATAAAGAAGAAATTGAAAAATTAAAACCTTTTGTAGAAAGATTTACTTATAGTTCTGAAAAATTGAATTTGCTTTTGAATAACCAAAGAGCAGTATTTGATAAAGCAGGTTTAGGATTCAGAACTCATAAGAAACAAAAACTTTTTAAAAATTTCTTTGTGCCTGCATCTTCATCCATTACTTGTTATACTTGTGGTACTAAAGGACACAAATCTTATATGTGCAACAAAAGAAGATTAAGTAACACTAAGAAAGTTTGGGTTCCGAAAGGAACCAATGCCACTAACCAAAAAGGACCCAAGATGGCTTGGGTACCTAAAATCTCCACTTGATCTTTATTGCAGGTATGCCTTGCAACCAATAAGAGAAGGATGTGGTACCTTGATAGCGGTTGCTTAAGGCATATGACAGGAGATGTGGAGCAGTTCTCATCACTCGAATATCAAAATGGTGGCAATGTAACTTTTGGTGATAATGGAAAGGGCAAAATTATCGGTATTGGTAAAGTCCATATCACCCCTTCTTCTTATATTGATAATGTCTTATATGTTGATGGTTTGAAACATAACTTGCTTAGCATTAGCCAATTTTGCGACAAAAATTTTAAAATTGTTTTTGAATCTTCTTTGTGCATTGTTTCTAGTCTGGATGACAATGGCATTAAGTTCATTGGTCATAGGCATGGCAATATTTATATTGTTGATCTTGATGATCTCCCTATTCAAAATGGTCAATGCCTAGTGGCAATGGAAGCCAAGAACGATGAAACTAGTTGGCTTTGGCATCGCAGACTAGGACATGCAAGCATGCATTTAATTTCAAAACTTAGCAAAAAGAACTTGGTAAAGGATTTGCCTAAACTCAATTTTGAAAAAGACAAGATCTGCAATGCATGTCAACTTGGAAAACAAACCAAATCCTCTTTCAAACCAAAAGGAGTAATCTCTACATCTAAACCTTTGGAGTTGCTTCACATGGACCTCTTTGGACCAACTAGAACATCTAGTTTGGGAGGTAAGAAGTACGGTCTAGTCATTGTAAATGATTTCTCACGATTTACATGGGTCATGTTTTTAGCACATAAAGATGAAACTTTTTCTGAATTCATTAGATTTCATAAAAGAGTTTTGAATGAAAAAGGTGTTTCAGTCGTATCTTTGAGAAGTGATCATGGAACCGAATTTGAAAATGCTGATTTTGATAAATTTTGTATTGAAAATGGCATTCATCACAATTTTTCTACACCTAGGACACCTCAACAAAATGGGATAGTAGAAAGAAAAAATAGAACTCTTGAAGAAATGACACGCACCATGCTTTGTGAAAATGACTTACCTATATATTTTTGGGTGGAAGCCATAAATACTGCATGCTATGTTTTAAATCGAGTTTTAATTCGACTGATTTTAAAGAAAACACCTTATGAGCTTTGAAAGAGTAGAAAACCCTCAATTCATTATTTTCATGTTTTTGGATGTCGTTATTTCATCTTAAACAATGGTAAGGATAATTTAAGTAAATTTGATGCCAAATCAGATGAAGGAGTCTTTCTAGGCTACTCCACATCTAGTAAGGCATACAGGGTCTTCAACAGAAGAACACTTGTTGTTGAAGAATCCATACATGTAGTATTTGATGAATCTAACCAAAAATCTTCAAGAAAAGAAGATGTACTCTCTGATAAAACAGGTAGCAAGAAAACTGAAGGAATAAACAACAATGAAAGGCTTACCAAGGAACAGAACGATGATCAAAACACTGAAGGAGATCAAGCACAAGGTGATGAAAACACGTCAACAGTTGATCCATTACCAAAAGAATGGAGGTATGCTCATGGACACCCAAAAGAACTAATTATCGGTGATCCATCTAAAGGTGTAAGTACTCGATCATCCCTTAGAAATATCTGTGATTACTTAGCTTTTGTTTCTCAAATAGAATCTAAAACTATTGAGGAAGCTGAATGTGATAGTAATTGGATAAATGCTATGCAAGATGAACTTAACCAATTCAAAAGGAACAATATTTGGACATTAGTAGATAGGCCTTCAAACACTTCAATTATTGGTACAAAGTGGGTTTTTCGAAATAAACTTGATGAAAATGGAGTAGTTACTAGAAATAAGGCTAGACTAGTTCCAAAGGATACAATCAGGAGGAAGGAATAGATTTTGATGAAACCTTTGCTCCTGTAGCTAGACTTGAGGCAATTAGGCTATTGTTGGCTTTTGCTTTCTTCATGAATTTTAAATTGTATCAAATGGATGTTAAAAGTGCCTTTTTAAATGGTCTAATTGAAGAAGAGGTTTATGTTGAGCAACCCCCTGGTTTTGAAAATTCTGAATTTCCAAATCATGTTTACAAACTTTATAAAGCTTTGTATGGATTGAAACAAGCTCCAAGAGCTTGGTATGATCGTTTAAGCTCTTTCTTGCTCGAAAATGATTTTACTAGAGGTAATGTAGACAAAACTTTGTTTTTAAAGAAAAAGAATGATGACCTCTTAGTAGTACAAATCTATGTAGATGATATAATATTTGGTGCTACTAATGAATCTTTTTGTCAAGATTTTGCAAAGTTAATACAGGGTGAGTTCGAGATGAGCATGATGGGAGAACTGAATTTTTTTCTCAGAGTCCAAATAAAGTAAACCAAAGAGGGGATCTTCATCAACCAAGCAAAATACATAAAAGAAATACTCAAGAAGTTTGGGATGGAGAATACTAAGCCTTTAGGTACCCTTATGAGCTCTACTTGTAGACTTGACAAGGATGAATCAGGTAAATCTATTGACCAAAAATTATATCGTGGCATGATCGGTTCATTGTTATATCTTACAGCTAGTAGGCCAGATATCATGTTTAGCATCTGTATGTGTGCTAGATATCAGTCTAATCCTAAAGAGTCTCATCTTTTGGCTATTAAACGCATACTTAGATATCTATCTAGTTCAATTGAAATTGGTTTATGGTACTCTAGAGATTCTTCATTTGAATTGATTGCTTATTCTAATGCTGACTTTGCTGGGTATAAACTTGATCGTAAAAGTACTAGTGGAACCTGTCAGTTTCTTGGAGTAAATTTGATCTCTTAGAGTACAAAAAATAAAACTCAGTTGCTTTATCTACGGCGGAAGCCGAATATATAGCAGCTGAAAGCTATTGTGCTCAAATCCTTTGGATCAAACAACAACTCGAAGATTTTGGCATTAAACTAACTAAGACACCCATAAGATGTGACAATACTAGTGCAATCAATCTATCTAAAAATCCTGTGCAACATTCAAGAAATAAACACATTGAAATAAGACATCATTTCATAAGAGATCATGAACAAAACTCTAATGTTATTCTTGATTTTGTATGTACTAATGATCAGTTAGCAGATGTGTTTGCCAAACCTTTGTGTGAAGATAGGTTCTGTCTGATTAGAAAAGAGTTAGGTGTCATTGATCCATTCTCCTAGAACTCTCATAGTTTTAATTATACCTAAATCTTTTCGCTCAAAACCACTTGCTTTAAGCCCCAAAAATCTGATTAAATTGTTTCCTATTTTTCTAAAGATTTTTAGATTTTCTTAAAATTTTTTGGCCAAGTGTCGACACTTGGAAATGGTCAAATGCCGACACCTGACCAAGTGTCGACACTTGATAAATACTAAGTGTCGACACTTGCGAAACAGAACCTGTTTTTAAAAGGGCTGACCGAGGGTTTTGTCCTTATTTTTTACCCGTCGATTTCTCGCAACAGTGGTCCCCCTCTATCCAAATCCTCCCATTTTCCTTTTAACCCATCACAAATCAGGTAATCCCTCTTTTAATTTCACTCTATTTTCTTTTTATTTCTTGAATTTTTGTTTTCCGTTTATTATCGTCGAACCGTGAATAGGGCTTTTCCGGCTATTTTTTAATATTCTAACCAGATTTTCATAAGTTTTAATGGATTTCTAAAGCTCCATTTAAGGGAATAGCAGTTGAATGGCATTTTTTTTCGATTTTCCACGGTTTTTTGGTCGTTTTCACGCTTATCTCATCCGTTTTTCAGAAAAATACTGTTTAATTGATTTTGGACAGAAAAATTGGTTTTTTTATTTAAAATCTAGTATTCTAAATCCATTTATTGTTTTATCATTGTTTTAGAAAGGTTTTTTATGATGTTTTTGCGACATTTTTACCACTTTGCTAAAACCCTAATTGATTTAAACCCAAATTCCATGTGTTTTGATATTTTGGCCTTACAAAAAGTATTTTACAAAAGTTCAAATGTATTTTAACAACCAAAAATATTTTCTATAATTATCTGTACGGGGTATTGTCATTTAATCAAAGTATAGGTTGTAAGAATCTCACCTTCAAACTGATTAACAGTTTTCCAAATTTTTTGGGGCGGTATTTTACAACCCAAAATTGTTTTAATTCTAGTTTTCAAAACCTGTCTGAACACATTTTAAGAAATGAAACTCTCCTTATCTCAGCCTGTAGCCAGTCCTATAGTTCTAAGTCTGATTGAACCTATCTTCCTTCTTTCCTATTCAGTTTGCTGTAATGGGTCCTAGGAAGAGACTTGCAGTTACGGAGAGACCTAGTCGTGGTGTAGAGAGGAGATCGAAGGCCAAATTTGACCCTGCACAAGCTAGCAGTTCTGCCATACCGAGTTCCCCCGCTGTAGAAAGGATGGCAGGGAAGTTAGTAGCCTATGGGAGGAGAGTCGACTTGGAGTGTTTTGATAGGCACCATTTCAGCTTACGACAGGTGCTCACTGATGCAGGTTTAGTACCATTCTGTACTATGCAGGAGAGGTACTATCCTCATCTAGTGAGAGAGTTCTATGGTGCATTGGATTGTCGACGACTTCTTTGGACTACGACAGTGAGAGGTGTTCAGATTTCACCTACGGTAGAGCTATTGAGCAGAGTATAGGAGATCCCCCATAGGGGAATCTGTGTTTTTTCGGTGGATGACAAAGAGGCTGCTTTTAGGTGTATCCTCGAGCGAGAGGATGTTCATGGTATATCCATAGTTACCGCGAACCAGTTATATCTGGAGATGCACCTATTGCACCACATCATGGCACGTATACTTCTGCCGAAGACTGGGAGATTTGACTTCATCACTGAGAGAGAGTTGATGGTGATGACGAGTCTGATAGAGAGGAGGTAGATCGACCTTCCATCCTTGATGCTAGTTCAGATGCATGATGCTGCGACTCAGCACCATCACTGTTTACCTTACGGCATGGCACTGACCAGATTATTTAGAGCATGTGGAGTATCACTAGAGGGGGAGATCCCTAAGAAGATACTACACACAGATGTATATGATGAGAGGTCTTTGCACTGTATGGGATATAGACTAGTTGCAGGTCGATGGGTGCGCAGAGAGTCTGGCCAGGAGACAGATAAGGAGGACGAGCTTCGAGAGGCAAAGGCAGGACCATCTGAGCCAGCAGTTTTTCCTCTCGTTGATATCCCATCGACACAGGCAGAGCATTTGACTCCTGATACTTCAGCTCCTCCGCCACTTTCTACTGGATTATCCTTTGAGGAGCATGCCAGAGAGCAGTTCACTGAGATCAGGGGTGAGTTGACTCAGCTATGCAGCGAGGTTGAGATTCTTCGAGCACATACTACCTCAGAGCATGCTGAGATCCGTAGGTCTATGGAGGAGGGATTCTCTCATATTGAGGATCTGTTGAGATCCCTTATACCTCCTACAATCCCTGCAGTTGTATCTTCGGATGATGATGATGATGATGATGGTGATGATCACCAGAGCGACCATGCTGATACAGTTGAGGGTGGTGATCAAGCAGATATGGATGAGGACAGAGCTACAGAGATTGTGGGCAGTGGTAGTGATAGTGTTGGCAGTGCAAATGGTTTTGAGGTGGTCAGTCGCGATCCTCCCACTACCCCAGCTGCTCCTACTGACCTGGTTGATTCCACACCGGACTTTGTTACACCAGCTGATCTTCTCTCCCCCCTTCCACTAGATCATCTAGGATTGTACCCGCCTTTGGTCCTTCTAGCCGAACTAGGAGTCGTCGAGCTTTAGTACCTCCTAGGCCCTTAGCCACTAGATCTAGGATCAGTGCCCCATTTCGTCTTGAGATTCTTTCTGATGAGGATTAGCCTCACAGATGTCTGTTGTATGTCTTTTATAGTCCATATTTGTATCACAGATATCTATTGTATGTTTCTGATATTTGTATGACTCTAATGCTATCTGTATGTTTCAGTTCTTGCTGATGACTCAGCAAATTTTTGTACTAAAAACTTCTCTTATCTATTATATATTTCAGTTTAGTGCTTATTATTTGTGTTTGAGTGGTTAAATTTACCTTCTTCAACTCTGATTCTCTTTGATCTTTTTGGCTCTAATACCTATCTTATTTGATTCTCTACCATCTTTTTGTCTCCATGCTCATTGTGAGGGGGAGGTTATTCCCCTTTCTAATGATTGACAAAAATGGGGAGAAATAGTATTAATTGTTGTTGCCCAGATATGGTGCCCAAGAGGGGGGGTGAATTGGGTATTTAAAAATTTAAGGCAATATATGTGCTATCAAGTTTTAAGGTGAAGAGTGATAGTGCTTTAAGAATTGTGCAACGGAAGCAATGAAATAAAATGGCAATTAAAGAGCTAAAGAAGTTAAAGAGAAAGGCAATGCAAACACACAAGAAATATAGTGGTTCGGTGCACCTAGCACCTATATCCACTCCCCAAGCTCCACTTGGGAAATTCACTATAATCTTTAGATTACAGCCGACTTGTTTTACCAGGCTCACAAGTCAAAACCTTACACACTTGTTTTGGCTTCGGGCTAACAAGCAAACCTAGTTGGTTTTATCAATTGGATCACCAACAAACCTTACTCACTTGTTTTGGCTTCGGGCTAACAAGCAACCCTAGTTGGTTTTATCAATTGGATCACCAACAAACCTTACTCACTTGTTTTGGCTTCGGGCTAACAAGCAACCCTAGTTGGTTTTATCAATTGGATCACCAACAAACCTTACTCACTTGTTTTGGCTTCGGGCTAACAAGCAACCCTAGTTGGTTTTATCAATTGGCTCACCAACAAACCTCACTCTAGTTTCAAATTCCCTTGAAACTAGCCAAAGACAAAAGAGTATGAATACAATGAATTAAAAACTAAACAAACTCCTTTTGAGCAATAATAAATTCGTTGAAGCTCTTGATGGAGACTCTTCAAGCCTTTTCCCTTGGAATCTTTGGACCTCACTAAATGCCAAACACTTGAATGTTGGATTCCTCAAAGATGGAAGACTTTTTGGCTAGGGAATCTCTTGGTTTTCTCACTCTTTTTGCTTGGAAGTGATTGAAGGCTTTGTACTTTGAATCAACACTTTTTCACTTTGTCTCCTTGTCTTTTTTGAAGTTTGGTGGAGGTTAAATACCTCATTCATGCTGAAACAACTCCACAAGACCGTTAGATTCAAAAATATGGCCGTTTATGGCCGTTAGAAATCAAATCAGAAGTTCAGAAAAACTAGCCGTTATGCCATGAGTCGACCTCATGAGTCGACCTCTGGATCAAGTGTCGACCTCATGAGTCGACCTCCAGTAAAGTTTAGGCAAAAGTTCAGAATACCATAGTTCTGCCCATTTGAATTCTCAGGCTATGAGTCGACCTCTGGTGTCGACCTCTGGACAGGTGTTGACCTCTGGTGGTCGACCTCTGAAGCGTGCCACTGAGACTTTGCCGTGCCGGCCATGCTGAACTTTCCTTTTCTTCATGAGTCGACCTCTGGTGGTCGACCTTTGACAAGGTGTCGACCTCTGGTGGTCGACCTCTGATCTGAATTTTTCTGAAACTCTTTGAGATGTGCGTGCCATGCTTGAGTTTCTTTAAGCCTTTGTTTCTTTTGTCAAATATTTCTTAACAAGAAGGTCCATTATGAGAATTTTGATCTTGTTCAAGGTAGAAGAGCTCATTTCCAAATCAGGTAAACTTAGTTTCATCATTGTCCTTATGATACTCTTTTTGAATAACCTAAGTCCTGAAACTTTATCTTGAGATTAAACATTAGTCCAAACATATACTCAACCTTTTGTTAATCATCAAAACTAAGGAGTCAAAGCCAACAATCTCCCCCTTTTTGATGATGACAAAACCTTGAGTATATATGCAATTAAGTCCAAGAGCAAAATATAGCAATTAATAAAAATTTTCAAAGTATCCTTTCATGCAAGAGTATATCATAAAAATTTTGTGAAAATATTCTCAAGAGTCAAAAAGATTTTACTTTTCATTTATTTCTTTCTTTTTGTGAAAACATTCTCATAAGTCAAGAAAGATAAGAATCATATAAACTTTATTACTCATAAGATGGAGTCTCATAAATACATATATACTACTCTACTTTTCTACTCCCCCTTTTTGTCAAGAATCAAAAAGTTTATTGTTATAGAGAAAGATATAGTAATGAGACTTATGTTCAATTATAATGAAGTATTTAGGTGCATAGAATACATGCTCCCCCTCAATTTGTGCATTCAATATAATAAAGCATTTTAAACTTGAGGGTTTTTAAATATTGAGAGCTGGTATCAGATAAAATGTCACAAAATGTCACAATATTGATAAAAAGTCACAAGATAGATAAAAAAGTGTATACAGTTACAAAATTGCCTATAAAGTAGGCATAAGATACTGATACAGCAGATCATACACAAGCAAACTAAGTACAACAATAAAACTATGAGGCTACTCCTCATCAGAAGGTATGTCAAAAGATACAGGAGCCATGATCCTAGATGAGGATTTTGGAGTCCTATGTGAGGAACTCCGAGTCCTCAGAGAGGGACCAGACCTAGGGGTAGTCCTACGAGATCTATAAGTCCTAGGTAAGGGCTCCACAGAAGTCGAGACAGAGGCAGTAGCTGAAGGAGTGGACGGATCAGCATGCTGAGTAGACTGAGCTGGAGTCTGCCTGCTGACTAGCTCATAAGCTGTGGGATCATCGATGTCTGTCTCTGTATGCTCATCTATGTCATCCGGAATCCCAGTGATAGTCTCAAATAGTGACTCTCTAGGCTCAACATCAACTGGCACAGCTGTGGCTGGAGGATCTGAACTCTGAAAATCAATGGAAGGAAGATCAGCTGAAGGGGGAATCTCTGGAATCGGCTCTGCAGGTGGAACATCAGATCTACCTGCTCCAGGCTGATCTCCATCACTGTCACTGGATCCACTAGAGTCATCAGCATCATCATCACCATCATCATCATCATCATCATCATGTGGAGGAGATACTGTCGGATCTGCAGTCCCTGATGGCAGTGCTAATCTCAATAAGCTGAGGATCTGTCTGAATCCTGTATCCATACTAGCTGAGAGAGCACTAATACGTGTGTCTGTGTGTATCCGCAGATCATGAATCTCCTGCCGTACACCAGTGATCTCTGTCCGGACCTCTGAAATCTGATCTGTCACTCGCTGCTCGAAGTCCGATATCCTCACTGAAGTCCTCCGTGGTGTAGCAGTAGGTACCGGAGCTGATGAAGGTGGTGGCGTGAATGGCTCAGGCTCCGTAGTCTCTGTCTCCGGTGCTGGGCGAGGAGGTGTACCATGATCAGTAGGCCCTGAAGGCCCTGCCTCAGCAGCTCGGATCTCATCCTCCTCATCTGGCTCCTGGCCAGACTCTCGTCGTACCCATCGATCACTGATCAGTCGAAATCCCATCCTATGTAGGGATTTCTCTCCATAAGTATCTGTGTGCTGTAGCTGACTGAAGGGTATGCCGTCGAATGAGACACCATGCTCTCTGAATATCTGAGTCAGTCCCATACCGTACGGCTGAACGAGTCTCCTGTGAGAAGCTGCCTCACCCATCTGCTGAAGCATGATCCTGGGGAGGTTGATGGGAGTCCGCTGGCTCAGGGACACCATCAACACCAGCTCACGCTCAGTGATAAAATCAAATCTCCCGCTCTTCGGAATCAAGATACGGGCGATGATGTGATGCAGCACTCTCATCTCCAGTGTAAGCTGGTTAGCGGACACTGTGGAAATGCCGCTAACATCCTCACGCTCTAGGATACACCTGAAGGCGTGCTCTCTGTCGCTGATCGTAGTGGCAGCAGTGCCATGAAGTGGAATCCTCCAGATGCGACTGATGACCTCAGGTGTCACTGGAATCTCGATCCCTCGAACTGTAGCAGACCATCTAATGCCATCAGTGGCCATGGATCCATAGAACTCCCTGATGAGGTCTGGGTAGGATCTCTCGGACATCGTACAAAAATGGACCAGACCTGCATCTCTCAGTACATCTCCAATGAAGAAGTGATGCTGATCCCAGAATGGAATATCTACGCGCCTACCACTAGCAATGCTCTTCCGGACTAGGCTGGCTGGCACTGGTGCAGGTGGCTCTGGGGTCGGCTCACGCTCATGTCTGACTTTCCTTCGCCGCTCAGTACTACCCTGCCCCTGTTCCAATCTCCTTTTCCTTACTGCCTGGTGTTTTCTCGGACCCATGTGTAAGGAGGAGGGGTAACTTAGGGAGAAATGCAAAGAGGTAAGGCTAAGAGGAAAAGAGAGGGAAAGAGAGGTTTGCGGATTGAGAAGAAGAGTAGAATGTGAAATGGGAAAATAGGGTTTGTGAGAGTGGAAAAAATAGAGAATAAATGGAGAAAAAGTAAGAAACGGAGGGTAGAAACAAGTGTTTTCTATTGAAAAACAACCGGGATTAGCAGGTAGATAGATCCGAAGGCTTTCGGTTGTCCAAAATCAAAAGTACGGTCAAAAAGAGGGTTGAATCGAAGAAATGCAAGAGGAGAGGAGAGGATTTCCCAAAAGGTTGAGGGAGAAGGGTGGAAATCTACTATTTAGGGTTTAGGAATGTTGGAGGGGGACCACACGAAGGAGAGGAAAGGAAAAAATTGGAAAAACAAGGCTTGCGGACGGGTTTTTAAAAAGCAGGTTTCCGTTCAAGTGTCGACCTCTGAGAATTTTCAGGGGTCGACCTCAAGTGTCGACCTCCATAACTTAGGTGTCGACCTCAAGTGTCGACCTCTGAAAAACTCAAGTGTCGACCTCCAACAATTAATTACTTAATAAAAAATTCTGTAAAAAGAAAAATGATAAAATTTAGAGAAAAAGCCTTTAGCCAAATTTGAGAATTTATAAATCATTTTTGAGGAATTTTGATGAAAATTGAAGAGATTCAAGCAAAAGGATCAATGACTCCCAGTTCTCTTCTAATCATACAAAATCTATCTTCATTCAATGGTTTTGTGAATATATCAGCCAATTGATAATCAGTACATATAAATTCTAATAACACATTAGAGTTTTGAACGTGATCTCTTATGAAGTGATGTCTTATTTCAATATGTTTGCTTCTTGAATGTTGTACAGGATTTTTCGTTAAATTGATTGCACTAGTATTATCACATCTTATGGGTGTCTTAATTAGTTTGATGCCAAAGTCCTCGAGTTGTTGTTTGATCCATAGAATCTGAGCACAACAGCTTCCAGCTGCTATATATTCGGCTTCCGCCGTAGATAGAGCAACCGAATTCTGTTTCTTACTGCTCCATGAAATCAAATTAACTCCTAGGAATTGACAAGTTCCACTAGTACTTTTTCGATCAAGTTTACACCCAGCAAAATCAGCATCAGAATATGCAATTAATTCATATGATGACTCCCTAGAGTACCAAAGACCAATTTCGATAGACCCAGATAAGTATCTAAGTATACGTTTTACAGCTAAGAGATGTGATTCTTTAGGAGCAGACTGAAAACGTGCACACATACAAACACTAAACATTATATCTGGTCTACTGGCAGTTAAATATAGCAATGAACCAATCATGCCTCTATATAATTTTTGGTCTACTGATTTACCACATTCATCTTTGTCTAATTTACATGAAGAGCTCATAGGGGTACCTATTGGTTTTGTGGTCTCCATCCCAAACTTTTTCAAGATTTCCCTTGTGTACTTGGCTTGATTGATGGAGATCCCCTCTTTGGTTTGCTTAATTTGGAGTCCGAGGAAGAAGTTGAGTTCTCCCATCATGCTCATCTCGAACTCACTCTGCATTAACTTCGCAAATTCTTGACAAAGACATTCGTTAGTAGCACCAAAAATAATATCATCTACATATATTTGTACTACTAAGAGATCATCATTTTTCTTTTTCAAAAACAATGTATTATCTACATTACCTCTAGAAAAATCATTTTTCATCAAAAATGAACTTAATCTATCATACCAAGCTCTAGGAGCTTGCTTTAAACCATACAATGCTTTATGCAATTTAAAGACATGATTAGGAAATTCATGATTTTCAAAACCAGGAGGTTGTTCAACATAAACTTCCTCTTCAATAAATCCATTTAAAAAGGCACTCTTTACATCCATTTGAAATAACTTGAAATCCATAAAACAAGCAAAAGCAAGTAAAAGTCTAATTGCTTCTAGCCTAGCAACAGGAGCAAAGGTTTCATCGAAGTCGATTCCTTCTTCCTGGTTGTAGCCTTTAGCAACAAGTCTAGCTTTGTTCCTAATTACAATACCATGTTCATCAAGTTTATTTCTAAAAACCCATTTTGTGCCAATTACAGAAACATTAAGGGGTCTTTCAGTTAAAGTCCAAACATTATTTCTTTTAAATTGATTTAATTCATCTTGCATAGCATTAATCCAATTACAATCTTTTTCAGCTTCTTCTATTGACTTAGGCTCTATCTGAGATACAAAAGCTAAATAATCACAAACATTTCTAATAGAAGAGCGTGTACTTACCCCCTTTGATGGATCACCTATTATTAGCTCTTTAGGGTGTCCATGTGCATACCTCCATTCTTTAGGTAAGGTTTTGGTGAAGTTGCATTGATTTCTTGAATTTGATCTTGACTTTCTTGATCATCATCTCCTTTGGGCTCATCTTCATTGATTGTCAATTGTTCAAGTTTCTTTGTACCTGTTTCAACATCAATAGAATCTTCTTTTCTAGAAGATTTTTCGTTAGATTCATCAAACACTACATGAATTGATTCTTCAACCAGAAGTGTTCTTCTGTTGAAGACCCTGTATGCCTTGCTAGAAGTAGAGTATCCTAAAAAGATACCTTCATCTGACTTGGCATCAAATTTACTGATATTGTCTTTGCCATTGTTTAATATGAAACAGCGGCAACCAAACACACGAAAATACTTGAGATTAGGTTTTCGATTTTTCCAAAGCTCATATGGTGTTTTCTTCAAAATAGGTCGAATTAAAACACGATTTAAAATGTAACAGGAAGTATTAATGGCTTCTGCCCAAAAATATCTAGGTAAATCGTTTTCGCAAAGCATTGTGCGTGCCATTTCTTCAAGTGTCCTATTCTTTCTTTCTACCACCCCATTTTGTTGAGGTGTCCTAGGTGCAGAGAAATTATGACTAATACCATTTTCATTACAAAAAGCTTCAAAATCATGATTTTCAAATTCAGTTCCATGATCACTACGCAAAGAAACAATAGTGAGACCTTTTTCGTTTGAAACCTTTTTATGAAATTTAACAAAAGCTGAAAATGTTTCATCTTTATGAGCTAAAAACATTACCCAAGTAAATCGTGAGTAATCATCTACAATTACTAGCCCATATTTTTTACCTCCCAAACTAGTTGTTCTGGTTGGTCCAAAGAGGTCCATATGCAATAATTCAAGGGGTCTAGTAGTAGATACTACTCCTTTAGGTTTGAAAGTAGATTTAGTTTGTTTTCCAAATTGACATGCAGCACAAATTTTATCTTTTTCAAAAGTGAGTTTTGGCAATTCTTTTACAAGATTCTTTTTGCTTAATTTTGAAATCAACTGCATACTAGCATGCCCTAGCCTACGGTGCCAAAGCCAACTAGTTTCACTTGCCTTGGCTTCCTTAGCCACTAGGCATTGACCACTTTCCATGGCTAGATCATCAAGATCAACCATGTAAATGTTTCCATGTCTAAGACCAGTGAACTTGATGCCATCGACATCTAGACTAGATACCATGCACAAAGATGATTCAAAAATTACTTTAAAACCTTTATCACAAAACTGACTAATGCTAAAAAGATTATGCTTCAATCCATCAACAAATAATACATTATCTACATAAGCATTAGGGGTGATATGGATTTTACCAATTCCGACGATTTTGCCTTTTCCATTATCACCAAAAGTGACATTTCCACCATCAATTGCAGCTAGTGATGAGAATTGCTTCACATCCCCAGTCATGTGCCTTGAGCAACCACTATCCAGATACCACATTCTTCTTTTATTTTTGGTTGCAAGGCACACCTGCAAAAAAATGATCAAGTTGAAACTTTAGGTACCCAAGTCATCTTGGGTCCTTTAGGGTTAGTCAAGTTGGTTCCTTTTGGAACCCAAATCTTTCTAAAGGTATTTGATTTTCTTCTGTTACAAACATATGATTTATGACCTACTTTACCACATGCATAGCAGGTAATATTAGAAGATGCAGGTATGAAAAAGTTTTTGTAAAGTTTTTGCTGATTGTGTGGTTTAAATCCAAGTCCAGCTTTATTAAACACTGCATGTTGGCTATTTAAAAGCATATTTAGTTTTTCTGAGCTAAAGGTAAACTTTTCTACAAAAGGTTTTACTCTTTCTAACTCTTCCTTGTAATTCTTATTTTGAAGCAATAGTTCTTGTTTTGTTTTTCAATGTTCTCATTAGTTTTAAGACTTCTATTATTTTTCAAAGAATTATTTTCTTTAACAAGATTATCTTTGTCATTTGTCAAAGTCTTTACATGTTCTTTTAATTTCTTATTTTCTTGAGTTAAATTTTCAATTTCACTTGAAAACTTTTCTGAATCTTTTGTAAGTTCAAAGTTTTGCTTTCTTAATTTCTTATTTTTTAATTTTAATTTTTCATATTCCATTACTAAGTCATCAAAAGCATCATGCAATTCATTGAAAGTGAATTCAATTTCAGGTTCAGAATTTACCTCATTATCCTCGTTGGCCATGAAACATAAGTTGGCGACTACCTGCTGCTCTTCTTCACTGCTGGAGTCCTCACTCTCACTCCAGGTAGCCATCATGGCTTTCTTTCTCAACATCCTTCTACTCTTTTTAAGCAAAGGGCAATCCGTTTTGTAATGTCCAGACTTCTTGCACTCGAAGCAGATGGGTGGGTCCCTTTCTTTCTCTTTCTCCTTCTCCTTGTTGTGATCACCTTTTTGTGGCCTTTTCTTGTAGAAGCCCTTCTTCTTTCTCATGAATCTTTTAAATTTTCTTGTAATTAGGGCTGTCTCATCATCATCATCTTCTTCCTCAGATTCATCACTTGACTCTTCTTTTGTAGTGGACTTGAAGGCTATGGCTTTCTTCTTCTTGTCATTGTCCACTGTTTTCTGCTTTAGTGAAAGCTCGTAGGTCATCAGTGATCCAAGAAGCTGCTCGAGAGGTAGAGTGTTGACATCCTTGGCTTCTTCTATGGCTGTAACTTTCGCATCCCATGAAGCCGGAAGAGACCTGAGAAGTTTGTTAACCAGTTCACCATTAGATATAATTTTTCCCAAACTCCTCATACCATTTACTATATTGGTAAATCTAGTATACATTTCACTTATGCTTTCAGTTGGTTCCATCCTGAACATCTCATACGTATGAATGAGCATGTTCACCTTAGTGGTCTTCACTTGGTGTGTACCCTCATGGGTAACCTCAAGTGTATCCCAAATTTCTTTGGCGGAAATACAATTTGATATTCTGTTGAATTCACTAGGATCAAGTGCACAGAATAACAAATTCATCGCCTTAGCATTTAACTCAGCTTGTTTGATGTCATTGTCATCCCATTCTTCTTCAGATTTTGGGGTGATAATGCCATTAACCAAGTGAGTGGGCTGATGAGGCCCTTTAGTGATTATTCTCCAAATATGATAATCTACAGCTTGTAAATAAATACGCATACGAGTTTTCCAATAAGTGTAGTTTGTGCCATTAAAGAAAGGAGGACGATTTGATGCTTGTCCTTCAACTATACCCATTCCAATTGGGGCGGCCATGATCTTTCACTCAAGATCGTTGGACCTACAAGAGAGTACCGGTGCTCTGATACCACTTGTTGCCCAGATATGGTGCCCAAGAGGGGGGGTGAATTGGGTATTTAAAAATTTAAGGCAATATATGTGCTATCAAGTTTTAAGGTGAAGAGTGATAGTGCTTTAAGAATTGTGCAACGGAAGCAATGAAATAAAATGGCAATTAAAGAGCTAAAGAAGTTAAAGAGAAAGGCAATGCAAACACACAAGAAATATAGTGGTTCGGTGCACCTAGCACCTACATCCACTCCCCAAGCTCCACTTGGGAAATTCACTATAATCTTTAGATTACAGCCGACTTGTTTTACCAGGCTCACAAGTCAAAACCTTACACACTTGTTTTGGCTTCGGGCTAACAAGCAACCCTAGTTGGTTTTATCAATTGGATCACCAACAAACCTTACTCACTTGTTTTGGCTTCGGGCTAACAAGCAACCCTAGTTGGTTTTATCAATTGGATCACCAACAAACCTTACTCACTTGTTTTGGCTTCGGGCTAACAAGCAACCCTAGTTGGTTTTATCAATTGGATCACCAACAAACCTTACTCACTTGTTTTGGCTTCGGGCTAACAAGCAACCCTAGTTGGTTTTATCAATTGGCTCACCAACAAACCTCACTCTAGTTTCAAATTCCCTTGAAACTAGCCAAAGACAAAAGAGTATGAATACAATGAATTAAAAACTAAACAAACTCCTTTTGAGCAATAATAAATTCGTTGAAGCTCTTGATGGAGACTCTTCAAGCCTTTTCCCTTGGAATCTTTGGACCTCACTAAATGCCAAACACTTGAATGTTGGATTCCTCAAAGATGGAAGACTTTTTGGCTAGGGAATCTCTTGGTTTTCTCACTCTTTTTGCTTGGAAGTGATTGAAGGCTTTGTACTTTGAATCAACACTTTTTCACTTTGTCTCCTTGTCTTTTTTGAAGTTTGGTGGAGGTTAAATACCTCATTCATGCTGAAACAACTCCACAAGACCGTTAGATTCAAAAATATGGCCGTTTATGGCCGTTAGAAATCAAATCAGAAGTTCAGAAAAACTAGCCGTTATGCCATGAGTCGACCTCATGAGTCGACCTCTGGATCAAGTGTCGACCTCATGAGTCGACCTCCAGTAAAGTTTAGGCAAAAGTTCAGAATACCATAGTTCTGCCCATTTGAATTCTCAGGCTATGAGTCGACCTCTGGTGTCGACCTCTGGACAGGTGTTGACCTCTGGTGGTCGACCTCTGAAGCGTGCCACTGAGACTTTGCCATGCCGGCCATGCTGAACTTTCCTTTTCTTCATGAGTCGACCTCTGGTGGTCGACCTTTGACAAGGTGTCGACCTCTGGTGGTCGACCTCTGATCTGAATTTTTCTGAAACTCTTTGAGATGTGCGTGCCATGCTTGAGTTTCTTTAAGCCTTTGTTTCTTTTGTCAAATATTTCTTAACAAGAAGGTCCATTATGAGAATTTTGATCTTGTTCAAGGTAGAAGAGCTCATTTCCAAATCAGGTAAACTTAGTTTCATCATTGTCCTTATGATACTCTTTTTGAATAACCTAAGTCCTGAAACTTTATCTTGAGATTAAACATTAGTCCAAACATATACTCAACCTTTTGTTAATCATCAAAACTAAGGAGTCAAAGCCAACAATTGTATAGATGCATAAATTTTTGTGGTTTCACCTTGTGCATAAATTTTTGTGGCTTCACCTTATGAGAATCTTTGAAATTTACTTTAATGAGAAAAATCTAATTAAGGGGGAGATTGATTCTTCCTAACTATGAAGTTTTTGCCTCTCATATGGACTTAAATTCATATTCATGAATTATAATAGTTAAAGTTTGAAATGTAATGCTATTTTACTCAAGGTTTTGTCATCATCAAAAAGGGGGAGATTGTTGGCTCCATCCAGTGATTTTGATGAATAATAAAATATTGAGTACATATTGTATACTAATGTGTATTTCAAGTTATGAGGTTTCAGGAAGAAAGCATCTCAAAATCTCAAAAACTTATGTTTCATGGCACGTTATGGCACAGAGCATTTCTCACAAATATGGATATCATTTTCATGGAAAAAGGGCATCTACATGATTAATATTATGTGTTTATGATTCATTTAAGTTTCAAGATTTATATTTATGTTTTTGAGGTTATTTATACTTGTATCTAAGCTTTTCAGTCTCAAGTGTCGACACCTGGAAAGTCAAGTGTCGACACTTCAGCATTTGGTACGAACAAAAATCCTTGGCACGCCAAGTGTCAACACTTAGGTTTTCAAGTGTCGACTCAAGGCCTGAAAATTTTGAAAATACAGAACTTTATCATTTGAGAATTTTTATATCAAGTGTCGACACCTGTGCATCAAGTGTCGACACTTGAAAGTTCAAGTGTCGACACCTAGAGATCAAGTGTCGACACCTGACAGCCAAGTGTCGACACTTGCAACCTGACAGCTCTAACGAATCTATTTTTCTGACTTGCAGAACTTGCTTTTCAAGCTCCAAATGGCTATTTCCGAGGTTCCAACGGTCACAAACCATTTTTTGGAAGGTTCTTGGTGTATTTAACCTCCACCAACCTCATTCTAAAGAGAAGGAAGTGCATTGAAGTGTATTCAAGTCTACTCAAAAGCCAAAAAGCCTATATTCTCTCAAATACTTCACATCAAAAGCTTTTTATAGTTTGATTCCTTGAAAAGACTACAAGCTCATCCTTACTTCATTCCAAAAGAGGCACTTTGAAGGATACTCCAAGGAAGAGTCAAGACAAAGCATCAACTTGAGCTTCAAAGATTCCATTCTACTCTTGAAGAGAGTTTGTTTTAGTTTTAAAATTGTATATCTGTTTTTACATTGTGATTTGATCTTGCTTTCAAGGGTGTCTCGAAAGAAGGTTATTGTGGTTTGTTGGTAAGCCAAAGGGATAATACCAACTAGGATTAACTTGTGAGCCCGAAGACAAAACAAGTGTTAAGGTTTGTTGGTAAGCCTAAGTGATAAAACCAACTTAGGTTTTGACTTGTGAGCCTTGTGAAAAATAAGTCAGCTGTAATCTTGTTTGGATTATAGTGAAATTCCCAAGGGTGGCTTGGGGAGTGGATGTAGGTGCTAAGTTTGCACCGAACCACTATAAACCTTGTGTTTGTATGTGATTGCTCTCTTCCTCTCATGCTACTACTTTAAATCTCTTGCATTGAATTTATCATTTTTCACTAGCACCACTAGTCCCTCTCATTATTGAATTAAATTTTCTAAAAGACCCAATTCACCCCCCCTCTTGGGCTCCATTTTTGGGCAACAATGATCAAAACAATGAAAGAGAACAAGATCAAAAAAATGAAAATGCATCATTACCTGATCCTCTACCTAAAGAATGGAGGTATGCTCATGGACACCCCAAAGAACTTATCATTGGTGATCCATCTAAAGGTGTAAGTACTCGATCATCTCTTAGAAATATTTGTGATTTTTTAGCATTTGTATCTCAAACATAACCTAAAACTATTGAAGAAACTGAAAATGATTATAATTAGATTAACGCTATGCAAGATGAACTTAATCAATTTAAAAGAAATAATATTTGGACTTTGGTAGATAGACCTTCAAATATTTCAATAATTGGCACAAAATGAGATTTTTGAAACAAACTTGATGAAAATGGAATTGTTACTAGAAATAAAGCTAGACTAGTTACCAAAGGATACAATCAGGAGGAAGGGAATGATTTTGATAAAATCTTTGCTCCTGTTACTAGACTTAAGGTAACTAAGCTATTGTTGGCTTTTGCTTGTTTTATGGATTTTAAATTATTTCAAATGGATATTAAAAGTATCTTTTTGAATGGTTTTATCGAAGAAAAAGTTTATGTTGAACAACCACCCGATTTTGAAAATCATGAATTTCCAAACCATGTTTTTAAACTTCATAAAGCTTTGTATGGTTTGAAACAAGCTCCAAGAGCTTGGTATGATCATTTAAGTTCTTTCTTGCTCAAAAATGATTTTACTAGAAGTAATGTTGATACTACTTTATTTTTGAAAAAGAAGAATTATGATCTCTTAGTAGTACAAGTGCATGTCAATGATATCATCTTCGGTGCTACTAACGAATCTCTTTGTTAAGAGTTTGCAAAGTTAATGTAGAATGAGTTCAAGATGAGCATGATCGGAGAACTTAACTTCTTCCTCGGACTCCAGATAAAGGAAACCAAAGAGGGGGTCTTCATCAACCAAGCTAAGTACATAAAAGAAATACTAAAGAAGTTTGGGATGGAAAACACCAAGCCATTAGGTACACCAACGAGCTCCTCTTGTAAGCTTGACAAAGATGAATCATGTAAGCCTATAGACCAAAAGTTATATAGAGGAATGATTGGCTCATTGTTATATCTAACTACTAGTAGGCCAGATATTATGTTCAGTGTTTATATGTATGCAAGATATCAGTCTGCCCCTAAAGAGTCTCATCTTTTGGCTGTTAAACGCATACTTAGATATCTGTCTGGCTCAATTGATATTGGTCTTTGGTACTCTAAAGACTCTTCATTTAAATTGATTGCTTATTCTGATGCTAATTTTGCTGGATATAAACTTGATCAGAAAAGTACTAGTGGAACCTGTCAATTTCTTGGAGTTAATTTGATCTCATGGAGTAGTAAGAAATAGAATTCAGTTGCTCTATCTATGATGGAAGCCGAATATATAGCAGCTGGAAGCTGTTGTGCGCAAATTATATGGATCAAACAACTCGAAGTTTTGGCATAAAACTAATTAAAACCCCCATAAGATGTGACAATACTAGTGCAATCGATCTAACTAAGAATCCTGTTCAATATTCAAGAAGTAAACATATTGAAATAAGACATCATTTCATAAGAGGTCATGTACAAAACTCTAATGCGGTGCTTGAATTTGTGTGTACTGATGATCAACAAGCTGATGTATTTACCAAATCCTTGAGTGAAGAGAGATTTTGTATGACTAAAAGAGAGTTAGGAATCAATGACCCATTCTCTTAGAACTCTCTAAAATTCCACTCTACCTAATTTATTTTTTGCTCAAAATCACTTTCTTTGAGTCCTAAAAATGTTCAAAAAGTCCCTTAATTTTTTACAATTTATTTTGATTTTTTCTTGAAAATTTCTTGGCCAAGTGTTGACACTTGGATTTTTGCGAAGTGTCGACACCTGACCAAGTGTCGACACTTGAGAAAATCAAAGTGCCAACACTCGCAGAAATTTCAGAATTTTTAGGGCTTCACCGATTCATTTTTATTTGGATTTCTTTCCCGCCACTCGTATGCTAGTGGTCCCCCTACTGTTTGTAGAGCTTGGAACAGTGATCTTCCACACTTGCCCTCCATTTTTCCGGTAAATCTCCTTACTTTCCTCTGTGAATCCATGCTTTTAGTGTTTTCCCACGATTTTTTCACCATTTTCTTGTATTTTTCTGTGATTTGCTCATTTTCCCACCAAAAATCCTTATTTCTCTTGGATTTGTATTCGGTTTCTTGGATTTCATCCATTTGGACTGTTTATATGGTTTAATTTTATCGTTTATACCTTGTTCCACATGGTTTCACTATTGGATTGAAGTTTTTAGGCCAAAATCAACCACATTTGATGTTTTCTCTCGTTTAATTCGTTTTTCTACTAAGTAGAAAACAAAGTTTACTTGGCATTGTTCGATTTCACTGATTTTAACTATTTTCTCCAACTTTTGCCTTTCGATTTCACTGTTTTATAGTTACTCCCAAACCTAAACCAACCTATTTGGTTTCTTTCCCCTTTAAACCGAACCCTAAGTATTTTTCTTCAAATATTTGTTGATTTAAATCAAAACCAAGCCTTGATTTCTCTTTCTTTTAGTCACATTCTCGGCCGTTCCACTATTTTTGACTTTATTTTCCCTATTTCCTCCTTAGACTGATCCCTATTCCTTAAGTTTACCCCTTTCCTTCCTTCCCTCAGCTGATAGAAATGGGTCCAAAGAAAAGATTGGCCTCTAAAAGAAAATTTGATCGGACCCTAGCAGAAAGAAGATCCAAGGCTAGGAATGATAGTGGTCAGGCTAGTAGTTCAGCAGCCCCTGGTTCACCTCCCATTGAGAGGATGTCTGAGAAGGTGGTAGCAGTAGGCAGACGGGTGGATCTCGATTTCTTCGATAGCCAGGGATTTCATATCAAGCAGACTCTTCATGATGCGGGTTTAGTCCCCTTTTGTTCGATGACAAAGAGGTACTATCCCCATCTGATCCGCGAGTTCTATGGTAGCTTGGATTGTAGCAGACTCGCCTGGCATGCGACAGTCAGATATGTCAGGATACCAGTGGATGAGTCAGTTTTGAGCAGATTTTGGGAGATCCCATACCGAGGCATTGTAGCTTACAGCACTGAGGATCGTGAGGAGGCCTTCCGTTGTGTGCTTGAGAGAGATGATGCTCGTGGTGCGATAGTGGTCACCGCGAACCAGTTATCAGTGGAGATAAGGCTTCTTCACCACATCATTGCTCGCATCCTGCTCCCGAAGACTGGCAGATTTGATTTTATTACGGAGTAGGAGCTTATGCTTATGGTTTGCTTGTCTCAGAGGACTGCGGTTGATCTTCCTGCATTCATGCTACTTCAGATGAAGGACGCAGCCACACAGAGGAGGCATTGCTTGCCATACGGTATGGCTCTCACACGTATCTTTCGAGCCTACAGTATCCTTTGGAGGGGGAGGCCTCTAAGGAGATCCTACATATGGATGTTTATGACGAGAGATCACTTCACCGTATGAGATACAGATTGATTTCTGATCACTGGGCTCACAGGGAATCTGGTCAGGAGCCAGACAAGGAGGATGAGATTAGAGAGGCTGAGGCCGAGCCATCAGGGCTAGCTGTTACATCTCCTCGAGTAGGACCAGCGTCAGAGCCTGAGCCAGTGACTCCAGCAGTTACCCCTTCTGCTCCTCTTCCATCTTCTACTGGTACATCATTTGAGGAGTATGCACGCCAGCAGTTTATAGAGCTTAGGAGTGAGATGGTCAGACTGGGAGTCCGCACCACACAACTCAGGATTGAGATTGAGGGCCTTAGAGCCCATACTGCTATGGAGCACACTGAGATTTGCAGGACTATGGTGGCTGGTTTCACCTGTATTGAGAAGATGTTGAGAGCTCTATTACCATTTGGGACATCTGGTCTAGCTGATCCTCCACCACCTGCTGATGATGATCCTGATGATTCCCAGGGTGGTGATGGTGGTGATGGCGGCAATGATGATGTAGATAGAGGCACAGATATTTCTGGTGATGACAGTATGGATTGCAGTATTGACCTAGCTGGGCGATATCAGATGGTCAGCAGAGACACTTAGACACCAGCTACTCCTGAGGTCCCTCCAGTTGATGAGATTGTTTCAACTCCTGATTTTGTGACACTAGCTGAGATACTTCCTCCCCCATCGACTAGATCATCCAGGATTGTACCCGCTCATGGACCTTCTATCCGAACTAGGAGTCGTAAGATTCTAGAGCCACCTAAGGCCCTAGCACCTAAGTCCAGGATCAGTGCCCCCATTAGCTTTGAGCTTCCATCTGATGAGGAGTAGCCTCACAGATATTTATCTAGTTGCTTGTTACTCTTTTATCTAGCTGTTGTATTAGTTTACATGCTTATATCACTTTACTTGTTTACTTTTATTTATCTTGTATCCTGTTTCAAGATTGCTGTATCACTAATAGCACTTTTTGTAACTGAAAACTTGATTATATATATATGTGTGTGTTTCAGTTTATGACTACTCTTGTATCAATTGCGTGATGTATTGAACTTAGTATTTGCTCCAATACTCCCTACTCTATGCATTTACTCTAATACTTGTTGGATTTGTTAATAATATAATCACTTTTCAACTCTAATACCAACTTTATCATGACCTAATGCATTGATTCAGGAGGAGTTTACTCCCTTACATGTTGTACGTTGACAAAAAGGGGGAGTAGATATATCATACAAGCATTTTGTTTAATTTTTGAAATGTCTCATACCTTGACTCCCTTAAGGGGAGAGTGTTTTGATTTCAAAACCTATTTGGCAATATCTCCTTCATTGAATTGCTTCATGTGAGTTTTAAAAGTTCATATTTAAGGGATACATTGTCAAAATTAAAGTTGAATGCCTATTTACTCAAGGTTTTGTCATCATCAATAAAAAAGGGAGATTGTTGGCTCTATTCCATGATTTTGATGAATAACAAAATATTGAATACATATTTTGTACTAATGGTTGAATTGTAGTTATGAGTTTTCAGGTTTCAAGCATCTCAAATTTTCAAAACTAAAGTATCATGGTACGCTTTGGAAGCAAAGCATTTTTCATGATTTGAGAAGTCTTCTTCATTGAAAAAGGACACAAACGGGTTTAATTATTGTTTATATATGTTGCATTTAAGTTTCATGAAAAATCTTTATATTTTTGGCTTGTTTGGCACTTGCTTTTGAAATTTGCAGAACCAAGTGTCGACACCTGGAAGCCCAAGTATCGACACTTCAGTATTTAGCACGCAAAAATTTTTCATGGCACACCAAGTGTCGATACTCAGAACTTAAATGTCGACACCTAAAACTCAAGTGTCGATACTTAAGATCCCAAGTGTCGACTCAAGGCCTGAGACTTTTTGAAAATACAGAACTTGCCTCTGGAGAATTTTTGTGCCAAGTGTCGACACCTGTGTTGACTCCGTTATTGATTTTGATGATAAGCAAAATGGTTAAATATAAGTTGAGTACTAATGATTACCTTGAAGTGTGTTTTTATAGAAAAAGGTGCTCACAAATTTGTAGAAGTTTATTTATTTGAATAAGGCAAATTTATATGAAAAGAATTGCTCAAAGAGGACTTGGAAAGTCAAAATTTGCTTGATTGGACATCTGAGTGAAGCATAAATTTGGTTCATCACAAGTTCAAGAATTTCTATGAAGATTTCAGTGAGGTGTTGATTCAAAGTGTCGATACATTACATCAAGTATCGACACATGGAAGTGAAGTGTCGACTCAAGCCGGTACGCAAAGAATGTTTCAGATGGCACGGCTAAAGTATCAACACATGAACCTGAAGTGTTGATACATGGATCAGCTCATCGCCTGAGATTTTCAAGCCATAGAACTTGCTGAAAATGAAGAACTACAAAAGTATCAATACATGGAAGCAAAGTGTCGACTCAAAGTGTCGACTCACCGGAGAAAGTGTCGATACATCTGAGATTTTCAGAGAACCAAATCAAAGATTTTTGAACTGAGTGTCGACTCAAGAAGTTCAAGTGTCGACCTGAAATGTCGACTCACAGCCTGAAGTGTCGACACATGGAGTTCTAGAAATAGTAATGGCTAGTTTTTCAAATACAGAACTCAACCCTTTTGCCCTCCAATAGCTAGATTTTCAAGTCTAACGACTAGAAACTAGATTTGAGGCCTTGGAAAGATATATATATATGCTTCAAATCAAATCAAAAGAATAAGAATTGATGAGAATGAAATAAAAGCATTCAAGTGAGAAGAAAAGAGAGCTTTAACTCCTATTCATTAAAGATTCAACCACTCTCAAGCAAAAGCAAGCCTCCAAGCATTCAAGAGCCTTCAAGAGTATTGAAGATCATCCATTCTTGAGCATTCAAGAGGCTTCAACAAGTTCAAAGTACCTCTACATCAAGCTTCAAAGAGATACCCGCTTTTGTGTAGAAAGCTTATATTGTTTCTTTACTTCTAAACTTTATTTGTGTAAGGGTTCTTTGTTAGCCTAGTGTAAAACTAAGGAAGGTTATTGGTGAGCCTTAGAAAATCATTTAGGTTCTTGGTTAGCCCGTAAAACCAAGTGAGGTTTTGACTTGTTGGTCTTGTGAAAACAAGTTGGTTTTTGATTAGTGAGCCCGGAAAATTAATAAACTGTAATCAGTGTGATTATAGTGAATTTTCAAGGGGATCTTAGGGAGTGGATGTAGGTGCAATGGATAGCACCGAACCACTATATCTCTTGGTCTTTGTGGTTGATTGATCTCTCTACTTGGTTTTCATTTATTGCTCTTTATTTCCGCTGCACTTTTATTTAAGAGTATTACATTTGATTTCTTTGTACCTTAATTGATCATTGAATTGGATTGCATAGCATTGCATTGCATCAAGTAAATATTTTTTAGAGACCCAATTCACCCTCCCTCTTGGTTGCTTACTGGGCAACAAGTGGTATCAGAGCCCTGTTCTCAGTGTATAGGCTTTACCGCCTTGAGTAAAAATCTATGGCAGCCCCTATTGGTACTAGCGTAGTTGAGGGTCAAGCCTCGAATAGACCTTCATTTTTTAATGGATCAAATTATACATATTGGAAAACTAGGATGAGAATTTATATGCATTCTATTTATTATAATTTATGGAGAGTTGTAGATAAAGGTTCTCATATTCCTTCAATAGTAGTTAATGGTATTTCCATCTCAAAGCTCGAAGAGGATTAGGATGAAAATGACATTAAGTAATCCGAAATCAATGCCAAGGAAATGAATCTCCTTTATTATGCATTAGATCCTAGTGAGTTCAATAAGATATCTACAAGCACCTCTACTAAAGAAATATGGGACACACTTGAAGTTACCTATGAGGGTACCGATCAAGTAAAAAATAGAAAGGTGAACATGTTAGTGCATACTTATGAAATATTCCAAATAGAACCTAATGAGTCAATCACAAACATGTACACAAGATTCACAAATATTATAAATGGAATGAGAAGTCTTGGAAAAGTAATGTCTAACGATGATCTTGTGAATAAAATCCTCAGGTCACTTCCAACATCGTGGGATCCGAAGGTAATTGCAATTCAATAAGCCAAGGATGTTGACAAATTACCTCTAGAGCAGTTGGTTGGATCGCTCATGACTTATGAGCTGAATTTGAAACAAAAGTCAATGGACATGGATAAAAAGAAAAAGAGGATTGCTTTCAAATAAAACATACAAGAAGAATCCTCAACAGATGAGTCTGAAAAAGAAGAGGAAGATGAAGGTAAAGAAGCCCTCCTTGCAAGAAAATTCAGAAGATTCATGAATAGGAGGAAGTTTCCTTACAAAAAGAAGTTTCAATCAAAAGAAAAAGAAAAAGAGAAAGAGAAAGAAAAAGAAAAAGAAAAGGAGAAGGAAATACCAACATGCTTCGAGTGCAAGAAGCCGGGTCACAAAAACTTCGATTGCCCTCTCCTTAAGAAGTCAAGGAAGAAATTAAGAAAGAAAGTAATGATGGCCACCTGGAGTCACAGTGAAGACTCCAGTTCTGAAGAAGAGCAGACAGAAGTTGTAAATCTCTGTTTAATGGCACATCAAGAGCAAAATGAGGTAAATTCCGATACCGAAATAGATTTTACTTTTGATGAGCTTAGAAATGCTTTTGATGAACTTAGGCATGATTATAAAATGATTTTATGTGAAAATAAAATTTGAAAAAGCATGCAAATAGTTTCTTTCTTGAAAACAATTCTTTGTTAAATGATGTCAGTGATTTGAAATCTAAATTGGATATTTTAGAAAATAAAAACAATGCTTTGTCAATGGAGAATGAAGTTTTGAAAAGACCCAAGAATGTCATTTCAAGTGGTGATCTTTTAAAGAAAAACAAAGATTTAGAATTGGAAAATACTAAGTAAAAAAATGAACTTAAAAAGATAAAGCCTTTTGTTGAAAAATTTATCTATAGTTCAAAAAAATTGAATCTACTTTTGAATAGCCAAAAAGTCATTTTTAATAAAGCAGGATTATGCTATAGACCACAAAAACAACAAAAGTATTTCAAAACTTTTTTGTACCTGTATCTTCTAGCATAACTTGTTTTTCTTGTAAGAAGTAAGGTCATAAATCTCTTTAATGCAATTTAAGAAAAAGCAATTCTTTTGGAAAAGTTTGGATTCCAAAAGGAACCATTTTAAGTGCTAACCCTAAAGGATCCAAGTTGGCTTGGGTATCTAAAAACAAAGCTTGATTTTATTGCAAGTGTGTCTTACAACCAGGGAGAACAAAAAACTTTGGTATCTTGATAGTGGTTGCTCAAGGCATATGACGAGAGATGTAAAGCAATTCACTTCTCTTGAAGCTTTGAATGGAGGGAGTATGACCTTTGGGGATAATGATAAAGGAAAAATCATTGGTATTGGTAAGGTTCATATAACTCCTTCTAATTGTATTAGTAATGTACTTTTAGTTGATGGTTTGAAGCACAATCTTTTAAGTATTAATCAGTTTTGTGATATAAGTTTTCAAGTTATTTTTAAATCATCTTATTGCAAGATTGCTAGTCCGGATATAAATGGAGTACAATTCATTGGAAAAAGGCATGGAAATGTTTATTTGGTAGATTTAGATAATCTATCTTTGCCTAATGAAGAATGCCTTGTTGCAATGAATTCTACTAAAGATGAAACTAGTTGGCTTCGGCATAGAAGATTAGGACATACTAGTATGTATCTACTTTCAAAACTTTGCAAAAAGAATTTGGTTAGAGATTTACCTGAACTTTGTTTTGAAAAAGATAGAGTTTGCCAAGCATGTCAATTTGGAAAACAAGTTAAAACCTCTTTCAAACCAAAAGGTTTTATAACGACTAGTAGGCCACTAGAACTACTTCATATGGATCTCTTTGGACCAACTAGAACATCAAGTCTAGGAGGCAAGAGATATGGATTAGTCATAGTGGATAATTTTTCAAGATTTACATGGATTTTCTTTCTAGCACACAAAGATGAATCATTTTCTGCTTTTATAAAGTTTTATCAAAAAGTCTTAAATAAAAAAGGTGTTTTAGTTGTTTGCATTCGCAGTGATCATAGAACTAAATTTGAAAATCAAGATTTTGAAAACTTTTGTAATGAAAAAGAAATTGAACACAACTTTTCTGCACCTATGACACCTCAGCAGAATAGAGTAGTAGAAAGAAAAAATTGTACTTTAGAAGAAATGGCACGCACTATGTTTTGTGAAAACGATTTACCAAGATATTTTGGGTTGAAGCTATTAATACTACATGTTACATTTTGAATCGTGTTTTAATCCACCCTATTTTGAAGAAAACTCCATACGAACTTTGGAATCAAAGAAAACTAACCTTAAAGTATTTTCGAGTTTTTGGTTGCAAATATTTTATCTTAAATAATGGAAAAGATAATCTTGGAAAGTTTGATACCAAGTCTGATGAAGGTATCTTTTTATGATACTCCACATCAAGCAGGGCATACAGAGTTTTCAATAAAAGAACCTTGGTTGTAGAGGAGTCAGTGTATGTTATTTTTGAAGAATCTACTAACAAATCCTCCAGAAAAGAGGATACATCTTATGAATGTGCAGGTGCTGACAAGCTTCAAAAGTTGACATTGAATAATCAACCCCAGCCAAGTAAAGAAGATCAAGACAAGAATAAGAAAGGTGATGACACTCCAAAGCACCAAGATCTACCTAAGGAGTGGAGATATGCTCATGGACATCCTAAGAAATTAATCCTAGGTGATCCATCTAAAGGGTAAGAACTCGAGCCTCAATTAGAAATGAATGCAATTATATAGCGTTTGTATCTCAAGCAGAGCCTAAATGTTTTGAAGAAGCTAAAAAAGACCCTAACTGGATTAATGCCATGCAAGATGAACTAATTCAGTTTGATAGAAATAATGTTTGGACATTAATAAAAAGATCATCTAATATTTCTATTATTGGCACTAAATGGATTTTTAGAAATAAATTAGATGAAAATGGAATTGTTGTTAGAAATAAAACTAGGCTAGTTGCTAAAGGCTACAACCAGGAGGAATGTATTGATTTTGATGAAACTTTTGCTCTGGTTGCTAGACTTGAAGCAATTAGACAATTATTAGCATTTGCTTATTTTATAAACTTTAAACTGTTTCAAATGAATGTTAAGAGTGCTTTTCTAAATGGTTTTATAACAGAAAAAGTTTTTGTTGAACAACCACATGGATTTGAAAATCATGCACATCATGATCATGTTTTTAAATTGTACAAAGCACTTTATGGATTAAAGCAAGCACCTTAAGCCTGGTATGAGAGACTCGGCAAATTTTTAATTGAAAATGAATTTTCTAGAGGCCATGTTGATAAAACACTGTTTTTGAAAAGGAAAGATAATGATTTATTAGTAGTACAAATATATGTTAATGATATCATTTTCGGTGCTACTAATGAAATTCTTTGTCAAGAGTTTGCTAAGCTAATGAAGGGTGAGTTCGAGATGAGCATGATGGGTGAACTCAATTTTTTTCTCGGACTCTAGATCAAGCAAACAAAAGATGGTATATTCATCAACCAAGCTAAGTATACAAGAGAGATTATAAAAAAGTTTGGGATTGAGACTACTAAATCGATAGGTATGCCTATGAGCCCCTCTTATAGACTTGATAAAAATGAACATGGTAAATCGGTAGATCAAAAGTTATACAGAAGTATGATTGGCTCTTTACTGTATTTAACTGCTAGTATACCAGATATAATGTTCAATGTATGTGTGTGTGATAGATATCAGTCTGAACCTAAAAAATCATATATGATGGCTGTTAAGCACATTATTAGATATCTATCTGGTACTATTGATATTGGTTTATGGTATTCTAGAGATTCATCTATTGAATTGATAGGATATTCTGATATTGATTTTGCTGGCTGTAAATTGGATAGAAAGAGTACTAGTGGTACTTGCCAATTTCTTTAAGTTAACTTAATCTCATGGTTTAGCAAGAAACAAACTTCAGTTGCACTATCCACAGCTGAGGCTGAGTATATTGCAGCAGGAAGTTGTTGTGCTCGAATCTTGTGGATTAAGCAATAACTTGAAGATTTTGGAATCAAGTTCGCTAGTACACCTATAAAATGTGATAATACCGGTGCTATTTGCTTGACAAAAAATCCTGTTCAACATTCTAGGAGTAAACATATTGAAATTAGACATCATTTTATTAGAGATCATGTTGAAAATAATGATGTTGTGCTTGAATTTATCAGTATTGAATTTCAATTAGCTGATATCTTGACTAAACCTCTTATGGAAGATCGGTTTTGTATGATTAGAAGAGAGTTCGGGATCATCAATCCTTTTGATTTAATTGTTTTTATTCTTGACTCAAATCAATCATATTTGACATCAATCATGCTACATCTCTGCTAATTTTGTTGAATTTCATTGAATTATGCTTGATTTTGTTCTACACTTCAATCTCTAATTTTTTGATTTTTAAGTTGATGTGTCGACACATTAGTGAGTCGACATATGAACGGTAGCAGACCAAGAATAAGGGCATTCCGAAGCATTTTTCCCCTCATTTCTTCATCTCTCGTGCCGACACATGACCTAAGGTATTCGTCACTCCTCCTTCCCTCTATTTCGTGATTTAAACTCGTTGATTCTTTGATTTGGACACTTTCCTATTCAGATTTTGCTACACTTCGGCTTCCTTTTGCATTTTAAGCCCTAGAAACCCTAGGTTTTCATCCAAATCTTGTCCAAATTCTTAATCTAAGCAATGGAACCCCGAAAGCAAGTAGTCCATCGACCTCGTCAGTCAAATCAGGAAGAAGAACGAAGAACGAAGGCTAGACACGAGGCTAGAGCTCCTGATCCACCTGCATGACCACTTTTTGTAGCTTCTAGCATAATGAGTTCAAAGACCGTCAGAGGAGGATGACGAGTAGACTTCAGTTTTGTCGACCAGCAGCATTTTAGGATCGGATGATGGATTCGAGAGGCTGGATTGACATCTTTTTGCTCACTGAGCAAGAGATTTTACCTTGGGCTTATTTGAGAGTTTTATGGATCACTTGCCCGTGGATCTGATGGATGGATGGCATAGGTGAGAGGCCAGGATATCCCAGTTTCATTAGAGGTACTGAGCAGGGTATGGGACATTTTGATGACCGGTTCAGTGGTGGACAGCCTGATGGATAGAGTGAATGGACTCTAGTGTATCTTTGAGTCTGATATATTACTTGAGGGAGCCACCGTACCCGCATCCTGACTGTTAGCAGAGATGAGATTGTTGCACCATATTATCGCTCGGATACTTCTGCCGGAAGACAGGATGCTTCGATTACATCACTAAGCGGGAGTTGCTAGTGATGGTCTCATTAGTCAGTGCACACCCGTCTACCTTCTAGTGCTTATGATTCACCAGATGATGGAGGCATCGACGAGCCAGCGACTCTGCCTGCCCTATGGGATGGGGTTGACTTTTCTGTTCAGGGAGTACGGCCTCATCTTTGAGGATGAGCCCTTCCGCATGCTACTTCATACTGATGTATATGACATCAGGTCATTACACCGAATGGGTTATCATCTATTCTGAGGCCATTGGATATGCAGGATATCTGGTCAAGCTCAGGATAGAGCTGATGACGATGATGCTGCAGAGGAGGAGCGCATCCTCTCCGGTGGGGCATGACCTAGCGAAAGTCAGCCTGAGATCGTAGCACAGCCAGAGGTTGCATCTCAGTCTGATCCTACCACTTCAGCACCGCCTTAGCCAGTTCAAACGGAGACTCAGAGTGTTTTTGATAGCTTATTGGACAGAGTCAGACGCCTTGAGATTGACATTCTGATCATGAGATAGCATCTTGACTGCTTCATAGCTGAGATCAGAGAGAGCCACAGTGGACTGAGTGATGGCATCTCAGCTATACTGACTGCACTGTCCAGACCTTCAGTGAGTACTCCAGCTTCTGATACAGCTCCACCTGCTCCAGCTCTAGTTATTGATGTTGGTGATGATGATGGAGATGATGAGGAGACTGACTCTAATGGATTCGACTTTCCAGATCTGACTATAGAGCCAGTGGCGGAGCTGATGGCAGACTTGCCCAGGAGTCCTACTCATGACCCTTCTAGTTCACCTACCCAGACTCCAATCCTATCCTCTCCTTCCAGATCAGATGATCATATTCCTATTCCTATTCTTTCACCAGTTATTGATTCTTCTGTTGTTGATACCCCCATTATTGACACACCCATGATTGACACTCCTATCATTGATTCACCGATTACAGACTTACCCATTCATTCTTCAACTGACACGTGTATCTTTGATACACCTTGATGTGGCAGGATCGTTGACATGGAGCAGCTATCAGATGCCATATGGAGTCTCTCTCCGAGGTCGATCCCTTTGGGACGGAGCTGCCACCTGTCCTTCGCCAGATCGAGCCCTGTGGCCGGGGTCAAGCTCAGCCCTCACCAGCCACGTGGAGTCTCTCTCCGAGGTCGAGCCCTCTGGGATGGAGCCGTCGCCTGTCCTCCACCAGATCGAGCCCCTCGAGATCGAGCCTTATGGCCGGGGTCAGGCTCGGCCCTTACCCGCCACGTGTAGTCTCTCTCCGAGGTCGAGCCCTCTGGGACGGAGCCGCCACCTGTCCTCCGCCAGATCGAGCCCTTCGAGATCGAGCCTTGTGATCGGGGTCGAGCTCAGCCCTCACCCACCATGTGGAGTCTCTCTCCAAGGTCAAGCCCTCTGGGACAGTGTTGCCACCTGTCCTCCGCCAGATCGAGCACCTCGAGATCGAGCCTTGTGGCCGGGGTCGAGCTTAGCCCTCACCCGCTACATGGAGTCTTTCTCCAAGGTCGAGCCCTTTGAGATGGAGCCGTCGCCTATCCTCTGCCAGATCGAGCCCTGTAGTCGGAGTCGAGCTCAGCCCTCACCCACCACGTAGAGTCTCTCTCCAAGGTCGAGCCCTCTAGGACGGAGCCGTCGCATGTCCTCCGCCAGATTGAGCCCCTCGAGATCGAGCCCTGTGGTTAGAGTCGAGCTCAGCTTTCACCCACCACGTGGAGTCTCTCTCCGAGGTCGAGCCCTCTAGGATGGAGCCGTCGCATGTCCTTCGCCAGATCGAGCCCTGTGGTCAGAGTCGAGCTCAGCCATCACCCGTCACGTGGAGTCTCTCTTCGAGGTTGAGCCCTCTGGGATGGAGCCACCACCCTTCCTTCACCAGATCGAGCCCTGCCTCCCCTGCTCGGCCTCTAGCCTGGATAAAGGCGGGAGGACGGTACCATCATCCCAAGAACTACAGGGCAGCGCCCGCCATATCGTAATAACTACCTGTCTGCCATTACTACCAGGAGGATGGGCTAGTCAGAGAGCACGAACCCCGGGGGCGGTGGCCAACGGATCAAGGCTATGCCAAGCTTCCCGGAATGGGGTGATCAGAGAGGATGTCAGAGCGAATAGAAGTTTCCCCCACCGCATGTCAGGAAAGATATCCCGTCCACGGCACGGTATCCCGCCGCACGCGCTTGCCAGCCCAATGAGGATCCCAAGACAAGCATCCAACGGTCATTTTTCGACTACAAAGAATGATCGACATCCCCAGAAGGGGGAAGGTAACAACAATAACAACAACAACACAAAAAAAAAGAGAGAGAACGCATCACCGGTGCAAGCTCAACCAGGAGAGCACCACCACCACCACCACTGAAGAAAAAGCAGGGAACAAGGGGAGGCAGCCAAGCTGAGAACCCCTCTGGCCCACCGTCATTCTCCCCTTGCTACATTTTCGTTTTCGTTCTCATACCATTCACTCCTCCTAGCATGGAGTCCATCAAAAGGGGCTCGACCAGGAGGATCTGTTCTCCTAGATCGTCACTGACTTGACCATCGGAGTGCCCCCGCTGGAAACCCTGGCCCGGGTCACAAACCCCTGTTTTGCAGGTCCAAGACTATCGGATGGCAAGACAGCGAAGGGAGCGCACTCCGGCACCGGCAGCAGCTACGAGCCACGACGATCTTGGCAGCTACAGATTGGCGCACCAAGAAGGGGGCCGAATGAAGCAAGGCTCGCCGCAGGATGACGGGTCCAACCTATGCCGTTCCCCATTCTTCTCACAAGCAATTCTACGAAAGGATGGTGACAACGCGAGCAAGGGAGGCTTCCACCAGTCGTGTGGGGGACTACCCATCCCGAGGGAACCCGCGCCACCAGGAGGAGGAGCCCCCTGCTCCTGTTCAACCACCTCCGTCGGAATCCCAGCTGGCCGTGCTCACCCAGCAGATGGCAAATCCTCGCCATGGCAGTGCACCAGCTCTAGCACCAACACCGGTCCTTGGCTACCCACCATCTACAATGGACACCCGTGGCCCGTGCTGCATCCCCCTGTGATAGCCTGCGTTCCTTCCAAGGAAGGCCTTCGTAGCCGTGGGCCACTACTGACAACCGGGGTAGCCATCAAACTCTGGTGAAGAGATGACGAGCCGGCCCTGCCGACAGGGAGAGCCGCTCGCCAAACCTCGAGCGGGCAGTGCCCAAACCCTGCAGAGGCAGAAAAAGCAAGACCCCCCATCACAGAGGCTGCACATCCATGTCACCTTCTCCATCTCCTTCAGCGAAGGGGTCTACTGACGAAGCTATCAGGCGCGCAGTAGAAAAGCACCTGGAGGAACATGAGCACAAGCTGGCAGAGTTCTCCCACCAGTTTGCCAACATGCAGGGCTCCGCTAGTAAGCCAGCAAGCTACAACACCTGTCCCCCATTCTTCCAAGAAATTCAAGCGGAGCCGATCTCGCATCGGTTCCGGATGCCGCAGGTGGATCCTTACGATGGGACCACCAACCCCCTGGACCACCTGGAAATCTACCGGACCCTCATGAGGGTCCATGGGGCCACCGACGCTCTTCTCTGCGTCGCCTTTCCTGCCACTCTCCGGAAAGCATCCTGGGTGTGGTTCACCTATTTGGAGTCGGAGAGCATCAACTCTTTCGCTCAGTTAGGGCAGAAGTTCTTGGCCCACTTCGATGCCTGTAAGAAGTTGCCACGAGAGGCAGATAGCCTCTTCTCCATCCGGCAGCGGGACCGCGAGCCCCTGCAGGACTACGTGGCCCACTTCAAGGCTACCGCACTGCAGATTTACAATCTCGATGAGCCAGTTGCCATGCTGGTGCTGAAGCAAGGGCTCAGGACCTCTTGCTTGACCTACTCGCTCGACAAGAAGCCCCCCAAGACTTATTCCGAGCTCCTCTGAGCCTAAAAGTACATCCGCATCGAGGAGGCGGATCATACGAGGTGGGAGCTTGATGGGAAGCCATTGAAGAAACCAACTTCCACCAAGACGCCCGGGACCTGGAATTGGGACCTCAGGTTCCAAACTCCCGGAGGGGGCCGAGACCGAAAGGCGCTCCCGTTCCTAAGAAGGGTTACACCTCTCTTCTCGCCCCAAGAACGAAAATCCTCATGGAGATCGAAGGCGAGGACAACCTAAGATGCCCGCCTCTAATGAAGCCCTCCACAGGCCGTGACAAAACCAAGTACTGTCGCTTTCACCATGACCATGGCCACGACACCGAGGAGTGCCGCAACCTCAAGTGGGAAATTGAAGAACTCATCAAGAGGGGCTACCTCAAAAGGTTCGTGGGGAGCAGACCTCAGGTGGAGTCCCAAGCGCTCGTCGCTCTCCCGCCAGCTCCAACCATCGATAACCATCCTACCGAGAAGCCGGTGGGCATGATCTCCTAGGGAGCTGCCCGCGCACCCAAAAAGGCCCGAGGGGCAGGGGACCCTGAGAATGTACTCCCCTTTATGAGAGAAGGGGAAAACGGAGGAAAAAATGTAAATAATGATGCCGTGGTCGTCGAGATGATGATCGTGAAGCACCCTGTAAAACGCATCATGGTTGATAGTGAAAGCTCCACAAACGTGCTTTTTTATGATGCCTTCTCCAGGATGAACCTTTTCCCCAATCAGCTTAGGCCTGTGCATTCACCCCTTGTTGGTTTCACAGGTGATTCCATAAGGGTGGAAGGAGAAATCACTCTCCCGATCACTACCGGGACCCCACCTCGGCAGAGCACTGTTATGATGACTTTCACGATTGTAAGGCTCCCTTCTGCCTACAACGTGATATTGGGCCGGCCCGGGCTCAACTTTTTCGATGTCATTGTCTCCACCAAGAGACTACTTGTACAGTTCCCTACTCCCTACGGTGTCGGAAAAATGAGGGGAGCACCCCAACTGGTGCAGCACTGCTTCCAAACCCTCCCTGGGGCCAAGGTCCCCGAGGATGATCCCAAGGCAGATGATCTCAACCAAAGGGACCAAGACCCCAGGGGAGGCTTGGTCGAGCACCTACTCTCTTACCCGCTTAGAGACGATCCCACGAAGATAGTGCAGATCGGAGCCCAGCTACCCAAGGAGGAGAGGGCCCAACTACTGGAGTTCCTGCGGGCAAGCACAGATGTATTCGCCTGGACGGCGGTGGACATGCCAGGTATTTTTCCTGACATCATTATTCACAAATTGAGTGTTGACCCAAAGTACAGACCAGTTCGGCAGAAGATGAGAAGTTTCGCCCCAGAGGCAAGCAGCTATCAAGGAGGAAGTTGACAAACTCCTGGCTACCAGCTTCATTCGAGAGATCCAGTATCCGAGCTGGCTAATGAATGTAGTGATGGTAAGGAAGAACAATGGCAAGTGGAGGATCTGTGTAGACTACACCGACTTTAACAAAGCTTGCCTGAAGGACAGCTTCCCTGTACCTAAGATTGACCAGCTGGTGGATGCCACCTCTGGCCACAGGTTGCTCTCCTTCATGGATGCATTCTCCGGGTACAACTAGATCCGTATGCATCCAGAAGATGAGGAGCACACCGCCTTCATCACCGACCAAGGAACATACTATTACAGGATGATACCTTTTGGTCTGAAGAATGCAGGAGCTACATACCAATGCTTGGTCAATAAGGTCTTCAAGGACCAAATTGGCGCAACATGCAAGTGTATGTTGATGACATGCTCATCATGAGCAAGCCGAGCTCGAGCCACATTGCTGACCTCGTCAAATTCTTCCACAACCTACGGCAACATCAGATGAAGCTGAATCTGGCGAAGTGCGCTTTGGGGTGGCAGCAGGAAAGTTCCTTGGCTTTATGGTCACCCAGAGAGGCATCGAAGCGAACCCGGAAAAGGTTCAGGCAATCATCGACATGGAGCACCCGACCTCCAAGAAGTAGGTCCAGCGCCTAACGGGGCATATCGCCGCCCTTAGCAGGTTTATCTTAAGGTCGGCCGACTATTGCCTTCCATTTTTCAAGGCATTATGCAAGATGCATGACTTCACCTGGACGGAGGAGTGCAGAACAACCTTCGAGGAGCTGAAGAAATTCCTCGCCTCTCCCCCGTTGCTCTCCAGGTCGGAGAAGGGGAAGGAGCTCTTGCCCTATATGGCGGTTACACCAAGAGTCGTCAGCTCGGTTCTCATTCGCGCAGATGAGGACAAATCTCAAAAGTCGGTATACCACACCAGCAAAATCCTCCGCGATGCAGAGATCAGGTATACCCACTCCGAGAAACTCGTTTTTGCACTGATAATGTCTGCTAAGCGCCTCAGGCCCTACTTCCAAGTACACCCAATAGTGGTCATGATGGACTAACCGCTGAGGACCATACTCAGCCGACCCGAGACTTCCGAAAGATTGGCCAAGTGGTCCCTGCTGCTCAGTGAGTTCGACGTAGTGTACCGACCAAGGTCTTCATAGAAGGCCCAAGTCCTAGCTGATTTCGTGGTCGAGTGCACCGGGTTCGCCGAGGAGCTAGAGCAGATAATAACGGAGCCCACACCAGGAGAGGAACCTTGGATCCTCCATGTGGATGGAGCATCCAATTCTGATGGGAGCGGAGCATGCCTCATCCTCACCAACAGCGATGGGGTTATGGCAGAATGCGCCCTTCGCTTCAAGTTCACCGCGACAAACAACCAAGCGGAGTACGAGGCACTCCTCGCAGGCCTATGAGTCTCCGTGAATTAGGTGTGCAGGACCTAAAAGTCTTCACTGACTCCTAGCTGGTTACCGGACAAGTCTCCGGAGAGTATGAAGCAAGGGACACCAGATGATGAAGTACCTGGAGCAGGTCCGCATAAACACGATAGGCCTATGGCATTTTAGCATCTTCCATATTTCCCGAAAGGAGAATACGCGCATGGATGCGCTGTCTAGGCTTGCAACCTTGCAGGACTAGTCACTGGGACGCGCCTACATCGAGTACCTCGAAAGTCCCAGCTACGAGAGCTCGGAGGAGGTGCATCAAGTCACCCCCAAGACGAGCTAGATTGACAAGTACATTAGGTACATCACTGACGGCTCCCTATCCGAGGATCGTGTAGAAGCTGCCCTCGTCAAGAAGAAGGCCTCCCGGTTCATTTTGATGGAGGGCCAGCTCTACCGCCGATCCTACTCCTATCCGCTCCTGAAGTGTCTCAGGCCCACCGAGGCAACCTTTGTGCTCCAAGAGATACACGAAGGCCTCTGCGGGAACCATGTAGGAGGGAGAACGCTGGCCTATAAAGCTCTTCGCCAGGGATACTTCTGGGAGACCATGAGGGAGGATGCAGCCGACTTCGTTAAAAGGTGCGACAAGTGCCAGCGCTACTCGAATATACAGCACCAGCCAGCGGCGCCGATCTCCCAACTCTCAGTCACTTGGCCTTTTGCCCAGAGGGGAATGGACATCTTGGGACCGTTTCCCCCCGCACCAGGGCAGCGAAGATTCCTGCTGGTGGCGATCGACTACTTCACCAAGTGGGTCGAAGCAGAGCCACTGGCCCGGATCATGGAAGCTAATGTCCGTCAGTTCTTCTGGAAGTCAATCATTTGCCGCTTCGGACTCCTCCGTTGTATCATCATTGACGACAGTTTGATAATTGGGAGTTCGAAGGGTTCTGCATCGAACATGGCATCCAACACCGATTCACCTCGGTGGCTCACCCTCAAACAAATGGAGAAGCCGAGGTGACCAACCGGACCATCCTCTAAGGACTCAAGACCAGGCTGGACCAAGCTAAGGACAGGTGGGCAGAAGAACTCCCAAGCATTCTGTGGGCCTACCATATAACTCCCAGAACGGCGACCGATGAGACACCCTTCAGCCTTGTTTTTGGTGCCGAGGTGGTCATCCTGGTCGAGCTCGACATGCCCACGCAACAAGTGTAGCAATATGACGAGGCGCAGAATTCGACACACCTCCTCCTCAACCTGGATCTCCTCGAAGAAGCAAGGGATAAAGCCCGGATGCGAATGGCGGCCTATCGGCAATGGGTAGCCCGATACTACAATACCCGGGTCAGGCCAAAAGCTTTCAAACCCGAAGACTTGGTGCTACGGCGGGTAGAGGCGTCTCAACCCCGGGAGTGCGGCAAGCGCTTACCAAACTGGGAAGGCCCCTACAAAATGGCTGAAGCCCTCTCACAAGGGGCCTATTACCTTGAAGATCTCGGTGGCATCAGGTTCCCTCAAGCATGGAATGCCTGCAACTTGCAGAGATACTATTAATAATGTAAGGTTTCCCATCAATAATAATGATAATGGTTTTTTCCTTGCACAAGTGTTTATCTGTCTTGCAGGAAAACCTCATCAACGCCTTCGAGCCAGCTCCGAGGCGCCAAGACCTGAGCCCAGCTCTCAGGCAACCCAAGACCGGAGCCTAGCCCTCCGGCCAAGGGACCTTCGAGCCGAGCCACTCTTAATCACCAATGCCTTCGAGCCTAGCTCCAAGGCGCTAAGACCTGAGCCCAGCTCTTAAGCAACCCAAGACCGGAGCCCAGCCCTCCGGCCAAGGGACCTTTGAGTAAAGCCGCTCTCAATCACCAATGCCTTCGAGCCCAACTCCGAGGTGCCAAGACCTGAGCCTAGCTCTCAGGCAACCCAAGACTGAAGCCCAGCCCTCCAACCAAGGGACCTTCGAGACGAGCCGCTCTCAATCACCAACGCCTTCGAGCCCAGCTCGGAGGTGCCAAGACTTGAGCCCAGCTCTCAAGCAACCCAAGATCGGAGCCCAGCCCTCCGGCTAAGGAACCTTCGAGCCGAGCCGCTCTCAATCATCAACGCCTTTGAGCCCAGCTCCGAGGTGCCAAGACCTGAGCCTAGCTCTCAGGCAGCCCAAGACCGGAGCCTAGCTCTCTGGCGAAGGGATCTTCGAGCCAAGCTGCTCTCAATCACCAATGTCTTCGAGCCCAGCTCCAAGATACCAACTACCCCAGAGCCCAGCTCTCCGGCAGGCAAGCCTCGAGCCTAGCTCCAAGGCATCCAAGACCTGAGAAGCCTTCAGGCACCCAAGCCCGGAGAAAAGTCCTCCGGCACTAAGACTTGAGAAGCCCTCAGGCACCTTGGACCGGGGCTAACCCTCCGGCCAAGGAATCTTTGAGCCTAGCTGCTCCCCACTACTTAAGTCCTGAGCCCAACTAGCCGGCATTGAAGCCTTATCACCAGATCCAAGACGAGATGGAATCCTTCCCCCTTTTCTCACTATATACTTTCAAAAAAAAAAAAAGGGAGAAGAAGAAGGAAAGGAAAGAGGAGAAAAGAGGGAGGAGGAGAGAAGCAATGAAGACACAGGACAAGGTGGTTTGAAAATCAGCTTCCATTAAACAAAAAGTCTTTATAAAGCACCCTCGGGCCCCCGACATGCTGGGTGACCCGACTCAAATACAAGAGAAAAGGGAAAGAACTACCCACCGACTGACTCCTCAGCTGGGCCGCAGGGCTGAGAGGTTCCATCCGCAGGGACCTCCGGCTGTGCGACTCTAGTTTTAGGTGCTACAACTCCATCCTCGACTGGCGTAGAAGGCTCAGGAGTGACGACTTCCTCAGCACCCACCTCCTGGTCCGAAGCTCCGGGGTAACTGAGGCAACTGCGGCCCTCATCCAAGAAGAACCCTTTAACTTAGCGGTGGAGGTACATGAAGCCCTTATAGAAGGAGTCCGACGTCATTTGTTGGATCTCGGCGAGGAACTCCTCCAAGGCCTTGTACCTTGCAATCGCCTCCTCAGCCTCCTTCTTCGCTGCGGCAACATCACATTTGGCATCCCTAGCCGACTTGGCCACCTCCTCGGCCGCCTTCTAGGCACGGCCGACTTCTCCTTCTCCACCTCCAGTCGGGCCTGGAGGGACTGAGCGATCCCCTTCTGCCAGGTTGCCTCGGCATTGAACACTCCCAACCTCCGCTCGGCATCGACGAGCTCCTCGATCCTCTTCCTCGACTGGCCCTACTCCCAAACGAGGCTCTCCTGGAGCTCCCTTGCTCACCCCTCAAAGCCGGCATGCTGCTTCTCAAGGTCCTTGACCCGTCGGTCAAGCACCTTGTCGGAGTCAGTCCTCTTTTTCATATCGACCTTCAGTGACGTGATCTCGGTCGCCTGCTGCTGTTCAGCACGCTCCCAGTTTCGACAGCAGTCCCTGATGAAGAGGGCCTCGACACCGATCTGCACCATATAAAAGGTTAATAAAAAAAATTTTAAAAAAGGGGGGGGAGAGGAGAAAGAAAAAGTTGAAGTTGCTCACCGTATAGAGCTGGGAGAAGATGCTGCCAACCACATCTCCCAGCTGCAGCCCGGCCATATCCTGCCGATCGCATGATTGGATGGAGAAATCCATCATGCGCTCGGCCAGGGTAAGGTTGCCAAGCAAGGAACTCTTCGGCCCCAACTTGAACGGGAGACGATGCCTCGCCTCGTCCCTCCTGCTCTCTCGGGGAGCGGGTGCGCCCATCCCACCAGCAGCGGGACCCCGAGGGATCGGTCGAGGATCCGGCATCATCGCAAGTGGAGCCCCTGTTGCAAGTGGAGCTCCAGCATGAACCTCCCCCTCCTCGACATCAATCACCACCGAGCTTGGGGAGCGGGAGGACCCGTGGCCTCGTTCGCTTTTTGACTCTCTGAACCACCCGCTGACACAGCCTTGGTGTCACGGACGGCGCAGGAGCCTCCTCAGCCTCCCTCCTCTTCGAGATGACCAGCACAGCGGGGGCGGCCGCCGACGCGCCCTCAACCCGTGCCCGCCTTAGAGGAGGCTCATTGGCCATCCCAGTGGGCGGCCTCTTCTTGGTGATCGACAGCAAATCACTCTCCGAGAAGATCATCCCTGCATATAGATCAACCACGGGTTAGAAGCCAGGAAAGTTAGCCCAAAACAAAAAGAAGAGAGAGAGATAACACATATGTATAAAAAAAAGACCTAGGCCAGACTCACCCGACCCTCTCATCGGGTCGACTCTGGCATCAAAGAGATTCTGCTCTAACAGCAGAACCTCGAGAGAAGAGATCTGGGTGGTGCGAAGCTGTTCGTAGTCATCTCGGTCAGCTGCATCAACCGTAGAGATTCGGTTAGGGAACTGGTCTGGATCACTCCAAACCCAGTCAACCCACTCAATGGTGGCGAAGACGAACTTACTCTTCCATCCCTTGATGGAAGAGGAGAGGTCGAACCTGATGCCCTTCAAGCGGGAAGATAAGGACCACCACCCGTTCTCCATGGGATGGTGCTTCAGGGCAAAGAACGCCCTGAACAAAGAGAACCGGGCGACAAACCCGTGGACATGACAGAGGGCGATGAAGGAAAAGATAGTCCTAATGGCGTTAGGGACTAGCTGAGCAGGGACCAGGCGGTAGTTGCTCAGCACGGACATGAAGAAGGGGTGGATAGGAAAACAAAGCCCTCCCGAGAAGGTCTCTTTGTAGAAGGCAATCCGGCCCAGGCCACTCGAAGTGACCTTATCCCCGGGTCGAGGGACTAGAAGCCGGATAGAGTGCGGGATGACATAGACATCCCAAATGGTCCCCAGCTCCACACATAAATCATCGAAACGATCCCACTAGGACCTATTGATCGAACATGCTCAGAAATCGGTTCTGGTGGGGGAGGAGGGCGAGAAGGATGAGAAGAAGCGACCCCCGGTTCCCTAATGGACACGGGGCGAAGTGGAAGGGCCGGCCTCCTACTGAACTCGAACCGTGCCCCCTCCGACTCCTCATCGGACGAGGAAAACACTGGCCCCTGCACGGAAGGATCGGCTTCACCCTGGTTGGAAGGACGGAAACCAGGACCGGAACGAGACATCCTATGAGAAAGACCCAGGGAGAAGAAAGGCTGGACTCAGTTTGCAGAAGGCCCTAAGATTGGAAGAGGAACCCTACCACAAAGGGAAAGGGGGAAGAAGGGGGGACCGACCTGGTTCCTTAGAGGGAGGAAGGGTGGAAGTGGATTGTGAAGAAGAAAGAGTCCAAGCACTGCAGCAGGCACGAAGGATTTGAAAGAATGGAAGTTTTGGATAAAAAACTTCTTTTCACTTCGAAAAGACCCGTCAAATCCGTATCGTTACGATCCCTCCACCAACGGATCCCCAACGCGTGTCGGCCATCGGTAAGGAAAGCATCTCGGCCGCTCCGGATTCTGCACCAGCACTAACTACTCCTCGGACGTGGCCACGTGGCGCCTTTGCAATGGCCTGGGAGACCGTTCTGCAAAGTGCCGGCGATCATGGCCATCATTGCACTGGATCTCCACCCATCCACGTCAACGGTGCATTTACTTCCTTCGACTCGAGCACCACACACTAACGAGCCTTGAGAGTGGGAGGCAAATGATGTGATAGGGCCACTAACATGGAGCAGCTGTCAGACGCCACGTGGAGTCTCTCTCCGAGGTCGAGCCCTCTAGGATGGAGCCGTCACTTGTCCTCCACCAAATCGAGCCTCTCAAGATCGAGCCTTATGGCCGGGGTTGAGCTCAACCCTCATCCGCCACGTGGAGTCTCTCTCCGAGGTCGAGCCCTCTGGGATGGAGTCGTTGCCTGTCCTCTGCCAGATTGATCCCCTCGAGATCGAGCCCTATAGCTGGGGTCGAGCTCAGCCCTCACCTACCACGTGGAGTCTCTCTCCGAGGTCGAGCCCTCTGGGACGGAGCCGCCACCTGTCCTCTACTAGATCGAGCCCCTCGAGATCGATCTCTGTGATTGGGGTTAAGCTCAATCCTCACCCACCACGTGGAGTCTCTCTCCGAGGTCGAGCCCTCTGGGACGGAGCTGCCACCTGTCCTCCGCCAGATCGAGCCCCTCAAGATCGAGCCCTGTGGCCGGGATCGAGCTCAGCCCTCACCCGCCACGTGGAGTCTCTCTCCAAGGTAAAGCCCTCTGGGATGGAGCCATTGCCTGTCCTCCGCCAGATCGAGCCCCTCAAGATCGAGTCCTGTGGTCGGAGTCGAGCTCAGCCCTCACCCACCACGTGGAGTCTCTCTCTGAGGTCGAGCCCTCTTGGACGGAGCCGTCGTCTGTCCTTCGCCAGATCGAGCCCCTCGAGATCAAGCCCTGTGGTCGGAGTCGAGCTCAGCCCTACCCACCACGTGAAGTCTCTCTTCGAGGTCGAGCCCTCTGGAATGAAGCCGTGGCATGTCCTCCGCCAGATCGAGCCCCTCGAGATCGAGCCCTGTGGTCGAAGTCGAGCTCAGCCCTCACCCACCACGTGGAGTATCTCTCCGAGGTCGAGCCCTCTTGGACGGAGCTGTCACCTGTCCTCCGCCAGATCGAGCCCTGTGGTCGGAGTCGAGCTCAGCCCTCACCCGCCACATGGAGTCTCTCTCCGAGGTCGAGCCCTCTAGGATGGAGCCGTCGCCTGTCCTCCGCCAGATTGAGCCCCTCGAGATCGAGCCCTGTGGTCGGAGTCGAGCTCAGCCCTCACCCACCACGTGGAGTCTCTCTCCGAGGTCAAGTCCTCTAGGATGGAGCCGCCACCTTTCCTTCGCCAGATCGAGCCCTACCTCCCCTGCTCGGCCTCTAGCCCGGATAAAGGTGGGAGGACAGAACCATCATCCTAAGGACTATGGGGCAGCGCCAGCCATATCGCAATAACTGTCTGTCTGCCTGTAATACCAGGAGGCTGGGCCAGTCAAAGAGCACGAACCCTGGGGGCGGCAGCCCCTGGATTGAGGCTCTGCCAAGCTTCCAGGAATGGGGCGATCAGAGAGGATGTCAAAGCGAATAGAAGATTCCCCCACCGCATGTCAGGAAAGACGTCCCGTCCACAGCACTGTATCCCATCGCACGTGCCTGCCAGCCCAACGAGGATCCCAAGGCAAGCGTCCAATGGTCATTTTTCGACTACAAAGAATGATTGACACCTCCGGAAGGGGGAAGGTAACAACAATAACGACAACAACACAAAAAAAAGAGAGAGAACGCATCACCGATGCAAACTCAACCAGGAGAGCACCACCACCACCACCATTGAAGAAAAAGTAGGGGAACAAGGGGAGGCGGCCAAGCAGAGAACCCCTCTGGCCCCGCCATCGTTCTCCCCCTGCTACATTTTCATTTTCGTTCTCATACCATTTTCTCCTCCTAGCATGGAGTCCATTAAAAGGGGCTCGACTAGGAGGATCTGTTCCCATGGATCGTCACTGACTTGACCGTCGGAGTGCCCCCGCCGAAAACCCCGGCCCGGGTCACTAACCCCTGTTTTGCAGGTCCAGGACTATCAGACGGTGAGACAGTGAAGGGAGCGCACTCCAGCGCCGGCAGTAGCTACGGGCCACGACGATCTTGGAGGCAACACACCTATTGTATCATCAATTGATACACCTGTTTTTGATACACTATCTGTTGATACTCCTACCATTCATACATCCTCACTTATCCGAGAGCTTGGTTTTTATATACCTGGCTTTCAGTATCTTGACTCTGGTCCTTTCTTTGATCATACGCCACTTGCGGCAGTCGCAGAGACTGTCAACCCGATCAGTTTCGTTCCTACGGAGGACATTGCTTCCACCTCTACTACTCCAGCCAGGGATAAGATGTATGCTTGATGCAAAGGACATGGTCATCGTACCCCTCCACGATCGACCAGGACCTAACTCCGAGATCTCATATCGATGTGGCCTCAAGCTCGATCTTTTATTGATATAGGACCGATTAAGATCGGATCGTCATCTGATGATAAGGATTAGGATATATATGTATTTTTAGATAGTTTACTTTTATGCATCTATGCATGTTTTGTCTTTTGTTGTACAAATTCTGACTTGAAATGAAATATCATGTTGTACTTCATATTTATGCCTTTAAATGAATGAATCACTTAAATTTCCTTGGTATTTCATTGTCTTTACGAATTATCTTTATGAATAAATGAAGATTTTACATTGCACTTCAATGTTGTATCTTAAATCTATTGCCCTCCTACCTTTTTAATGATAACAAAAAGGGGGAGTAATAATATTAAAGTATAAATGCAAAGTATATTTGTGATGTGCAAGGGATAAATAAGAGTATTTGCAAAATTTGAAAATTATTTTCAAAACTTGAATTGAAATTGTTAACAAATTCCTTAAGAAAGGGGGAGCGATACTTTGTTTTCATTGAAAATCCTTTTTAAAGTGAATTTCATTTTAAAACCCCTCTTTAAGTTTTTCAAAAGATATTTACAAACTATTTTATGGATCATCAATTCAGGGAGAGCTTTACTTATTGCTGAATTTTCATATAGAGTATCATGTTACATGTGTTTATATTTTATATATATCCCAAAGTTCTGATACTCTCAATCATTATAATTTGCTCTGATATTTTAAATCATTATATCACTCTTATTCTAATACATCTTGTCAATATTGAAAATTATCTTGATACACCTATTGTATTTAGTCCTATGCACCTTGATGAATTCCTTTAAAAGCTTTTTATGCAATTTATACTTAAGGATTTTATAATCATCAAAAAAGGGAAGATTGTTGACTCCATTATTGATTTTGATTATAAGCAAAACGGTTAAGTATAAGTTGAGTACTAATGATCTCCTTGAAGTGTGTTTTTATAGAAAAAGGTGCTCGCAAATTTGTAGAAGTTTATTTATTTGAAGAAGGCAAATTTACATGAAAAGAACTGCTCAAAGAGGACTTGGAAAGTCAAAATTTGCTTGATTGGACATCTGAGTAAAGCATAAATTTGGTTCAGCACAAGTTCAAGAATTTCTGTGAAGATTTCAATGAGCTGTCGACTCAAAGTGTCGACGCATGACACCAAGTATCGACACATGGAAGTGAAGTATCGACTCAAGTCAGTATGCAAAGAATGTTTCAGATGGCATGACTGAAGTGTCAACACATGAACCTGAAGTGTCAACTCAAAGTGTCGACACATGGATCAACTCATCGCCTGAGATTTTCAAGCCATAGAACTTGCTGAAAATGAAGAACTACAGAAGTGTCGACACATGGAAGCAAAGTGTCGACTCAAAGTATCGACTCACCTAAGGAAGTGTCGATACATCTGAGATTTCCAGAGAACCATATTGAAGATTTTTGAACTAGGTGTCGACTCAAGAAGTTCAAGTGTCAATCTGAAGTGTCGAATCACAGCCTGAAGTGTCGACACATAGAGTTCTAGAAACAATAATGGCTAGTTTTTCAAACGCAGAACTCAACCCTTTTGCCCTCCAATGGCTAGATTTTCAAGTCTAATGGCTAGAAACCATATTTGAGGCCTTGAGAAGGTATATATATGCTCCAAATCAAATCAAAAGAACAAGAATTGATGAGAATGAACTAAAAGCATTCAAGTGAGAAGAAAAGAGAGCTTTAACTCCTATTCATTGAAGATTCAACCACTCTCAAGCAAAAGCAAGCCTCCAAGCATTCAAGAGCCTTCAAGAGCATTGAAGATTGTCCATTTTTAAGCATTCAAGATGCTTCAATAAGTTCAAAGCACCTCTACATCGAGCTTCAAAGAGATACCCGCTTTTGTTTAGAAAGCTTATATTGTTTCTCTACTTCTAAACTTTATTTATTGTAAGGGTTCTTGGTTAGCCTAGTGTAAAACCAAGGAAGGTTATTGGTAAGCCTTAGAAAACCATTTAGGTTCTTGGTTAGACCAGAAAACCAAAGGAGGTTGGTGGTGAGCCTTAAAACCATTTAAGTTCTTGGTTAGCCCGTAAAACCAAGTGAGGTTTTAACTTGTTGGCCTTGTGAAAACAAGTTGGGTTTTTGATTAGTGAGCCCGAAAAACTAATCAACTGTAATCGGTGTGATTATAATGAATTCCCAATGGAATCTTGGAAAGTGGATGTAGGTGCATTGGATAGCACCGAACCACTATATCTCTTGGTCTTTGTGGATGATTGATCTCTCTACTTGCTTTTCATTTATTGCTCTTTATTTTTGCTGCACTTTTATTTAAGAGCATTACATTTAATTTCATTGTACCTTAATTGATTGTTGAATTGAATTGCATAGCATTGCATTACATCAAGTAAATATTTTTTAGAGACCCAATTCACCCCCCTCTTGGGTTGCTTACTGGGCAACAACCTGAGAATCAAGTGTCGATACTTGAAAGTTCAAGTATCGACACCTGGAAACCAAGTATCAACACCTGACAGCCAAGTGTTGACACTCGAGTTCTGACAGTCTCAACGGATCTATTTTCTGACAGCCTGAATTTATGTTTTTTAGCTCCTAACGGCTAGTTCTTGATCCCTAACGATCTAAAATAGTTTTTTGGATATTTTTCATATATTTAAGCATCACCAAACTCATTCATGAAGTAAGAGAAAAGAAAAAAGCAAGAAAATATCTAAAAGTTAAAGACATTCTTCAAGAACTTCACTTCCAAAAGCTAAAAAAAGAGAATTCACTGAAAAAGCCTACATTCTTTTCATTTCATCCTTCCAAAAGGGTTCTTGAGAAGATTCTAAGTCAAGTCACATCAAGCAATTATTCAAGAGCTTCAAAGATTCCTCACTCTACTCTAAGAAGAGAGTTTGCTTGTATTTAAATTCTTGTATTATGAATTTATTATTGTTTGACCTAACTTTTAAGGTTCTTGAAAATAGGTTGTAAGGTTGTTGGTGAGCCAAAGGTACAAAACCAACTAGGATTTTACTTGTAAGCCTGAAGCCAAAACAAGTTGTAAGGTTTGTTGGTGAGCCTAGGTGACAAAACCAACTTAGGTTTTGACTTGTGAGCCTTGAAAAATAAGTCTGCTGTAATCTTTGAAGAGATTATAGTGAAAATTTCTAAGAAAAACTTAGGGAGTGGATGTAGGTGCTTGGAGAGCACCGAACCACTATAAAACTTGGTGTTTATGTGTGATTGTCTCTTTTTACTACTTGCACTTTTATTCCTGCTCTCTATTTATTGTTTACCGCTGCATATACTCTAGTGCATTAATCATATTATTCACAAACACTACAAGGCTTGCACATTATTGTTTTAATTTTTGAAAGACTCAATTCATCCCCCCTCTTGAGCTCCATTTCTGGGCAACAGGTCCCATCTTGGATGAAGAGCCCTGCAACCGAAGGATCATCGGCTAGGCCACAATAATGGTCCCAGCTACCACTATGCCAAGAAGGAAGGAGTTCCCTCGATCGAGGTGCTGCGCTTCCTACCAACCGTCTACACCCCTCCAAAAAGAAAGTCAACCAGTAGATTCGGATCTAGGGGGTGGCCACCCGTCAATCGAGGCTCTACCATGCTTCACAAAATGGAGCGACTAGAAGGAATGATAGTGCGCACAGTACTGTTCCCTATCACGGATAGGAAAAGGTACTTCGTGCACAGCATAAGACACTGCTGCATGCACCTACAAGAGAGGGGAAGATCCCGAGGTAGGTGGCGCGCAACGACCCTAGCTAAAAGGGGTCCTCCAAGGTTCAAACAAGATAAGTCACTCCAAGAAAGTGGACAACTGGGCATGAAAAAGGCAGCGCACAGGAAGATCACCGCTCCAAGGCTACCGCAAAACCCCCAAGAGGGATCTTGATGGACATAGTCACTTAGCTCGAGCTCTCCTCTGCTGTCACTTCCACACTCTGCCCTCGACCCGCTCGTACTCTCTCATTTCATAAGTTCTCCTCCTAGCATGGAGTCCACCCTTGGGGCTCGACCGAGAGGATCTGTTTTCCTGGATCGTCATTGACTTGAGCATCGAAGTGCCCCCGTCGAGATCATCGGCATGGGTCTCTAACTCTATTTTGCGGGTCTAGGTGTCCGAGCGGATCCTGAGTGATAGGAGCGCATTCCGAGTTCGACCTTAGCTACAGTTCACGGCGATCTTGGCGGCAACAATACATATCTCTAATTTTTAACTCTCAAGAATATGTGTCATTGTCTATTAATTTCTTGGACGATACATGGACACATCATGTATAGAAAAATAGCCTAATTGTAATTATTAATTATAATTTGATATCCTAGAAATAAAATATATATCAACCATATTAGTTTCTAGGACATACATCTAACAGGTTATTTTATTTAACTTATAAGGTGAATGAGGTACTACATGTATTGGCTCATGACAAATAGGTTCTATAGATTCTGGCTCATTGATCTTTAGAGACTATTTCTTTGAGCTTAATTTACCTCCCACCAACTTTATTTGGGATAAAAAATTTAACCAAAAAAATAGTATATCAGGGAAGTAAAAGTAGAATCCCAAAAATTCTTTAGGATACCCTAGAGTCATCATGGACCTAGCCTCTAATTTGTCCACCTTAGTGACTTGACAAAGGCCAGATATCCCCAAATCTTGAGCTAAACAAGATTAGGCTTCTTATCATGCCCCATCTCATAGGCCATTATAAGAATGAATTTAGAAAGAACCATATTCAATCTTTAATTTGAAGTAGGCATGTCTCTAAAGGAACAAGTGTAGTTAAGTGAACTTCAAAATGGATCGAACTATATTCCATTGAGCTCAATTTCTCTACTTTGACATCCTATCAAGGTATTCAGAAGAAGTCCAGTATAAGACTGATGCGGGACTAATATGTATGCAATTCTTTTTGTATATTTTATATGTGGGGTTAGGTGATTAATTCCCAAATTTTAGATCAAAATTTGTAGTAGGGAATTTTGTATGAATTTTTGAAGCCAAGCATGCAGATTAGAACCTAGAAAAGTACTAAAGAAGGATCGCCCGGGCTGAGAAGCCTCGGTTAGGGCAAGTTCTCCTACAATAATAAGACTAGAGGTGGAGAGGGTGTACCTGACAATGTCTGAAGTGCCCGGTGAAGATCGCAGCGAAGGGATCTCTCGTTCCTCGATGGATGCGGCCTGGAAAACCGAGCCAAAGACCCGCGGATACCCGGCTTTCTGCTCGGTGGTCCGATTGAGGCTTGGCTGGAGTCGTTGGATTCGTAGGAACTCGGGGACCTGCAAACGACCTGTCAAGGGTTTGAAAACTCACAAAGGAACAAGAAAACAAAGGAAAAATAGCAAAGAAATGCTTCTTTTGGAGTGGGCATCCAGGGATCTGGAGGGTTTGTTGGTAGCAGGAAGATGATTGCAAACACTGGGAAGAAAAACTCTCACAAACCCCTTTATGCACACAGCAGGGTATCACATAACTCAATAGAAGAACTCAATGTTTTAATTCATATCAAAAAGTATGTTTCATACAAGAGGCTAGGGTCCCTTAAATAGACCCTTAACCTTAGGCTCCAAGTAAGGGCACTTTAAACTTTACATAGGACTCCTTTTCCTTTTCAAACTCTAATGGGAATACAAGGCAAATAGGTAGAAAACTTCAACTCAAACACTCTTCTCTTGTCCTTCTCTTGGTCAGCCAAGGTGGTGACCATAAGTGGCCGACCAAGAGGGGAGGTGACCCTAGGGAGGGGCGCCCTAAATTCTACCTGGGCCTGGGCTGGCCCAGATTCCTTCCGGCTGGTCCAGGGTTTCGAATTTGTTCCTGATTTTGTCTTCTCTTCCAGGACTCTTCAAGTCTTCAAGCTGGGTTGGACTTGGGCTTAACTTTTATGTCTTCAATTAGGTTGAACTTAGTTTTCACTTGTATGATGTGGTCTTGAGTCTTCAATTTGATTGGACAGGACTCAAAAATTGAAAGTAGCTCAACATGAGCTGACTAGTACTGAACGAACTGAACTAGCTCAACAAGAGCTGGACTAATTACAGGACTCAAATGTAGCTGGACTAAGCTTTATTACAGGGGACTCAAATATTAACTAAGTGATCCACAGAGGGTTGAGAAGCCTCTACCTTATTCTGGTGCCTCTAGTATCCGCACCAAAGACTATGCCATGTTTTTGAGATAATTCAAAAACTCCTATTATGATTTTGCCCTCCTCAATTTTATCGAAGAACCCTTTAGAGTTTTTTAATTAACCTTTTACTTCATATCTGAATCATTTGAACCTTTCAAAAGTTCCAGATCTATGTCTCACACATATACCCATACAATGAATAACCATAGTAAAGATAATGAAATAAAGATAAACACCCATCAAATGGGTTGCTAGTATCTCAGTGGACATATACTTGTGTCCTATAAAGGATGGTTCAGTCTTCTTTTCTTTAAGATAGGATTAATAAATTAGATATGACTCGGTAGTTACTAAGCCTAAAGGCCCATCTTTCTCCAATTTGTTAACCCTTTCCTCTTTATGTGACCAAGCCAAGGGTGCTACATATACTTTAGATTTATCTCATTTTTAGATCTCTAAGATCCTTTGGCATTCACTATTTACTCAAAGTCATCCACGGATACATCCACATGCAACTATAAGATTAGCCTTAAGAGATTTGATATATCTTTCAAACGTCCGTCCTTCTTGTTCTTCAAGCTTTCCAGGTATAAGGACAGTCTCTATTAATGACCATTACAGTGGAAATACTTTTCCTTGTCATTGGCCTTCTTCATAAGAACTTCCTTTTGGGCCTTTTCTACAACTAGAAACATGCCCCTTGAACTTTTCAAGGTCTCCTTCAAGAGTTACTAATATATTCAATAATTTGACCCTCATGCAGTTATCCATTATCATGTCAAGCTTCTTAAGCTCTTCAATGACCTTCATCATTGTCAAACAATGATTAAGGACCGACTACACTTAGGTTAACCATAGAATAGTTTGGAACCATTAGAAAAACCTAGTTAAGAACATAGCTTAACTTCTCGAAATTGAAAACTCCCTTTAAGTTTCTAAGCCAGTCTTTATAATTGGTTTTGGTTGTTTTCAAGAGAGTTAGAAGCTGATATTTTTTTTAGAAAAGAGTAAAGATTCTAGTTAGACTTTTATATTTGTACTGACGAGTTTGTTTTTGGATCATTTTTAAAACAAACGAATATACTCCCCTTTTCTTCTCGGATCTTTGGCATTTCTTAATAAAGGTGTGAAAATCCTTACTGACTAGGATTCCTATGAGTATTCCAGTTCTAATGATCTACGTGTACCTCACCTAACAGTTATTAGTGACATGCAAACTAATGCATGACAACTCTTGTCTAATAATTTTCAAGCATGTTGCAGTAACTTGGTCTCTAAGTCATGTGGGTTTACTTGACAGTTATTGGCCAGACTTCTTAATTAAGTCAAACCCACCATTCAATGCAAAGGCAAAGTCATCATTGGATCCTTCACCTAACAATTATTGAGCTCAACTCTATCTTTATCCTGTAACATCTCATGTTAATAAGGTGGTTACATTTTTTCGATACAATTGAACTACTGTAATCAACCGAGAACAGTTAATGCAAGTAGGATGCCCAGATTTCTACAATGGTGGAAGACCATTAGACTTAATATTTATGAGAAGATTTGGTTTAGGTTTTCTCTTAATTAGTCAGTACAATCTCATGTCTGACTAACCTAAATCAAGTTAGCACAATCTCATATCTAACTAACTCATATAGCATGGTTAAATAAGCAACCTTAATCAAGATTTAATTGATCAAGTTAGCCAGGTAGGTAAGATCGGTAAGAGACAACTCGATGCTTGCCTTAGATACCATTGAATTGGCTAGATAAGCATGGTCATAATTAAAAATCACTTATCTAGACTTGTCTCAAATACCAATTGGTCAATTAGTTTTGAATAGGTCAGCTTAAGTGATTCGGGCTTGATTCATTGAGCCGAATTAGATCTTAAGTTAATCAATTGACATGGGATGTCAATCGATTTGACCAACTAAAACTAAACCCAATATTGAGTCCTTTTGACGTAATCCTAATCAACTATTGATTATATTCGATCAACTGGTCAGGAATTGAAAAAGAGTTTTAACCTGATTTAATTAAAAACATAGGATTTCTTAACTAAATCATATTATTTATAGCATATTTATCAGCATTTACATAAACAGTATAATTAACATAGGAAACTATTATGTAAGTACAAGTATTTTATATTATATGCCACTAAAAATTATTAAGGTAGCGGCATTTATAATAAAGTTTCACTTATTTTATAATACTTCTCAACAATTTGAAGCATTTGAATCTAAATGGCATGAAAAAAAATTCATACAAAATAACAAATGCCACCGTAAAAGTGTCATCAATAAAAAAATTATTGTAGTACCTATTTTAAATTAATGGATGGGTCAAAATTATCACCGATTAGTTTGCCATGATTCTTCCTATTTATTTTTATTTTGAAGTTAGTTTTTGAAACAAACTTTTATTTTGACTAATATACCATTTAGTATTGATGTTTATTTTCTTAAATACGATGGATGAAAATATGGTTAAATAATTAGATAATATGGTTAAATAATTAGATTAGTTTTTGAGTTGAGTAAGACTTTGCATAAAGGTCACATAATTTTTTTAGGCTCAAGTCTAACCTGGTCTGTTGCTGTGCCTTCTCCTGGACCGGGCTCGGTCGGCTACACTGGAGGCTCCTCTACCGGTCGACCTGCACAAAGTCCCCTAAGTGCCGGTGGTGTTCCGGCGGGGGACACTCCGATGCTTAAGTTAGTAGGAGTCTGGGAGCAACAGAATGGAGAAAAATGAAAGAAAATAGTACACGAAGAGGGAAGAGGGCATTTAGCCCCAAGCGAAGGTCCCCCGGTCACCTTAAATGGGCATGGAATGCTACCAAATTCTGTTAGAAGATAGGCTGAAAAGTCCTGATTTGCCCCTAGGAGAATCAGAGTGATGGCCAGGTGGCACGGAGATGTGGCCACGTCGTGAAGTCTGTTACAACAGAATTCCGGTACCAGTTGGAAAGGGGCTTCTAGAGCCTTCGAGCGGTTCCCAGAAGGAGAACGAGTCGGTCGGACTCAACGGGAGCCTGTCGTCTGGCCGACAGGGAGTATATGACAGGGGCTTTGAGGAAGCCAACCGGAAGATGTGGAAAGAGGCTTCTGGAGTTTCCAAGATATCCTTGGAGTGGGTCAGCCATACCTTAGCAGTAGTGGGTCGGCCTTTAGGTTGGTTGGCCTTCAGGTTGGTCAGCCTTCTGGGCCTCTGGTGAGAGAATCAGTCAGGATCTCCATGAGAGCCAATCGATCAAACATCGAAGGAAGCGGGTCGTTCGGACCTCTCCTCCCATGGGTCAGCCGGTCGGACTTCTTGGCCGGTCCAACCTAGGATCTGTCAGATGGGTACAGCAGTTGCCCCCTGCTCCTGGGCTTTGAGGGGGTACGTGGCTTCAAAGGGTAGGAGCACTGTTTTCACACAGGTCGCATCCATCCGAGCTCGATCCAGAATCATTGTGCCATATTGCTTCGAATCTCTCATGACCGGCTTCCTGAATAGATGTAAACCTCGTATTGGGGCGCAGGGGTCGCAGTTAACACGGAGAGGGCACCATGATGAGGGGCTAGGCTGGCTCACATCATGGCTGGAATGGAGGGACGTGCTACACCATGTGGCAGCATCTGAGTGGCTGACGTCGCTCCCCAATCAGTCTTTGCACCGCTGATCCGATGTTCACGCGGATCATCGCCTTCCGGTTCCAATCGACCGTCGTTTTGACTCCTGAGGTATGGAAGGTTGCACCTCCCGACGGGACGGTTAGAGCACCCACGAAGCGAGTGCCAGGCCCCTCCAGAGACCTAAAAAAGGAGGGGCGAGGTGCTCTAGGAGGATTTTTCCGCTGTGCCTGTGCTCCGTGAGAGAGAGAGCTTCTTCTTCTTCTTTTGCAAAACCAAGCTTCTAGGAGTCCAACCTCAGGTCAGTCTCCCAGTCCTCCTCCTCCTTTAGCTCTGATGGCATCCAGTAGTCGAGGTCCGATCCGTAGACCTAGGGAGCCTGGGCCGAGTGAGATTCCATCGGTCATGACCCTAGAACGAGTCACGAACCTTAGGGCCGTATATAGCATTCCCTCAACCTTGCACCTCACGCTCCCAGGTCGAGAGGGGAGAGCAAACAATTCGTTAGGGCCGGGGACTCTCCCGATGTATGAAGCCCACATCAAGGCTGGTTTGAGATTTCCTCTACACCCTTTCTTTGTCGAGGTATTCAACTTCTATAGGATGACCCTGGCGCAACTGACCCCGAACAGTATTTGGGCAATATGCTGCTTCATCGTATTGTGCCATAGAGCCAAAAGTGAACCTAGATTATCCCTTTTTGGCAACTTTTTTCTATTGAAGAAAGACTTTAGGTGCTGGGAGTGGTGGATATTCTGTCCCAGTCCCAGCCGAAAGATCCTAAAATGTCTTCCGTCGGCCATCCACGAGTGGAAGGCCCGATTTTTCTTTGTGAGTAGCCTCCAACCCTGGGGGTTCGAGCCTTTGTGGAGGGAGCCGTGGCTGAGGCTCCGTGAGGGGAGGTCGATCCTGATGGCCGACCAGGCCAAGTTTAATGAAATCGACAGAGCCGGCCTGACCATGGCATACGAACTGTTAGGGAAGGATGTCCTTCACCAGGCGGGGATCAGCCCTCAAAGATTTTTAGGCAAGGGCCAACCTCCTCTCTTGTAACTTGCTTCATTGGATCTATCACTTCTCTTCCTCTTGCTCACTTTGGTTTTTCCTTGTAACAGGAAAAAATATGAAGAAGATCGACAAAGCCAGGGTCATCCAGTGGGCGGTGCGGAAGAGGGCCATCCCAGAGCCGACCACGGAGCCGGCCGCAGAGAGACAGAAGAAAAGGCAGGAGGAGGAACGGCCTATGCCCGTAGTAGACATGGACTCTGGTGAAGACGATACCCCTCTTACGGAGGTATTGGCAAGGAAGACACTAGGGTCTTCAACTCTTGCAGGGGGGTCGGCCACCCGACCGGGGCAGGAACAGTCGGAACTATCTGGCACGGCGACAACGTCAGCCCCCTTGCTCGTTGGCCCGGAGGAGACGGTTCCCTTAGCGGACAAGGGAAAGGGGACGGCCGCAGGAGGGGTAGCCGAAGGCGAGGCGGCCGAGGAAGAATCCGAAGAAGAAGTCCATCAGGAGGCGTTCTAGCACTGGCACGTCCTGGACAACCCAAGGAGAGCATAGAGTTTGCTTAGGGGGCCATGACGAATGCCGACTGGGAGTTGTCAATTCAGAGAAATCTGATTGACGTGGCCATAGAGTCCTACCACGACCTCATGAGGGTAAAACACCTCTCTTGCTCCCTTGTGTTTTTCCCTTTCTTCCAACTGTCTTGTGTAGTACTAACTTAGCCTTGTGCTTGCAGCTTCTTCATGGCATTTCCTTAATGGATGATGGCATCGGTCGGGTTCTGTATGTGGCCAAGACCTATGCCAAGAAGGTGCAGGAGCTGGAGGCGGCTCAAGCGGCCATGGAGGCATCTTTAAAATCCTTGGAGGAAAGGCTGTCGGCTGTCTAGGCGGAGGTCAAGTCGTCAAAAGAGGCACTAAAAGAGATGGGGAGCCAGCTGGCCAACCGGGAGCTAGATTGAAGAAGAGAAAGGTAAAAGTGAACTCCCTCACCTGCCGGCTGCAAGAGGTGGAAAAGCAATTCACCGAGGCTGACGGGAGGGCCCAGGCTGAGCGGGCGGCCACAGTGAAGTTGGCGGCTCAGCTTGAGGAAGCCCAGGAGTTGGTGGCTGGGCGAGTCTGAGATGCTGTAATAAAGTACAAAGCTTTCACCAATTTTACCGAAGAGGTTGAAGAGGCAGCGTCGATCTTCTACAACGAAGGCTACAATGATTGCCTAAAGAAGGTAGTTGAACTTTTTATGGAGCTTGACCTATATGGCACCAAACTGAAGGAGTTAGCGAAGGAAGAAGAGCACCTTGCTAATAGCGGGGTTGAGCCTTAGGCTGAAGGTGGTGTGGAAGAGGCCAGGGCCGAAGCCCCAACTCAGACTAATGTAGTGATGGTGGATGTCCCAGTTGAAATTCTCGCTGTAATGGGCGGGGCCGAAGTCGAGGCCCTTGCCACCCCTTCGGTGGGTCAGACCTAGGGTGTTTGTAAAGGTCTGACCTACCTTTATAAATAGTTTCTTTAGACTTAATATAAAAATCCTTTTGTCATTTGTGTGTGTTGATGCAAATAAGGTGTAACACTTTCTTTTCAAAATTCTTCTAAGTATTTTAGGTCGGCTCTTTAGGACCGCAAGCTTTTCGAAGTGGCCGCCAGGCACTAACCCCATCCGAATTTGGACATTTTAGGAAAATTCTCAAGTGTTTTTGGTCGGCTTGCCTGAGTTCAAAACCGGTAGAATGGTTGGGGAGCGGTAGCTCAGTCCGGACCTAGGTACTTAAAAATCTCTCCAAGTTTCGGTCCATCGGCTCGCCCGAATTTGAAGCTTGTTCTCCACGTGGCGCCATGTGGATTGTTTTGAAGTGGTTGCCAATCGGGGTCGAACTTTCAGAGGGGGCTGCCCTAGAGCCTTTGCCGACCGGGGTCGGACTTTCAGAGTGGGCTGCCTTAGAGCCTTTGCCGACCGGGGTCGGACTTTCGGAGTGGGCTGCCCTAGAGCCTTTGCCGACCGGGGTCAGACTTTTGGAATGGGCTGCCCTAGAGCCCTTGCCGATCGGGGTCAGACTTTTGGAATGGGTTGCCCTAGAGTCTTTGTAGATCGGGGTCGGACTTTCGGAGTGGGCTGCCCTAGAGCCTATGCTGACTGGGGTCGGACTTTTGGAGTAGGCTGCCCTAGAGCCTTTGCTGACTGGGGTCGGACTTTTGGAGTAGGCTGCCCTAGAGCCTTTATCGACTAGGGTCAAACTTTCGGAGTGGACTGCCCTAGAGCCTTTGCCGACCGGGGTTGGACTTTCGGAGTGGGCTGTCCTAGAGCCTTTGCCGACCGGGGTCGGACTTTCAGAGTGGGCTACCCTAGAGCCTTTGCTGACCAGGATCAAACTTTCGGAATATCCATAGAAGAAGTTGTAAACTTCATTGATAGTATTTGCGAAGGTTGTCTACATTCCACGGGCGTATAATCTGTCATCCGTCCAAATGTTCGAGTCAGTAGGTTCCAGCTCGAATCACTTCAATGACTCGATAAGGGCCTTCTGATGAGGGACGGACTCAATGTACCCTAGGTTATTTGGAAAAACGGAACATCCTAAACAAACTAGGACCGTGGGAGGGCTAAGAAGCCTCCCGGGACTATGGCAAACTGACACTAAACCCTAAAACAACCGAACTCTTTTGGTTTTCAATTTTTCTGGATGGAGAAACATGGGATGGAGGATAGGAAACATGGACACTGTAGGACCAGGGACTCACCTTCACGAAGAGATGTCGCACCTCTAGGGCATCTCACCCACCCCACTACATGTAGTCTAGGGCGTCCCACCCATCTCACTACACGTGGAGCCTAGGGCATCCCACCCAAATCACTATTTGGGGCCGTAAAGAAAAATCCCTAAGACCTAAAGGGGGACTCAATGGAAAAGGGGGATAACTAGGGCCTCGCGCCCCTCGATGCTCGCATGCGAGTGAAGAAAGTGGGGTATCACATCCCTCGACACCCTCAGGTGAAGGAAAGACGGTTCTCAGCCCAAAACCAGAACCTAGGGAAAACCCAAAAATTTATATCAAAACTTAAACTTTACAGGGGGAGAGGGTGATGGGGCACGGGATAGGGATAGGATCGTCGGCGAGCTAAGAAGTCGCCGAAGATTAGGGTATCCTATTTTTTTTCTATTTTCTGATTTCTTTATGGTGGTGACGAAGGAAAAAAATAGGGATGGAGGATAACGAGGATGGACTACCACGAACCCTGAAACCCACTCTCACAGAGAGACTTCACACCTCTAGGGCATTATACCTACCACCCACCTCACTACATGCAGTCTAGGGTATCTCACCTACAACCCATCTCACTACACGCGGAGCCCAGGGTATTTCACCTGCCACCCAGGTCACTCCTGGAGCCATGAGGGGGATTTCAAAGAACGTGGAGGAAAACGAAGATGGGGGGATAACTAGGGCATCACGCCCCTATGATGTCCCGAAGGACAAAGACAACATCAACACCCGCAGGTGAAGACATAATGGGCCATAGCCCTAAACAACAACTGCCAAACCAACTGACAAACCAATCCCAAAAATTCAATTTCATCTCCCTTTTTACAATAGGAATGAGGGGTTATTTATAAGCTCCATAACCCTCATTTGAATTTGAATACAGGATAGGGATAACTCAAATTTAAATACAAGATAGGATAAGATAAGCCTATCCATATCTCAATCATAACCAACAAAATCCTAATTTAAATTTCAAATAAAAGAGAGGATAAGATAAGCCTATCCATATCTCAATCATAACCAACAAAATCCTAATTTAAATTTTAAATAAAAGATAAATCCTAAATTAATTTTTCAAATTTATTTGCTGCTCCGAGATTCATGCTGCTCCGAGATTCGTGCAAGATGATGTCCCCATCATTCTCCTGAGGTGGGGAGAACTCGACTCCGTCGAGTCAAGCTCAGCGGGGTTTGCGCTCTGCTGGGTTGTATGTGAACTCGGAGGTATCAAGACCATACTTTTCCTTCATCCTCTGGCTCCACGCATCATTCCTGCTCTGATACCAAGTTGATGGGGCACGGGATAGGGATAGGATCGTCGGCGAGCTAAGAAGTCGCCGAAGATTAGGGTATCCTATTTTTTTTCTATTTTCTGATTTCTTTATGGTGGTGACGAAGGAAAAAAATAGGGATGGAGGATAACGAGGATGGACTACCACGAACCCTGAAACCCACTCTCACAGAGAGACTTCACACCTCTAGGGCATTATACCTACCACCCACCTCACTACATGCAGTCTAGGGTATTTCACCTACAACCCATCTCACTACACGCGGAGCCCAGGGTATTTCACCTGCCACCCAGGTCACTCCTGGAGCCATGAGGGGGATTTCAAAGAACGTGGAGGAAAACGAAGATGGGGGGATAACTAGGGCATCACGCCCCTATGATGTCCCGAAGGACAAAGACAACATCAACACCCGCAGGTGAAGACATAATGGGCCATAGCCCTAAACAACAACTGCCAAACCAACTGACAAACCAAATCCCAAAAATTCAATTTCATCTCCCTTTTTACAATAGGAATGAGGGGTTATTTATAAGCTCCATAACCTTCATTTGAATTTGAATACAGGATAGGGATAACTCAAATTTAAATACAAGATAGGATAAGATAAGCCTATCCATATCTCAATCATAACCAACAAAATCCTAATTTAAATTTCAAATAAAAGATAGGATAAGATAAGCCTATCCATATCTCAATCATAACCAACAAAATCCTAATTTAAATTTCAAATAAAAGATAAATCCTAAATTAATTTTTCAAATTTATTTGCTGCTCCGAGATTCATGCTGCTCCGAGATTCGTGCAGGATGATGTCCCCATCAGAGGGGGCCTTTATATAGAAAAATCAAAACCCTCACTTAGTTGGCCTACAAGAAATCCAAAAAAGGAAAAATAAATTACATCAAAATCTATGCTATATCAATATTGGTGTTAATCTGCTCTGGAAAGCGTGTTGGCTTGATGATCTGCTCTACAAAGCATGCTGTGCTAAAAAATTGGACTGCTCCAAAATCCGTGCAAAATCCTCTCACGGCCGTGCACAGGGGAAGATGATCTCCGTCGAGCACCGATGGACGGTCGGTGGCCGAGAAGCAGGCGGCGGATGGGATCGGCGGACGACGAGCGGCGGATGGCCGGTGGCGGGCTACAAGCGGGGCGGCGGCATGGGGGCAGGGGGCACGGCACGCTGGGCAGGCCGTTTGGTCTCCCACGGCTGTGGAAGACCACCTGGGTGCCGGCGTGGCCTCCGATGGACGAGCGGGCGGTGGACCGGCGACGGGCGGCAGCAGGCGAGCGGCAGCGGTAGGCGACGGTGATGCAGGGCAGACGGATGCCTCCCGCGTTCGTTCGTCTTCCCACGGGCATGGGGCCCAAGGGCACCGACGAGGGTGACGGCGGCCGGGCATGGGCCGACGGACGGCGGGTGGGCGGTCAGTGGCAGGTCGACGGCGGTGCATGGGTGGACGGACGCTTTTCGCATCCGTTCGTCTTCCCATGGGTGTTGGCGGCGGTGCCGGATTTCCGGCGAGGGTGGGCCCGGCGAGCACTGACGGGCGAGCCAGGGGTCAGGCGGCCCAGATCTGGGGCTGGCGAGGTGGTGGGCTAGGGTTTTGAGATTTTTTTTAAAATCACAGGAAGAGGATGTAATAAGACTAGAATAATGTGGGAATAAGATCGGGATAAAACTGGAATATAGGGAATAGGTGGAATTGCGGGAATAAGTAAAAATAAAAAATATGAAAAAATAAAAAAAATGGAAAAAATACCCGGACCTGCCCTGGATCCCCATCATTCTCCTCGACTGCGAAGAACTCGACTCCGTCGAGTTCGAAAAATGGAGCACACCCTAATCCACAACTCGCTCTGATACCAAACTGATGTAGGATAGATGAGACGTAACCTGATTTATGGGAAAACAAGGGAAAACCTAAACAAACTAGGATCGTAGGAGGGCTAAGAAGCCTCCGGGACTAGAGTGACGATCTCGAAATCTCTATCCTTCGTAAAACCAGATCTCCGACCTGGAAGGTTCGCACCTTAACCCACAAATTGTAAATCTAGCCATCTTTTGACAGTAAGTTACCATTTTCAAGCTTGTCCGGAGCCTGGTTTCTTCTAATAAATCCAAGTCAACCCTCCGCTACTCCGAGTTGGTCAGCTCAGTGAAATGATCAATCCATAGGGACTGTAAAGAGATTTCCATGGGGAAGACCACCTCGCTCCCATAGGTCAGGTTGAATGGAGTCTCCCCGGTCGCCGTTCGGGCAGTCATTTGATATTCCCAGAGCACCGAGTGAAGCTCTTCCACCCAAAGCCCTTTGGCTTCGTTCAGCCGGGTCTTCAGCCCATGCAGGATCGTTCGATTAGTGACCTCAGCCTCTCCATTGGATTGAGGGTGGCTGACCGAAGTAAGCCGATGAGAAATATGGTATTGTTGGCAAAATTCTTGAAACTTAGAGTTGTCAAACTATCTTCCATTATCAGTAATGATTATTATGGAATGCCGAACCAGAAGATAATGTAGTTCCGGACAAAGTTTTCCACCTTGGCTCCGTTATTTTTGCCATTGCTTCAGCCTCCACTCACTTGGCAAATTTGTCAATGGCCACAAGGAGAAATTTTCGCTGGCCGAATGCTGGGGGAAAGGGTCCCAGGATGTCCATCCCCATTATGCAAATGGCCAAGGCACCGTAAACGGGGTCAGCTGGCTGGCGGGCTTCCTTTGGATGCCATAGTACCTTTGACATGCGTCGCACTTTCGGATGAAGTCCGACGTGTCTTTCTGAATTATGGGCCAGTAGTATCCCTGTTGGATGATTTGATAAGCCAGGGATCTTCCTCCGAGATGGTCATCGCAGATACCTTCATGTACCTCTCTGAGTGCATAGTCCGTATCGGTCGGCCCTAAATACTTTAGCAGCGGTTATGAGAATGACCGCTTATAGAGGGCCCTGTCAAGGACGACGTATTTACGTGTCGCCCAGCGTATACGCTTAGCTTAGGCCGGATCATCCGGAAGAGTTCCTTGAACTAGAATGCATGGATTGGGTCCGTCCATGAGGCTTCCTGCTCGACTTGGTGAACCTCAGTCAGCTCTCGACAATGCTTGGATGCTGCAGATGCTCCACAAAGGTTCGGCCAGAGGTGCTGACAGCGATAGTGGCTAATCATAATAGAGCATCTGCCGGGGAGTTCTGCAATCGAGGTATGTGGAGAATTTCGAAGAATTTAAGCCGAGATATAAGGCCTCGTACCTTATCCAAGTATTTGGCCAAGGTTGGGTGGGTCCCTTGCTTCAAATTCGCCTTTCACATGATTGGCCACCAATTGGGAGTCAGAGAAGGCCTAGATTCTGCCAATGCCTAACTCACTGGCTATTCTCAATCCTGCAAGCAAGGCTTCATATTCCACCTGGTTGTTCAATACTTGAAACGCAAAGTGTAGAGCATACTCCAAGCACTGCCCGTCGGGGTCAGCTAGGATCAGGCCTGCCCCGCACCTCGTGAGGTTGGAAGCTCCGTCCACATGAAGGGTCCAAGCGAGTTCGATCTCTTCCATGGGATCATCTATAGGCGCTTCAACTGCTGATGATGTCGCCTCCGACCCCCAAGTGCATTCTGTAATAAAATCAGCGATTACCTGGGCCTTCAAGGCCGACCGGGATTGGAAGGAAATGTCAAACTTGCCTAGCTTGACGGTCCATTTGGCGAGCTGTCCGGAGGTGTCAGGACTTCGAAGGATTGCCTTGAGGGGCTGGTCGGTTAGTACGACGATCAGATATGCCTGGAAGTAGGGTCAGAGGCGTTTTGCTGCTATGACCAAGGAGTAGACCAGCTTCTACACTTTAGGGTACCTTGTCTCGATGTCATGGAGGACTTTACTGATATAGTAGATAGGTTTCTATCGACCATCTTACCTCACCCGCACGAGGACAGCACTAACGATCTCGTCGGAGGCCGACAAGTATAGGTACAACACTTCTCTCTTCGTTGGCTTGGCCAAGAGCGGAGGGTTCTTCAGATAGTCCTTCAGGGCTTCAAAGGCCGACCGACACTCGTCAGTCCAATGGAAGCAATCCGACCGGTGTAAGGTCTTGAAGAATGGAAGAGATCTCTCAGCCGACTGGGAGATAAAACGATTGAGAGAAGCGATGCGGTCTGTAAGTTCTTGCACCTGCTTTTTACTGGTCGGATGTGCCATGTCAATGATAGCTTTAATTTTGTCGGGGTTGACCTCAATATCCCTTTGAGTGATGAGAAAACCAAGGAACTTCCCGGAGGTCACTCTGAATATGCACTTGGCAAGATTTAGCCTAATCCGATGGCGTCTTAGAGCATTAAAGGATTCCGGCAGGTCCTTGATGTGGTCGACTCTATGGAGGCTTTTGACAATCATATCATCGACGTACGCCTCCATATTCCTTCCGAGTTGCCCTTCGAAGACTTGGTTGATCAACCTTTGGAAAGTAGCACCCGCATTTTTTAGACCGAAGGGCATCATCTTGTAACAATACAGCCCTTTGTCCGTGACAAAGGCCATCTTCTCTTCGTCTTCAGGGTGCATCCTAATCTAGTTGTACCTAGAGAAAGCATCCATAAAACTTAAGAGCTGATGGCTGGCTGTGGCGTCCACCAGCTGATCAATCTTCGGTAAGGGGAAGCTATCTGTTGGCTCCACCCAGTAATTTTGATGAATAACAAAACATTGAGTGCATATTGTATACTAATGTGTATTTTAAGTTATGAGTTTTCAGGGAGAAAGCACCTCAAAATTTCAAAAACTTATGTATCATGGAATGGAGCATTTTTCACAAATCTGGACATCCTCTTCATGAAAAAAGGGCATCTGCATGTTTAATTATTATGTGTTTACAATTCATTTAAGTTTCAAAATTTATATTTATGTTTTTGGGATAATTTATACTTGAATCTGAGCTTTTCAGTCTCAAGTGTTGACACCTAGGAAGCCAAGTGTCGACACTTCAGCATTTGGCATGAACAAAAATCCTTGGCACGCCAAGTGTCGACACCCAGAACTCAAGTGTCGACACCAAGTGTCGATACTTAGGTTTCCAAGTGTCGACTCAAGGCCTGAGAATTTTGAAAATACAGAACTTTATCATTTGAGGATTTTTGTGTCAAGTGTCGACACCTGTGCATCAAGTGTCGATACTTGAAAGTTCAAGTGTCGACACCTAGAAATCAAGTATCGACACCTGACAGCCAAGTGTCGACACTTGAAGCATGACAGCTCTAACGGAACTATTTTTCTGACTTGCAGAACTTGCTTTTCAAGCTCCCAACGGCTAGATTCGAAGCTCCAATGGTCACAAATCATTTTTGGAAGTTTTTTGGTGTATTTAACCTCCACCAACCTCATTCTAAAGGCATTGAAGAGTATTGAAGTCCATTCAAAAGCCAAAAAGCCCATATTTACTCAAGTACTTCACATCAAAAGCCTTTTATAGTTTGATTCCCTGAAAAAGCTTACAAGCTCATCCTTACATCATTCCAAAAGAGGCATTTTGAAGGATATTCCAAGGAAGAGTCAAGACAAAGCATCAACTTGAGCTTCAAAGATTCCATTCTACTTTTGAAGAGAGTTTGTTTTAGTTTTAAAATTGTATATCTATTTTTATCTTGTGATTTGACCTTACTTTCAAGGGTGTCTTGAAAGAAGGCTGTAGTGGTTTGTTGGTGAGCCAAAGGGATAAAACCAACTAGGGTTAACTTGTAAGCCCGAAGACAAAATAAGTGTTAAGGTTTGCTGGTAAGCCTAGGTGACAAAACTAACTTAGGTTTTGACTTGTGAGTCTTGTGAAAAATAAGTCAGCTGTAATCTTGTTTGGATTATAGTGAAATTCCCAAGGATGGCTTGGGGAGTGGATGTAGGTGCTAGGTTTGCACCGAACCACTATAAACCTTGTGTTTGTGTGTGATTGCCCTCTTTCTCTCTTGCTCTTTGGTTATTGCTACTCACTTATTGTTTTCCGCTGCATTCAATCTCTTGCATTGAATTTATTATTATTCACAAGCACCACTAGACCTTCACATTATTGTTTTAATTTTTTTTTTTAAAAGACCCAATTCACCCCCCCTCTTGGGCTCCATTTCTAAGCAACAAGTGGTATCAGAGCACCGGTACTCTCTTGTAGGTCCAAGGATCTTGAGTAAAAGATCATGGCAGCCCCAATAGGAATGGATATAGTTGAAGGTCAAGCTTCAAATCGTCCCCCACTTTTCAATGGCATAAATTACACATATTGAAAAATACGCATGCGCATTTTTATTCAAGCTCTTGATTATAATTTGTGGAGGACAATTGTAAAAGGTCCTCATCAGCCTACAATGTTGGTTAATGGCATTCTCACTCCAAAGATGGAAGATGATTGGGATGATAATGACATTAAGCAAATCGAGCTCAATGCTAAGGCTATGAATCTATTATTTTGCTCTCTTGACCCAAGTGAATTTAATAGAATATCTAATTGTCTCTCCGCCAAGAAGATTTGGGATACACTTGAGGTTATCCATGAGGGTACACACCAAGTGAAAACTACCAAGGTTGATATGCTTATTCATACGTATGAAATGTTTAAAATGGAATCTACTGAGTCAATTAGTGAGATGTATACTAGGTTCATAAATATTGTGAATAGCATGAGAAGCCTAGAAAAAATTGTTTCTAATGGTGAACTTGTAAACAAACTTCTCAGGTCTCTACCGGCTTCTTGGGATGCAAAAGTAACAGGAATTGAAGAAGCCAAGGATGTCAACACTCTTCCACTTGAACAACTGTTGGGCTCACTGATGACCTATGAGCTCTCCCTCAAACAAAAGAATATAGAAGTCGACAAAAAGAAGAAAGTAATCGCCTTCAAATCTACTGTGAGAGAAGAATCAAGCGATCACTCCGAAGAAGATGATGAAGAAGATGAGATGCCTCTAATGGCAAGAAAATTCAGAAGGTTCATGAGGAAGAAAAGGTTCAACTTCAAGAAAAAACCTCTGAAAGGTGAGCCAAGTAAAGAGAAGGACTAAGAGAAGGAGAAGGAGCAGTCCACTTGTTTTGAATGCAAGAAACCCTTCCATTTCAAGGTAGACTGTCCCTTGCTCAAGAAAAGCAGAAGAAAGCTGAGAAAGAAAGCCATGATGGCAACCTGGAGTGAAAGTGAGGACTCCAGTTATGATGAAGAACAGCAGGAAGTAGCAAACTTCTGTCTGATGGCTGATCATGATGAGGTATGTTCTGAAATAGAAAATAAATTTATATTTGATGAGCTTCATGAAGTTTTTGACGAATTAGTCATAGAATTTCAAAAACTAAAATCAAAACATAAAGATTTAAAGAAGCAAAATTTAGATTTAGCCAAAACAAATGACAAGCTTTTAGGTGAAAATGAATGCCTTCTTCTTCAAAATAGAAAATTAAATGATAAGATTGTAGCACTTGAAAAAGAAAAAGATGTCTTGAAAAAGAAAAGTTCTTCACTTTCAAATGAAAATTTTTTAAAACAAAGCAAAAAAATTTTGGATGAAAATAAAAGATATAAAGAAGAAATTGAAAAATTAAAACCTTTTGTAGAAAGATTTACTTATAGTTCTGAAAAATTGAATTTGCTTTGGAGCAACCAAAGAGCAGTTTTTGATAAAGCAGGTTTAGGATTCAGAACTCATAAGAAACAAAAACTTTTTAAAAATTTCTTTGTGCCTGTATCTTCATCTATTACTTGCTATACATGTGGTACTAAAGGACATAAATCTTATATGTGCAACAAAAGAAGATTGAGTAACATTAAGGAAGTTTGGATTCCAAAAGGAACCAATGCCACTAACCTAAAAGGACCCAAGATGGCTTGGGTACCTAAAGTCTCCACTTGATCTTTATTGCAAATATGCCTTGCAACCAACAAGAAAAGAATGTGGTACCTTGATAGCGGTTGCTCAAGGCATATGACAGGAGATGTGGAGCAGTTATCATAGCTCGAATATCACAATGGTGGCAATGTAACTTTTGGTGATAATGGAAATGGCAAAATTATCGGTATTGGTAAAGTCCATATCACCCCTTCTTCTTATATTGATAATGTTTTATATGTTGATGGTTTGAAACATAACTTGCTTAGTATTAGCCAGTTTTGTGACAAAGATTTCAAAGTTGTTTTTGAATATTCTTTGTGCATTGTTTCTAGTTTAGATGACAATGGCATCAAGTTTATTGGTCATAGGCATGGCAATATTTATATGGATGATATTGATGATCTCCCTATTCAAAATGGTCAATGCCTAGTGGCAATGGAAGCCAAGATCAATGAAACTAGTTGGCTTTGGTATCACAGACTAGGACATGCATTTGATTTCAAAACATAGCAAAAAGAATTTGATAAAGGATTTGCCTAAACTCAATTTTGAAAAAGACAAGATTTGTAGTGCATGTCAACTTGGAAAACAAACCAAATCCTCTTTCAAACCAAAAGGAGTAATCTCTACATCTAGACCACTGGAGTTGCTTCACATGGACCTCTTTGGGCCAACTAGAACATCTAGTTTGGGAGGTAAGAAGTACTGTCTAGTTATTGTAGATGATTTCTCATGATTTACATGGGTCATGTTTTTAGCACATAAAGATAAAACTTTTTCTGAATTCATTAGATTTCATAAACAAGTTTTGAATGAAAAAGGTGTTTCAATCGTATCTTTGAGAAGTGATCATGGAACCGAATTTGAAAATGCTGATTTTGATAAATTTTGTATTGAAAATGGCATTCATCACAATTTTTCTGCACCTAAGACACCACAACAAAATAGAATAGTAGTAAGAAAAAATAGAACTCTTGAAGAAATGGCACGCACCATGCTTTGTAAAAATGACTTACCCAGATATTTTTGGACGGAAGCCATAAATATGCATGCTATGTTTTAATTCGAGTTTTAATTCGATCGATTCTAAAGAAAACACCTTATGAGCTTTGGAAGGGTAAAAAACCCTCAATTCGTTATTTTCGTATTTTTGGATGCCGTTGTTTCATCTTAAATAATGGTAAGGATAATTTAAGTAAATTTGATGCCAAATCAGATGAGGGAGTCTTTCTAGGCTACTCCACATCTAGTAAGGTATACAGGATCTTCAACAGAAGAACACTTGTTGTTGAAGAATCCATACATATGGTATTTGATGAATCTAACCAAAAATCTTCAAGGAAAGAAGATGTACTCTCTGATAAAACAGGTAGCAAGAAAACTGAAAGTGTAAACAAAAATGAAGGGTTTACCAAGGAACAGAATGATGATCAAAATACTAAAGGAGATCAAGCACAAGGTGATGAAGACACATCAATAGTTGATTCATTACCAAAAAAATAGAGGTATGCTCATGGACACCCAAAAGAACTAATTATCGGTGATCCATCTAAAGGTGTAAGTACTCGATCATCCCTTAGAAATATCTGTGATTACTTAGCTTTTGTTTCTCAAATTGAACCTAAAACTATTTAGGAAGCTGAATGTGATAGTAATTGGATAAATGCTATGTAAGATGAACTTAATCAATTCAAAAGGAACAATGTTTGGACATTAGTAGATAGGCCTTCAAACACTTCAATTATTGGTACAAAGTGGGTTTTTCAAAATAAAATTGATAAAAATGGTGTTGTTACTAGAAATAAGGCTAGACTAGTTGCCAAAGGATATAATCAGGAGGAAGGTATAGATTTTGATGAAACCTTTGCTCCTGTAGCTAGACTTGAGGCAATTAGGCTATTGTTGGCTTTTGCTTGCTTTATGAATTTTAAATTATTTCAAATGGATGTTAAAAGTGCATTTTTAAATGGTCTAATTGAAGAGAAGGTTTACATTAAACAACCTCCTGGTTTTGAAAATTCTGAATTTCCAAATCATGTTTACAAACTTCATAAAGCTTTTATATATTGAAACAAGCTCCTAGAGCTTGGTATGATCGTTTAAGCTCTTTCTTGCTCAAAAATGATTTTGCTAGAGGTAATGTACACAAAACTTTATTTTTAAAGAAAAAGATTGATGATCTCTTAGTAGTACAAATCTATGTAGATGATATAATATTTGGTGTTACTAATGAATCTCTTTGTCAAGATTTTGTAAAGTTAATGCAGGGTGAGTTCGAGATGAGCATAATGGGAGAACTAAATTTTTTCCTCGGACTCCAAATAAAGTAAACCAAAGAGGGGATCTTCATCAACCAAGCAAAGTACACAAAGGAAATACTCAAGAAGTTTGGAATAGAGAACACTAAGCCTTTAGGTACCCCTATGAGCTCTACTTGTAGACTTGACAAGGATGAAACAGGTAAATCTATTGACTAAAAATTATATCGTGGCATGATCGGTTCATTGCTATATCATACTACCAGCAGGCCAGATATCATGTTTAGTGTAAGTATGTGTGCTAGATATCATTCTAATCCTAAAGAGTCTCATCTTTTGGCTGTTAAACGCATACTTAGATATCTATCTGGCTCAATTGAAATTGGTTTATGGTACTCTAGAGATTCTTCATTTGAATTGATTGCTTATTCTGATGCTGACTTTGCTGGGTGTAAACTTGATCGTAAAAGTACTAGTGGAACTTGTTAGTTTCTTGGAGTAAATTTGATCTCTTGGAGTAGCAAGAAATAGAATTTAATTGCTTTATTAACGGTGGAAGCCGAATATATAGCAGCTGGAAGCTGTTGTGCTCAAATCCTTTGGATCAAACAATAACTCGAAGATTTTGGCATTAAACTAACTAAGGCACCCATAAGATGTGATAATACTAGTGCAATCAATCTAACTAAGAATTCTGTGCAACATTCAAGAAGTAAACATATTGAAATAAAACATCATTTCATAAGAGATCATGTACAAAACTCTAATGTTATTCTTGACTTTGTATGTACTGATGATCAGTTAGCAGATGTGTTTACCAAATCTTTGAGTGAGGATAGGTTCTGTCTGATTAGAAGAGAGTTAGGTGTCATTGATTCATTCTCCTAGAACTCTCATAGTTTTAATTATACCTAAGTTTTTTTTTACTTAAAACCACTTGCTTTAAACCCCAAAAGTTGTTAAATATTTTTCTTAGATTTTTTTTGAAATTTTTTTGAATTTTTTAAAATTTTTCTTGGCCAAGTGTCGACACTTGGATATTGTCAAGTGTCGACACCTGACTGTGCGGGCACCAGACTCAGAAGAAGACTTCAGAGCTCCATCTGGATCTCTGATTAACCTTGCCCGAAAAAAATTAGGGTTTTTGGTTTGTAATAAGAGTTGACTAGATCAACTCAATTTAGCTTGAGTCTACATTACCTGCATTTTATTTTGTTGAGTCATGTTGACTCAGTAGTGGACTAGGGTTTCAACCTGGGGTGTTACATTTTCTCCCAAGACCAAGCAAGTGGACACCACACTCCCAGCCACACTCCCAGCCATACGTCTGAGTCCAGGGGGCGCCATATCTACATCCAGCAGCCTTTGGTCCCCACTCCACAGATAGCAGCTTCCTTCTCTCATGCGCCAGATGAGGAGAAATCCACCAAGAGTCCACAAATCAAGGGGGCGGCCAAGACTTTCCCAAGAGAACCAAAGTAAAGATGAGAAGAAATTTTCTTGGAGAGAACTTCAAGGAGGCGCCCACTACCTGCCAAAAAAATCCAAAACAAAGATGGGAAGGACCTTGACTTAGGGAGGAAGAAAAGGAGGAGTCCAAAAGAGTTGATCCATGGAAGGAAAAAAATTCTCTTGAAGATCCATACAAGGAGGCGCCATCTACCTGCCTTTTATAACCCAAATCAAATTTTTTGGTACTTTGGCCGACCATATGTGTATGATTTTTCCTGATTTGTAGATCCCCTCCTTTAGTCCCACATGGGAAGATGTAAAACCCTACTCCCTTGTAAAGCCTTATAAATTAAACCCCTCTTGTAAGTTTAAATCAATCAGATGAATGAAACCAAATTTTTTTAGTGAGTAAACTCTGTGTTTTCTCTCTTCTGCACTTGCATCCAGGTGTTGAGCTCCGTGAGGGAGTAAATCCGGGTTCCCTAGGAACTTTGAGGAGGTGTGAGATCTCCAAAACCCAAACCCTAGGGTAGCCACTCCACTCCCAAACCCTAGCCGCCATCACCCTTCTCTTTCCACCAAGCCCTAGTCTATTCCACTTCTCACGGCCACCCTCTCCAAGTCCAGGCCGGCCACCAGCATCCACTCCAGTCCAGATACTTCAGATCTACAGCAATTCTAAGAGGAAGTCAGATCGACCTCCAGGAGAATCCTGATTTCAGCAACTTCAGCTTTCAAGTTCTTCAACCTGGTAAATCTTTTCTTGAGTATCTGAATTCCATCACTTGTTCCTCTTCTTTCCCAGATCTTGAGTCCAGGAGAAGCCGGCCAAACCACAAGATCAGTATTGGAGGATCCATTGCGAAGATAGCCGACTCCGAGGATCCCACAATCTGCTCGAGAGAGTTCTTCCACCAAAATCCTGAGAAGATCACTGTCTGGTTAGTAAACCATCTCTCCTCTCTATTTCTGTTCTGTTGAAAGTTCAGAGCGAAACCCTAGGTCTGAGAGTTTCTCAACCTCCAGCGATCCGTTACTTCTGAACTACTCTGATAAATTAGTTTCATCTAAATTGTGCTTTCAATCCTTACCTAGTTTCCTTCAACTTAGTTTAGCTTTACTTTGAGTCAAAGCCAATTTCTGAAAAAAAAAAAAAAGAGAATTAATCTTAAATTTACTTCCGCATACGCTTCTTTGTTCTTTGTTCTGCATCATTTTTGGTATCAGAGCTCTCGTTCCGCATCATTTTGGTATCAGAGCCCTGTCTAGGATTTCTGTTTGATTGCTTGTTTGAGTCCCTCTCTTTTTACTTTGTCTGCTCGAAGTAGACTCCCCAGGACGTCCGGTCCTAGGAACGAAGCGAGGTGCAAACCTCCTCTTCCCATTCCACGGGGTGTTCCTAGGGCGTGTAGGGGATCCGTTGGGTTACAACTTCGTAGCAGAAATTGTAAACGGGAAAGTGCTCTGTTTTTAGCCCGTAATTATCCTGTTGCAGGAATTATTTCTCACTGTAGGTAACTCCAGATTCAGTGATTTTTATTTTGTTGAAACCAATATAATTGAAACTAATTTGCATAATTTTTTCATGATTTATTGGTTTCCGTGAAATTTCTGAGAATTAAATTACTGCAACTCTATTTTTGTGTTCTGCAATCCATTTATTTTTGAGTGTACATCTCTTAATTCATCTTAAGGGCATTTGAGCATCTAAGATAAGGGGAGGAGTTGATAACCTCTCCTTAGCCCAAAACCACCACCCCTTCATTCGAACCTAAGCCTTTAATCTAAAATTGATTAGACCTAAGTTGCCCTAGTGGGCTAGGGACATCAACAAGTCGGGTCAAGGCTAGTGTTGAGTCAGTTTGTCTGGTTACTCTGTGTGTGCTTTGTACTCAGTGTCTAGAACGGTGGTTCAAGGATTCCATCCCGAAGGGCTTGTGTGCTGGTCTGCCTACCTGGCCAATCTCTGATTGGTGTCTAGGATTGGCATTTAGGGACCTAACACTCCCTTTACACCTGCCTGGCTGAGTCCTGAGTTACTACAGGCTAGCTTGCCACTCTGATTGGGCATCTAGTTTGGGCTCTAGGTCTAGTTAGCCCGTAGTCGTTCAGTTGAGTCTCATTTTGTGTGTTTGCTCGCATCATGTCTACCCGGAATGGAGTGCCCTACCAACCTGGTCAAACCCAACCTGATTTAGAAGCCATGGTTAGAGCTCTTACTGAGAGTATGAACAAACTGAGTCAGGATGTGACTACCACTGTTGCCCAATTTAAAGAACAAGTCCATGAGTATTTTGCCCAGCTTAGGGATCGAGTCCAAGTGCTAGAGGAACCTAGGCATCGGAACTGGACTCCTGACCCAGATTTTAATGTACCTCAACCTCACCCACACCAAGAGCCTAGAAGACCTTTATACCGAGATCCTGAACCTAATCATAGGAGGCCTGACCCAGAACCTGAGAATAGAGATGATAGGTTCATTCGAAACATCAAGTTAGATGCACCCACTTTTGATGGTAGCCTAAATCCTAAGGTGTATTCTGATTGGGAGGGTGAGATGGACCAGTACTTTGAGTGGTATGCCATGTCTGAGGAGAGGAAATTCAAGTTTGCCAAGATGAAATTAATACGTCAAGCTAGGTTATACTGAGGGAACATTGAGCTGACCACTAGAAGACGAAATGTAGAGCCCATAACCACTTGGCAGGGTATGAAAGAGAAACTTAGAGACAAGTACCTACCCATTTCATACCAGCAAAATCTGTTAGACCAATGGCAGACTTTGAAACAAGGGAACCGATTTGTTTCAGACTACATAACCACCTTTGATGAATACCTGATGAGATGTGATGTGAGTGAAGCCCATGAGGTCACTTTGTCTAGATTTAGGGATGGACTTAGGGAAGATATTAAGAGAGAGTTGTTTCTGAGAGAGGTTACTGACCTAGACCAAGCCTATCAGATTGCACTGAACACTGAGAAGTTTCAGAGAGGACCCATGCCATCTAGGGTTAGTGCCCCAATCCCAAGAAATGGACCTAGCCAGGTTACCCCTAGCAAGCCTAATCAGGGTATCCCCACCCCTAGGCCCATGGACAAAGGTAAGGCACCTAACACCCAGAGAACCCCTAGTATCGTCTGTTTTAAGTGCCAGAAGCCCGGTCATATCTCCACTCAGTGCACAACCATAGCTTGTTTTAAGTGTCATAAGGTAGGTCATATTTCTAGCCAGTGCCCTCGTAGATCCCTATATATAGAAGAGGGAGGAGAAGAGAATTCCGAGCCTAATGAGGAGTTTGAAGAAGAAGTTTATGAGGCCGGAATGAATTTGGTTGATGAGTATGAAGGAGAGGAAGAATCCACTGAATCTGACCACTTAGGGGTTGTGAGATGCATCCTGTCCCAGACTAAAGTTCAGGAAGATTGGCGTAGGACTAACATCCTACAGACTTTCCTTAAACTAGGGGATAAGGTTTGTAAAATCATCATAGATAGTGGGAGCTGTGTGAATGCCATTTCTACTAGCACTGTCAAAATGTTAGGCTTAACCCCAGTCCCCCACCCCAACCCCTATAAGGTTTCTTGGGTAGACTCTACCTCTATACCCATCCAGTCTAGATGTCAGGTCCAAATCCAAATGCAATCCTATCAAGAGAAGATTTGGTGTGATGTCTTGCCCATGGGGGTGAGCAGTATAATTCTTGGAAGACCTTGGTTGTATGATCATGATGCCACCCTCTTAGGAAAATCCAACACCTGTGTCTTTAGTTTCAATGGGAAGAAAATCACAATCCATTCAGTCCCTCCTAAGGACAAGGTAGCTAAAGGAACTAGTAAGGTCAGAGAAATGAAGACTGGAGTGAAACTAATTAGTGCCAAGGATCTAGAACAAGAGATTCATAGTGGTTCACCCATTTGGATGTTGACTGCTAAGGAACTTAGGACTCCTACACCCTCAGAGCCTCCTCAGGAAGTTAAGCCTTTATTAGAAGAATTTGAGGATGTTTTTCCCGAGGATCTGCCAGACCACCTTCCACCTCTTAGGGATATACAACATTCCATAGATTTAGTCCCAGGAGCTACTTTACCCAACTTGCCCCATTATAGGATGAATCCATCGGAGCATAAAGAACTGCAAAAGCAGGTTGGCGAATTGTTGAGGAAGGGGTTCATTAGAGAGAGTCTTAGCCCTTGTGCAGTCCCTGCACTTCTAACCCCGAAGAAAGATGGCACGTGGAGGATGTGTGTTGACAGTCGTGCCATCAATAAAATCACAATCAAGTATAGGTTCCCCATCCCTAGACTAGATGACATGCTTGATATGATGGCCGGTGCCATGGTTTTTTCTAAAATTGATCTCAAGAGCGGCTATCATCAGGTTAGAATTAGACCAGGGGATGAGTGGAAAACCGCCTTCAAAACTAAGGATGGTCTCTATGAATGGGTTGTTATGCCTTTTGGGTTGTTCAATGCCCCTAGTACTTTCATGAGGATTATGACCCAGGTACTTAGAACTTTCATAGGGAAGTTTGTAGTGGTCTATTTTGATGACATCCTGATCTATAGTAAGACCCCTGCAGATCACCTAGGCCACCTTAGACAAGTCTGTCAAGTTTTGAGGAATGATAGTCTCTACGGTAATCTCAAGAAGTGTGAATTTATGACCAGTAGGATTATCTTCCTTGGATTTGTTGTAACCCCTGACGGCGTGGCTGTCGATCCTGAAAAGATTAGGTCCATAGTAGAATGGCCAGAGCCGACCAGTGTGCATGAAGTCAGAAGTTTCCATGGCTTGGCTACCTTCTATAGGCGATTCATCAAGGGGTTTAGTACCGTAGTTGCTCCTATCACAGACTGCATCAGGAAGGGAGAATTTCAGTGGACCAAAGCAGCCCATAAAGCCTTCCTAGATCTTAAGGATAGGATGACCCAGGCACCCATTTTGAGACTACTGGACTTTTCAAAGGTATTTGAGGTTGCCTGTGATGCTTCAGGAGTAGGTATAGGTGGAGTCCTAAGCCAAGAGAACCATCCCGTAGCATTCTTTAGTGAAAAACTTAACGATGCTAAGCTTAGTATTCTATCTATGATAAGGAATTTTACGCGTAGTGCAAGTTTTGCGTTACTGGAGACATTATTTACTACCGCAAGAATTTGTGCTGTTTTCGGACCATGAGGCTCTTAGATTCTTGAATTCTCAGAAGAAGCTTAACCCTAGGCATGCTAAGTGGGTAGAGTATATCCAGTCCTATACTTTTGTTTTGAAGCATAAGGCTGGGTCTGAAAATAAGGTAGCTGATGCCCTTAGTCGTCGATCTTTGTTGTTGAATTCTGTTAGGGCTGAAGTCATAGGGTTTGAGCAAATTAAAGAAGAATATGAGTCGTGTCCGGATTTCAAGACTGTATACCAGGATCTAACTCAAGGACCATCTAGTGAACATAAGGATTATTCCCTTTTAGATGGCTTTCTGTTCTTTAAGAATAGGCTTTGTATCCCTAGAACCTCTCTTAGGGAATTCTTGATTTGGGAAACTCATGCTGGAGGTTTAGCTGGCCATTTCGGAAAAGATAAGACCACCCTGGCTATTGAAGACCATTTTTTCTGGCCTAGCTTAAAAAGAGATATAGCACACATTGTGGCTAGGTGTCGGACCTGCGCTGTTGCCAAACAACGAAAACAGAACACCGGCCTTTATACCCCACTCCCTGTCCCAGATCGTCCTTGGCAAGATGTGAGCATGGACTTTGTGTTAGGTTTGCCTAAGACCCAGAGGAGGCATGACTCTATCTGTGTTGTAGTAGACCGATTTTCCAAGATGGCCCATTTCTTGCCTTGTTCCCAAACATTTGATGCATCTAAGGTAGCCACCCTATTCTTTAATGAGATAGTTCGACTCATGGCCTACCCAAGACCATTGTTTCAGATAGGGATGTTCGGTTCACCAGCTATTTCTGGAAAACCCTTTGGCATAAGTTAGGGACGAAACTTAAGTTTTCAACTGCCTATCATCCCCAACTGACGGCCAAACCGAAGTAGTGAACCGTAGTTTAGGCAATCTGCTAAGGTGTCTTGTTGGTGAAAACATTAGGAACTGGGATTTGTACTTACCTAGAGCTGAATTTGCATATAATGACTCGGTCAATAGGTCTACGGGTAAGAGTCCATTTGAAATTGTGCATGGTTACAAACCCCACACACCTCTTGACCTAGCTCCTTTACCAGTCCACACACGGGTCTCCGAGTCTGCCGAAGTTTTTGCACAGCATATAAAAGACTTGCATAAAGAAATTCAGCCAAAATAAATTTAAGTAATGAAACTTATAAGAAATTGGCTGATTCTCAAAGGTGAGTCAAAACTTTTGACGAAGGAGACTATGTAATGATTAGGTTAAGGCCTGAACGGTTTCCTCCTGGAACCGTTAGAAAGTTACATGCTAGGGGAGCTGGACCATTTAGAGTGGTAAAGAGAGTAGGATCCAATGCCTATGTGCTCGAGTTGCCTCCAGAACTAGGCATTAGCTCCACTTTCAAAATTACAGACCTAGTAGAGTATAGGGAGCCAGCTGTGATTCCCAGTGAGGCTTTTGAACCTAATCCTGCTCTTGAGAGTGAACCTGACCCTGTGTGTCCACCAACAAATTGGCCTGTGAGGAAAGAGCAGATTGAAAAGATCCTGGATGATCAGGTTATCTCTACTCGTAATCGAGGATAAGAAAGATACCTGGTCCGCTGGCTAGGAAGGCCAGATTCTGATGACTCTTGGATCTCCCGAGAAGAGTTACAAGAGCTGGACCCAGACCTCTTGGAGAGATACCAGAGCCAACTGGATCCATACTCGACAGGGTCGAGTTCCTCCCACCCTGGGAGAATTGGTGCGGGCACCAGACTCAGAAGAAGACTTCAGAGCTCCATCTGGATCTCTGATTAACCTTGCCCGAAAAAAATTAGGGTTTTTGGTTTGTAATAAGAGTTGACTAGATCAACTCAATTTAGCTTGAGTCTACATTACCTGCATTTTATTTTGTTGAGTCATGTTGACTCAGTAGTGGACTAGGGTTTCAACCTGGGGTGTTACATTTTCTCCCAAGACCAAGCAAGTGGACACCACACTCCCAGCCACACTCCCAGCCATACGCCTGAGTCCAGGGGGCGCCATATCTACATCCAGCAGCCTTTGGTCCCCACTCCACAGATAGCAGCTTCCTTCTCTTATGCGCCAGATGAGGAGAAATCCACCAAGAGTCCACAAATCAAGGGGGCGGCCAAGACTTTCCCAAGAGAACCAAAGTAAAGATGGGAAGAAATTTTCTTGGAGAGAACTTCAAGGAGGCGCCCACTACCTGCCAAAAAAATCCAAAACAAAGATGGGAAGGACCTTGACTTAGGGAGGAAGAAAAGGAGGAGTCCAAAAGAGTTGATCCATGGAAGGAAAAAAATTCTCTTGAAGATCCATACAAGGAGGCGCCATCTACCTGCCTTTTATAACCCAAATCAAATTTTTTGGTATTTTGGCCGACCATATGTGTATGATTTTTCCTGATTTGTAGATCCCCTCCTTTAGTCCCACATGGGAAGATGTAAAACCCTACTCCCTTGTAAAGCCTTATAAATTAAACCCCTCTTGTAAGTTTAAATCAATCAGATGAATGAAACCAAATTTTTTTAGTGAGCAAACTCTGTGTTTTCTCTCTTCCGCACTTGCATCCAGGTGTTGAGCTCCGTGAGGGAGTAAATCCGGGTTCCCCAGGAACTTTGAGGAGGTGTGAGATCTCCAAAACCCAAACCCTAGGGTAGCCACTCCACTCCCAAACCCTAGCCGCCATCACCCTTCTCTTTCCACCAAGCCCTAGTCTATTCCACTTCTCACGGCCACCCTCTCCAAGTCCAGGCCGGCCACCAGCATCCAGCTCCAGTCCAGATACTTCAGATCTACAACAATTCTAAGAGGAAGTCAGATCGGCCTCCAGGAGAATCCTAATTTCAGCAACTTCAGCTTTCAAGTTCTTCAACCTGGTAAATCTTTTCTTGAGTATCTGAATTCCATCACTTGTTCCTCTTCTTTCCCAGATCTTGAGTCCAGGAGAAGCCGGCCAAACCACAAGATTAGTATTGGAGGATCCATTGCGAAGATAGCCGACTCCGAGGATCCCACAATCTGCTCGAGAGAGTTCTTCCACCAAAATCCTGAGAAGATCACTGTCTGGTTAGTAAACCATCTCTCCTCTCTATTTCTGTTCTGTTGAAAGTTCAGAGCGAAATCCTAGGTCTGGGAGTTTCTCAACCCCCAGCGATCCGTTACTTCTGAACTACTCTGATAAATTAGTTTCATCTAAATTGTGCTTTCAATCCTTACCTAGTTTCCTTCAACTTAGTTTAGCTTTACTTTGAGTCAAAGCCAATTTCTGAAATAAAAAAAAAAAAAAGAATTAATCTTAAATTTACTTCCGCATACGCTTCTTTGTTCTTTGTTCTGCATCACTGACCAAGTGTCGACACTTAACAAATTCTAAGTGTCGACACTTGCAAAACAAAATCTATTTTTAAAAAGACTGACCGATGGTTTTTGGTTTTATTTTCCCCCGTCGATTTTAAGCAACAGTGGTCCCCCTCTTTCCAAATCTCTCTTAATCCCATTTAACCCCACACAAATCATGTATTCCCTCTTCCAATTTCTCTTTATTCCACTTTATTTCTCAAAATTTCTTTTTCCTCACCGTTAAAACCGTTTTGACCTAAATTAAGGATTTACCAATTTTATTTGGATTACAACCAGATTTTCCAGAGTTTTAGTGGTTTTCCAAAACTCCGTTTGAAGGAATAGTGATTTACACGGTATTTTTTCATGGTTTTCTTACGATTTAAGTCGTTCTCCACACACATTTCATCCAAATTTGGGTAAAATCACTGTTTGTTTGGTTTTTAGCAAAAAATCTGGGTATTCACCTAAAAACTAGTATTTAATATATATTTCTAGTGATTTACCATAATTTATCATAATGTTTTTGCCACATTATTTTTTTTTGGTAGAACCCTAAATGTTCTAAGCCCAAAACCCAGGTACTTTGGTATTTTGGTATTACAAAATATATTCTTATAAAATTTCCAGCCAAAAACTTAATCTAGCTTATAAAATCCTCACCTTCAAAATGTTTCTGGTTTTTCAAAATTATCTTGGTATTTTATAACTCTAAGTTTGTTTCAAAACTATCCTATAAAATGTTTTTTAACCAGACCCTTTGCTCCTAGTCTGAGTGAATCCCCCCCTTAGCTTATCTTCTTTAAAACTCTCTTGGTCAGCTTGTTGTAATGGATCCCAGGAAGAGACTTGCAGTTAGGGAGAGATCTAGTCGTGGTGTAGAGAGGAGATCGAAGGCCAGATTTAATTCTGCACAGGCTAGTAGTTCTGCCACACCGAGTTTCGCCCCTGCAGAGAGGATGGCAGGGAAGTTAGTAGCCTCTGGGAGGAGAGTCGACCTGGAGTGTTTTGATAGGCACCACTTTCTCTTGCGACATGTGCTCACTGATGCAGGTTTAGTACGCTTCTGTACTATGTAGGAGAGGTACTATCCTCATCTAGTGAGGGAGTTCTACGATGCGTTGGACTGTCGACGACTTCTATGGACTACGACCATGAGAGGTGTTCAGATTTCACCTTCTACGGAGCTACTGAGCAGAGTTTGGGAGATCCCCCATAGGGGAGTCAGTGTTATTATGGTGGATGACAGGGAGGCTGCATTTAGGTGTATCCTCGAGCGAGAGGATGTTCGTGGTGTATCTATAGTCACCATGAACCAGTTATCTCTGGAGATGCGCCTGTTGCACCACATCACAGCCTGTATCCTTCTGCTGAAGACTGGGAGGTTCGACTTCATCACTGAGAGAGAGCTGATGGTGATGACGAGTTTGACAGAGAGGAGGCATATCGACCTTCCATCTTTGATGTTGGTACAGATGCACGATGCCGCGACTCAGCATCGTCATTGTTTACCCTACAGCATGGCACTGACCAGATTATTTAGAGCTTATGGAGTATCACTGGAGGGGGAGATCCCCAAGGAGATACTACACACAGATGTCTATGATGAGAGGTCTTTGCACCGTATGGGGTATAGACTAGTCGCAGGTCGATGGGTGCGCAAAGAGTCTGGCCAGGAGCCATATGAAAAGGACGAGCTTCGAGAGGCAGAGGCAGGACCATCTAAGCCAGCAGGTTTTCCTCCCATTGATATTCCATCAACACAGGCAGAGCATTCGACTCTTGGTACTTCAGCTCCTCCGCCACCTACTACTGGATTACCCTTTGAGGAGCACGCCAGAGAGCAGTTTACTGAGATCATGGGTGAGTTGACTCAGCTACGCAGCGAGGTTGAGACTCTTCGAGCACATACTACCTCGGAGCATGCTGAGATCCGTAGGACTATGGAGGAGGGCTTCACTCGTATTGAGGATTTATTGAGATCCTTTATACCTCCAGCAGTCCCTGCAGTTGTATCTTTGGATGATGATGATGATGATGATGGTGATGATCACCAGAGCAACCATGCTGATACAGTTGATGGTGGTGATCAGGCAGATATGGATGAGGATAGAGCTACAGAGATCGTGGGCAGTGGTAGTGACAGTGATGGCAGTGCAGATGGTTTTGAGGTGGTCAGTCGCGATCCTCTCACTACCCCAGCTGCTCCTACTGACTTGGTTGATTCCACACTAGACTTTGTTACACCAGCTGATCTTCTCTCCCCCCTTCCACCAGATCATCTAGGGTTGTACCCGCTTTTGGTCCTTCTATCCATACTAGGAGTCGTCGAGCTTTAGTACCTCCTAGGGCCTTAGCCTCTAGATCTAGGATCAGTGCTCCTTTTAGTCTTGAGATTCTATCTGATGAGGATTAGCCTCACAGATGTCTGTTGTATGTCTTTTATAGTTCATATTTGTATGTTTCTGATTATTGTATGACTCTAATGCTTTCTATATATTTCAGTTCTTGCTGATGACTCAGCACATTTTGTACTGAAAACTTCTCTTATCTGTTATATATTTCAGTTTAGTGCTTATTATTTGTGTTTGATTGGTTAAATTTACCTTCTTCAGCTCTGATTCTCTCTTTGGATCTTTTTGGTTCTGATACCTGTCATATTTGATACTCTACCATCTTTTTGTCTCCATCCTCATTGTGAGGGGGAGGTTATTCTCCTTTATAATGATTGATAAAAAGGGGGAGTAATAGTATTGATTGTATAGATGCATAAATTATTGTGGTTCCATCTTGTGTGTGAGAACCTTCAAATCTTATCTAATTTATCCTGAAATAACATATTATTTGTTTTAATTAGAAATATCTAATTGAGGGGGAGATTGATTCTTCCTAACTATGAAGATTATGCCTCATATAGACTTACATTCATATTCATGAATTATAACAGTTGAAATTTGAAACGTAATGCTATTTTACTCAAGGTTTTGTCATCATCAAAAAGGGAGAGATTGTTGGCTCCACCCAGTGATTTTGATGAATAACAAAACATTGAGTGCATATTGTATACTAATGTGTATTTCAAGTTATGAGTTTTCAGGGAGAAAGCACCTCAAAATTTCAAAAACTTATGTATCGTGACACGGAGCATTTTTCGCAAATCTGGACATCCTCTTAATGAAAAAAGGGCATCCACATTTTAATTATTATGTGTTTACGATTTATTTAAGTTTCAAAATTTATATTTATGTTTTTGGGATAATTTACACTTGAATCTGAGCTTTTCAGTCTCAAGTGTCGACACCTGGGAAGCCAAGTATCGATACTTCAGCATTTGGCATGAACAAAAATCCTTGGCATGCCAAGTGTCGACATCCAGAACTCAAGTGTCGACACCAAGTATTGACACTTAGGTTTCCAAGTGTCGACTCAAGGCCCGAGAATTTTGAAAATACAGAACTTTGTCATTTGAGGATTTTTGTATCAAGTATCGACACATGTGCATCAAGTGTCGACCTTGAAAGTTCAAGTATCGATACCTGACAGCCAAGTGTCGACACTTGAAGCCTACAGCTCTAACAGATCTATTTTTCTGACTTGCAGAACTTGCTTTTCAAGCTCCCAATGGCTAGATCCGAGGTTCCAACGGTCACAAACTATTTTTTGAAAGTTTCTTGGTATATTTAACCTCCACCAACCTCATTCTAAAGGCATTAAAGAGTATTGAAGTCTATTCAAAAGCCAAAAAGCCCATATTCTCTCAAATACTTCACATCAAAAGCCTTTTATAGTTTGATTCCCTGAAAAAGCCTACAAGCTTATCCTTACATCATTCCAAAAGAGGCATTTTGAAGGATATTCCAAGGAAGAGTCAAGACAAAGCATCAACTTGAGCTTCAAAGATTCCATTTTACTCTTGAAGAGAGTTTGTTTTAGTTTTAAAATTGTATATCTGTTTTTATCTTATGATTTGACCTTGCTTTCAAGGGTGTCTTGAAAGAAGGTTGTAGTGGTTTGTTGGTGAGCCAAAGGGATAAAACCAACTAGGGTTAACTTGTGAGCCCGAAGACAAAATAAGTGTTAAGGTTTGTTGGTAAGCCTAGGTGACAAAACCAACTTAGGTTTTGACTTGTGAGCCTTGTGAAAAATAAGTCAGTTGTAATCTTGTTTGGATTATAGTGAAATTCCTAATGGTGGCTTGGAGAGTGGATGTAGGTGCTAGGTTTGCACCGAACCACTATAAACCTTGTGTTTGTGTGTGATTGCCCTCTTTCTCTCTTGCTCTTTGGTTATTGCTACTCACTTATTATTTTTCGCTGCATTCAATCTCTTGCATTGAATTTATTATTATTCATAAGCACCACTAGACCTTCACATTATTGTTTTATTTTTTTTTAAAAGATCCAATTCACCCCCCCTCTTGGACTCCATTTCTGGGCAACACTATCCTTCGGACAAGCCTTATTGAAGTCGGTGTAATCCACACAGATCCTCCATTTTCTATTGGCCTTTTCACCATGATGACATTGGCTAGCCACTCGGGATAATGGGCCTCCTTGATGAAGCTAGCATTAGATAGCTTCTTCACTTCTTCTTCAATGGTCCTCTGTTTTTCGACGGCGAAGCTCCTTTTTTTCTGTCGGATGGGTCTATAAGTTGGATCCATTTTAAGCTGGTGAGTAATGACGTCCGACAGGATACCTGGCATGTGCGATGCCGACCAAGCGAAGACATCAGTATTGCTTCTCAAGAAGCCAATTAGCTCCTGTTTGGCCTCTTCACCTAGTATGCTCCCGATTTGGAGGACCTTGGTGGGGTCATCCTCCCTAAGGGGAACAAACACGATCTTCTCAGTAGGCTGGTCGCGGTCGTCGACCTCATCCCGGGGGTCAAGTTGTTCAAGAGTGGGCCGTCCTTCCAATTGCTTGTCGTGAATAGTCAGGTATTGTCTAGCCATCCTGCGGTCTCCTCTCATTTCTCCGACCCCGTTACGAGTCGAAAACTTCACGAGCAAATGGTAAGTGGATACGATGGCCCAAAATTTGTTAAGAGCTGGTCGTCCTAAAATGGCGTTGTATGCCGAGGTCATACGAACGACCACGAAGTTGATCAAGAAAGTCCTTTGGAAAGGCTCCGTCCCAATAGTCATGGGTAGGGTTATTTCTCCCTTAACTTCGACAGAGTTTCCCCTGAAGGCAGTCAACAGCATTAGGGATTCTCACAGCCTAGACTTGGATAAGTTCATTCAAACAAAAGCATCATACAGCAAAATCTCTACACAGCTTCTATTATCAATGGGGATGTGCTTTACATCATAGTTGGCAATGGCTACTAACATGACTATAGGGTCGTCTCCTGGGAGATGAGGCTCTAGGAGGTCTTCGTCAAAAAAACTGATTATACCGGAACCCCTAGGCCTCTTTACAATGTCTTGGTCCCTCTCGTGCCCCCAGTCGGACCGTCGATGTAGCATACCTACGCCCCCATCAGTCTGGCGTTGGTTGGGAAGCTCCACCTCCCCCAGAGGGTCTTTGGCAGTCAAGGTCTCGGCCCGGTCCCGACGGGGTCAGACATACTTGTTCAGGTATCCCCTCTTGATGAGGTCTTCAATGGTATCATTCAGTTGGAGGCACTCTTCGGTGTCGTGCCCGTGGTCCCTATGGAACCGGCAATACTTGCTTTTATTTCTGGCAGCAGGAGGACCCCTCATCGATCGAGGCCTTTGCAAGAAGGCCTCGTTCTTGATTTCCACAAGGATCTTCTCCCTCGGAAGGGAGAGGGGCACATAGGTCTCAAACCTCCTATGGAAGTCCTTGGGCCTCGGACTTCGGTGCTGGGTGGATCAGCCGTCATCGCCGGGAGGTCAGACCGTGGGGACTTTATCACTCTGCTTCTTGGGGGCTGACCTCCCCTCAGCCTGGCTCGACTCGCCGACTGCTCCTCTGCCAGGGCATACTTATGTGCCCTAGCCAACAGCTAGGTGAAGCTCGTCAGAAATTTCTTATCTATGAAGAATGTGAGCCTGGACGAGCGGAGCCCTCTCTTGAAGGCCGACATCGCTATCATCTCATTCAAATCCAGGACTTCCATGGCTGCTGAGTTGAAACGGGCCATGTAGTCTCGAAGGGTCTCCCCCTCTTTCTGGAGTATGAGGAAGAGGCAGTCGGTGTTCTTCGGGGTCTGACTGCATGTCTTGAAATGGGAAAGAAAAAGATTCTCAAGTTGAAAAAAAGAGTGGATCGTACCTGGTTGGATGGCGGTGAACCACATCCGAGTGGCCTTCTTCAGGGTTGTTGGGAAGGCAATGCATTGAAGGGCGTCGGAGGCACCCTATACTATCAGTGGGCCTTGTAGGTGCCTAGATGGTCCAATGGGTCGGTGGTGCCGTCATAGGGGTCCACCTAAGGAATTTTAAAGTGACGGGGGATTGGCTCCCCCAAGATTTTAGCAGAGAAAGGTGGGCGGGTGTCATAAGCCTACCCCCTGTCGACCTTCTGTCATTTAATAATTTCAGCAATGCGCTCTTCCATGCACATGATTTTACTACCGTAGTCCCGCAGATCTTCAGTAGGGTGCCGACCGTTATGAGGGACGGAGTTAGCAAAAGAGGGGGAAGCCGACCTCGCCCTCTTCCCATCAGCACGAGCCCCCAAGGACCTTCGGGGTTCCAGAATGGCGTGGAATGGAGGTGGAGGCACCTTCGGCCACTGACTTGCCCTGGCGGTCGGCTGATGATTGACGCAAGACACCGCGGGTGGTTGCTGCCGGTTGTCGACCGCTTCTTGAAAATGTTGGACCGCCGTGGTGAGCATTTCTATGCGATTCACCAACATCTGGAATTGCTGCAATCCCAGAGTAATTATGGGTTCAGCGGCAGCAGCGGTGTCATCTTCCCTGTGAGGTGCTTCAAACTTGTGGTGAGAATGTCCTCTACTGGCAGAGGTACTTTGAGTTCTTCCCCTCACCATTGCAAGATTTTCTTAATCAATCTCTCCTTTTAGAGTCGAGAGCGGAACAAAGGTTCAGCCGGCCTCTTCCTGGCATGCCAATCTATTGTCGCAGATTCAACGAGGTCGGACCTCTTCCTGGTTCTTCCTCTCTAGGAGCCTGCAAAACACAGAATGCCTTGTACCGGGGATTCCAGCGAAGACACTCCGATGATCAAGTCAGTGGGACAATCATGGGAAATGAAAGACCTCTGAGATGGAGAGCTTGGGGGACTCTCCATCCGCCAGAGGGTGGGGAGATGAGAAGAGAAGACCCATAATTAAAAGTGATGGGTTCTGATCGTTACTTGGGGTATGCCTTGCCATACCTTATATAGGCATGCATAGCACCAAAATCTGTTAGGGAAGAGGTCAAAAAAGATCGATTTGCCCCCAGGAGGATCTGGCGAGTGGCCATGTGGCACCCGGATAGGGCAGCGTCGTGGGAGTAGTGGAGCAGTGCTGCTGATGTGGCAGGATTTTGTTGTAACAGAAGGAGTTTCTATAATTCTCTGGGCTGCGAAGTGAGTCGGTTGAGTGTCGACTAAGAGGGCAAGTCGATCATCCAAAGAGGAGTGTCCATCGAGATATTCTTGAAGTGGGTCAGCCGTACCTCAGCAGAAGTGGATCAGTTATACCTCAACAGAAGTGGATCAGTCGTACCTCAGCAGAAGTGGGTCAGCCATACCTCAGCAGAAGTGGGTCGTTCGGACCTCAGATTCAATGGGTCGGTTCGGACCTCAGCTTCAGTGGGTCAGATCGGACCTCAGCTTCAGTGGGTCGGTTCGGACCTCAGCTTCTGTGGGTCGATTCGGACCTTAGCTTCAGTGGGTCGGTTCGGACCTTAGCTTCAGGTTGGTCGGCCTTCTTGGTGGTCAGCCTTCCTGGTGGTCAGCCTTCTAGGTGGTCGGCCTTCTAGGTGGTCGGCCTTCTGGCGTAACAGTTGCCCCCCTTGCTCTTGGTCTTTGGAAGGGTTCACACCCTCAAAGGGCGAGAGCAACATTAAATGCGCTCATTTTTGAAGGGAGATCGGGGTACTACTCCTTTGCAGCACATGGGTTGAGAAGAGCATGCCTGAAATGGGCAGAAGCAAGCCAGGGGCGGAGCCTTCTTGGGATACTGTCGATGCACTACTTTACGCGTCGGATTGTTATTCAGATCTCCTTTGTACCTGCATTCCAAGAAGCATACTTGGGATGGAACCAGATGAACCATGGGAGCACGCGGGGAAGCGGAGACGGCCTTGGGGCTGGACTTGATGTAGAGCAGGCCGCGGGAGCGCGGAGATAGCCGCGGAAGCGCACACGGGGGCACGGAGACGGCCGACGGCCGCGGGAAGAGCGTGGGGGTGCACGGAGACGGTTGACGGCCGTGGGAAGATCACAGAGAGCGCGCAGGAGACGGCCACGAGCCGACCTGGCACGGAGCAGGTCGGGGTCGTCGGGCTGCTCCCCAGCATGCGGATGTTGGAACTGACGCGGGGCGAGCCGACGGGCATGGAGACGGCAAGGGGAGCGTGCGGAGATGGCTGCGGGCCGGACCTGGCGCAAAGTAGGCTGACTGCGGGGCACAGAGACGGCCGGGTAGCGCGCGGGGGCACGGGGTAGGCCGTGAGGGTGTGCCGAAGCTGGAGCCGGCGCTGGGAGCGCACGGGGGCGCGGTGCAGGCCGCGGGCCGGACCTGATGCGGAGATGCCGTGGGGTCGACCGCGGGAGCGCGGAGATGGCCACGATGCAGGCCACGGGCCGGACTTGATGCGGAGACGTTGCGGGTCCGGCCGCGGGGGCGCGCTGTGGCGCGGGGCAGGCCGACGGGCATGCTGAAGCTGGAGCCGACGCGGGGAGCGCGGGGGTGCGATGTAGGCTACGGGTCATACCTGACGCGGAGATGCCACGGGGCCGGTCGCAGGGGTGTGTTGGGGCGCGGGGCAGGCCGACGGGAGCGCCGAAGCCAGAGCCGGTGCGGGGCAAGCCGACGGGCGTGCCGAAGCCGGAGCCGGCGCGGGGGCGCGGTGCAAGCCACGGGTCGGACCTGACGCGGAGATGCCGTCGGGCCGGCCGCGGGGAGCGTGCGGGGGTGCGGGGCAGGCCATGGGCCAGACCTGACATAGAGATGCCGCGGGCCAGCCGCGGGGGCATGCTGGGGCGCGGGGCAGGCCGACGGGCGCGCCGAAGCCAGAGCCGGCGCGGGGAGCGTGCATGGGCGCGAGATGGTCGCGGTCGGACCTGGCACAGAGATGTCGTCGAGCTGACCACGGGGGCACGCGGAGCGCGGAGACGGTCATGGTTAGACCTGACATGGAGACGTCGTGGGGCCGGCCGCGGGGGTGCGTGGAGTGTGGTGACGGTCATGGTCGGACCTGACGCGGAGACGCCGTGGGGCTGGCTGTGGGGGCGCGCGAGGCATCCGGACCGAGTGGAGGGGACCGCGGGGGCATCCAGATGCGCGGAGGTGCCTGCAAGGGTGTCCGGACCGAGCGGAGGTGACCGCGGGGGCGTCCGAATGCGCGAAGGTGACCGTGGGCTGGAGCAGGATCTATACTGGCAGTGGCCGAAAGTTTAGGCCCTTCCTCTAGCCCAATATATTGCTGCGCCTTCTCCTGGACCGGGCTCGGTCGGCTATGCTGGAGAGCTCCTCTGTCGGTCGACCTGCACAAAGTCCCCTAAGCACCGGTGGTGTTCTGGCGAGGGACACTCTGATGCTTAAATTAGCAGGAGTCTGGGAGCAACATAATGGAGAAAAATGAAAGAGAATAGCACACGGAGAGGGAAGAGGGCACTTAGCCCCAAGCGGAGGTCCCCCGGTCATCTTAAATAGGCGTGGAATGCTGCCAAATTCTGTTAGGAGATAGGTTGAAAAGTCCCGATTTGTCCTTAGGAGAATCAGAGTGATGGCCAGGTGGCGCGGAGACGTGGCCACGTCGTGGAGTCCGTTACAACAGAATTCCAGTACCAGCTGGAAAGGGGCTTCTGGAGCATTCGAGCGGTTTCTAGAAGGAGAACGAGTCGGTCGGACTCAATAGGAGCCTATCGTCCGGCCAACAGGGAGTATCTGACAGGGGCTTTGAGGAAGCCGACCAGTAGATGTGGAAAGAGGCTTCCGGAGTTTCCAAAATATCCTTGGAGTGGGTTAGCCGTACCTTAGCAGTAGTGGATCGTCCTTCAGGTTGGTCGGCCTTCTGGGTCTCTGGTGAGAGAATCAGTCAGAATTTCCACGAAAGTCGATTGATCGGACCTCGAAGGAAGCGGGTCGTTCGGACCTCTCCTCCCATGGATCAGCCGGTCGGACTTCTTGGTCGGTCCAACCCAGGATCGGCTAGATGGGTACAACATGGTCCAACATTCGGATCTTTCTTTGAGACACACTTTCATTCAAGCTTCGAATTCTAATTTATTTTTTATAATATTAAAAAAATAAAAATACGTAAATTTTTTTTTAAAATAATTAAATACTACCGGTAATCTTTTATATGTTTATATATTAATAATAACTATCAATTATTTTTTTTTAAGCCTCGAGCTAGAACTTGACTCTTCAATTAGATGTCTATTTTCGAGCTAGGGTATGGATCTTAATTTTTGATTGAAGCATGTTGAAAGGTTTGGAGCTCGAGTTTTTATTTAATTATTTATTTTTTAGATATTCACAACGAGGATTTGGAAATATTTAGGCAGTTTATGAATAAAAAAGGGGGCCCACTCCCCCCTTTTTTATTTTCGGTAAACATCTAACATTGTTCGTTGCCCGGGGACCTTTCCCTGCCTCTTCTCCGGTTCTAAAGCCTTCACCGCCCCACCTCCCCCCCCCCCTCTTTTGAACCCTACACTCGTCCTCTCTTCCTTGCATAAGATTTTCTTTCGAAACGACCATCTTCACTACTGTCGATCTCTCCTCTTCCTTCCCGCTCGTCGATCCTTTCCAATGGCGGAGCTCCAGAACGGGAATCCAGCGATGAATCCACCGGAGAACGAGGATGAGGAGCCCATAGTAGGCCCCGGCCCCGCGCCTCGCCCGCGCCCCAAGCGCCCTCTCCAGTTCGAGCAGGCCTTCCTCGATGCCCTCCCCTGCGCTTACATGTAACCCTTCTCCATCCATCTCTATATCGCCTTTCGAAGGATAACTCGGTTCCAGGGTTTCTGATGCGACCCTGCTTCTGCGGGCTGTTTTGCTTAGCGAGCACTTAATTTATGCACTGCACTTGTAAGCCAACAGTAGCAACAACAAATTGCTCCGTAATCCAAGAGATAATTAGTAGATTTACGGCGAATAGTTTTCTCTTTTGTGAAGTTAGCCTTTTCTCCTCTCTATAAATGTGAAGCTTCTTGCAGGTATGAGAAAAGTTACATGCATCGAGATGTGGTCACTCATGTTGCTGTGTCGGCTGCAGACTTCTTCATTACTGGAAGCATCGATGGTGCGCACTCGCCTGCTATCTAAGTTTATCCATCTATGCCTACAAAACAACATCAGTGTTCAGTTCTAGAATATGTAACATTGTTTCACGTTGTCTAACTTACTAGTTATTATTTGGCTGTGACGGGAGCTGTCATGACTTATGATTATGTCTGTTGTTCATTTAATTAAACTCGAAACTTGTCTGAGTTTGGTTGTCTGGTTTGTCTAACTGAACCAACTTATGGTTGTCAAGTTACATAATTTCATGTTACTCGAGATTTTTTTTTTAAAAATTTTTAAAGAATAACTTCTAGTTGTTTTGCTATAACACTAGAAACCAATTATACTACAACAGGATTTTCCACAACAAACATTCCGTGTATGAGGGAAACTTATAAACCATATATCTCTAAATAAGTCAAGTCAGCAGTAAATACAATTGGAGTCGGGTCCCAAGTGTCCATGTCCATAATTCTGGAGTATACTACATGAATGTTTTGTTAAATTTAGTTTCTCACTTTCTTTAAAATAGGGGGACTTAAGGCAAGTAGAATATTTATGCATGAAAAGTCCTTTTTAATATTATTACATCTGACTCTAAATAACTTACTAGCATTTTGCTTGACTAAATTGTGCTTGTGCTTTAATCATACACTGCCGTTAAGTATAAATATTGTAGTTGAAGATGGAGCCTGAGGTGGCATTTTTGCTGTAACAGTATTATGACTTGCATACTTTTTATAAAGTTTTTTTGTCTATTTCTCTTGACTTCGTTGGAATTAAGTTTGCAGTTGCTGGTATTTTCATAAACTATTAGTTACAAATTCCTTCTGTCTTGCTAAATAATGTTCAGTATTTTTGTCTACTTCCAAGAAAGGAGAATTGATAGTTTATAAATAACTAATTTTGTCAATTATGATGCTTCTACGTGATATGAAGTCTAGTACAACAACCAGTAGGTTATGAATGACGAGTATTTTGTTGATCATTTTGTTTTTATGTAATATTTTTGTATCGACATAGAAAGAAAAGTTTTCATGACTGAATTGTACACAAAGTTAATAATGAAATTCTTGAGGTACATAAACTTGTCCTCCAATATATCTATTCCATGGTTAAAACAAAATTACTACATGTGAAGAAAATTCCAAGCAGATGTTTGATGCTGCTTCTGCTTTTAAAGGTCAATATCAAAAGTCACATTTACTTGATTCCTTAAACAAAAAGTACTTTGTGGTATATTTGGCATTAGGTTATCACATATTCTAGAGCGATTTTTTGTGAGTGAGGTTACCATGTTGATGTTGCTTCTACTTCAAGAAAATTCTTCTCACATCAGGAGAAGCCAAAAGCTAGGTTTCTAGCCTCTCTTAAAAGCACTTCTTAAACTTTTCCTACTTGTAAAAGCACTTCTTGGAAATCATTAACCACCACATGCTTTTTTCTAGGTAGCACTTTTTTCTTTAATAGCTGCGAAAATAGTTTCCTTAAGAAACACCAAACACATCCTTAGTTTTTGTAGGAATTGATTACAACTATAAAATTGCATGTTGTAAATAAAACTATTCTAAATTATGAGTTCCATATTTTTACCAAAGGATGAAGTATAAGAAGCATGGTTCAACTTTGAACTGACTTAATTCATGCTCATCAAGATTAAAAGACCGTGGGCTAATGTAGTATTAGTATCTAGTCTGCAACATAATGCTAGATTTAGTTAGGTGTTGTGTAAAAAATGTAGAAGAGAAGTACATTATCATCTTACAATCAGTGAGAAAAACTGCATTAGAACAGACAAGAGGGGCTTTTGATTAGTATAACAGGTTGTCCATGTTGTCCAATCAGGTTATTTGTGAGATTGCATTATTTCACCTTTGTCGGCTGGTGACAAGTGGGATGACTGCACTAAAGAGTAAGGAAGACCAGTATATGCTGCCTCTTCTTGGCTGCTAGGCACGTACACATTTAGAGAGAGCTAAATAACCTTGTCCAGTGAATAAATATATGTTATTGTTTTAGACTGCAGCAGTTTGCTTCTTGATATTTTTAATTATCTATTTTTAGTTGCTTAGCAAGTTGTTCTGGAGGCACTCAAGTTCCTCTGGTTCAAATGCTGATTCTGTGAATAAAATAGCAAAAGAAACTAAGGGACTTACTGATTGGACAAGATTAATAAATTACAGCTAGTTGCATTCTTTTGTTATATTTTCTGATGTTTGTTTTGTTAAATAGAAACTCAGTGGTTGTCTTTTCATGAATATTGCCTTTGTAAGATGCCTTTGCTGAAACCTGAAAAAACATGAAACAAAAAAAGGGTGGCTTTGCATTTGTATAGAAGATCATGCAAGGATTTTTTTCCCCCCTTATAGAAGACATTGTCTTTATTTTTTTCGTTAGAGCTGATAAAATTTTCATGTTTAGAAAGTTTTCATTGTGTGGGAATGTTCATGCTTTTCTCCCTCAAGTCCCTAACTTGTTTTCTATGCTTCATTGTGCATCCATTAGAATGCTGATATATTCCTCTACATTTTTTGTTTTAGGACATTTGAAATTTTGGAAGAAGAAGGCTATTGGAATTGAATTTGCTAAACATTTCAGATCTCATCTTGGTCCTATTGAAGGCCTGGCTGTGAGTGGTTATGAGGCTGTTTATTGTTGCTCGCAGAGAACTAGTCATTCATATGATATATCTTATGTTATAGTTAGCATAACAAAAAGCCTAATCTCTTTTATTGTACTGTTGCTTTTATCCTGGCATTGTCAATGCTTCCTTAGAGTTTGAAAGTGCAGTGGAACAACCATTAAAGTTTATCACTCTAATGATTGTGAATTCTTATGTTTATTGAAATTTTTGGTATTCAAGCTTTTGGGTATTTTGGGAATCTTTGCCTGAAATATTTAACATTTTTAGTCTAAAGATTGAAGTGTTATGATGCCACTAAATGTTACTTTATTATTCTTTTAAGGTTCTATATTATGATATTAAAAATATTTCAATTTTAAACTTGGAATAAGCATGCATCTCTTTTAATTCATAGAAAACTCAAGCACATGAAACTTTTCTGGTTTCAAAATGTCTATCTTGTAAACCTTTGGGCATGCCTTCAAATCCTTTTCACACTTAGCTAGTATAAGTACTTAGGGATCTTAATTTTTGACCAAGACCTGCAAAGCAGCCTGAACTCACCCAAAATAAATGGGTTTGCATGAGGATTTTTTGTTAATTAGGTTGGGTTTGGGTTTGCCAAGACCAACTTGATTATAGATGGGTTGGTTTGGGTTTGTGTTTCGCCCCCCAACCCAATAGGGTCTCATTGGTTGGACTAGCCTTTAAAACCTAGTCCTAGGTTCCCAGAATAGTGGTAATATTGTGCTGGCCAAAGGCTAGTTAATGCTTGATTCAAGTAATTAGGAAAGTTATGCAATTAATGGTTCAGGAAAAAAAAATGCTAAAGAGAAAACTAAAGTGCGTAGCATGCATTTAGGATTTACCATGCTTTCTTCTTCACTTAAAATCTCTCTCCTCTCTGTTGCTTTATTTGGATGCACAGCCCTAGATCCCTTCTTCTCATCCCTAGATCTTAGAGTGGCTGAATACTATGGTGATGTCACTTTAGATATTTGTAAATTTTGGCTGCCTAGTTCATTAATTAGAGGACTTATTTCACGACACTACACTTATGAGAAATAAAGAAAAATTCTCTATAACAACAAAAGATGGGTTGCTAGTGAAACAGAGATTAGCTAATGAAAGAGCAACTCATATCTGATCCTTGAATTATTAAGACTAACCTCATAGTTGAAAAGGAACTAAGATACAAAGTTACAAACAACAACTCATGGTAACCCCCAAACATTGATCAAGTGGATGCTGTTAACTACACAAAGAATCATATCACAATAATCAACTTGAGTAGATACAATTAACAACATCTGGATCCAAGATACAATTAGCAGTGTCTGGATCCGGTCATAACTGGTTTTACTTAGATACTTTCCATCCTTTTAAAACAATAGTAAGTTATATTCACCAAGTCTGTTGTTATGGTATACACTCAAGGTGAACCAATGGATAAAATATGCCTTCAAGAAGAAAAATAGGTGTAAAACAATTCTAAAATACAAGTGACAATTTGTATCAAGATCTAATTTTACTTTTGGAAACCAGGTATGTAATAAGGTTCGTGTCTTATTCTGTATTAGACTTCCTTGAGTAATGAATCGAGGAAAAAAAATTAAGAAAAAATGAAGAGATAACACACAGATAGAAGTGGTACAATATAGGTGAACAAAGAGAATAAGAAAATATGAAAAGGGACAAAAAATGGTGCAACTTGCTCCATGCATGCGTTCTAAGAGATGGATGAAATTACTTTTTTATAACCTAAGCCACTTAAAGGTGTTCATTGGCTTACCAGAGACTGGAGTCTGGGCATTTTGTCAAAAGCCAAATATGGTGATCCAGGCTGTGAAGGGGAAATATAATAAAATGTTATAATTGATCACACATGGAGCATATAATTAAGATCGAATTGCACTTGTGGTTGGGAAATCATGGCCTTTCAAGAGGGTTGGAGTCTGGGTCTCACCATTGCTGTACTTGTCTTGTTTCTGCAGGTTTTAGTGCTGGATTGCTATGATTGACTGATTAGTTCAGCTCGAAGGATTCATTTTAATGGTTAGGATGTCAGTAATCAAATCTGAGGTCTGTGATTGGTTTATAAAGAAATTTATTTGTGCTTTTACATATAGCATAGATGTGGGAAATACATACATACATACATAGATTTGGATTACTTGGATATTTTATTTTTTTTTGGCGGGGGGGGGGGGGTGTTGGTGGGGGGCCCACTTTAAGAAACCTCATGCAGTCATGCCTCTCCAATCATTGTATTTGGACAAGTGATTGGCATATTCTTTTTGTTGTGACAATCTAGAGCTGAAAATAGATTGAGTATTGGTACACATTGATATCCACTTTTATTCGGTAAATACAAATATGTATTTGAATATCAAATGTATTCTTAAGTTTCTACCTGTACTTTAAAAAAAGGTGGGTGCAATTTTAAATTTTTAATGTTAGTGATATCCATGTTTGTCAAAATCAAACACTTATGTGAATTTAAGATGTGGATGATGTAACTGATGATCCATTGTCATCAGTTAACCTTTTCTTGGAGTGAGTCATCTGTTTTTTTTTTTTGGGGTCAAAACTTGTATCTTATACGACAGACATGTTTCTTAAAGTATTAATCCGATGTGAACTGGCCAGCTTAAATTGGCAGTTGGGCAGTGACCTGGAATCAAATCCTACCTTCACCAAGGCTTGGGGGATTAGGTGTATCTGGGGCAGGGCTATGCCCCCATTGTGTGGGGCCTTTTCGTGAAAAAAAAAATAATCCAGTGTTAGGAGATTGCATGAGTTGACTATGTACTAGAGACCAAAATGATAGCAGAGGCAAGGGCACTATCTTTGAGGTTGATACCTTGCTAGTGAGGAGCATGATGTATATGGACCCCTCGAACGCTAGCTTAGGTGATGGCACCTTCATGGATGAGGATCCTGTATTCTATGTCAGCCATGTATATAAACATAGGCTTTGAGTCCTAATCTAGTAGGAATTTCTAGTCGAGTCGGGAAGAACTACTAGGATTGGATTTGATTTACTAACAACTGTCAGGCAATGAGTTTACTGGTTCATTGGTGAGTATACTAGTCCATTGGGGTGTGAGTCCTTTTTGGATCGGATTTGATTTACCATACAACTGTGGGACAATATACTAGTCCATTGGGGTGTGAGAAGTGCACTTGGCTGAGATATCTCAATAAAATATTTTACTCACAAAAACCAACTCTATATTATTCTTTACCCCTATCTAGGATGCCAATGTACTTGGCCAGTTATGGTTAAAGAAACAGATAGTATTGGCAGGTATCAGATTTAGTTTCATCCTTTCTTTCATCTCTCTTTGATGATAAACTTTTATACTGATTAGTGATTTTGACTAGGCATGAGTGTTGCCATGATAACGTTGATGCATTAGAACTCAAATATTCGTTTCTACCAAAGTCATAAAAGCCCCATGCCAAACTGCTCGCTAATAAGTGCAGAGACAATTGTATCCTGGAAATATCGTATTGTTGCATGGCAGTACACTAGTTGTCACTTTTTTTTCACTTTTCTGCTTTTGGATGATGAGTTTTCTGCTCTTCGCTTGTGCTTCTCCCATTTTGGTTTAGTTTCTTCTTGAATGTTAATCCAACTGTAAGTTGTTGTGCACTTTGGCTGACCATCATGTTCTGTTTTCCATACATTTGCTATTATTTGAGCAGCTGTTGATTATGGTGTGGTTCAGTAATGCAGGTTAGTGTTGATGGTTTATTTTGCTGTACAATTTCTAATGATCGATCCGTGAAGATTTATGATGTTGTAAACTTTGATATGATGGTGATGATGCGCCTTCCATTTATTCCTAGTGCGGTTGAATGGGCTTATAGACAAGGAGATGTTAAAGCTAAGCTTGCAATTAGTGACAGAAATTCCTCTTTTGTTCACATATATGATGCACATGCTGGTTCAAATGAACCAATCATCTCAAGAGAGGTACATTATCCTTGTTACTGCATATTCTTTTTAAAAATCCACTAGGAAAGTCTAGCTTACTCGAATTTTTTACATATAACTTATGTATCTTTTTTCTTCTGCAGATTCACATGGGACCAGTAAAAGTTATGAAGTATAACCACATATATGATGTTGTGATATCGGCTGATGCCAAAGGGGTCCTAGAATATTGGTCTCCTGTTACACTCAAGTTTCCAGAGAATAGGTGTGTTCTTAAATTCTTTTGGTTACTTTGTTCTGCCATTAGTATCCGTCTTCTGTTTATTACTGAATTGCTGCATTAAAGAAATTTGTTCTGTTTAGGTAAATATAATCATTTTTTTAATTTACTTGCAAAATTTGCTTGGGCTATCTGAAATTTGTTTTTTTGTTAAATTCTTTTGCCTTTTCTCCCTTCTATTGTGTTTTTTTTGTTTGCATGACAAACTAATGTTTGTTATTTGCTGTATAGCATGGATGCATTTTACTTGCAATGTGCATTTTGATTATACTAATACATGGAGGTTGAATTTTAAGAATGCATTTAAAGGATGTCTTGAAATCATTAAGAGTTGATCTTGGAAAGTCTAAATTGTCCTTCTATATAGCTGTGCAACATAGACTTTCTCATCTAGCTCATAGAATCTATTTTGGACATCCATGCATGAATCAGATACATGCCAAATACTTAGCTAGTTTGATTTTGTTGCTGCTTCTGGACATTGGTGGAAAGTTTTACCCTTCCCATGTTTCAGCCTACCATGAAAACATTAAAAATGGGCTTTTATCGTTTTTTGAGCTCTATTAATGATGTTGGTATTAAATAACTTTGTGAGATGTCATGTTTGTCATATCCTTGATATTATATTTGAGTTTGGATGAGAAACATGTATTTTGAAACATCTTAATGAGCAAAATCTTTTAATATTTTAAATTATAAAGTAATTAAATTATATATTTCCTGCATGGCCCTTTTTTTTCTCTTGCAAAGTCAAATACTAGGATATTGGCTAAGTATGATTCTTGCATTCCATGGAATGTTGAATTTTATAATCCCCAAAAGCTTTTGGGTTCTTGTTTGAGAGACTTATACTTGATTACAAGAGTTCTAACAAGACTCAAACTGAAAAATATTGGTTGGTTGGCTAGGTTAAAAAATAAAAGGTTTTTGATGACTAAGGGGGAGTCTTGGAGCTGTGTTTTTGCAAAAGGGGGAAAATGGATACTCTCTGCTTCTTCTCTCCTTTCTCATTTAATATTCTTTCAATTTTGCCTTTTGACTCTTCTCTCCTCTTTGTCCTTCCTTTTTTTTGTTCACTTTAACAGTTACCAACATTTTGTTAGTGGTTCTACCGAAGACTTATTTAAATCTATGGTTCACATTTGATGTTTCTGCTGCAATTAGCCCTCGAGAAACTGAGATTATCCAAACAAAAGAATAATTTTGATTACAAAAGAAACTGAATATGGATAAAGTTTGATTCTTATTCATTTTCTGGTGAATGTAATATGCCTTAATGTCTTTGAGTCATGTGCACATATGCAGGGTATCCCTGGTGGGTCTGCCATCTACCAGCTTTTTTTTACAGAACATGGGTTAGGGGTGTAATTGGTTCAAACTTGATTAAGCTTGAGTTTGATTGAGCTTGGTTTGAATTATCTTTGAGCTTTAATTTTGAGGTCAAGCTTGATTTGTTAATTATTTGGTCAAGACTAATTCAAGTTTAATTTCAAACTAAGCTGAACATGGGCCTAAACAATCAGCTTAATAACTGTAAATCAAGCTTGTATCAAGCTTATTTAATACTTAATTCAAGCTCCATTCAAGCTCAAATTAAATCTTGGTTAAAGCTTGAATTGATGTTAAACCAATGTAAGCAGACAATGTTATAAAAGAAATACTCAATCATAAAACATAAATTTAGAAAAATAATTAAGTATACTATAAATCCATCTTCACTCTATAAAATTTAATATTTTGAGTAAGGTATCTATCAAAGCTTTTACATGGTGTACTACCATCCACTCATGAGTAAGGTATCTATCAAAGCTTTTACATGGTGTACTACCACCCACTCATACACGCATGCATATTCTTATAATCTGTTGAGCCTTATTGGGCCAAGCTGATTGAGCCAGGTTAATTTTTGGTTGGCTTCAAATTAATTAAAATAAAATCAAGCTTGATTTGAGCTTAATTTGTCCTGAACTCAATTGAAGGTTGAATTTTTTGGATCAATTGATAATGCCTGACATGGACCTTGTTCTTAAAAAAAAAAATATAATTGTCTTAGCCCTGGCAAAAAGAATTGCTCAACTTATGCAAATAATAGAAATATTATCTCATATCAATTGCTAGTGTAGGCATACTGCAGCTGAAATTTATCAGTGTCTTGTAGATCTGCTAGTGTGTAAAGCAAAAGGCTTTGAAGCCTGCTTGTTAGAGCTTGAAGACATAAAAATGCACCATGCTCTTCTCCATTTTGAAAACAGACATACTTTTACTCCTATTTTCTGCATGGGTGTCGGCCCCAGCACCTGGATGTATTTTGTATTCTCTAAGTTTTAGAATGCTGATGAATAAAAACTTTGCAACTTGTCTAATTAAAGTTCCATTGCCTATGGATTTTTTTAATAAAATAAACAACTTCCCTCGCATGGATTCTGTTGCACGATATTTTTTGAAATGAAATTATATATTCATCTGTTTATTGACATGCTGAGTTCTGGTAATTTCTTGAAGTATGGATTTTGAGAGCTTGTGTTTCTTGGATCAGCTGACAGCCCTAACATGGACCTTGTTCTTGAAAAAATAAAAGAAAACACATCTTAACTTTGGCAAAAGTTTGCTCACATCATGTAAACAATAGTAATGTTGTCCCATACCAATTGTTAATGTAGGAATACTGCAACTAAAGTGTCAGTGGTCTCTGCTAACTAACATCTTAACCCATTTATCCTCTTTTAGCCTTTTAAGCATGCTTTATGGGATCCATTCTTTTGTGACTTTGACTCAGATTTTCATTGCTTTCGACCCTGTGATACAGACCCGATGCTATGGAAAGTAAAGAATGTTTAATTGGAAAACAAAACATGGTTTTATGGAAAATATTTCAGCCTGTAACATTCTTCATGATGATATTTATGCCTAAGCTTTATCTTATTCCTTAATTATAAAATTTAGTTGTGTAATTTCTTGATGTTCTTGATTCCTTCTTTCTGATGACTAAAATGGGTCAGAGAGTTTTCTTTCTTTCCAGGTTATGTGTTTATGATGGTTGTTTGATATTTGACTAATTTTCTTTGTTTATTGTGTGCAGTGTGAATTTCAAGTTAAAAATGGACACCAATCTCTTTGAAATTGCCAAGTGCAAGACCACTGTCTCTGCGATTGAGGTAGTAATGTAGTATATTCAGATTTCTTTTGTATTTAATCTTTCTCTTCTGTCCTTCTCTGTTGTTTTGGTTGGCTATGACAACTATGCCAGTTGACTTCCATTTCTTAATTCTGGTGTTTTATGAGCACACAAAAATGTATTTTGTGTCTTGTAGGCTGTGAAAGGTACTTCTGAAGCTTGATTCCCCAATTAACTTTATCGCTACTACCGTGTTTTCTCTCCCTTGGTAGCCCCTTTGTGGAAGAAAAGATTTTTGATACTCCATGATTTGTAGTTTTCCTTCATGCATTTAAACACTATATGTGCAATTGAAATTGGTGAAAGCAATCTTTTCAATGGCAGCCCAAAGTGGACAAATGAATTGTTAGGGTCCAATTTTCCATCAATTTGCCTTTGTAACTATCTGTTTCTGTCTGTTATTATTCATATTCTAACTTATATTATATCAAATAGGTACTCTTGTTCTTAATATGTTGAAGCATTTTAGTATTTCTTTTTTAAATGAGTTTTGTTTTTGATATATAAAAAACTCTACATGTTTAAGGTGAGATATTGTTATCACTGCAAACGTGGCTCACATTGAACATCAATCTTATGTGTCTTGAGTATAATGGTTTAAAGGTGGAAAGAGTGGACCCCTTAATGAAAGTTCCTGGAACCGCTGGACTACAATCAATATTAATTATATCTTCCCTGGAGAAAAGAATATTAGTTATATTATCTTACTTACAAGAATAATTATGCTAGCAGGATTGTAGCATATTCAAGTCAATCCACCATGAATGTCGGAATGGTTATGCAATCATCCAATGCCTGTTGAACCTTGAACATTTAAATAGGTACTTTGGTGCTAAAATAAAGCTATTGTAGCATATTCAAGTCAATCCACCATGATTGTCGGAATGGTTATGCAATCATCCAATGCCTGTTGAACCTTGAACATTTAAATAGGTACTTTGGTGCTAAAATAAAGCTATCTGTAGTTCATCTAATGAAATACTAAATACAATGAATTGACTAGTTGAAAGTTTCTGATTAATGCATATATAACTTCATGTGAATGTAACTTCATCTCTTTGACTAAAAGGAGAGAAGATGGATGCAAGTAGGTTTATTACTAGTGTTGGGGGAAATTACGTTTGGGCTAGGAACATCGGGTCCATGGTGGCTGAAGGGATCTATCAGCCACAGCATGGCCATCGATCCAAGACAAAATCCAAGACTTGACTAAATCCAATGGTTCAATAGCATGCATCTCCTGACTGCTCATTGGACCAGCAAAAAGTGACGCCGATCGCTCGTCGTCATCTGAGCAAGGCTCGGTGGGGGCCAACTCCTATATCCAAGGGGTATCAGCGAGTCCTCGCAACTGCTTGGCAGCATCTGAGTAAGGCTTGGTGGGGGCCAACTCCTATATCCAAGGGATATCAGCGAGCCCTCGTTGACTTCTTATCGTCATCCGAGCAAGGCTTGGTGGAGGCCAACTCCTATATCCAAGGAGTATCAGTGAGCCCTTGTCGATTGATTGTCGTCATTCGAGCAAGGCTCGGTGGAGGGCCAACTCCTATACCTGCCCATAAGCCCTCAAGTGGGTATCGACAGCGGCCAACTCCTATACCTGAAAGCATGGTTCGCGGTACCGTCCGGGCCAAGAGCCGGTACGGTTCGTCCCAAAAAACGGTCCGGACACCGGACCGTTGAAAAAAATAAAAAAAAATTTTCCATACCGGTACGGTACGGTATCGTATCGGTACGAACTGCCCGGTTCGGGTCGGTTCGGGCCTGGTTCAGCCCGGTTCGGCCCGGTTCGGGTTGGCTCGAGGTCGGTTCGGTGAGAGGGGTCGGTTCGGGGTCGGTTTGGTGTGCCTTCGTCGGGGCAACTCCCGATGGGGCTTTTTTGCAAGTATCTCCTCCCAGACTGCTACTTGCATCGTCCACTCCACCACCTCCAGCCTTCCTCGGCACTTGACGAATTTCGACACTAACAACTAGGTTGGATAATAATGGAGAAGCTAGCGATGAGATCATGGCTAGACAATGGGGACTTATTTTTATAAAATTTTAGGGTTAAGTAGAATAAAACCAGTCAAATTTAAGCAATAATTTAACCTAGCACTGTACAACATATACTAGTTATTGTACTAAATTTTTTTGATTGATTTGTGCACTTTAAATTTAATTTTCACACCAAATATTTGTTCATTCTCAAGATGTTTAACAGGCTAAATAGCTACTCAACCACCTAGACAAAAATGTATGATGCCTAAATAAATAAATGGTTGTCTGCAATTATTAGATTAATATGTGTTAGGGGACGATCCCTCTCAGATATGGAATACGGATCTCCGTTCAAGATCGCAACGTCGATGCCGATGTTGATACCGCAGGAGGAAAGAGGAAGAAAAAAAGAGAAAAAATAAAATAATAAAATAAAGATAATCAAGATCACATAGAATGTCTAAAAGGCCTATCTTCATGGGGTATGCAGCTTTACTGTAAGAGAAATCCACAAGTACAAGAGGAGAACACGCACTTTAACTCCTACATATTAATCCGTTAACTAGAAGCCTAAATTCTATCCAAAAGGCTCTCAAAAAATACTAAAGGAGACTCTTTTCCGTTATACAATGTCCCTGGCCTGTTTGTCGATTTTTATAGATTCCAAAGATTGAATTTGGATAAAAAATGGACTCTTAAACCCATCAAAATTGCATCCACTACGTACAGGCCCAAAAATGCATAAATAATGTGTATTGCATGTAAAACGAGCATCCCGCATGACGATCGCATGTGAACCATGCACGCTGCGTGGACCACGTTGCGTCTCTCGTGCATAGTTCGTGCTAGGTCTCCTGTGCGTTGGTGGGTCGAAACGAGGTGTCCTAACAACCTTCACCTCTACTTGATGTTCGGCCTATACAACTTTTGTGAGCTTTTGAAAGATCTTGCTTCCATACCCAGGGATAAATGCTTGTTACTCATGGATGGGCAAACATGGGAGTCGAACCAGGCCACTGGATCCTACTCTGTTATGTGCTGTGCTTTGCTTGACCTGAGACTTGCTCGAGAAAGCCTCCTGTAGCAATAAGAACTTTATTTTGTGATGTTGCCTATCGTCCTTCTGAGTCTTGCATTTCGTGTCTAATCCATCTATTCTTGGAGCTCCATTTTGTATTGGACTCCTATCTATAACAGGGACTCTACTTCATATTGGACTTCCTGTCAAGAGATAATGTGCTTCATACCTTTTTTCCTTCAATATAATCATACTGCCGTGCATGACCTTTTGGATTTCATCACCCGCTTTTCACCTATAGTTGCTTGAATTCATTCTGCTCAATGAAATTGAATTCCTGCAAAAACTGGATATGTATCGGATCTCATCCAATTTCTTCACTGTCCCATCATGTATCTTTAAGCTGACTGTCCCGATATTTTTGATCTCACAGCTCGATCTATTTGACAAGTGGACAGAACTCTCTCTACTCTTTAAAGAGTCAAATAGCTTCTATTTGTAATAGATATGATGTGGATATGCAGAATCTAAAATCTATTATAGAGAAGTAGATATCTTATCGGATATCATGAGCGCCTTATTGTATCTGTCACTATTACTATCATCAACCACCGTCGTAGTAGCCTTCATCCGATTTAAGTTGCGGACAATCTCTGACATGATATTCCAACTTGTCGCACTGGTAGCATTTGATCTTGCTCGTGTCCCTTGACTTAGACCTGGATCGCTCATCACATGATCCTCTGTCATTGTCCTTTGCCACCTATACCTTTAGTCACTGTTGAAGCTGATTTGTCATCTGAACTCGAAGCCCGATTTTCTGGTCTAAGAATCTCATTCTGGAGTAGTGCTGCAGTGACCTCTTCCATCTTGATGGTGCTCTTTCCTATTAGAAGAGCAATCGCCAAGGATTCAAAGGATGGGAAAAGTGATGATAGCAAGACCAGCGCTTTGGAGTCTGGTCTTCTCAATTTTCTTGCCAACACTAAGGGGATCGATGAGGATTCTCTGAAAGTTGCTCAAATGCTCTTGCATGCTCTTCCACTTGCTCATTTGCAGTCGGTAGAATTACTTCCAAAGGAAGGGAGCATTGTTAAGTGACTTCGTTATACACATCTTCTCGAGCTTCATCCACATCGCTATTGGGGAAGTCTTGTTAAGTACATGGAACACTAAGGGGATCGACTCACCGTTTGCATCTGAAGCCAATTCTAATTTTTTTCCTCCATGGTAGGTGGCTTTTCCTCACATATGAGAGTGTCGATCAATCCTTGTTGGATAAGTACGTCTTTCACCTTTGCTTGCCATAGGGAGATTGCTTTTCTTGTCATACCGATTGATCTCCATCTTGATTGCATTTTTCTCCATCTTCTCTAACCTTGATCAACATCACTGCAACTCGAACAATTTGGAGTTCTGATATCACTTGTTAGGGGACGATCCCTCTCAGATACAGAATACGGATTCCCGTCCAAGACCACAATGTCGATGCTGATGTTGATACTGCAGGAGAGAAGAGGAAGAGAAAGAATAATAAAATAAAGAGAACCAAAATCATGTGGAATGCTTGAAAGGCTTACCTCCACGGGGCATACAGCTTCACTATGAGAGAAATTTACAGGTACAAGAGAATACGCTCTCTCAACCCCGATAATCAATCTCGCAACTAGAAGTCTAAATGCCACCTAAAAAGCTTTCAAAAAATACCAAAGGAGACTCTTTGCCATCATACAAGGTCCCTGGCCTGCCTGGCCTATTTTTATAAATCCCAAGGGCTAAATTTAGATCAAAAATAGATTCCTAAATCCATCAAAATTGTGTTTACCGTGTATGGCCCCAAAGATGCGTAATCCATGCATATCGCAAGTAGAACGCACGTCGATTGTGCGTGCAGAACATGAACCATGTGGTCACCTTGCGCTCATGCCGCATGGACCATGCTGGGTCTCCTCCCGTGCGTGGTCCATGCTGTGCACCGCACTAGGTCTCCCACGCATTGGTGGGCCAAAATGAGGCGTCCCAACAGTATGTGCATTTTCAATTCAGTTTTCACTCCAAACCTTTGCTCATTCTTTAGATGCTTAAAGAAAGATAACCAGTAACTTAACCCCTTAGACAGAAATATATGATGTCTAAATAAATAAATGGCCATCAAACATATCTGAGATTATCGTTTATGTGCTTGGAGTTGCAAAATAATTTAGTTTTAAGCTTTTGGTGACCATTATTGTTAAGCTATAATCTACTGTCATGTTTTCTATAATATTAAAAGCAACATATTGTCTAGACAAACTCCCACATGGAAGCAAGATAAGCAAAAATTTTATTGCTTTCTCTTCACAAAGGTGCCTTCTGTTGGAATACTTTGCTTCTATATCCTTTGTCAATCTTGTTGGTACTAAGCCACCATAGTATGTGGAGCCAAGGGAGTCATGAATATGCGCCTCTAACATAGTTCAATACCTTTGGGTTTTCGTTCTGGTATACTTTGTGGATTGTAGGAGTATCAGAGATATATTTGTTGAGCACCTTTCCTTCTCCTCACCTCATGCACCCTTGGTGCCACACTTCTCTTCGTTTCTTTTGATTTAAATGTTATTTTATTTTCCATAAGAAAGTTTGGAGTCATTATGTCCTCAATTTGATTGATTTGGGAGAGGACAGGACAAGAAGAATGAGAACCGAGAGAAAACAACAAACAAAAATTGTACTTAATGCTCTCAGCTATGTATAACAGATCTAGGCTGTTTTCTCCTTAAGCATCAGGATTCATGGCCAGAATGCTATTGAAATTTGATTCAGAGACACTTATTGATAAAAGCTTTTTATGGTCAAGCACTTCCATTGTAACTTCTAGAGATATCATATCGAGAGGTACTATTCTCTACCAGAAATTTATGAATTGATAAGCATATGTGGTTATTTCTTTTAGTTGGAAATAGTGATTAGTTTTCAGTTGACTTATGGATACTTGGTGGGTGGCTGGTGTATCACAAGTGCTATAATGTGTTTGAAATTGTAACCGTAAGCACATGGAGTGCAAGGTAGCACATCCAACGAGTATGGATCGATCCTAGGAGGAATTGGATGTTTGAACCAAGGATCGCCGAACTGTGTCGAACCGGCCGGTTCGGGGCGTACTAAACTGGACCGGTGGCTAGCCGGCACAGTTCGGTCTTTGAAATTGGTTCCCATCTATTAAAAATAAAAAAAAACTTTATACCGACCCGAACTGGTCCAGAACTGGATGGAACTGGACCTGAACGGGCGGTTCGGCCGGTTCATGACCGGTTCGGTCTGGTTCGAACCGATTTTTTTTGGTTTTTCCCTGATGGCTACTGTAGCCATGTGGGGTGGAGTGGGGTAATCTTTTGGCCACTCTGTTGGCCTTTTAACAAAACCAACAGAGAGCTCCACAGGAGCTCTCCGTGTGTTATTCCTTCGACTCAACGATGGCTCGAATGGTGATTTTTCCTCCATTTCAAGGCAATCAGACATCCAGAAATTGAAGAGGAATGCAGAATCAAGGTATGTATAGCTTTCCTTTTCCCTGTTTCCCTCTTCCCTCTTTTTTTGTTGAAATTCATGCAAAATAGAAAATCAAGGAGAAATGTTGTCAAATTTTTTTTGTTAGCTATGATTTTAGAGTATGTGGTAGATCTAGGATAGATCTACACAATGATACTATGATCGTGATTTTTTGTTAAGTATATAATTTTTTAAATTAAAAATTAATTTTGGATTAAAAAAATAAATTTAAAAAAGTAATTAGTAAAAAATTATAATTATAAATTATTAATCTGGGGCTTGTAAGTTACTCTCACTATAAATTTCATGTCGATTTATCTAGTTTTGATGCGTCTTATGAATAGTGCTCTGATCTTAAATTGAAGAAAAATTAGCTTTTAATGCATTTCGAGGGTCTTAAAAAATATATGTAGCATGTATGATAGAATCCTATATGAATCTAAGATCAAATTTTTTTTATAATTTTTATAATTTTTTTTAAAATTTAAAAATTTAAAAAATTAGGTTAATAAAGTATTAATTAATAAACATTATTATTGATCTTATAATTTAAATATTCAGGTATGAATCCATCAAGGAGGAAGAAGGATCCGGAGCGCGATATTGGTTGGTTGCATGGAGAGATGCTCTCGGGTCGGCATCATTGGAGGTTTAAATGATGTAATACCGAATTCAAAGGTGATGGTAACAAGGTTGAAGCAGCACTTAGCTGGCGGCTATCCTGATGTATCTGCATGTCGATAGTGTCCACAGGAGGTTCGTTGGTTGATGAAAAAATATTTTGCTGATTTCAAAACTGGGAAAGAAAGTGCAGTAAAGAAGGCAGAGGTGGATCGTAGAGCTGCAGAATCACCTTATTACTCTAGGAAGTCAGAGGGAGCATCTATTCCTTCTGATGAGGAGGCACAGATGAAGGCTGCTATTCAGGCGAGCTTGTATGAGCAGAGGCAGCTAGAGGAGACGGCCAGACCCAGATCTTGTATGAGCAAAGGTAGCTAGAGGAGACGGCCATGCATAGACAGCGATCTAGGCCATTAGCTTTTGAATCGGGATTGGGATCCAGTTCTGCTAGTATTGCAGGAGAGTCTAAGATAGTTTAGGACCTTCTCAATCAGAGAGCCCGTTAGGAGAGGCACCAGCCGTATTGCATCCATGTTGGGAGCATTTGGCAATAGAAGGAAGTCTTCCAAGGACATTCCAGAAGGAGCTACTATTCATGATGTTGATCTATATATCTTTTCTAGTAGAGATTCCAAGTAACAGAGAATTGACACAATGCTGAAAAAGGATAAGAAGAAGGATATGCGACGGGCCATCTCCTCTTAGTTTCATTTCAGTTATATCCCAGTGCATACAGCAGACAATCCATATTATCGTTCTATTATTTCATCTATACAGGCTGCTGGTGCAGGTGTAGATCCTCCAGGATTGAGAGATATCTATGGTCAGCTTCTGGATAGCAATAAGGAGCTAAAAGGATGGATATCCTCTTATCAAAGTAAGTGGCCCATGTATAGGTTGACAGTGATGTGTGATGGTTGGACTGGTCCTACTAGACGGAGCATCGCCAATTTTTGACTTATTGTGATGAAAAGACTTTTTTCAGAAGTCTGTTGATGCTTCAGATCAGGTGCACGATGCCAGTTATATCCTCAGATTGATGGAGGAAGTGATTGATCAGGTGGGAGAGCATGATATCGTGTAGGTCATCACAAATAATTGATCATAGTACAGGGTCGTAGGGCATATCTTGATGCAGTGGCGATCGCATATTTTCTGGATCCCTTGTGCTGCACATTGTATAGACATTATGTTGATGGATATTGGAAAAATCCGTAGGATGCAGAAAATTATTGAGCTAGCACAGTCGATCACTAGATTTATATATAACCACACATGGGTCTTATCATTGATGAGGAGCTTTACAGGAAAAAAATATGGAGACCAGGGGTCATACGGTTTGCTACTAATTACATAGTATTTGATAGTCTTCTTGGCAAGAAAGCAGAGTTGCATTAGATGTTTATCAGTTAGGAGTGGCAGCAGAGCAGATATGCCAGGGCAAATACTGAGGGAAGCAATGTGCAGAATTTAGTGACGAAACAGACATTCTGGCAGCGGGCTGAGAGGATAGTAGAGGCTATCAAGTCTCTATATAAGGTACTTTGCGCCGTGGACTTTGAGAGGTATGTTTAGATGGTTTCTTATATTTCATGATGCAAAGGGCAAAGGAAAAGATCCAGGAGGCAGATCCATCACATGCTTCTGAGTATATCCGGATCATTGATGGATGATGGAGTTATCAAATGAGTTCGGATTTGTATCTAGCAGGTATGTAATCATTTTTGAAGTTCATAAAAATTTAAATTCAATTAGATTTGTACAAGTATGCTTGATTAATTCTTAAAATATGTGCAGCTTACTATCGAATCCGAGATTCCAATACTTCATACCAGACATTGCCATGGATGAAAAGTTTATGTCTGCCTTACGCAATATTATCTACAAGATGGAGCCCAATTCAGATATCGCTGCTATGTACCTAGAAGAAATAAGTTAGGTTGAAATTGTTGAATGATTTTTATTAACATAATTCCAACAAGTAGTACATGATAACAAAACTTTTTTCTGGCAGATGAAATTTTTTATGAAGGGCACAGATTCATTTGGATCCACTGTAGCAATCAGAAGTAAATCAAAGATGAATCCTGGTAGGTACGACTAAGTAGTAAGTGTAATATTATATTCACATTGAATTTTTTATTTTGCCGAATCTAAAATTCTAAATGATAATATCTTTTGCTGTTGCATGGTGGGTGCATTTTGGTGGATCAGCAAAAATTCTGAAAGTTCTTGCAGTCAAGATCCTTTTCCAGACGGTGTCATCCAGTGGATGTGAGCACAACTAGTCTACATTTGGCCTTATCCAATCCAAGTAGAGGAACCGTCTGAAATAGAAATGCCTCAATGATCTTGTGTATGCACATTCAGGAGCAAGTTGAATTGAAATATCCCGATCCCATTGCAAGTTCATATGTTGATGAGGATGAAGATCCAATGATTGGATGTGTCATGAGTCAGCAGCAAGGGCCAGAGTTTGACGAGCCAGGATCGCCTCCTCGACCAGATAGTTTTGAGCTAGTGAGGCTGAGGTGGATGCTGGACAATGGGCAACAAGCCATATTCTTCACAGGGCTCCAGTAGATTCGGTATATCGTTCCTTCCTGCCATCTATTCAGTCCGGAGATAGAGGAAAAGGAAAGGCAGTTGCACCTCCATCGGAGCACTCAGTCCATTCAGATTCAGATACCGGAAAGAGTGGTGATAGTGCTTTAGATGGTGAAGAATCTAGTGATCAGGGAAGGATTGGAGGAAAGGAGTCGCAGCCACCTATTCATCTGATTTACTGGGAAGTCGCAGTTTAGTCATACCACACAGGATGCAGATCATGGAGTACCATCTGGTAGATCCCATGGTGATACGATTCCATATAGGCGACGGGCTCCGCGAGGTCGTTCGGGACACGATGCAGTTGCATCTCTTGCACGTGGAGTAGGATCCATGGATGTATTAAGGTCATCTTCATATTCAGGATCCTTTTACCCGTAGCCACCGGCAGCTTCTGGTCCATATGGTCTGTATGATGCATTTGAGACGTCATCTTCTAATGGTTATTATCCTATGCAGCTCGGAGCATCTTATGGATCTGATTTTGCTGCTGGTATATTTGGATGGGCCCTGCACTGCCATATCATCAGTCTCTGGATAGCTCTTAGAGTCGGGACATTTGCGAGGGATCTGCGATGAGTTATGATCCATCATGCATACCTCTTGGGATGACTTTAAAGTAGTATCATGTTGCCTGGCTGGAGGGATATATTGATCTTTCTACAGAGTATATAAATGATCCCTATATTTATGGACATCGATACTCTACCCGATTTTAGACATTGGTATATAATTATATTTATATGTTACCTTTCACTTTCATTAATTATTGATAATCTTAGTTTAATTATCATTTTATATCTTATTTTAATTAGAATTAATATATTAGCATTTTTTAAATCCTAAATCCTAAACCTTGAAGTCTTCAATCCTAAACTCTAAAATCCAAATCCTAGATGTCCTAAACACTAAATCCTAAATCCTAAAAAAACAAAATAAAAATCTTAAAAATCCAAAATCTATCAACCAAAATCCAAAAAACAAAAAAAAAAAATTTGGACATACCGATTCATATCGGCACGTCCTGCCGTACCGTGCATCGGTACGGTACCGGTATCGTACCATACCGGCCAGCCACCGGTATGGGTCCCGGTATCGGTACCGAGAACCTTGGTTTGAACTATATTTAAACTCTTGCTCAGACGAGCTTTAACGAAAAGGAGAGATTGTTTACTTAATGTTACTAAAGCAGTAAAATAAATGTTTGCAAAAATAAATAATCTAAAGATCTAGGATTCTTAGATCCACTAGACCAATGATTAAGAGAGCCTTTCTATGGTTTCTCTTATGATATCTCTTGATTAAGGTGAAATGCATGAACAAGTATGAATACTAATTAAGAGACTCCTTTCAACTGCTTTTCTTGTATTATCCAAGTATGAATTATGAAGGGGCTTTGACCCAACAATAATCTCTCAAAGTTTTCCACAAGGAAAAGGAAAAATGGATTTAAAAGATTATGAGCCTTTTATCTTCTATCCTCTATTAAATCAGCATGAACTATGAAGGGATTAAAATCCAACGTTAGTCCATCAAGTTTCTTGGCAAGAAGGTTAAAAGAAGAACTCTAAATATTAAAAGTCCAAGGAGAAATCCTAAGAAAAAGTTTTTAATCATGGTCTAGCTTCATCGCAAATTCTAGAGAGATTGCTTAGCCAGATTTGATTTTGAAAATTAATTTAAAATATAAAATAAATGTTATGCTACTTGCTGGAATTTAAATTGCAGAATTTAAGGATTTGTAGAAATAAAATAAAGCATGGAAATTAAACTAACATAATTACAGAAATTAAATTGCAAGAATTTAAACTACCCTAGTGTGGAAATTAAAAATTGCAAGAAATTAAATTGAAACAAGAAGAATAAAATTTCATTGTTAGAATAAAAATTTCTGATTATAAAAAGACTTTTAACTCCTAAGCCATTAGTAGGGTTTGGAGTTGGAAAAAAATAAAAATCTTCCAGAACTTGACAGAGGCTCTTCTCCCCTTAGGTTACTCATATGTTCGAAAGGTGGAAGAAAGTGGGAAGAGATCCCCTCCAAGAGGGGGCATACAGGCCTTTTTATAGATACTAGGGGGAGGAGATGTTTATATTCTTCAGATGTGGGATTAAAGAAAGGTTAAGAAATTTAAATTTTGGTTGAATCTGGCCCCAATTCCTTTTCAAATTTATTTAAAGCCCGCATATAGCTTCTTTGCCGTTTGATCTTGATCATATGTCCCAAAAAATAGCTGATCATTACCTCATCAAGTTTTAAACTCGTCGGATTCGCTTTGAGCTATTGGATCTCGTGAATGGAGTGCTCTTGGCCATTGCATGACATCAAAATTAGCACTAGATTGTGCTTTAATGGCTTCGGCACACCGATAGCAAGGTGAACCATTTGATGGCTTGTGAGACATGCCCTCCGTTGATCAGTGCAAAAACATTGGCTTCCTGGATTGCTCCTTCAATTGCATTTAATCTCCACTGTTGGATCTTGACTAGCTTCATTCATGACTGCATGATGGCGCAAAAGTGCTCTCCCAATTTTTTGAGCCATGATAAACACCGACATCAAAATTTTGGTGGACTACGTGATAGCTCTGGTGGACCAAGCACACGGTCCACCATACACCAGCCGGTTTAAAGGATCGGTTTGGGGTGGTTTAAAATGATTTGTGGATCCATTTTGGTCTGAATTTGGGCCTGCCTTTGGAATGCCATTTGGGGTTTATTTTGAGTCCAATTTGCTCCCAATTTTCTTTCGGAAACCTGCAAATCAAGCTCTTTCTATTGATAAGCCTCTTCTCTGCAAAAGACAAGAAAAAGTATCAATTCTTTAAGGAATAAAGATTGATTAATCTATCAATCAAGGAATACTGAACCGGTACCGGGCCCACAAAATTTGAAAAAAACTACTTTTCTCTTCATGGCAAAATTGTTTGACCTGAATCGGGCACGAACTGGATCTGAACCAGGCTGAACTGTGCCCAAATCGGACGGTATGCACCGGTATGGTACCGCACCGGTATGGTACCGCACCGGTATGGTACCGCACCGGTATGGTACCGTACCATACCGATATATAATAGAATTTTTTTTTTAACGGTCCGGAGTGCCAGACTGTTTTTTATATGTGAATCATACCGGTTCTTGGCTGGTACGGTTCGGTATTCCCCGTATCAGGCAGTATGGTATGTCTCGTACTGGGCAGTACGGGGTGGTACCATAAACCTTGCTATCAATTGATGCTTTTATTGGTATATTTATGCACTTATCATGCTACTTATTCCTTTCTTTTTCATTATGTTAATTGTCATATGGGTACTTGTTTGGATGTCCATTTTGCACGGAAGAAGATGAAGTTGTTAGTCATATAAGATTTGATTGTGTTTGAACGTTTCAAGTTTGTCATTCGAATTACACAATCTGCATGCTATTTAGCTACGGTTTTTTATATGCGAATAATAATAAACCAAAATATCAAATAAAAGTTTCTACTGATTTGGCAAATTTGCCAAATTTCTTCTTTCTTTCTTGTTGTTCAGGTGAGCTCAGATGGCAATCAGTTTGCTATAACATCTCCTGATCGCAGGATACGTGTCTTTTGGTTCAAAACGGGTAAACTGAGGCTTGTGTATGATGAATCTCTTGAGGTAACAGTCATTTCCACCTGAAAGCTGTTTTTTCAGATAATTTATATTCTCATGTTCTGAAATTTTTGGCAGGTGGCCCAAGATTTACAAAGAAGTGGTTCTCCTTTATATCAGCTAGAAGCAATTGACTTTGGGCGAAGAATGGCTGTTGAGAAGGAAATTGAGAAAACAGAAAGTGCTCCACAACCAAATGCTATTTTTGATGAGAGCTCTAACTTTCTTATTTATGCAACTCTTCTGGGTATAAAAGTACGCTCTGCTTCTAGTACTCATAAATAATAGAATTGGAAATCTTAGCCGTTAATCTGCTAGCCATCCAATAGTCTTGCTTTCCATTGTTATCCACGAGCAGCATGTTTAAAATGGGAAGTAATTTGTTTTAATGGTCTTCATTTTAAGTATTGTTTTGCAGCCTCATTATCTTTTCATATGCTTCAACTTGTGTGTATATGCCAAAACAAACAATGGATATACAATAAATCACACATTTATTGACCTTTAAATATTTTTGTGGGTAGTTTCATTTTGTGCCATTTTCTATCTACGAAGTGTTATTTTCTATGTAAAAAATTTATCTGCATTGTGCATCCCTACAAAATGTACTAGAGGGAAATGTATAGTTTTTCCCCTGGTAAACATATTACTTTTTTCTCTTTAGTTTACATAAAAATTCATTATATAGCTGAGATTAATGAGCAATTTGTTTGCAAATTGGAGAGTTTTGCAAACAAGGGTATGTCTGGTTTGGATGTAATAAAAATAGGAATAGGAAAAGCTATGCATGTGGAAATATTTATGCCATGAGTTATTTTAATTTTGTTTGGTTACAATTTCTGTCAAAAAACCAGTTTGAGGTTTGGTACCGGTACGTGAAACGTTGATTTCTGGAACTTCTGGATGAGGTTTCGTGTCTATTAAAAATAGAAGGGTAAATTATGTTTTTAGTCCTTAAACTATATCGCATTTGTTTAAATGATCCTTAAATTACAAAACCCAAACTTTTGATCCCTGATTGTTTCGAATCATTTTAATGTTGCCCTTCGATCAATTTCCAATGACTCTCTCACCAATTTAGTTGTTTCTTGTTGAACCGGTGCTTATGTGGTTATTTTTTGAATAGGTGGCACTGGTGCACTTACCTAGTAAACTTGTAGCACGGTGGCAAGGGAAAACAATTTCCCTATTTCCCGTCGTCTTTTTTTGAAACCCTTCTTTCATTTGCAGTGAGTAAAATCCTACCCCTCCCAATTTCCATCCATAAACCTCCAAGCCGGTGATGGGACTCTCTGAGTACCATCACCCAATATCACCCGTGTACCTTTCGAAGAGGCACACCATGTTTGACTGAATGTATGGCCTCCCATTCATCACCGGGAATACTCCATCCATGTAGTAGGCATTTTGAGGGCAGTCGTTAAGCAGCTCCAGCAGCATCGCCTGGAGCCCCACCCAAACCTATACTCCCTGGTTCCATATACGTCTTGAAGTACCAGGCATTGGTGGGGTCCATGTATGGCATGAATATCTCCGACATGAAGCCCTTGTACATGACCACTCTTCTCCCTGATCTTCGGGTCCACTGTCGAGGTCGTCGATACCCTCAACCTGGCCCTCGCATTCGCCTTCAAATGGAACCCCCACCCCGCCCACTTCACCATGTGTCCCCCCCTCCCCCCCCCCTAAATCTTGGCCCTGCTAGTGCTAGCTACTCTATTGATATCGGGTTCAGCAATTGGATCTTGAGGGCCCTGTTCTAGGCACAGAGGAAGCTGCAGAGGTAGTGGTTCATGGGCTTGTCGGTGTAGTTGAGGTATTTGTCGATGTTGAACTTTGCCTTGGACTCCACCACCGGGAGGGTGTTGTTCATGACATCATCGATGACTGGAACGATGAGGGTCTTCTCGCCCTTTCGGGGCTCCAAGTCACTAGCGGCATCCCAGGCATCAGCAAAGGGGTCACCCTTAAGCTTGTTCTTCTTGCGGGTGCTAACGTCGGTGCGGTAGTCGCCGATCTCGATGACTGAGTAGGAGTAAATAGGTCTGTGCGTGAGTTCGAAGTGGCGATAGTCCTTGTGAAGGTAGTGTGCTTGGCATCCTTGGGGCGGAAGTGCCAGGCCATGTCATAGCTCCGGTTGTCACTAGCACTGGGGATAGGCTTGCCGAAGCGATAGAAGTGGTTGTTTCGGAAGGTCTCGATGGCGGCATGCATTATGACATGGTAGACCTTCGGGTTCTTGCAGTCAATAGGGCCAGCCTTGTCATCGCAGTTGTTGGTGTCATCATCGATTGATATGTTTGAGAGGCGGATGGCGGTGGAGGGGTCGTCATCAGTGGAAGAGGCGTTGAGGAAATCCTTGTTGGTGCGGAGGATGGAGTCATTGGAACGGAAGGTAGCGGAGGTGGAGATGAGGAAGGTGGTGAGCTTGGAGGGGTGGAAGGGGGGGTCATCAGGGTGGTAGGTGGTGGCGATGATGGTGAAGGCGAGGATGCTGAGGAAGAAGAGGGCAAAGCAGAAGTTGCCCACCATCTGGAGCATGCACAAGCTTTATCTTATTTGCCCGAAAGCTCCCCGAGTGGGTCAATAGCGGTTGTGTGTTCCCTTGTATTGTCTATGCACATCCCCTCTACTTTCCGTCGTCATTGTGAAAACCAATGGGGTTGAATTTGATTTCTTTTGGCTTGGTCCCCCTCGCCCTCCATTTATTGTGGGGATCTGGATCTGGGCATCTAAAGCGAGGTGTAGGGTGGTGTTTCTTTCCTTCTTTTCTTTATTTTATTTTATTTTTTTGAAGATGTTGTGATGGAGAAATTATCGGTTGAATCAAGTCCAACACGTCATTTTGGACCACTTAAATCAATAACTGACACATAAGGCCTGACAAAGGAAGGGGAAAATCATCGATGCAAAGGCACCGTGGTTTGCCAAAAAAAAGAAGAAAACTTCTATATAAACCATCCATCTCTAGCTTCCCATGATTTTTTCCTTTTTTCTTACATTATACACTATAGTTTTTCTTTTCATTTTCTTTTCCATTCTACAACTACGACGGAGTGAGGATGTTAAGGAGCAACACTCTGGAATTTATCACACTTCGAAACACTCGCTCGCTCTTGCTCTCCAACGCCTCCAACCTCTCCAATTCACCATCCTTCCACTCCCCCTCGTCCCTCTTCTTCAACGATGAAGATGGTGGCAACGAAAGTTTCCTCAGCGGCACCACCACCCAAAAAGATGCCCTCGACATCGATGCCACTTCCGCTGACGTGGCGGAGGAAACCAAGGAGAGATATGTGGGTGTAATGGGAGGAGTGTGGGAGTTGGGGTCGAGGATGGATTTGACAATGCTGGTGGGCTTGCGAGAGGCATGATAGCAAGATTAGGCAATGAAGGTGAGGACGAGGACCGGGCATTGGTGGGAGTTGTAGCGTATATCCTTGGCCCTCTCTTCCTCGATAGTGAGGCCCTCAATAGGGTGCATGTAGAAGTTGGTGGTACCCTTGGCGGAGTAGCACTGGATCTTGATGAAGCGGCAGCCCTCCTTGGCGCTGAACCATTCGAGAGTGATGGGGAGATAGGCAAGGTCGGAGAGGTGGATGCTTCGGGCCAGGATGGAGCGGTTGAAGCTACGGTTGGCATGGGGGCCCAGATGGAGGAGGTCATGTCATTGATAGTCATGGTGGGAAAGTCAGATGCGGGGACATGGTGGCGGGTGACAGTGCGCGAGGAGAGGTCGACGGAGAGGACATGCAGGTCACCATGGAAGCGGGCAACGACAGCGGCATAACGCGGGGGAGGGTGTCGCTGGGCGCTAGTTGAGGACGGTGGGCTTAGGGTGTTCATCGAGGGAGAGGGAGTTGGATGGTGAGGGAGGAGTGTAAGGAGGAGAAGTGAGGGTAGGAGTGGAGGATTGAGCGGGTGGCGTTGATCTCTTGGATGGTGAGGGGGATGTTGAGGGGATGTTGGACTCATGGTCTTGGGTGGTGGTCGTAGAGTGGGAGGAGGATTAGGTCAAGTGGGGGTGGGATTTGGATTGGATATGGTTCTTGGAGGTGCACCAAGGCGAATAGCATGTGCAGTCGAGGAAGTCAGTCTTGTTGGACGGGGGTAGGGGAGGTGGACCTAGTAGCGGGAGAAGAGGTGGGCGCCGAGGATGAGGAAGAGGAAGCGAAGGAGAGAGGTGGTCTCCATCTCTCTGCTCTCGTGTTTCGGTGATGGGTGGGATAGTGGGAGGGTTTTAATGAAGGATTAGTTGAGGAAGATGACCATGTCGTCAAACTTTTTAAACTTTTTTATTCCTAGTTCAGCGCCGTGCCACTTATTCAAGTTAAACCAGCTACTATGCACCGGTATTGCCAAATAAGATTTCCGGTGAGAGAAAGTCATTGGAAATGGGATGAAGGGTAACATTAAAATGGTTCAGAAATTTTTGGAACCAAAAAATAGGGTTATGTAGCTTAATGACCATTTAAAAAAATACAATATAGTTTAAGGACTACAAACATAATTTATCCAAAATAGAAAGCTGGCATAAGCAATGGCTTTATGCTAGGAAAACATAGCTTATGACAGCCTCCCCTTGGAATAGTTATGGCTGGCATAAACAATTTTAACCAACATAATTATTCCCTGCTTATGCCTGTTTTCTAAAAGCTGTTTTGCGCGCATAAGGTTTATTCCAAGCCTCATGCCTTCTATATTCCCCTAACAAATGCTGCCTAGAAAAAATATGCTGATAAAAAGTTACAATGATGCAAAGGTGAAAAGGTGGGTTAGTGTTAAAATTGGGATAAGTTAGTCATTCATGATTTTTTCTGCCATTTATTCAATTACATATTGCATTTAGTTGAAATCCAGGCTTCTGTGAATATTTAACAAGTCTGGTTCCAGGAATTGTTGAAGACAATATATCTTTTATTTTTAATATAGTGAGACCATTATAGATATGAATTTCCTCCATTCTACGTGTATTCCACCATCCTTCAAGTTAATGAACATATTTCAGTTTCTTATGTTAGGGTTCATACTTCAATTGAATGCCATCTGGTCCTAAAGTTAACATCTTTTTATGTTGTTAAATCTACTCATACGTTTGTACTTGGACCTTGCCCTAATTCTATTCTACTTTTGTTATTCTTATTGACAACATAAACATATCATTTCTATCTTTTACAATTCATTATCTGGTACATCTACATTTCCTTTGTCTTTGGTACATGATTTGAAGCCCTAGTTTTCATCACAATTTTTTGATAGATTGAGTAAATTGGGTGTACTGAGTGTTGGCACATTGAACCATCTTCCAAAGCGGACATAACAACAGTGTACCAAATGGTTCCTGTATGGGGTATGGTATAGAGATTGCGAACTTTGGCAGCTGCTTTATATTTTTTTTGGAATTGTATATATGTAAAAGTCCTATGCAAGGATCGCTGAACCAATACCGGGACCCGTATCGGTCAGCGACTGGTATGGTACCGTACTGGTATGGGTACCGGTCTTGGTGAATTGAGAAAAAATTATCTGCCTCCCACCTCTCAACTAACAACCAAAAAAAAATTGAAAACCGGTTCGAACTAGTCCGAATTGGTCCCGAACCGGCTGAATTGACCGGTTCGAGACCGATTCCTTTTTTTTAAATATTTTTAAAAGGAGAGAACTGTTATTTATAGCCGAACTGGACCGGTTTGGTACCGGTCCGGTTCGAACTGGCCGGTTCGGTATGGTTCGGCGAGCCTTGGTCCTATGCCTTTTAATTTTTGTCTTTCTTCAAGATTTATCTGTTTTTTTTGTTTTTTTGATGGATTACTGCTTCACTTCAGTTTTCCAACATTAAGTTTTTTTTTAAAAGAAATGTCAGTTTTCCAGATAATTTCTTATGGCGTCGAACCATTTGCTCCCACTTCGCACATGATGGTGCTCTTTCTGGTTATTATTGATGCAAGTCATATGTTTTGTCTCTTGTACTTGCTGCTCTTAGCATAAACATCTGTAACCTCAAACTTTTACTGGATGATCAAAATCAACATAGGGATAACTCTGAAATTTGTACTCTTTCTCTTTTCTTAATCCTTTATAAGATCTTAATTTGTTTGAGCTGATTTTGTACTAGCATATCCCATTTTGTTCCTAGTTCAAAATCTTTTTTCTCCATGTTCAGTAGAAAGCTTATATTCAGGTGTGTTTTTTCTGTTCATTACACCCTTCCATGACATGCCGCGGTAAACTTTCCTCATCATATCAATGGCTACAATGCCCCATTTTAATGCAGTAAAATGTGTTTGAATTTTTTGGGGTATAATTTGCTTTAGGTGCTCTTTTTGTTTGATGGATAAAACCTTGCCTGTACCACAAGTTAATACATGCCATCATTCTTCAAGTAATGGCTGGCTGTCACGTGTCTATTCCTTCCTACACCAAGTTAAATTTCCTCTCTCCCTCCATGGTTCGATCATCCGAGGGCCTCGGTGGCCCTCCAGTGGTTTTGGTGGTGGCCACCACCGGTCTTCTCCTCTCCTTCCCTCTCCCCCTTCTCTCTCTCTCTCCCCCCCTTCTCCCTCCCTCTGTTTTCGTTGGTGTTCCAAATTCAATGCCCGAATTGCATCAGTAGGCTGCCGGTATGGCTTAGCATGTCATAAATTGCCTGGTTCAAGATGGTTTGGAAAACCCTGTTTTTTTGCTTATTTATGCATTAACCTATTGATCTTGGTGCCCATAATATATAATGTTACCATTGTAGCTATTAAATTTTTAGGTTTCACTAGAACCTTCTCTCATTAGGTCTTCTGTTGAACTAAAATATACCAAAACACTATTTCATGTATGCAGGAATGAAACTAAAGTGTATTAGCCAGGATAGTGGTGCTTCTATTGTCAGTTTTACAGAGCAGCCATAATCTTATGCCCTCTGAAAGGTGTCTTCTGTGCTTATTTCTCTGGCATAATTTGGCTTTGGCCAGTGATTTGCATAGTTATACCGCAAGATTGGGTTCATAATATAAATATTGACTTTGCTAAAGAATTTGCGACTCAGCTATGGTGAATTTGATATTTAGGCCTAGACTAACTTTTGAAGGTGTTCTCAACATTATGATATGAGTTTAATAACAATGTCTTTTACCATGATATGCGCCAACAGCTGTTCTCCCACACAACTATGTGTCTGATCATTCTAAAGCATATAATTGATTAATGTTTGGTTGTTTTTTCCCTATATCTGCGACCCTTTGTCTTCTAAGATAGTGTCAGAACATCCTGGTATGTCTTACTAGCACTTATAATTCTCTATTAACAAATATGATCAGTATCTTCTTAACAATAATTTTCATTCAGTAGCTTGTTAGATATGGTCATGGTTGTTGTTGAGTGTTTCCTCTTTTGTTGCTACAGATAGTAAATTTGCACACAAATAAAGTTGCCCGAATTCTTGGAAAAGTGGAGAACAATGACAGGTTTTTAAGAATTGCTTTATATCAAGGTGACAAGAGTAACAAAAAAGTTCGGAAGATTCCTACAGCTGCAGCAAATGTCAATGAGTCCAAAGAGCCTTTGACAGATCCTACACTTCTTTGTTGTGCTTTCAAAAAACATCGAATCTATTTGTTCAGGTACTAAAATCAAGGTTTGGCAAATTGACTAAATATTCACTTATTACATGAGCCATCAACAAATATTATTGTGGTCTAGTAGTTGATTATGATACATTTGGAAAGAGAAACTGAAAGTGATGCTGTGAAATCCTGTAAAATGGGTGATTGAGTGGCTGGTGGCTGAATTATATTCCTACATTGATACATTTGTAATTTGCAATTTTGGATCTGGGGTTTTGGGATGGAACATGCCTTGTGCTAAAACATGAATTTTGTTTTTTATAGTGACAATACTGTAATAATATGAAGAATGTTATAGAATTATCTTCTTTTGTTACCAAATTTTAGTTAATTTAACTCCTTGATTGTGACTTGTAAAATCTTTCGATTATGGCTGTATCTTAAACAGCCGAAGAGAGCCTGAAGAACCTGAAGATGCAACAAAAGGAAGGGATGTTTTTAATGAAAAGCCACCTCCTGAGGAGCTTTTAGCAGTATCTGATATAGGAAATGCGGTCACAACATCCCTTCCTGATAGTGTGGTAAGGTCTCTTGTCAAATTAATGGGTTGACTAGTGTAATTTGTATCTACATCCATGCTATGCAATAATAACTTATTTTTGGCATAGCATTTGATATTTCTTTAGTAGTTCTGGATATTCAATTCTTTTGCTTGTGCCTAGATAAGGTAATTTATGTAGTAAGTTCCCTGGATGATGAGTTGAATATTGAACTCGCATAAGGCTCCAATTTCCTTTCTGTATGCTATGATGATGTTATGGATTGTGATTATATATGCCATGATGGCATCACTGATGCTACAATAGCATGTCATGCCCATCAAATGCCTAACAGCATTTTTTATGTTCTCAGGTTTTGCACACATCTCTCGGTGACATTCACATGAGACTGTACCCAGAAGAATGCCCAAAAACCGTGGAAAACTTTACGACTCATTGTAGAAATGGATATTATGACAATCTCATCTTCCACCGTGTAATTAAGGGATTCATGATACAGACAGGAGATCCTTTGGGAGATGGCACAGGTGGGCAGTCTATATGGGGATGGGAATTTGAAGATGAGTTTCACAAAAGGTAATATCCCATCTCTATGGAAGTCAGTGGTTCTGTACAATCTTGTTTCTTATTACCATTTACCATGAGATATCGCTGCTTTTATTCTTGTCATGCTGATTTTTGTTTATTTCAACAATAATATCTCCCCTTGGATCATTTTAATTTGTCTATTTTGATATAGCATCAAAGTTGAGATGGCTGGAAGCGGTAATCTTTGATTTGAAGACATCTTCCAATTTTGAAGTATAATCTGTACCGTCCACTCCAACTTTGATATTTTATGGTTGAATTACAATGAAACTACCGCTGAAGCTAAATAGTGAAACCATGACCATCAAACCCTTACCATTTATTTAAAGTTCAGTGAAGTATATATAAAGACATATATTAGATTTGAGGCATGGAATGGTGCCTTAACAATTAGATCATATTTTGGAACATATGGAATTATCTAGCTGTCCATGCTGCTGAGCTGTTGAAGTGCTGTTAGTCTATATATAATAATTCTATTTTAATATTCTGAATGCTCTGCTGATTTCCTAGTCTATGCTTGTATATGTTTGAGCTGATTGACATCAATTATGAGGTTTCATGCTACAGCTTGTTGCTTTTCTTATGCACTGTAATAACTTAAACCCCTAAAAGTCTTTTCTAAGACAGTGCAAAATTTTGAAAAACAAAGATATTAAAAAATAACAAATACATTCTTTCCGATGACCACCACTATTTTATTGGATAATCCAAGCTACAACACTTCTAAACTAGTCAACATGTCTGCCCAAATAATTGACATGCTTATCAGCGTCAACTTCATATATGATTGTTTTGTCTAGTAAGTTTCCAGAATATTATGACTCTATTTTAAAATAAGCTCTCAATGAATTGGTGCCGAATTCTTAGCTGAAGTAATTTTTTGCTGGAGAAGGAAAACCAGGACCTAAAACTAAGTTGATGGGTACGAAACCCTGCTATGTTGGCTACTGAATTTGAGCTCGGTAGTGGAAAACTTGAGGTATCCTTGTCCTTTAAAAACAAAAGACTGAGAGGAACAGGGATAGGTTTGGTGCAGAGAATGCATGCATATTTAGGCATAGCTTACAAGCCCAAAATGGGGAAAAAAGATTCCTAGGAGAAGTGGACTGAGGGGGTAATCGGAAACCTTATAGGCTACTGGATGGGTAGTGAGACCTGCACTATTAGCTGCACAATTTTTGCTTATGTAGTTCAATTCTTAGAGGCTAGAAGATTGGATTTGACCAAGAGGAAGAAGGTTATATAGATATTGGTACTTGCATTTCATTTTTAAGCATTAATTACAACTCAAAACAGAATTTTACATGATTCCTGCTAGAAAACACCAGCCCTTACACAATTTTCTTTTTCTAATTAAATATGTAACTGAGTCAGAAAGGTGGTTTAGAATGATTTTATGGGTCCAGCTAGCTAGAGTTATTTTTATAACTTTTTTATTTGGTCCTTGCTAACTAATGAGTCCATAATTACAGATCTTGGGGATGATAACAAACTCTTTTTTCCCATTTGCTGTCTTGTTCAATCATTTAATTGTTGCTTCCTCAACTGTTAATTATGAATCCAGCACATATCATATCGTGATGCAGTTTTCATGGAATTATGTTTTGCAAGCTTGAAATGATTTGGCTGTATATCTCACAAGACAGTCCTGCCATGGAATAAGTCTTAGATCCGGGTCAAAGTTATAGCAATAAACTTCAGTAGGAATGGTGAGATGGGATTTATAGATGTCTTCCATTTCAAAGGCTGGACTATGTTGAAATAAGTGAGGCTTGCTATTAATAGTACTTTATGTTTACATTTATGTTCTCAATTTTGCATGCTTATTCCTTTATTCATTTTCAGTATCACTACCATTTGCATTGTCACCTCGGTGTTTTTGTTTTATGGTAATTCTATTTTGTTAATTACAATTGTTATAATAACTTATATTGAAGATTTCATTCGCATGCCCTGTTGATGCATGTTTTTGTGCTTGCAGCTTGAGGCATGACAGACCTTTCACAGTATCAATGGCAAATGCTGGGCCAAATACAAATGGTTCTCAGTTTTTTATTACCACCGTGGCCACACCATGGCTTGACAATAAGCATACTGTTTTTGGCAGAGTTGTAAAGGGGATGGATGTTGTTCAGGTACGAATCGTGTGCAGTATCTTAGAAATCTGTGTGTGGGTGGGTGGGAATTTTGCCTCCATTTGCTGTCTGCTTGAATCTGATGTTAATAAACAGCCAATAGAGAAGGTCAAGGCAGATAAGAATGGCAAACCATTTGTGTGTGTGTGTGTGTGGGGGGGGGGGGGGGGGGGTGAGTGGGTGGGAATTTTGCCTCCATTTGCTGACTGCTTGAATCTGATGTTAATAAACAGGCAATAGAGAAGGTCAAGACAGATAAGAATGACAAGCCATATCAGGAGGTCAAGATCTTAAATGTTACCATTCCCAATCCCTAAACTTCATGCTCTTTTCCGTTGACTATAATGGTATGTGTTTCTCCAAGTCTGTTGTTTGAAATGTTGGCTTGTGAACCTATTTCACAAGATAATCCAATACTTTTCAATTTTCTATATGGTTATAGTTTATATACTCAGGCAATGCATACATAATTTTTTAAAGAAGGAATGTAATTGTGTCATAGTTTATTTCTTTGTTGGTCAAGCGTGAAGGATTTCCATTGGTAGTTGCACTGGTTAGAAGTTTTGTGGATAGGCACCGAATTCTTATCAGGTTCTTGTTCACACAATCTCATTATCATGTCTTGATGTTTATCATGTTGATGCTTAACTAGATTCGAAGCATTATTTTCTTCCTGCACCATGATATTTCAATAAATGAGAAGGGTGCAAGTGTAGGATGACATGAATGTTGGGTTACGGCTGCATAGCGGAAGATTGGATTTCAAAATTTTAATCCTTGAAATCCTAATCAACCGAAATCCTAGATCCAGGACTTCCTTGATTATATCAATTAATAGGACAAAATATTAGAAAATAGAAGAATACCTGTAACGTTAATATCCTTTATTCCACTAGGCACACAAGTGTATGCCCTCCAGAGGTAATCCATACAGGAAATGGATCAAGGAAGTACTCTTTCTTGCTCAACTCTTTCCGGCAGCCTTTCTTCCTGTTGCAGCCTTTCTTCTTTTCTAGGATCTTTTTCCTTTCAAAGAGTACTTCAAAACCTTTCCGAAAACTCTCTTACTATTTTATTATCCTTTCTAATTTTCTTTCTAAGTCCTTGTCTTAAAATGGTAGACTTGTCTTAAAATAAAAGACTTGTCCTAAAAAGCGAAGGAAGAGAGTTATCAGGATAAACTTTGGATGCTTTGGTTTCAATTACCGAAGCCTTTAAATAGGAAGAGAGGAGGTGCTTAAAACACCCTTTCATCAGTCCCTAATATGATATCTAATATATTAGATAAGACCTTTCATGCAGAAGGAGTCTCTGGCAGAAAGGTGCAAAGTGAAACGTTTCATTAATATTTTGCGTCAAGAGTTGCTTATCGCAACTCTTCAGAAAAAAAAATTTGATAATTAGTCTTTAATTTCAGAATTAAAGATTTGGTTCAACATCCCAATAGGTATATAAACTAGAGAGGCTTATCTAGAAAAAGGTGATTGATAAGCAGAACTCTAGTCCATCCCATGTGTCATATATTTCAAGCATCACATCCCTTCCTGAAATCATGCCCATAATTACTTAATTTGATTGGTCAAATCCAGTCCAAATGGGCGGGTATTAGATAGGATAAAGGCTAAAGTTTATCACCAAAAAGGTGATTTAATTGCAGAAAGACTCTTGGTCCTATGCCCCTTAATGTGTGGACACGCCAATATTGGCACCAAGAGTCCTAAGCTCTTGGGACTCTTGGTTTAAAACATGGATAAAGGTTATAAAATCAGGGTAAATCCTAATTTGGCTATCCCACTTAAGGCTCAATCCAATTTAAGCCCTACTCAAATTAGTTAGCCCAAATAGCAGGCATTTAAACCCAATCTAATTTAGGAGTTAGGCTAGCCAACATATGCTAGATGTTAATGAGCTAGCCAATTAGGATCCTAATTCTAATAAAAATACAAATGACTTCCTTGATCAATTCATTAATGTGTGTGATCCTTTGGCTCCTCATCTAGCCAGCAGTAGGTTTAGGTTTAAATCGATTTAGTTCGATTAGAAATTAATTAATCGAATTAGGTCAAATCGAGCTAATCTTAGCTGTCTATTTGAACCATCTTTCAAATTGACTCATGAATTCAATCAATTTAATTCATGATAACCTACAAGACATGATTAACGTCAAGCAACGTGCCATGCCTATCCAGAAGATGAGGAATTTAGTAAAAATTATCAAAATACTCTTCAGTGGCAAGTTATCGTGTAATTCAATCCTTCAATCTTTCTTTATCCCGAATAAGTGGTGGGTATGGAAAATTGTCAAACCCTCATACTTTATTTATTCAAATCTTAAATCATTAATGAAGACTTGACCGATGAAAGTTTAGAAATCCTTTTGTAATTTCATTCTAATTTTGATCAAAGACTTTCTGAGTCATCATTTAATAAGATTACATGGGATAAATACTCTTACTAGGATGGATCGATTCCTTGTTGACTTATAACCTTCATATACAATTCACCATATTCATTAATATCTCATACATGTGTAAGTCATTAATGAGTTGAACCAAAATATGGATTCATGTGTACAAGATATCATGGTGATCTCAGGTCTAAGGATTACTTACACAACTTCTACCAAGAGAATTATCTTTTGACAAGTAAGACTTTCATAAGATGTTCTCATGATGGATCAATTTAGTGAACTCATATCCTAATGATCATCCACATCCTTGTATTAGTGTCCATACGCAAGTGGTCGTAAGACCAACCACTCTCTCCATCGAGCATATATAGAATGTGTCGGTCTCTCCAGAAATATCGATCTCTGACTCGATAATTTTATGACCAGGAATATTTTAAATTATGGTTTATAAGATCTTAGGTCTCACTGTTATGAACTCCATAATCCTAAAATCATTGTCCTAATATATGGGGTTCATTATATTCTTAAAATAATAAAGTATAAGACATGGCATATGATGAAACAAAATGCCTTCTATTAATATCATATATGACTCGGGAGAATTTTATAAATAAGTCCCCATTTCATAAAAAATATGATTGGCTTTTAGGACACTATTCTTTCAATTTTTCACTTGCACTAAAGACAATCGTCCTTGTATTTAATTCCTAAACAATTTAAATGGCGATCAAATTGCTGTAGAGGAAGGGTCTTAGTGAATGGGTCTGCTATGTTCATTGTATCTACCATTCTAAAATCATGTCGTCTTTCAATGATTTCATGAATGAGATGGAAGTGCCTTTGGATGTGCTTGGATTTTTTATGGGACTTAGGTTCCTTATGCTTGTGCAACAGTTCCTGTGGTAACAAAGTTGCATCGACTATTGTATTGTAGGAACTACATCAAATTTTGAGATGAATTTCTTCATTCAGACAGCTTAGCGGTTTCACCAGTAGCTATGTATTTTATCTCAGTAACTGAGTCAGCTATAGTTTGCTTCTTGATACTTTTCCAACTCACTGCATCTTCATACAGAGTAAAGACATACTCTGATATGGATTTACTATCATCTAGATTTGATTGAAAACTAGAGTCAGTATAGCCTTCTAGGTTTAAATTTGATCCTCCTTATATTAGAAAAATATCTTTGGTCCTTCTAAGGTACTTAAGAATGTTTTTCATAATTTTTTAATGATCTTTTCGTGGATCAGCCTGGAATCTGCTTGCTATGTCTAAGGCATAAGCAACATCATGCTTAGTACATAACATGGCATACATGATTGATCCTACAGCCAAAGCATAAGAAATCTTACTGTTTCTTTTCAGGTGTCTTTGGAGATATCTTCTTAGAAAGATGTATGTCTTGATTCATGGGCAAGTAATCCCTTTTACTTTCTTCTATATTGAATCTTTTCAATACTAAGTTAATGTACCTAGATTGAGATAAGTCGAGCATCCTCTGAGATCTATCTTTATAGATCTTTATACCTAGTATATAGGATGCTTCTCCCAAATCCTTGATGGAAAATTGTTTTGATAGCCAAGCTTTGATCGATTACAACATTGAATATCATTCCCAATGATAAGTATGTCAAACAATATTAAGAAGATAATGGCACTCCTACTTGTCTTCTTATACATGCAGCATTCATCCACATTTTTGATAAAACCAAATTCCTTGATTGTTTCATCAATGCGAATATTTCAACTCGTCAATGCTTGCTTTAATCCATAAATATATTTTTAAGCTTGCATACTTGGTTTGGTCTTCCACTTGAGACAAACCCTTCTGGTTGTGACATATAGACTTCTTCCTCAAGATATCCATCGAGGAATGAAGTCTTTATATCCATTTGTCATATTTATAATCGTAGTATGTAGTTATAGCAAGCAAAATTTTAATGGACTTGAGCATAGTTATTGGCGAAAATGTTTCATCATAGTCAATTTCATGTATTTGTTTGAAATCTTTTGCCACTAGCCTAGCCTTGTAGGTTTTTACTTGGCCATTTGCGCCAATCTTCCTTTTGAAGATCCATTTGCACCCTATCGGGTTTACTCTCTTAGGTGGATCAACCAAGGTCCAAACTTGGTTGGAATACCTGGAGTCAATTTCAGATTTCATGGTATTAAGTCATTTGTCAGTCTTTATTCTTGATAGCTTCTATATAGGTCAAAGGATCATCATCTTGAATGATGCTGGCTTCATTGTCATTTCTAATGATAAAGCCAAATATGAGAGGTGCATCCCACACTCTCTGACCTATGAAGAGGTGTGTGTTGTGGTGGTACCTGATTAATAGGTACTTATGGTTGAGGAATTTGAGGTTGATTGTTTATAGGAGTAGGTTGCTGATCTTGTACTTCATTAAGTTCAAGTATCCTCTCACTGCCTCAGATAAATTTCTTTTCTAAGAAAGTGGCATGCCTACTGACAAAAATCTTTTGTTCAAGAGGATGATAAAAGGGTATCCAATTCCTTGAGGATAACTTATGAACCTACATTTATCAATCCTAGCACTCAGCTTATGTCCAAATACATTTTTAACATAAGCTGGACTATCCTAAATCTTAAGATATTTATGACTTGGTCTTTTGCTTCTCCATAATTCATATGGAGTGCTAGCTACTGATTTTGATGATATTCTGTTTAGTATATGAGTAGCAGTCTCTAGGGTATAATCCTAGAAGGATACAGGAAGATTAGTGAAGCTCATCATGGACCTTATCATGTCTAACAAGGTATGATTTCTCCTTTCTGGTACACCATTTAATTGTAGTGTATATGAATGTATCCATTCTGAGAGAATGCCTTTGTCCTTAAGATGATCAAGAAATTCACTTAATAAGTATTCTCCTCGATCTGACTGAAGGATTTTAATACTCTTTCCGGTTTGTTTTTCAATCATATTTTGACTCTTTAAATTTATCAAAGGCTTCAAATTTATGTTTCATAAGATACACAACCAAACCTAGATAAATCATCAGTAAAGATGATAAAATAAAAGCATCTTCCTCTGGCTTGAGTTGACATGGGTCCAAATACAACTATATATATATATATTAATCCTAATAACTCAGTTGCCCTATCTCCATGACCAATAAATGGAGATTTGGTTATTTTATCCATGAGACATGATTCACAAGTTCCTAATGATTGATAATCATAAGGATCAAAGAATTTTTCTTAGTATAACTTGTTTATCCTAGACTCATTAATATGATCTAATTGATAATTCCAGAGAAAGGTGACATTGACATCTTCTCTCTTTTTTTATTTTTAATAAGTAAAACTTTATCATTGAGTGAAAGAATTAAAAGACTATTGACAAATAAACTAGTTCCAAAAAACTTATTAGAATGAGAAATAGAGCATCCACTGCTTTTTATATTAATTTCAAAACCTTGTTCTAATAACGAGGGTACAAAAATAATATTTCTAATAATATTTGGAACATAGTAACAGTCTTTCAATTCTAAAATTTTGTTTAAATGTAATAATAATTGATAGGTGCCTATAGTTTCCACTTGAATGGGTTTACCACTCCCATCATAAAGCTCGAAGTCACCCTTCTTCAAGCTCCTAATTCTGTGAAGTCCATGCAAAGACTTATATATATGAGACTCACATGCGGTATCTAATACCAATGAATCAGAAACTGAAGTACTTAATGACAAGTTAGTTTGTATCATGTACAAACCTTTTGATGCTCCACCAGCATCAGGCTTAGACTACTAAGATATGACTTGCAGTTCTTTCAGTGTCCCTGTTTGCCGTAGTGAAAACAGGTTCCATCAGTAGAAGGCTTCTTTGCCTTCTTTCTCTTCTATATGCTTTTCTTAGGGTTCAACTTTCTCTTTGAATCCTTCTTCATTACTGTTTTCTTTCCATCAATAAGAAGATGAGCCTTGTCTTCTTTAAAATGGCTCTTAGCTATTTTAAGCATGTTAAGCAGCTCAGGTAATGAAAGGTTTAGTTTGTTCATGTGATAGTTTATGGCAAACTAAGAGAGAATCAGGGAGTGATTGCAGGATCAAGTCCTGATTAAGCTCTCCATCCATAATAAATCCTAATTGACCTAATCGAGTGATTAAGTCAATCATCTTTAGTACATGGACTTGAACGGACGAGCCCTCACTCATACATGCTCAGAACAACTGTTTCGATATTTCATATCGGGCAGCCCTATTTTGCTCACCATAAAGCTCTTCAAGATTGAGCAGTATGGACTGAGACTCCATTTCTTCATGTTGTCTCTACAATTCATTGCTTATAGAGGTAACATAATGCACTTGACATTTAAACTGTCATTTTGCCACATTTTATGTGTGACCCTTTTCTCCTCCGAAGCATCATCTCTAATCGAATTTGGATCAGGAGAATTGAGGATGTAGGATACCTTCTTCTGAGTTAAGACAATTCTTAGGTTCCTTAGCCAATTCACATAATTAGAATCGGTCAACTTATTGGCATCTAAAATATCCCGCAGTAATAAAGTAGAAGCCATAATATTAATCTATATAAATAAAGAACAATATATAAGCAGACCACTCAAGATGATATACACAACTAGATAAGGACTTATCAATCTAATTGTCTCCCATTATTTTTCTACAAACATCATAGCCCTTACCTATGGTAAGCAAGAAACCCTAACATGATTTCTTTAATGGGGTTGAGATCCAAATTTCTCATAAATGTCTTGTATCATACAATAAACATTTATGAGTTCAAGGATAGGAATTTTTCTTTTCCAATTGTAATCTATGCAACTCTCAACATGACAACTGCCTTTAACACACTTATAGCCTTGGTTACACAACAAACTATAATATTTTAGTTTAGTTAGATCCTTCATTTTCAGATAGTCAATGTTTGAATAATGTTGCCCTTGTGTTACAAAACAAAGCAACATCATCAATCATGCTATAAAGTATTAGATGCACTAAAACAAATTTTACATCAAATCCTAGAGTAGGTCTTGTATTTCACAATAAACCTACTATAGTTTTTGACATAAATTTGGCATAGTATGAAGGAAAGTAATTAGTAGTATTTTAATCAATTAATATTTCCAAATCAAGGTCTAAAAATCAATCGAATTGGCCAGGTAAGTGGGAAAGAGGTGGAAGGCCCCTCATGCTTGCCTTAGACCAAAACTTTTGGCCAGGTAAGCAACGGATTCAAATAAAAATCTCGTTCTCTTTTCCTTCCCAGAACCACTTTCCTAGATACTAATTGATCAATCAAACCCTAAATGGATTTGCATTATGATTTTATAACTCTATGACTAAATATTTAAAAAGGGCTTTTATGGTTTCATGCACATCCTAATATTATAAACTATCTAACAGGCATACCACAACATCATATGTGCCAAGTATGTCATCTTTCTAGGACAACCTTACAACATAGCAGACATCCATCGTTATGTTAGGATAACCTTATTTCAGAATGATGATTGAATAATCTAAACATATCTCTATGTCGATTAGGGTTTAAGTAAAACCCTAATCAGTGGCATACATCAATCAACATATGCTACAACTATTATGCTAGAAATAATCATTCAAACATTTAATTGACTATTAATTGAATGAATCAAGGTGGCTCTGATAGTTAGGTTACGGTTGCACAGCGGAAGATCGGATTTCAAAAGTTTAATCTTTGAAACCCTAGTCAACTGAAATTCTAGATCCAGGACTTCCTTGATTATATCAATTAACAGGACAAAATATTAGGAAAGAGAAGAATACCTGTAATGCTAATATCTTTTATTCCATTAGGCACACAAGTGTATGCCCTCCAGAAGTGATCCACACAAGAATTAGATCAATGAAGCACTCTTTTTTTTTGCTCGACTCCTTCCAATAGCCTTTTTTCCTTCAGCAGCCTCTTCCAGGATCTTTTTTTTTTCCGAAGAGTACCTCAAAACCTCTCTTATCATCCTATTGTCCTTTCTAATTCTCTTCCTAAGCTCTTGTCTTAAAATGGTGGACTTGTCTTAAAATAAAAGACTTGTCTTAAAATAAAAGACTTGTCTTAAAATAAAAGACTTGTCTTAAAATAAAAGACTTGTCCTAACAAGAGAAGGAAGAGAATGAGATCAGTTCCTGATTGCTGTACATGGTGTAAGTTTGCCTTGGGTGGCTTTGTCCATGCCATTTTGGCTTATCAAAGTACATAATGTTAATGACATATTCTCTTTTCTGAAGGATTGGCAAGTTTCGACACCACAAAAAAAAAAAAAAGAAAATCCACCCCCAAAAGTGCGAAATAATGAGATTTTTTTCTTTGATAATTGGTTTGGTATGAGTTATCCAAGGCCAACCTAATTATAAATGGGAAGGGTAATTCAATAGGGCGCCATAGGTTGAATAAACCTTTAAAATGCATCATCTGAATAATCTAGTCAAAGATTGATTCGGATGATTAGTAAGGCAGCATGATTAATAGTTATAAGAGAATAAAGAGCACTGCAAATATGAAGTGACAACATGTTTAAGATTAATTGTGTTTTCTTTTCGATTGCTTTCTCACATTATTTGAATGCCAACTCTAAATCTCCTATGTTTGGTCATATTTTATTTTTACTAAGGTATGCAACTGACAGGTGAAATAATATTTCCCTGGCCGGTGGCTATGTGCCCATCAAAATAAATGGGTTAGGTATGGATTTATACTTCTCAACCCTATTATAAATGGGTTGGTTCTAGGTTAAAGGTTTTTTCAACCTGACCCAAGCTGACCCAAGCTTGAACAATTGCTACCCCTAGTTTGAAGTGCAGCATAATTTGATTGACATATAACTAACTCCAGCATGGTGGATATCTAACTTGATGGCAGATCCTTGACATCATTTTTTTTGTTGAATTGTTTTGGGAGAGGGTTACATACATTTGGGAGTATAATCAGTGTATGATTTGCATTTTTCATAAAATAGGCAATAAATTTCTCACTGGTGAATTAAGTCATTTGAAAGCAGGAAGTATAGCTACTCCATGCTGGTCATGACCATATTTCTGTGAAGTGCATAACTGGCACTGTTGGATATGGACTTGATATGTGTCAGAGCCAGCACATAAATATCATAATTTTTTTTAATTAAAATGATTTTTGATCTTTCTGGCATATGTCAAGATACTTTTGGACTCGTGGGTACTTGTATGATACTTCAGAGCTGCTAGTGGTCCATTTGGCTCAGGCTAAGTATGTGTTTGACATGGATCTCCCAATAAAATAAATGAAAATTCAGCTTGCTTTCCTCCTCTCCCATGCAGTAGTTTCCCATACCCTGATTGAGAGAAGGGTGGAGAGAGGAAGCGAAGAATAAGAGTGAAACAGTTGCTGCTGTCAGATGCCAACCCCCTTCCTTTTGCTTTGTTCATTCTTCCTGCAAAACCTTTGTTTCACCTCATTCTCCTTGAGGCATGCTTGACACCTCTTTTCTCCCCCTTTGGTGCTGGGTTGTCTTCCCTTTGATCTTCATTAGTCACATGATGGGTGAAATTTGTGGTACAGCCAAAGGGTTGAAGAAACTCAGCAGTTCCTCCTACATTTGCTGCATTTTTTTTGTTATCTTGCTGCATTTTCTTTTAGGACAATTAAATGCTTGCTGCATTTTTTTTTAGGACAATTAAATGCTTGCTGCATTTATTTTTATTAATTTATATATGCTTCTTGCTTTTTTTGCTGTGTTTATTTTTATTTTGTTGCCAAATTCGTTTTATGGGGTGACCAAATGTGTGGTGAACATTTTGTTATTGATTTATATGTGCTTACTGCATCTATTCTGCTGTTTGGGTAGTATATTAACATAGATATTTGTGTATGTGTTATCAGTGTATATGGTATATATAACCATATCCAAGCTGAATCATATCTTGTTTTTTCAAGATTTGACATATTGGTATATCCTTATTGTCTTTTTTGCATCCTATACATAATTTGTTCTTCCTTGGTTTAATATATTTCAAAAATATCTAGATAAAGAAGAAAGGTAGGCTGCCATGCCTTGCCTTCTCATGCCAAAATCCCAAGCCATATAATTTGCTGCCATGTCCAAGAAAATCGGGAATAAGAGGGATAATGGGACCCTTCCAGTTACTCAAATAGACTGTATACTTCCCAATATACTGTCTGAGCTGATCTTGTTGGTATCTATTCTTTCCTTATCTACCTACCTCAATCTCTCTACCCATGCTCCTTGTTGCCCGTCCCAGTTTGTGTTCCCACCTTCCTCATTCTCCATTCTATCTCCTTCCCATTCTCCTCTCTCTTTTTATCAGACCCACAATGTTCACCTATTCAACAACCAAAAATAAACCATAAAGGATGGGTCTAAGATATTCCAAACAGCAGTATGTTTGGAGGGGGAGGAAGAGAGAAGTCTTCTTAAGCTGCTGTTGTTTTTTTCTTAATATTTGGCTAATTAAAATATGAAGTATTCAATACTCTTTGGACTTTGGATAGTTGTTCCTTTTGAAAGTCAATCTTCTACCACCCCCTGTTGGTCTTCTTCCAGTTTTTTTTTGGCTTCTGCTTCATCTCCTTGATGTAAAGAGGCTGATGTTGCCATGGCTCAGCTGCATTAAGGAGGTGGATGAGATGAGTATTTGTGCTTTGGTACTACCACTCATATGTCAACTTTTTCCAGTGAACTAGAAAACACAATGATCAAGGGGAATTAAGGGTAATATAATTCTTTACAAGAGAAACTGGATGTACCTGTTGTATAGGGCATGGTCAAGGGGGATGTAGTGTTAACTGCTAAGAAATGCGTCTGTTGTTGGGGCGGAACTATAAATGGCTTGATGACATATTCATGATTGGTGTTGGAGCTTCTCATGGAAACACTGAAATTATAGCTCTTTGTTTGAATTTGGTGACCTTGTGCTTGAGTCACTAAAAACAGATCATGTTGGGTTTTCTATTTATAGTGGGCCCCCAGCTTTAATGTAAAGCATGAAAGTTTTTCCAGCCCTCATAAGGATTTTGTCAAAATGCTGCCACTGTGGATATTTAGATGAGAGCACTAAAGGTTCTCTTGTTAGTGCCCAGTGGTAACCAAACTGAGCTGTTTCTTTGGTTCTCTTGGTAAGTTTGTGGGCCGAAGGTATTTGATGATCATATTCCTCTGACTCAGTAATGGAGGAGGGCATGATGTGCGGGTTTTATGAGGTTTACCAATAGAGATTTCTCTCGAAGGTGGTTGCGATCTCATGGGTTTCAACTCCAGCATTTAATGATTATATTCCTCCGACTCAGTAATGGAGGAGGGCATGATGTGTGGGTTTTATGAGGTTTACCAATAGACATTTCTCTCGAAGGTGGTTGCGATCTCATGGGTTTCAACTCCAGCATTGCAATAAGGTTTGAATGTGCAAACTAGTTTGCGCTGCTTGATGCTGAAGGCTATGGAATAAGTGCAGTGGATCCTGGGGTATGGTTTAGTTCCAAATCCTTTAAGAGTAACCTTGGTGTCATATGATGCATTATTCTTTTCTAGGGTTTATTTATGCTATAGAGCAAAGATTGCTGAACTTGTACCGGGATCCATACCAATCGTTGACCGGGATGGTATGGTATCATACTATATTGTACCAGGTTCTGTGAAATTGAGGAAAATCCTTTCCTTTTTCATGACTACATTGTTTGACCCGACCTAGATTGAATTGGACGAAACTCACCGGTACAGTATGGTATCATACCGGCTCGGTTTGAGGGTTTTTGGATGGTCCGGGGTTTTGGACCATTTTCCATGATCGAACCATACTGGTATATCCCGAGCAGCCCGGTTCGGGATGGTTCCGAATAGAGAGCCTTTGGGTTGTGAGGCTTGCATGAGTCTTTTTTTTCTTTTTTATTGAAGAAGGGTGTCACCATATGGGCTCTTAGTTTGAGATTTTTTTTCTTTGACAATGAATGTAGGCAAGTTACATCTCGCTTGTCTCTTTTTCCTTTTATTTTTTCCTTTGTTTTTTGTCTTTTGTTTCTCTTTCTCTTACCTGTCCATCTTCTGCTTGTAACAACTATACCAGAGGTCCTATAAAGTTCCGTTGAGGGTTGCAACATGGAGAGTCTAGGCATGGCTCTATCCTAGATAATAACAAGACTTGCTAAGCTTTGATTCATCACATTTTCAATCCCTTTAAAACTAATTTCTTTCTCTACAAAACATATAAAAATATGCCTTTCTTTTCTATTTTTTTGTTCATTGGAGAGGTGTCAAATGCAGTGGCTAAATAATTTTCCATGGGTTAATTATCAGGAATTCATTAGACACCACAGATTAATATATTACTCTGATACAACTCTGCACAATATTAGTAACCTAAGAAACATTCAAGCAAAAATATATTCTCATGAGAATAGGACCCTGGCCAAGTGTCTGGTGGCTGCTAGAGTCCAGGGGTGCATGGCCAACGATCCATCGGAGAGGAAGAGGGCACCTTGTTGGAATGTAGCACACGTCTGCAAGTGCGCACACATGCACACGTATGCTTGGGTGTGGGGGGGGTGCGGGGGGGGGTGCGGAGAGGGAGGGTCGTCTTTGGTCGGGTTTGCATTAGAACATGGAACTGTCAGTTGTGGACCAAATCTGAATGTTGGTGTTAAGAGAGCTTCATTAAGGCACTTTGGGTCTAAAGTGAAGCTTTCCTGGACAGAAAAGCCTCATAGGTATTAGGAGAGAGGAAGCAGAGGCCATGGAGTTATTTTTTAACCGGAAAACACTTTTTTGTTCTTTTCCTTTTCTATTCCTTCCACAAGGAGTTGGATTTGAGGTGGGTCATGTGGTAGGCCATTGGCTTGGGTGGCTGATCTAGGTGGGAGATAAAGTGAGTACATGATTGAAAGTAGGGAGGTACCTTGATCCAACTGAAGGGTGCACAAAGGGATGGTGAGCGGGATCAGAAGATATATGCAATTCTCCAAAGCCAGGATTTTGTCCCCTCTCTTGACTAGAATGGTGAAGCCTTTTTCTTACTATTGTTGCACCAATAAGGTTGTTACAGTGCTAGTCAATTACATTTAGTAAATTTGTAAGTGTTTACTGGAAGGGGAGTTCATGATTAAAATTGTTGTAGATGTCAATGAAGCTTTATAGAGCAGTGTTGTGGTGTACTAATAAGGGCACATGGAGCAATTTTCCCACAGAGCATGCATAGGAGAAAGCATGATAGTTAACCATTTCATCAAGTCTAACCCTCTTTTGCTTAGGCTGGTACTAAATCCTAGACTGGTGATGGGTTCCTTTCATCTGACATAATTAAGATGATCGAGATGCGCCTGGCCGCCTACAAGTCACTAAAATGAGTTTAGGATTTTAAGAGTACTTGAATGCCGGTAAATGTTCAATTAAAATTTAAAAGTATCATACATGTTATCATTGCTAGTTCTTGCCCTGATGTCGGAGGTCGCTGGAGAGGTGGCGGTTGTAGCTATACCTACATGAAAGCCTTGGTTGGAGGCGGGTCCGATGAGGACCCTCTGATGCTCAGGTCAGATGGCAAACAACGAAAAGGAAGAAAGAAGAGTGAAGTTAGGAGGAGATATATGTAATGGAGATGTACCTTGGGGGTTCTCAGAGAACCCCCTCTTATAGATTAGAGATGGGCATTTTCAGGATGGAAAAGCCTCTTAGTGGGTTTGGCAAGAGGTGACAAGTCTGGAGACCTGTCAGACAGGATGTCAGAGGATCATTTAGTTTGACCAGAATATCCACTTTCCATTGATTTTGTATCTTGTGCGTTGCTGGTTGCATATCTTAATGCCGAGTGGACCATTGCATGGGACTAGTCACGTCCCTTTTAATTGCATGGATTTCCCGGAGATTATAAGGTATAGTCTTCTAATCATGCCATTAAGTGCATGGAAATGAGCATCGGTTAATTCTCCCTGCAGCCCTCAGGAATGCTGCTAGAATCTTTGCCTATTTTTGGATTAAGGATTCTGGGTTGGCCCGAGTATTCTTGCTGAGGACGAGGGTTGATTAGAATTGAGGGAATTGAGATGCAACACTGGTTTGTCCGAGGGACCTTGGGCCCTGGCCATCAAAGGTAGGTTGACGTTTCGGTGCTAGAAATCGATCAGGCTAAGGATGCTCTTAGCACAGTATTGCTTCGGTCGAAGGACTACAAGTCCTAACCATTGGAGATGATGGTTTGCCATGGAACCTCAGGATATTGAGGGTGGGGTGTTGTCCACCCACATCATTTGCCCCCCACTCCTTAGTTTGAGCATAATAGGGCTCATGTTGAGTAGATTTGGCCGTGCACCTGAGGGATCTTGATGTTGGCTTGGAGTTAATATGCTCCTCGAGGGGTGTGAAAGGGGCTGGCAAGTGAAAGGTCGCCATGTGGTGCATGTGTGGCATTCTTCGAAAAAAACAAAGAATTTATTGTGGCCCCTTTCTTTAAAAGGTCCAGGGCAGCTTTCGTTTACCACTGCTTTTGTTTGTTAAGGTGGGAATTTTTGCTTGCTTATAGGCAATTTCTGGTGAGTCTGCACTATCGGAATTTAGGACCTCTGATCATTCAATGTAGGGTCGGGAATTGATGGACTCGAGTGATTTAAAGGAGCTGCAGAGGGCTGCCAAGAAAATGAATGTCTAGCGCCTCGATCGGGTCATTGTCCGGTCAACCCGGAGGACCACCAACTGGGGAGCAGGCATTGGGAGAGCATGCCATAGAGTTGCCTGTCCTAGGTTTGCCGAGGGTTCGAGGATGGCCAACGATATAGTTCAATCGCTTCTTCAGCCCATCGATGTATGGAGGATGCACAAGACTGATCTTGAGGCTTACAGGCATGGGGCTTTTCAATCAATGATCGAGGTATGATGGCATGTGCCCCCAAATTCTTTGCTATGGCGTATTCTTGACAATATCTTATCGTGCAGTTAGGACGGTATCTCAGTTTTATAGAATCATTCGAGACAGTGGAGGTGAAGGTAGCGGTGGCTGAGAGAAAGGCTGCTTCCGTCGAAAGGGAGGCCGGTGAGGCCAGAGTGCGGCATCCGAGGTGGAGCAAGAGTTCCAACAGTAGAAAAGATGTGCCAATGTCGCAATGGATGATGCCAAACATTTGGCAAAGAAATTAGATGAAGTGGAAAAATGGCTTGCATCTATGTGCAAGCGAATGATTAATGATGGCCAGGGAGAGGCCCGTCGTTGAAGAACTTCAGGCAAAAAATTGTGAGCCTAAAGGAGAGCTTCCACATCGAGCTTGCAGGCGTAAAAGAGGTTTCTTGCGATAGGGTCTACTGCTTATGGGAAGAACCGAAGAACTATGTCAGCAAGAGAGGAGAATAGATGGTTGTGGGATAAACTTTGACAAGCAGGCAACCGGTTGTGGTGAGGGATACCCTCAGATCAAGACCAAGGAAGGTTCCAACAGGTGGAGCAAGCTCGAAACGAGGCTTTGGCCGAAGCTCAATTCCTTCGTCAAGCACCAGAAGAGAAGAGGAATGCCATAGAGAGGGCATGGGCATATAATTTTCGTGTAATGGAAACAAGGGAGGCTATGATCCTAAAGGGTCAATTGAGGACCGTAGAGAATACCATTGAAAGACTGAAAAAGGATGTCGAGATCAGCGACCAAGAAGCTAAAATGTTGCAAAGCAAGCTGTCACTGATGGAGGCACACCTGGGTGGTGTCGATACTCGGCTTTGACAGGTGGAGTGGAAGGCATATGGAAGAGGATTCGAAAAATGCAAGGTCTTGGCAGTGCAGATTCTTTCGTTAGCTGAGGCAAGCCTGTTCCGGATCCCCATCCCAGCAATTTCTCATGCCTTGGACATCCTTCGTCCTGGACAAGGCCGAGGGCGAGGGTGAGGGTGTTGATAATGTTTACGTGTTGGGTTATGATTGCTGTAATTACATTCTTCATCTCTATTTTTTTGTGTCCATGTAATTACTTGATGAAGAATGAATAAAAACTTTCTCAAATGGTATGTTCCAAGTTATTTTCGAAGGTTGAGCAACTGGCATTGAGTCTTTAGATCCTAACTTGGACAAGTCTACTCATTCAGTTTTGGCCAGGGGGTGCAAGTTCTCGTCGCGGGGGTTTTTCTTTGGTCTCTTTACTAAGATGGCCAAGGGTCTTCTTTGGTTGAGGCATCCTGGTATGAGAGCAGTCTCATTAATGAGGCCTGATCTCGAGGATACATCTTGTCACAAGTTTCATAGAAAACGAAGAGGCAATCTTAAATGCATTGCATCAATCGAGAAAGGAACGGAGCTTGAGATTTTACCAGCCATTTATGCTCGTGGAAGACGAGGCACCGGAATCATTGCTTTTGGATGCCTATCACTTCGTAATTCATGAGAGAGCTCCAACCATTCTCTACCCACCACTTGTCGGATATCTAATGGTTGTAGGTTTGCCTCCGTTAGATCTGGATCATAGAGAGCTTTTTTAAATAGAGAAGGCTTTAGACTTCGCCTATCATTTCTACTTTCTTGTTTCCTTCTCCCTTTCTTCTCCTGTAGGTCTTCTCCACCGGTCATCTTCGTCGGCAAACATTCACTTTCACTGCTTGACCTAGGTTAGGCTTTTTGTCATTGATCTAGGAGCTCCCTTTCATTTCCCTTTCATTCATTTGTTATTTCTCCTTTAATCTTCTCTGCTTTTAGTCTCACCGAGTTCATTCTATTGGTTCCTTGATCAGCTTTTTCCATGATTTTCATAGATTTTATTTGATTTTCTTTGATTTTGGGGATGAGTGAGACTCTCCAGTTGGTTCGTGGCCTTTGGATATGGGACTTGTTGATGATCAGGTCCCTACCAAGGCTCTGAGGGTTCCCTAGAGCACGAAGGTTTTGATCAGGATGGGTTTCCTCCTGGGGATTTTCAATCCAAACTTTGTGGGGTGGACTTAGAATGAATTCGGTGCCAGTACCAAGTTCTGCCAGAGTTCAAGTTGGAAGTCCTGTTCTCTACCGATCATGCCTGCAACCCTCCTCCGAGCTGGATAGCTCTTTACGAAATGTTTCTGGGCTACACCGAGGCTCCTGCCTTTTAGTTTATTCACCCATCTTCTTTGCACCTTAGGTGTATCTCGTTGCATAGTGCTGAAGTCATGGCGGTATATTTGTGGTTTTATAGTGGTATGCCTTATGATCAGGGTTCAACCGACCGTGCCCCTTGTTAGGGCATTCTTTTCTTTTGGAAAACACCCTCGCCTATCTGGGTGATGGTATGTCTGCCCCCAAAAAAGGTGAGGTAACCCTCTCATTCGAGGTGCTCCTTAGTACACCACTGGAAGCACTTTTTGTAAAACACTTGTCCAAAAGCTAGGGGTTCGAGCCATGGGGCATCCCCTCATGCCGGCTGACTCGTCCCCCACTTTTGGACAAGGGAGACAATGAACGATACAGGACTCTGTTTCAAGGTCCCTTTGCTAAAGGTGCTTTTGTCCAATGATATCCTCTTTGAGGTGGGCATTAGCCAGGTGCACCCGAGAGATGGGAGATAGAGTCCCGATCGCGTGTTTCCTTTTACTTCCAAGATTTCAACTTTACCTTCGTCTAACCATTGTCTTCTTGGCATGCATGGATCATTCATATGCGGAGCTGAAGAGAATGGCTGAGGGCCAGTGCTGCCAAGAATTCTTTAGACAAACTGAAGAAAATCTGCATCGTCCAACACCAGCACCCTCAGCCTGAGGCCATCCCTGGGATCGAGGGGGTGGTCCTCGTAGTTCCTTCGGAGCTCCCTTCGGCCACCACTTTCATAGCACATCAACTAGGGTCAGCGCCCTAAGTTAGGGCATCATCGTGTGCCTCCAGCCTCAAAGTGCAAGGGGGCAGGTGCTCTAGGTGATGATCTCGAGGCTTGCACCTTCGACAGCTGGCCAGTCGGCTAGGATCTTTTCAAGGGCATCATCTGCTTTGTGGGCATCGTGAGTATTGTCGGCGAGGAGGCCACCCAACACAGGAAGAGGGCTGTTTTGACCTTCCTTGAGGTACATCGCTTTCATCCTTGGACCTAGATTTGAATTCTCATCTATTCATCATTTTTCTCGTGCAGATGGCCCATTATCTGGATGATTATTTCAAGTTGTGGGGCCATGCCACTACAACTGATAAATAGATGGAGGTACAGGGCCAACTCTAAAAGATCGAAAAAGCTAGGTCCTTCACTGAGTTGGCCAGGTTGTTTGTCAAGGTCGAAGTTGGCTGTCTCAAGCAGGCTGTCAAAGAATTGGAGGAAAAAACTCTCTTCGAAGAATAAGAAGAGGGAGTCAGACGATGCACTAGCAAAGGTGTCGTAAGCTGGGCCGACTTCGAGGCTCGAATAGAGGCTGCAGTCCAGGCAGGCATGGAGGCTTACAAGCTGTCCAAGGACTATAAAGATCAGAAGATTGCATTCTCCATCATGGCCTACCACGAAGGGAAGGACAAGGTTCGAAAGAAAATGGCTGCTCACTTTTTTGACTTGGACCTGGCCTTCCTGGACGAGGACTCGGAGGTCGAGGAAGAACCGGCTGCTAGGTCCAAGGGAGCCATTGACCCTTTCGCGTTGACCACCTAATGATCCTTTCTTTTTACTTTTGTTTTTGTACATACGTTCGGTTTGCCTTCGTGCAGACCCATTTTTGTACAATGGCATTGGCTTATTTTTTGTAGTAGCCCTCGGGCTTCCTGGAATATCAACGGCTTTTCACACCCATAATATACTTTTTTTATTTTGGTAATCGTTCATTTTTTTTTGAGTCCTGTAATCTAGGATAGCATGTATATAGAGGTCGCCTAAGCATCGTATAGGTTGGGGCATCCCGAGGGTAGGAGTTAGACTAGGCATTTTCTTCATAATTCATCTTGCTTGACCGAAGGGCTCTAGTACACAACAGGTAAATCTTGATGGTTTTCGTTGATCTTTCATAATTGAATCCCGACTCTCAGACCAAACAAGGGTCTTGTCCTTTAGATCCTGTGGTCGGGCCAAGGGTCATCATGGTTGGCCCTTGGTATCACAAGCGGGCAAGAGTCTTATTGGTTAGTCCTTGCCATTAAGGCTCGGGCCGATCAAAGGTCGCTTGGAGTTAGGGCCGATCAAAGGCAACTGAGCTGAGGGACTTTGTGGTTAGCCCTCAATGTGCTGAGATAATGTAGATCCAGAATGATTTGTGTGATGTTTCAGAAGGCTTCTAGCCTTTATTACCTATTAGAGAATAAAGATGCAGCAGTTGGTTCTGATATCGAATCAAAACATACATCTATCAGGAGCTTTTCCAGGCCGATCAAAGATCGTTGAATTTAATGCCGATCAAAGGCACCTTCGATGGACTGATCAAAGGCCGTTGAATTTTACATTGATCAAAGACGCCTTTAATGGGCCGATCAAAGGCCATTGAGTTTAACGCCGATCAAAGACACCTTCTACGAGTCCGTTGAATTTAATACCGATTAAAGGCACTTTCAATGGGTCGATTAAAGATCGTTGAATTAATGTGGATCAAAGGTGCCTTCAACGGGTTGATCAAAGGTCATTGAGTTTAATGCCGATCAAAAGCGCCTTCTACGGGTCGGTCGAAAGCTATTGCATTTAACATTGATCAAAGATGCCTTCTATGGGCCGATCAAAGGTCATTGCATTTAATGTCAAACAAAGATGCCTTCTACTTTCTTGGGACTTAGAAAAAATATACACCATCTAATCACAAATTTTATTGAAAAAATAGAGATCGCATTACCGATAGTATATCCGGAGGTTCTTGGAATTCTAAGGGTGAGGCAAGGGAGTTCCATCCAATTGCACAAGATGGTATGTTCCATGTCAAATGATTTTTTCTACTCGATATGGGCCTTCCCAATTCAAAGTAAGCTTTCTTTGGTTAGTTGGTTGAAATTCTTTGGCCTGTCGTAGCACCAAATCTCCATCCTTGAAAATTTTGTCACAAACTCGTGCATTGTAGTATTGGGCAACCTTTTGCTGGTAGGATGCCATTCTCATGATCGTTGGCTCTTGAACCTCTTCCATCATGTCCAAATTCACCTGAGCTACTGCGAGTTGCTACCTTCATTGAAGTTCTCTACTTAAAGGGATGGAAGTCCAATTTTCAATGGAATCACCATGTTGGTCCTGAAGGCGAGGTTGAAAGGTGTTCCGTCCATCGGGACTATATGGTTCGATGGATCTAGAGGACGTACAAATCATCTGCCCATAGCCCCTTTTGCTCGATTTAGTCGGATCTTCAGTCCCCTGCAAAAGAGTTTGGTTAGCAGCTTTGGCCTCCCTATTAGCCTCGGGATGGCCAATAGAGGTGAAACAATGAGTGATGCCCAGGTCTTGGCAGAATTTAGCTAGGTTGGAGTTGCTGATTTGTTGGTCATTGTCTATGATAATGGTTCTATGGAGGCTAAAACGTTAAATAATAGACTTTCGTCCATTCGGGGCTCTGTTATCTTCGCAAGTGGCTTGGCTTCTATCCACTTTGTATAGTAGTCAATGATCGCAAGTAAGAATTTTTGTTGTCCTAAAGCAATGGAAAAGGGTCGTAGTATGTCCATGCCCCACTGAACGAAGGGCCATGGTGCATTTATTGAAGCGGTGCGGTCGGCGGTCACTGGACATTTGAATAGTGCTAGCATCGGTCGCACCTCATGATCATGTCAATGGCACCTTGCTGCATGGTGGGCTAGTAATATCTTTGCTGCAGGATCTTGTAAGACAAGGCTCTGCCCTCCAAGTGGTTGCCACAAATTCTCTTGTGGACTTCTTACAAGGCATACTCTACCTTCGAAGGTCACAAGCACTTGAGTAATGGCAAGAAGAAAGACCTTATAAAGCTTATCTTCATGAAGGATGAATCTAGAGGCCTGGAGTCGTATTTTGCGAGCTTCTCTCATATCGGCTGGAAGAGTTCTATCACGGAGATAATTAGACCAGTGGATTCATCTAGCAAGGTTCGGTATCTAACTGTAATACTGGCACGGACATGTTGATGTTGGGCTCCTTCACAACCTCAAAAAAGACTTGCACATGTAAATCGCACGGGATGGACGTAGCAAGTTTGGACAGAGTATCGGCCAGAGCATTCTCCTTTCTAGAAACTTGTTGAATGCCAAGGTTGCAGAAAGCGGGGGTCAAATCCTTCACCTTTTCAGGTACTTCATACTCTTCATATTCATTCAGTATATGGCCGATAACAAACTACGAGTCGCTGTAGGCCTTTAGGTGCTGCACCCTTAGCTCTTTGGTTATCTTAAGGCTAGTGATCAAGGCTTCATTTGGCTTTAGTGTTGGTGGAAGGAAACTCGAAGTAGAGGGTGTACTGGATGATGGGGGATGAAAATAAAATGATGAGTGGAAAGTTTTAGCAAGTTAACCAGCAAGCAAACTTGAGCAATTAATCATCAAATAAATGGGTTAAATTAATCAAAGAAAAGATTTTTCATAAGGAGACTAGTTGATCTAATTTTTAAGTCCCGCAATATAGATCTAGTTCAAAATAAGGATTAGGATCTTCATGGCAAGGAAATCATCATTACTAGGGTAAGTTAACCTTCAAATGATCAGATCTAATGAAGCTTAGGAAGAGTTTTCCTACCAACAATGATGGCTAATTATTTGGTGGAAGCAAGAGCTCTCATCACTCAAGGATTGAGGCATAGAAGTCAAGATTGGCACTCTCTATTTTGAGACTCACCTTGACCTTGATCCATGACGTGGAGACCTTCATCCTTGACCTAGGAACCTGAGAGAACCTGCAAAGAAATTTGGAATTAGACATGGAAGAAGAATTGGAGTTGGAATGGAAACAAAGAAAAAAAAGGAAGAAAAAAGTGGCCGGTGGCTTGGGACTTGGAGCTTGATCATAGATCCATCAATCGGTGTCCCATCCTTTACTCCTTGCAAAAGCACTCTTCATTCTCAAACTCAAACTTAAAAAACTCTCACTCTCCTTGGATAAGGATCTACACACTTAAACTAGCTAGAAAACTTTCACTCCAAATAAGAACTCAAGAAAACTAGAACACAAGGAAACAATCCTTTCATTAATTCAAATTATAGCATAGAATAAATACAATGAGAGCATAGGGGCCCTATTTATAGGCTCGAATGCTAGGAATTTCGTCCAAGGGTGGAGAGGAGGGGATAAGGATGGCTTAGTTGGCTCCAACAATTTTTAGGTAAGTGGTTTTAACTAAAAACAAATTATTGGTAGAATGTTACAACCACTTGACATGTGTCATTCTAAAAGGTCTTCATGTGGTTGTCAAATGCTGATGTGGAGGCCTAGGTGTCATTAGAGGTGGCGCCCCACATGTCACTTGTTGGAAGGTATCTTTATGTTCTCCATAAAAGTCTTGATGTAGTATAATTTCTTCTCCCCAAGGTTTCTTGATGAGGTGTCCCCTCATGTAAAAATTTTGGCTTTAAGTCTTGGCTTGAATTGAGCTTTGAAGAGGTGGCTTTCCATCATGTTTTGAGCTTGAGTCGACTCATGAAAAATTGTCTTCTTCCATGTGTTGACTCATGAGTATGCTTCAAGAAAATTTGGGACTTATTTCATGGCTCAAGATTTTATTAACTATAGCTGCAAAAACAAAGTTAGTTAATCAAAGTATATATTCTTATTATTGATGTCCCCACCAATTCTCCTGGGCTGGCTTTGGTGATACTCTAAGAGGTCAGGGTCGATTCTTTATAAGTCCTCTCGAGTGATCCATGAATCTTTGGAATCGGGTCATCCTTGCCAGTAAACCAAGTAGCGTTGATAGTCTTTGTTTTGAGTAGTGTCAATGTTGTCATCTAAGATTCGTTCAATTTTATCTTGCTGCTTTGGTAATATGGCTGGTGGACACTCAAGGGTTGGTTCACTTTCAAAGGTGGAATCAGGCCTGAATAGCTCACTAGGTATCATTGTTGTTCCTTATACTTTACTAGATCTGAAATGTTGAAAGTGGAATTGATACCAAAGTCGGATGGTATATCTAGCACATATTAGGTCCAATTTTTTTTACTATTTTGAAAAGGACCTACACCACCGGCATATAATAATTTTGAGCCTAATCAAGACAGTCTCTTTCCTGAAATTCTTTGGCTTTTTTACAAAATTTAGCCATATGCTTGTTAATTTCATTGCTCAAAATTTGTTTTACTAATCACGCTATGCATATGGCTCGTAATCATGGTTACTTTTGCATGGGACACCAAATGACAAGAGACAAACGCAAATGATACTAAATGTTAAAAGACAAACAAACAAAACAAGCTCAAATGGACTTTATTCTATGGACTAAACTTTATTGTTGGGCTAGAAAACAAGGTTCCTAATTTTCAATATTTTCTAAACGGCTTTGAAGACTCTGGCACACAACTTCAGGTAAGTGGCAGTGAATCTTAATTTAATTCCTCACAAATGTCATAAAGTCTTAAAAAAGTAACTATTGAATATTACTGGGACCAGATCAATGGTATGGTGGACGTCCCAGCTTGTTGAAATAGGAGAGTGCATGTAACTTCGTGGTGAATCAGGCTCAGGGCAATTATCAGGGATTACAATTTCCATCTTCCCTCTTCCATTTCCATCTTTCAATTCCTACCATCTCTTCACTTCCAATCCTCGTGTTAAATTCTTTTGCAGGTTCTACAATTTCTTGGGGTTGTTCCTTTGGAATTGGTTCTAGATTTTCTCTGATGGTCAATACCCCATTAGGTGATCCTTCATTAATCTCTAAATTTAAATCTTCAACATTGATTAATTCCGGGTCCTCTATTATCTCCTCGAATTGTTCTTCATGGCTTTGTCCTTGGATTTCATTTTGATCATCCCCGTTGATTTCTTTAGGCTGGGTAATTATTTTATCTTCGAGTAAATTCTTGATCATATTCGTCCATAAGGTTAGGCCCAGCTTCATAAATTTCTTAAGTTTTTCAATGGGTTTAGGATCTTCTCTTTCTAGCCCTTCATTTGGACAAGATTTTGATTATATTTCATCTTTAAATTCTTCAATAGGTTTAGGAGATTTTTTCTCTAATTCTTTCATGGGTTTAGTCTCTTCATCTCCTTCATACTTATTGAATTCAGCAATATATTTAAACATAATTTCATCTTGTCTCGATTTGTACCATTGGGTTGGAAGATTTTGCTTATAAGATTTGTCTCGGTACTTTTCTCTCAATTTACTTTTCATATCTCTCCAAGTAATTATTTTATCCCCATTATAATAACTTTTATGCTCAACATGTTCCTAATATGACTTAGCATGTCCGACTAGCTTTAATTTGATAAATTGACATTTCTTTACTTCCGACATTTCATCAAATTCAAAGTACTGATCCATTTTCTTCTTCCAATCGACATACACCTCAGGGTTTCCATCAAAAGTGGGTGCATAGGGTCGATTGCTCCCAAAGACTCTCTCCTCCTGATTTACAAAGCCTTGGCAGGGATATTTAAGTTTATACTCAGGGGTGAGATCATGATAATGGGCTCTTGGACAAATGGGAGGTGATTTAGGATTAGTACGGGTCAAGCGATCTTTTCGAGGTTCCCGATTTGATTTACTTGCTCTAACTCTTTGTTCACTTGCCCTAATTGTTTAGTTAGGGTATCAAATTTTTCAGTCAGGGTCCTCATAAAGAATTCAAGATTGGGATCCATGAATACGTGTAGGACTGTTGGTATAGGGCTTTAGATCAAATGGGCAAGCAGTACAAACCTAACTTCTAGGGCTCATAGACCTAAAAGTTCAAAATACAGGAATTGACTAAGTATTAGTTAAAGTTGTAATTACCTTTTCCACTAGCCAGGTAAGAGGTGGGGTTGCGGGAGGCTCCCCTCGCTTTCACGAGGTCCTAATTAAAAACTGCAAGTCCACTTAAGGCGTTTGTCATTGGACCTCTTGTCTTAGACACCAATTTTAAGAAGTACAAACTCAACTAATATTTGGTCTCATCTTGCACTTGAACTCGACTTGTGGATGTCCCTGGTTTTAGGTTCCTACTCGATTTTAATTATGGTTTATGTCAATGCAAATGTGGGTGATTGTTTTGGGCCAAGGAAGGTAATGACCTCCTTTCCTTATGTTATGATTGAATGCCCTTAATTGGATTTAGAAATGGATGCATAAACAATCAACTTGCTAACAAGATATCTATACTAGCTCAAATATGTGATTCAAACTCGAATTTAAAAAAAAAATTAAAATTCAGAAATTTAATTGGAAAATTTAGATTTTGAAGTCCAGAATTTAGAAATCAAATTTTAAAATTTAAATATTGAATTAGGATTAAAAATTCGTTCTAGAAGTTAGACTTGTTGCAAGATAGTTTCAGCCATAACAACTTCTAGTCAACTAGTTTTAAAAATTCGAAATTAAAATTTTAAAATTCTAAAAAAATTAAAATTAAAATTTGAATTGTTAAATCTCTCAGTGAAGATTCCAGATTCCAAATTTTGAAATTTAATTCCTGAAATATGGTTAAGAAATTCATTTTGAAAGCTTGATATAAAAGAAAATTTCAGTAGGAAATAACTTTCAACTAGCTAGTTTTAAAATTCAAAATTTATTTTTTTTAAAATCCAAAAATTCAAAATAAAACTGATTTGGTTAGCTCTCATATCAGAATTCTCGGATTTTAAAGTTGACTTCATATTAACTCGAATTTTGGTTGAGAAGGTAGCTTGAAAACATTGCTAGAAGGTTCCAGCAATTTAGCTAACTCTTAACAACCTGAATTCAAATTTTGAATTCCGAATTCTAAACCTATCTAAAATTCAAAATTCCAGTGGGAAATGATAAAACTTCGAATCTGGACCTCAGATCTAAAATTTGAAATTTATAAAAAATATTTTTGTATTTTTTTGAAAATTAAATGAAATGGGAGGCAGAAACAAAATTTTGGACAGAACTTCAGAAATGATCTAAGAACTCGTATTTTTAAATCCAAAAATCAAGGAAAATATTTTGTTTGAATTTTATATTTCGAATCCTAACACATTAAGGTACTGGAAAAGTATTTTTTTGATCAATATAAAAAATACTAAAATTCGTAAAAAAATCGGGTGAATACTAGAACAGAAATTTCAGCAAGTAAACACTTGACCTAGTAAACCATAAGCTCTGATACCAAAAAATTGATGGGGAACGAAAATAAAATGATGAAGGGAGAGTTTTAGCAAGCTAATCAGCAAGCAAACTTGAGCAATTAATCATCAAATAAATGTGCTAAATTAATCCAAGAAAAGATTTTTCATAAGGAGGCTAGTTGATCTAATTTTTAAGTCCCGCAATATAGATCTATTTCAAAATAAGGATTAGGATCTTCATGGCAAGGAAACCATCACTACTAAGGCAAGTTAACCTTCAAATGATCAGATCTAATAAAGTTTAGGAAAAGTTTTCCTACCAACAATGATGGCTAATTATTTGGTGGAAGAAAGAGCTCTCATCACTCAAGAATTGAGGCATAGAAGTCAAGATTGTCACTCTCTACTTTGAGACTCATATTGGCCTTGATGTATGGCGTGGAGACCTTCATCCTTGACCTAGGAAGCTGAGAGAACCTGCAAAGAAATTTGGAATTAGACATGGAAGAAGAATTGGAGTTGGAATTGAAACAAAAAAAAAAGGAAGAAGAAAGTGGCTAGCGGCTTGGGACTTGGAGCTTGATCTTAGATCCATCAATGGGTGTCCCATCCTTTACTCCTTGCAAAAACACTCTTCACTCTCAAACTCAAACTTAAAAAACTCTCATTCTCTCCTTGGATAAGGATCTACACACTCAAACTAGCTAGAAAACTTTCATTCCAAACAAGAACTCAAGAAAACTAGAACACAAGGAAACAATCCTTTCATTAATTCAAATTATAGCATAGAATGAATACAATAAGCGCCTAGGGGCCCTATTTATAGGCTCGAATGCTAGGAATTTCGTCCAAGGGTGGAGAGGAGGGGATAAGGATGGCTTAGTTGGCTCCAACAATTTTTAGGTAAGTGGTTTTAACTAAAAACAAATTATTGGTAGAATGTTACAACCACTTGACATGTGTCATTCTAAAAGGTCTTCATGTGGTTGTCAAATGCTGATGTGGAGGCCTAGGTGTCATTAGAGGTGGCGCCCCACATGTCACTTGTTGGAAGGTATCTTTATGTTCTCCATAAAAGTCTTGATGTAGTGTAATTTCTTCTCCCCCAAGGTTTCTTGATGAGGTGTCCTCCCATGTGAAAATTTTGGCTTCAAGTCTTGGCTTGAATTGGGCTTGAATGGCTTGAATTGGGCTTTGAAGAGGTGGCTTTCCATCATGCTTTGAGCTTGAGTCGATTCATGAAAAATTGTCTTCTTCTATGTGTTGACTCATGAGTATGCTTCAAGAAAATTTGGGACTTGTTTCATGGCTCAAGATTTTATTAACTATAGCTGCAAAAACAAAGTTAGTTAATCAAAGTATATATTTTTATTATTGATGTCCCCATCACTGGATGTCCTCCCTTTTAGGGCTAGTGAGGATGAGTTTTGCTCCCGAACCATTGGCATTTGAGGCTCCATCCACATACACAGCCATACCATTTACCCGAAGTGTCCGATCGGTGCGGGGTCATCTGGTGGGGTGGATCCTTAAGAACCATGGTATGGGCCTGAAAATAAGGATAAAGTTTCTTGATCGAGATCACGAGCAAAGATATAGCTTTTTTAAGTCGAGTGTACCTGGTTTCAGTATTCTGCAAGACTCGGTTGACATTATATACTGGCTTCTGGGTTCAATCATCTCAGATAAGGATAGAATCAATGGCGAAAGGAGAGATCGTCAAAGGCAAGGAATACCGAATCGGTACCGGGTTCCATATCGATCACCGACCGGTATGGTACGGTATCGTACTGGGACTCATACTGGACCCATAAAATCTTAAAAAAATTTCTTTCCTATCCATGAAAAAATTGTTCGACTTGAATCGGGTATGAGTCGGACCTGAACTGGGCCGAATTGAGCCCAAACCAGGTCGAACCGAGCCCAATCTAGGCTGAACCGAACGGTATGCATCGGTACGGTATCGTACCATACCGTACCGGTATGGAATATAATTTTTTTATTTTTTCAATGGTCCGGCATTCCGGACCATTTTTTATAGGTGAACTGTACCGGCTCTTGGCCGGTATGGTACGGTATGCCTCGTATGGGACAGTATCGCAAACCCTGGTTAAAGGCATAGTTCTGTTCTTGCCTCAGGCTTGCTAAGGAAGGGGAGTGCAGAGAAGGCTTTAAGGTTTTCGAATGCCTTCTGGCATTCTTTGGTCCATTGGAAGTTTTTTGGTTTCTTCAGTATTTGAAAAAAAGGATAGGCATTGCTCAGTCGATCTAGAAACGAATCGAGGGCAGTGACTCGTTCCATAAGCCTCTGGATCTTCACCGTCTTTGGAGGCCCATTTATCTTACGTCTTGTATTTTTTTCGAGTTAGCTTTGCTTTTTCGATGGGACACCATGAATCCGAGGAACTTCGACTTCACTTCGAAGGTGCATTTGGTCATATTCAACTTCATATGATATTTGCGGTATGGTGAAGGTCTTCTCCAGGTCACTTACATGGCTTCCTGAGGCATGGTTCTTGATTAGCATATCATCTACATAGACTTTCATGTTATGGCCGATTTGGTCTTTGAATACCTTGTTACCTGTTGCTGATAGGTTGCGCCGCATTCTTTAGGTCATATGGCATTATTCTGTAACAAAAGAAGCCTCGATCAGTAATAAAAGAATTCTCCTTGTCCTTGGGTGCCATATGGATCTGGTTGTATCTCGAGAATGCATCATGAAGGTAAGAAATATATGGCCCATTGCTGCATCCACCAGTTGGTCAATTTAGGGGAGTGGATAGCTATTCTTTGGATAGTCCTTATTCAGGTCCGTGAAGTCAATGCACATCTATCACTTCTCGCTATCCTTTTCTACTAGCATGACATTGGTCAGTCAATCAAGATATAGTTTTTTCTTATGAACCCTGCATGAGTTAACTTCTGCACTTAGCAATGGCTTTTTGTCACTTTGAGACAAAACTCCTTTGCTTTTATTTTACTGACCAGTGGATAGGATCCACATTTTAGTGGTGCATCATCATTTCTGGCTCAATGCCGGGCATATCTGCAGGAGACCTATTGAAGATGTTAGCATTTTTTTGTAAAAGTTAACAAGTTGTTGCTTTGTGGCTTCATCTAGCTTGGAGCCAATTTGGACATGTTGGGGGTTTCCGTCATGCAAAGGGATGGTTAAGAGATCTTTCATTGGAGTTTTCCTTTTCTCGGCTCATCTCAGGTACTAACCTCTCAACCGGGAAGGTATTCGAGGGTTTGACTTGGTGGGCTAGCATGTAGAACTGTGATGCCAAGGTCTGGTTCCAGCACACCTCGATCTCGTGCAAAGTGGGAAATCTCATGAGTAAGTAATAGGTTAAAACTATTGCGCGGAGGGCATTCAACCCTGGCCAATCAAGGATGACATTTTTGTCGAGGGGGCCTTCAGATCGTGAAAGTCAGGTGCATCTAGGACCGTTGGGAGGTGCTTCCTGCATTATTGGTAGCACAATGGTTCCCTTGAGAGGAATCGGCTCCCTCGAGAATCCAATTATTGGTGCATTCAGCCTTTCCAGTCACTCGGGAGGGATGTTTATCTTTAACAGAGCATCATAAAACAACACATCCATCGAATATCAATAAGCACGCTATGTACATCATAGTCAACGATATTTAAGGTTACAACCACAGCATCGTTGTGGAGGTACTGTACTCGAGCATTGGCCTGAGTGAAGGTGATGACTTCCTCAAGCCTTTGCCTCTTGCTTATTTTGGGTTCTTTTGCTTGTCTCCCAATGATGGTACTGACGTTTCTTGTTGCAAGGCGATCAACTGGCTCCTCTAGCCTTGGCGGTGGCTCCGGTAGACATGGTGGGGCATCCTGGATGTCGCGCTTCTCCCTCCGATTATGAAAGAATCCATCCAATCATCCATGATGAATGAACTCGATCTCGTCTTGGAGCTGGAAGCACTTTTCGATGTCATGGTCGTGATCACGATGATAGAGACAAGTTTCGCCTATCTAGATTCATCTGCAACCTTTTTGGATCGGGTAGTTGCCTCTTGATGTGCATCAAAATTTGAGCATGTGGGGTGTTTAGAAGAGTACAAGGTTTTAAATCCCGTGAAACGAGACTGTCTCGATTTTTTCATGGAACGGAATGCACCGGCGTCCAGTCCCGTCCCGACACTTGGGACAGGGGAAGTCCCAAGGTATCCCGATTGGGATGTTGGGATGTTGATGGATGTCCTGTCCCAACACGTGGAATGGTACTCTGTTCCGGTGTCCCACGAGACATCTCACCGGGACCTGAATCCTTGGAAGAGTATATTGATCAAACCTAGGCAATGGAACATCAAGTTGGTTCGGAGGATTGGTGGTGTTGAATTCGAGAGAGTTCTCCGGCATCGTGGAGGGATTGACTTCTCTACCTTTCTTTTCCACGGTCCTCCCTCTTCTACTGAAACTCCTAAACCGGGGGCTGTTCTTTAGTTGTTGGAGCAGATGGTGGACCATGCATGCCATATGCCTCTTCGGTGCATGCATACTTCTCCATCTTAGCCAGCATCTATGAGAAGTCCGTTAGTGCTCTCTTTTCCAAAGAGGATATTTTTGCTAACCACATTTCATAGCGATCATGACGATCGATTGATCCAAGTTGTACACTTCTATAGAGTCGCTTCATTAAACCAGCTCATATAAGATCCGAGGGATTCCCGCTCTCCCTGCTTGATGTTAATTAGGGAGTCAGACCCCTGTCATATCCTTCTGACGAAATGGGTGACAAAAGATCGCTCCAACTGGTTGAAGGAATGTATAGAATTCGGCTTCAAGCTTGAGTACTAATACTTTGGCCACCTTCCTAAGGGTAGAAGAAAAGGCTCAGCACAATTTCATCCGTGGCTCCATAAAGGAGCATTAGGACCTTGAAACTTTTCAAATGTTCCACTAGGTCGATGGATCTAGATTGGTGGATCTGTCATAAATCTCCAACTACAGCATTTTGAAATGCCTTGCTTGATGTGGGCTCCAAAAGTTGGGTTGGTACTGAAGCCTAGGCCTTTACCTTTATCCAGGACTGCACCTCGCAGGGCCTCGATGTGCTGATTCAGCTCTTAGAGCTTGCAGTCCACTTTGGCATTTCTGTCCATGTGCATCTTAGTTGGTCGGGGTGGTGATCGTGTTGGCATCGACCCTTCATCCAATTGATGTGGAGTTCGTTTCCTCACCCGTCTGGGGCTCTCAAGCACTCTGTTGGGTGTAGCCCTCCCACCTGGGACTCCGTGCGGTTGGTGGCTGCTGCTCTAGGTGCAGTGACCTTGTTGCTAGTTGATCGCAATGCAGTAACTCGAGTAGGCTTTGATGTGGCTTGGACTGCGACTGTCAATGCTTGAATCTATTGGGAGAGCTGTTCTAGGCGATCATGTCTTGCTTGACCCTCCTGCTAGGTGGTACTAGCTTGGGGTTCACCCTCCTGCTGGGCGGTACTAGCTTGGGGTTTAGGAGTGTGATTGCTAGCAGGATAGCTGGCTTGGCGGGAGGTGGTGGCACCGGAAGGTAGTCATGCCTTTGGGTGGCATGAAGACTCAGTGTTTCTTCCAAAAAACGGGTCAGGGCCCTTCCTCTTGTGCCAATCTATTGTCGCTGCTTCTCACTCGGATGTCAGAGGTCGCTGAGAGGTGGTGCTCGTGGGCTGTACCTACAAGAAAGCTTTGGTAAAGGCGGGTCCGGTAAGGATCCACCGACGTTCAAGTCAGGTGGTAAGCAACAGAAAGAAAAGAAGAGTGAAGTTAGGAGGAGAGATGCGTAATGGAGACGTACCTTGGAGGTTATTAGAGAACTCCCTTTTATAGATCGGAGATGGCCATTTTTGGGATGAAAAAGCCTTTTAGTGGATTGGCGAGAGGTGACAGGTTTGGTGACCCCGTTAGATAGATGTCAGGATCATTCTGTTTGACCAGAATGTCCACTTCCCATTGGTTGGGATTTGTTTTTTGTGCATTGCGGGCCGCATATCTTAATGACGACGTGGACCATTGCATGGGGTTGGTCACATTTTTTTTAATTGTGCATCGATTTGTGAGAGATTATAAGATATGGTTGTCTGATCATACCATTAAGTGCATGGAAATAAGCATCGGTTAATTTTCCCTATGGCTGCCTTAAGGAACGTTGCTAAAATCTCTACCTATTTTTGGACGAAGGATTCCGAGTCGGTTCGAGTATCCTCGCTGAGGCCCATGGTTGACTAGGGTCGAGAGAATTGAGACACAGCATTGGTCCGTTCGAGGGACCTCAGGCCATGGCCATTGGAGGTAGACATAAGTTGTACTTCGGCCAGAAATCGATCAGGCCGATGATGCCCTCAGCACAGTATTGCTCCGGCCGAAGGACTACATGGCCCAACAACCATTGGAGACGTGGTCTGCCACGGAATCTCAGGATACCGAGGGTTGGGTTTTGTCCACCCACATCACATGTCAATGTGTCTTCATAAAGCAGTGTCGTGGATGGCAGGTTAATAGGCAGTATATTGAGCATTTTTTTCCTTTTATTTATCTAAGGGCTCATAGAAGTGGATGATTTTTAGGCATAGCATCAAAGCCGAAGTGGTGTCAAAAATTTATAGTATCAGCATAACCAGATGGGCAAGGGAAGTAGTTAAGTTTGATAGCTCGTTGACATGACCTTGTTTTAACTTCCGGCTTGGGTGACAGCAAGACCCAATTAGATGGTGAAGGATCGCTCTCACTCAAAGTCTATAAAATGGTGAAATTAGGATTTTGAGAGCAGCTAAAATTCACTGTACTGTATGCTTTAAAACATATTATACATGTAACTTTGTCTTTATAAAGCAGTGGTGGTGGACATTACTAATGAGGGTGTATTGGAGTGGTTTTCTTTTCCCTCAATGGGATTGACAATTAAAGCAAGGCATAGGATTGAAGCTGAAATGTTGTCCAAAACTCAGTATTATCAACTGCCTTCCTATCATGACTATCTGCTAGAGGATTGGCAAGGAAAATAATTACATTTGACAGCTTGTTGGCCTAGCTCTTTTTGACTGTCTAGGGTGTACTGCATTGGAAGGAGATAGTGATGCAGTGACATACACGCCTAGTGGTCAGAAATGATGAGATTAGAGGTGGCTCAGTTTCTGGCTTTGCTTCTTGATATATTCTTAATGAAGTCCATTGCAAGCGGGGTCTGGTAAAAGTGCTACAGTAATTGGCCAACAGACATGATACTAAACAGCAAAACAGTTAAATACTACATTTCTCTTTGTTAAGTCCAAAACTGAGGGAAGTAAATGTGAAACACAACTTGCTACTAACATATGGATTTTGAATATATTTCTTCTGAATCATGTTATATTTTGGCATACAAGCATCTGCCAAGTTGTTAAGTTTTGCTGTTTATTTGCTTTACTACAGGAGACATTTTGAGCCCCACTGAGCTTTTTTGCTGATTGTAGTACTCTGCTTGCAACATGGAGGAGGATTATGAACTCGGCTTAGATATTATGACATGAATCTATCAGCATCACCTGCGGTATTTTGCAGTAATTTCTGATGAATCCTGTGTGGTGGTTGATACATATATGATGCAGAATCCGGCTTCTATGATATTAATCATTGGAGTAGTGTTATGACCTGGGCATTCAGTTAGCATCTTAAGTGGCATTTGTTTTCATTAGGTTATCAATCTCTCCTGCTGCAAGGTTCTTATGTGTGTTTTCAGTCATGCAGTTCATCTCAAATCCATATCTATTACTAGCAAATAGCACTTCGTTCCGGTGGTAATGTGGCAGGTTTCTGCTTGTTGGATATGTTACAAATAAACATGAAAGAAGCAACTGAAGATAATTGTTTGTATGACATTGAAGGTCTATCTTTAAAGAATGATGTGCAGGGAATTGTACGGATAAATTTCTGTTAAACTAAAATATTATAATTTTTGATGCCCAGAAAAAAATCTGTTAATAATACTTTAAAATCTATCCTAGGAATACATTGTATGTTGAGAATGCTAATCGACAATATGAAACCAAGGAACCCAAATAGTTCGTCTGGTGGATTCTTTATTTGTCATGTTAGTGAAAGCTGCATGTTTCGTTCTGACGTTTAGCGGATAATTCTTGAAAACTTTACAGAGGGAATCAGTTGGACCTTGCAGATTACAGCATCTGAGGGTGGCTATGCTTTGTTTTCGGTATCTACTGCTTGATCCAGGTAAAACGAGTCCCTTTAACCTGTGGCAGCCCGATGACGGTAATCCAAAGTTCAGAAGATGGATTTGGATTGTGATTGCATGGTCATGACCGGGATTTGACATTTCAAATGATACTTACAATAATCTCAGCATTTTTTTTCAGTATCTGGTGGGTTGTCTTCTGCAAAATCCCTATTCTTTTGATATTATTCTTAAAGGAATAATGATAAAAAGAAATAATTCAGAAAGAGGCTGGTAGGGTACTCATTTAAAATAGGTCAACCAGAAGTTGTCAAAGCACGCTAATAAATTTTTTGCCCAGAATGCTATTTATACCCAAATCTATTTATAACAAAATTATTTAAAAACAAATTATGATCGTTATGATAGGCTCTTGGAAACATGCCAAGTGGTGGTTGACATAAAAGGTGTAAGGTGATGATGCCAAGCATGCATTCCTTTGTGATTCATTTGATCTCTCATAGTTTGGTCTGGAAACACTGGGTGATGTGTTGCTTTTCGCCTCATGTAAGTGGTTCAATCAATGATGCATATGCTTCATAATTATTTAGAGCCGAAATAAACCGCACGTGAATAGACCTCGGAAATTTTCTTGTTTTCTTTGCATAATAAACAAGGCTCCATTCATTTAACCGAAAAATAAAATAGCTCCTGGGTAAGTGTACTATTCTTTTATGTGATGAGGTTAGGATATGTAGGACTTCCCTGTATTCAAGTGGCTTTATGCAGGTATTTCTGTTGCAATCGGGCCAGTCGGCCTGCCTCTCTCCAAAGATCCAACCCGGGGTCTCCAGGAACCAAAGAAAGAAGTCCATAGAGATTTTTTTTTTTAATTACTATATTTAATTTTCTGTCCCACATGATTCGAGTTTTGGGGTGCTCATCTAGTATAATCCTGTTGGATCACTCAAGTAGGCTTCAAGTCTTTGATAAATTATTTGGTTAAAAAAGCTTGGCAACCGGCTTGTGGAAGGACAGATCTTTGACTGGTTGACCTTCAGTTTGAAGAAGAAACCAAATGATAGGAAACCTACGTTCAGCATTCACATAGAAATTTACCTGTGAAACATGGCTTTCCAAGAAATAAAAATCAGGTTGCAATCCCTATTATTTACCCAAATCCATCTATAATAAAATTTTTAAAAACAAATTGTGATTGTTATAATAGGTTTCACATGCCATTTCAATGGAAAAAAAAAAGAAGAAAAAACAGACGGTACATTCTCATCATATCATTATTTTCTAAAATAATATATTCTTTTTAATCAACATATAACAAATAGCATCCATCATTCTCTTTTATTTAATTGCCGATAATCAAATAACTCATGGCTAATAACTATTATTTAAATTCATTTATTTATTTAAGATAATGTTGTTTTGATGCGAGGGTATGAGATAGGGATGCAACAAATAGATTTCCTTCTGTTTTGTTGTTTTTGGGTAAGCTTCTTCTTGTATTTTGGTTGAAGTGTTTTACTTGCATCAGGATCCTAGGATCTAAAAGTCAAGTAATAAATGATGCAGATGCTAACCGGCTGAGTTTTCTCAATTTTCCTTAAAATAGACGATCGTGATGCCCTTTTCCTAGTAGTCCTCCTAACAGGTATCTCCATGCTTATCCTGGTCCTACCGAGATGGTGGTGCTGCTTGAATAATCAGAAGAGACGACACCCAGAGTAACAAATACTAATACTGTAAGACGTAGTACAAGAGGAACATACATACGACCACCTAATATAACACTATACAGCAGTGATCTATGAAGCATGAAAAAAAGACCAAAACAGCCACAGAAGAACAACATGCTACAAACAGTATAGTTGGCAACTCAAGGAGCGAAGGCGGATCGTAGCATCATAAAACAATAGGATAACTCTAAGTTGAAGAGGAAGATGACCATAGTTATTGCAGAAATAAAATGAATCAGCCCAATATAAAAAGAATGACCATGGTACACCACATCTGAAGCAGCTAAGAGTAAGTAGATGCGCCTAATAAAATAACACTGTGCCTTGAGAACCAGACAATAACAAGGATAAAGATCCTACTGATCATAAAGTTCCTTTGTGCAGTGACAGACGGGGAGCAAAGCCAAACCAAACTGAGAGCGGCCTTGAAAGCATAGTTGAAATAATGCAGCCATTTGGAGAAAGTATAAAGGCAAGCCAAATGGAACCTTGAATGCGTGACATCAGTTGAAACAGAAATTGCCATTTGATACAAAGTTGTACCAAGCAAAAGCAAGCTATGTGATCTCATAAACAAAATAGATAGTACCCATAAAGTTCAGTAGATTGAAGCAAAGTCCAGGAAACAATATAACTGAACTAGAGAATATAGGAACCACTACAATAGAAAGTAGCAAAAGAAACATGTAGCATCAAAACAATAATAACATACCCTCTTATACTCTTTACGATAGCCATCACATTGCAGGTTTTCTTGCTAAGTTGGGTTGCATGACAACTAGCTGCTCCAGCTGCTGTTGTGGACTAGTGCTTCATCTTCTTACACCACTGCTTATTCGTACTGTTTTTGACTATCAGCTAGTCCACGTGAAAGTTGTTTTGACCTAAACATTGAGATGGTAGAGGCCGTAGGGATGGTGATGATGAGAGTATTGATGATGTGGTAGCAGTGGTGGTGATGGTAGAGGCACCGATAATGTAGTGCTGAAACCAATAATGGTAATGGTGAGGTAAAGGTTATAGTACTTTGATGGTTTGATAGAAGAAGAATATAGAGGTGGTAGTAGCAGTAGTGGTGGCAATAGTAATGCTAGTAGTAGATAAAAGATAGCACCGATGGTAATGATGATAGTTCCATAATGGTGATGGTGGTGGAGATAATAATCATGATGGCAATTATGGTGTTGATGGTGGTGGTGGAGACTAATATTATCAATGGCAGCAATGATAATGACAATGAAGGAGGAATAGGTGGTGGAGATAAAAGATGTATGTTATATATTTTTGAAAATAATAAAAGTAAGAATTATTTACTTTAATTTCTCAAAAGATTGTAAAAGTAATTTTTAAAAATAAAAAAATAGCACTAGGTAAACTTTTTACCAAGATTTTTATATTTTTTTGAGAATCACCTAGATTTTTATAACTTTATTTTTAAAAATTGTTGCCATTAAGGGTTGGTCTGACTTAGACTGATGAGTTGATGGTCCGGGGATCCAAGAAATTGGTTGGAGATTTTGAGATGAATAATGGTGGTCAAATCTTAGCTCCAACATTGGAGGTCATCCTTGAAACACCAAAAATAAAAAAGTTCACTTACTAGAGGCTTTTCTGTGGGAGACCCTCCAAAATCTAAGTTAGATCACCTCAAGATAATAGTGGAGGTTTTGAGTAGAAAGCAGAGAGAGGGACAAAGCTTAAGTGAGGGAGAGAGGAAGAGGGATGGCTATGAGAGTCCAGGAAAGTTCTATCATAAAGAAACTTCACTTAGCTTGAAATTGCTAGAGATTTAGCTTGGATCTCCATTGACACTCAGACTCGAAGCTTCAATTTGGACTACTTGGATGGTCTTCCGAGAATGGTTTATATAGTCAAGGGCTAGAGTTTGTCATGATAGGAATCTTGGAATGTACGAGTGTGGTTGTTATGTATAATTGCTCATACATTTAGAACATATTGCAAGATGCATACTGCCCAATTTTGGAGGCTGTTCCATCATTATGGGCTAGCTATAACTAAGTGACGGAAGATTTGGGCATCTTCATACCTTTTTGGAGTGGCCACATCATGAAAACTAGTTGATCAAGGTAAGGACTTTATAGCTAATTTATGGTGAGCCTTGATTGGTCAGTTGTGCCATGTTGATTAAAGTTAGTTTCAAAATGTATCACTTGCCTCCCACTTTTGAGACCGAGATGGCTTGACAGCTTGGGTGAAGTAGAAAACCTGATGTGAAATATCAATCGTAACTTTTTATACCAAGCTATATAATTGACTCGTGAAACCGAAAACTAAGGTAAAGCTATGGAGCCATACTGTGAGTAGTACCGCTTTAGCTACCTTTTCGAGACTATTGTAAGAAGTTTCTTGATACCTACATTAATTAGGGACGTGGCAGCATTTACACTTCTCGAAGTGACATCATGAGTGATGGAAATTTTGGAGTGATAATTGGATGCTTTGTTGGTTGCAATCTTGGCAACGCTTCAAAGCCAAACGACTGGCCTACATGTACTTGTTGATCGGACTGTGAGTTTTGAATGGTTGCATCGATCTAAACCCCCTAGAGACCTATATAAGGCATGCATGGATTTTTTTGCTACTTTTGGCTTCTTGTTCACCGATTCTAGACAGGGAGAGCAAAGGTCATTTGTTGTTGTTGTTCACCTCCATCATCAGCTACCATGTGTTCACTAGGTTCCTATTGAAGCCTGTATTTGTTGGTCTTCTATAGGTCCCCGATTTCTGGATCCCTTCCTTAGTCTTCTTTACTTCTTCGATTACTTTCCTTTCTATGTTTTTCTCTATTTCTTTGTTGGAGACTCCTGAGGAAAGGTCTGTGGACTGGGAGGTAGCCGATAATGTATCTCTTGATTAGGATTTTGTGGGGTCCAGTAAGTCTCCATCTCAGGTTGCTCCAGGCTTGGATGTTATGGAAAGTGTCTTAATAGAGATATAATTTAAGTGGATCCGAGTTGAATACCACATCCCTCAGCAATTCATCTTGAAGCTACCTAACCCTTTTAGTCAAGTGATATCTTCCTGGGAGAATCAAATGTCCTTGTATGAAGAAGCTTTGAAAGCTGGCCTAAGGCTCCCGATGCCTTTTATAGTTGTTGAGCTGTTGAATCAGTACCTGCTTTCTCCAGTCCAACTCCTCCCTGATGCTTAGCAAATAATAGTTGGATTATTCTAAGCTTTGAGGGATTTCCTTATGGTGGGGATGTTTCGAGTATTTTGTCAAATGAAAATGCATCCTTGAAGCAGAAAATGGTGGTACCTTTCTTACAGGAAAGGTTGCAATATTATCCCTCTTGGCCCTTCCTCCACCTATGATTGGAAGAGTCAATCCTTCTTTGTTTCTTTGTCGGAGTCCTAGGGATTTCTAACATGTTGGGAATTGCCAAGGAAGAAAGCTCTAAGTCTTTATCCTCTCATATTTGAGGAGGAGGAGGTGGTAGTTCAGGAGCTTAAGGAGGTTAAAGCTCCCCCCTTCTCTATAAAGAAACTTTGATAAAGGTTGGCCTCAAGATCATTGACTTCTAGGATATGTCTCTTTGCTTGTACTTTCGTATTCCAAGGATGAAATCTTAATGAGCTAATCGATTAATCAAACTTTGTAGAGATGAAATTTAATATGGGTGAGCTATAGAGATGAAGTCATCAAGGGAGAGCTTGCCTCTCTTCAGAACTAGCTAATCATGAAGAGGGCAATGACCGCTCATAGGGAGGGTGGCGAAGATGGGAGCTGCAAACCACCCATCAATGAGTTATGGAGGCTGAGAGGAGGGCCTTATAATCAATGGAGTGTGATTCATTAATTGGATCCGAGAGAGGGGTCGCTGAGCCTTAAGAGGCAACAACTAGATTGAGGTCTCCTCCATAAACCCCTTGAGCCTTTTGAGAGACAGAGAATAACGTGGAGGCTGGGTTTCCATCTAAATGTTGGAGTTGGCAAGGATTTGGCAATCCTAAATCTACTTCCCACCATGGATGAAATTGAAGTACAATGTTTTATCAGTCAGATACCTCGATGTATCCACTTCCAGACTTAGGCTTTTTGGTTTGATTTTGTAAATGTGTCCGGAATTAAGCTAAGACCTTTATAATCATAATTGATTAATAGAAAGGCTTATTCTCTATGTGTTGTGTTTTGATGCCTGCTGTTATGGAATGAATGCTTGGTTGATATGCTGCTCTAAGCTAAGATTTATCTGCTATTGAAATAGTCTTTGGAGTCTTACCCCTTAGCCTTGGTCTTGATGGTTAGCTGTTGGAGGATTGTTAAGGACCTCACCCCAACATTAGTTGGGTTATATTGAAGTATGAACTTGGTGTTTGCCTTTGGAAGTGTTTGCTCTTTGAGCTGTCCATGCTTTGAATGTTGGGTTGTTACATATCTGGAAAAGACTTTGGTTGGGGTTGTTGATATTGAAGAGGTTGGGTAAGTAACCAAGACTTTGGTAGAAGGATCGAGAGTTATACCAGGGCTATACCATATGTGTAGGTTGGTTAGCTCTAGAGATTTTGGCCTAAGAGTTAGAAAAGCTCGAGCTATCTTGCCTATGTAGATTAGTTGGTCATCGAGGCTTTTAGGCACATGGATCTACAGTACTTGAGTCATCCAACCTGAGGAGGCTAGTTAGATATAAAGGCTTTTGGCATGAGAGCCAAGATGCTTGGGTATTGTTATTGCCTAGATTGCCATGGCCTATAGCTCTGACGTGTCATGGATGCATCGAGCTCTCCTTAGATGTTGGGTCTCCTTTCCGGTCAGCTGCTTGGTCAGCCTGTCCTGCAAAAAAGAGGAGACCCGAGTCAGAGATTTTGGCAGGGACACTCTAACGATCAAGTCAGTTGGGACGATCAAGGAGAACCTCCGCATAGAGGAGAAAATAAGATAAAATGGAAAGAGATGAAGTGAATGGGAGGTTAGAGTGCAGGGAGGTTCTCTCCCTTGGTTCCTTGCCCTTTTTGCTCTTTCTGTCTTACTAGTTATACCCCCCTCGCCGAAGGTCCCTTCTTCCATTTTATATGAGATAGATGGCCCACATCAGATTTGGGGCTTCATCGGGACATCGCTTTCTCGATATCCTCTTTTGGCGGGGTTTTCTTTTGTTAGTGGCCTTCCCCTATCAGACCAGTCCTCGGATGGAGATCCTTCTATTAGGGGTGTTTGCCGGCATGATTCAGGTCTTGTCCCTCAGGTGGGACAGTTTCTCATGGGAGGTGCAGGCATCGTGCCATTGAGCCCTGAGCTATGGTGGAGCATTTCTATTATAGGAGGGACCGTTGGAGTGTTGCAGGGCCTAGGGCATTAATAGGATACTCCTCTTGGAGAAGGCACATATGTTACGTCATGGGAACTAGAGTTCTGGTTTCACGATAGGGGCCACAGGCGGCGTGCTACAAGACCTGGAACTCGGTGGAGCACGCATCGCGTAGAGTGTGCAGGTGGCGTGTTACAGAGTCAGGAGTCTCCGGCAGGATAGTTGCCACCCTCTAGGGGCTGTAGGTACCTTGGAGCTTTCTTTCCATGGTTTAAATTCCTTCTGGTCTTTTTTTCCTTACTCCTAGCTGATCCTCTGATGGTCGATGATGCCTCTTGGTCCTGGACAGGAACTCCACCTCAAAAAATGGGAGTATATCTTGGGAGCTCGATCTCGAAAGATGGAAGCATGGCCCTGACTGGGAGCTCAACCTTGGATGGGAGCTGACCTCGATTGAGGACTCGACCTCTGAAGGCAGGAGCATGACCTTGGAAGGTGGAACATGACCTTGACCGGGAGCTCGACCTCGGATAGGAGTTGATCTCGACCGGGGGCTCGACCTTGGAAGGAGGGAGCACAACCTCGATCGGGATCTTGACTTAGATGGGAGCTGACCTCAATCGAGGGCTCGACCTCGGAAGATGGGAGCACGACCTTGGCCAGGAGCTCAACCTCGGATGGAAGCTAACCTCGATCGAGGGATCGACCTTGTTAGGCGGGAGCACGACCTTGGCTGGGAGCTCAACCTTGGAAGGCGGGAACACGACTTTAGCTAGAAGCTTGACCTCAGATGGGAGCTAACCTCGATTGGGGGCTCAACCTTGATAGACGGGAGCATGACCTTGGCTGAGAGCTTGACCTCGGATGGGAGTTGACCTTGACCTGGGGCTTGACCTTGAAAGGCGAGAGCATAACTTTGGCCAAGAGCTCAACCTCGGAAGGGAGCTGACCTTGGTTAGGGGCTCAACCTGGCTACTACATCCAGGTGGCACATCCTGTGATCGTGGCCACTAGTTGAGTCCGACAGGGGCTCCACATTAGCGATCGTGCCTCATTAGGTGCCCCCCACTCTCGAGCCCAAAGTACATCATGGCACTCAGGACGAAAGGAGATATGATGATGCTGACATGGAAGGATGCTTATTCTATACCATTAATGCCTTCAGCACCATCATCTCGAAGATTGTGCTTTCATACCAATAAGGGGACACCACGTATCCCGGTCAGGAGAGATATAATTGCCACATTTGGCCTGAAGCGATTTCCTCTGAATTGAAGCATCACCTCTAGCAGATCTCGATGCATGGTAGGCACTCATTGGCTGGATAGAAGAAGGATGCACGTTTTTGACCGGTACAATGCGATGGGGGGTCTGCAGGCTTTTTGAAAGGAGTCTGCCTTTCTACTCCTTAAGAACTTGCAAGCGAGGAGAGTGAGGTTTTCATAGAGTTCTTCTTCCTCAGTTCGAAGTTTTTTCAGGTTAGTCCTCACGCTTCTTTTCCTTCCCTCTCCTTCAGCCTGCACTGGAGGGGATCCCATAGGGCCTTTAGGTTTCCTTTCTTCGTCTTCATCTTTTTCATGAGTTCCTCTGGCAGGGGGCACCGTCGCCCGGATCATTCCAGTGAGGCAGGACTGTCCTGGCCAAGACCTCCTTCCTTGGATAGTGAGGAGGAGGAAGTTTCTTTAGTAATCCGTAGGGGTCCCTGGTGGATGGGGATAGTTATAGGAACCCTTACAGCTCTTCCTTCTCCTTCCCTTCCCATTCGGGAGTCGGTTGGTCCTTTTAGGATCACCTCGATGATGACCCTGGAGGACATCCTCCATATCCGGAGCACATACGGGGTCCTAGATTCCATCTGGCTCTCGACTCCTAGACCGGAGGAGTGGGTCACTTCCAACAGCCTGGGTCGAATCGTCCTATATGAGGACTTCTTCCTCGGGGGCCTTCGTCTTTCCTTCCATCCTTTCTTTCTTTTTTTTAAATAACTTCCGTCTGGTCCCGGCCCAGCTCGCTTCTATTGCCATTAGGACCATAGTTTGCTTCATTTTTCTTTGTCACTTCTACAGGATAGTTGTCCGTTTCTCTCTGTTCAGGGTCCTCTTCACCTTGAAATGCCACTCAGTCAATAACAGGTGGTGGTTTGTGGCCCCCCACTCGTAGGCTATCAAACTGGACCTGCCCTCTTCCATCAAGGGATGGAAGAGCAGGTTTTTGTTCACTTCAGTTGAGGGGGTGAACTGGGTTTGGAGTGACCCAGACCACTCTCCTAACCGACAGTCCTCTATTGAGCTGGTTGAAAGGAGGTGTAAGACCGGCTTATCTCCTCCGAGGTCCTGACTCTCCGAGACCTGTTGACTGAGCATAACCTTGTCAATGCTGGGGTCAGCCTAGCCCACTCCCAAGATAAGCCCGAAGTTAGGGCTCTTTCTTCTTTAGATAAATTCTACTTTAATTGGTGGCTGATTAATCTTCTTTCTTATTGCAGAGATGAGGTTTTCAATGGAGCAGCTCTTCCAGATGTTGAAGAAGAGGGCTGCTTCTTCGAGGCTCGGGGAGGGCTCGCAGAAGAAGGCTCGAGAGGAGCTGGAGCAAAGGCCCATCATGGTACTGGCCACACCTAGGTCGGTGGCCCAGCCCCCAGCCCGCAGGCATGGGAGAGAGGCTGGAATTGAGGGGGCCATGCCAGCAGCTCCGATGGCCCCTCCCCGTACCGAAGCTTCACCGCCACCAGAGGTGGTCGAAGTGGTGGATGACACCATCGTGGAGAGGCTGGTGCTGCCATCAACAACTGGAGCAGCCGACACCCAGCCTGTGGCCATCATGTCCTCGTTGATTGCCACAATGAGGCCTGTAACACCCTTCATGGCATTAGGCCATGCAAAGGGTGACTGCCTACCTGCCACCAGACGGGACAGTGACTACTGACGCCAAACTGGCTGAACAGATCCTGAACGTGGTCATTTAGCCACAAGACCGCCAAGAGAAGGGTGGCTGGCAATCGGTGGAGGTCATCTCAGGGTTATTTCGCCAGCTCTTGTCAGTAAGCCAATTTCTGATTTACTTCATCTTTTTACTTATGTGGTTGCCGGCTTATCTCTTTTTTGCTGCTATTGTAGGTGGTTGTCGACACTTAGCTCATCAGGGACTCGTGCTTGGGGCTAATGAAACATGACCACAGCCTCCATAAACATAAGGAGGCTACTGAGGTCGAAGCCCGAATCTAGACAATCTGGGTGCAAGAGTTGGAGAGTCAAATGAAGGCCCTCCAGATCGAGTTGGCCGGCTCCTGGACAACAGCAACAGAGCTGGAGAGGAGATCTACCAACCTCGACGAGGCACTGAGGGCAGAGAACAAGAAGGCCACCCCCTAGTTGAGAAGGGGGCCCATTTTACTGCGGAGGTGATGCGCCTGGAGGGGCGAGTGCAAACCCTCCAGGCTTAGCTCAAGGCGGCATCGGCCCGGGCCATGGCGATGAAGTAGAGGGCTGCCGCGGCAGTCACCTAAGCCATGGTGGTGGAAGAGAAGGCCAACGCAGCCATTGCACTGATGGAGGAAGCGAAGAAGGAGGCCATCGAGGTAGTCCCCAATTTCAAGGCATCGGAGACCTTTGCTAATGAGGTCTCGGAGGTGGTCCTCAATTCCTATCAGAAGGGATTCAAGGACCTCAGGAAGAAGGCTAGATGGCTCTTGGCCTCAAAGGTCTAGAGAACATCTCTCCAGACCTGCCCACCATCATCGTGGTGCCAAGATCACCCTTTGCTGAAGCCGACCCGAGGCCACATGCCGAGCTAAAGGCTGAAATGCAGGCCGACTCAAGGCTCGATGCTGAGCGTAGGGCCGAGGTTGAGGTTGCTGCTATCCCAGCTATCCCACCAACCGGATCTCTATCAGAGTTTGAGGAGGTGACCTGCTAGCCCGAGAAGGAGCCGGCTACTTCTATTTAGCCAGGGTTTTTATTTTTCTTCTATACTTAGGTTTTTGAAGGACTTCCTGGCCTGTCGGGGGTCTTTAGAAATGTAAAAACTTTGATGAATGAAGGTATCTTTTTTCAATTGATGAGTCCACTCTTTCTCTCTTTCTTCTTCTTCTTTTTTTTTGTCACACTTTGAAGAATTCCCTGGCAGGTAGGTTTCCTCCATATTATAGGGGACCCATTCCAGTAATGAAATAGGCTTCATTTAGCCGATGGACTTTTCCTTGCTTTTTCTTCCTTCTGCTCCTCTTCCTTTTGCATGGTAGGGAGGTAGACTTCATGGTGGCCAAGTGTAAGACTTCTCAAGTCTCGACCATTTTTTGGCTATGTCTGGAATCTTGTGCTTGACCATAAGGACTTTGGAAATTCTCTGGCTCTCCTTGCTAATCTTGGGGTCATGCAGATGTGTGTACAGGACTTGAATCTTTGGATAGAAGGAATGAGGTGGACGAATGGTAAGTGCGGGGCTTCTAAAGTTTCTCGGCTTTAAGTGCCGGGCTTCGTAAGTTTCCTGACTTTAAGTACAGGGCTTCGTAAGTTTTCTGGCTTTGAGTGCGGGGCTTCGTAAGTTTCTTGGCTTTCTTCACTGGACTTGGAGTCGGGCGGATAGGTGCGGGGCTTCATAAATTTTTTGGCTTTAAGTATGGGGCTTCATAAGTTTCTCAATTTTGAGTGCGGAGCTTCATAAGTTTTCTAGCTTTGAGTGTGGGGCTTCGTAAGTTTCCCAGTTTTCTTCGCTGGACTTGAAATTGGGTGGATAGGTGTGGGGCTTCATAAGTTTCCTAGCTTTATTTGCCAAACTATGAGTCAAGCAGTAGATAGCGGGGCCTCGAAAGTTTCCCGACTTATATCTCTAGACTATGAGCGAGGCAATTAGATTTTTACATGTAGAGAGGAGATGAGATTGTACCAAGAGGAATCTCTCTTTATTCTTTAAGGAGAGTTATACGTTATTGATAGTACATCATCAGGTTGTTGGCATTCTAGGTCATGGGGAGTTGGATGCCATCGATTCTTGCGAGGCGGTAGGCACCTTATGATAGTGCTTCAACCACCTTGTAAGGACCTTCCCAATTCGGGAAGAGTTTGCCGCATTCCACCGGTTGTGATACCTCTACTCGCGAGAATCAGGTCACCTAGATGGAACATCTTAGGCATGACACGGGAGTCATAATAGCGGGCCACACGCTACTGGTATGCTACCATCCAGAGTTGAGCTTTGTCTCTTGTCTTGTCTACCAGATCCAAGTTGAGGAGAAGATGGGCCAGATTCTCAGCTTTGTTGTATTGCTCCACCCGTAGTGTGGGTAGTCCCGCCTCCACTAGGATCATGGTCTAGGAGTTGAAGCTGAGGTTGAATGGTGTTTCACCCGTCACCATCCGTGGCATGGTGTGGTAGGCTCACAACACATTGGGGAGCTCCTCGCCCATCATCCCTTGGCCTTATCCAATCTGGTATGGAGCCCTTGTACGATGGTTTGGTTGGTCATCTTAGCCTCCCCGTTGGTCTGGGGATGAGCCACTGAAGTGAAGCGATGGTAGATGTTGAGTTTCGCATAGAATTCTTCGAAAGCCTAGTTGTCAAACTACCACCCATTGTCGGTGATGATTGAGTGCGGGAGTTCAAAATGGTAGATGATCGACTTCCAAAAAAAGGATCTAGCCTTAGCTTCGGTGATCTGTGCTAGGGGCTTGGCTTTGATCCACTTAGTGAAGTAGTCGATGGCCATAATTAGGTACTTCCATTGACTAGATATGGGGGAAAAGGGACCTAAGATGTCCATTCCCCACTGGGCGAATAACCATGGAGTAGAAAGTTGAGAGAGTGGTGCGATCGGCTGATGTTGGATGTAGGCATGATGTTGGCAGCGGTCACCTTTCTCACAAAATCAGTGACGTCTTCTTGCATGGTCTCCTAGAAGTATCCTTATTGGAGTGCCTTATAGGCCAAAGTCCTGCCCCCCATATGGTTCCCGTAGACACCCTCATGTATCTCCTGGAGTATATAGGTGGCTTCTAAGGGCCTCAAACACTTTAGTAAGGGGTAGGAATAGGACCTTCGGTATAGCTGCCGTCCATTAGCACAAAAGCACGGCCTTCTTCTTGAGAAGGCTGGCTTCCTTGCGATCCTCGGGCAGGATGCCTGTGGTAATGTATTTGATGTAAGGGTCCATCCAACTCACCTCGGAGGTGACTTGTTGGACCTCTACTGTAGACTTATAGCTGGGGGTCTCTAGATATTCAATGAAGGTACACCCCAGTGATGAATCCGGCAGGATTGCTAGCTTGGAAAGGATGTCGACTTGAGCATTCTCTATGTGAAAAATATGGGAAATGCTGAAGTACTGGAGGTTCACTGTGTACGAGCAACCTTGTCCAGATACTTCGCCATCATGGGATCTCGAGCTTCATACTCATCGAAGACTTGGTCCATCATGAGCTGCGAATCTGTGAAGAGCTTCAGGCACTTTACACCCAGCTCACGAGATACCTTCAATCTCGCGAGGAGTGCTTCATACTTGGTTTGATTGTTGGTCGCCTTGAAGAGGAAATGTAGCGCGTATTCAATGATGACTTCGTCTGAGTTGGCGAGGAGTAGCCTGGCTCCACTCCCTCCAGCATTAGATGTGCCATCAATGTGGAGAATCCATGTCATCACCTCCGAGACTGAATCCTGATCAAGCTTGGCTCACTTGTTCGTCTCCTCCTAGTCCTCGATTGCCCAGGTGCACAGGAAGTCAGCAAGGACTAGGGTCTTTTGCACTAGCCTTGGATGGTAGGTGATGTCAAACTTGTTGAGCTTCACTGTCCATTTGGCCAAGCACCCCGACGTATCGGGGTGCTTAGAATGGCCCTCAAAGGCTAGTCGGTAAGGACCATAATCAGGTGTGCTTGAAAGTAGGGCCTGAGATGTTGCGTAGATATGATGAGTACAAAGATAATCTTTTCAAATCAAGTGTACCTGATTTCTGCATCCTGGAGTAGCTTGCTGGTACAGTAGACTGGCCACTAGGAGCCGTCCTTGTCGATGCGGACCAGCACCGAGCTGACCACCTTTGATGAGATTGCCAAGTATAGGAGAAGCTCCTCCCTGGGCTCCAGCCTGGATTGCTGTGACGGAGAGGCGAGGAGCTTCTTTAGCCCCTCGAAGGTCTCTTAACACTCTTCCATCCAGGTGAAGTTATGCATGTTGTGCAGCATCTTGAAGAATAGCTGGCAATGCTCAGTGGAGTGCGGATGAAATTGCTCAACACTGTGATGCATTTAGTTAAGTGCTAAAACTCCTTCTTGGAGATCGGGTGCCTCATGTCGGTGATCACTTGGATCTTTTTGGGGTTGGCCTCTATCCCCTTTTAAGTGATCATGAACCCCAGAAATCTTTTCGTCGCAATGCCAAACATACACTTGGCAGGATTTAGCTTCATCTGGTAGAGGTGGAGGTTGTCAAAGGCCTCCGCCAAGTTGGTAATATGATCTGAGCTCTGGTCGCTCATAATGAGCATGTCATCCACATAAACCAACATGTTGCGGCCTATTTAGTCTTTGAAGACCTTACTGACTAGGAGTTGGTACGTGGCCCTTACATTCTTGAGGCCGAATGGCATCATCTTGTAGTAGTACATGCCTCTATCAGTCATGAATGCCATGTGCTCCTCATCTTTCGGGTGCATGTGGATTTGGTTGTACCCGAAGAATGTATCCATGAAGCTGAGAAACTTGTACCCTGAGGTTGCATCCACCAGCTAGTCAATCTTGGGAAGCAGGAAGCTATCCTTCAGGCATACCCGATTGAGGTCGATGTAGTCCACACAGATCCTTCACTTCCTAGAGACTTTTTTGACCATTACTACATTAGCTAGCCAGTTAGGGTATCGTACCTCATGGATGAAGCCTGCAACGAGGAGCTTCTCGACCTCCTCATCGATCACCTTCTGTCTCTCTGGGGTGAAGCTCCTCTTCTTCTATCGGACTGGATGGCTATTGGGGTCAACATTCAGCTTGTGAATGATTACCTTTGGAGGGATCCCAGGCATGTTTGCTATGGTCTAGGTGAAAACATCCATGTTGGCCCGCAAGAAGTTGAGTAGGTGGGATCTCTCCTACTCGGGTAGTAGGGCTCCCACTTGCACTATCTTTAGGGGGTCCTCTCCTAGAGGAAAAGGTAGCAGAGGCTCGACTATCCCACCCTTTAACTCCAATTTCCAGTTCTCTCGGGCTCCTAGGATGGCTTGTAGATAGTGCTGGACAGGCTATCAAAACTCTTTCATCTCTCTGATCCCCCAAGGAGTTGGGAACTGGATGAGGAGACATCGGGTAGAAATGGTGGCATCGAGTAGATTGAGTCCAGGATGCCCCAGGATCATGTTATAAGGTGAGGGAAGCCTCACAATGGTGAATGTTATCAACACGGTACTTTATCGAGCTGTTATTTCGATAATTATTGGGAGGGTAATTTCTTCTTCAATCCTAACTGAATCCCTGGTGAAGTTGACCAAGGATGTGAATACCGGCTTTATTTGGTTAGTGGATAAGTTCATCCTTACAAAAGCATCATAAAAAAGGATGTCAGTAGAGCTTCCATTATCAACCATAATTTGCTTTACAGGGTGTTTAGCTATCATCATTTCTATGATGACAGTATCATTATTTGGGTTATCTATCCTAGCTGACCCTTCTCCCTCGTAGGGGAGTACACCATCACTTTTTTCTCTCCCCCTAGCCCTCTTTGAGCTTCTCCCTGCCCTCTAGGAGATCATCTCCACCAGCTTCTCAATGGGTCGGTTGTCAATGGTGAGTGGACGTGCCTCTTCACTCTAGGTTGCTGGGGTGGTTCCTCCCTCCACATCTCGAGGTAGCCATACTTGATTAGGTCTTCTATCTCTCTCTTTAGATGATGGCATTCCTCGGTATCATGGTCGTGGTCCCGATGGAAGTGGCTGTAGTGAGATTTGTCGCATCCAATGGATGACCTTAGCGGGGGAGGATGATGCAGGAAATGCTCGCCCTCGATCTCCATGAAGATCTTAGCTCTTGGGGTGAGGAGAGGGGTAAACTTCTCTTCCTTAGTAGGTCAACTTTGGGCCTGGAACCCAGTTGAGGGACCGGTACAGTCTTTGAGACTGGGAGACCAGATGTTTTCCTCATGGCCTACCTCTTCAATAGCCTCCCGTCCAGTTCCCTCCTGGTGTGGTCGGCCTCTTCCACACGGATGTACTTGTGGGCTTGGAGGAGGAGGTCCGAGTAGGTCTTCAGAGGTTTCTTGTCAAGGAAGTAGGTGAAGCGAGAGGTCCTAAGTCTTCTCTTCAATGCTAGCATTGTGACTGGCTCATCGAGGTGGTAGATCTCCAAAGTGGTGGCTTTAAACTGGGATACGTAATCTCGGTGGGGTTCTCGATCTTGTTGACTGATAGAGAAGAGGTTGTCAGCCTTATATGGCACCTTCCTGCTTGCATCGAAGTGTGTCACAAACTTTTTTTTTCAGCTATTCAAAGGAGTTAATGCTCCTTGGCTCGAGTCGGGAGAACCAAGCTTGAGTAGCCTTGTAGAGCATAGCTGGGAAAGCGACACAGAAGAGGGCATCGGTGGCCTCCTGGACCCTCATGAGAGCTTTGTAGCTTTCGAAGTGGTCCAAGGGATCGGTTATCCTGTGATAGGGATCAACCTGAGGCATCTAGAATTGATTAGGAATTGGTTCCTCCTAGATCTTTTGGGAGAAAGGTGGATGGGTATCGTAATGGGGAGCCCTGAATCTCTGTAAATCGGTGGGATAGGTCAGCCAGCTTGCGCTCTTGCTCTTCGAGGTTCCTTTTTGCCTGAAGGCGGATGGCCTCGTCTATGGACCCTTTGGTGGAGGCTGTCAAGGGTGAAGGGGGCATGGAGTAGAGGGACCCGTGCCTCAGCTTCCAGCCACATCGGTTCCATTGGTGCAATAATGCACCATGGTCCAAGATTGGGGAGTGGTTCTCCCAACCGATCGGGCTATCCTATTGTTTCTTCTTGACTGCCAGAGGTCCTCTCTGTGAGTTGGAGGCCACATGCGATGGCCCCTCTCAGATGGTTTGTAGGCTGGTATGGGGATCGACGGCATGGGATGTCGGCATCCCTGTTTGCTGCCATGTTACTAGGAGCCGATGGTGCTGATGGAGCTGATGCACTGCCGCAGCTAAGGACTGGACCTATTAGGCAAGTGCAACGAACTGGGAGCTCGTCAAAGGTAGAGAGGGTCCCCTACGTGGCTGATGGAAACTTCCCATGCACGGGTCATCACCATTGGGCCGCGAATATCCACGTGTGCTCTTCCAGTAATGGGGGACTTGCTGTCAGCTCTTTACATCTAGCCCCCTACTTGGTGCACCAATCTGTTGCCACCTAGATCACCATGGCCCGTAGCTATAACATGTCATGGATGCGTCAAGCTCTCCCTGGATGCTAGGTCCCATTTCTGATTAGTTGCTTGGTCAGACTATCCTGCAAAAAAGAGGAGACTCGGGCCAGGGATTTCAGTGGGGACACTTCGATGATCAAGTTAGTTTGGATGATTAAGGAGAACAGATCCTCTATGATAGAGGATCGGGATACCTCCGCGTAGAGGAGAAGATAAGACCTAATGAAAAGAGATGAAGTGAATGGGAGGTTAGAGTGCAGGGAGGTTCTCTCCCTTGGTTCCTTGTCCTTTTTGCCCTTTTTATCTTACCAGTTATCCCCTCCTCGTCGAAGGTCCCTTCTTCCATTTTATATGAGATAGATGGCCTAGACCAGATCTAGGACTTCATAGGGATGTCGCTTTCTCGGTACCCTCTTTTGATAGGATTTTCTTCTGTTAGCAGCCTCCCCCTATCGGACCTATCCTTTGATGGAGATCCTTCAATTGGGGGTGTTCGTTGGAGTAATTCAGGTCTTGTCCCTCGGGTGGGATAGTTTTGCATGGGAGACACAGGCACCCTGCCATTGAGCCCTGAGCCATGATAGAGCATTTCTATTATAGGAGGGACCGTTGGAGTGTTGTAGGGCCTATGGCCTTAATAGGATACTCCTCTTGGTGAAGGCACATATGTCTCATCGTGGGAACTGGAGCCCCGGTTGCATGGTAGGGGGTGCAGGCGGCATGCTACAGGGCTTGGAGCCTGGTGGAGCATGTATCGCACAGAGTGTGTAGGTGGCATGTTGTTGAGTCAGGAGCCTCCGGCAGGGTAGGTGCCACCCTTTGGGGCCCGTAGGTAGCCTGGAGCTTCCTTGCCATGATTTGAATTCTTTTTGATTTTTTTTCCCTTGCTCTTGGCTGATCCTCTGATTGGGGCCGTAGGTAGCCGGGAGCTTTATCTTGGGAGATCGACCTTGAAATATGGAAGCACGATCCCGACCAGGAGATTGATCTCAAATGGGAGCTGACCTCGACCGGGGGCTCAACCTTGAAAGGTGAGAGCATGACCTCGGAAGGCGGGAGCACGACCTTGGCCAGTAGCTTGACCTTGGATGGGAGCTGACCTCAACCAGGGGCTCGACCTTGAAAGGCGGGAGCATGACCTCGACCGGGAGCTCGACCTCAAATGGGAGCTGACCTCGACCAGGGGCTTAACCTCGAAAGGAGAGAGCACGACCTTGGCCGGGAGCTCGACCTCAGATGGGAGCTGACCTTTGCCGGGGGCTCGACGTCGGAAGGCGAGAGCATGACCTTAGCCGGGAGCTCACTTCAGATGGGAGTTGACCTCGACCGGGGGCTCAACCTCAGAAGGTGGGAGCATAACCTTGGCCGAGAGCTTGACTTTGGATGGGAATTGACCTCGATCGGGGGCTCGACCTTGGAAGGCGGAAGTATGACTTCGATTCGGAGCTCGACCTCGGATGGGAGTTGACCTTGACCAGGGGCTTGACCTGGCCACCGTGTCTAGGTGGCACATCCTACCATCATGGTCGCCAGCTAGGCCCAACACGGGCTCCACGTCAGCGATGGTGCCTCATCAGGTATCATACCTGTATAAGTCGGTAGGTCACTAGGATTTAGGTGTTAAATGTATATCCTAGAAACCAATTTGGTTGAAATATTTTTTATTTTATGATATAATTTAGCATTTGATTAATAAAATTATATAACAATTTCATTTATATTATATATGTGTCCATGAATTGTCCAATGAATTAATAAAGATAATGACATATATTTCCAAGAATTGAAAATTTGATATGTGTCATTAGTGATTAATTTCTAAAATTACTCTCGATGATGGATCATCCTGGGGATGGTAATTGATCTAATTAGATTGGTGTAGTGATACTTTTCTTTTTGAATAAATAAGTCTCGAGTATATAGTATAAGGATATTAGAACGAAAGTACAGGTGGTTATTAGAGAGAAATAGTACTGAGCATGACCAGTATGAAAAGTTATTTGGATATCTACCTACTCATCAATAACTTTCTCAATGCTGTAGTAGTATGAATGATTCTTTGACCCTCGATACCTCGACTAATTACAATAGGTTGCTATAATTTAACTACATGTACACTTAGTCTTTTAGACATTCAAGTCTTTATGATGTATGTTGGCTATGGTAGATTCATTGTAGGAGTAAGGTGCACATCAAGATGGGATATATCGATCTTGGTAGATGAGTAGTCCTATATGATTTGTGAAACTGAGTTCGGAAGATCTTGGCCAAGGCAAAGTGAACGGTAGAAAAGTATTTTCACAAGTTTTATATCAAGAACTCGAGTCAAGCAAACTTATATATGATAGATAATGGAATTTAACAAGTTTTCCATAACCTCTATCTTATTAGGACTCATGATAGAATAACTGAATCATATGGTAACTACATCTAGAGATTTTATTATCTTCTATTTTTCTTGGTTGCCACTACATACTGCTAGGCATTACTAGTAGATTGTGAGACTCATGAAAATTATTTTGATGATTAATAATTCTCATTGAGTTGAGTTAAAATGGTTCTAACCCATTAAAAGGTGTTTCAATGATGTTATGGATGAAGATCTTAACATATCTCACTACTAGATAGAATAAAATCTATATGATTATACATAATAGAGGTTGTGACTGATCAGATGGCTGAATTCAATTTGTGTGACCCCTGGAATAATTTTGATGATAACAAAATATTGGAGCATGTATTTGATACTAATACTTTTCAAAATGTTTAAGAAATTTTTGTAGGGTAATTTACATGGTCAATCATTCACTCTATATTTCTAGTCCAATATAATGAATTCATGTACACTAAGAAAAGTTTTATGTAATTATGAGCCCTAAAGATTTTTTGAATGTATATTATTGTAAAGGGCAAAATTTTTGTAAAATTAAGTATAAATTTCTTAGATTAGGTTTAGAAGTTGTTGGAAGTTGTTTGGAAGAAGTTTTGGAGAAGTTTAAAAGTTTTTAGAGAAAGTTCACTCGAGCCGACTCAATGCTAGAGCTGATACATTGATTTGGCACAACACAAAAAATTATGATACTTTCCAATCGAGTCGACTCAATGACAATCCGAGCCGACTCCTTCAAAGTAGCTGAAATTAAGTTTTGAGAAACCCAATCAGCCAAGCCGACTCAATGAAAAATAGAGCCGACTCTTTCAGAGTGATAAAAAAATAATTATGAGAATCCAGTCATCCGAGCTGACTCGAGTCATCCGAGCCGACTCGAATCCCAGTTTTTGAACAGTAATGGCTAGTTCTAGAATTCAAATTTCTTGAAGTTTAAGCCTCCAAACGGCTAGTTTTTGACTTCCAAGGCACTCCAACGGTCATATCTATTTGGGAATACTTCAAGAGGCTATAAATGATGGATCTAAACTAGTTTTGCATAATTTTTATGAGGGTATTGAATATTTCAAGAGCTTTCAAGTAAAGACTCAAGTTCTTCACCAACTTTCAACTACCATCTTGAGTCAACTTTTGAAGTATTAAGAGAGGCATTGAAGAGCATTGAAGAAGCTTTCTAGAAGGCCTCATTGAGAGCTTCAACTGCAACCATTCAAATCTTTGGGTTTATTTTTTGTGTTGCTTCCTTTATAACTCTATTTTTGAGTTGTTCCAAGTACAACAGGGGCTGTAACTTGTGAATTATTTTTATATTATTGGTGAGCCTTGAAAATCATGTTTGGGTTGTTAGTGAGCCCAGGAAAACTAACATTGTATTGGATTTTGGATTATGAGCCCGTTGCAAAATAATTCAGCTATATTCGGGAAGAAAAATAAAAATCCCAAGTGTGCACCTTGGGTAGTGGACATAGCTGTTGGGTTATTCTGAACCACTCTAAATTTGTGGTGTTTGTGTTTGTTATTGTCTTTGCATACTTATTTGCTTCCGCACTCAATACTTCATACACTACACTCACCACACAAAGATTTCAAAAGGCACATACTTGTCAAAACAAATTTTCAAACTTAATTCACCCCCCTCTTGGACTGGCCAACTAGGCAACAAGTGGTATCAGAGCTTCGTCTGAGTGCCACTAATCCCATGGTTAAGAGAAAAGATCTATGGTAATCCAAATGAGCACTTCTTTGGCCAAAGGTCAATCAAGTAATAGACGTCCACTATTCACCGTCACCAATTACACTTATTGAAAGCAAGACTGAAAATTTATATTCAAGCCATTGATTTTTAATTATGAAAAATTATTTTAAAAGGACCACACATACCCGTTAAGAAATTAGATGGCATAGCATCCCAAAATCGGAAGAGGAATGGGATGAATATGATATGAAAATGGGGGAGCTAAATGCCAAAGCAATAAACCTTCTATATTATGCTTTGGATGCTAACGAGTTTAATCGGATTTTCACTTGCACTTTGGCAAAGAAAATTTGGGATAAACTAAAAGTTACCCATGAAGGCACAACACAAATTAAGACCTCCAAAATCAATATTCTTGTACACAATTTTGAATTATTTAAAATGGAACCAAATGAGATAATATCTTAAATATTTGCTAGATTTATAAATATTATTAATGGTTTGAAAAGTCTTGGCGGGGTCTACTCAAATGCAAATCTCGTACAAAGATTCTTCAATGCTTACCTGACAAATGGGACCCCAAGGTCACTACAATTCAAGAGGCCAAGGACTTGAACACACTTTCACTTGATGAACTTCTTGGTTCTCTAATTACACATAAGCTAACAATGCAGGGATGCAGCGAAGATGATAACAAAAAGAAGAAATCTATAGCCTTCAAAGTTACAGCTGAAATCAAGAAGCAAGAAGAAGAGAAAGAAGAAGAAAGCCCTTCCTCTAATGAAGAACTTGGAGATAATGACATAGCTTTAGTCATGAGAAGATTCAGGAGATTTATGGTAAAAAAAAAGTCAAGGTACTGGAAGAAGCACCTTGGCAAGGGTGAACAAAATAAGGAGAAAGAGAAAGACAAAGAAAAAGAAAAGGCACAACAACCTATATGTTATGAGCGCAAAAAGCTGGGACACTACCGTTCAGAGTGTCCAATATTGAAGAAAGGACACAAAAAGAAGAAGAAAGCTATGATGGCCACATGGAGCGATAGCGATGAATCCACTTCAAATGAAGAGGAAGAGATCACAAAGTCGACAAATATATGTTTGATGGGTCTAGAAGATGTGGTAACATCTATTGAACCCACTGATGAATTCACTTATGATGAGTTACATGCTGCTTTTTATGAGCTTTTAACTGAGTATAAAAAGGCTAGCTTGAAAATTAAAACCATGAAAAATAATTATGATGCATTGTTGAAAGAAAAGATTGAAATTTCAGAAAAGAACAATCTTTTGCAAAAGGAATTTAGTATTTCTGAAAAATACAAAGGTTTACAAGCTGAAAAGGATGAGTGTTTTAAAAAGAACAAGAGCTTGCAAAATGAAATGAGTCAACTCAAACCTATTGTTGACAAATTAACCTTAAGTTCAAACAAACTTGAGTTGATTTTAAAAAGTCAAAGGGAATCTAATAATAAAGCTGGAATTGCAAATAATTCATTGCATACAAATAAGTTTTCAGCTTCAAAACCTTATGCATCAAAGTTTTCAATATCTATATCTTTTCAAAAGTCAAAAGTTGTTTGTTATTGTTGTAATGGGATTTGACATAAAGCCTATGAATATAATTTGAGAAAGAAAAATAAAAATAAGGTGAAAAAGATTTGGGTTTCTAAAGGAACCACAATTACTAACCTTTAAGGATCCAAGAAAGCTTGGTACCTAAAAATTCAACTTGACTATTTTGTAGGAGTATCTTGCAGCCCATAATTCAAAGAAAAGATGGTATCTAGATGATAACTATGTATACGTATATATAAAAGTATTAATTTAATAACAAAATTATCTTTATTCCTTTAAAATTGATACTTTTATATGTCATTTGCAAGAAAGAACACTGCCAACATGAAGATCTTGGTTTTAGAAATCTAACGATGCAAACAACACTCAAATCAGACTTCAAACGGGCTCAGAATTGATTTTTGAAAGAATTTACTAGAATAGCATGAATTTCAGAGCAGCCGGTCCATGGATTGACCGCTCGGTCCACCGTTCAGCCCATGGTCCATGATCAGCCATTGCTGTGGCCCACGGAATAGAGCCGTGGACCACACACCTCTGTTTGAGCCGAAACTTGCTGGAGAACTGCCCCCACTGTCGTCCAAGCTGTCGGTGCCTTTGACTCCGGCCGGAGAGGTCCCCGTCGGTCGAAAAATGGCCAGAAATTGACCAGTTATTCTCTTTTCCTTCTCCACCACCATCCCATACTACCCAAGCCACTGGAGCTCTTGCCTAGCCTACCGATCGAAAAGGATACAGGTGCACCCGTCCCCTCACTGCCAAGGAGACTAGAATTCACCATCAATCTTCTCCTCGTCATCCATGTTCAGCTGCACCCTGCTAACCAAATGTTTGTTGATCTAAGCTTCGGAAGATTGGAAGAGCCACGGAGGTTTGGAATAGTCTGAAGACGGGTGAGTTTAGTTGAAATAGATTGAAGTTTGTCAGGAGTTTGCTTGAGTTTTGTTGCAACAGTGGAACAAATTTTGTTGGAGCAGTTCGAAGGGCAGTGTGCTCAGTTGGAACTGTGAAACAAATCATAGTTAGGTTGTTTGCAGTGGTGGAATAGATTATGGTTGGTTCACTGCCTATAAAAGGCCATGGAGCAGGAGGAGTTGAGGGCCATCAGGGAGATCATCGAGGCTTCAGTTCGAAGGTTAAGTCCGGAAGCATCGTTCTGCCATTCCCTCTCCTTATTCCCACTATTCCATTTATTCCTCTTTTATCCTTCTTCTATTCTAGTTTTATCTCACTTTTATTCCACCTCTCTTCATTCTTGCTCTATCATCTTTCCAATCATTGACTGGGTTCCACTACCACTGCACTAGCTTGGTTCCTACTTCCACTGCACTGGCACTGGTTCCCATTTCCCACTCCCTATCATGTCACCGGACGGCCTCATCTTCGTACATGTTGTAGCTCCCTCGGGAAGTCTACTTGGAAGAAGGGGGTTTATGTTTTAATGTTGATTGTTGTACCCTTTATTCAATGAAATGAAAAGAGCTTCCCTTTGACTCATGTTCTTTCCTTTTCTTTTCTGAAATAGGTTTATGAGTAGTACAAGGCTTTATCAGTAAGTCACTCTAACATGACTATAATCTTGACTGATCTATTTTCAACAGGGACAAGCCGTGATCTATGGGTACAGGCCATACTCTCGCTAAGATAGATCACATTTTAATTATTTTCACTATCCTTTTAACCGATCTATTCCCAAAAGGGATGGGCAGTGATCTACGGGTATGGACTGTGCTCTTGTTAAGAAAGATCATCTCTAGATTACCTTGATTGCTAATTACTTGTTATTTTCCTTTCTAGTTCAATTTCTGTTGCACACTTATACTTTTAAAATAACATAGAGGTCCTTGTGGGTTCGACCCTTACTCCCACTATGCTTCCTAAGAATAGTGAAATTAAGGTACTAAATTGGTGCATTGCGATGCGCATTAGATTTTTGGCACCGTTGCTGGAGATCTTTTGGCATTATTAAAAAAAAATCAAAATCAAAATTAAAAAAAAAATTTGCTAGTATTTTTGTTTAACAAAACTCAACAAAAATTTTCCTTGACATTTTCATAATTTGGTAGGATATTAGAAATTTAACCATCAAATTAGAAAAAAATTTTAAAAAATATAATTAGTATAAGTTTGTTTGTTTGACAAGATTTGGATACCTTGTTTGCTGCATTCATCTTTCTATAACTGACTTAAGAGCACTTAACCCCATTAACAAAATAAAGTGGGGATGTCATTACCCTTCATTTACCCACAAATCATTTTCCTACATGTGCATTGACCCAAGCCCTAACTCTAAAATTAACTTGATGCCAGCTCTAGGAAATTCAAGCTCAATAGGATAAGGGAGCCCTAGAGTTATACCAGGTTCAGGTCATTTAGTTGCTCGGTGTCTAAGGCAAGTAGTTTAGGGACAGGAGCCCGAAGGAAGGTGGTTCTTTAATTGGTTCCGTTCGCTTACCTGGCCAATTTTAATTGGTATCTAAGGCAAGCAACGGGGGGACCCTGCTGCGGACTGCGAATTTAATGTTGAACCTACTGTGGTTCAACCTTCAGTTCAACCCATTCCAGTTCAGCCCATAGATGATGCAGCGAACCATGAAACATAAATTTCAGCCCAGCTTCCGCATCATGGCGATTCGAGTCAGCAGACTACGCCCGGAGGAGGGGTACGCCGGTCCAAGCGCCTGCAAGAGAGGCGTGCTTAGCATTTGCTGCTGAAATCTGCTGAAATTTAGTGACCCAGACCTGTTGTTGCTACTGAAATCTGCTGAACCATCAGCGTGCCAAGGGAGAAAGCAGCGTGCCGGTTAGCCCACCCACATGCCAAATCCAGAAAATACCGAATAGCTGACAGGTGTCGGACAACGAATTTTTTTTCACGCCATTTTTTTAGGGACGTTGGTATTTTTGTTCTGGTTTTTTTTTTTTGGGGGGGGGGTTGTTGTTTTTTTTTTTTTGCTTCTTGGATTATTATTTTATTTGTTCTGGTGTTGATTCCATCCAGAAAATTATTCATCTTGCCGAGTGGATTGAAAATCCCATTGTTCAGTTCCCTACGTGAGCGATCACAACTTCATCCCAGATTTCTAAAAATCAGATCTCCATTTTTTTTTCTTTAATTTCAGCCCGTTTCTTCTTGAAGAAACAATTTTCTGCGTTGATTGATACCCAGAAACTTGCTTTGGTTTGGAACAACTGGATTGAAGTCCCGTTGATTTTTTTTTTTTTGGTGACCAATCACATCCCAATGGCTCGCTAGTACCAAGGCGTTCGGAAGCCACCCTGCACTAGATTGGTATCAGAGCACAGATCCTTTCCAGTTCTGGTAGCCAAGCGTCATGGAGCGAAACAGCGAGGAGCCTTCTCTTCGCGATGTTGTGGTGACCTAGCAGCAGATGATGGCAATTTTGCAAGTGATGATGACATGACTGGAGGCACAAGACCGTGTTCCACCTCGCCAAGATCGTGATGTTTTCAATGATCATCGAGAAGGTAATGCCGAACCCTTCCAGATTTTTGAAGAACCACCGCTCCAAAGAGGGTAGCAACAACGGCGTGATGTTGGGTTCCCAAGGGAGTTCGGGACGTCGCCTGTACATGAGAATCAGACTCGTTGGGAGTCTGGCTTCTGAATCGAGGTACCGGAGTTCAGGGGTGGTTTGAATCCAGATGAGTACGTAGATTGGACCTTGCAGGTTGATGATGTCTTCCGACTGAAAGAAGTGCCTTTGGACAAGCAGGTTCCGCTCATCACAATTCGATTCCGAGACAGGGCTGTGGCTTGGTGGCTTGTGCAGCATTATCGGAGGTACATTGATGGAAGGCCGCCCATTGCATCGTGGGTAGCCCTGAAACAGGAAATGAATCGGGAGTTCCTGCCTTTGAACCATGAACAGATTTTATACTCTAAATTGCATGGTTTAACGCAGGGGAGTCGAAGCGTGGAGGATTATACTACGGAGTTCTACCGGCTAGTGGCTCGAAATTGATTGGTGGAGGCAGAACCGAGATTGGTGGCCATGTATTTGCATGGATTGAGGAACCCAATCCAGGACGCGTTGGCTGTGCATCGTATAGATAGTGTTGGCGATGCTCATATGAGGGCGCAAGCGGTGGAGAGGAGTCTCATGCGGACTAGGGGGTTCCAGAGTAGGGGAAACTTAATGCCTGGCCAGTCTTCGGGGCAAGGTTCCAGTACTAGGAGTGCACCTCCGGTTGTGAGACAGCATACCTCGGCCGCTCCTCCTAGGCCTGCAGTACCAAGTGGAGCTTAAGGTTCCCAACAGAGGGTGGGCAGCAATCGTGCAAATATCCGCTGCCATCGTTGCCATGACTTGGGGCATTATGCTAATGAGTGCCCAAAGGCACGTGCTCAATTGGTTATGGAGGATTGTAGGGAGGAAGAGTATGGAGTTGACTTCCCCGAGGACGAGGAGTTTGAGGATGAGATGTGTGTTATAGATCCAGACCATATTCAGGGGGAAAGCCTGATTATGAGGAGAATGTGTCTTGCGCCAAGAGCAAGTGGGGATTGGCGTCGGCATGAAATTTTCTCAACAAAGTGCACTGTAGCTGGCAAAACATGTAAGGTAATTATTGATTCCGGGAGTTGGGAGAATGTGATTGCTGAGAATGCTGTGAAGAAGTTGGGATTGATGATTGAGCCCCATCCTCAACCATATAGGCTCGGCTGGGTAAACCGAGATACAGATATTCAGGTCAGTCGACGCTGCAGGCTGTTGTTGACTTTTGGCCCCCAGCTTGAAACAACGATAGAGGCTGATGTTGTACTGATGGATGCGATGCACATCATATTGGGGCATCCTTGGCAGTTTGACAACAGAGCAGTGTATAATGGGTTCACTCACACTTATATGTTGCATCCTGATGGGAAGAAGGTGATTTTGAAACCACTTCATGATATGACTGGGCAGAAGACAGTGATTTGTTTGCCAAGCAGGGAGTTTGAGGAGAGTTTAGAGGGGGAGGATTTCTGTTTTGCCCTGATTAGCAAACCAGGAGAGTTCGGCCTGGGAGGGGAGCAGAAGCTGCCTGTCCTTCCTCAGGAGTTGGGTCAATCTTAGAGGAGTTTTGGGACGTTGTGCCGAGGGAGCTTCCTGCTGGCTTACCGCCACTTCGGGATATTCAGCATGAGATTGATTTGATTCCGGGTTCTGTCTTACCTAATAAGGCTCATTATCGGATGACACCGCAGCAGCATGAGGAGCTGAGGAGGCAGGTCCAAGATTTATTGAACAAAGGGTTCGTGCAGGAAAGCATTAGCCCGTGTGCAGTACCAGCCCTTTTGGTGCCGAAAAAGGATGGTTCATGGCATATGTGTATAGACAGTCGGGCGGTAAATCAGATTACTGTGAAGTATAGATTTTCTATTCCGAGGCTGGATGACATGTTAGATCAGCTGAGTGGTGCTGTTGTTTTTACAAAGATTGATCTGAAAAGTGGATATCACCAAATCAGAATGAAGCCAGGAGATGAATGGAAGACAACCTTCAAGACGAAGGAAGGGCTTTATGAGTGGTTAGTGATGCCATTCGGGCTGTCAAATGCACCGAGCACCTTCATGTACATGATGAACCAGGTTTTGCGATCATTTCTCAATTCTTTTGTAGTTGTATATTTTGATGATATTCTGATATACAGCAAGACAGCACAGCAGCATGTTGATCATGTCACGCAGGTCTTGACCATGTTGCGTGTAAACCAGCTATTTGTTAACCTGGAGAAGTGCATTTGGATGGTAGACAGGCTGGTTTTTCTGGGGTATGTAGTTACTGGAGATGGGATTCTCCCAGATGAAAGTAAAGTACAAGCGATAGTGGATTGGCCAACACCTACAACTATGACCGAACTGAGGTCCTTTTTGGGTCTTGCGGGGTTTTAAAGGAGGTTTGTGAGGAAGTATAGCGAGACCGCTGCTCCCTTGACAGATTTGCTGAAATTAAATAATCTGGGGTGGAATGAAGCCGCTCAGGAGGCATTTGATGAGTTGAAAGTTAAGTTAACACAAGCTCCGCTGTTGGTTCTACCAGATTTCAACAAGGTGTTCGAGGTGGATTGCGATGCTTCGAAGATTGGGATTGGGGCAGTACTCAGCCAGGATGGAAGACTCGTGGCCTTTTTCAGTGAGAATCTTGGGGGTGCCAAATTGATGTATTCAGTTTATGACTTGGAGCTGTTCGCCATTGTGAGGACATTACAGCATTGGCGACATTACCTGATCCAGCGGGAGTTTGTGCTGTATTCAGACCATCAAGCGTTGAAATTTTTGCAGGGTCAACACAAATTGAGTTCCAGACATGCGAAATGGGTGACTGCCTTACAGGAGTATACTTTTAGCATTAAGCATAAGTCCGGCACTTTGAACAGGGTGGCTGATGCTTTGAGTAGGCGGAGTTTGCTGATTGGTGCTATGCAGGTGTACACTCTTGGGTTTGAAAGTGTGAAGGATGATATTCGTGCGGATGAGTATTTTCGGAATATTGTGATTGAGGTGGAAGCTAGAGGCCAGTCTGACTTCATCCTGCACGATGGATATTTGTTCCGAGGAAATTGTTTGTGTATTCCTGAAACTTCAATGCGAGTATTAATTATTCAGCAGCTGCACAACCAAGGTCATTTTGGAAGGGACAAAACGGCATGGTTGATTCGTCAATGGTTTTATTGGCCTGGTCTTGATCGGGATGTTAAGCTTTTGTGAAAAGATGCCGTTTGTGCCAGGAAGCCAAGGGAACGGACACCAACCAAGGGTTGTACATTCCGTTGCCAATTCTAGATGAGCCGTGGCGAGAAGTTTCTATGGACTTTGTTGTGGGTCTGCCACGGACAGTGGGAGGACTGGATTCGATCATGGTAGTTGTGGATCGGTTTAGTAAGATGGCTTGTTTCTTGCCATGCAAGTTGACATTTGATGCATCAAAGTTGGTTGATTTATATTTTTCCACAGTTGTTCAACATTTTGGGTTGCCGTCGTCGATAGTTTCAGATCGGGACAGCAAGTTTATGGGGCATTTTTGGCGCGAACTGTGGAAGAGATTGGGAACAAAGTTGAAGTTTAGCAGTCCCTATCATCCCCAGACGGATGGGCAAACCGAAACTGTCAATCGAAGTCTTGGGAATTTGCTACGGACAAATGTGCAAGAATTTAAAAGCTGGGATCTATGTTTACCGAAGATTGAATTTGAGTTCAATTCGTCGGTGAACCGTTCTACTGGTTTTGCACCCTTCCAGATACTGTATGGATTCTTGCCAAGAGGACCTCTTGATATTCTACCTGTTGATGTGCCAGCCAAGTCAAGAAAGAAGGTGGCCGACCGAGTGGCTAATCTGCGAGAAGTGCACGCTACTATGAAGGCAAATATGGAGCAAAATTATGCTAAGTACAAGGCCAAGGCTGATCAAAAGCGCCGACAACAGACTTTTGAGATTGGTGATCTGGTATGGGTTTTCCTACCAAGGAACGGTATCCGCAGGGAGCTTACACGAAACTCAAACCGAAGAAAATTGGTCCCTGTCAAGTGTTGGAGAAATTTGGTGACAATGCTTATCGAGTTGAACTACCAGATGATATCTTTATTTCTGATGTATTCAATATACGGCACCTAACCCCTTATGCAGGTGATGATACCAGCTTGAGGACAAGCTTTTCAGAGGAAGGGGAGAGTGCTGCGGACCACGAATTTAATGTTGAACCTACTGCGGTTCAACCTTTAGTTCAACCCATTCCAGTTTAGCCCATAGATGATGCAGCGAACCATGAAACAGAAATTTCAGCCCAGCTTCCGCATCATGGCGATTCGAGTCAGCAGACTACGCCTGGAGGAGGGGTACGCCGGTCCAAGCGCCTGCGAGAGAGGCGTGCTTAGCATTTGCTACTGAAATCTGCTGAAATTTGGTGACCCAGACCTGTTGTTGCTGCTAAAATCTGCTGAACCAGCAGCGTGCCAAGGGAGAAAGCAGCGTGCCGGTTAGCCCACCCGTGTGCCGAATCCAGAAAATACCGAACAGCTGACAGGTGTCGGACAGCGAATTTTTTTTCATGCCATTTTTTTAGGGACGTCGGTATTTTTGTTCTGTTTTTTTTTTTGGGGGGGGTTGTTGTTTTCTTTTTTTTGCTTCTTGGATTATTATTTTATTTGTTCTGGTGTTGATTCCATCCAGAAAATTATTCATCTTGCCGAGTGGATTGAAAATCCCATTGTTCGGTTCCCTACGTGAGCGATCACAACTTCATCCCAGATTTCTGAAAATCAGATCTCCATTTTTTTTTTCTTTAATTTCAGCCCGTTTCTTCTTGAAGAAACAATTTTCTGCATTGATTGATACCCAGAAACTTGCTTTGGTTTGGAACAACTGGATTGAAGTCTTGTTGATTTTTTTTTTTTTTTTTTTTGGTGACCAATCACATCCCAATGGCTCGCTAGTACCAAGGCGTTCGGAAGCCACCCTGCACCAGACCCCCACCAACCTTACACTTACCTGGCTGAGTTAATTGATTGATTTTAGGCTTGGAGTGCTCGGAGGTAACCTTGGAATAATTATGAGCTGTCTAGTTCCAGGTTAACCCTAGGATAGACTTGATTTTTGTTTGTGTTACTTGTTTGAAAAAAAATATTAACATAGCTCTTTTCTTTTCTTTAGCCTAGGATTCTATTAGGAGTCTTTTCTTTAGATCCTCTTTCTCTTATTTTTCCAATTTCTTGTTAAAAAATAGAAAAAAAAATTGAACTACTGTTTGCTTTAGAGTATTACTGTAGGGTATATGTTAGGTCATCGATCTTTGGAACCTAAAATCATACCCCTAGATCCCAAAATAGACAGAACCTATAGAGCAAACATATCACATACCATGGACTACAATCAAGGAATTGATCCTCCATGACCATTGAAGGAATACTTCATTCCTTCAAGGTATACCTATTCACCTTGCATCCAAATACCCCTAGTAGAGGCTGTCCAATATGAAATTAAGTCCAACACAATTCAGATGTTGCCATCTTCTATGGACTTGCAAATGAGGACCCCTACAAACATTTGGATGAATTCTTGAAAATATGCTCAACTGTCAAGATTCAAAATTTCTCTGATGATGCCCTTAGACATAAGTTGTTCCCTTTTTCTCTCAAAGATAGAGCCAAGTACTGGTTAAATTCTTTAGACAATGTGACCATTTCGACTTGGGATCAAATTTAGAGGAAATTTCTTAAAAAATACTTCTCAATAAGAAAAACAAACCAAATTAGAAAAGCCATAACCAGTTTTTTCCAGTTAGATGGAGAAATGTTTTATGAGACATGGGAGAGGTTGAAAGAATTGATTAGAAAATCACATCATGCAGTTCCAAAATGGTAATTAGTCCAGTATTTGTATGATGATTTGTCTGAAAGACACCGGCAGATGGTGGATGTCTCATATGGAGGAACATTCATGCTCAAAAATGAACATGTGGCTTGGCAACTTTTTGAAACCCTAAGCGAAAATTCCTTACACCATATGTCTGCCTCAGGTAGTGACAGACTCATCGCTCCTCCAAGAAAGGGTGGAATCTATAAAGTTGGTCACTACATAGATATCCACAATAAAATCAATAATGACTCTTAGGGATGGAGAGATCATAGAGCAACCTTGCAAAACCAATGAGACCTGCACCACACCTCCAACCCAACCTAAATCATAACCATCTAAGGATAAGGAGGAGCTGAGAAAAGAAAATGAACTGAGTATACCAGAACCTTCCTACTTGCCCAAGGTACCATACCCAGATGCCCTAAAAGCCCCTATTCCTACTGAGAAGAAGAAAGGAGGATTCGAGGAGACATTGGAATTATTTAAGCAAGTTCGAATTAATCTCCCCCTCCTAGATGCAATTAAACAAGTTTTGGCTTATGCTAAATTTTTGAAAGATTTGTGCACCCAGAAACATAAATCTAGATCATAAATCCTAAAGAAAGTACATCTTATGGAACATGCTAGTTCTATCTTTTAGCACACCACCCCTCCAAAACTCAAGGATCTAGGATCTCCTATTATTTCTTGTGTCATAGGAAACTTTTATGTTGAAAATGCTCTCTTGGACTTAGGGGCCAGTGTAAACCTTCTACCTAGCTCGATGTATGAACTTTTTGAACTAGGAGAATTGAAACCTACTTCAGTCACCCTGCAGTTAGCTGATAGATCAATTAAGGTACCACATGGGATGCCTCAGGATGTCCTAGTAAAGGTGGATGAGTTTTATTTTTCAGCTGACTTCTTAGTCCTCGACATGGAATCAAGTAGCAACCCAAGACACATTCCTATTATCCTAGGTCCACCCTTCCTAGCTACAGCAAACACTTGCATCAATTGTAGGACAGGAGTCATGGATGTGTCATTTGAAAATAAAAAAGTTGAGGTTGAACATATTCAGTATAATTGATGGACCACAAAGTATTGGATTTGATGAGGTAAACATGCTAGAAAAATTTGTAGAAGAAAACACCCCCAATGTACCCACTCAAGACCTTCTACAAGCCTGTATAGCCCATTTTGACATGGATAGTTTTGACATAAATGGGTATATGGATGAAGTAAATGCTCTATTAGAACCACATAGTTCCATTTCTCCTTGGACCTTGAAATATGAATAGATGACCCATCTCCCTGATACACCAATAGCTTCCTCATTAGAACCCTCACCTATATTGGAACAAGAGCCACTCCTAGTTAAGGTAAATGATCCATTCTTTGAACATGATGTAACACCTGATCAGGAAATCCAATTTGTAGGTTTGCCGAATGACTCCAAAGAAGCTATTGACAAGCCAATCTCTAATTCACTGGTTGACTGCCCAACCAAGTTGTCATTTCAAGAACCAAGTAATACAATCCTTGAGCTTGTTAGCCTAGATAACTTTATTGGGGATCCATTTCACAAACATCTGAACTGCACTGGGCTAGATAGCGTGGAGAACTTGAATGATTTATTAGATCCACCTTGGACATCAAAATTTAAGCAATTTGTTGTACCTGCCACTTTTCACTCAGCCCTTGCACTAGAACCAATATCTACTATGCTGACCAAGCCATCTCCGGGTATCTATTATCAGGAGACACATCTTGTAGATATGCATGATAAAAATATAGTGTAGGACACTACTGATTGGACTTTATCCAACCATCCACCATGGCTAAGTGTATCTAATAATTTAGTGGATGTATTAATCGACATAATCTAGAAGATCCACTAAGTCTGGTTGAAGACTTTAAACTTAGCGCTCCTGGGAGGCAACCCAGTTTATGCTTTAAACAAGTTACTTTCTTCTTCTTTTAGAAAGAACAATAAAGTGAGGGAGTACAGCAACAAAGAAACCCGCTACTTCATGAAAACCTCGTTAGCTCCCAAAGCACATTTTCTCCAGGTGTATTCTTTCCTATTATACCTCTTATTTTCTTTCCTACTTCATTGAGGACGATGTTGATTAAGTTGGGGGGGAAGAGAAAAACTTGACTTGCTTTTCGAGTATGGTTAGAAATGATCATGTTATGTGTACCTAATTATTGTCTCGAATTGGAGTTATATAGGCACCTTATTCAATGATTGATTAATGATCTAGATAATGCTAGAGGTGCTGAGGAATAAATTATTAAAGAAACTTAATAAATGGCAGGGTTTAGGGGTTTAGATCATAAATAATTTCATGGAGCAATTCCAAAACCTTTTGACCATTGATCTTAATAAAGAATCTACTTTATGGGGATATAAATCTAAAGATCAAGTATGCTAAAGTTTTTCTCTTGAAAAAAAAAAGTTAGTCCTATCTCACAGCTTTGCTTGAACTCTTACTGAGTAACCGAGCCCCGTTGTCTAAATAAGCATTGTGATTCATGTCAAAAGGTGTGAAGGTCAAGAAATCTGTTAAGCAATGGTACCTTCCTGAGTAACCAGGCCCCTTCACCTAAGTAAGCATCATGGTTCATGTCAAAAGGGGAGAATATTAAGACTTAAGAGGCTTGGACATAACACTATAAAAAAGAGAGGGAAAAACTAGCTAGCAGAAAGGTATTGAACTCAACCCCAAAAAGTTAGAGGATTTTAAGAGTGAGGTGGAAAGTTGGCAAAGGAAGAACTATAGAAATCTTTATAGGCTCTACCCGACCACTAAATGAGTTGAATTTATAATCCGATGAAGTATCTCAGTAATGGTCTGACCAGGTATCATTTGCCTTTAGGATTGCTTAGTAAACATCCAATTCAAGGACAGGTTGATACACATGAATAATCTATCTGCTTTACTCGAGGACGAGCAAAGTTTAATTTGGGATGATGCGGGATATGATGGGGATGAATCTAAACTAAAGATGTAATAGGCTGAAGATGATCAATTTTCAGATTTATGGCTTTCCCAAGAGAAGAACAAGAACATGCATTGGGAATACATATGAGGATAAGAAACAACCCATAAACTTTATCTTTAAAGTAAATAAGATTGAAGGATCGCTAGGGCTAAGAAACCCCATGTTAGGACATGCTCTAAACACTCAAGAAATCAGATCTAAAGAGAAGGGTGAGTTTTTGTTACCAAATAGTGATTGCTCTTCATTGAATCTTTGAATCTCTCCACTCTAGGAAAGGCACCTGGATGAAGAGGCTAAGGTCCAGATGCTAGGCTCCTGCTTGATGGTTCTTGATGGCAAAGAGGACCTCCTTTGTAGCTCTTAGTATGTGAGGGATCTACAAACACAAAGAAAGAAAAAGGACTCAAGTTAGAGACATAAAGAGTACAAATAAAGATAAGAAAAGAAAGAGGAGATAGCTTGTGATCAAGCAAGTTGATGTAGATCCATAGTTGTTGTAGTAGCTTGATTCCTGGCTTGTAGAAGAACTCTGGATATCAGCTTGAAGAACTTAGATGCTTGGGGGAAGGAGGTTGATGGTGGTCGGCTGGAAGAAGGTGAAAGATAACTAGGGTCTCATACCCTTCGATGCTCGAAAGCAAAGGCAAGGTAGGGTCTCACATCCCTTGATGCTCACAATGAGCAAAGGCAAATAGAAAAACTCTTAAAGACTTTCATTCATCAAACTCTTCTTCTTCTTCTTTTTTTAAATACAAGAGGAGGGGCCTTTTTTTTATGGACCTCCTATGGCATACATGATAAGATGAACAAATATGGGTACAAGTGATCTTTGGGCGACAAGACGGGCATGGAGTGGGGCCGTATCTCCTTTCTTCCTTCCTTTGGTCAGCCAGATATGGAGCTGCATGAAGACTTCCTCCTTTGGTGAGATTTGGGGCCACATAATAAGGAGAGGAAAGAGGAGGCACCAAGAATATTCCATAAATGTAGTGAGCAATTGCAAGAAACTAGGAGGTGGGGATCTCTTCTTCTTTTTCTATTGGGCGCTAGAGATATCTTCCTTTTATGCTTGATGTATATGGAAATAAGGGGAGAGAAACAAGGGGTGCTATCTTGACTTTCTATTCTTGCATTGCACGGTTCCATGAAACAAGGGAAGGGGGGACCACTCCAAGCCTAGGCACCATATAACTTCCTTGTTTGCTGGTGGGGTGGCAACTTCCTTCCATCTAGAATGCCAAAAGATAAGGATGAAGAGTGTTGGCGCCTGTCACTTGCCAAATTTGCTTGATCTTGTGGGGCATGACATGTGGAGGTGCAAGAATGAGTGGTCCTTGAAGTCTTGACTTGGGTCTTCAATTGGTAATCCTCTTGACAACTTGACTTGACATGACTCAACTTGACCAATTACATGGACTCATTGACTCAATTGGATTTTATTACAAGACTTCAATGGACTCAATTGACTAATTGGACTCAGCAATTGGACTCAACAACTTGACATGAACTTGATTACATAGACTTAGTCAAATGAACATCACTCTGAGATTCAAATGGAATCCAAAAAAATTTGGTCTGATCTTGATGTCCCCATCATGGGAGGTGTGATAACTGCGTTATACATATATATAAAAGTATTAATTTAGTAACAAAATTATATTTATTCCTTTAAAATTGATATTTTTATATATCATTTTTAGGAAAGAACACCGCTAACATGAAGAGCTCGATTTTAGAAATCCAACGGTGCAAACAACACTCAAATTATACTTCAAATAAGCTTGGAATTGATTTTGAAAGAATTTACTAGAATAGCATGAATTTTAGAGTAGCCGGTCCACCATGGACTGACCGCTCGGTCCACTGTTCAGCCCATGGTCTGCGATCAGCCATTGCTATGGTCCACGGAACAGAGCCATGGACTGTGCACCTCCATTTGAGCTGAAACTTGTCAAAGAGCTGCCCCCATTGCTGTCCAAGCTGCCGGCACCTTCGCAACCGGCCGGAGAGGTCCCCATTGGCCAAAAATGGTCCAAAACTGACCAGCTATTCTCTTTTCCTTCTCCACACCATCCCATGCCACCCAAGCCATCGGAGCTCTTGCCTAGCCTATCGATCAGAAAGGATACCGTGCACCCATCCCCTCACCACCGAGGAGACTAGAATTCACCTCAATCTTCTCCTCGTCGTCCATGTTCAGCTGCACCTTGCTAACTATCATCATCCAAATGTTTGTTGATCCAAGCTTTGGAAGATTAGAAGAACCATAAAGGTTTGGAACAGTCCGAAGACTGGTGAGTTCAATTGAAATAGATTGAAGTTCGTTAGGAGTTAGCTTGAGTTTTGTTTCAACAGTGGAACAAATTTTGTTGAAGCAGTTCAGAGGGCATTGGGCTCAGTTGGAACTGTGAAACAAATCACAGTTAGGTTGTTTGCAACAGTGGAACATATTATGGTTGGTTCACTACTTATAAAAGGCCATGGAGTAGGAGGAGTTGAGGGCCATCGGGGAGATCATCGAGGGTTCAGTCCAAAGGTTGAGTCCGGAATCATCATTCTGCCATTCCCTTTCCCTGTTCCCACTTTTCCACTTATTCCTCTTTTATCCTTCTTCTATTCTAGTTTTATCTCACTTTTATTCCACCTCTCTTCCTTCTTGCTCTATCATCTTTCCAACCCCTGACTGGGTTCCATTACCACTACACTGGCTTGGTTCCACTACCACTACACTGGCTTGGTTCCTACTTCCACTACACTGGCACTGATTCCCATTTCCCACTCCCCATCATGTCACTGGATGGCCTCACCTTCGGACATGCTATAACTCCTTCGGAAAGTCTACTTGGAATAAGGGGGTTTATGTTTTAATGTTGATTATTGTACCCTTTATTCAATGAAATGAAAAGAGCTTCCTTTTGACTCATGTTCTTTCCTTTTCTTTTTTGAAGCAGGTTTATGAGTAGTGCAAGGCTTTAGAGGTAAGTCACTCTGATGTGACTATAATTTTGACTAATCTATTCCTAATAGGGACGAGCCATGATCTATGGGTATGGGCCATACTCTCACTAAGATAGATCACATCTCGATATTTTTACTATCCTTTTAACCGATCTATTCCCAAAAGGGACAGGCCATGATCTATGCATACAAGCCATGCTCTTGTTAAGAAAGATCATCTCCAGATTACCTTCACTGCCAATTACTTGTTATTTCCCTTTCTAGTTCAATTTATGTTGCACATTTATACTTTTAAATAACACAGAGGTCCTTGTGGGTTCGACCCTTACTCCCACTATGCTTCCTAAGAATAGTAAAATTAAGGTACTAAATCGGTGCGTTGCAATGCGCATCACTAGACAGTGGCTGCTCAAGATATATGACGGGTGACAAAGATCAATTCATCACCCTTAAAATAAAAGATGGTGGAATGGTAATATTTGGTGACAATGGCAAGGGAAAAATTATTGGAATTGGTAAGATCAAGATAATCCCTTCTACTTATATTGAAAATATATTTCTAGTAGATAAATTGAAGCATAATTTATTGAGCATCAGTCAATTATGTGACAAAGGCTTCAAAGTTGTATTTTAATCTTCAATGTGTATAGTAACTAGCTCTCTTGATTTTAGCACTAAATTTGTTGGTCCTACACTTGAAAATATCTATATAGTAGACTTGAATGATCTAGCAATGTCAAGTAGTGCAAGTCTAGTAGCTATGAATGCTAAAATCAAAGAATCTAGTTTACTTTGGCATACAAGATTGGGTCATGCTAGCATGCATACTTTAGCCAAATTAATTTTCAAAGACTTAGTTTAAGGTTTACCTGTATTTAAAGTTGATTTTGATCATGTTTGTGATATATGTCAGAATGGTAATCAAACTAGAGAGAGTTTTAAATCTAAAAATATTGTTTCAATATCAAGATCCTTAGAGCTGTTACACATGGACTTATTTAGACCAACTAGGACTACAAGTCTAGGAGGTATGAAATATGGACTTGTGATAGTAGATGATTTTTCACGTTTCACTTGGATTTTGTTTTTAGCACACAAAGATAAAAATCAGAGTTTTTCAAAAATTTCACAAAAAGATTTCAAATCAGAAAAAACTTTTCAATTATTTCAATTAGAAGTGATCACGACACTGAATTTGAAATTTCATAATTTGAAAAATTTTGCCCAGAACATGGCATTGATCATAACTTTTCAGTCCCTAGAACACCACAACAAAATGGTATTATGAAAAGAAAAAATAGAACATTGAAAGAGATGTCCCGAACCATGTTGTGTGAAGGCAATCTTCTAAGGTACTTTTGGACAGAAGCTGTGAACACTACATGTTATATATTAAGCCATGTTTTAATTAGACCAATTTTGAAGAAAACCTCCTATGAGCTTTGGAATGAAAGAAAACCAAATATTCATTACTTTCATGTTTTTGGTTGTACATGCTTTGTATTGAATAATGAAAAGGATAACCTTAAAAAATTTGATGCTAAATCTGATGAAGGGATATTTCTTGATTATTCAACTTCAAGCAAAGCATGTAGAGTTTTCAACAAAAGAATATTAACTGTAGAAGAGTCTATTCATATAATATTTGATGAAACTAATTCCTCATCTTCTAGAAAAGAAGAGTGTATTGACAATGATGCAAATATAGTTGACAAAGCAATGAAGGACATGAACTTAAAGGACAAACAAGTAGAAGAAGGAGATAAAATGGTAAGTAACGAGCATGATGATTTGCCTAAGGATTGGAGGTATGTACATCACCATCCCAAATAATTAATTATTGGAGATCCATCTGAAGGTGTTAGAACTAGATCTTCACTTAGAGATGCACATGATTATCTTGCTTTTGTCTATCAAATAGAACCTAATTGCATAGAAGAGGCTGAAAATGATCCAAATTGGATGATGGCTATGCAAGAAAAACTTAATCAATTCAAAAGAAATAATGTATGGACCTTAGTAGATAGACCCTCTGAACATCCTGTTATAGGTACTAAGTGGGTATATACGAATAAATTAGATGAAAAAGGCAATGCAATTAGAAATAAAGCTAAATTAGTTGCAAAAGGATATGACCAAGAAGAAGGAATAGATTTTGATAAAACTTATACACCAGTAGCTAGACTAGAAGCCATTAAACTTTTACTTGAATTTGCATGCCACATGGACTTTAAATTATTTCAAATGGATATGAAAAGTATATTTTTAAATGGTTTCATTTCTGAAGAAGTTTTTATAAAACAACCTCCTGAATTTAAAAACCATGCTTTACCTATTCATGTTTTTAAACTCAATAAAGCCTTATATGGTTTAAAACAAGCACCTAAAGCATGGTATGATAGATTAAGTAAATTCCTACTTGAAAATAATTTTACTAGAGATAGTGTGGACATAATACTATTCTTCAAAAGAAAAGAAGATGATATGTTAGTTGTACAAATTTATGTAGATGATATAATTTTGGTGTAACTAATGAAGATTTGTGTGGATAATTTGCTGAGCTTATGCAGGATAAATTTGAAATGAGCTTAATGAGTGAGTTGACCTACTTCCTTAGACTTCAAATTAAGCAATCAAAAGAAGGAACACTTATCAACCTAACTAAGTACATCAAGGAGATTCTTAAGAAGTTTTGTTTGGAGCCCGTTAAGGAAATTGGCAAACCCATGAGCCCTACCTGTAGACTTGACAAGGATGAAGATGGAAACAACGTTGATCAAAAGCTTTAACGAGGTATGATTGGATCATTATTGTACGTAACTACCAGTAAACCTGATACCTTATTCAATGTTTGTATATGTGCTAGATTTCATCCAATCCAAAAGAATCATATATACTTACTCTTAAAAAAATTTAAGATGTCTACAAGGAACACGTAATCTAGGTCTATGGTTTTCTAAATAATCATCCTTAGAATTAATTGGTTATTCTGATGCTGATTATAGTGGATGTAGAATTGATAGAAAAAGTACTAGTGGCACATGTTAATTTCTTGGATTGAACTTAATCTCATGACACAGTAAGAAACAAAACTCCATGGCACTATCCACTACTGAGACAGAGTATGTTACTGCAAGGAGTTGTTGTGCTCAGGTGTTATGGATTAAGCAACAACTAGAAGATTATGGTCTTATTCAATCTAAAATTTTTATCAAATATGATAACACAAGTGCTATTAACTTGACAAAGAATCCTATTCAGCATTCAAGAACTAAATATATTGAAATTAGACATCATTTCATTAGAGATCGTGTATAAAATGATGACATTGAAATTGAATTTGTTTGTACTAAAAAATAATTAGCTGACAGCTTTACTAAACCACTTAATAAGGAGATATTTAGAATGATTAGAGGAGAATTAGGCCTTTGTGATCCTTTTTAGAATTTTGACTTAATTTCTTCAAAAATTAAGAAAAAATATCTAGAAAACCCTCATTACCTATCCAAGCTAGATAGACACCTATTTTGTATTTTCTAAGAATATAAACATTTTCTCTAAATTTTTAAACAATTTTCCTTAGTTTTTCGCTTGAGCCGACTCGAGCAGGAGAATGTCTGTCTGAGCCGACTCGGACAGCGGGCCTACATAAGACCCGTTTGCCCTAAAACTTCATTTTTCTTTCCCATTTCACTAATGAACCTAGCCCTAGGGGACCACATCCCTTTCCTACCTTAGGGACCTCTAAATCTTTCCATTATTTTCTTAGATTTTGATCCAATGGCACCTAAAATGGCCGTAGCCAAAAGATCCAAGCGAGCGACATCAAGGGCAGTTCAAGAAGAGAGAAGATCAAAGAGAAGGGAGGATGAGCCGTCTCCCCAGGAAACTCAAGAAGAACCCCAAGAACAACATCCAACATCCAGCTCCTCAAAGATAGATTCTTCTAATGGGTAATCGTGCTGTTACTTCGGGTAGACAGATTAATTTCACTTTTCTTGAGCAACAAGGGTTTCGAATAGGAGAATGGATTGAAACCCAAGGTTGGGATTATTTTTGTTCATTGGATATCCCGACCCACCCTAGTTTAGTCAGACCATTCTTCGAGAACCTTTCCCTTGGAGCAAATCAAATCATATCTACTGTTAAGGGAATTACAATGTCTGTTGATGAATCTAGACTAAGCAGGGTGCTACAAATGCTAAAAGTTAGGAAATGCTACCTAAATTTGAAAGATAGGCAAAAGACTTTAACGTTAATCCTTGATGGAAGCAATGTTGGTAGAATTGCAAATGTGCAGGCTAATATACTCTCTTTGGAAATGAGGTTATTACATAACATAATCAGTAGAGTCTTTTTATCTAGAACTGGCATGTTTGATTGGGTCAGTGAGAGAGATTTAATGTTCATGAGATTTATGATTGAGGGGGAGGCCCTCAATCTACCCTTTATTATGATGACCTAGATATGTGATGCAGCCAGGAGAGCCAGGGCTTGTTTGCCCTACAGCATGGCTTTTACTTTGTTATTCCAGGATTTTGGGGTAGATCTCACTGGTGAGGATAGCAGACCTCTACTCCATACTGATAGATATTCTAAGAAATCTTTGCACAAGATGGGTACCTTAGAGTAGATGGTGTCTGGGTAAGGAAGATATCTGGTTTGAGGGTGACACACACTGATGATTCTGATGATGAGCCTGAGGATACAGAGGTTGCTGCATAGGCTAGAGTTGATGAGGACAAACATGATGATGTAGCTGGACCATCGGAGCCAGCTCCTACTACACCACCTTGGTCAGCCCCATCGGAGTCTAGTACTGGTGGACCACAGTCTGAGTCAAAGCAGTTGAGGATTCTAAGAGAGGACATCATAGCTCTTAAGTCTGATCTTCAGACAATGAGGGCAGAGGTTCACTCTCAGATTGCCCAGCTGCAGGTTGAGGTCAGGGAGGGGTTCAACCAGATCTTAGCTACTTTGCACACTTCAGCTAGACTCTCCATGCCACCAGACTCACCTCCACCTCCAGATGATGATGATGACAGGACTTTCAGCAAGCTAGTGAGCATTCAGTAGATACTCAGGTCATGGAGACACCAGCAGCAGAGAGAGCAGCCGGAGCAGTACACTTCTGACACTCCTGCCACTCAGATCCTATCAGAGGATAGCACCTTAGCCCTATCTGATGCTTTCACTGTCTAGCAAACTCTGCTACTCTCAAATACTTTTCTTGAGTATAATATTTCTACAGTTCACATTCCAGATTCTACTCCTACAACACCTAGACCTAGAGCCAGAGCTAGATCTAGAGCACTTAGAGCTCCTACCCAGACTAGGTTTAGAGATCTTAGACTGAAGTCTATGAAGACTGTAGTTTCACCTTTTGTATTAGAGATAGGCTTTTCTTCTAGTAAGGAAGAAGAAGACTATGTCTTATTAGATCTCATTTTTGTATGTTGGCTGTATTGGCCACCTTTTGTATCAAAACTTGATATATATATATAGATATGTTTGCCTTGTTATACATCTTGTTGAGCAATGATTACTTTGCTAAATGATACTTAAACTCTTTTATTCTCTTGCTATATAACTTTTTTTAGTAAGGGGGAGTAATGTTTTGTTTTAACTTTGTTGTTGATGACAAAAAGGAGTAGTAATAATGATGCATGGAAAATAGAAACATCATGGAAAATACTTTATGTAAGCATGGAAAATGAACAATGTATGGGAAGTAGTATTATGAAAAATGCATGAAAATGTGCAGGAAAATGAAAAAGGGAAGAATTAATCTTAAAACTTTACAATCTTGCAAACTTTTTAAAATTATGACTCTCTTATGAAAAATGATTGAAAAGGGAGTTCATCTCATTAAAATTGACAAAAGTTACAATGAGCCTTGATACTTCACTAAATAACTTTGATACTTCAGTTAACTTGTAAAACAACTTGATACTTTAGTTGATTTGTAAAGTGAAACTCTATGCTTTGAATTGTTTGGTATGGCACACTCTAGAATCATTTACTCTGATACATTTCACTCTGATACAATTGCAAATTTAAAGTGCTTATTCTTTCCATGCCTAGTGTTGTATCATCATCAAAAAGGGGGAGATTGTTGACCCCTGGAATGATTTTGATGATAACAAAATATTGAAGCATGTATTTGATACTAACACTTTTCAAAATATTTAAGAAGTTTTTATAGGGCAATTTACATGGTCAATTATTCACTTTACATTTCTAGTCCAATGTAATGAATTCATGTACATTAAGAAAAGTTTCATATAATTGTGAGCCCTAAAGATTTTTTGAATGTATATTCTTGTAAAAAGGATAAAATTTTTGTAAAATTAAGTATAAATTTCTTAGATTAGGTTTAGAAGTTGTTGGAAGTTGTTTGGAAGAAATTTTGGAGAAGTTTGAAAGCTTTTAGAGAAAGTTCACCCGAGTCGACTCAATGCTACAGCTGATATATTGATTTAGCATGGCACAGAAAATTCTGATACTTTCCAACCGAGCCAACTCAATGACAATCCAAGCTGACTCCTTCAGAGTAGCTAAAATTGAGTTCTGAGAAATCCGGTCAATCGAGCCGACTCAATGAAAAATAGAGCCGACTCTTCCAGAGTGACACAAAAGTAATTTTAAGAACCCAGTCATCCGAGCTGACTCGAGTCATCCAAGCCGACTCGAGTCATTCGACCCGACTCGAGTCATTCGAGCCGACTCGAGTCATTCGAGCCGACTCGAGTCATTCGAGCCGACTCGAGTCATTCGAGCCGACTCGAGTCCTTCCAGCCGACTCGAGTCATTCGAGCCGACTCGAATCAGTTTTTGAACAGTAACGGCTAGTTCCAGAATTCAAATTTCTTGAAGTTTAAGCCTCCCAATGGCTAGTTTTCGACTCCCAAGGCACTCCAATGGTCATATCCACCTGGGAACACTTCAAGAGGCTATAAATGATGGATTTAAACAAGTTTTGAATAACTTTTATGAGGGTATTGAATATTTCAAGAGCTTTCAAGTAAAAGACTCAAGTTCTTCACCAACTTTCAACTATCATCTTGAGTCAACTTTAGAAGTATTAAGAGAGGCATTGAAGAGCATTGAAGAAGCTTTCATGAAGGCCTCATTAAGAGCTTCAACTGCAACCATTCAAATCTTAGGATTTGTTTTTTATGTTGCTTTTTTTATAACTCTATTTTTGAGTTGTTCCAAGTACAATAGGGGCTGTAACTTGTGAATTATTTTTAGGTTATTGGTGAGCCTTGAAAACCAAGTTTGGATTGTTAGTGAGCTCAGAAAAACTAACATTGTATTAAGTTTTGGATTGTGAGCACATTGCAAAACAATCCGGCTATATTTAGGAAGAATATAATGGAAATCCCAAGTGTGCACCTTGGATAGTGGATGTAGGAGCTGGGTTGCTCCGAACCACTCTAAATTATGGTATTTATGATTATTATTGTCTTTGTTGTTGCCCAGAAATGGAGTCCAAGAGGGGGAGTGAATTGGGTCTTTCAAAAATTAAAACAATAATGTGCAGGCCTGGTAGTATTTGTGAATAATGTGATTAATGCACTAGAGTATATGCAGCGGTAAATAATAAATAGAGTGTAGAAATTAAAGTGCAAGTAGTAAAAAGAGATAATCACACACAAACACCAAGTTTTATCTTGGTTCAGTGCTCTCCAAGCACCTACGTCCACTCCCCAAGCTCCCATTGGGATTTTCACTGTAATCTCTTCAAAGATTATAGCCGACTTGTTTTTCAAGACTCACAAGTCAAAACCTAAGTTGGTTTTGTCACCTAGGCTCACCAACAAACCTTACAACTTATTTTGGCTTCGGGCTCACAAGTAAAATCCTAGTTGGTTTTGTACCTTTGGCTCATCAATAACCTTACAACCTACTTTCAAGAATCTTGAAAGCTAGGTCAAACAATAATAAATTCAGAATACAAGAATTTAAACATAAGCAAACTCTCTTCTTAGAGGGAATGAGAAATCTTTGAAGCTCTTAAATGATTGCTTGATGTGACTTGACCTGGAATCTTCTCAAGAACACTTTTGGAAAGATGAAATGAAAGGAATGTAGGCTTTTTCAATGAAATATCTCCTTTTTAGCTTTTGGAAGTGGAGTTCTTGAAGAATGTCTTTAACTCTTAGATATTTCCTTGCTTTTCTCTTTTCTCTTGCTTCATGAATGAGTTTGGTGAAGCTTAAATACATAGAAAATATCCAAAAAATCATTTTAGACTGTTAGGGATCAAAAACTAGCCGTTATGAGCTATAAACCATCAAATCAGGCTGTCAGAAAATAGATCCGTTAAAGCTGTCAGAATCCGAGTGTCGATACTTAGTTGTCAGGTGTCGATACTTGGCTGTCAGGTGTCGACAGTTGGTTTTTAGGTGTCGACACTTGAACTTGTCTATACTTGATTTTCAGGTGTCGACACTTGACACAAAAACTCTATAGGGGCAAGTTTTGTATTTTCAAAAAGTCTCAGGCCTTGAGTCGACACTTGGGATCTTAAGTGTTGACACTTGAATTTCAGGTGTCGACACTTGAATTTTAGGTGTCGATACTTGAGTTCTGAGTGTCGATACTTGGCGTGCCATGAAAAATTTTTGTGTGCCAAATGCTGAAGTGTCGACACTTGGGCTCCCAAGTGTCGACACTTGGTTCTGTAATTTTCAAAAACAAGTGCCAAACATATCAAAAATATAAATATTTTTGATGGAATTTAAATGCAACATATATAAACAATAATTGAATCCATTTGTGGCCTTTTTCAATGGAGAAGACTTCTCAAATTATGAAAAAATACTTTGTTTCCAAAGCATGCCATGATACTCTAACTTTGAGAATTTGAGGTGCTTGATTCCTGAAAACTCATAACTACAATTAATCATTAATACAAAATATATACTCAATATTTTGTTAATCATAAAAATCATGGGGTAAAGCCAACAATCTCCCCCTTTTTAATGATGACTAAACCTTGAGTAAATAAGCATTTAAATTCAATTTTGACATTGTATCCCATAAGTATGAACTTGAAACTTATACAATGCAATTCAATGGAGAAGATGTTGTCAAATAGGTATTGAAATCAAAACACTCTCCCCCTAAGGGAGTTAAGGTATGAGTCATTTCAAAAATTTGAAGAGAATGCTTGTAAGTAATATATCTACTCCCCCTTTTTATCAACATTCAACATAAAAGAGAGTAATCTCCCCCTGAATCAATGCATTAAGTCAAGATAAAGTTGGTATTAGAGTTGAAAAGAGATTGGACTGTTAAGAAATCAACAAGCATTAAAGCAAATGCATATCAGAGCAAATACAAAGTTCAATACATCACGTAATTGATACAAAAATGATCATAAACGTAGGGAGTATCAGAGCAAATACAAAGTTCAATACATCACGTAATTGATACCAAAATGATCATAAACTGAAACACACACACATATATATATATATATAATCAAGTTTTCAGCTACAAAAGTGCTGTTAGTGATACAGCAAACCTGAAACATGATACAAGATAAATAAAGGAAACAAGTATAGTGATATAAGCATGTAAGCAAATACAACGGCTAAATATAAAAGTAACAAGCAACTAGATAAACATCTATGAGGCTACTCCTCATCAGATGGAAGCTCAAAGCTAATGGGGGCAATGATCCTGGACCTAGGTGCTAGGGCCTTAGGTGGCTCTAGAATCCTATGACTCCTAGTCCGGGTAGAGGGTCCATGAGCGGGTACAACCCTGGATGATCTGTTGATGGGGGAGGAAGCATCTCAGCTGGTGTCATAAAATCAGGAGTGGAAACAATCTCATCAGTTAGAGGAGAGACCTCAGGAGTAGCTAGTGTCTGAGTGTCTCTGTTGACCACATGATATCGCCCAGCTAGGTCTATACTGCCATCCATACTACCATCACCAGAAATATCTGTGCCTCTATCTGCATCATCATCGCCGCCATCACCACATCACCACCCTAGGAATCATCAGGATCATCATCAGCAGGTGGTGGAGGAGGTGGAGGATCAGCTAGACTAGATGTCCCTGACGGCAATAGAGCTCTCAGCATCTCCTTAATGCGGGTGAAACCAACCTCCATAGTCCTGCAAATCTCAGTATGCTCCATAGCAGTTTGGGCTCTAAGGCCCTCTATCTCGATATGCAATTGAGTCGTGCAGACACCCAATCCTACTATCTCACTCCTGAGCTCTGTAAACTGCTGGCGTGCATGCTCCTCAAATGATGTACCAGTAGAAGATGGAGGAGGAGCAGAAGGGGTAGCTGCAAGAGTCACTGGCTCAGGCTCAGATGCTGGTCCTACTTGAGGAGGTGTAATAGCTGGCCCTGATGGCCCAACCTCAGCCTCTCTGATCTCGTCCTCCTCGTCTGGCTTCTAACCAAACTCCCTGCGAATCCAGCGACCAGAAACCAATCAATAACCCATACGGTGAAGTGATCTCTTGTCATAAACGTCCGTATGTAGGATCTTTTTGGAGGCCTCCCCGTCCAAAGGTATACCGTAAGCTCGAAAGATACATGTGAGAGCCATACCATATGGCAAGCAATGCTTCCTCTGTGTGGCTGTGTCCTTCATTTGAAGTAGCATGAGTGCCGGAAGATCAACTGCAGTCCTCTGAGACAAGCAGACCATAAGCATTAGCTCCCGCTCCATAATAAAATCGAATCTGCCAGTCTTCAGGAACAGGATGCGGGCAATGATATGGTGAAGAAGCCTCATCTCCACTGATAACTGGTTCACGGTGACCACTATCACACCATGAAAATCATCTCTCTCAAGCACACATCTGAAAGCCTCCTCACGAGCCTCAGTGCTGTAAGCTACAATGCCTCGATATGGGATCTCCCACAATCTGCTCAAAACTGACTCGTCCACTAGAATCCTCACACCTCTAACTGTCACATGCTAGATGAGTCTGCTACAATCCAAGCTACCATAAAACTTGTGGATCAGATGGGGATAGTACCTCTCTGTCATCAAACAGAAGGAAACTAAACCCACATCCTGAAAAGTCTGCCTGATCTTAAATTCCCTGTTTGTCGAAGAAATCGAGATCCACCGATCTTTCTGCTGCCACCACCTTCCCAGACATCCTCTCAGCAGGAGGTGAACTGGGGGCTGCTGAACTACTAGCCTGAGCACTATCATTCCTAGCCTTAGATCTTCTTTCTGCTAGGGTCTGATCAAATTTTCTTTTAGAGGCCAACCTTTTCCTTGGACCCATTTCTACCAGCTGAGGGAAGCAAGGAAAGGAGTAAACATAAGGAATAGGGATCAGTCTAAGGAGAAAATAAGGGAAATAAAGTCAAAAATAGTGGAATGGTCGAGAATGTGACTAAAAGAAAGAGAAATCAAGGCTTGGTTTTGATTTAAATCAACAAATATTTGAAGAAAAACACTTATGGTTCGGTTTAAAGGGGAAAGAAACCAAATAGGTTGGTTTAGGTTTGGGATTAACTATAAAACAGTGAAATCAAAAGGCAAAAGTTGAAGAAAATAGTTAAAATTAGTGAAATCGGACAATGCCAAGTAAAATTTGTTTTCTACTCAGTAGAAAAATGAATTAAACGAGAGAAAACATCAAATGTGGTTGATTTTGACCTAAAAACTTCAATCCAACAGTGAAATCATGCGGAACAAAGGGTAAAATATGATATAAACCGGAAAATACAATGTATAAACGATCCAAAGAGGAGAAATCCAAGAAATCCAAACATAAATCCAAGAGAAATAGGGATTTTCAGCGGGAAAATGAGCAAATCATGGAAACATACAAGAAAACGGTGAAAAAACCATGGGAAAACAATAAAAGCATGGATCCATGATGGAAAGTAAGGAGATTTATCGGAAAAATGGAGAGCAAAAGAGGAAGACCACTATTCCAAGCTTTACAGATAGTAGGGGGACCACTAGGGCTAGAGTGGAGGAAAAGAAATCCAAATAAAAATGATTCGGTGAAGCCCCAAAAATTTTGAAATTTCCACGAGTGTCGACACTTCGATTTTCTTAAGTGTCGACACTTGGTCAGGTGTTAACACTTTGCAAAAATCCAAGTGTCAACACTTGGCCAAGAAATTTCCATGAAAAAATCAGAAAAATTTGTAAAAAAAAATCAAGGGACTTTTGAACATTTTTAGGACTCAAAGAAAGTGATTTTGAGCAAAAATAAATTGGGTAAAGTGGAATTTGAGAGAGTTCTAAGAGAATGGGTCAATGATTCCTAACTCTCTTCTAATCATACAAAATCTCTCTTCACTTAAGGATTTGGTAAACACATCAGCTAGTTGATCATCAGTACACACAAACTCAAGCATCACATTAGAGTTTTGTACATGATCTCTTATGAAATGATGTTGATGTGTGACTAACTAGATGCTAGGATGATGCAGGTGATTTTTCTTTGTAATTTTTAGGGTTTTAATAAAATTAAGGATTCCCGAAAACAAGTAGGAGTAGATCAAGGGTTCTATACTAACAAGAACTTCAGACAAGCAAGTGAGTCCCTAACCAAGGATAAAAAGAGGACCCTGGGGTTAAGAAACCCCGTAGGACTTAGCTCTCAAATCAATACCTACTTAGGAGTTAGGGTGGCAAACCTCAAAAGATCCGAAGCACCCGATGCCGAGTTCACTCACTCTTGCAGATGCGGCCTGGATGACTGAGTCTTCAATCTCGTGGATGCGCCAGTTTGCTGTCCAAAGGTCTCGAAGGCAAGGGGATCCAACTCCGTGTTCGTGGCACCTGGAGGACCTGCGAGCATTCAAGAGAAGAGTTAGGATTCAATCAAAAAAGAAAGCAAGAGATGATAGAAAGAGAGTTGATGTGGTGATGGATGGGGTTCTTCTTACTAGGCACCTGGTTAGATGATCCCAATAGACTCCCACTCAAAGTTGAAGGATGGATTTGCGAAACAGATAGTAACCCGAGGCCTCACACCTCTCGACACCCGAAGGCGAAGGTGCTCCCTCATGGAGAACGACGTTCTTAAAAAATGAAGGCAACTAAAAGATGATGGCTCTCAAAACTTGTTTTTCATTCATTAACATTAACATTACAAAGGAGGGGGTAAGGTCCTTATATAGGCACCTTAGGATCCAATTTAAATTTCAAATGAAATACAAGTCTTCTCTTGATGAGGCATCCAAAAATCTAGAAATTTCTTCTCCTTGGCCGACCAAGAACTTGAAAGTGATTGGGCGTGGCTTGACTTGAGGCTTGGAAGAGGGATCTTGGTGCCCTTGGACTTGGAAGGTTGGTCTCTCATTTTGGAAGAAGACATGGAATGGGGCTTGTAGCAAGGCTTGTGTCCTCCTCCTTTCCTTGGTTGTTCATCCACCTTTGGTACAAAACATGATATGGGGAGTGGAAGAAGGAGGTTGTCTTGGTGCCCATGGATTCTTGCTCTTCCATCCATAGTTGGTCAAGTAGTTTAGGAAGAAAGCTTGATATGAGGGCTTGAAGCAAGGGATTTAAATTCTTCAAATTTCGAACTCCCTTTGACCTTCCTATGGTCGGCCACCTATAATTGGAAAAGAGCTTGATAGGGGGAGGGAAGGAAGGAATGTATCAAGTGTTGTTGTCCCCCTTTCGCCTCCAAAAATCTGATTTTTGTGCCGCTCACATGGCATGGTGAAGTGGCGCCATATAGGATGATGAGGTGGCATCCCAGGGCTGAGTTGGCATCCTTCATGGCTTGACTCAAAAGTGACTTGACTTCAAGACCAATCTTGCTTGGGCCCATACTTCAAATAGATTCGGACGGGACTCAGTACAGGACATAACTTGACCAAATTGATCAAAGTACAGGACTAGACACAAACACTTGAGACTCAATTCAAAGCTAAAAAAAATTACAAAGTCTAGGCTTGAAGCCTTATTACGAGACCCAAAAATTGGAACCCTAATTAGACATCCATAGAGGGTTGAGGAGCCTCTATCGGATTCTAGTATCCACACCAGTTCTCCCGAGATGGGAGGAACTCGACCTTGTCGAGTAAGAGTTGAGTTGGCTTAGGTACTCTTCCAGAAGGTCTGGGTCGAGGCGTTGCAAGTCCTCCCGGGTAATCCACGAGTCATCGGACTCAGGTCGGCCTTGCCATCGGACCGAGAAACATTGATAACCTTTGCCCCGGGTGGTGATAGCTTGATCATCCAGGACACGCTCGATCCGCTCTCATCTCTCAGGTAAAATTGGAAGTGGACACTCTGGTTTAAGTTCACTCTCAAATGAAAGATCAGGCCCAAATGGCTCACTAGGTATGTTTGTTGGTTCCCTATACTCGACTAAGTCTGGGATATTGAAAGTTGAGCTAATGCCATAATTCGGGGGTAGCTCAAGCACATAGGCATTAGGGCCAACACTCTTTATCACTCTAAAAGGGCCAGCTCCACGAGCATGAAGTTTCTTAATGGTTCTCGGTGAAAACCGTTCAAGCCTAAGCCTAATCATTACAGAATCCCTTTGATCAAACTCTTTAGTTCCCTTTCGGGAATCAGCCAGATTATTTTAAAATTAGTACTTAATGCAGAATCCTAACATGATGCAAAATGCAGACTCAACTAAGTATTCCTATAGAGCAGAATTTTATTGGACTCTTTAGGGCCTAAACCTAACAGATTATTGACTCTCTAGGTTTGACCCTGGTTTGGTATGCATAAGAAAAATTACTATGGATCCCTAGCAAATGCCATAAGGTATACCAGAAGTAGATGGCAAAAGGGATGGGCTCTAAGGAGTCCTTCATTCCGGTAATCTCAACAAAAAGTAACCCTATGGCTCTAGTAATGTGAGAAGGCTCAGGGAAGGGTAGAAAATAGGAAGGAGACTCAGGGACTGGTTCAAAGTTAAAGAGACAGACCTTAATATGTGAATGTTGGTCTATGGGTGTGCTTGTCCTAACCTCATGACCAGTACTAGGAGGATCTATAGGTGCAAGTTCTAGGGTAGGCTGGGTGCTCTCAGAAGTTGGAAGGTCATCAAAAAGGTCTTTCAAAAGTTTATTTTGAAAATCCTCTAAACTAATATCTACTTCTTGTTCTTGGACCTTTTCTATGGGCAATACTTGAGAACCTTCACTTTCATCTACTTTGTTTGATCCTGACTTGGTCATTTCTTCTTCAAATTTTGTAGTGGGTTCAGGATCATTATCCTTTGATTCCTTAATGATTTCCATCTTGGGCCCATCTTTATCATACTTTTCCACTAAACTTTATTCATGGATCTCTTCTTAGGATTCCTCAATAGGCTCAATGGTTTCTTCACTTACATTCTTAATGGACTCAATCTTTTTTTCCTAAAATTTGTCAAAAGGTTCTTCTCTCTGGGTTGGTTCATGAGTCTCTTTTATGGCAGGGGTTCCCTTAGTCATCACATTCTCTAACTCTTTGGCCTTGATCAGGTTAACTTTTGGCTTCTTTTCCTTTAGGCTAGTCGATTCTCTCTTAACCTGGTCCTTAGGCTGAATTGGATTGATTGTAAATTTCTTCCCATGGTGGTTGAAGGTACAACTATTGGTCCGACCATACAGGGTGGCATCGTGATCGTAAAGCCAGGGTTGACCTAAGATAATACTACTGACGCCCATGGGAAGGACAACATACCAAATCGTTTCTTCATATGATTGTAGCTTGATCAAGACTTGGCACCTAGACTTTATGGGTATGGAGGTTGAATCAATCCACGAGACCCTATAAGGGTTGGGGTGAGGAACTGGGGTCAATCTTAGGGATTTGGCAGTACTGAAGAAATGGCATTGACACAGCTCCCGCTATTAACTATGATCTTGCATACCTTATCCCCTAGTATGGTAAAGGTTTGTAGGATGTTAGTCCTACGCCAATCTTCTTGCACTATGTCCTAGGTAAGGATGCACCTAATTACTCCTAAAAGATCTTCAGATTCAAATTGTTCTTCCTCTCCCTCATACTCTTCTAGCAATTGATCTTCTGGCTCAGCCTCTAAGAAAGGATCACACTGAGGGTATTCCCTAGGGTGGGGAGGTGACTCAGACTCAAGCTCGATGGATGGTCTAATATCCTTTTCTAAGGCTCCAATTCTATCTTCAAACTCATCAAGCCTTTTGTTTATCCTAGCTAACTGATCAGTGATGACTCTTAATTGATCCTTGTGGGTGTTTTCCATGGGTTTACTTGATTGGGAATGATGGGAATGATAGGGGACTCCTAATCTAGTCGACATGCACACAACAAAAATGTTATGGGTTTGCTAGACTTAAAAGATCAAACCAAACGTTAGGTCAAGAAGACAAACTTGGTGGTAGTAACTTGGCACCTGGCCAGGTAAGTGTAAGGTTGGTGGAGGTTCCTCTTTGCTTGCCTTAGACACCAATATGAAATTGGCCAGGTAAGTGAACCAACCCACCTTCTTTCGGGCTCTTATCCCTGAACCACTTGCCTAGACACCAGCTACTCAAGCACACACAAACAAGCTGTCTAACTTGGCTTGACACTTGGTTCGACCCGACTTCGAGGGTGTCTCTAGCTCACTAGAGCAAGTTAAATGTCTACTCAGTTTTACTTAGGGTTGGGTTCATTATGCAGGTTGATGATTTTTGGACTAGGGATAGGTAATGAAATCCTGACCCTATATCAAGTTGATGCCCTTAAGATGATTTATGAAAATGATGGCAAACAAATGATCTAATGAAATGTCTCTAAATTATATTTTTTTAGATTTTTGATGTATGATAACAGAGATAAAATGATGGAAATAAAAAGATATGACCCTAAATGCAAGATTAAACTATTTGACAAATGAAAACATGAAAAGATGCACTTGCTGAAATTCACATAATAGAATTTTACTCTCAGGTAGTATTCTGGCTTGTAGAAATTCTACAAGCTGCAATAAAATCTGAAAAAAATTATCAAAATTACATTAAATTATGTGTGATTTAAAAAAATAAAAATCACAAGATTTGGAGGTCTCTATAAACAAAAAAACCTAAAACAACAGATCATGTACGGAAAGAAAAAATATAGAAATTAAAAGAAGATGAGATCTAATGATGCAAAATTTTTCTATTGGGTTTTTTTTTTTTTAAAAAAAAACTTTTCTTCTTGTGTTCCCCTTGAAAGGCCTATCACAATGGCACCCCTACACGCCTTAGGAGATCCTCGTGGAATGGGAGGAGAGGGTCTTGAAACCCTACTTTTCTCCTAAGACCGGACAGCCTGGTGAAGTACCTAATCCAAGTACTTAAGAAGTGCTAAGTCCTAACCATGCTCTGATACCAAACATGATGCAGGACTAACTAGATGCTAGGATGATGTAGATGATTTTTCTTTATGATTTTTTATGATTTTAATTAAATTAAGGATTCCCTAAAACAAGTAGGAGAAGATCTAGGGTTCTATACTAACAAGAACTTCAGACAAGCAAGTGAGTCCCTAACCAAGGATATAAAGAGGACCCCGGGGTTGAGAAACCCCGTAAAACTTAGCTCTCAAATCAATACCTACTTAGGAGTTAGGGTGGCAAACCTCAAAAGATTCGAAGCGCTCGATGCCGAGTTCACTCGCTCTTGCGAATGCAGCCTGGATGATCGAGCTTTCAACCCCGCGGATGTGCCGATTTGCTGTCCGAAGGTCTTGAAGGCAAGGGGATCTGACTCCGTGTTCATGGCACCTGGAGGACCTGTGAGCATTCAAGAGAAGATTTAGGATTCAATTAAAAAAGAAAGCAAGAGATGATGGAAAGAGAGTTGATGTGGTGATGGATGGGGTTCTTCTTGCTAGGCACCCGGTTGGATGATCCCAATGGACTTCGACTCGAAGTTGGAGGATGGATTTGTGAAAGAGACAGTAACTTGAGGCCTCACACCTCTCGATGCCCGAAGGTGAAGGTGCTCCCTCACGAAGATCGACGTTCTTAAAGAACGAAGGCAACTAAAAGATGATGGCTCTCAAAACTTGTTTTTCATTCATCAACATTAACATTACAAAGGAGGGGGTAAGGTCCTTTATATAGGTACCTTAGGACCCAATTTAAATTTCAAATGAAAATACAAGTCTTCTCTTGATGAGGCACCCAAAAATTCAGAAATTTCTTCTCCTTAGCTGACCAAGAACTTGAAAGTGATTGGGCGTGGCTTGACTTGAGGCTTGGAAGAGGGATCTTGGCACCCTTGGACTTAGAAGGTTGGTCTCTCATTTTGGAAGAAGACATGGAATGGAACTTGTAGCAAGGCTTGTGTCCTCCTCCTTTCCTTGGTTGTTCATCCACCTTTGATACAAGACATGATATGGAGAGTGGAAGATGGAGATTGTCTTGGCACCCATGGATTCTTACTCTTCCTTCCATAGTTGGTCAAGTAGTTTGGGAAGAAAGCTTGATATGAGGTCTTGAAGCAAGGGGTTTAAATTCTTCAAATTTCTAACTCCCGTTGACTTTCCTTTGGCCGGCCACCTATAATTGGAAAAGAGCTTGATAAGGGCAGGGAAGGAGAGAATATATCAAGTGTTGTTGTCCCCCTTTTGCCTCCAAAAATCTTATTTTTGTGCCACCAAATGGCATGGTGAAGTGGCACCACATAGGATGATGAGGTGGAATCCCAGGGCTGAGTTGGCATCCTTCATGGCTTGACTCAAAAGTGACTTGACTTCAAGACCAATCTTGCTTGGGCCCATACTTCAAACAGACTCAGACTAGACTCAATACAGGACTGGATTTAGTACATGACATAACTTGACCAAATTGGTTAAAGTACAAGACTAGATACAAATACTTGAGACTCAATTCAAAGCTAAAAAAAATTACAAAGTCTAGGCTTAAAGCCTTATTACAAGACCCGAAAATTGGAACCCTAATTAGACATCCACAGAGGGTTGAGGAGCCTCTGTCGGATTCTGGTGCCCACACCAGATGTCTTATTTCAATGTGTTTACTTCTTGAATGTTGCACAGGATTATTAGTTAGATTGATTGCACTAGTATTGTCACATCTTATGGGTGTCTTAATTAGTTTTATGCCAAAACTTTTGAGTTGTTATTTGATCCATAGAATTTGAATACAACAGCTTGCAGCTACTATATATTCGGCTTTTGTCATAGATAGAGCAACCGAATTCTATTTCTTGCTACTCCATGAGATCAAATTAACTCAAAGAAATTGACAGGATCCACTAGTACTTTTTCGATCAAGTTTACACCCAGCAAAATCAGCATCAAAATAAGCAATCAATTCAAATGAAGAATCTATAGAGTACCATAGATCAATATCAATTATGCCAGACAGATATCTAAGTATGTATTTAACAGCCAAAAGATGAGACTCTTTAGGGACAGACTGATATCTTGCACACATACAAACACTAAACATAATATCTCGCCTACTAGTAGTTAGATACAATAATGAACCTATCATTCCTTCATAAAGCTTTTGGTCAACAGATATACCTGATTCATCTTTGTCAAGCTTACAAGAGGAGCTCATTGGTGTACCTAATGTCTTGGTGTTCTTCATCCCAAACTTCTTTAGTATTTCTCTTGTATACTTAGCTTGGTTGATGAAAATCCCCTCTTTGGTTTGCTTTATCTGGAGTCCGAGGAAGAAGTTAAGTTCTCCCATCATGCTCATCTCGAACTCACCCTACATTAACTTTGCAAACTTTTGACAAAGAGATTCATTAGTAGAACCGAATATGATATCATCTACATAAACTTGTACTACTAAGAGATTATCATTCTTCTTTTTCAAAAATAAAGTAGTATCTACATTACTTCTAGTAAAATCATTTTTGAGCAAGAAAGAACGTAAACGATCATACCAAACTCTTGGAGCTTGTTTCAAACCATACAAAGCTTTATGAAGTTTAAAAACATGGTTTGGAAATTCATGATTTTCAAAACCGGGTGGTTGTTCAACATAAACTTCTTCTTCAATAAAATCATTCAAAAAGATACTTTTGACATCCATTTAAAATAATTTAAAATCTATAAAACAAACAAAAGGCAACAATAGCTTAATTGTCTCAAGTCTAGCAATAGGAGCAAAGGTTTCATCAAAATCAATCCCTTTATCCTGATTGTATTCTTTGGAAACTAGTCTAGCTTTATTTCTAGTAACAGTTCCATTTTCATTAAGTTTGTTTCTAAAAACCCATTTTGTGCCAATTATTAAAATATTTGAAGGTCTATCTACCAAAGTCTAAACATTATTTCTTTTAAATTGATTAAGTTCATCTTGTATAGCATTAATCCAATTGCAATCATTTTCAGCTTCTTCAATAGTTTTAGGTTCTATTTGAGATACAAATGCTAAATAATCACAAATATTTCTAAGAGATGATCGAGTACTTATACCTTTAGATGGATCACCAATAATAAGTTCTTTGAGGTGTCCATGAGCATATCTCCATTCTTTAGGTAGAGAATTAACTGTCGACGTGTTTTCATCTCATTGTGCTTGATCTCTTTCATTATCATCTTGCTCGTTGGTGGGTTCTTCATTGTTGTTCACTTCTTCAGTTCTTTTGGTACCTATTTCATCACCAAGCACATCTTTTTTTTTAGAAGGTTTCTGGTTAGATTCGTCAAATATAACATGTATAGATTCTTTAACAAGTGTTATTCTATTGAAGACCCTGTATGCCTTGCTAGATGTAGAGTAGCCTAGAAAGATACCCTCATCTGACTTGGCATCAAATTTGTTTAGATTATCCTTGCCATTGTTTAAGATGAAACAATGGCATCCCAAAACTCAAAAATATTTTATTGAAGGTTTTTTACCCTTTCAAAGCTCATAAGGTATTTTTTTAAAATCGATCGGATTAAAACACGATTCAAAACATAGCATGCAGTGTTTAGGCTTCTGCCCAAAATATCTAGGTAGGTCATTTTTGCAAAGCATGGTGCGTGCCATTTCTTCAAGAGTTATATTTTTCTTTTCTACCATCCCATTTTGTTAAGGTGCCCTAGGTACAGAAAAATTATGATGAATGCCATTTTTACTACAAAACTTATCAAATTCAGAATTTTCTAATTCAGTTTCATGGTCACTTCTCAAAGATATAATAGAAACACCTTTTTTATTTGAAACTCTTTTATAAAATCTAATGAATGCAGAAAATGTTTCATCTTTGTGTGCTAAGAATATGACCCATGTAAAATGTGAGAAATCGTCTACAATAACTAGACCATACTTCTTACCTCCCAAACTAGATGTTCTAGTTGGCCCAAAGAGGTCCATATGAAGCAATTCTAAGGATCTAGATGTAGAGACTACTTCTTTTAGTTTAAAAGATGATTTGGTTTGTTTTCTAAGTTAGCAAGTACTACAAATCTTGTCTTTTTCAAAACTAAGTTTTGGCAAATCTTTTATCAAATTCTTTTTGCTAAGTTTTGAAATTAAATGCATACTAGCATGTCCTAGTCTACGATGCCAAAGCCAACTAGTTTCATTGATCTTGACTTCCATTGCCACTAGGCATTGACCATTTTAAACAGGAAGATTATCGAGATCAACCATATAAATATTGCTATGCCTATGACCAATGAACTTAATGCCATTGTCATCTAAACTAGAAACAATGCACATAGAAGATTCGAAAATAACTTTAAAATCTTTGTCACAAAATTGACTAATGCTAAGTAAATTGTGTTTCAAACCATCAACATACAAAACATTATCAATGTAAGTAGAAGGGGTGATATGGACTTTACCAATTCCGACAATCTTGCCCTTTCCATTATCACCAAATGTTACATTACCACCATTTTGATATTCAAGTGATGAGAACTGCTCCACATCTCCAGTCATGTGCCTTGAGCTACCGTTGTCAAGGTACCACATTCTTCTTTTATTGGTTGCAAGGCATACCTATAATAAAAATCAGGTGGAGACTTTAGGTACCCAAGTCATCTTGGGTCCTTTCAAGTTAGTGGTAATGGTTCCTTTTGAAATCCAAACTTTCTTAACTTTGCTAATTTTTCTTTTATTGCACAAGTAAGATTTATATCTTACAATACCACAAGCATGCAAGTGATAGAAGATGATGCAGGCATAAAGAAATTCTTGGAAAACTTTTGCTATTTTTGAGTTTTAAAACCTAAACCGGCTTTGTTGAAAATAGCCCTTTGATTATTTAAAAGCATGTTCAATTTTTCAGAACTGTAAAAAATTTTTTAATAAATGGTTTTAACTTTTCAAGTTCTTCTTTGTACTTTTTATTTTCTTGCAAAATCTCATTGTTCTGTTTTGTAAACTTTTTAGTTGAAACAAAGAAATTTTTCTTTTTCAAATCTTCTTTTTCTTTTCAAGAAGACAAACTTTATCATTCAACTTTTTATTTTCTTGAAGCAAGCAATTATTTTCTATTAAATACTTGTCATTTGTTTTTGCCAAAACCAGGTTTTGCTTCTTTAATTCTTTATGTTTTGATTTCAGTTTTTGAAATTCAATAACTAATTCATCAAAAACCTCATGCAATTCATTAAAAGTAAATTCATTTTTGGTTTCAGAAAATACCTCATCATTATCGGTCATCAAATAGAAGTTTGCAACTTCTTGTTGTTCTTCCTCAGAACTGGAGTCTTCGCTATCACTCTAGGTGACCATCATAGCCTTCTTTCTTAATCTTCTTCTACTTTATTTGAGTAGGGGACAGTCTATTTTGAAGTGGCCTGATTTCTTGCACTCAAAGAATGTGGGTTGCTGTTCTCTCTCTTTTTCCTTCTCTTTGCTAGGCTCTTCTTTTAGAGGTTTCTTCTTGAAGTTATATTTCTTATTTCTCATGAACCTCCTGAATTTTCTAGCCATGAGAGCAGTCTCATCTTCTTCATCTTCTTCTTCTGAATCTTCACTTGATTCATCTTTATTGGTGGACTTGAAAGCGATCACTTTCTTCTTCTTGTCAGCATCCACATTCTTTTTTGCTTTAATGAGAGCTCATATGTCATCAATGAGCCCAACAATTGCTCGAGAGGAAGAGTGTTGACGTCCTTGGCTTCTTCTATAGCAGTCACATTTGCATCCCATAAAGCCAAAAGATACTTGAGAAGTTTATTGACAAATTCATCATTAGATATAATCTTTCCTAAACTTCTCATGCCATTCATAATATTTGTGAACCTAGTACATCTCACTTATAGATTCAATATGATGGGGGACTAACTAAATGCAGGTTGAAATGATCCAGGTGATTTGTTCCTTTATGATTTTTAGGGTTTTTTTTTATAAGTTAGGGATTCCCGAAGACAAACCAAGAGTAGATCTAGGGATTCAATAATAATAAGAACTACTAGGATGTGAATTAGCCCCTAAACAAGGATAAAAAGAGGACCTGGGATTGAGAAACCTCGTAAGACTTAGCTCTCAGATCAATACCTACTTAGAATTCAGGGTGGCAAACCTGAAAGATCTAAAGCGCTCGATGCCAAGATCACTCACTCTGGTGGATGCGGCCTGGATGATCGAGCCTTCAACCCCGCAGATGCGCCGGCTTGCTGTCCGAAGGTCTCGATGGCAAGAAAATCGACTCCGTGTTCGTGTCACCTGGAGGACCAATGAGCATTCAAGAAGAGTTAAGGTTCGATCAAAGAGAAAGCAAATAGAAGAAGGGATGAAAGTTGATGTGGTGATGGTGTTCTTCTTGCTAGGCACCTGGTTGGAAGATCCCAAAGGACCCTGACTCGAAGTTGGAGGATGGAGTTGCGGAAGAGACGGTAACTTGAGGCCTCACACCTCTCGACGCCCAAAGGCAAAGGCGCTCCCTCACGGAGATCGACGTTCCTAGTGAATGAAGGCAACTAAAGAGAATTGGCTCTCAAAAAGACTTAGATTTTCATTCATCATCAATTAAACTTTATAAAAGAGGGGTAAGGCCCTTTATATAGGCACCTTAAAATCTATTCAAATTTCAAAAATACAAAGCTTCATGAAGAGGGTGCCCAAATTCAAATTTCTTCTTCCAAGGTTTTGTGGCTTGATTTGGGGCTTGAAAGATGGGAGTTGTCTCCTTAATTTGAGGGTCAATTATTTTCTTCCATAGCCAACCAAGCACTTTAGGAAGATGGCTTGATATAGGGCTTGAAACAAGGATCATGCCTTCATTGCCCATTGACCTTCCTTGGTTGCCCATAGCTCCTTTGGAAAGAAGCTTGATAGGGGGAGGGAAGGGAGGAAGAATCAAGGAATGGCACCCATAAATTCTAGCATTCCCTTCTTGCCTTGGCCATCCACATGTCAAGGTGATGTGGCGCCACATGGGATAGATGAGGTGGTGCAAAGTGGCATCCTTCATGGCTTGGGAGATGACTTGACCCATTACAAATTGGACTAGACTCGAAGACCACTCCGGCTTGGGCCCAATCTTCAAACAGACTCGAACTGGAATCATTACAGGACTAAACTCAATACAGGACACAACTTGACCCAATTGGTCAATGTACAGGACTAAATAAAAATAATTGAGACTAACTTCATGACTAAAAATTACAATGCATAGGCTTGAAGCCTTATTACAGGACCCAAAAATTGAAACCCTAATCAGAGGTCTGGTGCCCACACCAATTCTCCCAGGGTGAGAGGAACTCGACCCTGTCGAGTAAGGGTTGATTTGGCTTTGATATTTTTTTAGAAGGTCAGGGTCGAGGTGCTGCAAGTCCTCTCGGGTATCCTACGAATCATCGAACTGCGGTCGGCCTTGCAATCGGACCAAGTAATACTGAAAGCCTTTGCCCCGGGTGGTCATCGCTTGATCATCCAGGACACACTCGATCCGCTCTCCTCTCTCAGGTAAAATTGGAGGTGGACACTCTGGGTCAGGTTTACTCTCAAATGAAAGGTTAGGCCCAAATGGCTCACTGGGTATGTTTGTTGGTTCCCTAAACTCGACTAAGTCTGGGATATTGAAAGTCGAGCTAATGCCATAATTCGGGGGTAGCTCAAGCACATAGGCATTAGGGCCAACTCTCCTTATCACTCTAAAGGGGCCAGCTCCATGAGCATGAAGTTTCTTAATGGTTCTCGGTGGAAACCATTCAGGCCTAAGCCTAATCATTACAGAATCCCTTTGATCAAACTCTTTAGTTCTCTATTGGGAATCAGTCAAATTATTTTAAAATTTATACTTAATGCATGATGCAAAATGCAGGCTCAACGATGCATTCCTATAGAACGAAATTTTATTGGACTCTCTATAGCCTAAACCTAATAGATTATTGACTCTCTAGGTTTGATCCTGATCTGGTATGCACAAGAAAAATTATCAAGGATCCCTAGCAAATGCCATAAGGTATGCTAGAAGTAGATGGCAAAAGGGATGGGCTCTACGGAGTCATGCATTTTGGTAATCTCAACAAAAAGTAATCCCATGGCTCTAGAAATGTGAGAAGGCTTAGGGAAGGGTAGGAAATAGGAATCGAAGTCTTGGGGTAATCTATGGGAAGCATGAGACAGACCTTGGTTAGTCAGGATGATTTTAAAATTTGGACCTTGATCGATGGGTGCAAGTTTTAGGACAGGTTGGGTGTTCCTCAGGGATGGTAACTGATTAGGTAACTTGTCAGGAACTACATCCTCAATTTCTTTCTGAGCTTCAACCATCTCTTGAGGATGTTCTCTTTGGATCGGTTCATTAAGGGTTGGTTCCTGAACTCCTGTGAAAAAGACTGGTGAATCCTCATGTTCATTTACTAGATGTGATTCTGGCTCGGTCATTTCCTCTTCAAATTTTGTAGTGGGTTCAGGTTCATTTTCCTTTGATTCCTCAGGGATTTCAACCTTGGGCCCATCTTCTACTAAGCTTGACTCATAGATGTTTTCTTTTAATTCTTTAATGGGCTCAGGAGCTTTTTTTCCTAGATTTTCAATGGGTTCAACCATAAAGTCTTCAATGGGCTCAGGGGTTTTTGTATTCAAATTCTCAGATTGTTCATCCTCTTCTTCCTGAAATTCTTTAAAGGGTCCTTTCCCGGTATTCTCTTCTTCTAACTCATTGTCCTTGATCAGGTTAACTTCTGGCTTCTTTTTCTTTAGACTACTTGATCCTCTTTTAACCTGATCCTTATGCTGAACTGGGTTGATTGTAAATTTCTTCCTGTGGTGGTTAAAGGTACAGGTATTGGTTCGACCATGAAGGGTGGCATCATGATCGTACAGCCAAGGTCATCCTAAGATAATACTACTGATGCCCATGGGAAGGACATCACACCAGATCTTCTCTTCATAAGACTGTAATTTGACCAAGACTTGGCACCTAGACTTTACAGGTATGGAAGTTGAATCTACCCAAGAGACCTTATACGGGTTGAGGTGAGGAATTGGGGTCAATCCTAGGGCTTTGACAGTACTTGAAGAGATGGCATTGACACAGCTCCCACTATCAATTATGATTTTGCACACCCTATCCCCTAGTTTGACAAAGGTTTGTAGGATATTTGTCCTACGCCAATCTTCTTGCACTATGTCCTGGGTAAGGATGCACCTAATTACTCCTAGCAGGTCATCAGACTCATGCAGTTCTTCTTGGTCCAGGAACTCCTGATTAGGTCTCCTAGGGTGAATCTCTTAGGCTGGGTTAAAACGGGGAATTCTCTTGGGTTCAGCCTCTATGGATGATTCATGATGAGGGTAATCCCTAGGGGGAAAAGATGACTCAGACTCAGGTTCGATAGATGGTCTAGGACTACTCTTCTCTAAGGCTCCAATTCTATTATCAAACTTATCAAGCCTACTGTTCATCCTAGCTAATTGTTCAATGATGACCTTTAATTGATCTTCTCAGGTGTTGTCCATGGGTTCACTCGATTAGGAAAGATGGGGATGATAAGGGACTCCGGACCTGGTCGACATGCACAAACACGGAAGATGCTAAGGGTTTGCTTAGACTTAAAAAGATCAAACCAAATGTTAAGTCAAGAAGACAAACCTGGTAGCAGTAACTTGGCACATGGCCAGGTAAGTGTAAGGTTGGTAGAGGTTCCTCTTTGCTTGCCTTAGACACCAATTTGAGATTGACCAGGTAAGCGAACCAACCCACCTTCCTTCGGGCTCTTGTCCCTGAACCACTTGCCTAGACACCAGTTACTCAAGCACACACAAACCAGCTGTCTAACTTGGCTTGACACTTGGTTCGACCCGACTTCATGGATGTCCCTAGCTCACTAGAGCAATTAAGTGTCTATTTGATGTTAATTAGAGCTTGGGTTCGATATGCCGGGTGGTGTTTTTTGGGCTAGGGACAGGTAATGAAATCCTGACCCTATGTCAAATTGCTGCCCTTAAGATGATTTATGAGAATGATGGCATGCAAAATGATCTAGTGAGATGTCTCTAAATTATATTTTTGGATTTTTTGAAGGATGAAAGTAGAAATGAGATGAAGGAAATGATAAGAGATGAAGCTAAATGCAAATTAAACTATCTAAGAAATGAAAACATAAGAAAAATGCACTTGCTGAAATTCTCAGAACAGAATTTCTTCTCAGGTAGTATTCTAGCTTGTAGAAATTCTACAAGCTGCAATAAAATCTAATAAAATTATCAAAAATATTATCAATTACATGTGATCTAAAAAAATAAAAATCAGACAAATTAGAGATTCCTACAAACAGATATATTAAAAACAACATACCATATTCAGAAAGGAAAAAAATGCAAAAATTTAAAGATGAGATCTAAGATGCAATTTTTTTTTTTGTGTTCCCCTTCAAAGGCCTATCACAATGGCACCCCTACACGCCTTAGGAGATCCCCGTGAAATGAAAGGAGAGGGTCTTGAAACCCTGCTTTTCTCCTAAGACCGGACGGCTTGGTGAAGCACCTAATCCAGGTACTTAAGAAGTGCTAAGTCCTAACCTGGCTCTGATACCAGAAATGATGGGGGACCAACTAAATGCAGGTTGAAATGATGTAGGTGATTTGTTCTTTTATGATTTTTAGGATTTTTTTTATAAGTTAGGGATTCCCGAAGACAAACCAAGAGCAGATCTAGGGATTCAATAATAATAAGAACTACTAAAATGTGAATTAGCCCCTGAACAAGGATAAAAAGAGGATCTCGGGATTGAAAAACCTCGTAGGACTTAGCTCTTAGATCAATACCTACTTAGGATTTAGGGTGGCAAACCTCAAAGATCTGAAGCACCCGATACCGAGATCACTCACTCTGGCGGATGCGGCCTAGATGATCGAGCCTTCAACCTCGCGGATGCACCGGCTTGCTGTCCGAAGGTCTCGATGGCAAGGGCAACCGACTCCGTGTTCGTGTCACCTGGAGGACCTGTGAGCATTCAAGAAGAGTTAAGGTTCGATCAAAGAGAAAGCAAATAGAAGAAGGGATGAAAGTTGATGTGGTGATGGTGTTTTTCTTGCTAGGCACCCGGTTGGATGATCCCAAAGGTCCCTAACTTGAAGTTGGAGGACGGAGTTGCGGAAGAGACGGTAACTTGAGGCCTCACACCTCTCGATGCCCGAAGGTGAAGGCGCTCCCTCACGAAGATCGACGTTCCTAGTGAACGAAGGCAACTAAAGAGAATTGGCTCTCAAAAGGACTTAGATTTTCATTCATCATCAATTAAACTTTACAAAGGAGGGGTAAGGCCCTTTATATAGGCACCTTAAAACCCATTCAAATTTCAAAAATACAAAGCTTCATGATGAGGGCACCCAAATTCAAATTTCTTCTTCCAAGGTTTTGTGGCTTGATTTGGGGCTTGAAAGATGGGAGTTGTCTCCTTGATTTGAGGGTCAATGATTTTCTTCCATAGCCGACCAAGCACTTTAGAAAGATGGCTTGAAATGGGTCTTGAAACAAGGATCATGCCTTCATTGCCCATTGACCTTCCTTGGTTGCCCAAAGCTCCTTTGGAAAGAGGCTTGATAGGGGGAGGGAAGGGAGGAAAGAATCAAGGAATGGCATCCATAAATTCTAGCATTCCCTTCTTGCCTTGGCCATCCACTTGTCAAGGTGATGTGGCGCCACATGGGATAGATGAGGTGGCACCAAGTGGCATCCTTCATGGCTTGGGAGATGACTTGACCCATTACAAATTGGACTAGACTCGAAGACCACTCCAGCTTGGGCCCAATCTTCAAACAGACTCGGACTAGAATCATTACAGGACTGGACTCAATACAGGACACAACTTGACCCAATTGGTCAATGTACAGGACTAAACAAAAATAATTGAGACTAACTTCATGACTAAAAATTACAATGCATAGGCTTGAAGCCTTATTACAGGATCCAAAAACTGAAACCCTAATCAGAGGTCTGGTGCCCACACCACAGTAAGTTCCATTTTGAATGTTTCATATGTATGAATGAGCATGTTTACTTTAGTTATTTTTACTTGGTATGTACCCTCATGGGTAACCTCAAGTATCCCATATTTTTTTAGCGGAGAGACAGTTCGAGATTCTATTGAATTCACTCAGATCCAAAGAGCAAAACAATATATTCATAGCCTTAGCATTAAGCTCTATTTGCTTAATACCATTCTCATCCCAATCATCTTTCATTTTGGGAGTGGGAATGCCATTAATCAAAATAGTAGGCTGATGAGGACCTTTAACAATAGTCCTCCAAAGATTATAATCAATGGCTTGAATGAATATGTGCATGCATGTCTTCCAATACGTGTAATTCATGCCATTAAATAGTGGGGGACGGTTTGAAGCTTGACCTTCAACAACACCCATACCTATTGGGGCTGCCATGATCTTTTACTCAAGATCGCTGGACCTACAAGAGAGTACCGAAGCTCTGATACCACTTGTTGCCTAGAAATGGAGTCCAATAGGGGGTGAATTGGTTCTCTCAAAAATTAAAATAATAATGTGCAGGCCTTGTAGTATTTGTAAACAATGTGATTAATGCGCTAGAGTATATGCAGCGGTAAATAATAAATAGAGTGTAGGAATTAAAGTGCAAGTAGTAAAAAGACACAATCACACACAAACACCAATTTTTATAGTGGTCGGTGCTCTCCAAGCACCTACATCCACTCCCCAAGCTATCCTTGAAAATTTTCACTATAATCTATTTAAAGATTATAGCCGACTTATTTTCCAAGCCTCACAAGTCAAAACCTCAGTTAGTTTTGTCACCTAGGCTCACCAACAAACTTTACAACTTGTTTTGGCTTCAGGCTCATAAGTAAAACCCTAGTTGGTTTTGTACCTTTGGCTCACCAACAACCTTACAACCTACTTTTAAGAACCTTGAGAGCTAGGTCAAATAATAATAAATTCAGAATACAAGAATTTAAACACAAGCAAACTATCTTCTTAGAGGGAATGAGGAATCTTTGAAGCTCTTGAATGATTACTTGATGTGACTTGACTTGGAATCTTCTCAAGAACACTTTTGGAAAGATGAAATGAAAGGAATGTAGGCTTTTTTAGTGGAATCTCTCTTTTTTAGCTTTTAGAAGTGGAGTTCTTGAAGAATGTCTTTAACTCTTGGATATTTTCTTGCTTTTCTCTTTTCTCTTGCTTCATAAATGAGTTTGGTGAAGTTTAAATACATGAAAAACATCCAAAAAATTGTTTTAGACCGTTAGGGATAAAAAACTAGTCGTTAGGAGCTAAAAACCATCAAATCAGGCTGTCAAAAAATAGATTCATTGAAGCTGTCAGAACCCGAGTGTCGACACTTGGCTGTCAGGTGTCGATACTTGGTTTCTAGGTGTCGACACTTGAACTTTCAAGTATCGATACTTGATTTTCAGGTATTGACACTTGACACAAAAACTCTCCAGAGGCAAGTTCTATATTTTCAAAAAGTTTCAGGCCTTGAGTCAACACTTGGGATCTTAAGTGTCGACACTTAAGTTTCAGGTATCGACACTTGAGTTCTGAGTGTCGACACTTGGCATGCCATGAAAAATTTCTATGTGCCAAATGCTGAAGTGTCGACACTTGGACTCCCAAGCAGACCTGGCAAGCATCTCCTCCTTGACCTCTAAAGGGATGGAGTCTTCCAAGAACCTAAGACATGTGTTCACCCCTGGCAGGCGAATCTCACTAGGGTGTTGCCCAGAGAGCAGCCCAAGACGGGGGGTGAATTGGGTCTCTAAAAAATTAAAGCTAAGCTAACTTGATATGATAATCAACAAGCTTTATAGAACGATATATACAATCCAATTTAGCAAGGTACAAAGATTCAAATGCAATACTCTAAGATATAAGTGCAGCAAAAATTAAGGGCAATAAATAAAGAGCAAAAAGAGAGAGAGATCAAGCAATCACAAACACCAAAAGCTATAGTGGTTCGGTGCCAACTAATGCACCTACATCCACTCCTCAAGATCCCTTGAGAATTCACTATAATCACACGATTACAACCGATTAGTTTTTTGGGCTCACTAATCAAAACCTGACTTGTTTTTACAAGTGTCACAAGTCAAAACCTCACTTGGTTTTATGGGCTAACCAAGAATCTAATTAGTTTTCACAAGGCTAACCAACAAGCTCCCTTGGTTTTTCGGGCTAATCAAGAATCATAGTGGTTTTGCGGGCTAACCACCAACCTAATTGATTTTCACAAGGCTTACCAATAACCTTCCTTGGTTTTCTAATAGGCTAACCAAGAACCCTTACAAGAAATAAGGTTTAGAAATAAAGAACCAATGTAAACTTTCAATAACAAAGCGAATATGTCGATGTAGCTTGATGTAGAGTTGCTTTGCACTTGTTAAAGCCTTTTGAATGTCCAAGATTGAATGATCTTCAATGCTCTTGATGGCTTTTGAATCTTTGAAGGCTTCCTTTAGCTTGAGAGTGGTTGAAACTTGAATGAATAGGAGTTATGGCTCTTCTTTCTTCTTTTCTCTCTAAATACTTTAATGGTATTCAATATCCTCTTGTTTGATTTAATTTGGAAAATATAAATATCCTTCCAAGGCCTTAAAATCGAATTCTAGCCATTAGACTTGAGAAACTAGCCGTTGGGGGCATTTTGGGTGAGTTCTGCATTTGAAAAAACTAGCCGTTACTGTTATCAGAACTCCATGTGTCGACACTTCCTTAGTTGAGTGACACATAATGTCGACACATGTTCTTCTTGAGTCGATACTTAGTTCAAAATGCTCCATTTAGATTCTCTGAAAATCTCAGATGTGTCGACACATTCTCAGTTGAGTCGACACCTTGCTTCCATGTGTCGACACTTCAACTGTTCCTTCAGCTTCTGCAAGTTCTGTGGCTTGAAAGTCTCAGGCGATGTGTTGATCCATGTGTCGACAATTTGAGTCAACACTTCAGGTCCATGTGTCGACTCTTCATTTGTGACATTTGAAACTTTGCTATGTACTAGCCTAAGTCAACACTTCATCCTCATGTGTTGACACTTCATGTCATGTGTCGATACTTTGAGTCGACACATCACTGAAAAACTCACAAAAACCGCTGAACTTGAGCTGGAACAAGTTTCTACTTGGCTTAGCTATCCATTCAACCATCTCTTAAGTGTCCAAGTCTTCTTTTGATCAGTCTATTTATTTCAAACTTGGTTTCTTCAAGGTAATTGGGCTTCTTCAAATTTTGTGAGCACATTTTCAATAAAAACATACTCAAAGCAAATCATTAGTCCTCAACTTATACTTAACTGTTTTGCTTATTATCAAAATCAATTAGTAGAGTCAACAATCTCTCCCTTTTTGATGATGACAAAACCCTTAAGTATAAATTGCTTTAAAAGTAAAGCTTTAAGAGAATTGACCAAGATGCACAACATTGAAAGCATTAAGTATATCAACATTACTTGCATTAAAGATATGATAGAGAGTATTAGAACTTTGGTATTTATTGAAATGCATAGAAAACATGTATCATGATACTCTACAAGAAAATTTCAGCAAATAATAAAGCTCCCCCTGAATCAATGATTCATAACAAAATTTATAAAAAATCTTTTCAAACATTGAAAGAGGGGTTTTAAGGGTTAAATTTGTTTTGAAAGGATTTTCAATTGAACAATAAGTAAAGCTCCCCCTTTCTTATGGAATTTTGTAAATAATTTTCAATTCAGGTTTTTTTTTTAAAAAAAAGGTCTATCCTTTGCATATCACAAAATCAACACAAAATCAAAAATCAAAACTAGAATTTATACTTAAATCTCATTAAATTACTCCCCCTTTTTGTTATCATTAAAAGATAGGAAAATAAATAAATTGAGTAGACAAGATATAGCATTGAGATAATAAGTTCATTTTCTAAATTGCATCCTTTTTTTTGTGTCTTTAAGAAATTTAAGATATAAAAGTGAAGACATTGGGGTGTAAAAGCAATTCAAGATATAACATTCATTTCATCAAACACATAGAAATGAGGATCAATAAGTGTTTTCATATAAACTTAGAATTTGTACAGCAAAATGATACATAATAGAAATAAAAGTACATAGAAGCATGAAAGCAAACTAACTAAAAATACATAAAAAGTCCTAATCCTCATCCATCGAATCATTAGAAGATGAACCGATCTCAATCGATCCAGTATCAGTGAAGCATCGAGCTTGCGGCCATCTCGATCGAAGATCTTGAAGTCTGGTCCTAGTCGGTTGTGGAGGGGTACGACGACCACGTCCTCTGCGACGAGCATAAGTCCGACCTCTGGCTGGAGTAGTAAAGGTAGAAGCTATGTCCTCCACAGGAACAGAAGTGATCGGGTCAACCAACTCAGCCACCGTTGGGAGAGGTGTGCGATCAAAAGAAGGTCCAGAGTCAAGATACTAAAAGCCGTGTGTGTAAAATCCAAGCTCTCGAATCAATGATGATGTATGAAGAGTAGGAGTATCAGTAAGCTGTGTATCAAAAATAGGGGTCTCAGCTGATGGAATAAAAGGTGTATCATGAACAGAAGTATCAGCTGAAGAAAGTAACAGTGTCTCTATGATAGATGTATCAACAATGGGGGTCTCGATGATAGGTGTATGAATAACAGGGAAATCATTATCAGGTAAATCAATAACAAGTGAATCAATAATAGGAGTAAGAATAGTAATAGGAACTAGAACAGAAGTGCGATCATCCGATCTAGAAGATGGATCAGGAATCTGGACAGGTGAGGAAGATGGGTCAACAATATGGCTCATAGGCAAGTCAGCCATCACCTCCTCAACTAGCTCTGACGTAAGATCAGCAATGTCAAATTGGTCTGAGTTAGTCTCTTCGTCTCCATCAATATCTCCAATAATTGTATCTCCATCTCCATCTCCAACAGTAGTCTCAACACCAGTATCGATATCAGCAATGTCATAAGCTGGTGCTAGAGCAGGTACATGAATAGATGCAGGAGCAATATCTGCAGTCGAAGCACTCGTCGAAGATCTGGATAGTGCAGAGAGAATAGCCGAGATGCCATCACTAAGACCAATATGGCTCTCTCTCATCTCAGCTATGAATACGTCAAGACGCTGCCTCATGATGAATACGTCGATCTCGATGTGTCTGACTCTGTCCTCTAAACTATCTGAAGTGCCAGGAGTCTCCGTCTGCGCTGGCTAAGGCTGTGCAGATGTAGAAGGATCAGACTGAGAAGCAACCACTGGCTGCGCTGCCATCTCAGGCTGTGTCTCGCTCAGTCCTGCCTCACTTGAAAGAATCCGCTCCTCCTCTGCTATGTCCTCATCATCAGCTCTATCCTCGGCCTAACCTGATATCCTCCATGTCCACTGGCCTCGGACCAAATGATAGCCCATCCGATGCAATGACCTGATGTCATACACATCGGTGTGAATCAATGTGCGATAAGGCTCATCCTAGAAGCTGACTCCATACTCCCTGAACAATACAGTCAATCCCATGCCATACGGTAAGTAGAGCCACTGGCTAGACGATGCCTCAGTCATCTGATGTACCATCAAAATAGGAAGGCATGCTGGTGTGCGCTTAACCAGTGAGACCATCATGAGCAACTCCCGCTCGGTGATATAGTCGAAACATTCGGTCTTCGGTAGAAGAATCCAGACGATGATATGGTGCAGCAGTCTCATCTCTGCAGATAGTCTAGATGCTGGAATAGTGGCTCCCTCTAGCAAGATGTCTGACTCGAAAATACACTGGAGACCACTGACTCGGTCATCAGGCTATCAACAACCGATCCGGTCATCGGTATATTCCACACTCGGCTCAAAATCTTTGAGGAAATAGGGATATCCTATCCTCTGACCTGTGCAACCCAACCATCTGCTCCGCGGGCAAGTGAACCATAAAACTCTTCCATCAGCCCGGGGTAATATCTCTCATTGAGTGAACAAAAAGTAGCCAACCCAGCATGTCGAATCCACTCTCCTATCCAAAAATGCTGCTGGTCTATAAAAGAAAAGTCCAGTCGGCGTTCTCCAACCACTATCTTGGAGCTCATCCGGCTAGATGGAACAAACAAAGGTCATGCGGGAGGATCTGGAGCTCTAGACTCGTGTCAGGCCTTCGTCCTTCGCTCTTCTTCTTGCTATGATTGACGAGGTCGACGAACAACTTGCTTGCGAGGATCCATTGTCAATATTCAAAGTTTAGGAAAGGTTTTTGGTTGAAAATGGGGGTTTCTAGGGTTTAGGAAGCTAAACCTAGGAACAAATCCAACAAAAATGGCTACCAAATGTTCAAATCCAAGAAAACGATGGGCAAAAATAGTGAAATGGAAGGATGAACAGTATGGGTACCTCAAATCCAAGTGTCGACTCGGAGGAGAAACAAATTGGGGGAAAAATGGTTCGGAAATCCCTTAAATCTTAGTTCGCTTTCGGTCATGTGTCGTCTCACGTATGTGTCGACACATAAATGTGTCGACTCAACGACTTAAAACCAAAAATCAGGGATTTCACAAACAGATCAAAATCAATTGAAGTGAGATAGATCTAGAGTCAATCAATAGTGATTGAACATGATTTATCATGAATAAGGTCAAATTGATCTAGTTTGAGTCAAATTGAAAAAAAATTAATCAAACGGATTGATGATCCCAAGCTCTCATCTAATCATACAGAATCGATCTTCTAGAAGAGGTTTAGTCAAAATATCTGCTAATTGAAATTCAGTACTTATAAATTCAAGCAAAACATCATTCTTTTCTACATGATCCCTAATAAAATGATGTCTAATTTCAATGTGCTTACTCCTAGAATGTTGAACAGGATTTTTAGTCAAGCAAATAGCATTGGTATTATCACATTTAATAGGAGTACTAGCCAACTTGATTCCAAAGTCTTCAAGTTGTTGCTTAATCCACAAGATTTGAACACAATAACTTCCTGCTGCAATATACTCAGCCTCAGCTTTGGATAGTGCAACTGAAGTTAGTTTCTTGCTAAACCAAGAGATTAAGTTCACTCCAAGAAACTGACAAGTTCTACTAGTACTCTTTCTATCTAATTTACAACCAGTAAAGTCTGCATCAGAATATCCAATCAATTCAGTAGATGAATTTCTAGCATACCATAAACCAATACTAATAGTACCAGACAGATATCTAATAATGCACTTAATAGCCATAAGATGTGATTCTTTAGGTTCAGACTGATATCTAGCACACATGCAAACAGTAAATATTATATCTGGTCTACTAGCAGTCAAATACAATAAAGTGCCTATCATACCTCTGTATAACTTTTGATCTATAGATTTATCATGTTCATCTTTATCAAGTCTACAAGAGGGGCTCATAGACGTACCTATTGGTTTAGTAACTCCATTCCAAACTTCTTAATGATTTCTCTTGTGTACTTAGCTTGGTTAATGAAGATACCATCTGTGGTTTGCTTGATTTGGAGTCCGAGAAAGAAATTGAGTTCTTCCATCATACTCATCTCGAACTCATCCTGTATTAGCTTGGTAAACTCTTGACAAAGAATTTCATTAGTAGTACCGAAAATGATATCATCAACATATATTTGTACTACTAATAAATCATTATCTCTTCTTTTCAAAAATAGAGTCTTATCAATATTTTCTCTGGAAAATTCATTTTCAATAAGAAATTTGCTTAACCTTTCATACCATGCTCTAGGTGCTTGCTTTAATCCATAAAGTGCCTTGTGTAATTTGAAAACATAATCAGGATGTACATGATTTTCAAATCTAGGTGGTTGTTCGACAAAAACCTTTTTAGATATAAAATCATTTAAGAAAGCACTTTTAACATTCATTTGAAATAATTTGAAGTTCATAAAACAAGCAAATGCAAATAATAGTCTAATTGCTTCAAGTCTAGCAATAGGAGCAAAAGTTTCATCAAAGTTAATCCCTTCCTCTTGATTGTAGCCTTTAGCAACTAGCCTAGCTTTATTTCTAATAACAATACCATTTTCATCTAATTTATTCCTAAATACCCATTTAGTGCCAATAATTGAAATATTAGATGGTCTTTCTACAAAGTGTCCAAACATTATTTCTATCAAATTGTATTAGTTCTTCTTGCATAGCATTGATCCAATTAGAATATTTTTCAGCTTCTTCTAAACATTTAGGTTCTACTTGAGATACAAATGCAATATAATCACATTCATTTCTAATAGAAGCTCGAGGTCTTATCCCTTTAGATGGATCACCTAAGATTAATTCCTTAGGGTGTCCATGAGCATACCTCCACTCCTTAGGTAGATCTTGACGCTTTGGAGAGTCATCTTCTTTCTCATCTTTATCTTGTTCTTCCTCATTTGGTTGAGCTTGATCGTTCAATGTCAGCTTCTGAAGCTTGTCAACACCTGCACAATCATCAAATGTATCCTCTTTTCTCGAGGATTCGTTAATGCATTCTTCAAATACAACATGTACTGACTATTTTACAACCAAAGTTTGTTTATTAAATACTCTGTATGCCCTACTTGATATAGAGTATCCTAAGAAGATACCTTCATCAGACTTGTCATCGAACTTTCCAAGATAATCTTTTCCATTGTTCAAAACAAAACATTAACAGCCAAAAACACAAAAATATTTCAAAGTCGGTTTTCTTTGGTTTCAAAGCTCATATGAAGTTTTCATTAAAATAGGGCGTATCAAAACTCGATTTAAAACATAACAGGCTATATTAATAGCTTCAGCCCAAAGATACCTTGGCAAATCATTTTCATAAAGCATAGTGCATGCCATTTCTTCCAAAGTACGGTTTTTCCTTTCTACTATCCCATTCTGCTTAGGTGTCCTACGTGCAGAAAAATTATGTTCTATACCTTTTCATTGCAAAAGTTTTTGAAATCTTGATTTTCAAATCAGTTCCATGATCACTACGAATACAGATGACTGAAACACCTTTTTTGTTTGAAACTTTTCTATAAAACTTTATAAATACAGAAAATGATTCATCTTTTTGTGCTAAAAAGAAAACCCAAGTAAATCTTAAAAAATCATCAACAATGACTAATCCATATCTCTTGCCTCCTAGACTTGATGTTCTAGTTGGTCCAAAGAGATCCATATGAAGTAGTTCAAGTGGCCTACTAGTAGTTACAAATCCTTTTGGTTTAAAAAACATTTTGACTTGCTTACCAAATTGACATGCTTGGCAAACTCTATCTTTTTCAAAATAAATTTCAGGTAAATCTCTAACTAAATTCTTTTTATAAAGTTTTAAAATAAGGTACATACTAGTATGTCCTAACCTTCTATGCCATAACCAACTAGTCTCTTCCTTAGTAGAATTCATTGCAACAAGGCATTCTCCATTAGGTAGAGATAGATCATCTAGGTCTACTAAATAAATATTTTCATGCCTTTTTCCAATGAATTGTACTCCATTTATATCTGGACTAGTAATCATGCAATATGATGATTTGAAAACTACTTGAACACCTTTATCGCAAATTTGACTAATGCTTAAAAGATTATGCTTTAAACCATTCACTAAAAGTACATTACTATTACTATTAGAAGGAGTTATGTGAACCTTACCAATACCAATGATTTTTTCTTTACCATTATCACCGAAGGTCACACTCCCACCATTCAAAGCTTCAAGAGAAGTGAATTGCTTCACATCTCCAGTCATGTGCCTTGACAAACCACTATCAAGATACCAAACTCGTTTGTTTTCCTTGGTTGCAAGACACACCTCATCATTGTTTTGATGCACCATGAAGTAGAGATTTGCAACTTCAGTCTACTCTTCTTCTGAACTGGAGTCTTCGCTGTCACTCTAAGTGGCCATCATTGCTTTCTTCCTTAATTTCTTCCTTGATTTCTTGAGGAGAGGACAATCAAACTTATAATGTCCCGACTTCTTGCATTCGAAGCATATAGGTACTTCTTTCTCCTTCTCCTTTTCCTTTTCTTTTCTTTTTCTTTTTCCTTTCCCTTTTCCTTGGACTGATATTTCTTTTTGTAAGGAAACTTTCTCCTTTTCATGAATCTTTTAAACTTTCATGCAAGGAGGGCTTCTTCACCTTCTTCTTCTTCTTCATCTTCGGACTCATCAATTGAGGATTCTTCTTAAATATTTGACTTGAAAGCAATCCCCTTCTTCTTCTTGTCCATGTCTATAGATTTCTATTTTAGATTGAGCTCATAAGTCATGAGCGATCCCACTAGCTGCTCAAGAGGTAGCTTGTCCACATCCTTTGCTTCTTGAATTGCGGTCACCTTCGGATCCCATGATGTTGGAAGTGATCTAAGAATTTTATTCACAAGATCAGCATTAGATATGACTTTACCAAGACTTCTCGTACCATTAACTATATTTGTGAATCGTGTATACATATCAGTGATAGATTCATTTGGTTCTATCCAAAATATCTTATATGTGTGCACTAATGTATTAACCTTAGTGTTCTTCACTTGATTGGTACCCTCATGGATAACTTCAAGTGTGTCCCATATTTCTTTGGCAGACATGCATGTAGATATCCTATTAAATTCACTAGGATCTAATGCACAATAAAGGAGATTCATTACCTTAGCATTGATCTCGAATTATTTAATGTCATTTTCATCCCAATCCTCTTTAAGTTTTGGGATAGAAACACCATTAACCACCACCGAAGGAATATAAGGACCCTTATCAACTACTTTCCATAAATTGTAATCAATAGAGTGCATATAAATTCTCATTCTAGTTTTCTAATAAATATAATTTGTACCATTGAAAAATGGAGGTCTATTTAAGGCTTGTCCCTCAACTATACTAGTACTAATTGGGGCTGCCATAGATCTTTACTCAAGGCAGTAAAGCCTATATATTGAGAACAGGGCTCTGATACCACTTGTTGCCCAGAGAGCAGCCCAAGAGGGGGGGTGAATTGGGTATCTAAAAAATTAAAGCTAAGTTAACTTGATATGATAATTAACAAGCTTTATAGAATAATATATGCATTCCAATTCAGCAAGGTACAAAGATTCAAATGCAATGCTCTAAGATATAAGTGCAGCATAAATTAAGAGCAATAAATAAAGAGCAAAAAGAGAGAGATCAAGCAATCACAAACACCAAAAGCTATAGCGGTTCGGTGCCAACTAATGCACCTACATCCACTCCCTAAGATTCCCTTGGAAATTCATTATAATCACATGATTACAGTCGATTAGTTTTCTGGGCTCACTAATCAAAACCCGACTTATTTTTACAAGGATCACAAGTCACAACCTCACTTGGTTTTATGGGCTAACCAAGAACCTAATTAGTTTTCACAAGGCTAACCAACAACCTTCCTTGATTTTCCGGGCTAATCAAGAACCTTAGTGGTTTTGTGGGCTAACCACCAACCTAATTGGTTTTTACAAGGCTTACCAATAACCTCCGTTGGTTTTTCAATAGGCTAACCAAGAACCCTTACAAGAAATAAGGTTTAGAAATAAAGAACCAAAGTAAGCTTTCAATAACAAAGCGAATATGTCGATGTAGCTCGATGTAGAGTTGCTTTGCACTTGTTGAAGCCTTTGGAATGTCCAAGATTGAATGATCTTCAATGCTCTTGATGGCTTTTGAATCTTTGAAGGCTTCCTTTAGCTTGAGAGTGGTTGAAACTTGAATGAATAGGATTTATGGCTCTTCTTTCTTCTTTTCTCTCTAAACTCTTTAATGGTATTCAATATCCTCTTGTTTGATTTGATTTGGAGCATATAAATATCCTTCCAAGGACTTAAAATCAAATTCTAGCCATTAGACTTGAGAAACTAGCCATTAGGGGCAATTTGGACGAGTTCTGCATTTGAAAAAACTAGCTGTTACTGTTGTCAGAACTTCATGTGTCGACACTTGGTTGAGTTGACACATATTCTTCTTGAGTCGATACTTAGTTCAAAATGCTCCATTCAGATTCTCTGAAAATCTTAGATGTGTCAACACCTTCTCAGTTGAGTCGATACCTTGAGTCGACACCTTGCTTCCATGTGTCGACACTTCAACTGTTCCTTCAGCTTCTACAAGTTCTGTGGCTTGAAAGTCTCAGACGATGTGTAGATCCATGTGTCGACACCTTGAGTCGACACTTCAGGTCTATGTGTCGATACTTCATCTGTGCCATTTGAAACTTTGCTGCGACCGGCCTGAGTCGATACTTCATCCTCATGTGTCGACACTTCATGTCATGTGTCGACGCTTTGAGTCGACACATCACTAAAAATATTAGAGCATATGCTAAATTCCTTAAGGATCTATGTACTGTTGCCCCCTTGAGTGATTTTGATGATAACAAAATATTAGAGCATGTATTTGTTTTACTAACAACTCTTCAAGTGCATTACAAGTTTTTGTAGGATGATCTTAATGCCTAATTGCAACCCCTACAACCTTGTTATATGTTATGTGTTGTAAATATTTCATGTAAAGAAGAATCCAAAGAAAGATTGATGTAATATTTATGAAAAAGGGTTACTTCTATATATTTTTCAAGCTTAAATTTCTTTAGAATTTGTTGTTAGTTGAGTAGGGAAGAGTTTTAAGTGTTGAAGAGTTGCTGGATGATTTCTGGAAAAGAGTTAAAGTTTTTATTGGAAATTCACTCAAGCCGACTTGCATGAATAGAGCCAACTTTAATCCATGGCATGGTTAAAGGATTCTGGCATGCAGAGATTTGAGCCGACTTGAAGGAACCCGAGCCGATTCATTCAGAACATCATTTCTTAAATTAGATAGGCGAGCCACCCCGAAGGCAGTCGAGTTGACTCAACTATTCAGTCAGGCATCCGAGTCGACCCTTTAGGCATCCAGAGTCCAAGAAAAATCAGTTCTGAGAGAATAGCCAGGCGAGCCGACTCTACTAAGAAGAGCCGACTTCTCCAGAGTATAACTTTGAAGACTTGAGAATCTGAGCCGACTCGAATGAGGCAAGCCGACTCAACCTGAGTAAGAAATCATCGACATTGAGGATCCGAGCCGACTCAATTATGGTGAGCCGACTTGACCAAAGTGAAGAATCAACTCTCTGAGAATCTGAGCCAACTCGAGGCATCCAAGCCGACTCGAATATCTATTCCAAGTAGGTAATGGCTAGTTCCAGAACTTCATTTTTGAATTTAAAAAGTGCTCCAATGGTCAAATGCCAAGTCCTAACGGTCTATAATGACTACATCCACCCAAGAAGTGTACAAGACTCTATAAATAAGAGATTTGGATAACCTTTGAAGAAGCTAATGCTTAATTGAATATTAAAAGAGCTTGTGAGCAAGAGAGCACTAAAAGAACATTCAAGTCAGCCTTCAAGTCTTCACCAACTCCAATCAGAAGCTTGAAGCACTTATTAAGGAAGAAGAGGAAGCCATTGAAGTGCATTAAAGCCCATTTAAGAAGGCTTCTCTTGAGCTGCAACTGCAACCATCAGACAACTTGGGTTTGTCATTAGTTGCTTACTTTCTTTTAGCTCTTTGTGAGTTTGTAGATTATTGGTGAGCCCGGTTTAAAAACCAAGTGTGGGTTGTTAGTGATCCCATTTTAAAACTAACAGTGTAAGGGTTTTTGGTGAGCCCGGTCAAAACCAAGGTTAGGTTCTTAGTGATCCTGTTCAAAACCAAGTGTTGGATTTTTGGTGAGCTCGGTTGAAAAACCAAGTTGGGTTTTTGGTGAGCCCGATTGAAAAACCAAGTTAGGTTTTGGATTGTGAGCCTGGTAAAACAATTTGATTGTTTTCAGTAGTGAATATAGTGGAAATCCCAAGTGGTATCTTGGGTAGTGGACATTGGAGTGAGGGTACTTCAAACCATTATAAATTTGCGTGTTTGCATTGTGCTTTCTCTGTTTGTGTTTATTTTGCTCTTAATTATTTGAAACATAGAACCTTCATACTAAAGTAGATTCAAAAGAGCACATATCTGATTAAAGTTTTTTAAATTCTCAATCACCCTCCTCTTGGAAAAGCCACTTAGGAAACAACTAGTATCAGAGCAGAGTTTCTGAATTTGATTAGAGTAAAGATTAATGGCTCGTCCCATGAGTACTTCCTTGGTCGAAGGCCAATCCACTAATAGACCTCCACTGTTCACTGGCACGAATTACTCTTACTGGAAAGCTAAAATGAAGATATACGTTCAAGCTATTGATTTTCAGTTATGGAAGGTCATTCTTAAGGATCCACAAATACCCATGATTAAAGTTGATGGCATGGATGTCCCAAAACCTAAAGAGGATTAGGATGAACACGACATAAAAATGGGTGAATTGAATGCCAAAGCAATGAACTTATTATATTGTGCTTTGGATGCAAATGAGTTCAATCGAATTTTTATTTGCTCATCTGCAAAAGAAATTTGGAATAAACTCGAAGTGACCCATGAAGGAACTTTCCAAGTGAAGACCTCAAAAATCAATCTTCTAGTACATAGCTATAAATTATTTAAGATGGAGCAAATTGAAACTATCTCTGCCATGTTTTCATGGTTTACAGATATTATTAATGGTTTGAAAAGTCTTGGCAGGGTTTATTTTAATGCTGACTTAGTATAGAAGATTCTAAGATCACTTCCGGTCAAATGGGATCCCAAAGTAACTGCCATCCAGGAAGCAAAAGATCTAAACATACTAACTCTGGATGAACTGTTGGGTTCTCTCATCACATATGAATTGGTCATGCAGTATAGAAATGAAGATGATCAGAAAAAAAAAGAAATCTATTGCCTTCAAAGCTGCATCAGAATCAAAGAAATAAGATAAGGAATCGGAAGATGAATGCTCATCCTCCGAAGATGACTTAGAGGATGAAGATATAGCTATGGTTGTGAGGAGATTTAGAAGATTTATGAAAAAGAAGAAAGAAAGATACTTCAAAATGCTTCACAAGAGAGGTGAACACAGTAAGGATAAGGAAAGAGAAAAAGAGAAGGAACAAATGCCCACATGTTATAACTGTAAGAAACCTGGGCATATCCATCCTAATTATCCTTTACCAAAGAAAACATTGAAGAAGAAGAAAAAGAAAGCGATGGTTGCAACTAGGAGTGATAGTGAGGAGTCGACTTCAACAGAAAAGGAAGAGACCATAAAAGCTGCCAATCTATGTCTTATGGGTCTTAAAGATGAGGAATGTCTTGCTGCCCAAAAATGAAGAAAAGATGGTATCTCGACAGTGGCTATTCAATATATATGACAGATGACAAGGATCAATTCATTATCTTAGAGATGAAAGAAGGAGGTATGGTAACCTTTGGAGACAATGGCAAAGGAAAAATAATCGAAATTGATAAGATCAAAATAACCCCCTCTACTTTTATTGAAAATGTATTACTAGTAGACAAACTGGAGCATAATTTGTTAAGTATTTATCAATTATGTGATAAAGACTTCAAGGTTGTCTTTGAATCATGTACGTGTATAATAATAAACTCACTTGATTCTAGCAACAAATTCATTGGACATAGACTTGGAAATATTTATGTGGTAGATCTGAATGATCTAGCCATGTCCAGTAGTTCCAGTATAGTAGCAATGAATGCTAATACCAAGGAGTCTTGTTTACTTTGGGATAGACGATTAGGTCATGCTAGCATGCATACTATTGCCAAATTGATTTCCAAGAATCTTGTTAGAGATTTATCTAAATTTAAAGTAGATTTTGAACATGTTTACGATGCTTGCAAAATGAGTAAACAAACTAAAAGGAGTTTTAAATCTAAAAATATGGTTTCAACTTTAAGACCCCCTGGGACTTATTTGGACGAACTAGGATCACAAGCCTAGGTGGTATGAAATATGCTCTTATGATAATAAATAATTTTTTAAGATTTACACGGGTCTTATTTATTGCACACAAAGATGAAACTCTCAAAGTTTTTCAAAAATTCCACAAGAAAGTTTCAAACCAGAAAAATCTTTCAATTATTTCTATTAGAAGTGATCATGGCATATAATTTGAAAATCAATTTTTTAATGATTATTGCATAGAAAATGGCATTGATCACAACTTCTCCGCTCTTAGAACACCACAACAAAATAGTGTTGTAGAGAAAAAAAATAGGACTTTGGAAGAGATGGCCCAAACAATGTTATGTAAATGCAATCATCTAAGATACTTTTGGACAGAAGTGGTGAACACTGCTTACTATATTTTTAACCATGCTTTGATATGTCTAATTTTAAAGAAAACCCCTTATGAGCTTTAGAATGAAAAGAAACCAAATATTAATTATTTTCATGTTTTTGGTTGTAAATACTTTGTGTTGAATAATGGAAAGGATAATCTAGAAAAACTTGATGCTAAATCTGATGAAGCAATTTTCCTTGGTTATTCAATACATAGCAAAGCATATAGAGTATTTAATAAAAAAACTCTAACTGTTGAAGAATCTGTACATGTTATGTTTAATGAAACTAACCCCTCACCTTCAAAGAAAGAAGAGTGCATAGATAATGATGTAGGTACACTTGAAAAGAAAATGGAAGATATGAGAATATAAGATAGACCAACTCAAGAAAGAGAAGAAATGGTAAATAAGGATCATGCTGATCTACCAAGAAAATGGAGGTATGTAAATTCTTATCCAAGAGATTTAATTATTGGTGATCCCTCTCAAGGTGTTAGGACTAGGTCATCACATAGAGATGTACATGATTACCTAGCATTTGTATCATAAATAGAGCCATATAGTTTAGAAGAAGCTAAAAATGATCCAAACTGGATGATGGCTATGCATGAAGAACTAAACTAGTTTGAAAGGAATAATATGTGGACTTTAGTTGATAGACCATCAGACCATCCCATTATAGGAACCAAATGGGTCTATAGAAATAAACTAGATGAACAAGGTAATGTAGTTAGAAACAAAGCTAGATTAGTAGCCAAAGGGTACAACCAAGAGGAAGGAATAGACTTTGATGAAACCTATGCACCCGTAGTAAGACTAGAGGCCATAAGATTACTACTTGCATTTGCTTGCTACATGAATTTTAAACTTTTCCAAATGGATGTAAAGAGTGTATTTTTAAATAATTTTATATTGGAACAAGTTTTTGTAGAACAACCACCAGGTTTTGAAAGTCATGCTTTTCCAAATCATGTTTTTAAACTCAATAAAGTATTGTATGGACTTAAACAAGCACCTAGAGCCTGGTATGATAGATTAAGCAAATTTTTACTTGAAAATAATTTTGCAAGAAGAAATGTTGATAAAACTTTTTTTATCAAAAAGAAGAATAATGATATGTTAGTTGTACAAATTTATGTTGATGATATTATATTTGGTGCTACTAATGAAACTCTTTATAAAGAATTTGCTAAGTTGATACAGGGTGAATTTGAAATGAGCCTTATGGATGAACTAAACTACTTCCTTGGACTTTAAGTAAAACAAACAAAGTAAGGGATCTTCATAAACCAAGCCAAATATATCAAAGAAATCATCAAGAAGTTTAGTATGGAGACAAGCAAAGAAGCAAGCACACTCATGAGTCCTACCTATAGATTAGATAAAGATGAAGATGGTAACAACATTGATTAAAAGCTCTATCGAGGTATGATCGGATCATTGTTGTACTTAACTGCTAGTAGACTTGATATCTTGTTTAGTGTATATGTTTGTGCTAGATTCAATATAATCCAAAAGAATCATATATGCTTGCTGTAAAAAGAATCATAAAATATTTAAGAGGAATAAGTAATTTAGGTCTATGGTATTCAAAGCAATCTTCATTGAATTTAATTAGTTTTTCGAATGTTGATTATGGTGGATGCAAAATAGATAGAAAGAGCACTAGTGGTACATGCCAATTTCTAGGATTGAATTTAATCTCATGGTACTGCAAGAAACAAAACTCTATAGCACTATCTATTGCTGAGGCAAAGTATGTAGCTGTTGGGAGTTGTTGTGCATAAGTGCTTTGGATTAAATAACAACTAGAAGACTTTGGTGTTATACAATATAAAATTTTTATCAAATGTGATAACACAAGTGCTATTAATTTGTCTAAAAATCCAATTCAGCATTCTAGAATAAAGTATATAGTGATTAGACATAATTTTATTAGGGATCATGTTTTGAATGGTGATATTGTGCTTGAATTTGTTCCTACTGAAAATTAACTTACTGATATTTTTACTAAACCTCTTAATTTAGATAGATTTCAATTGATTAGAGGTGAATTAGGTCTATGTGACCCATTTTAGAAAACTTGACCTAAATCCTTCAAAACTAAGGAAACACTATCTATAAAGCCTCTAACATCAAAATAAAGATAATGACCATTTCTCTTAGTGTATACCTTTCATTTGAGACCATTTTTGAACTGTTTAGACCCTTTTATGTAGTTTGGTTTGAGTCAACTCGAGCTACAGTGCTCAAGTCAAGCCGACTCGAATTACGGGTTAAGCATTTTTATATAAAAAATTGCAAAACCCTTCTTAGAGCCGTAGGTTCATTCAAACCCTAGCAAAGCCCTTATTCACTCTCTCAAAGCTTAGAATCTCAAACTCCTACCCTACATTCTCCCAAAATCCATTCCATCCGAACCAAATTGGTCCTAATGGCTCTGAAGATGGCTGTTGGCAAGAGATCTAGACGAGCTGAGCCTCCTGCTGAAAGAGAAAGAAGAACAAAGAGACGGCAAGAAGAGCTGACTCGGACTGATGAAGTGGAAGAACAGGAAGACCGAAATCCATCCCCCGTGCAGCCTCAACCGATCATTTTGATGGGGAATTGACCCATGACTACTGGTAGGAAAATTAATTTTACATTTTTAGAAAACCAGGGTTTCTGGATTGGTAATTGGATATAATCTTAGGGCTAGGAATTTTTTTGCACCTTGGATTTATCAACATACCCTAACCTAGTCAGAACTTTCTATGAAAACCTAACCTTAGAAGAAAATGGTGTTACTTCAACTATTAAAGGGGTTAGAGTGACTGTGAATGAAGAATGTTTGAGCCAAGTTCTCCAAATGCCAAGCAATGGAAGCCATCATCTGGTTACGAGGGAAAGACAAAGGACTTTAAGGCTAATCTTAAAAACCAACAGTGTGGATGAAATTTCTAATGTAAAGGCCAATGTCCTTTCCCAAGAGATGAGGCTACTTCATAACATTGTTAGCAAAATATTTTTGCCTCGCACAGGTAGGTTTGACTGGGTCAGCGAGAGAAATTTGGTCTTCATGAGATATATGATTGAGGGGAAGGCCCTCAATCTCCCATACATTATGCTATCTCAGATTAGATATGCAGTTAGGAAGGCCAAGGCATGTTTATCCTATGGTATGGCCTTCACACTCATTTTCAGATATTTTAGTGTTGAGCTTGATGGGGAGGACATCAAGTTGTTACATCACACTGATACCTATTCAGCTAAATCACTTCAACATATGGGTTATCATCAGGTTGAAGGGGCTTGCTTAAAGAAGGGATCAGATTAGAGGGCTGGAGCATCATCAGATGATGATGAGCATGAGGAGCAGCTATCTAAGGAGATTGGGACTGCTGCTGAGCCTTCTATACTTAAGGAGACTACCACTACTACTACTGCTACTGAGCTTACTGTTACTGATGCTGAGGAGTTAGAGCATATAGAAAGGAGTCCTAGGACTTCACCAGGATCTCCATCAGCACCAGCATCTCCACCTACTTCAGTACCTATACCTCCAGTGCTAGCACCTATGATGACTGCTACACCTGCTCCTGGTCCATCTACTGATACCCCGAGACCATCTGCTGATACTCTGGACCTTCAGTGTCTCATGCATTCTTTGTCCAGTAGATGAGATAGCTATCTCACACTCTAACCAGCTCCATTGGTTCAATGATTGGTGAGCTTCATCAAATAGTCGACACCAAACTTGAGGAGATCTATGGTAAGATTAGACAGCTACACTCCAGGATAGACAGTATTGAGACTGCCAGACCACAGCCACAGATTGATATACAGGCACTATCAGACTCCCTCAAGATAGCATCAGATGACATCCGACAGACTGTAGCTCATAGCATTAAAGAATTTAGATCTGAATTGCATGAGATGAGCTATAGGATGGGATATATTGAGCAGAGCAAGAAGATGATAGATGATTATACAAGGAGTGGGAATTCTCTAAGCAGAATTTGGAAGAATGAGAGGTTTAGCAGAGGCTTTTATTAAAGCTCAGGCTAGTGAGCTCATTACTCTTCAAGAAGGAAACAAGAAGATTCAGACAGAGCTGAGCACTGTTTAGATTTTTTTAGCTAGGCTATCTTTAGACATTTAGGCTCTTGGAGCAGCTAGACCTACATCTAATTAGCCTGCACCACACTTTAGACAGCCTCCACCTCAATCTACTTAGCCACCACCTTTTGTTCCTGATAGTCTATTTGATCCAGAACCTATCTCTTCCAGACCACCTGAAACATCCACTAGCACTAGAGGACCTTCTAGTATACCTAAATCTTTGCTAGGTAGATCTGAACCCATTAAGGTAGAACCTATTATAGAAGAGCCTAGTGATAGTGACTAGACTAATGTTTGTACTTCTACTTTCAAACTTTTGTAAGTTGTATTGAACATCTTGAAAGAAATGAAAATATCTCTTTTATTACTTCTTATTGTATTTGTACTTCTTATTGTATTTGTAATGTGATTTGTGGAATGTGATAATGATTTTTAAATTAGATTATCAAAATTTCTTTGAGAAAGCAAAATTATCTCAAACAATCTCGATAATCTTCTCTTTCTATTTCAAAAATCAAGATTAGTGTACTTAACAAAGGGGGAGATCAATTTTAATTGAATACCTTTTTGATTATTGACAAAAAGGGGGAGAAATGTATTATTAATGTATGCATGAAAAATTGGCAGAAGAAATAAATTAAAAAGAATGTTTTTCTTTTTAATGAAAATTATGTTGTTTCAAAATTTTAAGAACTTACAAAAAGGGGGAGAAAAATTTGTTGAATGGCTTGAATTCATTTACATTTACTCTCAAATATTTGCAAATTTGCTCTCATCAGATCTTGCTACAAGCATTTGTTGATATCTCAAGACTTGATACCTTTTGCCAATCTAAAACTCTGATACATTTTAGGCAAAAATAGCTTTTGATAAATGTTTATTATGATATATATTGAACTTATTTCAAAAGCTCTGATACATTATCTATATGCAAGCTCTGATACATTGATTTCAAATACATTCTTAGTATACAACTCATACATGTTAATATTTACTTCCAATATATTTATACATGTAATTGTAAAGGTTTTCCATGCCCGGTGTTTTGTCATCATCAAAAATGAAAAGATTGTTGACCCCTTGAGTGATTTTGATGATAACAAAATATTGGAGCATGTATTTGTTTTACTAACAACTCTTCAAGTGCATTACAAGTTTTTGTAGGATGATCTTAATACCCAATTGCAACTCCTACAACCTTGTTATATGTTATGTGTTGTATTGTAAATATTTCATGTAAAGAAGAACCCAAAGAAAGATTGATATAATATTCATGAAAAAGGGTTGCTTCTATATGTTTTTCAAGCTTAAGTTTCTTTAGAATTTGTTGTTAGATGAGTTGGGAAGAGTTTTAAGTGTTGAAGAGTTGCTGGATAATTTCTGCAGAAGAGTTAAAGTTTTTATTAGAAATTTACTTGAGCCAACTCGCATGAAGAGAGCTGACTTTAATCCATGGCACGGTTGAAGGATTCTAGCATGCAGAGATCTGAGCCAACTCGAAGGAACTCGAGCTAACTCATCCAGAGCATCATTTCTTGAATCAGATAGGCGAGCCGATCCGAAGGCAGTCCGAGCCGACTCAACTATTCAGTTAGGCATCCAAGTTGACTCTTCAGGCATTCGAGCCGACTCCTCCAGAGTTTAAGAAAAATCAGTTCTAAAAGAACAGCCAGGCGAGCCGACTCTACTGAGAAGAGCTGACTCCTTTAGAGTACAACTTTGAAGACCTGAAATCCGAGCCGACTCGATTGAGCCGAGCCGACTCAACCAGAGTAAGGAATCATCGACACCGAGGATTCGAGCCGACTCAATTATGGCAAGCCGACTCCCTAGAGTGAAGAATCAACTCTCTGAGAATCCAAGCCAACTCGAAGCATCGGAGCTGACTCGAACGTCTATTCCAAGCAAGTAACGGCTAGTTCTAGAACTTTATTTTTGAATTTAAAAAGCGCTCCAATGGTCAAATGCCAAGTCCTAATGGTCTATAACGACTATATCCACCCAAAAAGTGCACAAGACTCTATAAATGACGGATTTGGGTAACCTTTGAAGAAGCTAATGCTTAATTGAACATTAAAAGAGCTTGTGAGCAAGAGAGCACTAAAAGAACATTCAAGTCAGCCTTCAAGTCTTCACCAACTCCAATCAGAAGCTTGAAGTACTTATTGAGGAAGAAGAGGAAGCCATTGAAGTGCATTAGTGCCTATTTAAGAAGGCTTCTCTTGAGCTGCAACTGCAACCATCAGACAACTTGGGTTTGTCATTAGTTGCTTACTTTCTTTTAACTCTTTGTGAGTTTATGGGTTATTGGTGAGCCTAGTTTAAAAACCAAGTGTGGGTTGTTAGTGATCCTATTTTAAAACTAACAGTATAAGGATTTTTGGTAAGCCCGGTCAAAACCAAGGTTAGGTTCTTGGTGATCTTGTTCAAAACCAAGTGTTGGATTTTTGGTGAGCCCGGTTGAAAAACCAAGTTGGGTTTTGGATTGTGAGCCTAGTAAAACAATTTGACTGTATTTCAGTAGTGAATATAGTGGAAATCCCAAGTGGTATCTTGGGTAGTGGACATTGGAGCGAGGGTACTTCAAACCCTTATAAATTTGCTGTGTTTGCATTGTACTTTCTCTATTTGTGTTTATTTCTACTCTTAATTATTTGAAACACAGCACCTCCACACTAAAATAGATTCAAAAGAGCACATATCTGATTAAATTTTTTAAATTTTCAATTCACCCCCCTCTTGGAAAAGCCACCTGGGCAACATGTGCCAAGAAAAAGACCACCAATGTACCCAAGAGAGCCTTCTTGGTAGCTAGTGTGTGCTCTTACATATCAAACCACATGCTAATGAAATACAAAGATCCATGGTCATTCATTATTTCATGCATTTAGAGTACACCCTCGTCAATAGGACTTTATTATATTTAGGAGCAGGTATCAATATATTGCCATATTCAATATATGAGAAATTAGGGTTAGAAGAATTAAAGCCCATGAGAATGACCCTACAACTGGTAGATCAATCTTTAAAAGTGCTAAGGGGAATAATAGAGGATGTGCTAATTAAAGTTTGCGACCTTATTTACTTGGTGCATTTTATGATTCTAGAAACTGAACCGGTAACAAATTCAAAGAGCCACATCCTAGTTATACTAGGCAAACCATTTTTGCTCATAACTAATGTCCAACTTAATTGCCAAAATAGAAAATAAAACTTTTTTTGGAAACATATCAATCGATCTGAATATTTTTAATTTCACCAATACAAATTAAATAAGCGACTTGAATTGTATTCAAGATAATATCTAAGATAATCTCCTAGGTAGGCTGGCACTTTACTTCTATGTAAATGATCTATATATTCCGATCCAGATATAACCTATTCGTGGCGATCACGATCCATACCTATTCGATCACGGCCCGTTTTCCTGAAATATAGATTAATCAAAAATCGGACACATACAAATTATAAAAAAAAAAATTTTAGAGATAATTTATTCCAAGAATACAAACCGTTCCTATCTTGAATACAGCTTGTCCCAAGAACATATGCCTAATAAGAATTAAATAAAAACTTATAGAAATGTTTACAAGAAATTCAGATTTTTATTTCATAGAAAGTAAGTACAAAAGATGAAAAATAAAATAAACACCCTATGCCAAGCATCATAGTAGATTCCAAAAAAGATAATACAGCCTTTCATTCTGGATATCAAAATTGAAAGTAAAAAATGGGCAGGAATGGGATGTAAAATGAAAGTCTAGTGGAATGGGATGCAGAAATCAACCGAATAATTGGCGGGAGCGAAGAAATGAAAAACACCGTGTTAGTCACGTGTGGGAACCGCAAGATTTCTTATCCCAATCTATCTAAAAAAATCTTGATGATATCTCCCTATCATCGCATCCGTTCGTGCGATCCCAGCAGGTTCTTCCACATCCACTAACTTCCTTCCTCCTCCAAACGGACTTCTTCGCATCCGTCCAGCGTCGTCCGACCACGAACCAACTCCTCTGGCTTCCGACAGCATCTACGGGTTACGAAGAACAGATTGCTCCGGTGACCAGCAATGGGTGGTGGCAGCCGTCCGGCGGTATTTGGGCAAGAAGATGCATGGACGGCAACTTGGTCCTTCTTGGGCCAGTAACAGGGCCGCAGCAGCTGATCTGGAAGGCCAAAGGAAGAGGAGCGGTGGTCCCGACGGCGAGAAGCTTCTTGATGTCGGGAAGAATGGCGTGGTGGGAGTTGCAGGGAGGAAGACCGATGGCTTTTCCGGCCGGCAAGGGGGGTTCCGGGAGAAGCTCTCCGGCGAGAAGAGGCGGCGCGGGCTCGAGTGGAAGGAGAAGAAGGTGAACCGGAAGATGAAAATGATGGAGGAGGTGACCGACACGGTGATTTGGTGAAGGAAGGCCGGCGGTGTCCTGGGCGGCGGCTAGCGGTGTCTCGGGCGGCGGAAGACGTCTGCGACAGCAGAGGAAGGCTTCTCGGTGGCATGGGATGGTGAGGAAGAAGATAAAGGGTAGCAGCCATTTTCCGGCCGTCGAGAGCTTCTCCGGTCAGCAAGGAGGTCTCCGGCGGCTTGGGCGGCGTCGGGGGAAGTTCTCCGATGAGTTCCGGAGACAACGGTGGAAGGTGGTCCACGGTCCAGCTCCGTGGACCGCGGTAATGGCTTAAAGCGGTCCACATGCAGCTCCGCAGACCGTGCGGTCGGTCCCGGGTGGACCGTCCGCTTTAAATGTCGTGCAATTGTTTAAATAATTCTTCAAAATTTTATTTCGGACCCGTTTGAAGTCCGAATTATGTGCCGTTTTCACTATTGGACTCCTAAAATCGAGCTCTTCACATTTATAAAATCAATTTCTACAAAATACCACATAAAAATATTAATTTCAACCAAATAAAGTTGGATTAATTGTTATTAGTTTAATAATTATCACACCCCCAACTTGAACTTTGCTCATCCTCGAGTAAAGAAAATGAATTAGTCTTGTGTACTAATATGTCCAAAAAGTGAAAATCATCTTACTAACTCTAAAATCAGAGGATATCGGTTAGACCATTAAAAAGGTATTTCATTGGATTACCAATTCCACCCATTTAATGGTAGAGTGATGTCCATGGAAGTTTTAACAGTTTTTCTTTTCCCAACTTTCTATTTCACTCTCTAAATCTTCCAACTTACTTTGGTTTTAGTGTAATATTTATTTAGTCCCCACTTTTTTTTCTTTTTTTTAAATAAATTGTAAAGTCAGTGCAATGTCCTAACATCTTGCTTTCTAGTTAACCCTTGTAGCGAGCTTTAAGCCAATGACTTACAAACCAGTTGGCTTTAGGGCATGAGGTGTAAAACACCCCTCGAGCTTACTGACTCGAGTCAAAAAGGCTTCAAGTCAAGACCGACTCTACAAAATGTTTCTTTACATCCTCACCTTTTGATACGAACAACAACGCTTACTTAGGTGAAGGGGCCCGGTTACTCAGTGAGAAATGCTAAAAACCTTTAATTATTGAACTTAGGGACTTTTTATGATACCTATACCATTGTAAGTAGGATTCTTTATCGAGATCAATAGGTAAAAGGGTATGGAATTACTTAAACAAATTTTGGTCTACACTCTACCATTTATAGGATTTTCTTGATAATTCATCCCTTAGTATCTCTAAAATTGTCTAAACCATTAATCACTCCTCATTTAGCGAGCTTGATTATTTTTAATTTGAGACAGATTGTATACAAAAACTGATTAAAGTTTTACTCGATGATTAGTTTAATTTAATTATCCCTCCCAACCTAATTTTCATTGTCCCCAATGGAAAAGGATATAAGCAATGTAACGACTAGGAAGGGTACAACCTGGTAGGGTATTAACATTGGATGTCCTTTTATCGTCATGTTCCTCGCAATCTTCCTTGATCACTCCTCTTTATTCTAAAAAGAAAGAACACAAGGATAAAACTAAAAGCATGAACTGAAAAGCATGAACTAGGCAAGAACTGGACTGCGTACATCCCTTAAAAAAATTTTTAGAAGACAAGTCAATCAGGAGGCCTTGTCAACATGGCGGAAAAATGTTCGTACAGTATTCTACGACGATAGTCCCTGATCCATAAAATACAGGAGGTAAGCTTGCTAGACCAAAATTGAAAAATTCTAGAAAAATTTTGTTGAAGATTAGGAAGGGAGTGTGTGTCGGGCCGAGAGTGGGGGTGGGGGCTTGAAAATTTTTCTATCCCTAGAAAGGTCTACCCTAATCCCATTCTCAGGTATGATGTGTCTTGACATCATCCCTTCCTGATGGTACTTTTGTAGGTCTGTCACCATACATCATTTTAGAATAAAAGATAGATTTTGGAGGCGATCTTCGAAGGTAGTGCCAAATATAGAAAAATCAGCGATAAATTCTTTAAGATCATTATCCCTTATTTCATAAACAGCCCATCTAACAGCTTGTCTATGCATCCTTAGAACTCCAACTATTAGGTCTTCTTGATTAGAGATCACTGGTAGGGTGTCTGTAGGTATAACAGGAAGCAGTGTCAATTCTAAATCTAGTGGTGATTCTAATAGAGGAGCTATTGGGGGGCTAGGTATTGGCTCAACTTGTTCTGTCAAAAGTGAGATGGATTTGAAAAGTGGTGTGTCATGTAGATTATTCCTCCCTATGATATCTTCATCCATTTCACAATGAACCATAAAGGGATAATTAGGAGGTATGGCTTCCCTTAGTGTGTTATTCTGTTGTGGTTCCTGGGGAGCCTCAATAAATTCTATGATATCATCAAAGGAAGTCATCGATGAGTAAGATGATGATGGAAGTAGTTCATCCCACCAGTTTGGTTTCTCTGCCTCAATCGAATCATATATATTAAACTCATCGATACATTATTGCTGAGACATGATTGGTTGTTGATATTGGGCAAATCTATCGGCTTTTGGGTTAGTCTGAGGAAGAGGTGGGTTCTGACTAATTTTTCCAATCTAGTCTAGTGCTTGTAAAACCTTTTCTTGAAAAGATAAGCTACAAGGAGTAGGAGAAGGTTGACGATCTAAATAGAACAGATCGTAATAAGAAGCATCTGCGAATGAAGGTCTTTGGGATACCGGGATAACTACAGGGTGTAGTTGCCACGAAAAATATAATTGAGCCCCCCAACCTGGGTTGTAAGTTCAATCTTGATAAATCTGGTCATACCTAGATTCAGAAAATTGGTACATGGTTAGGTATTTTATTTTATTATTATTTTTAAAAAAGAGGAGAAGGGGAAAGGAGAGAAAAAGTTTAAAGGAAAAACTCCTAAGAGAGTTCTAGACTAGAGAGAAGAAAAGAAATTATTTTAATTAACTTTTTTTTTCAAACAAGTGAAACAATCAAAATCATTATCTTAGGATTAACCTAGATCTAGACAACTCCTAACTGATCCAAGGTTACCTTTGAGCACTCCAAGCCCAAGATTAATTAACTGACTCGGCCAGGTAAGTGTAAGGTTGGTGGGGGTCCCCTGGTTTCTTGCCTTAGATACCAATTGAAATTGACCAGGTAAGTGAACAGAACCAATTAAAGAGTCACCTTCCTTCAGGCTCTTGTCCCTGAACCACTTTCCTTAGACACCAAGTAGCTAAATGATTTGAACCCGGTCCAACTCTAGGGTTCCCTTATCCTATTAAGCTCGAAATTCCTTAGGATGGACGCCTAATTAATTTTAAAATTAAGGTTTGGTTCAATGCAAATGCTGGGTGGTGGTTTGTGGGTTAAGGAAGGGTGATGAATTCCCCACCTTATCTGATTAATTGGGTTATGCCCTTAAGTTGATTATGGAATGATGAAATGCAACAAACAAGGTGTCCAAGTTATCACACAAACAAAATTAATCTAATTACCTTTTTTTTAGAAAATTTGGTGATTAAGTTTCTAATTCCCTAATAAATTATGAAATGTCGGTAATTTTTTTTTGGTTTTGCAGAAAAGTAAATTTACCTAAGTCAATCTAAAAATGGAAAGCAAAAGGCAAAAATTTTATTTTGCTCAACCATTTTGTACCCTAGGATAACCATTCAACATAACTTCCCAGTTATGCCAGGGCACTTAAGATCGAAAATTTAAATTTTTATTTTTTTTTAATTTTCAAATTTTGAATTTTGAAATTTATTTTTTTTTGAAATTTAAATTTTTTTGTTTTTGATTTTTTTGACTTTTTTTTAAAATAACGCCAAAAGTCCCCAGCAATGGTACCAAAAATCTGATGCGCGTCGCAACGCATCGATTTAAAACCTTAAATCTACTACTCTAAAAGGTAGAATTGTGGGAGTAAGAGTCGAATCTACAGGGACTTTGGGTTATTCTGAAAAAGAACATTTCAACAATGCTAATATTTACTAAAAACTCTAACTAACTAACTAAGACAGATAATGAAAAAGTATAAATGCAAATAAAAATCTCAAAATTCCAACTGGTTACTTGCTAGGTGGGCTGGCACTTCACTTCTATATAAATGATCTATATATTCCGATCTAGATATAACCTATTCTTGGCGATCACGATCCGTATCTGTTCGATTACAGCCCGTTCCCTTGAAATATAGATTAGTCAGAAATTGGACACATACAAATTATAAAAAAATCCTTTTTAAAGATAATTTATTTCAAGAGCACAAACTGTTCCTATCTTGAATACAGCTTGTCCTAAGAATATAAACTATACCTAACAAGAATTAAATAAAAACTTATAGAAATGTTGACAAAAAATTTAGACTTTTATTTCATAGAAAGTAAATACAAAAGATGAAAAATAAAATAAACCTCCTATACCAAGTACTACAGTGGAATCTCGAGAAAGATAATTCAGCGTGGACGGGAGTGGGATGGAAAGTGAAAGTCTGAGTGGAATGGGGCGTAGAATGGAAGTCATCCGAATAATCCGTCGGAGCGAAGAATGATCGAAGATTTTATAAATAAAAAATACCGCGTCGGGCCCGTGTGAGAACTGTGTGATTTCTTATCTCAATCTACCCAAAAATTTCAGTGAAATCTCCTTATCCTCGCACCCATTCGTGCGATCCCAGCAGGCTTCTTCTGCATCTATGAACTTCCTTCCTCATCTGAACTGACTTCTCCGCGTCTGCCCAGCATCGTCCGACCACAAACCAACTCCTCTGGCTTCCGACAACATCTACAGGGTTACGAAGAAGAGATTGATCCGGTGGACTGCAGCAGGTTAGGAAAGACCAACAATGGGTGGTGGCAGCCGTCCGATGGTATTTGGGCAAGAAGATGCATGGACGGCAGCTTGGTCCTTCTTGGGCCAGTAACAGGGCCGTAGCAGCTGATCTAGAAGGCCAAAGGAAGAGGAGCAGTGGTCCTGGCGGCGAGAAGCTTCTTGATGTCAGGAAGAATGGCGTGGCGGGAGTTGCAGGGAGGAAGACCGATGGCTTTTCTGGCTGGCAAGGGGGGTTTCGAGAGAAGCTCTCCGATGAGAAGAGGCGGCGCGGGCTCGAGTGGAAGGAGAAGAAGGTGAACGGAAGATGAAAATGATGGAGGAGGTGGCCGACACGGTGATTTGGTGAAGGAAGGCCGGCGGTGTCCTGGGCGGTGGCTGGCAGTGTCTCGGGCGGTGAAAGATGGCTGCGATGGTAGAGGAAGGCTTCTCAGTGGCATGGGATGGTGAGGAAGAAGATAAAGGGCAGCAGCCATTTTCCGGCCGTTGAGAGCTTCTTCGGCCGGCAAGGAGGTCTTCGACGGCTTGGGCGGCGTCGGGGAAAGTTCTCCATCGAGTTCCGAAGAAAACGGTGGAAGGTGGTCCACGGTCCTGCTTCCTGGACCATGGTAATGGCTGCAAGCGATCCACACGCAGCTCCGTAGACCGAGCGATCGGTCCTTGGTGGACCGGTTATTTTAAATTTCGTGTAATTATTTAAATAATTCTTCAAAATTCTATTTTGGGCCCGTTTGAAGTCCGAATTATGTGTTGTTTGTGCCATTGGACTCCTAAAATTGAGCTCTTCGCATTTATAAAGTCAATTTCTATAAAATACCACAAAAAAATTTTAATTTTAACCAAATAAAGTTGGGTTAATTGTCATTGTTTTAATAATTATCAAGTATATCATTTGGTATCTATTCAGTTAAAGTGTATTTCAATTTTAAATGAACCTATGTACATCTCAAGTTGTAAATCCCTAATTTTATCCTTGTAATCTTGTAAAATGGGCTAAAAATTAGTAAAAAGTGAGAATAAATAGGTTGGACATCTGTGATAAGTTTTTTGAAGTGATTGGAAGACTTGCTCTTGTTGAAAATCTGGTTTGAAGAAGTTCTGCTTGAGCTGACTCACAGACCTTGAGTCGACTCATGGACCAAGAGCGACTCATGATCTGCCATGGCATGGAGAGTCTCAATGTTTCAAAAGTTCGAGCCAACTCAAGGATAATGAGTCGACTTGCACAGAGTTTGCATTTCTCAGGTTTTAGAAACTCAGAGCCACGAGCCGACTCGACCAGAGTTTATGTTTATCCTGAATGAGACTTCAAGCCGACTCAATCCAGAAGAGCCGACTCGTCTAGGGTTTGTTTTTGGTCTGTCTGTGACTTTGAGCTGACTCAAGGTTCTCGAGTCGACTCGAGTGATGGGTTCTGGCATTCTAATGGCTAGTTGTTGAATCAAATTTTTGGATTCCAAAAGCCCTCCAACAGCTCTATTTCATTTCTATAGGCCCTACAATGGCTAGTTTTAATTGAAGACTATAAAAGGGATTATTTATGATGGATTAAACATATGGGTATTGATTATTCAAGAGCATTTAAGTAAATTTCAAGTATTTTACCAACCTACTTCAAGTGAGCATTCAAGAAAGGATCCAAAGCTTCTCCAACTAATCTTCATTCATTGAATCCAACTTTTGAGGAAGTCAAGAAGCAGCTTTTAAGAGTATTCAAGAGCATCTAAAGCAAGGCTTCAAGTTGATCTTCATCAACAACTACCAAACAAATTGGGTTTGTTGTAAAGTTGCTATTTTCATTTGATATATCTTGTTTGTCTCTCCAAGAGCAGTAAGGGGCTGTGTCTTGTGAGTGTTAAAGGTTTTTAGGTGAGCTTATTAAAACCTAAGCTTGGGTTTCTTTGGTGAGCCTGGTTATAAAAATCAAAGGGAGTTGGATTTCTTTGGTGAGCCCGGTTATAAAAACCAAAGGGAGTTGGGTTTCTTTGGTGAGCTCGGTTATAAAAACCAAAGAGAGTTGGGTTCTTGGTAAACCCGGTGTAAAACCAAATGTGGGTTTTTTTGATGATCCCGGTTTAAAAACCAAAGTGTAGAGGCTTGGATTGTGAGCCTGTTAGAATAATCCGATTGTATTCTAGTGGGGGATATAGTGAAAATCCCAAGTGGTGCTTGGGTAGTGGACTTAGGAGCGAGTTGCTCCGAACCACTATAAATTCCTTGTGTTTGTGATTATGCTTGATTGACTTGTTTGAGTTTATTTACTTGCTTCCGTATTGCATAAGTTTTCACAACACCTACACTAAGAGATTTTCAAAGTGTACATATTTGCAAGAAAGTTTTAAATCCCAATTCACCCCCCTCTTGGGAAGCCACCTAGGCAACAGTGATATCAGAGTAGAGTCTCTGAAATTCCTTAGAGTAAAGATTGATGGAACATCCCATGAGCACCTCTTTGGTCAAAGGCCAATCCATAAATCGACCTCCACTTTTCACTGGAATTAACTGCACATATTGGAAGGCTAGGATGAAGATATACATTCAAGCCGTAGACTTTCAATTATGGAAGATAATTCAAAAAGGACATCATACACCTACTATCAGAATTAATGATATTGAGATTCCCTAACCTGAAGAGGAATGGGACGAGAATGATATGAAAAAGGCCGAATTAAATGCCAAAGCCATGAATTTACTTTACTATGCTTTGGACCCAAACGAGTTTAACATAATTTCTACATGTAATTATGCTAAAAAAATTTGGGATAAGCTCGAAATCACACACGAGGGCACATCATAAGTAAAGACTTCTAAGATTAACCTTCTTGTGCATAATTATGAGTTATTCAAAACAGAGCCTAATGAAACTATATCTGCTATGTTTTCATGCTTTATTGCTATTATAAATGATCTTAAGAGTCTTGGTAGAACTTATACTAGTGCTGACCTAGTGCAAAAAGTTTTGAGATCTTTGCCAGAAAAATGGGAAGCAAAAGTTATAGCTATTTAAGAGGCAAAGGACTTAAACACACTACCATTGGATGAGCTGGTTGGGTTATTGATCACTCATGAGCTGGCCATGCAGCAAAGAACAGAAGAAGACTCAAAAAAGAAAAATGCCATTGCATTTAAAGCAACTGAAGAGGATAAAGATGAAGATTCAGATACATCTGATGATGATGATCTAGAGAATGATGAAATTGCCCTAGTAATGACAAAGTTCAAAAAATTTATGGGCAGAAGAAGAACAAATAGATGGAGAAAACAATTTAGAAGAAGAGAATATGGAAAGGAAAGAGAAAAAGATAAAGAAAAGGATAAAGACAAAAATCAAATTCTAATTTATTATGAGTGCAAGAAACCAGGAGACATACACCCTGATTGTCCAGAAGCTAAGAAAAAGTCATTTAAGAGAAAGAAAAAGAAAGTAATACTTGCAGCATGGAGCGACAGTGATGAATCTACATCAACAGAAGAAAAAGAAGAAGATAAAATGAAGATTGCATAAATTTGTCTTATGGGTTTGGAGGATGAGGTAACAACTTTTGAACCTAATTTAAATTTTACTTATGATGAGCTTCATAATACTTTTTGTGAACTATTGATTGAATACAAAAAGGCTGGTTTGAAAATAAAGAGTTTAAAAAATAATTGTGATGCTTTTGAAAAAGATAAAAATGAAGTTGATGAAAGAAACAAGATTTTACAAAGAAAATTAAGTGTGACTTGTGAAAGACTTAAAACTATCCAATTTGAAAAGGAAGAACTTCTTGAAAAGAATAAAACTTTGCAAAATAAAAATACTGACTTGCAAAAGAAAGTTCAAAAGCTTAAACCATTGGTTGAAAAATTAACTTTAAGCTCTAACAAACTTGAATTGATTTTAAAAAATTAAAGAAATTCAAGCAACAAATTTAGACTTGGTTATGAAAACATAAATACAAATAAGTTTTCTGCATCACTTCTTATACTCCTAAGTTCCTTACATCAAAGCAATATAGACCTAAGTTTGCATCATATGCTTCTTATTCAAAGTCAAAAATTATTTGCTATGCATGCAATAACATTGGTCACAAAGCATTTGAATGTCATTTGAAATATAATGGCAAAAAGAAAATCAAGAAAATTTGGGCTCCAAAAGAAACCAATCATACTAACTTGCAAGGACCTAAGAGAGCCTGGGTACCTAAATCTATTGCTTGATTATTTTGCATGGATGTCTTGCAGCCATGAATGCAAAGAAAAGATAGTACCTTGATAGCAGCTGTTCAAGATATATGATGGGTGATATAGATCAATTCTTCATCCTGGAACAAAAAGATGGTGGCATGGTAACCTTTGGCGACAATTGTAAAGGAAGGATAATTGATATTGGTAAAATTAAAATTACTCCTACTTTTATTGAGAATATATTACTAGTATAAAAATTAAAGTATAATCTATTAAGTATCACTCAGTTATGTGATATTGGCTTTAATGTTTTCTTCAAGTCTTCAATGTGTATAGTAGTGATCCTCTTGACTTTAGAACAAAGTTCATTGGACATAGACATGTGAATATATATGTAGTAGATCTTAATGATCTAGCTATGTCAAGCAATACAAGTCTCATGGCAGTGAATGATAAGAGCAAGGAATCAAGTCAACTATGGCATAGATGACTTGGACATGCTAGTTTGGATACTATTGCAAAACATATTTCAAAAGATTTAGTTAAATGTTTGCCAAAGTTTAAAGTAGATTTTGATTACATCTGTGATGCATGAAAATTAAGAAAACAAGTGAGGGGGAGTTTTAAATCCAAAAATATTGTTTCTACCACTAGACCTTTAGAGCTATTTTACATGGATCTATTCGGACCCACTAGGACAACAAGCCTAGGTGGTATGAAGTATGGTCTTGTGATTGTAGATGATTTTTCAAGATACACTTGGATTTTATTTATTGCACATAAAGATGAAACTTTTAAAGCATTCAAAAAGTTTTACAAAAGAGTTTCAAACTTAAAAAATCTTTCTGTTATTTCTATTCGCAGTGATCATGGTACTGAATTCGAAAATCAACATTTTAATCACTTTTGCACAAAACACGGTATTGATCACTTCTCCACTCCTAGAACACCATAGAAAAATGGTGTTATAGAGAGAGAATAGAACCTTGGAAGAAATATCCAAAACAATGCTTTGTGAAGAAAATCTTCCAAGATACTTTTGGGTAGAAGCTATTAATACCTCTTGTTATATTTTGATCAGAGTTTTAATCAGACCTATTATATGAAAAACCCCCTATGAACTGTGGAACAATAAAAAGCCTAACATTAATTACTTTAATGTTTTTGGTTGCAAATGTTTTGTTCTTAATAACGGTAAAGATAATCTTGGTAAGTTTGATGCAAAATTCGATGAGACTATCTTTCTTGGTTATTCTACAAATAGTAAAGCCTATCGAGTTTTCAATAAAAAAATTTAACTATAGAAGAATCGATTTATGTTATTTTCAATGAAATTGACATGACATCTTTTAGAAAAGAAGATTGTGCTGATGATGATGCAGGTATACTTGAACATGGATTTAAGGATATGACTATCAAAGATAAGCAAGCAAGTAAACCACAAGAAGACATGGTAAGTAAGAATTATGAAGACATATTCAAAGAATGGAGGTATGTACATTCACATCCCAAAGAACTTATTATAGGAGATCCATCATAAGGTATTAGAACTAGAGCTTCACATAGGGATGCACATGATCTAATTGCTTTTGTATCTCATGTAGAACCACATACCATAGAAGAAGCTATAATCGACCCTAATTGGATGTTAGCTAAGCATGATGAGTTGAACCAATTTAAAAGAAATAATGTTTGGACACTTGTAGAAAGACCAGTTGACTACCCTATTATAGGTACCATATGGGTTTATAGAAACAAGCTAGATGAGTAAGGTAATGTAATTAAGAATAAGGCTAGACTGGTAGCTCAAGGTTATAATCAAGAAAAAGGAATAGATTTTGATGAGACCTAAGTACCAGTAGCTAGGCTAGAGGCTATTAGATTACTTTTGGCATATGCATATTTTATGAACTTTAAATTATTCCAAATGGATGTAAAGAGTGCTTTTCTAAATGGTTTTCTATCTGAAGAAGTTTTTGTTGAACAACCACCTATTTTTATCGATCACACTTTTTCAAATCATGTTTTTAAGTTAAATAAAGCTTTATATGGTCTTAAACAAGTACCTAGAGCCTGGTATGACAGATTAAGCAAGTTTTTGCTTGGAAATGATTTTGTAAGAGATAGTTTTGATACTATCTTGTTTATTCAAAAGAAAAATAATGATATTTTGGTTGTTCAAATTTATATTGATGATATACTATTTGGATATACTGATAAATCCTTGTGTCAAGATTTTGCTAAGTTAATGCAGGAAGAATTAGAAATGAGTTTAATGGATGAGCTAAGCTACTTCCTTGGGCTTCAAATCAAACAATCAAAGGAAGGGATCCTAATCAATCAAGCCAAATATATTAAAGAAATTATCAAAAAGTTTGGCATGGAATCAAGCAAAGAAGTTAGAACCCCATGAGTCCTACATGCAGATTAGATAAAGATGAAAATGGCACAAGTGTTGATCAAAAATTGTATAGAAGTATGATTGAATCCCTACTCTATTTAACTGCCAGTAGACCTAATATTATATTTAATGTTTGTATGTGTACACATTTTCAATCAAATCTAAAGTAATCACACATTATTGCTGTTAAAAAAATTTTCAAATATCTTAAAGGCACATGCAATATAGGATTATGGTATTCCAAGATTCATCTTTGAAGTTAATTAGCTATTCTGATGCTGATTATGGTGGCTATAAGATTGATAGAAAGAGCACTAGTGGCACATTCCAATTTCTAGGTGTTAACTTGATTTCATGGCACTATCATAAACTGAACTCTGTAGCATTGTCCACTGCTGAGACAGAGTATGTGGCTGCAGGGAGCTGTTATGCACAAGTGTTGTGGATCAAGCAATATCTAGAAGATTATAGTGTTATCTAGTCTAAAATTCTATCAAATGTAATCACACTAGTGCTATTAATTTATCAAAAAATCCAATTCAGCACTCTAGAACAAAGCATATAGAAATTAGATATCATTTCATTAGATATTATGTCTTAAATAATGTCATAGAATTAGAATTTGTACCAACTGAGAACTAATTAGCTGACATTTTTACCAAACCTCTTAGCCAAGATAGATTTGAAAAGATTAGAGGTGAGCTAGGTCTATGTGACCCATATTAAAATTGTTGACCTAATTTTTCAAAAAAAAAGAGGAAAAATTATCTAGAGCTTTCAAAAATCAATTTAGAGCTTTTGATTGCTTGACCTAATATTGATTTACCCTTGGAAACTAGTAGTTTGATGTTTGACCTTTTTCCTGAGTTTTTGCTCGAGCCGACTCGAGCAATCTCCTGTCCTGTTGAGCCAACTTGAAGGATAGGCCGAAGTTTTTTTAAATAGGGTTTCGTTAGTTTTTAAACCCATTTTCTTTCCGTTTTCACTATTGTACTCCAACCGTTCCTTCTTCCAAGCCTTAAAAAAACCTTTAGAACCCCTCCTAATCTTCAATCCAAGCAAGATGGGTCCTAGGAAGGTTGTTGCAAAGAGATTGAAAAGGGTTGTTCGTTCAGTTGCGAAGGAACGGAGGACAAAGAGATGGCTAGATGCTCCGGCTTCACTTTCTACGGAAGAACAGCATGAAGAGCAACAATCCGAAGCTTCGAAAGCCCCTAGATGATTGTTCTTATGGGAAATAGATAAGTAACATCTGAAAGATTTGTGGATTTCAATTTTCTTGAGCAAGAAAACCTAAGGACAGGAGATTGTCTAAATGCTCAGGGTTGGAAGTCATTTTGCATGCTTGATCTACCAACAAATCCAACCCTAGTGAGACAATTATTTGAGAATCTATCCATAGGCACTTTTCATTTGGAATCTACTGTGAAAGGGAAGAGAATTATGGTGAATGAACAAAAACTGAGCACTATTCTTCAAGTTCCCAGAGAAGGGGAAAGTTTCTTGGTGTTAAAAAAAATAGAGGACCTTGAGAAAAGTATTAGAAAGAAGTGATGTTTCTGGAATTATTCATGTTAGGGCAAATTTGTTATCTTTGGAGATGAGGCTTACTCATAACATTATTAGCAGAGTGTTCTTACCCAGAATAGGGAGATTTGACTAGGTAAGTGAAATGGATTTAATGTTTATGAGATGTTTGATTGAGGGGAAGGCCCTCAACTTGCCCTACATTATGATTTCTCAGATGAGGGAAGTGAAGGTCAAAAGCACCTACATCTAGCATACAATATGCAAGAAAAGATGGCAGAAAGATATGCATTTTAAAATAATTTTAAAGCATGCACAGCGGAAGGCTCAGTAGATAGATCAAAATAATCTACCGACCTGCCCGCAACAAGAACTAGCATAAAGATCTAGCATGCACATAACATCAAAAGCAAGAGAAACAGCTAATATAAAAGTACCATACCTTTATACCTTTGAGAGAAGCAATGGAAGTGCTGTGAGAAGGAAGAGGGTGCTCGAGCCACACACGCGTCTGGCCTCTACAGGAAATCCACACCTGGGCTCGACTCTGATCAACTCCCTCGGAGTGCTAGCTCTTCGGGATCCTTGGCCGATCTTCTTCTTCCAAGAAGACTAGGAGGAGAGCAGGAACCCCTTCCCAAAACCTCTCCTCCAAAGACTAGCTAGAGTGCTAGGTTACTCATATCCAATCCCAAAACCTCTCACAGCCCTTCTCTATTTCCTCTCTCAAAGCTTTTCTCAAAATCTGTTGTTGTCTCTCTAGTAACCATTAGCAGCCACTACAATGACCTTCATTTATAGGGGCAGCCATGAGAAGGAGAAAGAAAAAGGAGGAGAGATGAAGAAAGAGAATGGGGGAGAGGATCAAGGCCATACCAAATGGGTCCGACCCATTTTGGTAAGTATGACTTTCATACCATAAAGCCTTGGAGCTAAAACTGGTTTGAATTCAAAATTCAAACTAGATCAAAACATGCCCAAAAACTCCCACGAAATCCTCCCAGAATTTCTGTTCGTCATAGAAAGTGTCGACACCCGAAAATTGCCAAGTGTCGACACTTCACCAAGTGTCGACACCTGCAAAATTCCAAGTGTTGACACTTGGAACAAAGTCAATCATATTGACTTCAGGTGACGACAAACGATTTCCAATTATCGATTAGCCACAAAATCAGATAGAAACCCTCTATGGTGTGTGGCCCCATAGGTTCGAACACTAAGCCAGTAGCACTGGAATATTTTCAGTACTAGTCAAAGTCCTTATCTAGTAATGATACCCGACGTCCAGATAGGTCAAAGATGCAGAGCACCTCACAAGAATCTCTGGCATATGGTTGCCGTATAATTCATCCCTTTGACCTCATGATGCTCAGGATGACCTAGGGTTCGACTGCCAACTCTAATTTGGTTTATCCAGATCATGTCTTAACCTCATAAGTTCTGTGACTTCTCACAAGAACTATCCTGGCCAAGGTTTTGCTGAATTGAGACATAGTGAGTCATTCACTCCAAACTATTTGGAGAGGTCAATTCCATCTTGATCCACCATCGCTCCTCAAGTACTTGACTGCATCCAGAAACCTTCCATCACTGGATTAGAAATCCAGGTAGTCCGGAACCAAAGTATAGTGAGTTGCTTGCAAGCTACCATGGTGACCTTAGGTCTGAGGGATACATATACCCATATCCCTTCACGAGCAACCCTTTGGCAGAAGAGAGCTTCGTAGATGGTCACGTTCAGTGAAAGGTCACACATTTTACTTGCATATCACACCAGTGTCTCCACACTCCTTGGTCAAGAGGACAACCAACAAATGTGACATACAACAACCTATACTTGATACATCGTCGTCCTATAACAATGTATCCTTTGGTTATGGATCAGTTTAAGAACTACCTGATACATCCTCTCTATATCAAACAATGTAGTTCTAAGGACTCCATCATATAAGAGTTCTTTACAGAAAAATGTAGATACGATGGACAGCCAAAATAAATAACTTTTATTTATTAAAAGAATTCATATACAAAAATACAAGATAGCACAACCGTCTACAGTCTAGATGATTGGTTTTGGGATACAATTCCCTATAAGAAGTAGCTCGTAGGGCACGAGCGTGCCTTCCCTATGTTATGGTGTTTACCCTCTTTTTCCAGGATGCCGAGGTTGACTTATCAGGTAAGGACGGTAGGCCCCTGCTACATACTGACAGGTATAATATAAAATCTTTGAGCAGAAAGGGATTTCTAAAGGTATATGGACATTGGATTCGAAAGACCTCCGGGCAGAGAGCTACACATTCTGATGAGGAGTCCGATGAGGGTGACCAGGCAGGTCGACCATAGGGCATTGAGGCAGAAAGACTTATAGATAAGGCTGGACCCTTTGAGCCAGCACCCACTCTACCTCATACACCTGTGAGAGAGACAGATACTGGTGGTTCCAGAGATGATCATAGATGGCAGGTTATTTTGGATGAGATATCTACTTTGCAGTGAGGCAGGGCAGAGACTGGTGCCAAGATAGTTGCCTTGCAGACCGAGATGCGAGATGGTTTTCAACAGATCTTGACACTTCTTTAGTAGATCAGTACAGTTGGCCCATCAGCACCTCCTCCACCTCCAGCAGGACCAGATGATGATGTTGACATTGCAGAGGGAGAGACTAAGCATTCCACTAGCACACCTATTGCAGATACTCCTACAGTTGGGGATGGTATTGGTGCTCAGGTCACTAAGGGACAGAGCACTGGTGTATCTAACACTCTAGCGACTTAGATTCTTTCAAGCACCAGCACTTTAGTCTTGTCTGATCCTCCTTCTGTGCAGTCGATTCCCATCCAGATCTCTTCAAACCTCCTTCCAAGTCTAAACCTAGAGTTCCTAAACCCACTACTCCTATTAGGACTAGACTGAAGGACCTTAGGCCTAGGTTTCCTAAATTCAAACCTCAACTAGGCATTTTAGAAGTTGGCTCTTCTTTAAGTGAAGATGGATCTAGTGAAAATGTATCCAGTGCTTCTTTCTGAACCTTAGGTCTTTATTTTTCTGCATTTTACTCTTATGTTTGTGATATTGTTTTGTTGTTCTTAACACTTTTGTACTGTATCACATCTTGTACTGACTCTTTATATACATATATGTGTGTTTTGAAAATGTTGTGTTTTGATTAATACATATGAATGAATGATTGTAAATGGATGTTTTTACTAAATGGTATATATCTTGTTGATGACAAAAAGGGGGAGAAGTGCATGAAAATGAGAAATGAGCAATAAGCAATGATACATGATACATTATATGAAAAAGGGGGAGCCATTATTGAAATTTCTATTATATGAGATTTTTATTATATGAGAAATGGGGAGCAATTATTACAATTACTGAAAATTCTTTCAAATTTAAAGTGAAAAGTTCTTCTAATTAAGTTGAAAATTAGTATATTGGTGACTTGTACATAATCTGATACTTGCTTACATGAATAGTATAGGAACCTTATTGACCTGATACATGTTGATACATTGTTTTGATACTAATTCATCTCAACATTTTGATACTTCATTTATTCTGATACATACTACCTTGAATACGCACTGATACATGTGAATATTGATACATAGTATGTCATTACATGTAATTGTAAAGTGTTCTGAAGCTTTTCATGCCCAGTGTTTTGTCATCATCAAAAAGGGAGAGATTGTTGACCCCTGGAATGATTTTGATGATTACAAAATATTTGAGCATGCATATATTACTAATTCTTTCAATTTCTCAAGAAGTTTTTGCAGGAAGTGTTTATCTATATATCATTTGGTTTTCTATTCAGTTAAAGTGTATTTCAGTTTTAAATGAACCTATGTACATCTCAAGTTGTAAAGCCCTAATTTTATACTTGTAATCTTGTAAAAAGGGTTAAAAATTAGTAAAAAATGAGAATAAATAGGTTGGACATCTGTGGTAAGTTTTTTGAAGTGATTGGAAGGCTTGCTCGTATTGAGAATTTGGTTTGAAGAAGTTTTGTTTGAGCCGACTCACAGACCTTGAGCCAACTCATGGACCAATAGCTGACTCATGATCTGGCACAGCACGAAGAGTCTTTATGTTTCAGAAGTTCGAGCCGACTCGAGGATAATGAGCTGACTCACATAGAGTTTGCATTTCTCAGGTTTCAGAAACTCAGAGCCATGAGCTGACTCGATCAAAGTTTATGTTTATCCTGATTGAGACTTTGAGCTGACTCAACCCAGAAGAGCCGAATCGTCTAGGATTTCTTTTTGGTCTGTCTATGACTTCGAGCTGACTCAAGGTTCTCTAGCCGACTCGAGTGACGAGTTCTGGCATTCTAACAGCTAGTTGCTGAATCAAATTTTTGGATTACAAAAGCCCTCCAATGGCTCTATTTCGGTTACTTAGGCCCTACAATGGCTAGTTTTGATTGAAGACTATAAAATGGATTATTTATGATGGATTAAACATATGTGTATTGATTATTCAAGAGCATTCAAGTAAATTTCAAGTATTTCACCAACTTACTTCATGTGAGCATTCAAGAAAGGATTCAAAGCTTCTCCAACTAATCTTCATTCATTGAATCAAACTTTTGAAGAAGTCAAGAAGCAACTTTAAGAGCATTCAAGACCATCTAAAGCAAGGCTTCAAGTTAATCTTCATCAGCAACTACCAAATGAAGGAAACTAGTGCATCGGACGCCTACCCTAGGCATGCTATACTAGGGAGTAGGTATTGCATAATTAAAATTTTTAAACATGCATACGGAAAAATCTATTCATGCACAGGATCTAACATAAACATGATGCATGTAACAAATACACAGGCATGTATAGATAAGTACAATAATTATAAACAATATGATAAAATCTAGATCTAAGCATGCATGATAACAAAAAAATAAATAACATACCTTATAGAGCTTCCTTTGATAGCAAATCAAGGCAGCCGGTTGAACTCCTTCAACAGCAAATTAGATCTAGAAGAGATTGATCCAATCTTTCAAGGTATCCAAATGTCCACCCTCTAGAGTATTCACGCGCGGGCTCTCGCTGATCCAACTCTCGGATGGATGCTAGTCCTCCAGAAATCAATGAATAGGTCACCGATAGGTAAAGCAAGGAAAACAAACCAATCTTCACAGACAGTCTTCTCCAAGACTGCCATTACTCCACCAAGAGCACACAAAGGAAAACAAAAATTAGGGAAGGAATACAAGGGACGCTCAATGATTTCAGCACTCAGAAATTCATCCCTAAAACCATGCCTCTCTCTAATCGCAAGCCCTGTTCCACCCTTTCTCTTGCATGCCCTGTTCCCTTCTCTCTACGCGCACCTCACGGCCTGCAACCCAGATGAATAGCCGACAGAGAAAACTCGTGAAGGGCTAGAAGATAGTGAGAGAGAGTCCAGATAAAACCAAACTCCAGTGGATAGGCTTCGATCGATTTAAATCGCTGGGAACATGCTGGAAGAAGTGAACAAGTTCACCATGAAACAGGGACCGAGAGGTAGGAAGACATACGGGAGAGACCACCGAGAAAACACTTTCCAGATCATGATATAAAAGATCAATATCTGAAATCCCAAATTGCATTCGAATTCCATTCGTTCTTATCCCATGCGGCAACCGATCAACAAGAAGTTCAAAACCCCTTCAAACGGTAAAACAGGGGAAGTTGGGATAAAATAAACTTCGTTGAACCAAGGGGTTTACCATGAAAACTAGATTATGTAAATGGGGTGGCAAACTGTGAGTAGGGAGCCCAAGCAAAACATCAAGCCGGTGTTTTAAAAAAAAATCTGGGAGAAAACTTGTTGTAAACAAGCCATGTAATAAACCGGTTCAACAAAAAAACCTCGGTCCAACCAAAATGCGATCAATAAGAAAACTGGGTCCAGTCCTGGTCTACCAAGAATAGATCCTAATTTATCCAAACCAATCCTGGTCAATCCAAATCAGACTAGGTTGATCAGAATAAATCCAATATGTGCTCAATCAGACCGTTTGACCTTAATACCGAAATACTTTTCAATCGTTGATCGGCTCCCGGATCAGGAAGAAATCTTCTATGGCATGTGACCTCATAGGTTCAAACCTAAACGGTAGCACTGGAACATTTCCAGTACTAGCACAAGATACCATCTAGCAATGGATCCCGGCGTCCGAATAGGCCGAAGATACGAGAGCAATCTATCGAACCTCTGGTTTATGGTTACCGTATAATTCATCCCTTTGACCTCCAATGCTCAAGATGACCTAGGGTTAGATTGCCAACCCTAGCTGAGTTAATCCACAACATGTCTCAACCTTGCAAGTCCAGTGACTCCTCAATAAGACTACCCCGGCCGAGGATTTGCTAAATTGAGACATTATGAGATATTCAATCCAAACAATTTGGACAGGTCAATTTCATCTTGGTCCACCACTACTCCACAAGTACTTGCTTGTACTTAGAAACCTTCCATCACCAGGTTAGAAATCCTGGTAGTCCGGCACCAAAGCACAGGGAGTTGCTTGCAAGCTACCATGGTGACCTCAGGTCAGAGGGACACATATATCCATATCCAATCACAAGCAATCCTTTGACAGAAAGGAGCTCCACAGAGTCACGTTCAATGAGATGTCACACATCCCACTTGCAGATCACATCAGTGTCACCACACTCCTTTGATCAAGAGGACAACCAAATGATGTGAACCACGACAACCTACACTTGATACATTACCATCCTGTATAATGTATCCTTTGGTTGTCAACCTTTTTAAAGGACCACTCGATATATCCTCTCTATATCGAAGTCAGTGCAGTCCTAAGGACTTCATCATATAAATAGAGTTCATTACAAGAAAATGAATAATGTGATGAGCTGCCAAAATAAAGTTTTATTAATTCGTATATAAATTACAATACTGAGCACAACTGCCTATAGCCTAGGCGATTGGCTTTAGGACATAATTTCTAACATCAAACAAATTGGGTTTGTTGTAAAGTTGCTATTTTCATTTGATATATCATGTTTGTCTCTCCAAGAGTAGCAAGGGGCTGTGTCTTGTAAGTGTTAAAGATTTTTAGGAGAGCCTATTAAAACCTAAGCTTGGGTTTTATTGTTGAGCCCGGTTATAAAACCAAAGGGAGTTAGGTTTCTTTGGTGAGCCCAGTTATAAAAACCAAAGGGAGCTGGGTTCTTGGTAAACTTGGTGTAAAACTAAGTGTGGGTTTTTTTGGTGAGCCTGGTTTAAAAATCAAAGTGTAGAGGTTTGGATTGTGAGCCTGTTAAAATAATCCGACTATATTCCAGTACGGGATATAGTGGAAATCCCAAGTGGTGCTTGGATAATGGACGTAGGAGCGAGTTGCTCTGAACCACTCAAAATACTTTGTATTTGTGATTGTGCTTGATTGACTTCTTTGAGTTTATTTACTTGCTTCTACATTGCATAAGTTTTCACAACACCTACAGTAAGAGATTTTCAAAGTGCACATATTTGCAAGAAAGTTTTAAATCCTAATTCACCCCCCTCTTATAAAGCCACCTAGGCAACAAGAAAGTTTTAACAAAGCCCTCCCATGTTGTAATTAAGTGGTTAGGCAAGCTATATAGCCATTTCTTGGTATTTTCCTTGAGGACAAAATTAATCAACCTAAGTTTAATGATATCTTCTGAGAGTTCATGTATTCTTATGGTATCACACACTTGAATTCTCTAACAAAAATATAGCATCCTTAATTCCAGTAAATTTGGGGAGCATGTTAATAATTAGAAGTTTAATCTCAAAATGGGCAGCAATAGTTTGGGGTAGTCGAATGTAAGAGGCTAAGCAGATCCAATCGAGTAGTAATAGTCTCTTAGGCTTAGGGGATGGTCTAATTTTTTCATGGTCAACTCTGAGCTTTCTTGGTTAAGGGTAGGGTTTAGATCTATTCTCACTAATCGATCAAATTCCCTTTTCTAAGTTGTAATTTGCTAGATATATTTTTTTATTTTTTTGGAAGAAGAGAGGACAAGAGAAAGGAAGGATAGATGAGAAGAGAGTTCTAAAGATGAGTCCTAAGTAGTCATAAATCTATAGATAATAAAGAAGGGTATTTTAATTAGGTTTAAATTTTATTAGCAAACAGGATTCTTAATCCTAAGATTAATCTATACCTAGACAGCTCCTAATAGTCAAAGCCTCATTGGAGCCCTCCAAGTTAGAAATTAACTAATCAACTGGCCAGGTAAGGGTAAGGTTGGTGGCAGTCCCCCTGTTCCTTTTCTTAGATACCAATTTAATTGGCCAAGATAGTCAATGAAACTAATTAAGTAACCACCTTCCTTCAAGGCTATATCATCTTTAAATCCCTTTCCTAGATATCGGTTAACTAGCTAATCCTGACCTAGTCCAACTTTTTCTAGTGCCTTGTCTTAATGAGCTCGAATATCCTAGGACCAATGTCTAATTGATTTTCTATTAAGGTATAGGACAATGCAAATGCAAGGAGGTGATTTGTGAGCCAAGAAGGGTTGATCAAATCCTCACCTTTATCTTGTGTTGGCTCTACCCTGTGATTTCGATGAATAACAAAACATTGAGTACATATTTTGCACTAATGATTATTTCTAGTTGAGCACATATTGAACCTAAAACTATTGAAGAAGCTGAAAATGATTGTAAATGGATTACCGCTATGTAAGATGAACTTAATCAATTTAAAAGAAACAATGTTTGGACTTTAGTGGATAGGCCTTCAAATATTTTAATTATTGGCACAAAATGGGTTTTTAGGAACAAACTTGATGAAAATGGAATTGTTACAAGAAATAAAGCTAGACTAGTTGCCAAAGGATACAATCAGGAGGAAGGGATTGATTTTGATGAAACCTTTGCTCCTGTGGCTAGACTAAGGAAATTAGGCTATTATTGGCTTTTGCTTGTTTTATGGATTTTAAATTATTTCAAATGGATGTCAAAAGTACCTTTTTGAATGGTTTTATCGAAGAAATTTATGTTGAACAACCTCCCAGTTTTGAAAATCACGAATTTCCAAATCATGTTTTTAAACTTCATAAAGCTTTGTATGGTTTGAAATAAGTTTCAAGAGCTTGGTATGATCGTTTAAGTTCTTTCTTGCTCAAAAATAATTTTACTAGAAGTAATGTAGGTACTACCTTGTTTTTAAAGAAGAAAAATGATGATCTCTTAGTAGTATAAGTATATGTGGATGATATTATATTCGGTGATACTAACGAATCTCTTTGTCAAGAGTTTGCAAAGTTAATGCAGGATGAGTTCGAGATGAGCAAGATAAGAGAACTTAACTTCTTCCTCAGACTCCAGATAAAGCAAACCAAAGAGAGAATCTTCATCAACCAAGCTAAGTACACAAAGGAAATACTAAATAAGTTTGGGATGGAAAACACTAAGCTTTAGGTACGCTAATGAGCTCTTCTTGTAAGCTTGACAAAGACAAATCAGGTAAATCTGTTGACCAAAAGCTTTATAGAGGAATGATAAGCTCATTGCTATACCTAACTACTAGTAGGCCAGATATTATGTTCAGTGTTTGTATGTGTACAAGATATCAGTCTGCCCTTAAAGAGTCTCATCTTTTGGCTGTTAAATGCATACTTAGATATCTATTTAGTACAATTGATATTGGTTTTTGGTACTCTAAAGATTCTTTATTTGAATTGATTGCTTATTCTGATACTAACTTTGCTGGGTGTAAACTTGATCATAAAAGTACTAGTAGAACCTATCAGTTTCTTGGAGTTAATTTGATCTCATGGAGTAGCAAGAAAAAAAATTCGATTGCTCTATCTATAGTGGAAGCCAAATATATAGTAGCTGGAAGCTGTTGTGCTCAAATCCTATGGATCAAACAATAACTCGAAAATTTTGACATTAAACTAAAAAAGACACCTATAAGATGTGACAATACTAGTACAATCAATCTAACTAAGAATCCTGTGCAACATTCAAGAAGTAAACACATTGAAATAAGATATCATTTTATAAGAGATCATGTACAAAACTCTAATGTAATAATTGAATTTGTGTGTACTGATGATCAACTAGCTGATGTGTTTACCAAACCCTTGAGTGAAGAGAGATTTTGTATGATTAGAATAGAGTTAGGTGTTATTGACCCATTCTCTTAGAACTCTCCCAATTTCCACCCTGCCTAATTTTTTTTATGCTCAAAAATCACTTTTATTAAGTCCCAAAACCTTTTAAAATATTTCTTGATTTTTTGAAAATTTTTTGATTTTTCTCAGAAATTTCTTGGCCAAGTGTCAACACTTGGATTTTGCAAAGTGTCGACACCTGACCAAATATCGACACTTGAGAAATTTGAAGTGTCAACACTCATGAAAATTTCAAGTTTTTTAGGGCAAAACCGAACCTTTTTGTATTTCATTTTTCCCCTTTTCTTAAGTGTCGTAGTGGTCCCCAAGTCTCCTCTATCCTCCGGAACCATCGTTTTCCCCCTTTGCATCTTCAAATCCAGGTAATCCTCTCCCTCCTCCTTCACATTCAAACCGTAGACCCTAGATTTTTTCATTTTTATCCATTTTATCTCATTTAAATCTAGTTTTCAATGATTTTGGATCATTTTTGAGTTTCCAATCAGTGGGAAATCTTTTTGTCCATATTTTACTTGGATTTCTTCTCGGTTGTGGACTAGTTCCCCACCATAATTGTCCATTTTCACCCCTTTTACTGTTGCATTGAATATTTTTGGCCAAAAAATCCTAATATTTTTTTATTTAAGTTTAGATTTCTTGGATATATCTTATTTAAAGGGTTTATATGTTTAATTTTACATTTAGTGCCTCATTTTGCCTTTAATTCACTTGATTTTACTGTTGGATTGAAATTTTTAGGGCAAAACCACCTTTTGATGCTTTCTAAAACCAATTTTCTACCGAATAAAAGGTTAATTTTACTCAGCATTGTTTTATCTCATAGTTTTAACTATTTCTCTAAAGTTTTTATCCTCTAATTTCATGTTTTGCAGTTAATCCCAAAAATCTATGTGATTTCATTCCTGTTTAAAACAAACCCTAGTTATTTTTCCTTAAACTAGTATCAATTTTTAAAAGCAAAACCTAGACCTGTTTATCCTCTCTTTCAGTCACACCCTTGGCCTTAACTTGCTTAAAACCAATCCCCATTCATTGTGTTTACCCCTTTCTTCCTTCCCTTTCTTCGCTCAGCTTGTAGTCATGGGTCCTCGGAAGAGATTGGCAGAGAAGAGGAAGTTTGGATAGAGTTTTGAGAGGAGATCGAAGGCTAGGCACGACATTGGACAGTCTAGCAGTTCAGCAGCTCCTGGATCCCCCCTGCAGAGAGGATAGCAGGGAAGGCAGTGGCAGTAGGTAGATCGATCTAGAGTTTTTCGACTAGCAGCATTTTCAGATCCGATAGACGCTCTGAGATGCTGGACTAGTACCCTTCTGTACCATGTAGGAGAGGTACTATCATCATTTGGTAAGGGAGTTTTATGGAGGACTGGATTGCCGTCATCTGTTGTGGAGCACTACTGTCAAAGGAGTACAGATTCCCTTATCTGAGGAGGTTTTGAGTCGAGTTTGGGAGATATCGATCGAGATGCGCCTACTCCATCATGTCACAGCATGGATTATGCTCCCGAAAACTGGCAGGTTTGACTTCATTACGGAGCGGGAGCTGATGCTCATGGTGAGTCTGACATAAAGGACTTAGATTGACCTTCCTTCACTGATGTTGGTTCAGATGTGAGATGCAGTGATGCAGAGGAGATACTGCTTGCCATATGGGATGGCACTCACTCGTCTATTCCAAGCTTACCGAGTTCCTTTAGAGGGGGAGACCTCCAAGGAGATACTTCACATAGATGTTTATGATGAGCGATCCCTACACTGGATGGGTTATAGACTAGTCGCTGGGCGTTGGATTCGTAAAGAGTCTAGTCAAAGCCAGACAAGGAGGATGAGCTGAGAGAGGTAGAGGCCAGGCCATCAGGGCTAGTTAGTACACCTCCCCGTGTTGGTCCTGCATCAGAGACCGAGCCAGTGACTCCTACTGCTACTCCTTCTGCTCTTCCTCCATCTACTACTGACATATCTTTTGAGGAGCACTCTAGGCAGTAGTTCACTGAGCTGAGGAGCGAGATTGTTGGACTTGGTGTCAGGATGACTCAGTTGAGGATCGAGATTGAGGGCCTTAGAGCCCACACCATTTTGGAGCACACTGAGTTGCGTCGCACCATGGAGGCGGGATTCGCCCGTATTGAGGACTTACTCAGATCCCTTCTTTCTCCAGCAGCTCCTACAGCCCCACATTTTGATGGTGATGATGATGACCACCCGGAGGGACCTGATGCTGATGATGGTGGTGCTGATGATGCTGATGGTGATGATGTCGATGGTGATGCAGATTATGGCACTGATAGTTCTAGTGATGGCAGTATGGATGGCAGTGTAGACCTTGCTGGATGTTATCAGATGGTCAGCAGAGATGCTCCTACTCCAGCTACTCCTAAGGTCCCTCCTCCAGTTGATGTGATCGATTCCACTCCAAACTTCGTTACTCCAGTTGAGATGCTTCCCCATCCATCGACTAGATCCTCTAGGGTTGTACCTATACTTGGACCTTGTACCCGCACTAGGAGTCGTAGGGTTTTAGCCCAAGGACCTCCTAAAGCCTTAGTTCCTAGGTCCAAGGTTAGTGCACCTATTAGTTTTGAGCTTCCATCTAATGAGGATTAGCCCCACAGATGTTCATTCTATTGCATGCTATCTATCATTTTTGTTTCATGCTTATGTACTCTTATTGTATCATGTATGTTTCAGTGTTGCTAATTAATTCAGCAAATTTTGTGCTGAAAATATATATATATATATATATATATATATATATATATATTCTATTGATTGAATTCACTGTGTTTGATTTTGGCTTTGACAATCTTGGATTTGATACCCTACTCTTTAGCTCTGATAACTGTTTACTTTTGAAAAACTAAATCTTGTATGAGCTCTAATACCTTTTTTATCTAAGTGCATTTATTGAGGGGGAGCTTACTCCCTTTACTATTTAATGATTGACAAAAAGGGGGAGTAGGATATTAATGTTAGTTTAAAGCTTTCAAATTTGATATTTCATACTTCAACTTGCTCTGATACGAATGGTTTCACTTAGGGGGAGAGTAAATGTAGTTTACTTGCTTAAATCATCCCTCTCATCTATTAAAGCTGTGTTGTATGAGCTTGAGATCATGTTTATGAAGTATCATATCTAAAATTTGAATTTAAATGTTTATATACTCAAGATTTTGTCATCATCAAAAAAGGGGAGATTGTTGGCTCTATCATGTGATTTTGATGAATAACAAAATGTTGAGTACATATTTTGCACTAATGATTATTTTTAGTTATGAGTTTTCAGGAAACAAGCATCTCAAATTCTCAAAGTTAAAGTATCATGGCATGCTTTGGCACAAAGCATTTTTCATGATTTGAGGAGTCTTTTCCTTACAAAAAGGGCACAAATAAGTTCAATTATTGTTTATATATGTTGCATTTAAGTTTTATGAACAATCTTTATGTTTTTGGCTTGATTGGCACTTATTTCTAAAAATTACAGAACCGAGTGTCGACACCTGGAAGCCCAAGTGTCAACACTTCAGCATTTGGCATGCTGAAATTTTTCATGGCATATCAAGTGTCGACAGTCAGAACTCAAGTGTCGACACTTAAGTTTCTAAGTGTCGACTCAAGGCATGAGATTTTTTGAAAATCCAAAACTTGGCCATGGAGAAGTTTTTGTGTCAAGTGTCGACACTTGCGAGTAAAGTGTCAACACTTGAAAGTTCAAGTGTCGACACCTAGAAGTCAAGTGTCGATACCTGACAGCCAAGTGTCGACACTGACAGCCAAGTGTTGACTCTCGGGTTCTGACAGTCTCAATGGATCTATTTTTTGACAGCCTGAAATTATTGTTTTTAGCTTTAAACGGCTAGTTTTTTATCCCTAATGGTCTAAAATAATTTTTTAGATATTTTTCACGTATTTAAGCTTCACCAAAACTCACTTATAAAGCAAGAGAAAAGTAGAAAGAAAAGAAATATCCAAAAGTTAAAGCCCTTCTTCAAGAACTCCACTTCTAAAAGCAAAAAAGGAGAGATTTCACTGAAAAGCCTTTCATTTCATCTTTCCAAAAGTATTCTTGAGAAGACTCCAAGTCAAGTCACATCAAGCAATCATTCAAGAGCTTCAAAAATTCCTCATCCACTCTAAGAAGAGAGTTTATTTATGTTAAATTCTTGTATTCTAAATTGATTGCTGTTTGACCTAGCTTTCAAGTTTCTTGAAAGTAGGTTATAAGGTTGTTGGTGATCCAAAACTAACTAGGGTTGACTTGTGAGCCCAAATCCAAAATAGGTATAAAGGTTGTTGGTGAGCCTAAGTGACAAAACCAACTTAGGTTTTGACTTGTGAGCCTTGGAAAACAAGTCAGCTGTAATCTTTGAAGAAATTATAGTAAAAATTTCCAAGAAAAGCTTGGAGAGTGGACGTAGGATTTGGAGAACACCGAACCACTATAAATATTAGTGTTTGTGTGTGATTATCTTCTATTGTTACTTGAACTTTATTTCTTGCTTATTGTTTTCCGCTGCATATACTTGAGTGCATTATCCACAAACACTACACGGCCTTCACATAATTATTTTATTTTTTAAAAGGCCCAATTCACCCCACTTCTTGGGCTCTATTTCTGGGCAACATCTTGTTTATGGATTAATGACCTTAGAGTATTTTATGAGAAATGCAATGTAGTTAAAATAAGCTATCCAAATCAAATAGAAGTTTTTAGGATTTTTGTTTGTTTCTTTAAATTAATTAAGTTTTATGGAAAGGCATCCTTTTTTGTGTATTTAAGGTAGTTAAATTAAGAAGCGACACTTAATTAGGTTAGGAGTTAACTTGTGAAAAGAAAGAAAGCAAATTTTATTTTATGTTAACAAAAATAAAAGGAATTTAGAGAATAAGGAAACTAAATTAAAGTGCTAACAATTAAAGAAGGTGATAAAATCATAGAAAGCAATAAATAAAATAAAATATTTTTTGTAAAAAAATAATCATATTCTAGATTCCTGACAATGATGCTAAAATTTGATCACTTGTTGTTGAGTAGTCAAAAATAAAAACCTAACTCACTACTATAGTAGGGTGAATAAGGATCGTATTCTTAGAGATCAAGGGTGATTGTTTTACGAAGAAGAATGAAAGAAAATTGATTATAAAGAGATTAAAGTAAAATAGCATAATTAAATTATAGTTCTAAAGTACTTAATAAACAAAAGTAAATTAATTACAGTTCTAAATTAATTAATTAATAAAAATAAATAAGAGAAGTAATCCAGGAATTTGAATCCATTATGCCAATAGGTTTTATTTTCTTTTTTTTATGTTGCAATAATAATAATAATTCTTGCAAATAGGATATTAGTATAATTTATCTCTTGTTAGGTATGAACCATATCCGTAGATCATGGCTCAATCATTTAGAGTATAAATTATTTAATCCTAATTACAAGATTAGATATTTCTACCACCATACTATGATCTACCTTTTCTAGGCATGTACCATATTTGGAGATCATGGTACAATTATAAAGGGTATAGGCTATGTATGTTAGATCAAAATCTCGATCAGAAAAATAAATCAAAAGATGTATGAAATAAGAACATGATTTTTATTGCATAAAAATAAATATAAAAAGAAAATAAAAAATTGATTACAGGCATCATCATCTTCCCGGGTTAAAGGAGCCTAGCTGTGCATCGCTACTACCAACATCTTCTTCATAGTTTCCCTTTTTTGTAAATCCTAATACATGATCTAAAAGTAAGGAACAAAACAAAAAAAAATACTAGAAAAACTAATTCTTGGACTGCTGCCTAGGGTTCTCTTTTTACAAAGCTTAGTGAGAGCTTTCTTCTAGTCAAATTTGGAGTGAAATTGAGTAGAATCAGTCTTGTGTCATGAAAAAATCTCTTAACTATTCGATCTTCATCACAGGCTTCAAATCATGCCAGATCCGCTATTCAAATCCCAAATAGTGTTGGATTGACTATGGATCGTCTGATCCTTGATCAGATCGAGTTTGGGCCATTGATGAGCATTGATTGGGCTATAGAACATGCATTCAAACCTTCTTACAATTGGCGTACTCCCAACTATTGGATCTTCATCCAACCGCCTCCCATGCACAATAGAAGACTGCCCCCTTCATCTCCCTATGGTCGTTGCCAAGCACTGCCATCAATGCCAAAGGCATTGCTGGTGGTGGGGATGATGAGGATGGGTGATGGCAATGTGAGGACGTGGAGGATGGTCGGTGATGGGTGATGGGGCAGTGATGGGCGATGTGGTTGCAATGGTAGTGAAGTTAGCCTCTTGGAAAGCTTGGAGCAGCAGCGACGATGGTGACTACTATGGAGAGGGGAGAAGCGGCGAGCAGCGGAGATGGCTACGATGGTAGTGGATCATGGTAAGAGGAGGAAGAAGATGGTGATGGGCAGAGAGGTGATGGCTACTAGGAAGGACACCGTGGGTAGAGTAGGGGGAGGCGAGGTGATGTTGGGCTACTGGGTGACTTCTCTGAATGGCAACGGGTGGTTCATGACTGTTATGGAGAGGCGGTGATGGTGGTGATAGCGGCATGGTGGCACAGATCTAGGTAAGAGTAGTGGGAAAGAAGATGGTCTACAAAACTAGGCCTGTGGACCAAGCAGCCAGTCCATAGTAGATCAACTACTTCAAAATTTGTGTTGATCTTGATATTTCCTTGATTCTGGGCCCATTTGAACTCTAATTTGAGTACTGTTTGATTCATTGGATTTTTATAGATCAAGCTTTTTCCACCTATAAATATCTTTTCTATAAAATACTAATAAAAGTATCAATTCTAAAAAATAAAGATTAATTAATATATATTTTAATAATTACATTGAAATATTTAATAAACTTATCACCATCCCATTTATGATCCACTTATTCTTCCCAGGAACCTCCAAACAGATACCCACTATAAGATGAACTTCTCTCCTAACTCGAGGACCTTCTCCTTTGTTAGAATGGAGGCCACGATTTCAGGTGTCAAACCTGGTTCCTCCTCTCCCATGATCAACGCACATCAGATGTAAGAGTAAGAGAAAGAAGGAAGAGGGAAAGAAGGATAGGAAAACCCACCGTAGATTGCCACTAGTATGCCTCTCCAACCGATTGAAAGCTCTTCTCTTCTTTCCTCCTACTTCGCCACCTAGATGCCACGAGAATGCAAAGGGTTAAACTGACCCCCATATACTTATATATGTACTTATCAAAAGGACCTATCCATTTCTTGATGAAGAGGCACTTGTTTCAATCTTAATAATCATTGCATCCCACATTGATTTAGCCTTAAAGGCACCATCTGAGAGGTGTGTCATAACATCCTAGATGCCTAACCTGTCATGGCAACTTTTGAAACTGTCATCGCTTTGAATGATATCACCTTCCGGGAAGCCATGCACAATCCCTGCATGGATCCTCACATGCTACTTCGCCTAGTGCAGCCTCACCTTCATTGCTATGAGCTGCCTTGCCTATCATAGCCTCACCTTCTTTACCATGAGTTGCCTCACCCAGCATAGCCTTGCCATCTTTGTTATGAGCTATCTCACCCAATACAGCCTTACCATCTCTACTGTAGGCTATCTTATATAGTGCAGCCTTGCCACCCCTGCTGCAAGCTACCTTGTTGCATGCCTTGCATAATGCCCGCCAAGCCACCTCCACCCTAGCAATGGCGAGCCCCCACACCTCTAAACTAATGGACTCTTTACTTCCTTCATCCAAGACCATGGAGGCCAGATCACTTGGACAAGGAAGTGGGGGACATCTGATACATCAGGGTTCAGTGGTCTAGCATGGCAACCAACTTCAAACTACTCAAGATATGTGTTAGCTAGCTCAAATGACAGGGCTACCTTCCAATGCATCACCGATTGGAGACAGAGGTGTTAGGAAATATGTCCTAAAACCAATCAATTGGGTTTTAGTTGGTTATGCTCATTTGTAAATTTATACATGAATCTTTAATAAAATAAAAGTTAATTTTGGTAGTTTATCTCTTTTTGCATTTTCCTTTGAACTCTTTTGAGATGAATTCCTTAAAATTACTTCAATTCAATAAAGAAGAATTTTTTTGCATTTTCCTTTGAACTCTTTTGAGATGAATTCCTTAAAATTACTTCAATTCAATAAAGAAGAATTTATCAAATAGTTTTTAAATATGTTCGTGACTAAATGAAACTTTGTTACCTAGGACGATAACATTTATCGAGCATAGGTCATTGCATACCATATGGGTTTGTTGTTCTCATATTTAAGGTATGTGGAGATATTGGTATGGCATGCAAGTGAGTATAAGAGCACACTGTACCAAACATGACCAACTCTATAGAGGACTCTGTTATTGAGAGCATCTCTCAGAAGGATATGGATATAAGTATTCTTCTGACCTAAGATCACCATGATGATTACAAGCAACTCACTATACCTACATACCAGATTACCTGGATTTTTAATCCAGTGATGGAAGGTTACTGGGTGCAGTCAAGTACTTGTTAAGTTGGTGTGTAAGCCAAGATGAAATTGACCACTCTAAGGTGTTAGAGAAAATGCTCTGCTATGTTTCAATTTAGTAAGACCTTGGCCAAGGCAATCCTTGTGAAGAGTCATGGAATTTGTTAGGTTAAGACACATTTGGATGCACTATTTAGGAGTTGGAAATTGACTCTGAAGTCCTCTTGAGCATTAGGTCAATGGGATGAATTATACGGTAACCATATACTTGGGTTCTTAAATGTTACTTTGCAATCATTCGACTTATCCGGACATCGGGCATCATTGCTAGATGGTTGATGCGGGATAAAAATGGGTTTTAAAACTAAAGAACTTATAAGCCTAAAGAAAACAATGAATCTACCACATATCAGCAAGTTTCATTCGTAAGAGAGAAAATGAGCTTAATGAAACAAACTACTAGAAGTTGTTACCCATAGTGGAGGTTCATTCATTCAAAAGTAAATGGATCTAATGGCTAAGAAACCATTCTAATTAGGACAATTACCTTCAAGAAATCAGACCTAAGAGTTTAGGAAGGGATTATCTTACCAACAATGAAGTCTTAACTTTGTAGGTGGCTCAAACTTCAATAGTCAAAGGACTAGCGGCTGGATAAGAAGACTACCACTTCCTTGATTGAAGACACCTAATGTAGTTGATTCTAAGGCAAGGCAGACTTCATCCTCAACTCGTGGCCATGGAGGGATTCCTATAATAGAGAACATCAATTGGTGCGGACACCAGGCACAAGAAGAGATTTCAGCAAGCTTAGCTAGGTTCTTATTTGAGTCCTGTAATAATTTAATTTTGCATTTGTTTTCTTTTAAATTGAGTCATGAGTCAAGTCTCATTGAGTCTTGTTTAAATCAAATTTCATTGAGTCTTGTTTAAGTCAAGTTCGGGCCAGTCCAATTGCAAAATCATGAAGGGTTAGTGTCTAGTCAAAAGTCAAAGGGAGCATGGTCCATGGGTTCACCACCAAAGAAGCCACATCATCACATGGAAGCCACCTCCTTCCCACATCACAAGGAGGTTCAAATTCAAGAAATTCGGCCAAAGAAGAGGGAATTTTGAATTGGCCAACCTCCCCACCCATCTCTCCTACATTCATGGGGACGACCCACCTTTCTAGGAGTTGCATTTTGAATTCAAAAACAAACAAGGCTGCAAAGAAATTCTTATAAGAGTCCTTGGTTTTGTAAAAAGAGTAGATCATGATGAATGAAGAAAATAGCCTTTCTTTTCCAAAGAAGTTCTCTTGCATGTGATGTTTGGTACCCTATGAGAGGGTAAGGTGTGAGGCCTTGAAGTTTTGATCTCCTGTAATCTACAACTCTCCCTCTCCACTCCAAGATCTTGCATGAATTTGGCTTAGAGGAAATCTTCTAAGAGCTTGCCAAGGGATGCCTCATCAACAACTAGTGCAACAAGGGTTTCTACAACAAACCTTAAAGTCATCCTTCTAAGGAGCCATGGAAGATTCAAGACAAACCTCCACAACCTCTTCCCATCTTGTTTATTTATTTCTTTTATCCCAATCATAAATTCTCTTCCTAATCCCTCCATCTAATTTTGTTGCAGGATCCCCGGGTTTTTCTTGAGTTCTAAAGAAGGAGGTTGGATTTGCTAAGAACTAGAAAACCTACCTAGGGTACTTTCCTTGTCATCCAGAATCCTCCCTGAGTGTGTTATTCAAGAGAGTAGTTTAATTCCTGGAAGCTCTCTTATGAACTCTTTCAGATCTAAAATTGGTAAGGTGAATTAGCTCTAATCTGAGTGGTTTCCTAACCACTAAGATCCTTCTCTCTTAGTTATCTTGAATAGAAAAATTTCAGGATTTTGTGTGGCATTTCAGAATTTCCTTTTATTACATCTAGGTTCTTTGCTTTGAATGGCTAAATCTTATTGCTTTGTTTCCATTTGAGTTTTACTAATTTGATTAAGATCATGTCATTCCCATTGTTTTCCCGCATCATTTGGTATCAGAGCCGGTTAGATTAGAGCATCATAGTTAAAAACCCTGTTTTCTGGTTTGCATGATATTTTCTCTTATGCTATAAGATTATAGCCAAATCTTTGCATCGTAATACCAAGGTGAAATCAGGTTGTCCTACTATAAGTGGATCCTTATAGTGTAAGGTTGTCCTATCTTGGTTATTGCTCATTGACCACATAGAAGAAATCTATGTAGGTCTGATTTCCCTGCTTGCTATATTTCTGTGCAGGCTGACTGTAATCCGCCTGCAACTCCAAAGGCAAGTAGTGTATTTTGTATTAAAACATTTTTTCCATTTCAAGTTAGTTGTCACCATATTAAATTTCATCATCAGAAAAAAAATCACAAAAAAAATGAAAATTACTGCATTCCATCACTATTGCTGAAATTCCTGTATGTTCTGTTATGATCCTTTTCACATTATTTAACTTTAATGATCTGCTCAGCACAATACATATTTTATCTTCTAATTTCCTTTCATATGGAATATCATCTATTAGTTAGCAATTTTCTGTGAGTTTTTCAAATTTTTTTGAAACTGTTACACAGCACTTCTCAGCCCCACTTTGAACTGCAACACATAATATTTCTGCTGCTGAGATTAGGGTTTATATGCATGCTTTGCATCATCTCATGATAAATCAATTAAGGGCATCATTATGACATGGGGGCAGGAATTAATCACCTGTCCTTAGCCCAAAACCATAACCCGTCATCTCGATCCCAACCCCTTAATTAAAATCAATTAGACCTAATAACCCTAGTGGGTTAGGGACACCAACGGGTCAAGTTCAGATTAGGGTCAAGTTAATTGTGTCAACTAATTGGTGTGTGCTTACGGGCTTGGTGTCTAGGATTGGTGCATTAGGGCTTGTGGTTTGGTCCGCCTACCTGGCCAATCTCATATTGGTGTCTAAGGATTGGCAAAATAGGGACCTCCACTCCCCTTCCACCTACCTGGCCAAGTCACATAAGTTACTACTAGCTAGTTGGTCCTTTTAATTAGATCCCTAAATTGTGCTCTAGGTTTAGGAGCCTTAGTCGTCTTGGTTTGAGTGCATTATTTCATGAAAACTAGATAAGGAGCTTCATATTCACAAGTCCAAACCCAATCCAGTGTAGCCATGGACCCGAATCTTGAAACCCTGATGAAAGCCCTAAATGACCAAATGGCCCAACTCAACCAAAATTTGACTGATCAATTGGCCCAAAACAATTAGAGCATGAGGGAGCAAATGTCCCACATTACTGCTAGGCTTGACCGACTAGAGTCTAGAACCCCTGGAGGAAATCAAGATGCCCAGAATGAGCTAGACCCTGAACCTGAATTTGAGACACCAGTCAACCCTAGAATGATCCCAAGACAAGGCCTTTTCCGAGAGCATGATCCTAATCGAGTCTATGAACCAAATCCTAGGAGACCCACCCCAGCCCAATTGGACCAAGATGATCGAACCTTGAAGAACATTAGGTTGGAAGCTCCCACCTTCGATGGAATATTAGATCCCAAAATCTACATTGATTGGGAAGGTGAGATGGACCAGTACTTTGACTGGTATGAGATGAGTGAGGATAGGAAGTGTAAATTTGCAAAGCTTAAACTTGTGCATTAAGCTAGGTTACATTGGAGAAACGTTGAGAGACTAGCTAGACAAAGAGGAGATGTCCCTATAGTAACTTGGAGAGCAATGAAACTTAGGTTGAGAGAGAAATACCTTCCTATGTCCTACCATCAGAGATTGTTAGATCAATGGCAGAGACTGACACAAGGGAACAAAAGTGTGGCTAAGTACATTGCAAAGTTTGATGAGTTTGTAATGAGATGCAATGTCGATGAATCAGAGTCAGTGATTTTGTCTAGGTTTAGAGCCGAACTTAGAGAGGAAATCCAGAAAGAACTATTCATGAGGGAAGTCCATGATTTGGAGCTAGCATACCAGATAGCGCGTGATGCAAAACGATTCCATAGGGGTCCAATTTTTCGTCGACCTAAAGCCCCTAGGCCTAGTGTTTCTAGTCAGCAACCAGGACAAAACCAGTTAAGGTATAATCGACCCAATTGCAACACCCCTCATACCCAAAGAGATGATAAAGGGAAAGCGCCTGAAGTCCAAAGAAATCCGAATGCATGCTTCAAATGTCAAAAGGTAGGTCACTATGCTAGCAACTGTCCAAATAGAGCCTTACACATAGGAGTAGAAGAGGAAAATGAATCTGAGCCCATAGAGCCCTTAGCAGATTGTGAGGAAGAAGTATATCAGGCTGATAATTGTTTAGCTGATGAGTATGAAGGGGATGAAGAGATTATTGACTCATCAGAAATGCTAGGAGTCGTCAGATGTATCTTGACCCAAAATAAGGTACAAGAAGATTGGCGAAGGACTAGTATCCTACAGACTTTTGTCAAGATAGGGGAGAAAGTTTGTAAAATCATAATCGATAGTGGTAGCTGTGTCAATGCAATTTCAATAAGTGCAGCCAAGAGTTTAGGATTAACTACTGTCCCTCATCCCAACCCCTACAAAGTTTCATGGATAGATGCTACCTCGATACCTATCAAATTTAGATGTCAGGTCCAGATCCAATTCCAATCCTATCAAGAAAAGATCTGGTGTGACGTGCTCCCTATGGGAGTAAGTAGCATCATCCTAGGCAGGCCATGACTATTTGACCATAATGCGACCATTTTCGGTCGATCAAATTCATGTGCCTTCACTTTTAATGATAAGAAAATTGTCATTCACCCTACTCAGCCTAAGGACAACACTAAGAGAGGGTCGAGCAACCTGAAAGACAAGAGACCGGGATTGAACTTAATAAATGCAAAAGAATTAAAACAAGAAATCAATGGAGGTTCACCCATTTGGATGTTAACTGTTAAGGAAACCCAAAGTTGAAACCTTGTAGAACAACCTAAGGAAGTGATCAAATTGTTAAAGGAATTTAAAGATGTCTTTCCTAAAGGCTTACCTGATCACTTACCACCATTAAGGGATATTCAGCACGCTATAGATTTAGTCCCTCGAGCCACCCTACCCAACTTACCTCACTATAGGATGAATCCTATCGAACACTTAGAATTGCAACGACAAGTAGGGGACCTTCTTAGAAAAGGATTCATCAAAGAAAGTCTGAGCCCTTGTGCAGTACCTGCACTCCTAACCCCTAAGAAGGATGGCACGTGGAGAATGTGTGTTGATAGTCATTCCATAAACAAAATTATGGTGAAATATAGATTTCCCATCCCCCGTTTGGATGATATATTGGACATGATGGCCGTCGCAAATGTGTTTTCTAAGATTGACCTGAAGAGCGGCTATCACCAGGTTAGAATTAGACCATGGGATGAATGGAAAACAGCATTCAAAACTAAGGACGGGTTATATGAATGGGTAGTAATGCCTTTTGGATTAACCAATGCACCGAGTACATTTATGAGGATGATGACCCAGGTCCTACGAGCTTTCATGGGAAAATTTATGGTGGTATATTTTGATGATATCTTGATATATAGTAGGACCAAAGAAAACCATGTGGACCACCTTAGACAAGTCTGTACAGCCCTTAGGAAAGAAGAACTCTATGCTAATTTAAAGAAATGTGAATTCATGACCCAAAGAGTTACCTTCCTAGGTTTCATTGTCACCCCTGATGGAGTTTCAGCCGATCCTGAAAAGATAAGATCCATAGTTGAATGGCCCGTTCCCAAAACCGTTCATGATGTTCGTAGCTTCCATGGATTGGCCACTTTCTATAGGAGATTTATTAGAGGATTTAGCTCCATTGTTGCCCCAATAACGGATTGTATTAGGAAGGGAAGTTTTGAATGGACAAAAGTAGCTGACAAAGCCTTCCTAGATATTAAGAAAAAGATGACACAAGCACCTATCTTAAGACTGCCGAATTTTTTTAAAGTTCTCGAGGTAGCTTGTGATGCCTCTGGAGTAGGTATTGGAGGAGTATTGAGTCAAGAGAATCATCTAGTGGCATTTTTTAGTGAAAAGTTAAATGAGACTAGGGAGAGATATTCAACGTATGACAAAAAGTTGTATGCGGTAGTCCAGGCTTTGAGATATTGGAGACACTATCTGATATCGCAAGAGTTTGTCCTCTTTTCTGTTCACGAAGCCCTTAGATTTCTGAGCTCCCAGAAGAAACTGAATCCTAGGCACGCCAAGTGGGTAGAGTTCACCCAAGCCTACACTTTCATCCTGAAACACCATGCCAGAACTGAAAATAAGGTTGCTGATGCTTTGAGTCATAGAGCCTTGTTTATAAATTCAATTAGCACTAAAGTCGTGGATTTTGAAAGAATTAAGGATGAATATGATACCTGTCCAGACTTTAGTGAAACTTTTTAGGCTTTAAAACAAGGACCATCCTCTGATCATAGTGAATACACCCTTTTAGATGGATACCTATTCAAAGAAAACAAACTCTGTATTCCCAAAACATCTTTAAGGGACTTTCTAGTTTGGGAAATCCATGCCGGAGGCTTAGCTGGTCATTTTGGTAGAAACAAAACCATCTTAGCTATAGAAGACCAGTTTTATTGGCTAGGACTGAAACAACAAGTTGTCCAAATAGTGGCCAGATGTCGAACTTGTGATGTTGCCAAATAGCAGAAGCAAAACACTGGACTCTATACGCCCATACCTGTACCTGATTGTCTCTGGCAGGACCTGAGCATGGACTTCGTGTTAGGTTTACCTAAGACCCAAAGGAGACACGATTCAGTTTTTATTGTGGTCGATAGGTTCTCAAAAATGGTCCATTTCATCCCATGTTCGCAAACATTCGATGCATCCAAGGTAGCCAAACTTTTTCTAGATGAAGTGGTCAAGTTACATGGGCTACCTAAAACCATAGTGTCTGATCGAGATGTTAGGTTCACCAGCTACTTTTGGAAGATGTTATGGCATTTGCTAGGCACCAAACTGAAAATTTCCACTGCCTATCACCCACAGACTGATGGATAAACTGAGGTAGTCAATCGAAGCCTAGGGAATCTGTTAAGATGCTTAGTTGGTGACAAAATGGGTAATTGGGATCTTCTCCTCCCTCGTGCCGAATTTGCTTACAACAACATGGTCAATAGGTCTACGGGTAGAAGTCCTTTTGAGATAGTCCATGGTTATAAACCTAGGAAGCCTTTAGATCTTATTCTGCTACCCACACATGCACGAATTTCTAAGTCTGCCGAGTCATATGCACAGCATATTAGAGAATTGCATAAAGAAATTAGAAAAAAAATTCAAATGAGTAACAAAGTATATAAGCATATGGCTAATTCACGGAGAAGAACAAAAGAATATAATGAAGGAGATTTTGTAATGATTAAACTAAGACTTGAAAGGTTCCCACTGGGAACTATGAAGAAACTACATGCCCGGGGAGCCGGACCTTTCAAAATAATTAAGAAAGTTGGACCTAATGCATACGTGTTAGAGTTGCCACCAGAATATGACATTAGTTCAACCTTTAATATTTCTGATCTGAAAGAGTATAAAGAACCGGCATTAATTCCTAGTGAGCCTTTTGAGCCTTTTCCTATTTTTGAGAGTGCAACCTTACCTGAATGTCCACTAGCAAAGCCACCAGACCGGAAAGATCGAGTTGAACAAATTTTGGATGATCAGGAAATTATCACTAGGAATAAAGGTTATCAACGTTACCTAGTTCGCTGGCAAGGACGACCCGAATCGGAGGACTCCTAGATCACCCGAGAGGGTCTTCAATAGATTGACCCAGACTTATTAGAAAGATATCATGAGCAGGTTGATCCTTACTCGACAGGGTCGAGTTCCTTCCACCAGGGGAGAATTGGTGCGGACACCAGGCACAAGAAGAGATTTCAGCAAGCTTAGCTAGGTTCTTATTTGAGTCATGTAATAATTTAATTTTGCATTTGTTTTCTTTTAAATTGAGTCATGAGTCAAGTCTCATTGAGTCTTGTTTAAATCAAATTTCATTGAGTCTTGTTTAAGTCAAGTTTGGGCCAGTCCAATTGCAAAATCATGAAGGGTTAGTGTCTAGTCAAAAGTCAAAGGGAGCATGGTCCATGGGTTCACCACCAAAGAAGCCACATCATCACATGGAAGCCACCTCCTTGCCACATCACAAGGAGGTTCAAATTCAAGGAAATTCGACCAAAGAAGAGGGAATTTTGAATTGGCCAACCTCCCCACCCATCTCTCCCACATTCATGGGGATGACCCACCTTTCTAGGAGTTGCATTTTGAATTCAAAAACAAACAAGGATGCAAAGAAATTCTTATAAGAGTCCTTGGTTTTTATAAAAAGAGTAGATCATGATGAATGAAGAAAATAACCTTTTTTTTTCAAAGAAGTTCTCTTGCTTGTGATGTTTGGTACCCTATGAGAGGGTAAGGTGTGAGGCCTTGAAGTTTTGATCTCCTGTAATCTACAACTCTCCCTCTCCACTCCAAGATCTTGCATGAATTCGGCTTAGAGGAAATCTTCCAAGAGCTTGCCAAGGGATGCCTCATCAACAACTAGTGCAACAAGGGTTTCTACAACAAACCTTAAAGTCATCCTTCTAAGGAGCCATGGAAGATTCAAGACAAACCTCCACAACCTCTTCCCATCTTGTTTATTTATTTCTTTTATCCCAATCATAAGTTCTTTTCCTAATCCCTCCATCTAATTTTGTTACAGGATCCCCGGGTTTTTCTTGAGTTCCAAAGAAGGAGGTTGGGTTTCTAAGAACTAGAAAACCTAACTAGGATATTTTTCTTGTCATCCAGAATCCTCCCTGAGTATGTTATTCAAGAGAGTAGTTTAATGCCTGGAAGCCCTCTTATGAACTCTTTCAGATCTGAAATTGGTAAGGTGAATTAGCTCTAATCTGAGTGGTTTCCTAACCACTAAGATCCTTCTCTCTTAATTATCTTGAATAGGAAAATTTCAGGGTTTTGTGTGACATTCCAGAATTTCCTTTTATTACATCTAGGTTCTTTGCTTTGAATGGCTAAATCTTATTTCTTTGTTTCCATTTGAGTTTTACTAATTTGATTAAGAGCATGTCATTCCCATTGTTTTCCCGCATCATCAATGGATATGGAAGGTAACAGAAGAGAGGAAAATGATTAAAGAAGGGGAAGAGAAGGATTGTTGGCGATTTCTTGGAGCTTGGATGAACCAGTTGGGCCTCACACCCTCTCCCTCACAGAGTGACAAAGCAATAAGACAATGGAAGAGATGAAAGACTTTTTTTTCATTCATTCAATGGCTTGATTACAAGAGGGTTAGGGGGTATTTATTAACTTCCCTAGCCCTTTGAAATTTGAATTACATGCATAAAAAAGTGGAGTGATTAGTGGGGCATCCCAACTTGAATTCAAATTCAATTTCTATATGCTTTGGGTGTATAAATGGAGCTGATGTGGCATGGGAGTGAGGTGGCATTCCATCTTGGCATGGAGGGTGAGGTAGCATTCCATCTTGGCATGGAGGTTGAGGTATTTTGCTTCATCCAATTTTGATACTTCTTTACTTGGGTTCAGGCATCATTCCATGCTTTCATCCAATGGTCTTGATCTTGCCTTGACTAATTTGAACACAACTTGACCAATTACAAGACTAAATTGAACCCCACTTACCTCTTATGACAAATTACAGGACTTTTGCTGAAATTAAAATTGACTTGACTCTAATTACAGGACTCATGTTGAAATTTTTAAGCTGAAATTAACTTGACCCTACAAGACTCAGCTGAAATTAAAAGTTAAACTGAAATGGCTTATTCACTGGTAATCCATAAGGAGCCTAGATTGATTGGGTTTGATTGAAGTCTCTTTCGAATTTTGGTGCGTGCACTAATTCTCCTGGGGTGGGAAGGACTCGACACTATCGAGTATGGGTTAACTTGACTTTGGTAGTGTTCTAGTAAGTATGGGTTGATCCATTGCAAATCCTCTTGAGTGACCATGAGTCTTCAGATTCTGGTCGACCTTGCCAATGAACCAAATAGCATTGATGTCCTTTGTTCTGGGTAGTAATAGCTTGGTCATCTAGAATACGCTCAATCCTATCTTACTATTTTGGTAATGTAGCTAGTGGACACTCAGGGATAGGTTCACTCTTAAAAATAGAATCAGGTCCAAAAGGCTTACTAGGTATCATTGCTGGCTTCTTATACTCTACTAGGTATGAGATATTGAAAGTTGAACTGATACCATAATCAGATGATAACTCAAGCACATAGGCATTAGGTCCAATTTTCTTTATTATTTTGAAAGGACCTGCACTACGGGTATGTAACTTTTTCATGATTTCGGGTGGAAACCATTCAGGTCTAAGCCTAATCATCACATAATCTCCTTCAATAAACTCTTTGACTCTCTTATGAGAATTATCCATATGCTTGTAAGTTTTATTGCTCAATTTAATTTTCTTACTGATCTCTTCATGCAAATCTCTAACTTGCTGTGCATATGACTTTGCAGATTCAGAAACTCATGCATGTATGGGTAAAGGGATAAGGTCTATGGGCTTTTTTGGTTTGTATCCATGGACAATCTCAAATGGGTTTTTTTCAGTGGACCTATTGACTGAGCTATTGTAGGCAAATTCAGCACGTGGTAGCAAAAGGTCCCAATTTCCAGTACTCTCACCAACTAGACATCTTAACAGGTTTTTAAGACTCCTATTCATAACTTCTGTTTGGCCATCTGTTTGTGGGTGGTAGGTGGTAGAAAACTTCAATTTGGTTCCTAACATGTGCCATAAGGTTTTCCAAAAATAGCTAGTGAATCGGATATCCCTATCAGACATAATGGTTTTGGGCAAACCATGTAACCTAACCACTTTATTTAAGAATAGCTTAGCCACTTTTGAAGCATCAAAAGTTAAGGAACAAGGTAAGAAGTGTACCATCTTGGAAAAGCGATCGACCACAACATAGATAGAGTCGTGTCTTCGCATGGTCTTTGGTAACCCTAACACAAAATTCATACTAAGGTCTTGCCATGGACAATCAGATACTGGCAAAGGGATGTATAGGCCGGTGTTTTGTTTTTGCTATTTGGCAACAGCACATATTTGATACTGGGCCACTACTTGGGTCATATTTCGCTTGAGGCTAGGTCAAAAAAATAGGTCTTCAACTACTCGAATGGTTTTGTTCCTACCAAAATGGCGAGCTAAACCCCCTACATGGATTTCCCAAATTAAAGATTCTTGGATGGAAGTTTGAGGGATGCATTACCTATTTCCTTTGAAAAGGAATCCATCTGAAAGGTATAGTCACTATACAAACTAGATGGTCCTTGGCGAATAGATTGAAAAATCTTGCTAAAGTCAGGATAATTTTCATATTCTTCTTTCAACTTGTCAATCCTATGACTTCGGTTCTTACAGAGGTCAAGAGTATGGAATGATGACTAAGCGCATCGGCAACTTGGTTTTCAATACCAACACGGTGTTTCAAAATAAAGGTATAAGCCTGGATATACTCTACTCACTTTTTGTGCCTAGGGTTCAACTTTTTTTTGAGAATTAAAGAACCGGAGCACCTCGTGGTCTGAATATAAAACGAACTCCTATGGTAGTAGATAGTGTCTCTAATATCTTAAGGCTTGAACTATCATGTATAATTCCTTATCATAAGTTGAATATCTTAACTTCGCTTCATTTAGTTTTTCACTAAAAGAAGCTACAGGATGATTCTCCTTACTCAAAATTCCTCCAATTCCAACTCTGGAGGCATCACAACAACCTCAAAAACCTTTGAAAAGTTAGGTAGCCTCAAAATTGGTGCTTGGGTATTTTCTCTTTGATCTCAAGGAAGGCTCTATTGGCATTCTTAGTCCATTCAAAAGTTTCCTTCCTAATACAGTCTGTGATAGGTGCAACAATCGTACTGAAACCTCGAATGAATCTCCTATAGAAGGTGGCAAGGCCATGGAAGCTACGTACATCATGTATGCTTTTGGGTACAGGCCACTCAACTATGGACTTATTCTTTTCTAGGTCGGCAGACACTCCTTTGGGGGTAACGATAAAACCTAGAAAAATGACTCTAGGGGTCAGGAAGCTGCATTTCTTAAGATTGGCATAGAGGCTATCCTTTCTAAGAGCTTGGCATACTTGTTGAAGATGGCTCGGGTGGTCTTCCTTAGTCCTACTATAGATTAGGATGTCATTAAAATAAACTACGACAAACTTTCTGATGAACAATCTTAGGACTTGGGTCATGATCCTCCTGAAAGTACTAGGGGCATTAGAAAGGCCAAAAGGCATCACTATCCATTCATAAAGGCTATCCTTAGTCTTGAAAGCTGTCTTCCACTCGTCCCCAGGCCTAATCCTAACTTGGTGATAGCCACTCTTAAGGTCAATCTTAGAAAAAATAGTGGATCCGGCCATCATGTCTAACATATCATCAAGATGGAGAATAGGGAATGATACTTGATCATTATCTTATTGATGGCATAACTATCTACACACATTCTCCAAGTGTCATTCTTTTTAGGGGTCAAAAGGGTAGGTACTATACAAGGGCTCAGGCTTTCCTTAATGAATCCCTTTTGGAGGAGATCTCCAACTTGCTTTTGTAACTTTGAGTGTGTAGTGGGATTCTTCCTATAATGTGGAAGGTTTGGTAAGATGGCTCCTGGGACTAAGTCTATGGCATGTTGAATGTTCCTTAATGGTGGGAGGTGATCAGGAAGATCTTCTGAAAACACATCTTGAAATTTTTTTAAAAATTCTACTATTTCTTAGGGTTGCTACTTCTGGGATTGATCTTGGAGTTCCTTGGTGGACGATAACCAAATTGGTGAACCCTCATTAATCTCTCATTCTAAATCCTTAGCACTGATCAAATTTAATCCTTGTTTCTTTTCCTTCAGATTACCAGACCCTCTTTTGGTGTTGTCCTTAGGTGGTGTCGAGTTTATGACAATTTTCTTTCCATGATGGTTAAACAAACAGGAGTTGGAACGACCATATAGGATAGCATCATGATCATACAACCAAGGTTGGCCTAGAATAATACTGCTAACCCCTATAGGAAGAACGTCACACCAAACTTTCTCTTGATAAGATTGGATTTGGACTGTAACTTGGCATCTTAACTTAATGGGAATGGAGGTTGAATCAATCCAATATACCTTATAAAGATTGAGATGGGGAACAATAGGCAATCCTAAATTTTTGACAGCATTAATAGAAATGGCATTAACACAGCTCCCATTATCTATGATAATTATGCAAACCTTCTCTCCTAATTTGATAAAAGTTTGTAGGATGTTGGTCCTATGCCAATCTTCATGTTCCTGAGTTTGAGTCAGAATACATTTATGACTTCCATTAGCTCAAATAAATCTATAATTTCATCATCTCCCTCATACTCATCTACTAAGTTTGATCCTGCTTCGTACACTTCTTTCTCGAATTCTTCTTCAGGTTCAGGAGCTCCTTCCTCTAATTGTCCTATGTGTAGGGCTCGAGTAGGGCACTGACTAGCATAGTGGCCAACTTTATGGTGAAGCAATGCATATTTTGATGATTATCCCTTTGAACTTTAGGGGCCTTACCCCTGTCATCCTTGCGACCTAATAGGGTAGTAGGAGTGGGTCGGGTTGAAGGAACTTGACTAGAACTTGACTTATATCCAGGGATACTAATCCTACTGGGTTCAGGTTGACGGATCATGGGTCCCCTCTGAAATCTTTCACAATCCCTAACAACTTGATAAGCTTGTTCTAGGTCATGGACTTCTCTCAAGAATAATTTTCTCTGAGTTTTTTTCTTGAAGGCCTGCTCGAAACCTAGATAGGGTGACAGCCTCAGACTCAACCAAGCTATATCTCATGACAAATTCATCAAACTTAGTAATGTACTCAGATACGGTTCTGTTACCTTGGCTCAATCTCTGCCATTGATCTAAAAGCCTCTGCTCATAGGATAAGGATAAGTACTTCTCCCTAAGTTTGATCTTCATGGCCCTCCATGTGACTATGGGCATGTCTCCTCTTTGATGACAAATATGCTCAACATTTCTCCAATACAACCTAGCTTGTCGAACTAACCTAAGTTTAGCAGATTTGAACTTCCTCTCTTTTGACATCTCATACCACTCAAAGTATTGATCCATGTCACTCTCCCAATCAACATACACCTTAGGGTCTATATTTTTATCAAAAGTGGGTGCATTGAGATGTATGTTCCTAAGGACTCTTTCCTCCAAATCAGTAAAATCTTGGTGTGGGCATCTAGGGTTATGTTCAGGAGTGGGATCATGGCAATGGGTTCTTGGACCAAGGGGAGTTGGTCTAGGTGATTCAGGTTTAGTATGGGTCATACGGGTCTCTTCAAGGATCCCGATTCACTTCTTCATTTGGTCAAACCTGTTGTTTAGTTGTTTGAATTGCTCAGCCATGGTTCTCATCAAAGTTTCAAGATTGGGATCCATGGTGAGACTTGGTTGAGTTTGGGAATGTTGGTATGGGGTTCCTGATCTAATGGTCATGCAATACAAATCCTAGTCTCTAGGGCTCCTAGACCTAGAGTTCAAGATAACATGAATTGCCAAAGCACCAATCAAAACTACAGTCATCCTTTCAACTAGCTAGGTAAGAGGTGAGATTATGGAAGGTTCCCCTCGCTTTCACGAGGTCCTAATTAAAAATCACAGATCCACTTAAGGCGTTTGCCGTTGGATCTCTAGCTTTAGACACCAATATCTAGGAGTAAATATAGAATTAACCAATACTAAGTCTTAACATGAAACATGAGCTTGACTTGTTGATGTCCCTAGTTTAGGTTCTTACTCAGTTTTAGATTAGGCTTAGGTCAATGAAATTTGTGGTTGGTTATTTTTGGGCCAAGGAAAGGTAATGAAATCCTCCCCTTATCTTATGATAGGATTGCCCTTAAGTGTTTTAGAATGAATGTACAATCAAGAATCTAACTAATCAATAGAATGAAAAGACTTAGATAGACTTTCATTTCAAAATTAAAATTTCTAAATTTGAAATCTTCAAATTCAAATTTTAAATTTAATTTTTCAAATTTTAGATTTCAAATTTCAAAATTCAAAATTTAAATATTAAATATTAAATTTTAAGATTATGGTTCGGAGAATTCAAATTTAAATTGTACCAAAAATTTAGAACTTAGGTTGTGCTAGAGGAGAAAACATACAATGTAGCATTCATTAATTCTAATCTTGGGATCTCATGTCTGACCTTGGCTCATTACTCTCATGGGTCATAAGTATACTTTCGTGTACTCGCTCAAGAGGTATGATTCCTTCGATTAGAGAGTAAATTAGGAAAACAAATAAAATTTTTTTTCTAAAAATTCAAATATGAAATCTATGAAAAAAGATTCTAGGTCTGGTTTGATCTGGAAAGGTTACCTAGAAAATGCATTTTAAACTAAGATCTGAAAAGCTATGAGATGAGCTTTCAAGTCTAGTCCTTAGATGATGCAGGAATTTTTAGCAACTAGCATATCTTGTCCTAATTAACCATGCTTTGATACCAAAAATGATGCGGGATGAAAATGGGTTTTAAAATTAAAGAACTTATAAGCCTAAAGAGAACAATGAATCTACCACATTTTAGCAAGTTTCTTTCATAAGAGAGCAAATGAGCTTAATGAAACAGACTACTAGAAGTTGTTACCCATAGTGGAGGTTCATTCATTCGAAAGTAAATGGATCTAATGGCTGAGAAACCATTCTAATTAGGATAATTACCTTCAAGAAATCAGACCTAAGAGTTTAGGAGGAAATTATCTTACCAACAATGAAGTGTCAACTTTGTAGGTAGCTCAAACTTCAACACTTAAAGGACTAGCGACTGGATGAGAAGACTACACTCCCTTGATTGAAGACATTTAACGTAGTTGATTCCAAGGCAAGGTAGACTCCATCCTCAACTCATGGCCATGGAGGGATTCCTGCAATAGAGAACATCAGTGGGCATGGAAGGAAAGAGACGAGAGAAAAATGATTGAAGAAGGGGAAGAGAAGGATAGTTGGTGATTTCTTGGAGCTTGGATGAACCGGTTGGGCCTCACACCTCTCCCTCACAGAGTGACAAAGCAACAAGGCAATGGAAGAAAAGAAAGCTTTTTTTTTTCATTCATTCAATGGCTTGATTACAAGAGGGTTAGGGAGTATTTATTAACTTCCCTAGCCCTTTGAAATTTGAATTGCATGCATGAAAAAGTGGAGTAATAAGTGGGGCGTCCCAACTTGAATTCAAATACAATTTCTATATGCTTTGGGCATACAAATGGAGCTGATATGGCATGGGAGTAAGGTGGCATTCTATCTTGGCATGGAGGGTGAGGTGGCATTCCATCTTGGCATGGAGGTTGAGGTGTTTTGCTCCATCCAATTTTGATACTTCTTTACCTGGGTTTAGGCATCATTCCATGCTTTCATCCAATGGTCTTGATCTTGCCTTGACTAATTTGAACACAACTTGACCAATTACAAGACTAAATTGAACCCCACTTACCTCTTATGACAAATTACAGGACTTTTGCTAAAATTAAAATTGACTTGACTCTAATTACAGGACTCATGTTGAAATTTTTAAGCTGAAATTAACTTGACCCTACAAGACTCAGCTGAAATTAAAAGTTAAAACTGAAATGGCTTATTCACTGGTAATCCATAAGGAGCCTAGATTGATTGGGTTTGATTGAAGTCTCTTTCGAATTTTGGGGCCCGCACCAATGGTCACATCGATTAGTTCAGGAATTAGCTCCTAGGCGACAAGTAGTATTTAAACCTATGGGGTCATACACATTGGAAGTTTTTGATTGATCATGATGGCTAATTAATGATTAAGAATCATTTAGTGATAAAATTATAAATATGATTAACAATTAACCCTATATAAATATTATAAATTAATAATTAATTAATTAATAATTATAGAAGGATTAATTAGTAATTAGATTTCTAATTGGTTCAATTTGATTGAGCAAGGAGGTTTAGGTCATGTTTAATTAAATTTGGTTCAATTAGATTTTATCCGATTAGGTTATATAATGATCTAATCACTAAGGGATTTTTAATTTTGGTTTGATCCTAACTTAGACTTAGTTAATTCTTGATATAATTAGGATTTAATTAAGTTAATTCAAATCTAATTGGATTAGGCTCAATTAATTAGTTGGGCATAACTAAATTTAGTTTAATTTTAACTAATTTTGTCTAAGTCAAATTAAGAAACCCCACCTAGCACCCACATCTTTCTTCTCGACTTGAGGTGCCGGGCTTCAGGAGTCCTTAGAACTATTTCAATTCGATAAAGGAGGATTTATTGAGTAGTTCTTAAACATATTTTCATTTGGTCACAAATATGTTTAAGAATTACTTGATAAATCTTTCTTTATCAAATTGAAGTAAATGATATGTTGTTACTTAGAACGATAACGTTTATTAAGCCTAGGTCATTGTATATCATATGCGATGGTTGTCCTCATAACCAAGAAGTATGGAGACACTGGTATTGTATGCAAGTAAGTATAGGAGTACACTACATTGAATATGACCAACTCTGTAGAGTACTCTGCTATTGAGACTATCTCTTAGAAGGATATGGGTATAAGTATCCCTTCTTACCATGGTAACTTACGAGCACCTCATTGTACTTAGGTGTCAAATTACTTGGATTTTTAATCCAGTGACTGAAAGTTACTAGGTATAGTCAAGTACTTGTTAAGTCAGTGTATGAGTCAAGATGAAATTGACTACTCCAAGATGTTAGACAAAATGCTCTGCTATATTTCAATTTAGCAAGACCTTTGCCAGGGCAATCCTTGTGAGGAGTCACAGGATTTATTAGGTTGAGACATATCTAGCTGCACAATTTAAGAGTTGGTAATTAACTTTGAAATCATCCTGAATTTTAGGTCTAAGGGATGAACTATATGGTAACCATATGCCTGGGTTCTTGAATGTTGCTTTGCAATTATTTGACCTATCTGGATGTCGGGCACTATTCCTAGATGATCGCATCAATTAGTTTAAGAATTGGTTCCTAGGCTACCAACTTAGTATTCGAACCTATGGGGTTACACACATTAGAAGTTTCTAACCAATCATAATGGCTGATTAATGATTAAGAATCATTTAGTGACAAAATTATAAATATGATTAACAATTAACCCTATATAAATATTATAAATTAATAATTAATTAATTAGTATGATTAATAATTAACCCTATATAAATATTATAAATTAATAATTAATTAATTAGTAATTAATTATATGAGAATTAATTAGTAATTAGATTGCTAATTGGCTCAATTTGATTAAGCAAAGAGATTCAGGTCGAGTCTAATTAAATTTAGTTCAATTAGATTTCACCAGATTAAGTTATATGATGACCTAATTGCTAAAAAAATTTTAATTTTGGTTTGATCCTGACTTTGATTTAATTAATTCCTGATATGATTAGGATTTAATTAAATTAATTTAGATCCAATTGGATTAGATTCAGTTAATTAGTTTAGTGTAACTAAATTTGGTTTTATTTTAACTAATTTTGACCAAGTTAAATTAAGAAACCCCATCTAGCACCCATATCTTTCTTCCTATTTTTTCTCTCGCAACCTTGGGATTTGACCTTATCCTAATCTAACTCTAACTCCCCTAATCCTTATTAACTTCACCATGCTATTTTTGTTAAAATTCCATGGGATTGTGCGATAATAAGAAGGCCTCAATTATTGTGGAACATATGTAAAATATTGTGAAAATATTTGAGAGGGGATGTGAAATCCTATTTGGGCATGAGGCTTATTTCTTGGATGCTAGGATTTGAAGGGGAGAGAGAAGAAAAAAAATTAGAAGAAAAGGATTTCTTGATTTTATTTTCTTCCTCAATCTTCTGCATCTCTTGATCCTCTTCTTGGGTTTCTTGGAAGGTTCAAGAAGATCCAAGAAATAATTTTATTTCAACCATCTAGTGGCCTTCGCACGGATCTAGTAGTCTGAGGAGGTTGATTGTATCAGAGCTTCGTATGGACAATTCGTAGAGGTTGGATACCCTGTATAGCTATGTAGCAACGTGGAGGGCCCTTACCATGTGCCATCGACAGAGGTGATCATCGATTCATGATCAGGTATGGGATTTGATCTCATAGTCTTAGTAAATATGATCTACAGCATGCATCCATTAGATCGATGCATGCTAATTTTATTTTCTATGTTGCATATCATGTTATGATCCTTATATGATTTTTTAGATTTGATATATATATATGATTTTCTATTTAAAAAAGTTTTAAAATAGATTTACTTCTACTGTAAATTATAAAAAAAAATCATGCATGAAATCCTAGTTATTTTTCCAACAAGAGGTGCATGCCCACCAAATTCTTGCATGCACACCAACCACTATCGGTCTTGCCCTGGCCACCCATTCATGCATGGTCCTGGTAAAGTAGTCATTAATGCTTGCTGCTTGAGGAATGCCTTACCATAGGGACGTGCCGTGCTTGCCACCACTCCCTACCTCACCTACAATATCATGATCTCCAAGTCATTAATGTTTGTCGCCTGAGAAATGCCCTGCCACAGGGATGTGCCATGCCGACCACCACTCCCTGCCTTACCTACCATGTCATGATCTTCCATTTCGAGCATGCCTACAATAGCCAGAACATGCCATCCATCATCCCCTATTCTTAAGCATCAGGTACATGCCTATAATTTGGTTCCCAGAAACCCTCCATGTAAGTCAAAGAAGGGCACAGTAAGGACACATGGAGGAGAACAAGGGGAGAGAATAGAGATAGGACTGAGGCCTACACTTTTCAAAATCTATCTCTTTCTACCAAAAAGGAACCATCTTCTTGCTCTCATCTATGAATGCACACCTAAAGCTCCCTGAATTGAGTCTTTCATATCTTGCCACTTGAGTAAGATCCTTGCAGGCCATTCCATGCACTCCCCATTGCTCATAGGGTGTTGGACCCCGTGACTTCACTCATCTATATACCAATCCCAGGGAAGTGCGACTTACATGTATTGAGACCCCTTCTCCTGTAGATTTTGTGTTGCCTAGGTGGCTTATCCAAAAGGGGGGTGAATTGGGTATTTAAAAAATTATTGCAAGTATGTGCTCCTTTTTAAGTTCTTAGTGTGGTAAGTGCTGTGAATTAAGTTAACTATTGTGGAAGCAAGTAAGAATAAGAAATATAATACAAACATAGCAAATTTTATAGTGGTTCGGAGCTTCCTGGCTCCTACATTGACTACTCAAGATACCACTTGGGATTTCCACTATATTCACCCTCGAAATATAGCCGAATTGTTTTTACGGGCTTACAATCCAAAACCCAAACTTGGTTTTATCCCGGGCTAACCAAATTTCAATACAAAGTTAGTTTTGAATGGGATCACTAACAACCCACTACACTTGGTTTTTGAGGCTCACCAATAATCTATCAAACTCCAAGTTATAGCCCCTTGCTATACTTGGAACAACTCAAAAGATGAGTTGAAGAATAAAGCAACAATATGACAAATCAAAGTTGTCGGATGGTTGCAGTTGTAGCACTTGAGAAGCCCTTTTGATTGTACTTTGAATCCTCTTCAAGGCTTCTTAACTTCTTCAATAAATGCCTCAAGATACTGATAAGAGTTGGTGAAGTCTTGAGAGCTTGCTTTGAATGCTCTCTAGTGTAAACTTTTAAATGTTCAATGAATGCTCTTCAATCTCACATTAACTTCTCATATATATCTTCAAATGTGATTCAAATCCCTTAAATATATTCCCTTTAACTGATTTCAGATGGTTATAGCTGTTGTAGACTGTTGGGATTCGAAATATAGCCATTAGAGACTGTTTTGGATTCAAAATAAGAGTTCTAGAACTAGCCATTACTAACATGAAACAGTCACTCGAGTCGTCTTGGATAGCTCGAGTCGGCTCGGATCCTCAGGTAGGTCAAAATAACACTTTGGTTGAGTTGGCTCTTCTCCTTCGAGTCAGCTCGCCTGGCAGGTTCTTTAGAACTGAGATTTGTAGTACTCTGGATGAGTCGACTCTTCAATACTCGAGTCGGCTCAGATGTCTGTCTGAGAAAACTGCACTCTGGACGAGTCAGCTTGGATCTCCTTGAGCAAGCTCAAATTCTTAGAACTTTAGGATTAAACTTTGCCCGAGTCAGCTCGAATGTCTGTGTGCCAAAAAATAAGGTGTCGTGCTAGACTTTGAGTCATCTCTCCCTCTTTGAGTCGACTCTTGTGACTTAGGTCCAAAACTTGTCAAATTTGTCTAGACTTCTTCCAGTGATTTTCAAACAACTCAAAACCTTTCCAACTCATTCAAAGAATGAACTTGAGACAATTAAACTGGAAACATACATAGAAGTAGCCCTCTTAAATGAGTATATAATTAATTTTACTTGGGGGCTCTTCTTTACATAGAGTTTTAACAAAAATTAACTTTACATACTACAATGTTGTAGGAAGGAAGGTTGTTCAATGAAATCAACCTACAAAAAACTTGAGAACACTTGAAAGATAGTCAGTAATCAAATACATGCTCCAATGTTTGGTTATCATCAAAATCATTCAGGGGTCAACATTTTGTTTCATCCCTCTCTCACCCTCTCCTTTGCTTCTTCTTCAACTCCTCTCCCACTCCTACTCTAAAATCAGAAGGAACTCTAAGCCTTCTCGTTTGCCTCTACAAGAGACTGACTTTAGGTATTGGAAGGTCCACCACTAGGAACCCATCTTTGGTGTGTCGGATTTTTTAGTCTTCTCTATCTTGCAGGATCAACTCCTAGTTAGGGCTGAAAATGGGCCAGCCCAAAAGCCCATTATCTGGAACTGGACTGGGCCAGCTTAATAAACTTAGGCCGGTCTGAAATCGGTTTAGGCTTCAGACCAAATTTTAAGCATATTGGACTAGTCTTAGGGCTATAAAATAGAGTCTGTTTAATTTTTGGACCAAAGGAATGCCCGGATTCGGTCCAGAATTTTTTAAAATATAGTCTTTGGGCCGGCCCATTTCCTGCCCTACTCCTAATGATAGGACCTTGTGAGACCCGGCTCTACACCACTAGTAGCTACTCCTACTCCAGCCACTATCTGAGACAAGCCTAAGTCAGCACCAGCTCTACAAGATCCATAACAGTAATGACTTTCTTCTTGAATGCTTGAGAAAAGCTTGATTAAATACTTGATGAAGATTCTTTGGCTAGTAGGTCAAATAATCAATACTTTTAAGCTCTCTTCAATTTAATTGAGTGGTTGGAAGATTGAATTGAATGTTCTTTTAAGTGTTCATCTTTCTTTTTTTTAGATTTTTACTCTTTTTTTTGGCCAAGATATGGTTTTCCAATTGAATTTGATTCTTAAATATATTCAAAATTGACTTGAAAGAGTAATAAGGCCATTATATATCTCAAACTAGTTGTTCCTTGTTGTTCGAGGATTTTCCATGAAATTAGCCTTAATGTTGTTAGAATGCGGAGGAGTTGACTTTTAATTTTCAAGAGCTGACTCGACTTTTTCAGGAGTTGGCTCAATTTTTCAAGGATCAACTCATAATCCACAATATCTTAGTTGTCAAAAAACTAGGATAGGGTTTCATACATAATTTTTTTAAAAAAAATAGTGAAAGTAAATAAGATTAAAAATAATTTAGATCTCTAAATTATGTATTAGAATAACCCTAAAAACCTACCCTATAGGATTATTGCAGGATATGAATAGATTATACATATTGAAAATAAAATCAGCATGCATTGATCTAAATGATGCACGCTATAGATATAATCTATAACCATAAATAGAATCGAATCCCATATCTCATCATGGGTCGATAAATACCACTACTGATGGAGCATGGTAGGAGATCTAGACATCATCTCAAAGCCACACAGCATGTCCGACCTTTATAAAAAGTCTACATGAAGCCCTGAGAAATCACCTTTCTTAGAGTGTTAGCTCCATGTGAAAGCTATGGATGGCTAATCTAAATTTTTTCTTTGAATTTTTTTTGATTCCTCCAAGAAAATAAGAAGATGGAGGATGAGAAGTGATGTGGCATGATCGCTGAAGTGGAATCTGTGTTGGACCTAGCTGGTAGCCACACTGGCAGAGGGTGTTGCCTGGATGCGGTGGTGGGATGAAGCCCCCGGCCTTGTCAACTCCCATCCGAGGTCGAGCTCCTAGCCGAGGTTGTGGTCCCACCTTCCGAGGTCAAGCCCTTAGCTATTGTCAGCTCCCATCCGAGGTTGAGCTCCTGGTCGAGGTCGTGCTCCCACCTTTAAAGGTCGAGCCCCCAGACATTGTCAGCCCCCATCTGAGGTTGAGCTCCCGGTCGAGGTCGTGCTCCCACCTTCCGAGGTTGAGCCCTCGATCGTTGTCAGATTCCATCCGAGATCAGGCTCCTAGCTGAGGTCATGCTCCCATTTTCCAAGTCAAGGTTTTCACCTAGGATCAAAAGGCATCATCAACCACCAGAGGATTATCCAGGAGAAAGGGAGAGAGGACCAGAAGGAATTCAAGCTATGGCATAGAGGCTCTAGGCTACCTACGGCCCCTAGAAGGTGGCACGTGTTCTGGGGTCAAGCTCTTGAGATAAAGCTCCCCTTGCTGAGGTCGAGCCACCTTTCAAAGTCATGCTCCCACCTTCTGGGGTTGAGCTCCCGAGATAGAGCTCCCCCTTGTCGAGGTCAAGCCATCTTTCAAAGTCGTACTCCCGCTTTCCAAGCTCGAGCTCTTGAGATAGAGCTTCTTTCTTTTCGAGGTCACGTTCCTGCCTTCCAGAGTCGAGCTCCCATTTTCCAAGACAAGGTTCCCACCTAGAACCAAGAGGCATCATCAACCACCAGAGGATCAACTAAGAGTAAGGAAGAGAGGACCAGAAGGAATTCAAGCTATGGCATGGAGGCTCCAGGCTACCTATGGCTACTAGAGGGTGGCGCGTGTTTCATCGAAGGTTCCAGGCTCTACAACACACCACCTACATGCTCTGCACGATGCATGCTCTACCAGGTTCCAAGCCATGCAGCATGCTACCTGTGCCCCTTGCCATGCAACCGGGGCTCCAGTTCTTGCAACATGCCACCTGTATCCCCTCCAAGAGGAGTATCTTATTAAGGCCCCAGGCCCTGCAACATATCGATGGTCCCTCTTTGAATAGAAATGCTCCACCATCACTCAGGGCTCAGCGGCACAGTGCCCGTACCTCCCATGGAAAATTGTTCCACCTGAGGGATAAGACTTGAATTACGTCGATGAACACCTCCAATAGAAAGATCTCTATTCAAGGACTAGTCCGATAGGAAGGAGGCCACTAATAGAAGAAAAACCCATCAAAAGAGGGACAGGGAAAGCGATGTCCCGATGAAGCCCCGGACCCGATCTAGGCTAATTATCCCATATAAAATGGAAGAAGGGACCTCCAGCAAAAGGGAAGAGTGATAGATCACAATATTGTCATTAAGACACCGAGGCTATCAGTTTAAATTAATCGACTTTGAGTAAATTAAAAATAAGTAGATAGCAGCAAGTCGGGTCAAATCCATGGAGAAGGTAGTGCTTGGAACAATTTTGAAATCTTTGATTTTTATAAAATAAAAAAAAATATTTTGAAGTTGGGATAAAAAGAAATTAAAAGTATAATAGAAAAATAAAACTAGGGTATGGTTGATCTGTTAATCAGATCTTAGCATCTACTTACAATAAAATTAAAAACATAAATTTAAAGTGCAGAAAAATAAATATTACATTAAAAGAATTCAATTACAAGAAATTAAAAATAACTAAATAAACTAAAAAATTGGAACAAAAATTAGAAGTAAATTGGCGCAGCCTCATTGGAAAGATGGTCGGTGAACTTTCTTCTTCCTTTATACTCCTTGGAGCGAACTGGTTTCCTCTGCTTCTTCCTCCTTGGATCTTTATCTTAGAGATGGAGTAGGCTTGAAGATGGTGTAGGGGATAGAACTCTCCTCTAAGAAATCTCACTCTTAGAGGCTAACCCGCAATCCAAAGTTAAACCCTCTACCCTGTACCATACGCTCTCTCCAGGATGCTCTTTTTTGTATCCTAGGGGTCCTTTAAATACAGCTCATCTAAAGCTTCATCTTGATCAAATTTGGACTCAATCAGGCTCCAGATTGGCTGAATATCATAGGAAGAAATTTGGGTCATCCCATGTGTATCGTGATGGATGGTCGACGCTCTTCTTCCTTCTCTAGCTGAGGGAGTCCGATCCGGACTTCACTGGATCTCTGAATCCCGGAGTTTGTGGGACTCCTACTTGGACTGGAACTCCTCTCCATGGGCGGTGAGAGCAACAGCAAGCGATGGTGCATGGGCAGACGGTGGTGGAGGAGATGGCCGGTGGCTCGGCGAACTAAGGAAGATGGGAAGAGATGGTGAAACAGGGAAGAGGGTGGCCAGCTACAATGGGATGGACACCGGTGGTGGTGGACTGAACTAAGAGAGGGCCGGGATGGGGTGGTTCTCCGACTGGCGGGTAGTCGCTGGATGGTGGAAGAGGAGGTCGACGGTGGAGAGATCTTGGAATAGGAGAGGAGTGGTTGGACGGTGGCTACGGGCGACAGACAGTGGTATCAGTGTAAGGAAACATTATGTAGGCAATAGTGATGCAACTTTAAAATTTTTTAACCTTGCATCATAGTGGAAAACTAGATTAATCATATTAATTAACATATAATATTAGAACATTTCTAATATAGGCCTACAAACAAGATCATGTATGAATATTAACATGTAAATGAAAAATAATACAAGCACATAAAGTTGTGCATCACATAGAATTATTCTATGTTCAATGCACATACCAAAAAATACTTCTTTAAAAAACTCACCAAGAGCCTTATCTTTAATCTGATGCAATACTTGCCGGGTTGAGGAAAAGCTCACAAGGAAGACAATTGCTCTAGAAGCCGCACACGTATCCGGCCTCTACAAGTAATGCACACCGGAGTTCTTCCTTGACCTTCTTCCTTTGAAGTGCTAGCTTCGTCGGAACAAATTGGCTTATGGACTCTTCTTCTTCTTCTTCGGGATGCTCCAGGAGATGAAGAAGCATTATGGAGGATGTAGGAAGTGCACTCAAGAACCCTTCCCTAGATACTCTTTCCAAGCCTAGAACACTAGGCAGCACACACCCAAACTCAAACCTTTCTTCCTCACACAAAGGTTTCAAGCTTTCTTCTTTTATTTTTTTTTCTCCTTTTTAAAGACTTTCTAGCAAATAAACTTCAAAAATCACTCACCTTCACGTCCTCATTAAGCCCCCATATGTAGGTAAGTGGGGGGAGAAGAAAAAGGGAGAGTTTCATAAATTATGGGGGGGTTATAAGACATTCAAGCCCATGGGAGTTACATCCTTTTAAATTCAACCTAAATTCTGAATTTAAGATTTAAATCAAAATTTGAATTTATTATTCAAACTTAAATTTGAAATGGGATGCAATAATTTAGCCCAATCATATTGGACCTAACCCAAGCCCAAACTGAATCACATTCAGTTTGACCTAAACTAGATTGCTCAATCAAATTGAGTTAATCAAGCAATCACATTGGCACTAATCCTCCATATGATTACCAACATTTAGTAATTATAACCTTTATCACAATATTTGTAACATGATATGTCAATATTTGACAAATCATCAAATCCCTACAACTGAGTCGACTCATAACTCTAGTCAACTCCAAAATGCAGATGGACAATCAAATTATCCAAAGAGTCTAGAAACGATTCCCAATCATTCAATAGCCATTAGGTCAATCAAAAACCCCTATGGTGTGTGACCCCATAGGTTCGAATACTAAACCGGTAGTACTGGAACACTTCTAGTACCAGCCAAAGTTGCCATCTAGCAATGACACCCAGTATCTAGATAGGTCGAAGGTTATAGAGCAACTATCAAGAACCAAATGGATATAATAATCATATAATACATTCCTTTAACCCTCAATGCTCTGGATGACTTAGGGTTTAACTGCCCAATCCTAGAATAGTCCATCACAATATGTCTCAAACTCAAAATCCCTGTAACTGCTTATAAGGACTACCCTGGCCAAGGTTTTACTCAATTGAGACATAATGAGTCATTCACTCCAAACTCTTTTGGAGGGGTTAATCCCATCTTGATCCAACCACTGCTACACAAGTACTTGACTATACCCAGCAACCTTTCATCACCAGATTAGAAATCTGGGCAGTCCGGTACTTAAGCACAGTGAGTTGCTTGCAAGCTACCATGGCGATCTCAAGTCAGAGGAACACTTATATCCAAATCCTAATGCGAACTACTCTTTGGTAAAAAGAATGTTCTGCAGATGGGTCACATCCTGTGAAGTGTCATACACAACACCTGCATGCCATACCAGTATCTCTACACTCCTTGGTTAAGAGGACAACCAACGACTATGACATACAATGATACACACTTGATACACTATCATCCTATGACAATGTATCATTTGGTCGCAAACGAATTTAAGGACTAGATGATATATCCTCTCCATATCATATCAAAGTAGTCCTAAAGACTTCATCACACAAGAATTCATTACAGGAAGATGTAAAATATGATGAACAGCTAAAATAAATATTTTATTCAATATATTCATATACAATTACATTAATAGCTCAACTATCTACAAGCTAGATAATTGGCTTTGGGATACATTTTCTAACAACTCCAACTTGGACTAAAGCCAATTAGAACAGAATCGTATTTCCATCTTCCATTTATAATCATTGAACTCTTGAACTCCAACGACTTTAGTGAAGAGGTTGGCCAGATTCTCTTTCCATCGATCTTCATAAGTTCGATGTCACCTCGTTCCATGATCTCTCGTACAAGATGGTAGCGATGCAGAATGTGCTTGGTACACTGATGGGACTTTGGCTCTTTAGCTTGAGCAATGGCTCCATGCTATTACAATACACCAAAATAGGACCATTCAGAGAAGGTGCCACTCCCAGCTCGCCTAGGAACTTCTACAACTACACAGCCTCCTTTGCGACATTTGATGCTGCAATGTACTCTTCTTCGCTTACTAAGTCTGCCACTATATGCTGCTTGAAACTTTTTCAGCAAATAACTCCTCCATTCAAGGTAAACACAAATCCATATACACTCTTACTGTCATCTCTATTTGACTAAAAACTGGAATCAATATACCCCACAAGTTTTAAGTCAAGTTCTCATAAATTAGCCATTGGTCTATAGTATTTCATAAATACTTAAGGATAGTCTTTACTACCTTTCAATGTGCCTCACCTGGATCAGACTGGTATCTACTCACTACTCCTAGTAAGTAGCCACGTCTGGTCTAGTACATATCATGGCATACATGATAGAACTCACTGTCGAAGTATATGGAATCTTATGCATACACTCTCTCTCCTCAAGAGTTATCATACAATTCTTCTTGGAAAGAGTAATTCCATGGTCTATCAGGAGATAGCCTTTCTTGAAATTTTCTATGCTAACCGTTTCAACACAGTGTTTATGTACGTAGATTGAGACAATCCCAAAAGCTTCCTAGATCTATCTCTATAGATTTTCATACTTAGTATGTAGGAAGCTTCACCCAAGTCCTTCATAGAAAATTGAGATGACAACCAAATCTTTATTCCCTATAATGCAGGAATGTCATTCCTGATTAAGAGAATGTCATCCACATATAGAACATGAAATACAACTGCAGAATCATTAGCCCATTTATATATGTAGGGTTTTTTTCCATTCCTAACGAAGCCATACATCTTGATACATTTATCAAAACACATGTTTCAACTTCGAGATGCCTACTTCAGTCCATAAATGGACCTCTTCAGCTTGCACACCTTAGACTCATCTATGGATGTGAATCCTTCAGGTTGCATCATATATACATCCTCTTCCAGCTCACCATTTAGAAAAGCAGTTCGGACATCCATTTACCTGATTTCATAGTCTAGAAATGCTACCAAAGCAAGTATAATCCGAATGGACTTAAGCATTGCCACAGGAAAAAATGTCTCGTCATAGTCTATGCCATAATGTTGACGATATCCCTTGACAACTAGACAGGCTTTATAGGTCTCCACCTGCCCATCTACGCCCCTCTTCCTCTTAAAGATTCATTTGCATCCAATGAATTTTATCCCTTTAGGTGGATCAACATTACATTACATGGACTCCATTTTGGATTTCATGGCCTCAATCCATTTCTCAGAGTCAGACCTCTACATTGCATCCATATAGGTGATCGGATCTTCATTATTCTCATCGAGCTCAACAGGATCACCATCCCGGACCGGAAAACTGTAGTATCTATCCGACTGACATGGTACTCTACTGGATCTCTTTAATGATTGCATAATAGGCTCAGATCTTATCAAATCTGGTTCTATAGCGATCCTAGAATGTGTTGTTTCCTCTACTTGTTGAACTTCCCCAAGTTCAACCTCAGTAGCTCGAGTGCCTTCAATAAGGTACTCCCTTTCCAAAAAGGTAGCCCTGAGACTGACAAACACTCTATGTTCCTCAGGCAGATAGAAGAAATACCCTTTAGACTCCTTTGGACATCCAACAAAGAGGCTCCTGTCAGGCCTAGGTCCAAGTTTATCTGTTTGTAAATGATTGACATAAGCTGGACACCCCCTAATTCGAAGATGTGAAAGTGTTGGCTTACGCCTAGTCCATATCTCATATGGAGTTTTATCAATGGATTTACTAGGAACCCTATTCAGAAGATAACATGCTGACTCAAGAGCACATCCCCAAAAGGATATAGGTAGAGTGGCTAAGCCCATCATGGATCGGACCATATCTAATAGAGTATGATTCCTCCTTTTAGACAATGCATTTAACTGAGGTGTCCCTGGAGAAGTCCATTGAGAAAGAATCCCATTCTCCTCAAAAGAAGATAGAAACTCACCAGAAAGATACTCACCACCTCGATCTGATCGAAGGATTTTAATAAACTTTTCACTTTATTTTTCTACTTCATTACGATATCGTTTGAACATTTCAAACGACTCAGATTTATGTCTTATTAAGAAGACATAACCAAACCTAGATAGGTCATTTGTAAACGTAATGAAATAGTTATACCCACCCCTAGCACTAATATTCATTGGTCCATATAGATCAGTATGTACCAAACTAAGAATACCATAGCTCACTCACCTTTTTTAGTAAAAGGTGATTTGGTTATTTTACCAATAAGACAAGATTCACAAGTTGGCAATGATTCATAATCACTGATATTCAGGAGACCTTCTCTAACTAACTTGTTGATCCTGTTCTTGTTAATATGACCTAGCCTACAGTGCCAGAGATAAGCATCACTGACATTATCTATCCTAGGGTATTTGTAAGAAGTTGTCATTACTATAATAGGTCATGATAGTAAGTATATGCCAATACTCTAACATCCATCCATAAGTCTCACACCATTCACAATGATAGAAAAAACATCATTCTTTATTGAAAATTCATAATTTTCATTGGCCAACTAGCCTACAGAAATGACATTCATAAGAAAAGATGGACAGTAATGACAGTCATTTAAAATGACATTACAAGACTCGAAAACTAGCTTGATAACTCCCAATTCTAGGACTAGAACTTGACTTCCAATTTCCATGTTCAGGAACATCTCACCATCCTCGAATCTCCTACTAACTTGAAGCCCCTACAAAGAATTACAAATATGAATAGGACTTTCGATATCCAATATCCAATTAGTAGTATTACATATAGAGAAATTATAAGGCGTTATCATATAATTACCTTATGCAGCAGCAGCTTGTTGCTTTCTCTTCTTCGGCCTGTTCAGGTCAAGAGTAGCAAGGTAGGCAGGACAGTTCCTCCTCCAATGACCCTGCTTCTTGCAATAGAAGCACTCCGCCTTACTCTGATCAGTCTTCTTCCTTGTCTGGCTAGGCCTAGCACTTTGCACCTTCTTGGATTTATTCTTTTTCTTTTTCCTTTTTCCAAAGGGATGACGTCCTGCCTTACTGCCTCCCACTAGGTTCACCAATCCTTTATTAAGCTGATGATCTTTCTCATAGGTTTGTAGTAAACCCAACAAACCATGGTAGTTTACTACAGGCCAATTCAATATGTAGTGATTGAGAAAGTCCAAGTAGGAGGGAGGCAAGGAATTCAAATTCGCATCTTTCTCTAGCTGCTCATGCAAGAAAAATCTGAGCTTGCCCAAATGCTTAATTAACTCGATCATGTACAGTACATGATCTGTGACTGATACTCCATCATGCATCTGAGTACTAAAAATGACAGAGAAAATCCTGTACCACTTAACATCATCGTGTGCCAAAAGACTCCAACTTTTGAAGGATCTCCTATGGCTGGGCTTCCTCAAACCTGCGATTGAACGCATCGTTCATCGCCACCAACATAATACATCACTCCATAGTATGGTCAGAGAGCCACTTCTGATAAGCATCCCTTACTGTAGTACGAGCATTGGCAGCAGTTCCTCAGGTGCAGGATCCACTATCACATATAGGATCCTTTCATGCTCCAAAACTATTCTGAGTCTTCGATACCAGTTATCGAAGTTGGGACCCATAAGTTTGTTATTGTCAAGCAATGATCGGAGCAACAGACTGGTAGACATGATCTAAAAGGATAAAACCTAAAAATATTAGTGTATATGAATTATTAACATCCTAAAAACATGGACTTTAGTCTAAAGGTTTCTTCCATTATTTTATACAAATTGATAGCCTTTACACTCCAATCCAAAGAATAACGCTTACTCCTTAGTGGGTACTAGAATCCAATAGATTACACATGAGCCCAACTTTGGCCGGCCAACCCATGTGCATCTAAAGGTAGGTTCACAATCAATTACTTCTCGAAGCAATTTCTAGTAAATAATTTTTGTCCTAGGGTGCCAATCAATCAGCCTTTGGGCCTTCAATTGAAGGTCCTGGTTAGGTCCAACTATTAATATGACCGAATTCAATGTTTCTAACTAACGAATGATCAAGCTCGACTTTGGCCGGCTAACCTAACCACTTGTTAAGATAGTTGCACCGAGCTATCATATTATGAATGGCAATTTCACCATCCTGATGACCACCTGATCTTTGAATCTACCGATGATCACCCAACTAATGGGCTCATTACCATCCACTTAATGGGAGGCTAAGACTAGGTTATCCTATAACTTCATCTTTTAAAGGACCTAATAATTTAGAGGATTTAATTTATTGTGACACATTAAGAGAAGATATGGATGTAATCATGAAAACTCCCACTAGCTCATAGAGGGGCTCATGATCAATTAGTCCTTGGGCACCTAATAACCAGTCATGACTAATTAACCTTAGTTGACATGGGTTAACTCGAATCAACAAGTTATCCAATCCATTCCAGTTCACCACATTAGCCAGGTAAGTGAGATCAAGGGATGGGTTGCACCAAGTAAGCCTCTTGCCTTTGACACCAACCTTGAGTTGGCCAAGTAAGAGTTAGCCCCAAAGAACCAAGAAGCCAGACTTACCTTAGACACCAATTGGTTTACCATACTCAATTAGACCAACCTAAAGACTCGGGCTCACCACGAAGCCAAAAATCAAGTCCATTTAGATGTATGGACTGATCAAACTAATTAATTAGAGTGATCTATAAAGAAGAGACCTGATAAAATATTTGATTAGACTTATTCTCTATTTAATCCATTTCATCTAAACTTAGGTCTAACCCAATTAAGGACTGATTATAGCTAACCCAATTAACCCAAGGTTATGATAATGTCTCAAGATTTTTGAATCACATTCCTAAATCTTAAAAGGTTATTAGACAACTTAATTCATAATTAAGTTTATCAATTCTAATTGAAATATTTTCAATTAATCACTTCTTATTTGAAATAATTTCAAATATGTGAAATAATTTTACAAAACATTCAAAGATGTTCACAAAACTTTTCAGTGAATTTAGATCATATCATTGTATTAGATCATATCTAAACAAATTAAAGATCTAACATACAAGATTAAAACTATTTTAATCTACTAAACCTTTCACTTTTCTTTTTTATAAGATCATGACGTAAGCGGCACCCCTACATGCCATAAGAAATCCCTTTGAATGGAAAGAGAGGGCCTTTAAACCCTACTTCTCTCCTATGATTGGACAGCCATGGCGAATTTACTTTAATCCAAGTAGTTCCTATGTGAAAGGAAACTAATATTTTATATCTACATGTTAAATAATCATACAAATGAATCACGCTCTGATACCATTATAAGGAAACATTATGTAGGCAATAGTGATGCAACTTCAAAATTTTTTAACCTTGCATCGCAATGGAAAACTAGATTAATCATATTAATTAACATATAATATTAGAACATTTCTAATATAGTCCTACAAACAGGATCATGTATGAATTAACATGTAAATGAAAGACAATACAAGCACATAAAGTTGTACATCATATAGAATCATTCTATGTTCGATGCACAACCAAAGAATACTTCTTTAAAAAACTCACCAAGAGCCTTACCTTTAATTTGATGTGACACTCGCTGGGTTGAAGAAAAGCTCACCAAGGAAGATAATTGCTTTGGAAGCCGCACATGTGTCCAGCCTTTACAGGTAATCCACACCAAAGTTCTTCCTTGACCTTCTTCCTTTGAAGTGCTAGCTTCGCCGGAACAAATTGGCTTATAGACTCTTCTTCTTCTTCTTATTCTTTGGGATGCTCTAGGAGATAAAGAAGCACTATGGAGGATGTAGGAAGTGCACCTAAGAACCCTTCACAAGACACTCTTTTCAAGCATAGAACACTAGGCAGCACACACCCAAACCCAAACCTTTCTTCCCCACACAAAGGTTTCAAGCTTTCTTCTTTTTTTTTCATTTTTCTCTCCTTTTTAAAGACTTTCCATCAAATAAACTTCAGAAATAAATCAACTTCACATCCTCATTAAGCCCCCATATATAGGTAAGTGGGGGGAGAAGAAAAGGGGAGAGTTTCATAAGTTATGGGGGGGTTACAAAACATTCAAGCCCATGGGAGTTACATCCTTTTAAATTCAACCTAAATTTTGAATTTAAAACTTAAATCAAAATTTAAATTTATAATTCAAACTTAAATTTGAAATGGGATGCAATAATTCAGTCCAATCACATTGGACTTAACCCGAGCCCAAACCGAATCATATTCAATTTGACGTAAACTAGATTGCTCAATCAAATTGAGTTAATCAAGCAATCACATTGCCATTAACCCTCCAAATGATTACCAACATCTAGTAATTATAATCTTTATCACAATTAGGGTTGGAACTGGGCTGGCTCAAAGCCCATTGCCTGGAACTGGGCTAGGCCAGCTCAATAAACTTCAGGCCGGCCCAAAATCGATTTGGACTTCGGACCAAATTTTAAGCATATCGGGCTAGACTTCGGGTTGTAAAATAGAGTCCATTTAATTTTTGGGCCAAAGAGATGCCCTGATTTAGTCCGAAAATTTTTAAAATATGGTCCAAAACCTGATCCAGTTTTAAACTGGGCTGGCCCAATAGGCTTTGGGCCGGCCTGTTCCAACCCTAATCATAATATTTGTAACACGATGTGTCAACATTTGACAAATCATCAAATCCCTACAATTGAGTCGACTCATAACTCTAGTTGACTCCGAAATATAGACGGACAATCAAATTATCCAAAGAGTCCAAAAATAATTTCCAATCATTTAATAGCTATTAGGTCAATCAGAAACCCCTATAGTGTGTGATCCTATAGGTTCGAACTCTAAATCAGTAGTACTGGAACACTTCCAGTGCCAGCCAAAGTGGCCATCTAGCAATGACACTTGGCATCCAGATAGGTCGAAGGTTGTAGAGCAACTATCAAGAACCAAATGGATATGATAATTATATAATACATTCCTTTAACTCTCAATGCTTTGGATGACTTAGGGTTTAACTGCCCAACCTTAGAATAGTCCATCATAATATGTCTCAAACTCAAAATCCCTATAATTGCTTACAAAGACTACCCTGGCCAAGGTTTTACTCAATTGAGACATGAGTCATTTACTCCAAACTCTTTTGGAGGGGTTAATCTCATCTTGATCCAACCACTACTATATAAGTACTTGAATGTACCCAGCAATCTTTCATCACCGGATTAGAAATCCTGATAGTCCGGTACGTAAGCACAGTAAGTTGCTTGCAAGCTACCATGCAGATCTTAACTTAGAGGAACACTTATATCCATATCCTAATATGAACCACTCTTTGGCAGAAAGAATGTTCTACAGATTGGTCACATCCTGTGAAGTGTCATACATAACACCTGTATGCCATACCAGTGTCTTTACACTCCTTAGTTAAGAGGACAACCAACGACTATGACATACGATGACCTACACTTGATACACTATCATCCTGTGATAATATATCATTTGGTCGCGAATGAATTTAAGGACTAGATAATTTATCCTATTCATATCATATCAAAGTAGTCCTAAGGACTTCATCACACAAGAGTTCATTACAGGAAGATATAAAATATGATGAACAACTAGAATATATATATTTTTTAATATATTCATATACAATTATAATAATAGTTCAACAATCTACAAGCTAGATAATTGGCTTTGGAACACATTTCCCAACACTCAGGTCATGGGCGGTGGATATGGGTGGCAGAGTGTGGCTCCATGGCAGTGACATCGACGTCGGGTGGTGGAGATCAGGCTGAGAGGGGGCGAACTTGGTGGCCGGTGGTGGAGGGAAAAAGGACCATGATCGGATGGTGATCAGTGGCTTTTTCTGTGACGAGCGGATGACAGAAGGTCTCCTAGTGGCGAGGGGAATGGTGGGGGAAGGCTCCGGTGGCCGGGCGATGTGGAATAGTGACTATGGTCCACGAGTTTGGGTCGTGGACCAGCAGCAATGGCTGCTGGTGGACCGTTCTCCCATTTGAAGACCAAGCGACCAGTCCATGGTGGACCGACTACTTCAAAATCCATGCATTTATTGAATAAACTTAAAAATTCAATCCTGAGCCTATATGAACTTTTATTCGCATGCTATTTATACCGTTGGACTCTAAAAATCAAGTTCTTCATAATGATGGTCTTCTTTCCTACGAATGATATATAAAAGTATCAATTTGATATAAATAAAGATAGTTTAATTATTAAATTAATACTTTTATATGTGTATATAATGCAATTATCAGAAAGGAACAACCAGTAAGACAAAGGGAGTAAAAGGGCAAGCAACCGGGAGAGAGAACTTCCCTGCACTTTAGCCCAGTCTAAAATTGGATCAGGTTTCGAATCATATTTTAAAAGTTTTCGAACTGAATCCGGGCATCCCTTTGGCCCGAAAATTAAATAGACTCTATTTTATAGCCCGAAGTCTAGCCCGATATGCTTAAAATTTAGTCCAAACCCTGAACCGATTTTGAGTCGGCTTGAAGTTTATTGAGCTGGCCCAGCCCAGTTCTAGACAATGGGCTTTGGACCGGCCTAGTTTCAGCCCTACTGCACTCTCACCTCCCACTTATTCCATCTCTTTTCATTAGATCTTATTTTCCCCTTCTATGTGGAGGTATCCAAATCTTCCATGATAAAGGTTTTGTTTTTCTTGATCGTCCCAACTAACTTGATCATCAGAGTATCCCTGCCAGAATCCTCGGCCCGGATATCCTCTCTTTTACAGGACAAGCCAACTAAGGAGCTGACCAGAAAGAGGACCATATATCCAGAGGGAGCCCGACGCATCCATGACATATTAGAGTTATAGGCTATGGCGATCTAAGAGGCAACAAGGAGGATCAGGTCAAGGAAGAAAAAGAAACCCAATACCAATTTTTTTATTTTGTTTTCTTTCCTTTCTTTCTCTTCTCCCTAGCACCAAGAATGAACTCCCACACTCAACTAGTTTGCATACCCTACTCAGTTTTTTTATGATGTTTTTGATATGAAAACACATAAAAATCCTTCTTTATTCTCATACAAACTAAGAAAAATCTAATAAAAGTATTGGCATGGGATTAGGATAAGATATTAGGATAGGTTTAGAAGTTCAATTTAGATTAGGAGTTTGACTCATTCAAAACCTATTTAAATTAAATTCAAATCAATTCAAATAAATTTCAAAATTTATCTAAACCTAGCATAACCCTAAAAGGACTAAAAAGGCATGAAAACAAATTTTTCATGAAGAAAAATGCATGAAGAAATCAAAAAAAATTATAAAGAACAACGGGGCGTATTATCTAATTTTGACTCGGTCAAACAAGATGCAAACTAATATTAAAACTCCTTTTAAAAAATTATTTTAACTTAATCTTAGTCAAAATGGATAATATGGAGGGTGCTAATCATATTTTAGTATTGATATTCCTCGTGCAAAAATTTATTTTTGCATGGAAAACAAAGTGGCACAAGGAAAAAAACTAGGTTTCTAGGTTTGACTTGGACAAACTTAATTCTAATTTTAATTTAATTTAGTTTGACCAATTCAAATAGATTGAATCTAATCTAATTAGACTTTAATTAAATTTAATTAATCAAATAATTATCAAGTCTAAATCTAAATTAAATTAAGATTAAAATTTCTTAGTAATTAGGTCATCGAATGACCTAATTGAGTAAAATCTAGTTGAACCAAATTGAATCAGATTTGACCAAAATTTTTAACTTAATTAATCAATCCAATTAGCAATCCAATTTGCTAATTAATCCTCCTAATACTAATTAACAATTAATTAATTACTTATTTATAATTTTGTATAGGATAAATTATTAATTATATTTATAATTTTGCCATTGGATGATTCTTAATCATCGATCAGCCATTATGATTAATCAGAAACTTCTATTATATGTGACCTTATAGGTTTGAATCCTAAGTCAGTAGCTCAGGAATGATTTCTTGAACTAATCGATGTAATATCTAGTAATGGTGCTCGATGTCCGAATAAGTCGAATGATTATAAAGCAACATTCAAGAATCCATGCTATGGTTGCTGTATAATTTATCCCTTTGATCTAATACTTAGAATGAATTTAAAGTCTATTGCCAACTCTAAATAAGTGCATCCAAATGTGTCTCAACCTGCTAAATCCTATTACTTCAACTAGGATTGCCCGGGCCTAGGTTTTGCTAAATTGAAATACTATCGAGTATTTACTCAATTGGTGCAGGCACCAGGATCAGACAGAGGTTGCTAAGCTCATCATGGATTTTTGATTGATGTAGTTAGACTTTTGATTCTTGTCAGTCCATTTGAGTTCTATTAGTCATTTTATGTCAGTTTTACTTTAAGTCTTATAATCGAGTCTTGTCAGATTCACTTATCTCTAGTATGAGTCCTGTAATTTTTTATTTGAGTCAAGTCAAGGTTTATTTTACTTGAGTCAAAGTTTATAATCAAGAAGTTGAAAACCCAAGACAACAAAGGGCCACATTCAGTGTACCACCTCAGTAGCCATATGGAATCCTAGTCAAAGTAGGTGCCATCTACTTAGTTAAGGCATCCCAGGATTTTCATGAAGCCATCCCAGGATTTTCATAAAGCCATCCAAGCATAAAAGGAAGCAAATAAGCACCCCAATGGAAGATGTTGGCCATCTGAAGAAATATGGAAGAAAATATATGGTGCCCCATGTCTCATGCAAGCAAATTTGGCAGTATATGGCACCCACCTTTTTTTTCCTCCTTGTTTCATGATGCCGCCCACCTCTTTATGAAAATTATGTGGCGCCATCCCTTGATCTTCTCCATGTTTCATGCAAACTCCAATCAACCTACAAGGAAATAATGTGGTGCCCCTTTCTTTTCTCTTTTTCCATGTAATTCAAGGGTTAGGGTTAATGATAAAAGCCCCTCCCTCCTTCCTATACGAGAATTATTGATAATGAATGAAAAGAGTCTTCTTCTTCTATTTTTCTATGCTCTTGAGCATTGATGCTCCATGAGGGAGAGGGTTAGAGGCCCAAACACTTGTTCTAAGTACCCAAACCAATCTAAGTTCTCAAGCATCCCAACTCCAGATGCCAAGGTTGCAACTTCCAAACCCTAACCACCATCTTCAAAGCAACCAAGCATCTTCTCCATGCTAAGCACCTCTAGCATCTTCTTCTGCCTCTTCTTCACTTCCAACTCTCTACTTCAGATTTTTTCTACTTTACGGGTCTCTAATCCTTGGTGTTTGCAGGATCTCTCAGGTGCTACGATCCTTAGAAGAAGTCCTCTTTGCCTTCAGAACCATCTGAAGAAAAGCCGGAACTTCCGCAGGAAAATAGCTTCTTCTTCTAAGCACCAATCCCGAGAGCTATGTGATCCAATATATTAAGAATAAGACAATCATTGCCTGGCATGCAAACCCCTCCCTTCTCACAAGTTCTGATTTGTTAAAGAAAGAGCATGTTCTAATTAGTAGTTTCTCAACCCTAGGATCCTGTTTTCTTTATTACTTAGTTGAATCATAATCTGCGGGTAGTTACTTTAATCTTCGCATAATCATCCATTGTTTACTCTTACTCTTTTCAGGAGGTAAAGCCTTATAAAATCTGAAATCATTACTCTCTAAATCTGAAGTTGCCTTATGTTAATCTCTTGCATGATAATATCCCGCATCAATTTTGATGAGGAACTAATATGCATGCAATTTTTTTTTGTATGTTTTACATGTTGAGTTAGGTGATTAATTCCTGAATTTCATATCAAAATTATTTGTAGGGGATTTTGTATGAATTTTTGAAGATCAGCATGCAGATTAGGACCTAGAAAAGTAGCAAAGAAGGACCGCCGGGGCTGAGAAGCCTCGGTTAGGGCAAGTTCTCCTACAATAAAACTACTGGAGGTAGAGGGGTGTACCTGACAACGTCTGTGAAAATCGCAGCGAAGGGGTCTCTCGTTCCTCGACGGATGCGGCCTGGAAAATCGAGCCAAAGACCCGCGGATACCCGGCTTTCTGCTCGGTGATCCGATTGAGGCTTGGCTGGAGTCGTTGGATTCGTAGGAACTCAGGGACCTGCAAACGACCTGTCAGGGATTAGAAAGCTCACAAAGGAACAAGAAAACAAAGTAAAAATAGCAAGGGAAGGCTTCTTTTGGAGTGGGCGTCCAGGGATCTGGAGGGTTTGTTGGCAGCAGGAAGATGATTGCAAACACCGGGAAGAAGAACTCTCACAAACCCCTTTATGCACACAGCAGGGTATCACACCACTCAATAGAAGAACTCAAGGTTTTCATTCATCAAAAACTCTCCTTCATACAAGAGGCTAGGGTCCCTTAAATAGACCCTTAACCTTGGGCTCCAAGTAAGGGTACATAAGTCTTTATATAAGAATCCTTTTCCCTCTCAAACCCTAGCTAGAAAATAAGGAAATATTAGGTAGAAAAATCCCTAAAAATTTTCTTGACTTGGTCAAGACTCCAAGGACACCTAGGGAGGCGTGTTGGGCTTCTAGGAGCAGCAAAAGGCCGGCCCAAAGGGGCTCGGGTGCATGGGTTTGGGCCTTTGGAAGCTGGGGTGGCCTGGTAGCCAGGTAGCAGGAATATTCCCTGGTATCTTGCTTCTTAGGGGCTTGGGCTTGGCACCTGGGCTTGATTTCTTTGGGCTAGGATGCAGATGGACCTCTGGAATCATGGATGCCCTTATCTATGAATATACTTTGGCATCTGGAAGGAAATCTGGGCATCTGGAGGGTATCTGCAAGAAATCAGGGTTTTCTGAATTTTCCTCCTGGGGTCTTCAAATCTTCAAGCTGGGTTGGACTTGTGCTATACTTCCATATCTTCAATCTAGTTGGACTTGGTCTTCACTTGTATGATATAGTCTTGAGTCTTCAGTATGCTTGGACAGGACTCAAAAAAATAAAATTAGCTCAACATGAGCTGACTAGCATTGGACTGAACTAGCCCAACATGAGCTGACCAGTACAGAACTGAAATAACAACTAAAAATACTCAAATAACAACTAAAATGGACTCAGATGAACTAAGCCCTTATTACAGATGGACTCATAAATTATTGATCAATTTAAGAGGGTTGAGAAGCCTCTGCCTTATTCTGGTGCCTTTGGTGTCCGCACCAATTCTCCCGGGGTGGGAGGAACTCGACCCTGTCGAGTGAAGATCAGACTGGCTCACATATCTCTCGAGAAGGTCTAGGTTGAGGCGTTGCAAGTCCTCTCGAGAAATCTACGAATCGTCCGACTCTGGCTGGCCTTGCCATCGGATCAGGAAGCATTGATAGTCACGGCCCCGGGTCGTGATGGCTTGATCATCCAGGATACGCTCGATCCGTTCTCCTCTCTCAGGCCAATTTGTTAGTGGACACTCTGGGTTAGGGTCACTCACAATGAAAAGGAATAGGTCCAAAGGCCTTACTAGGTATCGCTGCCGGTTCCCTATACTCAACCAGGTCTGTAATATTGAAGGTAGAACTAATGCCCAAATCCGAAGGCAAGTCTAACACCTAGGCATTTGACCCAATCCTTCTCTATCACTTTAAAAGGTCCGGCTCTGCGAGCATGAAGCTTCTTTTAGGCCTAAGCCTAACCAAGATAGAATCCACTACATCAAATTCTTTGACCCTTCTTCGAGAATTAGCCAGTTGTTTTAAGATTAGTGCGGGTGGTGAACATGCTAGGCACATGCAGACTCCTAACAAATGACGCAAAGGACTCATACTGACACCTAACAGACTCGACTATGCATTCCTATCGAAGGAAATTTTATTGAACTCTTTAGATCTAAACCTAATAGATTATAGGTTCTCTATGTTTGATCCTAGCTTGACATGCACATGAAAATTTACAGTGAACTCCTAGCAAATTCCAAAGAGTATGCCAGAAGTAAGATGCAAACCTAACATGCGTGATGAATGCATGCAGTATGCTAATCTCAGCTAAATGCAATCTAATGATCCTAGAAATGCTGGAGGTGTCAGGAAAGGGCAGAAAATAGGAAGTGGGTTCAGAATTAGTTTGGTAAGGTAGAGAAAAAGGTTCATGGTTAGTTGGATAAAGTAGGATAAAAGACGGGGTGTCAGGAACTAATCCTATACTAATGAGGTTAACCTTACGAGGTTGCGGTATAGCTATGGGGTTTGCATAATGGAAGGATAGGTTACTAATCTCAGGGAAGAGGTCCTTAATGGGAACTATAGGAGGAGGCTCATCCTGAGGGTACTGATTCAAAGAGATCAAGTCCTTAATAAATTCTTCAGGTTCTTGTATTTTAGGACTAGACTCTATAATTTGGCTCTCCTCTATGGTTTCCTCAGGTAAGGCTCTAGCAGCAGTACCTAGGTTCTCTTCCTCTATTTGTTCTTCCACTATAGCTTTAGGTTGGATGTGGTCAAGGTCAACTACCTCTAGGTTGGCTTCTACCTGGGTATCTATTGGGTCAGCTAATTCTAGGTCATCTAAAGGTGTCTCCTCTTCTCCCTCATACTCATCCACTAAGTTTGCATCAGCTTCATACACTTCCGCGTTAATGTAAGCCTTGTCAATCTCAGGAATGGTTGGAGAAGGTCGGCTAGGGAAAAATTGGCTAGGTCTGGTTTCTGATTATGGACACTAATCCTAGTAGGTTCAAGTTGTCTAAAGGGTAGTGGCTTACTACTGGGCTCATATTTAGGGGTGCTAATCCTCTGGGGTTCAAGTTGACTAAGGAAAACCTGACTAGTACTAGATTGATATCTAGGGATTATGTGCTCCCTAGACTCATAGGATAAGGGTGCAGATCTATGGGTCACGGGATTATATGATCTGGGGTCATAGGATTTGGGTTCAGCTCTATAGGTCTTGGGTCTACTGGACTCATGGGATATGGGTTCGTAGATTCTAGAGTCAGAGGATTTGAAGTCATAAGATCTATAGGTTGTGGGTATACTAGGCTTATAGGATGTGGGTAAATAGGATCTAGAGTCATAGGATCTAGGTTCAGTATCATAGTATGGGTCAGGCTGAGTGGCTCTCCTATGTTCAACCTCATGATATGGTTCAGGGTTTAGGGTCCTCCTAGGTTCAGGATTATAGTATGGGTCAGGCTGAGGGGCTCTCCTAGGTTCAACCTCTCGGTATGGATCAGGGTTTGGGGTCCTCCTAGGTTGAGGATTATAGTACGGGTCAGGATAAGGGGCTCTCCTAGGTTCGACCTCATGGTATAGATCAGGGTTTGGGGTTCTCCTAGGTTGAGGGGACTCAGGATCTGGCTCAGATCGTGACCCATGGGTTCTTGCTATGGTCCCTACACGGCCTCCTAACTGGTCAAACCTATTGGCAAGATGGTCAATTCTATTGTTGGTTTGGGTAGCAGACTGAGTTAACTGGGTAGTCATATGGGCCATTTGATCAGCTAGGGCTTTTATTTGGGCTTGTAAATTTTCCATGGGTTCAGAATATTTGTGAAGGAGGTGGGTGATATGAAACTCCTAATCTAGTGCTCATGCAAGACTCGATCAGACCGACTATAGCTGACTAGACCTAGAGTCCAAACTAGATGCTCAATCAGGGTGGCAAACTAGCCTATAGTAACCCTGTACTCAGCCAGGCAGGTGTAAGGGGAGTGTTAGGTCCCTGATTGCCAATCCTAGACACCAATCAGAGATTGGCCAGGTAGGCGGACCAGCACACAAGCCCTTTGGGATTGAATCCCTAAACCACCGTTCTAGACACTGAGCACAAGGCACACACAGGTTAACTTGACACAGTGATCTAACACTAGCCCGGACCCGACCAGTTGGTGTCCCTAGCCCACTAGGGCAAATTAAGTCTAATTAATTTTAGGTTAAGGCTTGGGACTGAATGCAAGGGATGTGGTTTTGGGCTAAGGAGAGGTGATCAAATCCTCCCCCCATCTGATATAGCAAGAGTGCCCTTAAAAGTAAATTATGCAATGATGGCAGGCAGATGAGGATGCAAATTAGGGTTTAGATTTTTTTTTGGTATTTTTGGAAAATATGTATTTTTTTTTGGTATTTTTTTAAATAGAAGAAAACTTGCAAATCATGGCCTAATATATCAGAAATATACTAAAATTAAGAAATATGCAAAAACTCCTAAACAAAACCCTAAAACTTCCAAACTTGTCTTGCTAAAAAAAATAGAGCGAAAATTTGTAGGCCCTATTTTGGCTTGCAGAAAATTCACAGGCCATAATAAAATCTGGAAGAATTTTGAAATTACTGTGAATTATGATAAATCAGGAAAATAAATTTTAGGATTTTTGGAGTTTTTAACAGGGAGAAATAATTAAAATAACAGAGTATATACGGACTGAAAAATTGCAGAAAACAAGCCCTAATCTAAGCTCTGATACCAAATGATGAGGAACTAATATGCATGCAATTTTTTTTTGTATGTTTTACATGTTGAGTTAGGTGATTAATTCCTGAATTTCAGATCAAAATTATTTGTAGGGGATTTTGTATGAATTTTTGAAGATCAGCATGCAGATTAGGACCTAGAAAAGTAGCAAAGAAGGACCGCCGGGGCTGAGAAGCCTCGGTTAGGGCAAGTTCTCCTACAATAAAACTACTGGAGGTAGAGGGGTGTACCTGACAACGTCTGTGAAAATTGCAGCGAAGGGGTCTCTCGTTCCTCGACGGATGCGGCCTGGAAAACCGAGCCAAAGACCCGCGGATACCCGGCTTTCTGCTCGGTGATCCGATTGAGGCTTGGCTGGAGTCGTTGGATTCGTAGGAACTCAGGGACCTGCAAACGACCTGTCAGGGATTAGAAAGCTCACAAAGGAACAAGAAAACAAAGTAAAAACAGCAAGGGAAGGCTTCTTTTGGAGTGGGCGTCCAGGGATCTGGAGGGTTTGTTGGCAGCAGGAAGATGATTGTAAACACCGGGAAGAAGAACTCTCACAAACCCCTTTATGCACACAGCAGGGTATCACACCACTCAATAGAAGAACTCAAGGTTTTCATTCATCAAAAACTCTCCTTCATACAAGAGGCTAGGGTCCCTTAAATAGACCCTTAACCTTGGGCTCCAAGTAAGGGTACATAAGTCTTTATATAAGAATCCTTTTCCCTCTCAAACCCTAGCTAGAAAATAAGGAAATATTAGGTAGAAAAATCTCTAAAAATTTTCTTGACTTGGTCAAGACTCCAAGGACACCTAGGGAGGCGTGTTGGGCTTCTAGGAGCAGTAAAAGGCCGGCCCAAAGGGGCTCGGGTGCATGGGTTTGGGCCTTTGGAAGCTGGGGTGGCCTGGTAGCCAGGTAGCAGGAATATTCCTTGGTATCTTGCTTCTTAGGGGCTTGGGCTTGGCACCTGGGCTTGATTTCTTTGGGCTAGGATGTAGATGGACCTCTGGAATCATGGATGCCCTTATCTATGAATATACTTTGGCATCTGGAAGGAAATCTGGGCATCTGGAGGGCATCTGCAAGAAATCAGGGTTTTCTGAATTTTCCTCCTAGGGTCTTCAAATCTTCAAGCTGGGTTGGACTTGTGCTATACTTCCATATCTTCAATCTAGTTGGACTTGGTCTTCACTTGTATGATATAGTCTTGAGTCTTCAGTATGCTTGGACAGGACTCAAAAAAATAAAATTAGCTCAACATGAGCTGACTAGCATTGGACTGAACTAGCCCAACATGAGCTGACCAGTACAGAACTGAAATAACAACTAAAAATACTCAAATAACAACTAAAATGGACTCAATGAACTAAGCCCTTATTACAGATGGACTCATAAATTATTGATCAATTTACAGAGGGTTGAGAAGCCTCTGCCTTATTCTGGTGCCTTTGGTGTCCGCACCAAATTTACTCTAGTAACTTAGAGTAGTCAATCATTCTTGACTCAACATCGACTTAACAAGTACTTGATTGTACCTAGAAGCCTTCCATTACTATATTAGAAATTTAGGTAGTCTAATACCAAAGTACAGTTAGTTACTTGCCAAGTCACCGTGATAGTCTCAGGTTGGAGGGACACTTTACCCATACCCTTTCTACGAGATACTCTTGACAACAGAGTACTCTGCAGAGTTGGTCACTGTTCAGTGAGATGTACACCTACACTCACCTGCATGCCATATCAGTATCTTCATACTCGTTTAGAGGATAATCAACCTATATGGCATACAATGACTTATTCTCGATAAACATTATTATCCTAGGTAACAATGTATCACTTGGTCGCGAATCATTTTAAGAACTACTCGATAAATATTTCTTTATTGAATTAATATAGTTCTACGGATTTCAAAATATTAGAGTTCACAAGAAGATGACAAATAGTGTTGAGCGGCCAAAAATAATTTTTATTTTATTAATAATTCATATATATTTATAAGAAAAGTTAACCATCTACAATCCAGATAATTGGCTTTAAGGCACTTTTTCCAACATTAGTATAGCTCTCTATTTTCTGAATGTGGTCATTTTGAGATCAACTCATCTTTTATTAGGGTCAACTCAAGTTTTAGTGGAGTTGACTTATGATTTCTTTGTAGTTGGCTCGAGTTGTACTCAAGTTTTACTACCCTTATCTATGCCCTTAGATTGTTCCAAAGTTGCCTCGTGATTAGTGGGGTCAACTTATGAATTTTTGGAGTTGGCTCATGTTTAGGCCATCTTATTTTGCAACTATCTATCTTACATCCTAAGACTATTCTAGAGTCGACTCTTTTAGATGTATGTCCAAGAAGTCAAGTTGGCATGACATATTGTAACTTTTCTAGGATAAAATTTTGTGCTTAATTCATTGAATTTAATAAAATTGGACTTTATTCTTGTCATTCATATCTAATGTATCTATGAATCGTCCATGAAGTTAATGGGCAATGATACTTATTCTGATAAATTAAAAATTTAAGATATATATTATTATAGATTAACTCCTAAAAACTTTCGATCATTAGATTATCATGAGGATAGTGATCGATCCCTCAAGATTGGTGCATGATCACCTTCCTTCCGGGTAGATAAGTCTTGAGTTTATAGTATAAAGATACTAAAGTGAAAGTATAAGTAACTATTAATGAATAATGGCACTGAGCGTGACCAAGTTCGTGAAGTCACATAGATATCTACTCACTCATCAGTGACTTTTTAAATATTGTAGTTATGTTAGTAATTCCTTGATTTGCAGTATCTCGGCTATTCATAGTGTGGTTGCTATAGTTTGATAGTACATTAACATAGTTCCTAGCCATTTGGAACCTTGTGGTATTCGTTGGCTGTAGTAGCTTTACTGTAGGAGTAAGTTGTTCACTTATATAGAATCTATTAGCCTCAGTAGTTAAGGTATAATTCTATATGATATAATTGGCTAAGTTTTTGAATCTGTGGCCACAGTAGTGTGGTATTGAAAAGGAGTTTTCATGAAAATCATAATTGGACTCAAGCTAATTAAGTTTGACATATGATAGATACTTAGAATTTGATGAGTTTCCATGACCTGCATTTTATCAAAATTTTTGATAGAGAAATTTGATCACACAATAACCACACATAAGGGTTCATTTTTGTTCTATTGGATTGCTACTATATACTACTAGATATCACTGGTGGATTGTAAGAGCTCACTAGGATCATTTTCGGATCAACAATCCAAGTTAGGGTGGAGCTGAAATTATTTCAGTCCATCAGAAGAGTTTCGATGATACTATAATAAAGATTATAGTATATATCAAATGGCATAGAACTTGAGATGTTACACACAATAGGAGTCAACCTAACCATAAGCACAAATCTATGTAAGAGTTAGTTACATATTTAGCACTTGCTAATTTTGGTACCTACAAATTTTGGTACTTGATGAAATTAGTACATGCTAATTTCAGTAGTTGCTAATTTTAGCTTGATGGACCCATTTACAAATATTATAATATTTTTTAACTTTATTATGTGATTTAATTAAATTACATTTAATTATTATTAACTTTATTTAAAGTTAATTGGATTGGTAATTCAAGTTTGACTTGAGTTTTTGACCTAGTCAAATCGGGTCAATCATCTTTTTTGATTTTGGTTGAATCCAAGTATGAAAAGGATTTCAAACTCAGTCAAAAACTAGTCAAAATTGACCAACAGTTAGGAGACCTAGTTAACTAGATCTCACTCACTCTTATCTTATATGGAAACTAAGAGGAGGGCATAGAAAATGCACACCTCCTCTTAGCACGAGTGGTGAGAAGGAGGTGCCAAGTTAGCACTCCTCTTTCTCATTAAGGACTCTCTTTCCTGCAAGATAAAATTAGACTCTTATTTAGATTTGAAGTTTGATCAAATTAGATAAGAAACTAATTTTATCTGGATTTTTAAGAGATTTTTTTGAAGAGATTTTTCATGGTTTTTAAGATGCATAGAAACTAGGCTATATAGAATGAATTCTAACATAGATCTTTTTCGAAGTTTATCTCAAATTTTTTTCCTTTGCAAAAAATAGAGTATATTACCTCTATAGAAAGCTAAGAGGTGAGAGTTTTCATGAAAAATATCATAAAAATATTTTTTTTTTTTTTAGTATTCAATTTCTTAAGAGAAAATGAGAGAAGGCTGCTGAGTTCTTGTTTAGACTACAAGAAGAAGGTCCATCTTCGTGCTTGAAGAAAGATCTGCAAGGATCTAGCATACCAAGAATCTTAGTGATTCGGTGAAGAAGGCTCCATCTAGATACTAGTAGAGGCTGCATGCGTGCGTATCTTTGATGAATCTCGACATATTTGATTGATCCGATAGATTCAGTACTAAAAAAGGAAATTAAGCGATCTAGGTAAGTGGATCCTTCATCTTATAATTTTATAAGATTTTAGATCTAATATTATTATTAGTCAATATATTAGAAGGTTAAATAGATGATTTATAATTTAATTTTAAATCAGCATGCTTATAAAAATTATTTTATATGATCTCTACTTCCGTTGCATCTAGGGTTTAGAACCTAGCTTTGCATGCTAGTCATCTATGAATGAATCCTAATAGACTCTTGTTCTAGTGAGGTTGACTCATCTAGTGAAGATGACTCATAATTTTCTAGAGTTAGCTCATATTCAGAATATTTTTTTCTGCTGCTCTCTATCTAGTACCCTAAGACCAATCTAGATTCAACTCTTGTTCTAGTGGGGTTGACTCGTCTAGTGAAGTTGACTGATAAATTTCTAGAGTCCGCCCTTATCCTTTGTCTTTTGTTGAGTATCTTGAGTAACCTTTTCATAAATAGTTTTGAAAGGCTTCTTCTCAATTGTTTGTGTAATTTATGAGCATCATAAAATTTTCCTACAAGTATTCTCTCAAATTTGCATTAATATCAAATGTATTTAAGTATTTGATATTATTAAAATTAATTTTTAAGTCAACATAGAGCCGTGAAGAGTTTTGTGTTAGATTTAAAATCTAATAGGTAGCCTAATTATCATCTTATTATGATCAACTTTTGACTCAATCATAAGTTCTGAGTCAGAGTTTAATTAATTAAAGAAAACTATTTCCAATAAAATAGAATAACCTAGACTAGAGTAAAACACTAATTGAGATTTTAGTCTTCTGATGGGAGAGACATATACAGTTATAAATAAGAGGTTACCTGGTTCCTTTTCTCCAACTCTCAAAACAGTGGTATGCGATTCTCCATCAATCGTCCATAAGGAGAAGAGAGTGATGAGAGAGAAGATCAGTCACCTCACGAACAAGAAAAAGAAATATCTCAAGATCTGTGCGAGGGATATCTCGAGGACCGCGCAATCTAAATATCATTACAATGGCTCAAGATATGTCTTCTGCAATTATGATTTTGCATGCACATAAAAGCTCGATCCAGGCATAACGGATTAAAGATTTGTTCTACATGTGATGGTATCAGAGCACGGATTTCATGCTTTATGTTCATGAAAGAATCTAAAATAAGTTTTTGTTAAAAATTCTTTTCTTACGTTTAGAATCGAAAAAACCTGGAAACCGAGCCCGATTCCAAAAAAAACCAGAAATCGGTGGGAGGTGCCAGAATCGGTCAGATTCCAGACCGTGAAAGTATTTCGTCGGTCGGCAGATCACCGGAAAGCGAACAGCAAACACCAGGAAAAGAAATAAAATTATTATATTAAATAAATAAAATATATATTTAAATAAAAACATGGGGTCGATCGGAGCCGAATCCTTTTCTTCATTCCCTTATTCCCTGTTTTCGACCACCGGCACTGGACGGCGGTAAGAGGTGGCCGGGAACGGTGGGCCGTGACTGTTGAAGGCGTCCTGGTAGTCGGGAACAATGGGCAAACCACCGGCCGAAGCCGGTACCGATCTTTGAACCGTCCATGATGGGCTCGCTGGCGGTCGGGAGAAGGCCACCGGCAGTCGGGATGGGCCGATGATCCGTCGGCGGCCCTTTGCAGAAGAAGAAAATCGGTCGCCGGCCATTGTTTTCACCGATTTTTTTTGAAGGAAAATCGTGTTTTCTTTAAGCCCTCTTTTCGGTGGTTTTGATCACCGTGAGGCCGGCAGCCGGTCGCCGTCGGCAGTGAGAAGGTCGCCGGACCTCTGGTTCGGCCGGCGGCCATCGTTTGGGGGTGATCCATAGCTTGGAACGGCCATTAATGGCCGATTAAGAAAGCTCGGTTGGGAAGATGAAACGGGGAGGAAGAAAGGGTCTTAACAGGTTTGGGTTAACGGGTTTCAAATCTTTAACCCGTTTAGAACTAAAACCCATTAATAAAAGTTGGCCCAATCAAACTTGATTAAGCCCAATCAGATTGTGTCAATTTTAATTTGGGTTAAGGGGATTTCTGCAATTTAGCCCCTATCAAGATGAAATTATATATAAGTCCAATTAAAATTTATATTTAAGTCCCTATCAATTTTTTAATTCTGTTTTATAGTAAGCCCCCTGTATTATTTGCTATTTAAAGTTTGGTCCTCCATTATTTACATTTTAATTCTTTTATTAAATTTTATTAAAATTACTATAACTTGCTTGTTTTAGATTCGACTTAAGTGATTTTTGAGTCGTTGGACTCATAATAACTTGAAGAACATTTTGGTTGAGTTCTTCATGAAAGATAAAATATTTAAATATTTTTAAAATTATTTATTAAAAATTTCACTCATTATTATATTATTTAAGGGTGTTTTCGTGTAGCCCCAAAGGCTCGGAGCACTTTATGGATTATGAGTAGATGAGTTCTTAAGAGCTAATAATTTTCTCTCTCATTATATTTTACAATTACATAAAAATGTGTTTGTTATAGTTGACCTAAAGGTGACTGTAATAAGATACAAAATTGACAGTTAAAGGTTGACCAACTTAAATTACATAAAGACGGAGAGTTTTATACCCAAAGAAGGGAATGATCTCGAGTTTTTATAATCATAGTTGAATAAACCACTAAAAGTGTAACTAATATAAAGGATCATAATTTATATGTTTATGCCATAATTACTGCTGTTGCTTACATATTTTATATTATTATTGTTTATAATTTATGTAATGCATATCTTGGCATTATTATGGTTAAATTTATGATTGAATTAGTTACAGTACTTATTGTATGCTATAATTCTTGTCCAAAGATATTTTATAGTTATATAATAAGTGTTATTGGCAGAATTGTTAATTTTGGAATCTATATCATGAAAGTAATTATATGGATATTTTTTTATTTATAGTTATAACCCCTGCTTCACTCTCATCGCATCTAATGAATATTCCCACATTGAATGGTTCAAATTACTCTAATTGGCACGAGCAACTTCTTATTATTCTAGGATACCTAAACATAGATTTGGCTCTACGTAAATGTTAGCCTGATCCTCTAACTCCCACTAGTTCTCCTGATCAAAAAGAATTACATGAAAAGTGGGAGCATTCTAATAGATTGTCTCTTATGATAATTATTGCCGCCAAGATCGCTGTGGCATGTAGCTGGGATCGAGCTCGGAACGTACTTCTGTCACTCGGGATCCTGCTCGGGTGCCCGGACCTGCAAAACAGAGTTAGAGACCCGGGCCGGGGATTCCGGCGGGGGCACTCCGATGCTCAAGTCAATAACGATCCAGGGGAACAGATCCTCTTAGTCGAGCCCGAGGGTGGACTCCACGCTAGGAGGAGAATTTATGAGGTGAGAGAGAGAGAGAGTGCGAGCCGGCCGAGCACATAGTGTGGGAGTGGCAGTGGAGGAGAGCTTGAGCTAAGTGGCTGTGTCCATCTAGACCCATCCTGGGAGTTTCGCGGTTGCCTCGAGCAGTGTCTTCCTGTGTGCTGCCCCCTCCTTGCTCGTTGGACCTCACTCGACTGAATCTTAGCTTGAGTTTTCAACTTGAACTTAAACTTACCCCGTTTGAATCTAGGAGACCCCCTTTTTGCTGGGGCATTGCGCGCCGCTTACCTCGGGATCTTCTCCATGCTTATGGGCGCGTGCGGTGATGTGTCATGCCGTGGACGGGTTGCCTTTCCACTTTGGTGGTATGGAAGCCACCGTTTACTCTAACATTCCTTCTGGTCGCTCTCTTTTGGGTAAATTAGTAGGGCCTCGATCGACGGGCCGCCGCCTCTTGGATCCGGATCTGCTGGTTGACTTCCTCTTTTGGAGGGTGCAGATGGTTGGTGGAGAATGCGGAGCCTCGATCAGTGGATTCCTTCCATTTTGGTATAAGTGGCAGCTGGGACCATCATCGCAGCCTGGCAGGCATCCTTTTGCGGTCCTCGGGTGTCGGGCTGCCATCCAGGGAGAGCGGCGACTTCTTTTGACTATAGATCTCTTCGTCCGAGGTGAAACTGATACGGAGAGGCAGAGCTCGACTTCAACCTCAGCGTCTCGACCAGGAGGGAGCGTGGCCGGGCGAAGGAGAGGTGGAGCTCGACTTCGGCCTCGGCATCTCGACCCAGAGGGAGCACGACCGGGTGAAGGAGAGACAGAGCTCGACTTTAGCCCCGGCTAATCGACCCGGAGGGAGCACGGCCGGGTGAAGGAGAGGCGGAGCTCGACTTCAGCCTCGGTGTCTCGACCCGGAGGGAGCACGGCCGAGCGAAGGAGAGGCGGAGCTCGACTTCGGCCTCGTGATGCGGGACGATTCTAAGATTGCTAAACATGCATGGAAAATAGTAAAATAATTTTTTTAATGATTTTTATAATTTTATTTGCAGGCTAGATTCCCAAAATAAAGCAAAAACTAGCGGAAAGTTTAGCAGTGCAAAGAATCATCGGGTCGCAGGCGAACTCATGCAAACTAATGAAATAACCAGGACCTGAGAGTTGAGAAACTCCCGGTTTAGGATAGCTTTTCTTCATTAAATCAGATAATAAAAGAAGGGAAGGTTTCTTACCAGTCATAGATTGAAATTCAGTAGCAGAAGGGATCACACGCACTCTGTGAAAGAAACCGGTGCTAGTGGTTTGACATGTTCCTACACTAGGCATGCAAACAACTGCGGAAGCAGAATTGATTTTAAAAATAATTTTAAAATCCGTGCAGCGGAAATCTACTCCGCCCAGAAACTAATCTAATTCTAGTTGCAATTAGGCATGTAGGACAATATAAAATATTTGCAAAATATTTAAATTAAAAATTCAAATCATGCATGATTAAAAAAAAAAATTTCATACCTTATTCTGGCTGGAATAACTCTGGGATAAAGCTAGAATAGGCTGGAATAGCTGGAATAAAGTTATTCTAGTCTTCTTCTTCTTCCGGCACCTGTTGGAAAGTTTTCTTCACGTCTCTCCAACAGCAGCTAACCCAAACACCAATGGGCAATTCCTTGGTCTCTTCTCCTTCACCTATGGCAAGGCAACAGCTAGATGGAGCTGGCTTCAAGGGAGTGCAATTGGATCAAACTTCCAACGAGGTTTGTAAACTCCTTCACCCAGAAATTCTGGACTGAAATTTCTGCAACAAAATAGAACAAAGAACAACACAGCAGCAATGGAAGTGGCAGCAGCTCTCAGGTGCTCAAGTGAACACCCTCTAGAGGGGGGACACGCCTGGGGCTTCCTCTGATCCGCTTCACGCACGATGCTAGTCGCCGGAAAGCTTTGAAACAGTGGGAGGGAGGAAGGAAGAAACAGAACTCCAAGTTTTGAATTTGTTTTCACCAAAACTGAGCTTCCTTCTTTCACTGATTGAGCACCAAGAACCACAGGGAATCGATGAACATTCTCTCTCCCAATCACTCACCACACTCAGCCCCAAGAACAACTGGTGGAAAGAATGAAGAAGCTTTCAAAGGGAGAAGAAGCTCTCACGGTTTTTCAGCACTTCACACGGTGTCACAATGCACGGTGTAACCACTTGAAACAGGGGACTGCAGTGGTTAATATAGGCAGCAGAGGAAGAGGGAGGTGGAGAGATGGGGAGGCCAAGAGGCAGTAGCTGCCGATCGAATTAACCAGCAATTAACAGGAGAATAAACCAATCGGTGGAGGAGAGGAAGAGACACCCAGCGGGTTCGATCGGTTGCTTGGATTTTTCTTTGGTCATTTGGCATCCTCCAGTGCATGAAAACCGTGTAAAACGGCTGGGAGAAAATGATTACTGGTTCAAAAGAAAACCGGTCCAAACCCAATTAGATACAATCCCATTAAACCACTTTAGTTCAAACCCATTGGTTCAATCCAATTGAATCGGTTCAAGGGATTAAAATTGGTTCACAACAAATTTAAGGCCGAAACGAACTCCGAATCAGTTCAAAACTAATTCAAAAAAATCCTGGCGCAGTGCTGGTCAACCCGGAACAATTTTCGGTTGACACAGACAAGGGCAAGATGGGAAAATGAGTGCTCAAAAAATACTGTGACCATAAAACTGAGACGATTCCGAATCGTAATCGGTATCCGGATCAGAGAGTTATCCTCTGTGGCATGTGACCTCATAGGTTCGAACATAAATGGTAGCACTAGAACAATTCTAGTACCAGCACAGGAAACCATCTAGCAATGGGTCCCGGCGTCCGGATAGGTCGAAGATGCGGGAGCAAACTATCGAACCTCTGGCATATGGTTACCATATAATTCATCCCTTTGACCTTTAATGCTCAGGACGACTGTGATTGGGCTGCCAACCCAGACAGAGTCAGTCCACTACGTGTCTCAACCTCGCAAGCCCAGTGACTCTTCACTAGGGCTACCCCGGTCGAGGATTTGCTAAATTGAGATACTGCGAGACATTCAATCCAAACTGTTTGGACAGGTCAATTCCATCTTGGTCCATCACTGCTCCACAAGTACTTGCCTGTACCCAGAAACCTTCCATCACCGGATTAAAAATCCGGGTAGTCCGGCACCAAAGCATAGGGAGTTGCTTGCAAGCTACCGTGATGACCTCAGGTCAGAGGGACACATATATCCATATCCAATCGTGAGTTTTCCTTTGGCAGAAAGGGACTGCATGGAGTCACGTTCAATGAGATACCACATATCCCACTTGTAGATCACATCAATGTCACAACACTCATTTGGTCAAGAGGACAACCAAACGATGTGAACTACAACAACCTATACTTGATATATTGCCGTTCAGTACAATATATCCTTTGGTTGTGAACAAGGTTTAAGGACCACTCGATACATCCTCTCTGTATCGAAGTCAGTGTAGTCCTAAGGACTTCATCACATGGAAAGAGTTTATTTCAGGGAAATAATATGTGATGAGCTACCAAAAATAATATTTTATTAATTCATAAAATGAATACAATACTGAGCTCAACCGCCTACAACCCAGGTGATTGGCTTTGGGACACAATTCCCAACACTCTGATCAGAGCTTGGAAGAAGAAGCCTTGTTTCCCTTGAATCTGATGGCGAATCTGGGCGGTTTGGGTAGCAAAGAAGGCCTCCTCGAGGGAGGGGAAGCACCTCGGGGATCCTACAAGTGTCAAGGTTAATCAAAATAGAAATTAAAAAATAAGAAAGGAACTATGGGTTGAAAGGAATCAGGATTAGGGTTAGAAGATGGCTGTTCGAAGCTTGTTGAAGATCTCCTTGCTTAGCGGCCTAGGGCACTTCTTCTTGGACGTGTGAAGGCTTGGATGGCAGTGATTTAGGATGTGGAAGGAAGCTAGGGCAGCAAGGAATTCGTCCAAGCACAAAAACACCAATTAAAGAACCAAAACAAAACACCAACACAAGGTAATAACTCAAAATTTCAGCAAGTTGTATTCATAAGAAAGAGATGCTTACAAGAGGGGGAGGGGTGGGGTATTTATAGAGTTCCCATGCCCTCACTAACCATGGTTACACTTGGGTTACAAGTTCTCTTTCCAATTGGAATACAAGTCCTTTCCTAGCTAGGTTAGAAAAACAAATCCATATTAGGTTAGGAATTGACCTAGTCTTCTTCTTTTTCCTTCATGCTTTGACTATTCCACTCAATGACACCTCTTGGACTTGGTCAATACTTCAAGGATGCCTAGGGAGGCGTGTTGGGCCTCTAGGAGCAGCAAGGGGCCAGCCCAAATGGGCTTGGGTGCATGGGTTTGGGCCTTTGGAAGCTAGGGTGGCCTGATAGCCTAGTAGCAGGAATATTCCCTGGAATCTTGCTTTTAAGGGCTTGGGCTTGGCACATGGGCTTGATTTTTTTGGGCTTGGATGTAGGTGGACCTCTGGAATCATGAGTGCCCTTTTTTCAGAATATGCTCTGGCATCTGGAAGGGAATCTAGGCATTTGAAGGGCATTTACAAGGAATCAGGGTTTCCGGAAGCATCTTGGATCCTGGGTTGTCACACAAAATCCAATGGGCTGATGTAGTGGCCTTTGACTCTTGGATATGGCCTGGTGGAACTCTAAAATATGGTAACCTCCTCTCTTGTATAAAAATTGAGCTCATATTGGACTCATAACTGATATACAGGACTCAAAATAATGATTAGGTTGAGGGTTGAGACAAATCAACTAACCTCAACTTATTACAGGACTCAATTCTAGTTGATTATAAAATTTGACACATGACTAGGTAAACCAAATAGGGCTCAGTAATCTGTGTCTGATCCTGGTGCCCCCACCAATTCTCCCGGGGTGGGAGGAACTCAACCCCGTCGAGTGTGGGATAACTTGGCTTTTATAGTGCTCAAGTAGGTCTGGGTTGAGGCACTGCAGATCCTCACGGGTGATCCACAAGTCCTCAGATTCTGGCCAACCTTGCCACCAGACCAAATACCTCTGATAGCCATGATTCCAGGTACATATGGCTTGATCGTTCAGGATTCTCTCGATCTTTTCCTTACTATTTGGCCAATTGGTTGGTGGACACTTTGGGATGGGTTCTCTCTCAAAGGGAGGGATAGGCTCAAGGTGCTTGCTAGGTATCGCTACTGGCTCCCTATACTCTATAAGACCTGAGATGATGAAGGTGGAGCTAATACCTAAATCAGGTAGTATCTCATGCACATAGGCATTGGATCTATCGATATTCATTATCTTAGATGGGCCAGCTTCACGAGCAGCAAATTCTTTATAATTGCAAAATCCCTTGCAAAATTCTTTATCTCTTTTGAGAATTAGCCAAGTGGTTATTTAGTTCGTTAGTTATGTTCAGCTTTTGACTAATTTTCATATGCATATGTTGTGCAGAGGGTAGTGCAGGTGTAGACATATAATTTAGGACTATGAATTTTATTGGACTCAACTAATACCTAATAGACTCGACTAAACTTTCCTATCGAAGGAAATTTTATTGGACTTTCTAGGATCTAACCTAACACACTATAGACTCTCTAGGTTTAACCCTAGCATGACATGCACATGAAAACTTACTATGTGCTTTTAGTAAATGCCAAAGGGTATGCAAGAAGTATGATGCAAACCTAACATGTGCAAGGAATGAATATAACATGCAATCCTCTACATGATGAAGGTGAATGGTTAAAGAAATATAGAAAAACTCAAGAAAAGGCAAAAAATAAGAGGTGGATTTAGGGTTAGTCTGGCAGGAAAAGGGTTCGGGATTGATTGGATAGAACGGAATGCAAGAAGGTGTGTCATGAATTAGTCCTAGACTAATGAGGTTTATCTTAGGGGGTTGATGGGTATCTACAGGGTTTACAGTATGGAAGAATGGATCACTAATCTCAGGGAAGAGATCGTCAATTGGAACTACAGGATGAGATTCTTCCTGAGGGTACTGATCAGCCAAATCCTTAATAAAGTCATCGGGTTCAAGAAATTTAGGACTGGGCTCTATACTTGGGCTTTCGTCTAGTGGCTTCTCAGGTAAGATGCTAATTGTAGGATTGGATTCCTCATGGTCTTCTCCCTTTAAAGGTTCTTCCATTACAAGTTGGATGTGGCTAAAGTCAGCTAACTTTAGGGTGGCTTCTACCTAGGTTTCTACTGGATTAACTAACACTGGGTTGACTTCTAATTGGGTTTCCACTGGGTTAAATAATTCTGGGTTGACTCCTAACTCTAGGTCACCTATAGGTATCTCTTCTTCTAAATCTTCAATGGACTCATTATCCTCATACTCCTCTACCAAACTTGGATCAGCCTCATATATTTCTTCTTCTAAGTCATCTTGGTGAACCAATGGGGTGGTAAGAGGGGTTTGGCTAATAAAAAATTGACTAGGGTCTAGGGTAATAGGGTTGGGAAAACTAAGGGTTATGGGTTCAAAGGTTATGGGTTCAAAGGTTATGGGTTCTAATCTAGGGTTGTCAATCCTATAGGGTTCAGGTTGACTGAGGAATAGTGGGTTACTAGTGGGTTCATATCTAAGGACTATAGGTTCCTGGGGTTTAGCTCTATGGGTCTTGCCTAGGGTTCCTACTTGGTTGAACCTATAGTTCATTCGGTCAAACTTAGTATTGGATTGGTCACACCTACGGTCTATTTGGTTAAGCTGATTTTGAGATTGGACATTGGCTTGGTTCATTTGGGTAGTTAACTGGGCAAGCTGGGCTTGGGTTTGGGTATTGGCTTGGTTCATTTGGATAAGCTATGCTAGGATGGCCTCCAAAGTGGGATTCATGGTTGGGCTGGGTTGAGGTTTGGACTTTTGATATTGGGTTCCTAATCTAGTGGTCATGCAACAAATCAAATAATCAAAATGAAATGATACAACCAAGCATACAAAAGAGAGAGAAGGCTAGTATAATCTAGGGTTTCCTAGACCTAGAGCCAGAAACTGGGTGGGTCATATCAACTTACACCTAACCCAATAGCTAATCCTTCCACTGGCCAAGTAGGGGGTGGGAGTGTGGGAGGCCCCCCCTGCTTTCGTAGGGACCCAATTAAAAACCACAGCACCACTTAGGTCGTTTGACTCTAGACCCCCAGCCTTAGACACCAGCTTTCAGTAATAGCTAAAAGGTTAAATGCACTAGTTGGCCCACACAGCTCGGACCCGACCTGTTGATGTCTCCTAGCCCACTAGGGAAAATTAGGTCTAATCAATTTTAATTAAGGCTTGGGTGAAAATGCTGGGTGGTTATTTTGGCCCCAGGACAGGTTATGACCTCCTGCCCTGATGTTATATAGATTGCCCTTAAGATTAGATTAACAGATGATGAACAATCAATGGTCCTGATGCAATCTAAAACAATTAGAAAATAAAATAATTTTTAATTAATTTATGAGATGTCAAGTTAAGTTTAAGTTTACTAGGGTTAGAAAATAAGGTTTGGCTTGGGATTGGGGGGTTTGGAAGTTGATTAGGTTAGGTTGAGTTAAGTATGCAGAATGTAGCAGAAATCAGTGAATTAGGGTTTCTATTATTGCAGAATTTGATATAGATCCCGATGTAGAAAAAATTCAAAAAAAATCTAAAAAATATTATGGATGGTGATGATGAAACCTATCAAAATTCATTTTAAAAAAAAATCATATGATGATGCAAACCTAGGGTTTTTTAGACTGCTACAAAAATTATCAGAATTCTGTTAGGGTTCCTATTATGACGAGTTTTAGAAATTTAGGGTTTTAGTAAAAATAATTAAAAATTCTTATAATTACTAATATAAAACAGAGGATATGTAGTGCGAATTCCACAGAAAAATAAAATGTTTATGATGCCAAAATCAGATGAAACCTAGACACCTAATGTAGTGTACAGGATGCTGAAATTAGGGTTTGTGAATGCAAAGCAGATAAAAACTATCCTAAACCTGCTCTGATATCAAATTGATGCGGGACAACTCTAAGACTGCTAAACATGCATGGAAAATAGTAAAATTTTTTTTTGTAATTTTTATAATTTTATTTGTAGGCTAGATTCCCAAAATAAAGCAAGAACTAGCGGAAAGTCTAGCAGTGCAAAGAATCATCAGGTTGCAGGCGAACTCATGCAAACTAATGAAATAACTAGGACCCGAGAGTTGAGAAACTCCCAATTTAGGATAAGTTTTCTTCATTAAATCAGATAATAAGAGAAGAGAAGGTTTCTTACCAGTCATAGATTGAAATTCAGTAGCAGAAGGGATCACACGCACTCTGATCGGAGCCTGGAAGAAGAAGCCTTGTTTCCCTTGAATCTGATGGCGAATCTGGGTAGTTTGGGCAGAAAAGAAGGCCTCCTCGGGGAAGGGAAAGCACCTTGAGGACCCTACAAGCATCAAGGTTAATCAAAACAGCAATTAAAAAATAAGAAAGGAACTATGGGTTGAAAGGAATCAGGATTAGGGTTAGAAGATGGTTGTTCGAAGCTTGTTGAAGATCTCCTTGCTTGGCGGCCTAGGGCACTTCTTCTTGGACGTATGAAGGCTTGGATGGCAGTGATTTAGGGTGTGGAAGGAAGCTAGGGCAGCAAGGAATTCGTCCAAGCACAAAAACACCAACTAAAGAACCAAAACAAAACACCAACACAAGGTGATAACTCAAAATTTCAGCAAGTTGTATTCACAAGAAAGAGATGCTTACAAGAGGGGAAGGGGTGGGGTATTTATAGAGTTCCCATGCCCTCACTAACCATGGTTACACTTGGGTTACAAGTCCTCTTCCCAATTGGAATACAAGTCATTTTCTAGCTAAGTTAGAAAAATAAATCCCCATTAGGTTAGGAATTGACCTAGTCTTTTCCTTTTTCCTTCATGCTTTGACTATTCCACTCAAGGACACCTCTTGGACTTGGTCAACACTTCAAGGATGCTTAGGGAGGCGTGTTGGTCCTCTAGGAGCAGCAAGGGGCCGGCCCAAAGGGGCTTGGGTGCATGGGTTTGGGCCTTTGGAAGCTAGGGTGGCCTGTTAGCCTGGTAGCAGGAATATTCCCTGGAATCTTGCTTCTTAAGGGCTTGGGCTTGGCACCTGGGCTTGATTTCTTTAGGATTGGATGCAGGTGGACCTCTGGAGTCATGGGTGCCCTATTCTGAGAATATGCTCTAGCATCTAGAAGGGAATCTAGGCATTTGGAGGGCATATGGAAGGAATCAGGATTTCCGGATGCATCTTGGATCCTGGGTTGTCACACAAAATCCAATGGGCTGATGTAGTGGCCTCTGACTCCTGGATGTGGCCTAGTGAAACTCCAAAATATGGTATCCTCCTCTCTTGTACAACAATTGAGCTCATATTGGACTCATAACTGATATATAGGACTCAAAATAATGACTAGGTTGAGGGTTGAGACAAATCAACTAACCTCAACTTATTACAGGACTCAATTCTAGTTGATTACTAAATTTGACACATGGCTAAGTAAACCAAATAGGGCCCAGTAATCTATGTCTGATCCTAGTGCCCCCACCACCTTGACATCTCAACCCGGAGGGAGCGCAGCCGGGCGAAGGAGAGGCGGAGCTTGACTTCGGCCTCGAAGTCTAGACCCGGAGGGAGCGCGACCGAGTGAAGGAGTCCGGGCAGAGGTGTCCCACATAGCAGCTTCGTCCGACATGGCATTTGATAGGAGTCCCACATCAGCGATCTTGCTACATCATTTGCCCCCCACTCCCGAGGCCCATTGGCATGCAGTGCTCGGGGCGAAGGGAGTAAATGCGGTGCTGACATGGAAAGACAGAGATCCGGTGCTATAATGACCACGATCACCGATGCTTCATGAGACAATTCTCCAAGCCAGTACGGAGGAGCTACATAGACATGTTCGAAGAGCAATTATTACTAGCACAGAATTCAGAGCAACCACGATCAATGCGAGGCATTCTATTCATCGATGGTTGACACGTGGCGCAGACCCGTCGGTGAAGATGCTGTAACGGTATGGTTAGGCATCCAGTCACTTCGAAAATAAAATTTTTTTTTCCAAAACAATTTCTTTTTCAACTTCGCATGCCCGCCATCGTACCAAAGCTTCCTCCTCTCCCTCGGCTGTCCTAGACTCTTCCAGTTAGCCAGGTTCATCTCTTTCCTTCCCCATCTCCCAGTAGGGTAGGACTTCCCCTTAAGGTTAGGGTCTTCTCGGACATATTCCATCTTCTTCTCCTTCTCTTCCTCCAATCTTTATCTCCTTCATCTTCTGGATGTCTCGCTTCAACCCCAACTTCTGTCCCTCAATTGATCAGGGTGAGGCGGGGCCTTCACGACCGAGGCTGCCTTCTTCCTCCGATGAGGAGGAGGAAGAGACATGCTTCGAGTTTAGCAGGAGACGCCCTCCCACCAGGATCGACATTAGGGAGCCTAGAGCTAGCTCCCCTCCTCCTCCTCCACCTGAACCCACCCTCGAACCTCCTCGATTGACAGGTCCTGGCAGGGTTGTTTCAATAATCTCTGCTGAGGAACTGATGACCATCCGGGATGTCTATGGCATCCTAGAGTCTGTCAGGCTCTCGGTCCCTCGACCAGGAGAACGGGTCACCTCCAGTGGCCCGGGCTGGATCGCCCTCTACGAGAAGACTCTCGTAGGGGACTCCGATTTTCCTTCCATCCTTTCTTTCTTTCCGTGCTGAGTAATTTTCGTCTCGTCCCTGCTCAGCTCGTCCTGAATGCTGTGAAGACCATCTTCTGCTCCATAGTACTCTATCATTTTCATGAGATTGTAGCCCATTTTTCTTTGTTCAGGGCCTTTTTTATCCTAAAATGTCACCCTTCTGAGGAGGGGTGGTGGTCTATCTCTTCTCGCCCAAGGGGTATTAAATTCAAACTCCCCTCTTCCATCAAAGGATGGAAGAGCAAATATTTTTTTGCATCGGTCGAGGGGGTCGACTGGATTTGGAGCTATCCAAATCGGTCCCCTAATCGAAACTCCATGATCGAAATAGCTGATTGAGAGGTCTTCGAACAACTCCACATCACCCAGGTTCCTTCTCTCGAGGTTTTGCTGTCAGAGCAGAACCTCTTTGAAGCCGGGGTCGACCCAACAAGGGAGTTGGGTGAGTTCGGCTTGAAATTTTCTTATTATGCTTTTTTTTTTGTCTTTCTGATCTTGGAGATGACATCCTTTCTCCTTTGTGCAGGTATGAAGTTCTCACTAGATGACCTCCTCACGATCACAAAGAAGAGGGGTCCACCGTTAGCGGTCGGTGAGTCCCCCTCGAAGAGGGCTCGTGATGAAAGTGGCGCGGTGACTGCCCCCGCCGTGCCGACTGAGCTGAGCATAAGAGGAGTCGAGACCATCCCTGAGCAGGGAAGGAGGGTGGTCGAGGTAAAGCCCGAGCCAGTCCTGGCCCCGGAGCCTGAGATGGTCATCCGGGCCAGGGCTGCTATCGCTGCTATTGTCGTGATGTCTCCTCCTCCTCCAGAGATCGTCGTTGTCGAGGAGGAGGAGGAGCAAGGAAGAACGGAGTCGACACCGAGGGCACTAGTCGAAGAGGTGTCGAGCTCCCACCATGCCCCCAAAGCTTCTTCAGCCGACGGAGTGGGCAACTCCGCATCCAGGGCAAGCAGGAGGGAGAGGGACAACCGTCGGGTTCCCTTCAGACTGGCATCGAATGTCTCCCTGGTTTGGGACTAGGGCCTGGTCGAGTGCATGATGGATTTCACAATCCAGTCATGTGACCGACGGGAGAAGGCCGGGAAACTCTTGAGGGTGCAATCGGCAGCACCTTCCCCCATCTCTTCTTGGTAAGTAACTTTCTCTATTTCGTTCTTTCCTTCTCCCTTCTGCATTTATTGCTAACATCTTCCTCGGTGCAGCTTGGCACGAAGCTCCTTCTGATCAGGGACTGCTTCAAGAACTGGTTGAAGAAGGATAAACAGCATGCAGCATAGCTCGAGTCTATGATGACCAAGCCAAAATAGAAGAACGACGATGCCTGGGAGGCGAGGCAAAAGAACAAGGAGCTCCAGGGCAAGATTGCAAGTGCTGAAAGGCACCTAAAGGAGCTTCAGGAGAGCCTAGACCGGGAGAGGAGCCGGTCAAAGAGCAAGGCAGAGGAGCTCAAAGCCAAGGAGGCTAGGCTGAATGAGCTTAGTGCCGAAGCTGCCCAATAGAAGGGGTGAGCCTAATCTCTCCAGGCCGAGTTGGAGGCGGCAATGGAGAGATTGATTGCCGCCGAGAGGAGGGTCATCAATGCCGAGAAGGAGGCAGCTGCGGTAGCCAAGTCGATGGAGGTGGCAAACAAGGAGACCGCCGAGGCAGTCGGGCAGGCCGAGGCTGCCAAGAAGGGAGCCATGGAGGCCGTGGTGGGTACAGGGCTTCAGAGGAGTTCACCGCCGAGTTCCACGAAACAACGTCAGACTCCTTCTATAAGGGCTTCATGTACCTCCACGCCAGGGTGGAGGGTTTCATCTCGGACAAGGGCCGAAGCTTTCTCAGATACCTCGGAGCTTCGGACGGGGAGCCGGCCCTAGACTTGGACACTGTTGAGGAGTCAGCCACCGCCTCCGACCCAGCTCTGCCGGTGATGGTCACCGAGGCCAAAGCCACACCGTCGGAGGTTCCAGAAGATGATGCCCCACCTGTGCACCATCCCGGGAAGGAGCCGACCGATTAGGGTTGGGGTCCTATTTTTCCTTTTTCTTTCTTTTCTTCTGTCTGGGCTGCCTAGGATGTCGGGGCCCAGAAACACTTGTACTGAATTGTTATCAATGAATGCATATTTTCAGTCATCCTTGCCTTGAGTCTCCTATCCCCTTCTCTCTCTCTCCCTTTTTTCTCTCTCTTTTTTTTTTGTTGTTGTGTTCCGAGTATGTGAGGGAGTTAGAAAGAGGTTCTCGACTTGCTGTATCATTCCTACCTCATGAGTGAGGTGGCTGAATATTTTCGAGTGCTTTGCTTGATGGGATCCGTTCAGTCTCGACCGGGATCAGCTCTAGGTGTGCATGGCAAGGCCGAGTTCAGAAGTTGCACTTGTTGGAAATGCCAGGTGACTATGGAGCTCCAGTCTTCAAATATTTTCGGGCTCAAGTGCCGTAGAGCTGGGTCCCGGGCTTGAGGGCTGCACTGCGAGTCAAGTGGTAAATGGTAGGCTATTTGGGAGTTCTGCCGACATCTCCGAACTGTGAGCACGGTGCTGGGCTTCAAGAGTTTCCAGTCTTAGGGTACCAGGGTTTCCGGTCTTTAGGTGCCAGGGTTTTCGGTCTTTAGGTGCTTAGGTTTCTAGTCTTTGGTGTCGGAGAGCTGGGCTTCAGGCTTTGGTGCCGGAGAGCTGGGCTCCAGGCTTTGGTGCTGGAGAGCTAGGCCCCGGGATTTGGTGCTGGAGAGCTGGACTCCGGGCTTCGGTGCCGGAGAGCTGGACTCCAGTCTTGAACGTGGCGGACCTTGGGCCGGGCAGCAATGTTCCTACAAGGCAAAAGTAATTTGCGCAAAAGATGATCTTTATTATTACTAGGAAAAGGCCTTGCACTATTGATAGTATATTCTCAGGTTGTAGGCATTCCAAGTCCGCGAGAATCTGGCACCGTCCAGATCCGTAAGATAGTAAGCTCCATGTGGAAGAGCTTCAACCACCTTGTAGGGGCCCTCCTAGTTCGGCGAGAGCTTGCCGCATTCACGAGGTTGAGAGGCTTCAGCTCGGTACAGAACTAGGTCGCCTGGATGGAAGACCTTCGACTTCACTCGCACATTGTAGTACCGGGCTACATGTTGTCGATAAGCCACCATCTAGAGTTGGGCCTTGTCTCTGGTTTCCTCGAATAGGTCCAAGTTGAGAAGAAGACATGCTAGATTCTCTGCTTCATTGTACTGCTATACCCGTAGCGTGGGCACGTCGAGCTCAACTGAGACCATGGCCTCTACGTCGAAGACGAGACTGAAAGGTGTTTCATCCATGGCCATCCGGGGCATTATGTGGTAGGCCCAAAGAATGCTGGGAAGTTCTTCTGCCCACCTACCCTTGGCCCAGTCCAATCTGGTTCTGAATCCTTTGAGGATGGTATGGTTGGTCACCTAGGCCTCCCCGTTGGTCTGGGGATGAGCCACCGAGGTGAAACGATGTTGGATGCCGAACTTGGCACATAATTCTTCGAACTCCCGGTTGTCAAATTGCCGCCCGTTATCGGTGATGATGCTATGGAGAAGTCCAAAGCGGTAGATGATCTACTTCCAGAAGAACTAGTAGACCTTGGCTTCCGTGATTCATGCCAGTGGCTCTGCTTCTACCTGCTTGGTGAAGTAGTCAATGGCCATTATTAGAAACTTCCGTTGCCTAGATGCAGCAGAAAATGAACCTAGGATGTCCATTCCCCATTGGACAAACGGCCATGGAGTAGAGAGCTGGGAGAGCGGCGCCGCTGGTTGACGCTGTATGTGGGTGTGGCGCTAGCACCAGTCACACCTCTTCATGAAGTCAGCGACGTCCTCCCTCATGGTCTCCCAGTAGTACCCCTGTCGGAGGGCCTTGTATGCAAGTGTCCTCCCTCCGACATGATTTTCATAAAGGCCTTCATGTATTTCTCGGAGCACGAAGACTGCCTCTATGGTTCTCAGGCATTTCAGGAGCGGATCGGAGTAGGATCGGTGGTAGAGCTGTCCTTCCATGAGGACGAACCATGAGGCCTTCTTCTTGATAAGGCCGACCTCTGCTCGGTCTTCCGACAGGGTGCCGTCGATGATATATCTGATATACCTATCCATCCAGCTCGGCTCCAGGGTAACTTGCTGTACCTCCACGGGAACTTCGTTACTTGGATTTTTGAGGTACTCGATGTGGGCGCGTCCCAATGACAAGTCCGACAAGGTCGCAAGTCTTGACAGTGTATCGATGCAAGCATTCTCTCCTCGAGGGATGTGAGAGATACTGAAGCACCAAAAACTTGTCATGCTTAAGTGGACCCGCTCCAAGTATTTCATCATCTGGGGATCCCTGGCTTTATGCTCTCTGGAGACTTGTTTGGCCACTAGTTGGGAGTTGATGAAGACCTTCAGGCTTCGTATACCCATTAGGGTTAGCTCCTGAATTCCTTGAGTGGCAGGGGTCCCCTCAATAACCCCATTAGGTAGGAGTTGGTTAATTGAATTATCGGGAGAGATATCCTCAAATTCTTCTTCTTCATATTCATCTATCAAACTTATGTCAGGCTCATATATTTCTTCCTCAATCTCACTGAAAGGTTCTAATCTATTCTTCTTTGATTCCTCTTTAAGTACGGCTCTGGTCGGGTCAACTAATTTTGGGATGGCCATGCCTAACTCCTTCTCAGTGTTATCCTTCTGGTCAAGAGGTGACACAAGTGGGAATTGACAAACAAAAGTCTGGTTCACTACAGATGTCGGATCAATCAGAACTTGACTCAAGTTGGTAGAGGTTGGCTTTAAGTCCAAAGTACTTGATTGGTTATATCTTAAAGACCACTCATAGTCTTGGGCTTTTTGGTAGGCTCGGTCTAACTTATTGGTCTTTTCAAGGCATAGCTTCCTATAAATGTCTGGGTGTAACCCAACCCTAAACCTCGATGTGATCTGAGCTTCGGTCTCAATGGTATTGCATTTCATGTCATACCACTGGAAGTCCTCGATATATTTAGACACAGGCCTATTACCTTGTCGCAATTGGTACCATTGGTCTAAAAGTCTTTTCTCATAGGATCTACCTAGGTACCTATCTCTCAACTTACTTCTCATATCTCTTCAAGTATATATTTCCTCTTTTCTTTGATAACACTCATGCTCAATAGCATACCAATGCGACCTAGCATGTTTGGTGAACTTGGTTTTGGCCAACCTAACTTGTCCTAATTCCGATATGTTAGTGCACTCAAAATACTGATCCATTTGTTCTTCCCACTTAATATATGTCTCTTGTCTTCCATCAAAAGTGGGTGCATAAGGTTCGGTGTTCCTAACGGGTCCCTTCTCTGAGTCAACCAAGTATGGGTATAGGCTCCTAAGGCTAGACTCAGGGGCAAGATCATGGTCATAGGCTCTTAGATCAAACCTCCAATGATTAGGTTCAAGATCCCTATATAAAGGTCTCCCAGGCTCTGGGTGTGGGTGAGGTTGGGGTCTACCAAATTCTGAGTCAGGGGTCCAATTTCGGTGCCTAGGCTCCTCAAGTACCTGGGCTCGGTCTCTAAACTGGGCAACAGTATCAGTCATATCCTGACTCAATTTGGTCATACTTTCGGTAAGAGTTCTAATCATGGCCTCTAAATCAGGTTCGGTTTGACCAGGTTGGTAGGGTACTCCATTCCGGGTGGACATGATGATGCAAGCAAGCACACCAAATGAGACTCGACTGAAACGACTATGGGCTAACTAGACCTAGAGCCCAAACTAGATGCCCAATCAGAGTGGCAAGCTAGCCTGTAGTAACTCAGGACTCAGCCGGCAGGTGTAAGGGGAGTGTTAGGTTCCTAATTGCCAATCCTAGACACCAATCAGTGATTGGCCAGGTAGACGGACCAGCACACAAGCCCTTCGGGACGTAGTCCCTGAATCACCGTTCTAGACACTGAGTACAAAGCACACACAGAGTAACCAGACAAACTGACTAAACCCTAGGCTGGACCTGACCAGTTGGTGTTCCTAGCCCACTAGGGCAAATTAAGTCTAATAAATTTTAAAATTAGGCTTAGGATCGAATGAATGGGTGGTGGTTTTGGGCTAAGGAGAGGTTATCAGCTCCTCCCCTTATCTTAGATGCTCAATTGCCCTTAAGATGAATTAGGAGATGATCACTCAAAAAAAAATTGAATTGCAGAAACATAGAAATAGAATTGCTGTAATTTAACTCTCAAAGATTTCACAGAAACCAATAAATTACAGTAAAATTATGTAAAATAGATTCAATTATACTGGTTCCAACAAAATAAAATCATACAATTTGGAGTTACCTGTAATGAGAAACAATTTCTGCAACAGAGAAGTTACAGACTGAAAATAGAATGCTCCCCAGTTTATAATTCCTGCTACGAAGTTGTAACCCAGCGGATCCCCTACATGCCCTAGGAACATCCCATGGAATGGGAAGAGGAGGCTTGCACCTCGCTTCGTTCCTAGGACTGGACGTCCTAGGGAGTCTACTTCGAGCAGACAAAGTAAAAAAGAGAGACACTCAAAACATACAAGCAAGTCAGAAACCCTAGACAGGGCTCTGATACCAAAATTGATGCAGAACGAAAGCTCTGATACCAAAATTGATGCAGAACGAAAGAGATGATGCGATGCGAAAGTAAATTAAGACTAATTTTTTTTTTTCTCTTTCTTTTTTTTTTATACTTTCAGAAGTCGGCTTTGACTCAAAGGAAAGTTAAACTAAATTGAAAGAAACTATATAATAATTGAAAGCACAATTTAAAGAAACTAGATTATCAGAGTAGTTCAGAAGTAAAGGATCGCTGGGGGTTGAGAAACTCCCAGACCTAGGGTTTCGTTCTGAACTTTCAACAGAACAGAAGTAAAGAGAAGAGAAGGGTTATGGACCAGATAGTGATCTTCACAGAGTTTAGTGGAAGGACTCTCTTGAGCAGATTGTTGGATCCTAGGATTTGGATATCTTCGCAATGGATCCTCCAATACTGGTCCTTTGGCAGAGTTGACTTCTCCTGAACTCAAGATCTGGGAAAGAAGAAGAACAAGTTATGGAACCAGATACTCAAGAAGGATTTACCAGATAAGAAGAACTTGAAACTTGATGTTGCTGAAATCCTGATTCTCCTAGATGCTGATCTGACTTCCTTTGGGATTTGCTCTGTATTCAAAGTAGCCGATCTGGACCTGGATGCTGGTGGTCGGCCTCTACTTGGAAGAGAGGGGCCGTGAGATGATGGGGTAGATTAGGGTTTGGATGTTTGGTGGAATGAAGAAGATGATGGCGGCTAGGGTTTGGAATTGAAGTGGCTAACCTAGGGTTTTGGGGTTGGAGATCTCACACCTCCTCAAGGTTCCTAGGGGACCCGGATTTACTCCCTCACAGAGCTCAACACCTGAATGCAAGTGCGGAAGAGAGAAACATAAAGTTGCTCACACAGAAATTGAATTCATTCATCAGTAAATTTCAAGAGTTACATAGAGTTGAATATATAGACATAACAAAGAAATAAAATTTTATACATTTTTCATGTGGGACTAATAGGACTAACCCACACTTTAGGTATCAAATTCTCTTCCCAAGACTCCTTCCATAAGTGGGCAGCCCAAAAACTCCAAGAAAACTTGAAAATCAGCTCCAAATGGCAGGTTATGGGGGTGTCTCCTAGTATCTCTCCATGAATCAAGGATTTTTCCTTCATGGTTTGGCTCATTTGGACACCTCCTAGTCTTGCTCCACAAGTTTAGGCTTCTTCCTTTCATGGCTTTGGCACTTTTGGAAACTTTTGGGAACCTCCTTGAATTCCTCCCCAAGACATGCTCTCTTCCCTTTTATAACTTGGGTTTTTATGGAACATTATGGGGCACCTCCTTGATCCTCTCTTCAAGAAAAATTCTTGCCATCCTGGCTTGAGTTTATCTAGAAAGAAATTGGCTCCTCCTTGGATTGAGGTATCTTGATGGATTTCTCTCTCAAGTGGTGCAAGAAAAAAAAGGAACTTACTTCTTGTGGTGTAGGGACCAAAGACACTGGATGGAGATGTGGCACCTCCTGGACTCTGGCGTGTGGCTGGGAGTGTGGCGCCCACTTGCTTGGGCCTGGGAGAAAAAATGTGGCACCCTGGACCTTGGCTTGACTGAAAAAAAAGTGGCACCAACCTGGAGAAGACCTAGACCACTACTAGGACTTGTACTGAGTCAACATGACTCAACAAAATTTAAATTGCAGTGAAATACAAACTCAAGTCTAAAATTGAGTTGACCAAGTCAACTCTTATTACAAAACCAGAAAATCCTAATTCTTCGGGCAAGGTCAATCAGAGATCCAGATGGAGCCCTGAAGTCTTCTTCTGAGTCTGGTGCCCGCACCAGCCTTAGACACCAATTTGAAATTGGCTAGGTAAGCGAACCAACCCGCCTTCCTTCAAGCTCTTGTCCCGAACCACTTGCCTAGACACCAGATACAAGCACACACAAATAGGTTGTCAAAGTTGGCTTGACACTTGATTCGACCCAACCTTGTGGGTGTCCCTAGCTCGCTAGAGAAATTAAATGTCTACTATGTTTTAATTAGGGTTGGGTTTGCTATGCAGGTTGGTAATTTTTTGGGCTAGAGATAAGTAATGAAATCCTGACCCTATGTCAAATTGATGCCCTTAAGATGATTTATCATGAAATGAATCCAAGCATGCAAATGAACCCTAATTTCAAGTGCAAAATCAATGTGTTGCAGTTCTGATATGGGGCAGAAAAGTGACATGTATCAATCTTAGAAAAATCTGAAAAATCAAAAACACTCCTAACTTGTAGATGATATTCTATATGAAAGTAAATTTAAAAATAAAATCTGTGCTATGCTGAGCAGACCCTGAAATTTAGACAATGTAAAAGGAATAGAACAGAATATATAGGAATTTCAGCAATAGTGATGGAGAGCGGGAATTTTCATTTTTTCTGTGATTTTTTTTCGAGGATACAATTATGCATGCTGATAGCCAACTTAATATGTATTAGGAAAAAAATTACTTCAATAAAAAACTAACTACTTTTTTTTAGAGTTTTATATGAATTACAGTCAGCCTACTCAGAAATATAGCAAGCAGAAATTTTAAAGATGCTAGATTTAAATGATGCAAAACTATTCTTTAGGATTTTAAACTTACCTTCTTGTACTCCCCTTCAAGGGTCAATCACAATGGCACCCCTATATGCCTTAGGAGATCCCTGTGAAATGGAAAGAGAGCGTCTTGAAACCCTACTTTTCTCCTAAGACCGGACGGCCTGGTGAATCACCCAAATCCAGGAACCGAAGATGATGCAAAGCAATAACCTACCATGCTCTGATACCAATTAGATGTGGGATGAGATGAAATGATGAAATCTAAGAGGAGACAATATAATTAAATGTGAAATGGAGTAAAGCAAGGCTACATTCCATATAAAAGAAATGAAACTATCATGAAGGAATTCTGTATATAACTAAACATGAATGAAAACTTTCATAATATTAAAGAGGAATGGATCTTCGTGGTTAGGAAACCATACAGGATAGGGCTTAATTAAATTAATATTTCAGATCTGGAAAAATATTATAAGAGGGGTAACCAAGCATTAATATCTCAAGGGTTTGAAAAGATACACTCAAGGACGAAGTCTTTGAATGACAGGGTGATTCCTTCAGATATCGGGACTTCTAGTCTCTGTTTCTTGCCTTGGAAGATCCTCTTCTTTGGAACCTGGATATCCCGAGGATCCTACACAAAATATAGCAGAGTTAAGAAATAACTTGAGAGGTAGGAAATAATGGAATTCATGGTTGAAGTTGAGAAGAAGCTGTTGGATTTGAAGAAGTTTGGCCAGCCCTCTTGGAATGCATCTTCTTGCAACTTGGACATTGGGGATGGAGAGCTTGGATGGATTAGAAGACTTGCTAATGTCTAATGGCATGGAAGAGAACTCTCTTGAAGTAACTAAGGGTCTCTCACCCACTCCCTCTCGGAGGACATTGGATAACACCAAATGGAAGAAGAAACACTCCTTTTTTTCATTCAAATTCATCATCCCTTACAAGAGAACTTGGAGTTGATTTTATAAGCCTCCAAGGATATTTTGAAATTTCAAATTACAAGGAGATTTTCATGGGAGGTTCCTAGCTATAAGGGTGGGATTCAAATTACATGGAGAATTGTATGGGATAGCTAGCTAAAATGGTGGAAGAGTAAAGCTCTTGGCCACCCACTTTGAATTTGAATCCTTGGTGATATGGCATGTGATGAGGTGGCTTGCTGATGTGTATTCCACATGGTTTGTGGGGTTGACATGGTGTCCTACATGGCTTGCTAAGGTGGCATCCTCTTTGGCTTAAATGGTTGAAGTGGTTGAGTGCATTCTATCTTCAAGTAAGCTTGTTCAATTTCAAACCTTTCTTGGACTCAACTACTAAATTCTTGGACTCAACTACTAAACTTAATAATTACAAGACCAATTTGATCCTAATTGGACTCAAAGAAGCCAAATTAAAATAAACCTACTCTAATTACAATACATGAAAGAATTAAAGCCATACTGAATTAGATTGAAGCATCTTCCGGACTTTGGTGCCCACACCAAGTACTGGAATAGAACAAGGACTCTCCCAGTTCCCTCTATCCCAAACCTTCAATAGAAGGTATGCACTCAAAGATCCCACCCAAACTCATTCTATCCCAAAGATCCAATCTTTCAATCTCTCAAGGATCAATCAAGATCTCTAACCAAGAAATATGGCAGAGTCTCAACCTTGATCCAGATTTCTGGGTATGGAATATGAGGAGTGAACTGTTCACTTTCTGCAGCCCAGCAATTATATAATAGCAGCAGCCCTCAAAATAATTAAGAGGGATTAATGAGAGATTATTAGGGAGCAGTTTTGGAATCTCTTGAGATTCCAGGGAGGTTAGAAGTCCCTTGAAATTCAGCAATAGCAATAATTAAAACTCGAAACTCCCAGCATTAAATCCCATAACAATTATAGCATTTAATGAAGGGTTTCCGAATTTCAGCAATCCATCATTCGAGTCCACTCGACCATTTGAGTCGACTCGGCTCGAGTCGACTCATTCAAGGAGAGTCGGCTTGATCAAAAGTTTGACAACACCTTGTCAAACGACTCGAGTCGACTCGTTCAAGAAGGGTCGGCTCGAATAAAAATTTTGACAACAACTTGTCAAATGAGTTCGTAACGATTTTTAATCGTTCGTGTTGGCGTGGAGTCCCTGTATCGGTTGGTCAGAGCTGCTGCATCACAGGACCGCTCCTTGGTTCACCTGCAAAACAGGTCCCTTGCTAGAGTTGTTTCGGCGGGGGACACTCCGATGCCTAAGTCAGTGGCAGATCCCAGCCATAGAATGGGGAAGGGTGTCGAGAGTATGAGAGTAAAGCTCTTAGAGTATGTGTGAGCATATGTGAGCATTTGCATATCTCCCTTCCTATTCTTCTTACCACCATTTAAAAGGAGGCCTCCGGCCTGTGGCCCACTTTTTTTTCGATGATTATGGGGAGTCAATTTCTCCCATAATTGGCGATCGTGGATTGTCATTGAGCGTTCCGGCCAGATCAGAGGCATTGTAGCTAGAGTTGCATGCCATGATCGTGGAATGGAGAGCATCGACTGTAACCATTGGTTACAGCTGCCTATCTGGGCCAGATTATGGTCCAATCTTTGGATTTTCCCTTTGCATGGGCCGAAGACTTGGCATTTGCCCCAGGGTTGGAGATCGTGTCTACGGCTGGGATCGAAGAGTGTGTCTTCGGAAGTCAGCGAGAAACTTGGTCTTCGGTCAGAGCCAAAGATGTTGTCCGAAGTTCTGTCCTTCGGGTGTCGTAGTTTGGTGAGAAGCCTTGGGTTGCCCGCAGTTGGCCTGGCCCTTCCCTAGTCCGAAGTTCGTGGTTTGAAGGAAAAAGGGCTTCGGCCAGTCAAGCCAGAGTTCGGTTCATAGTTGAATCGGGATATCCCAACAGTTACCCCCCTACTCTCAGTTTTTGAAGCGGAGATTTGCCTCGAGAAGTGAGAGTATTAATGCTTTGTCATTTTCCTCCCAGTGGATGATTATGGGATCTCTGATTGGACTGTCCATCATGATAGCTAGTTGATCCAGGAATCAGGCAGTGGACAGCTGTCACCCCCAGGTTGGGGAGGAAGGAAAAAGCATGCGTCCCTGGGATCGTCTCTCCTTTTCCCATCGCACGATGGTTAAGCCAATATGTTGGTTGAGATTTGGGTGGTTATGGCGGCTTCCTTAAGTCCGTTGGATGATGGATGTGCCTCATCCCGGTGGTTAGTTGAAGGTGGGTTACCTCCCTGGATAACCTGGGGTCAAATCAACCTGGTAGGGCTTCAGAGACCCATGCTTTTCTTTTGGAAAAGGGTGAAAGTCCAACTAAGGAAGCTTCTTCAACCTCTCTCACCCTTTGTCCAACTTTCCTTGCTCTGGACTACCAGTCTATTCTGCAGGTAGGATCTTCCTTCTGCTCCCTTGCTTTATTCTTTTGTCATGGAGAAAACCGTAGGAAGTCAAGGGAAACAGGTTGGGCCCTCGGGGCCCGGTGACGAAGTAGGTCCGGAGTCGATTTCCAGTTCAGTTTCTTAGAGTAAGGCAGCTCTTCTTTGGGAATGCTATCGCATTCCCGAGGAGTTCCCCTTCGTCCTCCCAGCACTCGAGGAACGAGTGAACAAACCTTCCCCTGGGTGTCTAGCCGTGTATGAAGATCATCTGAAAGCTGGTCTTCGATTTTCCCTGCACCCTTTCTTCATCAAGATCTTTCGCTTGTACCAAGTGGTGCCGGTGCAGTTGATCCCGAACAACATCCGAAACTTCTGCGGGTTCCTGGTTATGTGCAGCATCGCAAATGTAGTACCTAGGACCAATCTGTTCACGGTCCTTTTATTCTCAAGAGGGATTTCCATAGCAATGGATGGTGGTTGATTGGCCCTAGATCAGGTCGCAAGGTCATCAAGGATATGCCTAGCGCCATCCACGGGTGGAAACCCGTTTTTGTGTTTGTATTATCTTTTGACCCATGGGGCTTCGACACTGTATGGAAGAAGCCTCACCTGACTGCCAATGACGGAAAGAAGGTCTTGGCAATCGATCAGTCAGACTATGATCTCTTGGTCAACTCCGAAATTGCCCCCATCCAGAAATTGTTGGAGGAGAGAAATCTCCATCAGGCGGGAATTAGCAGGTTCCCCTTATTAGGTATAGCGATGGAAATTTCTGCTCCTCTTTTCTAGTTTTATTGTAGCTCAATCAATTGAAATAAATTATTTTGCTTGTAAACAACGGGATGAAGCTCGGTGTGAGCTGGCTCCATTAGATTTCAGAGAAGAGGATAGCACAGGCCCCTCTCACCAGGTCTGCAGTTCGGAAGAGGGCTCGAAGGGACGGCCTCGAAGGGGACCAAAGCACTTCGTCTTCCCGGGGCATCTCAGGGAAAGATGCATCAGCCGCGGAAGGGTCTCCGTCGAGACCCTATCCAGTTGAAACTCCACCAGCGGCTACCTCCCCAGTTCGTACAGCGGGGAGTCGACCTCAGGGAGTGGATGTGCCACTATTTTGCCCCCCTGTAGTTGATAGGGGAAAAGCATGGCAAGTCGAGGGAGAGCTCATTCATGGGGCTGCCTCAGTTGGAGGCCGTTCGATGAACTCTTCGAAGCTTTCACCTACGGGGGGACTGCTGGTCCTGGCCATAGCCAGGCAGGCGTTGAAGGGTATGCTACTGCCTCATGACTTGGTAGTTCTCCGGAATCGAAACCTTCCTAGGGTGTCCGATTCTACCTTCTCCGCCCTACAACAGGTATGATCATCACCGTTCCCTTTGTTTTGAGAGTTGTCCGGTCGATGACCCTTCACTTTTGGTACAGTTGGTCTATGACCTTACCTTCATGGAGGAGGGCCTGGAGAACGTCGACAGCCTCATCCATGGCCTCAAGGAGGAGCTTCATACTGCCAGAACTGCAAATGAAGTGCCAAAGAGCTGAGGCAGTCTATGGAGGACCGCCTCATTCGAGTGAACGATGAAGTTTGCAAACTAAAGGGCGAACTAAAAAGTGCCCACCTGACAATGGCAAAGCAAGGAGCAGGGTGGAGAAAGAGCAGAAAACAGATCGACTCCCTGGAGCAGGCTGCCAGGGAGGATCAAGAAAAGATAGAAAGCCTAACCAAGGCAGTGGAGGAAGCTTCCAGGAGGGCTGAAGAGGCGATCCTGGAATTCGAAGCTACCAAGAGAGAGTCCGTATCTTTGAGGAAGCGGGTAGACGATGCCGTGGTAGATTCCAAAATGCCTTCATAATTCCAAGCAGAAATAGATGAAGCGTCTTTGTACGGCTACCAGCATGGCTTCAACGATGGACTTTCCAAGGTAAAGGAGGCCTTCCCTCACCTCAACCTTTCTGGCATCCCTCCCTTCGATATAGCTAAGAGGAAGAAGAGGAAGTGGAGGGTGCCGAAGCCGTAGTTGAGGCCGAAGAGATGCCACGTCTGGATGAGGAGGCCATTACCTTAGTCGATAATCCGAAGGTGACCCTCACTCTAATTCCGGTTTAGGAGGAAGTTCAGGCCGGAGGAGTCCAAGCCGAAGGCTCTCCGGTCCCGGCACTGACTGATGAGGTCCTCTCAGCATAAGTTGATAAGCTGCTTCAGTCTTGTGGTGTGGAGTCTCCTCCTGTTGATGCTGAGTGATTTGGGTCGCTCTGGATGTATTTTCTTTCTTTCTCCTTTGTATTGTCAATGGATTTTGTATGATAATTTATCTAGATTTTGAAATGACTTCTTCCTTCTTTGCATATGCAATATTATACTTCATATGTAGCTTAAATTGGTTTTACCGTTCTTTCTTCTGTTTGGCCGAGCAGTCGTGTCCGAAGGCCGTTTAGTTGATAGTTGACGAAGACAAACTCTGGAACGGATCAGAACTCTGTTGCCAAAGACCATCTATGATTGGTCAGGCTGGTGTCACCTTTCTTTTGATATTATATTTATCCATTGGGGTGACAAGCGTCAACTCCTCGCCAGCCAGTGATTAGGGAAATTTGATTGTAATCTTTATTGTCCATGTGGCACGTTGATATTCGTACAGTTATGATTTCTTGTGTCTTGTGTGCCATCGGGTCTCCCTTTTCCAAAAAGGAGCCATTAATGTTGCCGTCACACGATGAGAATTTCTCCGGATTCGAAGCGATGGCAGTTGTTGTCCTGGGAATGGCCCCCGAGCGACCTTCTGGTTCTCGAAGCGTCACCCGGACACATGACACCTTCTGACATGGCTAGGAAAGGATGTGGAGCATGCCTCCCTGCAGTCGGTCATGGGTGCAGGGTTTCTATAAATAGGGCCCTGCCTTCTGCTGTCAATGGCCATCATTTTTGTAGACTCCTTCCTTCCATTAAAAATGAGGTTCAGCACTTCTGAACTTCGCCGAGCCATAAAAAGAAGGGCCATGGATCCAAAGAGGAAGAGAAGTCCGAAGTCCTTTGATGACAACGAGGATCCTCTCGTGGATCATCTTGAAAAGAAGGTCCGCCTGTTGGAGGCCCAACTGAGGGAGGCTCGGGCCCAGGTTGCGGTGGCAACCACGGAGGTGGGGGGAGCAAGGAGGGAGGCGGTGAATGCCGTCTCAGACTTCAGGGCTTCTGCTGCCTTCAAGGAGGAAGTCACCGAGGCGGCTCTGGACTCCTTCCATCAGGGGTTCCGGGAATGTAGGAGGAAGGCCTTCAAGTTTTATAACTTGAAGGGCCTGGACAACATCAAGCCCTCCGTTCCCTTTCCCGGACATGAATTTGATTCGGACTTCGATGAGGGGTCGAATTCTGGTTCGGATGGAAACCTCGGGGGCCCTTCGTCGTCCCTCCAGATCTACCCCCACCGGTACGGGAAAAACCCAGCGGGAGATTATTGAAAATTTTTCACATCTTTCCGACGCTACTGTTATTTTTTTTTTTGCCTCTCTTCGTGAGAGTTTCTTATTTCTTTTTCCTTTCTTTTTTTTTTATTCTCTCCTTATGAGAGTTTCTTCTTTCTTTTTCCTTTCTTTTTTTTTGTTCTCTCTTTGTGAGAGTTTCTTCTTTCTTTTTCCTTTCTTTTTTTTTGTAAAAAACTGAAAAAAAAAATGAAGTGTCTCTTTGTTACCTCTTCCCATGCATTTCTTGTGATATGTTGTATCATTACTTTGTCTGAAATATTGACTCCACGGACCATTTTCGGTCTATAGGGAAGGAGTGAGGTCAGTTGGACCGTTCTTGGAATATCTGTTGTTGACAGAAAGGATGATAGTGGCCCTTTTAGGCACGTTTTCAAATTTACTGTAGGATAGGGTGTTTACACCATCCTTATGCACTTCTGTCGTGATTAAGGTAGGCTGTTCAGGCCCGCCTCGGCGTGCTTTTGGATTCACCATAGGGTAGGTTACAAAAACCATCGCTGCACTTTTGATCTTCTTGGTGGCCTAATTAGGCCATCCGTTGCACTCGTCGGGCATACCGATAAGGTGAGTGGATCAGACTCTCCTTTGCACAGTTGACCAATTTTTTAGATCAGGTCACTCAGGCTGTTGTCATTCAGTCAATGCAACTAGCCATTCTGAGTTGAGCAGGGTTGAGTAGCTTTACACAAGAATTTTAGGGACTCATTTATTGATAGTATTTATGAAGGTTTTGTACATTCCATGGCCAGGATAGAGTCTTCCCCTCCAGGGTCTTGAGTCGATATGTTCCTGGTTGAATGACTTCTTCGACTTGATATGGGCCTTCCCAGTTAGGGAAGAGTTTTCCTGCTCCGTTGACCTAGATACTTCTGCCTTTCGCAATACCATGTCCCCCGTGTAGAAAGTTTGCTCTTTCACCCTTGAGTTGTAGTACTTTGCGACCTTTTGCTGGTACGCCGCCATCCTTATCTAGGCCTGGAGCCTGGTGCTTGATAGCAAGTCCAGTTCAATCCTTCTATGATCGGAGTTCCCAGGCTCTTCATAGTTGTTAATTCTCAGGGACTGTAGGGAGACTTCAATAGGTAGCACAGCTTCTGTACCGTATGCCAGGTTGAACGGAGACTCGCCGGTGGCCATTCTCGGGATAGTTCGGTATTCCAAGAGAATGGAGGTTAGTTCTTTGGCCCAAAGCCCTTTGGCGGCATTCAACCTCGTCTTCAGACCATGGAGGATGGTCCGGTTAGTGACTTCAGCTTCTCCGTTGGACTGTGGATGAGCAACAGAAGTCAGCCGATGTTGAATATGGTATCAAGCATAGAAGTCCTTGAACTTCGGATTGTCAAACTGTCTCTCGTTGTCCATGATAATGACATGTGGGATGCTAAACCTGAATATGATAGAATTTTTTACAAAATTTTCTACCTTACCTTCTGTGATCTGGGCTAGTGGTTCGGCTTCTACCCACTTAGTGAAGTAGTCGATGGCCATAAGGAGAAACTTTCTTTGCCCTGATACCGATGGAAATGGGCCAAGAATGTCCATTCCCCACTGGGCAAAAGGCCATGGGGCTGTCAGTTGAGTCAGGTGGCTCGCAGGCTACCTCTGTATATTGGCATACCTCTGGCATTGATCGTACTTTTGCACAAAATTAGCTGAGTCCTTCTGGATGGAGGGCCAGTAATATCCCTGTTGAATGATCTTATATGCCAGAGATCTGCCTTCCAAGTGATCACCGCATATGTTCTCATGGACCTCTCTCAGAGCATAATCCGCATATGTAGGTCCTATGCATTTTAGCAGTGGTTGAGAGAATGATCTCTTATACAGGGTTCCATCTAAGATAACGTACTGAGATGCCATCCAGCGGATCTTCTTGGTCTCTACCTTATCCTCTGGTAGCTCTCCCTCATTCAGGAACTTGATGATGGGATCCATCCAGCTCAGTTCGACATCGATTTGGCGCACCTCCGCAGCCTCTTCGGCTATGCTTGGAGTTTCAAGATGTTCAACAAAGGTATGCCCAAGAGATTTCGGTGCTGTAGTTGCCAGTCGAGACAATGCATCTGCTCGGGAGTTCTCTGATCGTGGAACATGGATGATTTCAAAATATTCTAGTTAGGAGGATAAAGCCCGTACCTTCTTCAGGTACTGCACCATGGTTGGATCCTTGGCTGCATATTCTCCGTTAACTTGATTCACAACCAGCTGGGAGTCTGAGAAGGCTTGAAGCTGCCAGACTCCCAGATCTTTGGTGATTCGAAGTCCAGCGAGCAAGGTTTCATATTCAGCTTGGTTATTAGAGGCATGGAAGGAGAACCGAAGTGCGTACTCTATGGTATGGCCATCAGGTTCGGCCAACATGAGTCCAGCTCCACACCCAGTAGCATTGGAAGCTCCGTCCACATGAAGCACCCAGACGAACTTCGCCTCCTTTGGGACTTCATCTTCTATCGAAGATGCTTCGTCTTCGAACTTCCAGGTGCACTCAGCCAAAAAATTGGAGAGCACCTAGGCCTTCATAGCCGCCCAGGGCTGGAAACTGATGTCAAATTCACTTAGCTTCATAGCCCACTTGGCTATCCTTCCAGAGGTATTCGGAGATCGGAGAATGGCCTTAAGAGGTTGATCGGTTAGCACCACAATAGCGTGGGCATGGAAATATGGCCGTAGTCACTTTGCCGCAATCATCAAAGAGTAGATCAGCTTCTGCATCATTGCATATCGCATTTCGGCATCATGCAGGACCTTGCTGATATAGTAGATCAGCTTGTGGGATCCGTCTTCATCTTTCCAGACAAGAACTGAACTAATTGCTTCATCTGAAGTAGAGAGGTACAGGTAGAGGACCTCGCCTTCTCGTGGCTTGGAGAGCAATGGCGGGGTCTCCACGTACTTCTTCAGTTCCTCAAAGGTAGTGCGACAGTCTTCGGACCATTCAAAGCCTTTTGACTACTGGAGTACCTTGAAGAATGGAAGGCATTTCTCGGTTGATCGAGAAATGAATCTACTTAGGGAGGCAATTCTCCTGTTAACTATTGGACTTCTTTTTACAGGAGGGATGTCTCATATCCTTCAAGGATTGAATCTTCTCAGGGTTTGCCTCAATCCTCGTTGGTGATGAGGAAGCCCAAGAATTTACTCGAAGTGACCCCAAAGGCATACTTTGCCGGGTTTAGCTTCATGTGGTAGCGCCGTAGAGCACTGAATGACTCCTCCAAGTCATAGATGTGGTCTTTCCGAAGGAGGCTCTTGACGATCATGTAGTCAACATAGGCCTCCATGTTTCTCCCCAATTGCTTTTCGAATACCTTGTTGATCAGCCTTTGAAACATTACTCCAGCATTCTTGAGGCCGAATGGCATCATCTTGTAGCAGTAGAGATCTTTATCAGTGATGAAATCCGTCTTCTCCTCATCTTGTGGATCCATTCTAATTTGGTTGTAGCTGGAGAAAGCATCCATGAAGTTCAGTAACTGGTAGCCGGCAGTAGCGTCGACCAGTTGATCAATCTTCAAGAGAGGGAAGCTATCTTTTGGGCAAGCCTTGTTGAGGTCTATATAGTCGATGCAGATCCTCTACTTGCCACTGGCTTTCTTCACCATTACCATATTGGCCAACCACTCGGGGTAGTGGGCCTCTCGGATGAACCCTACTTTAAGGAGCTTGCCGACTTCTTCATCCATAGCTTGCTGTCTTTCAGGAGTGAAGCTCCTTTTCTTCTACCGCACCGGCTTGTACCCAGGGGTTACTTCCAGCTGATGAGTGATTACTTCAGCAGGAATCCGTGGCATATCCAATGCTGACCAGGTGAAGACGTTGGCGTTGTTTCCGAGGAAACGGATCAACTCTGTTCTGGTTTCCTCATCAAGTGTTCTCCTGATCTACACAACTCTAGAGGGGTCCTCCTCTATCAAAGGTACTGGGACGGTCCTCTCCATGGGCTCACCAAGGTTTGTGGTTGCATCCCTCGGATCCTGCTGATCCGGATTTATTGAATCATTGAAATGCCTGCCTTCGATCATCAGGCACTACTTTGCTGTCCTCTGGTTTCCTCTAACTTTTCCAACACCGTTCCTGGTGGGGAAGCACACCAAGAGGTAGTGAGAGGAGATCACGGTTCGAAACTTGTTCAAGACAGGCCATCCTAGAATAATATTATATGCTGAGGGGATCCAGACCACCATGAAGTTGATCGGCAGTGTCTTTTGTTGAGGTTCAGTGCCAAGGGTTACAGGCAACATTATTTTCCCCTCGGCATAAAATTGGTTACCCCCGAAACCGGAGAGCGGTACGGGGGATCTTTGTAGTTGATGTCTAGGCAAACACATTTTGAAGAATACATCGTAAATCAAGACATCAGTCAAACTTCCATTATCAACAAGGATTCGCTGTACATCATAATTAGCCACTACGGTCGAGATTACAAGGGGATCGTCATGTGGGAGCTGAACTCCCGCAAGGTCATCGTCGGAGAAGAGGATAGCGTTGTTGTCCTTGAGTCACTTTGGGGCTTCATCCTCATCCCTTCTCCAGTTGGTGGGTCGGTGTATCATCCCTACACCTCCGTTGGTGGGCCTTTGATTTGGCAATTCGGCCTCTTCAAGAGGTGGCTGGGGAGCAGTAGCTTCCGACCAAGGTCTTTGGCGACTAATGTACTGCCCCAAGTACCCTCTCTTGATGAGATCCTCAATCGCATTCTTCAGCTGGATGCACTCTTCAGTGTTGTGGCCGTGGTCCCGGTGAAATCGGCAATATTTGCTCCTATTCTTCACGGAAGAGGAGGCCTTCATGAGACGGGGCCGTTGGAGATAGATTTCTTTCTCTATCTCCATGAGGATCTTTTCTCGAGGGAGGTTGAGGGGGGTGTAGGAGTCGAATCTTCCTCCCGATGCTCTAAGACTTGGAGGGTTTCTTCAACAGTCTGTATATCTACCACCATTGTTATTTGAAGTTTGGGGACCTTGTCCCCTGTTATTCTTCTTCTTTGAAGGGGGTTTCCCTTGGATCAGTCATCGATTTGCCGCCTACTCTTCAGCATCGGCATATTTCTGAGCCTTTGATAAGAGCTCAGCGTAGGTTTTAGGGAACTTCTTATCCAGAAAAAAGGTAAGCCTGGAGGTACGAAGCCCCTTCTTCAATGCAGACATGGCCACGTGCTCGTTGAGATCGGGGATCTCAAGTGTGGCCGCATTAAACCTGGAGATGTAGTCTCGCAGGCTTTCTCCTTCATTCTGGTGAAGGAGGAACATTGTGTCCGTGTTTCGTGGAGTCTTGCGGCAGGTCCTGAAATGCAAGACAAATAATTTTTCTAACTCGGAGAAAGAATCGATGGTACCTGGGCGTAGGCTCGAGTACCACATTCAAGCAGACTTCTTCAAGGTAGCCGGGAATGCTAGGTAGTACATCACATTCGAAGCTCCTTAGATCATCATATGGGCCTTGAAGTTGTCTAAATGGTCGAGGGGGTCGGAGGTGCCATCGTAGGATTCCATCTAGGGAACCCGAAAGTGCCGAGGGATAACCTCGGCCATAATACGGTCGATGTATGGTGGGCGTAGATCACCCACAATCAAGCCGTCAGGATCCTTCAAATCACGCATTCTCTGTTCCCGTGCCTTCGCTATCTCTGATTCGATGGCTTTGAATCTCCTATCATAATCGGGAGTCTGCTTCAGCGCTCTCTCCACAGAATTGGAGTCTTTGGAGGAGGGTGAGGGAGTTTGCCTAGGCCTTTTTCCTTTTTGTGGGGAATTGGCGGACCTAGGCAATCTCGAAGTTTGGCCTTCAGAGAGGGTCGAGAACGGGGGGAGGGATGCATAGAATCCTCCTGTGGGGCTCTTTTCCTTCAGGACCGAGAGCTATGTCTGGAGGCGGCCGGTGGATTTCTTACCGGAAAGGCTCTGCTTTGGAAGTCCTGAACCATGACCGTGAGATTGGTGACCTGGTTCACAAGGGCTTGGAATTGCTGTAGTCCTACGACAACTGTGGGAGGTGGGGCATCGTTCTCCCCCAGGGGTGCGCCCCCTAGGACAGAGCATGAATTCAGCTTATAGAAGCTATTTGAGTCTTTCCTCTTGCCATCAGGAACTTCTCACTTCCCCTTGTCTAGGACGGAGCTTAAAGAGTATTAATGCCCCCTTTCCTGGCATGCCAATCTGTTGGCGTGGAGTCCCTGTATCGATCGATCAGAGTTGCTGCACCGCAGAACCGCTCCCTGGTTCACCTGCAAAATAGGTCCCTTGCCGGAGTTGTTCTAGCGGGAGACACTCCGATGCCTAAGTCAGTGACGGATCCCAGCCACAGAATGGGGAAGGGTGTCGAGAGTATGAGAGAAAAGCTCTTAGAGTATGTGTGAGCATATGTGAGTGTTTGCGTACCTCCCTTCCCATTGTTCTTACCACCATTTATAAGGAGGCCTCCGACCTGCGGCCCGCTCTTTTTTTGGTGATTATGGAGAGTCAATTTCTCCCATGATTGGCGATCATGGGTTGTCATTGAGCGGTTCTGGCCAGATCGGAGGCATGGCAGTTGGAGTTGCGCGCCATGATCGTGGCATGGAGAGCATCGACTGTAACCGTTGGTTACAATTGCCTACCTAGGCCAGATCATGGTCTCATCTTTGGATTTTTCCTTTGCATGGGCCGAAGACTTGACGTTTGCCCCAGGACCGAAGATCATGTCTACGGCTGGGACCGAAGAGCATGTCTTCGGAAGTCAGCGAGAAACTTGGTCTTTGGTCAGAGCCGAGGATGTCGATCGAAGTTCTGTCCTTCGGGTGTCGTAGTTCGGTGAGAAACCTTGGGTTGCCCACAGTTGGCCTGGCCCTTCCCTGGTCCGAAGTCCGTGGTTTGAAGGAAAAAGGGCTTCGGCCAGTCAAGCTGGAGTTCGGTTCATAGCTGAACCGGGATATCCCAACAGTTCGCATGCCAACAAAACAAGAAGAAATCCTCGATGTGCAACCCCATAGGTTCAAACACTAAACGGTAGCACAGGAACATTTCCAGTACTAGCCAAAGTTGTCATCTATCAATGACACCTGGTATCTGGATAGGTTGAAGGTTGTAGAGCAACATGAACCTGTCAAATATGGAATAGCATCGAACTTATTCCTTGAACCTCCTAATGCTCTGGATGGCATAGGGTTAAGCTACTCAACCCTAAGCAATCCATCTAAATGTCTTAAAGAATCTCTGCAACTAATTACAAGGAATGCCTTGGCCAAGGTCTTACTCAATTGAGACATATAAAGCATTCAATCCAAATCATTTGGAGAGGTCAATCCTATCTTGATCCTACTACCGCTATACAAGTACTTGACTGTACCGAGCAACCTTTCATCACTGGATTAGAAATTCGGATAGTCCAGCACCAAAGCACAATGAGTTGCTTGCAAGCTGCCATAGTGATTCAAGTCAAAGGAACAATTCATGTCCATATTCTAATGCAAGACTCTTCTTCGATAGCAGAGAGGATCTCGCAATTCATGTCCACATTCTAATGCAAGTGTCAAACACAACACCTGATAGTCATACCAAAGATCTCCATACTACTTGGTTAAGAGGACAACCAACAGATGACATCAATGACCTACTCTCGATACACTATCATTCCAAAATAGCATATCCTTTGGTCGTGAACTAATTTATGAACTACATGATGCATCCTCTCTACATCACATACAAGGTAGCTCAAAGGATATCATCACAGAAGAGTTTAAATTAAGAAAAATGAACCTATGATGAACAGCCAAAAGATAACTTTTATTTATATCAAAATTCATATACAAATAGCACAACCGTCTACAGCCTAGACGATTGGCTTTGGAATACAATTTTTAACATGAATGATACATTGTTATAGGATGACTATGTTCAAGTATAGATCGTTGTATGTCATATAAGTTTGTTATCCTCTTAACCAAGGAATGTTGATACATTGGTATGACATGCAAGTGTTATGTTTGACAATTCACTAAACGTGACTCTCATGCTAGATTCTCTTTCTGCCAAAGAGGAGTCTTGCATTAGAATGTGGATATGAATTATTTCTCTGACTTGAGATCACTATGGCAACTTGCAAGCAACTCACTATGCTCATGTACCGGACTATCCAGATTTCTAATTCGATGATGGAAGGTTGCTGGGTATAGTCAAGTACTTGTGTAGCGGTAGTAAGATCGAGATATGATTGACCTCTCTAAATGGTTTAGATTGAATGCTTAATATACCTCAATTGAGAAAGACCTTGGCCAAGGAATTCCTTGTAAGGAGTTACAGGGATTCTTTGTTTGGGACATATTGAAATGGACTGATTAGGGTTGGGCAGTCTAACCTTATTCCATCCGAAGTATTAGGAGGTTCAAAGAATAAGTTCAATGCTATTCCATATTCGATAGGTTCATGTTGCTCTGCAACCTTCAACCTATCCGGACACTGGGTGTCATTGCTAGATGGTGACTTTGGCTGGTACTGAAAATATTTTTGTGCTACCGGTTTAGTGTTTGAACCTATGGGGTCACCCACCGAGGGTTTCTTCTTGCTTTGTTGGCATGCGAATGATTGAGAATCATTCCGAACTTGTTTGATAAGGTATTATCAAACTTCTATTCGAGCTGACTCTTTTTGAATGAGTCGACTTAAGCAGAGTCGGCTCGAATGGTCGAGTCGACTCGAATGGTCGAGTCGACTCATCGACGGACTACTAAAATTTGAGAATGATTCATTAAATGATGTAATGGTTATAGGATTAAATACTGAAGTTTTGAGTTTTAATAATTGATGTTGCTGAATTCCAAGGGACTTCTAACCTCCCTGGAATCTCAAGAGACCCCAAAATTGCTAATTAATCTCTTATTATGTCCTCTTAATTATTTTGAGGGCTGTTATTATAAAAGCAGGGCTGAAGAAGGTCAAGAGTTGACATTCAACTCTCCTCACATTCCATACTTGGAAATCTGGATCAAGGCTGAGACTCTGCCATATTCCTTGGTTAAAGATCTTGTTTGATTCTTGAGAGATTATGAGATTGGATCTCAAGGATAGAGCGAGTTTTGGGTGGGATCTCTGAGTGTATACCTTCTATTAAAGGTTTGGAATAGAGAGAACTGGGAGGGTCCTTATTCTATTCTAGTACTATTATAGCAACCGGCACTTCAAGGAGTTGAAGGTGTCCCACTCATCTTCAAGGAGTTAAAGAAGGAGTCCACCCGATAAAGTTTCCATAGGGGCTAGCACCTCGAAGGAAGGAGAAGAAATCATGCTACATGGTGTGAACCACTCGTAGAGACGGTACACGAGTACTGCTTGTAGAGCCAGACTTTTTCCATATATCAGTGCTGTCCCTTGGATCACAATGAGAGGCAGCATTTTTGCAACTTTTGGTTCTTCCTGGTAAACGTCACCAAGGTATGTGCTTATTTTATGCATGATATAATTATCTTTGCTGCATCATTGTGTGATTTATAGAACTGTTCTGTTTTTCATGCAATGTTTGCATGATTTCATATTTACATTACTCTAGATGCATCTAGATCCTAGTAAGGGGGTTGTGTTAATTAAATTAATATCTTGAGATAAAATAGTTTTATCGCTTTCCGCTGTTGCATACCTTTATAAAAGTTTTAAAATGCATGTGTCACCCCTAGGAATAGTTCCTCTCATGGTATCAGAGCCAGGTTGTGTATGCATCTCGTTTAATATTTTTTTTTATGAAATCGATTTGATTTCCTTTACATAGTACTTGGATTAAGGTGGATTTGCCATGGCCGTCCAATCATAAGAGAGAAACATAATTTAAAGACCATCTCTTTCTATTCCAAGGGATTCTTCTATGGCGTGTAGGGGTGCCGCTGCGTCATGACCATATGAAGAAGAAAGTGAAATTTTAGTGAATTAAAATTATTTTAATTTTGGTTTATAGATCATAACTATGTTTAGATAAGATCTAAAGAAGTTCGATCTAAAACTTTGAAAAGTTCAAGTGTAAATGACTAAAATTTGAAAAAACTATGTTTTGGAAGAGCTGGCTCGAGCAAAAAAGCTGACTAAAAGAGCTGGCTCGAGCAGAAGAACTGACTCTACTAGAAATCTATGTTCTGGAAGAGCCAACTCGAGCTGAAGAGTTGACTCGAAGAGCCGACTCGAGCAGAAGAGCCGACTTGACCAGAAATGTATGTCTAGAAGAGCTGACTCAATCTGCAAAAGCTGACTCGACCAGAAAACTATGAAACAGTAATTTTAAGTTTTAATTTTTTATGAAATTGTTTCATTTCATTTTAAAAATATTTCAAATAGTGTGATACACTTAATTAAGAATTAAGATGTATCATTTTAAGATTTAGGATATGATTCTAATCTTAAGTCATGATTCATAAATCATGGGTTGATTGAGTTAGCTAGAATTGGATCCTTAAATAGGTTAGATCTAGGTTTAGATGAATGGATTAAATAGAAAAAAGACTAATCAAAAGTTGAATTAGGTCTCTCCTCTAAAGATCTCTCTAATAGTTAGTTAGATCAGTTCATACATCTAAATGGACTTGATTCATAGTTTCGTGGTGAGCCCAGATTTTTAGGTTAGTCTGATGGAGTATGGTAAACCACTTGGTGTCCAAGGTAAGTTTGACAGTTGTGATCAAGGTTCTTTGGGGATAACTCTTACCTGGCCAACTCATGGTTGGTGTCTATGGCAAGAGGCTTACTTGGCATAACCCATCCCTTGATCTTACTTACCTGGCTAATGTGGTGAATCAGATCAAATTAGACTATCTATTGATTCGAGTTAACCCATGTCAACTAAGGTTAATCAGTATGACTGGTTTATAGGTGCCCATGGACCAAATTGATCTGGAAGCCCTCTAAGTATTTGGTGGGAGTTTTCATGATTAAGGTCCATGTCTTCATCTCAAATGTCACAAAATTTAAATCCTCTAAATTATTAGGTCTATAAAAAGAATAAGTTATGTGATAGCCTAAGTCTTAGCCTCCCATTAAGTTGGATTGGTAATGTATCCTTTAGTTGGGTGATCATCGGCAGTACCACAGTGCGGGTGTCATCAGGCTATTGGAATTGCCATTCATAATATGATGTCTCAGTGCAACTCTCTTAATGATGGTCAGATGAGTCGACCAAAGTTGGGCTTGATCATTAGTTAGAAGCACTGAATTTAGTCATGTTAATGGTTGGACCTAACTAAGACCTTCTTTAGCAGGAAGCCCAAAGGCCGATTAAAGTGCTCCTAGGGCAAAATTTGAAATACTAGAATTGCTTGGAATAAGTAATTGGTTAATTGAACCTACCTTCAGGTTCACGTGGGTGAGCCAGCCAAAGTCGAGCTCATGTGGCACCTTTAGGATTCTAGTACCCACTAAGGAATTAAGTGTAATTCCTCGGATTGGAGGTAGAGGCTACTAATCCGAATAAAATATGTGGGAGGACCTTTAGACTAAAGTCGATATCTTTAGGATTAAAATTGAAATTCATATACTAATTGGTCTTATGGTTTTCCCTTTAGAAAATGTCTGCCACTTGTCCTTTCGCTCATTGCTTGATAATGAAAGACTTTCTGGCCCAAACTTCGATAATTGGTATCGAAGGCTTAAGATTGTCTTAGAGCACGAAAGGATCTTGTATGTTGTATTGGGTCCAGCACCTGAGATCCCCGCAGCCAATGCTCGTATCTGTCAGGGACACTTATCAAAAGTGGCTTTCTGATAGAACTACTGTACATTGCATTATGCTAGTGGCTATGAACGACAAGTTTAGTCATAAATTCGAGGAGGCCCAACCAGAGGAAATCTTGCAAAAGTTGCGGGAATCCTTTGTCATGCATGATGATGTAGAGTGGTACAGGACTTCCTGTGCCATCTATAGTGCCCATATGCAAGATGGGGCATCAGTAACTGATCATGTATTGTACATGACCGAGTTATTTGAACGCCTGCCAAACTCGGATGTCCCCTGCATGAACAGCTAGAGAAAGATGCTATATTGAATTCTATACCCCCTTCTTACCTTGATTTCCTTGATCACTTTCGAATGCATAGGCCTGTAGTAAACTACTACATTATGTTGGGGTTACTACAGAACTATGAGAAGGACCACAACCTCAATAAGGGGTTGGTGTACTTGGTGGGAGGAAATAGGGCAGTGCGTCATCCTCTTGGGAAGGGAAAGAAAAATAAAAAGAAAAATACCAAAAAGGTGTAGAGTGTTGGTGGGGCTAGTCATGCTAGGAAGAAAAAGGTAGACCGAGTCAGGTGGAGTGCTTCTACTATAAGAAGCAGGGTCACTAGAAGAGAAATTGCCCTCTGTATATTGCATCCCTTGATCCAAACAGGTCGAAGAAAGGAAGCAGCAAGATGTTGCTACTCAAGGTATTTATATGATAAATCCCTGTACCTATTCTTTTTGTGATACTACTAATTGGGTACTTGATACTGGAGTCTTTACCACATTGCAACAAATTGCAGGGACTTCGAATTAGTAGGAGATTTGAGGATGGCAAAAGGTTTCTGAACGTTGGAGATAGAAGTCGAGTTCCAGTTTTGGTGTTAGGAGACTTCTCTCTTGTTTTTGAATCTTGTAAATCATTTTACATGACTGCCATTATTATCCTACATTTCTTATAAATATTGTCTCTGTAGGCTTGTTGGCCAAAGAATATTTTAAACTTTCAATAAAGAGAAATGTTTGCAACATTACTTTGAATGGTTCAGTTGTAATGAATGAAAATTTGGTAAATGGCATTTATTTGCTATCACAGCCTGTGAGTGTAATGTACACGACAAGCAAACTCTCTAAAATGGATAATGTCAGTGATGCTTATCTCTGGCACTATAGGCTAGGTCATATAAACAAGAACAGGATAAATAGGTAAGATAAGAAGGTCTCTTAGAGGTGAATGATTTTGAATCATTGCCTACCTATGAATCTTGTTTACTTAGAAAAATGACCAAGTCATCTTTTTCTGGAAAAGATGAACGAGCCAAACAAATTCTAAGTCTAGTACATACAGATGTATATGGACCTATGAATGTCAGTGCTAGAGGTGGGTATAATTATTTCATTACTTTTACAGATGACCTATCTAGGTTCGGTTATGTCTATCTTATGAAACATTAGTCTGAGTCGTTTGAAATATTCAAACGATATCGTAATGAGTTAAAAAGCAAACTGGAGAGTATAAAGACTCTTCGATCTGATCGAGGAGGCAAATATCTTTTTAGTAAATTTCTGACTTATCTTCAAGAGAATGGGATTCTCTCTTAATGAACACCTCTGGGGACACCCCAACTGAATGGTGTATCTGAAAGGAGGAATAGGACTTTGTTAGACATGGTCTGGTCCATGATGGGCTTTGCCAATCTACCTATCTCTTTCTAGGGTTATGCCCTAGACACTACCTATTATCTTCTTAATAGGTCTCCTAGCAAGTCTATGGACGTATGCCATATGAGATATGGTCTGAACGAAAATCGATGCTCTCACACCTTAAGGTTTGAGGGTGTCCAGCCTATATTAAGCATTTGCAAACTGATAAACTAGGACCTAGGTTTGATCGATGCCTATTCATTGGGTATCCGAAAGAATCTAAAGGGTATTTCTTTTACCTGCATGATGAACAAAAGTTGTTTATTGGTCTTAGGACTATCTTTTTGGAAAAGAAGTTTCTTAGTGAAGAACTGTAGCCACTAAGATTGAACTTAGTGAAGTTCAACAGTAGAAGAACCAACACATTTAGGAGACACCTCAGAACCAGATTTGACTAATTCAAATCTGGAGTTCATTGAGCACATATTGAGGAGATCTAATAGAGTACTGCATCAACTGGACAGATACTATGGTTTCTTGGTCCAGGACAGAGATCCCATTGAACTTGATGAAAATAATGAGGATTCGATCACCTATATGGATGCTCTACAAAGGTCCGACTTTGATAAGTGGCTAGAAGCCATGAAATCCAAAATAGAGTCCATGGAGATCAATAATGTGTGAACATTAGTTGATCCACATGAAGGGATAAAATTCATTGGGTGTAGATGGATTTTCAAAGGAAATGAGGTGCTGACGGAAGGGTGGAGACCTACAAAGCCCGTCTGGTTGCCAAGGGGTATCGTCAATATTATGGTATTGACCATGATGAGACATTTTTTCTTGTGGCAATGCTCAAATCCATTTAGATAATGCTTGCTTTAGCTACATACTTCGACTATGAAATCTGGTAAATGGATGTCCGAACAGCCTTCCTAAATGGTGAGCTGGAAGAGGAGGTGCATATGATGCAACCTGAAGGGTTCACATCCATAGATGAGTCAAAGGTTTGCAAGCTCTAAAGGACTATCTATGGACTGAAGTAGGCATCTCAGAGTTAGAACATGTCATTTGATAAGTGTATCAAGTCGTATGGCTTCGTTAAGAACGGAGAAGAACCTTGCATTTAAGTGGGTTAATGGTTCTGTGGTTATATTCCTTGTATTATATATGGATGACATTCTCTTAATCGGGAATGACATCCCTGCACTGCAGGGAATAAAAGTCTGGTTGTCATCTCAATTCTCTATGAAAGACTTGGGTGAAAACTCCTACATCATAGGGATGAAGATCTATAAAGATAGATCTTCGAGACTTCTGGGATTGTCCCAGTCAATGTACATTATACCATGCTAAAATAGTTCAGCATGGAAAATTTCAAGAAAGGCTATCTTCCGATAGGCTATAAAATTACTCTCTCAAAAAAAGATTGTATGTCACTCCTAAGAGAGAGAGCATATGAGTAGAGTCCCATATGCTTCGGCAGTGGATCTATAATGTCTGCAATGACATATACTATACCAGACGTGGCATACTTACTAGGATAGTGAGCAGATACCGTCTGACCCAGTGAAGTGCATTAGAAGGTGGTAAAACCATCCTAAAGTATTTTGAGAAATACTAAAGACCAATGGCAATCAATGAAGAGCCTGACTTAAAACTGTTTTGTTATATCGATTCAAGTTTTCAGTCAGATAAAGATGATAGCAAAAGTGTGTTGGCTTTGTATTACCCTAAATGGAGGAGCCATCTGCTAGAAAAGTTCTAAGCAACACACATGTGGTAGACTATGTTTGCAAAGCAGAATACATTGCAGCATCAGATGCAGCGAAAGAAAACTGTGGCTACGAAAGTTTTTAAGGCAAGCTGGGAGTGGCACCTTCCCTGGATGGCCTATTCCAGTATTTTGTGACAGCACAAGAGTTTAAAGATTGTAATTGAAAAATAGGAATGCAATTCTGTACTAATTGGATTTAGTCCAAGTGGGAGTTTGTTGAGAATTGTGTCCTAAAGATAATCGTCTAGGCTGTAGACGATTGTGCTATTTGTATATTGGATATGAATTTTGAAATAAATAAAAGTTATATTTTGGCAGTTCATCATAGGTGCATTTTTCTTAATGTAAACTCTTGTATGATGAAGTCCTTAGAACTTTCTTGTACTCGATATAGAAAGGATATATCGAGTAGTTTTTAAATTGTTCATGATCGAATGAAACATTATTATAGGATGACTATGTATCAAGTATAGATCGTTGTATATCATATAGGTTGGTTGTCCTCTTAACCAAGGAATGTGGAGACATTGGTATGACATGCAAGTGTTGTGTTTGACACTTCACTGAATGTGACTTTTATGCGAGATTCTCTTTCTACCGAAGAGGAGTCTTGTATTAGAATATGGACATGAATTATCCTCTGACTTGAGATCACTATGGCAGCTTGCAAGCAACTCACTGTGCTTTGGTGCCAGACTACCCGGATTTCTAATCCGATGATGGAAGGTTGCTGGGTACAGTCAAGTACTTATGTAGCGATAGTAGGATCGAGATAGGATTGACCTCTCTAAATGGTTTGGATTGAATGCTTAATATGTCTCAATTAATAAAGACCTTGGCTAGGGCATTCCTTGTAAGGAGTTACAGAGATTCTTTGTTTGAGACGACCCCTTCACTAAAGCAGTTGAAATTCAAGAGTTTAAAGATTGTAATTGAAAAATAGGAATGCAATTCTGTACTAATTGGATTTAGTCCAAGTGGGAGTTTGTTGAGAATTGTGTCCTAAGATAATCGTCTAGGCTGTAGACGATTGTGCTATTTGTATATTGGATATGAATTTGAAATAAATAAAAGTTTATTTTGGCAGTTCATCATAGGTGCATTTTTCTTAATGTAAACTCTTGTATGATGAAGTCCTTAGAACTTTCTTGTACTCGATATAGAAAGGAGATATCGAGTAGTTTTAAATTGTTCATGATCGAATGAAACAGATTATAGGATGACTATGTATCAAGTATAGATCGTTGTATATCATATAGGTTGGTTGTCCTCTTAACCAAGGAATGTGGAGAACATTGGTAGACATGCAAGTGTGTGTTTGACATTCACTGAATGTGACTTTATGCGGATTCTCTTTTATACGAAGAGGAGTCTTGTATTAGAATATGGACATGAATTATTCCTCTGACTTGAGATCACTATGGCAGCTTGCAAGCAACTCACTGTGCTTTGGTGCCAGGACTACCCGGATTTCTAATCCGATGATGGAAGGTTGCTGGATACAGTCAAGTACTTATGTAGCGATAAGTAGGATCGAGATAGGATGACCTCTCTAATGGTTTGGATTGAATGCTTAATATGTCTCAAATAATAAAGACCTTGGCTAGGGCATTCCTTGTAAGGAGTTACAGAGATTCTTTGTTTGAGACATTGAAATGGACTGATTAGGGTTGGGCAGTTTAACCCTATGCCATCCAGAGCATTAGAAGGTTTAAGGATAAGTTCAATGCTATTCCATATTCGACATGTTCATGTTGCTCTGTAACCTTTAACTTATCTGGATGCCAAGTGTCATTGCTAGATGGCAACTTTTGTTGGTACTGGAAATATTTCTATGCTACCGGTTTAGTGTTTGAACCTATGGGGTCATACTTCGAGGATTTTTTCTTGCTTTGTTCGCATGCAAATGAATGGGAATCATTTTGGACTTGTTTGACAAGGTATTGTCAAACTTTTGTTCGAGCTGACTTTTTGAACAAGTCGACTCGTCTGACAAATTGCTGAATTCGAGAATGCTTCATTAAAAATGCTATGGTTATGGAATTTAATGTTGGGAGTTTTGAGTTTTAATAATTGCTGTTGCTGAATTCCAAGGGGCTTCTAACATTCTTGGAATCTCAAGAGACCCCAAACTGCTCATCAATCTCTCATTATATCATCTTAATTATTTTGAGGGATGCTATTATAAAAGTAGGGCTGAAGAAGGTCAAGAGTTGACATTCAATGCTCCTCACATTCCATACCCGGAAATCTGGATCAAAGCTGAAACTCTGCCATATTCCTTGGTTAGAGATCTTGTTTGATCCTTGAGAGATTGTGAGATTGGATCTCCAGGACATAGTGAGTTTGGGTGGGATCTCTAAGTACAAACCTTCTATAGAAGGTTTGGGACAGAGAGAACTGGGAGAGTTCTTGTTTTGTTCCAGCACTGTTGTAGCAACCGGCATTTCAAAGAGTTGAAGGTGTCCCACTCGTCTTCAAGGAGTAAAAGAAGAAGGATTCCACCCAACAAAGTTTCCGTACGGGCTAGCACCTCGAAGGAAGGAGAAGAAATCGTGCTACAACGGTGCGAACCACCGTAGATAGAGGCAGTATACGAGTGCTGTTTGCAAAGCCAGACTTTTTCCATAGGTTAGTGTCGCCCCTGGGATCATGATTAAGAGGCAGGCATTTCTGTAACTTCCGATTCTTCCTAGTGAACGTCACCAAGATATGTGCTTATTTATGTATGACATAATATCTTTGCTGCATCATTGTGTGATTTATAGAATTGTTCTATTTTTCATACAATGTTTGCATGATTTTATATTTACATTACTCTAGATGCATCTAGATCCTAGTAAGAGGGTTGTGTTAATTAGATAATATCTTGAGATAAATGGTTTATCGCTTCCACTACTGCATGCCTTTAGAAAAGTTTTAAAATGCATGTGTCATCCATAGAAATAGTTCCTCTCATACAGGACTCAATTAACAAAAAATAAAATGTAATGGACCAATTGACAGGATTCAAGAAAATTGGCTAAGCATTAGTCAAACCAAATTAAATTGAATCTCCTTTGAATCTTGGTGTCCGCACCAGATAGCTATGTACTCCAGTATAAAAGACTAGATTAAGTGAGAATTATTGATATCATGATACATAGAAGGAAGTATGTCAATCGAGATGTATGACGTCTTGATCTGTATCAAGGTTTTCTACTAATCAAAGTATAAAGAATTTGTTGAGGAATAGACAATTGGACAATTTTTTAAATATGAGTGCACTCGGTGGGTCAATTTCAAAATTTGATTCAGTACTATTATTTTATTTTAAAAAAATAAAAATATTTTATTTTTAAAGTAAAATATTTATGATAGAATCAAAAGTTGTTTTGATTGATAATATAGGCCAAGTGGGAGAATGGTAGATTTAAAATCTAATATGTGGCACAATTATCATCTTATTATGGTCAACTTTTGACTCGATCATAAGTACTGAATCAGAGTCTAATTGATTAAATAAAACTATTCATAATAAATAGAATAACCTAGACTGGAGAAAACACTAACTGAGGTTTTAGTCTTCTGATGGGAGAAAAACATGCAATTATAAATAAGAGGCTACCTGGTCCCTTTTCTTCAACTCTCATAATAGTGGTGTGCGATTCCCATCGATCGTCCATATAAGAAGAAGTGAGTGAGGAGAGAGAAGATTAGTCACCTCGTAAAGAAGAAGAAGGAATATCTCAAGATCTGTGCGAGAGACATCTCAAGGACTGCGCAATCTACAGACCGGTATAATAGCTCAAGGTATGTCTTCCGTAATTATGATTTTACATGCATATAAAAGTATGATTCAGGTATAACGGATTAAAGATTTATCCTATATTTTATCCTCAAGGGATTTTACTTTTAGGCCGCTAAACACTCAAATTGGATCTTCATTGACACTTGGATTCATTGTTTCGATTAGACTTACTTGGAGGACCTCAGGAGAATGGTTTATATAGGAGAAGGTTGGAGCCCATCACGATTCAAATCTTGAGATATGAGGTTGGCCATTGCAAATAATCACTCACATGCCTAGAAGATATCACGAGATGCGTATCTCACGATTATGGTGACAGTTTTGCTATTATGAGCAAAATATATCGAACAGTAAGGGGTTTAGACATCTCCATGTGCTTTTCCGAATGGTCACGTCAACAGAAATTGGTTGATTAAGGTAAGCACTTCATGGCTGGTTCGTTGTATGTCCTAATTAGTCGATTATCCATGTCATCAGCTGAAGTTAGTTTCGAGATGTATCAAAATGAAAAAAAAAAATGCTGTCAAGGATAAATAGCTTATTTAGTTCCATGTTTCTACTTCTTATTAACTACTTATAAATATTAATTTCTAAATATCAATATTTTTTATTAATTAAATAAATTATTAATAAATAATTATAATCTAATTATTATATATAATATAATATAATGATTAAATAATATTAACTCTTTTATTTGAAAGGGCAACTCATAAAGGGAATCAAAATACCATTTCGCCCAATGTCCTAAAGATTTTGCTTTCCGACTGGTTGACCAAATCTTATCAGGGAGTTGAGACATTAGTCATTAGGATTAGGTAGGTATTATTGGCTTAGAGTTCCTGGATCGGCCGGTCGGAGCCACTGCATCGCAGGACCGCTCTCTGGTTCACCTGCAAAACAGGTTCCTTGCCGGAGTTATTCCAGTGGAGGACACTCCGATGCCTAAGTCAATGATGGATTCCAGTCAGCAAGATGTCGAGAGTGGAAGAAAAAAAGAGCTCTTAGAGATTGAAAATGTGTATGTGCGAGATTATTCACGCGTCTCGAGCCATCTTTCTTACTTATATTTAAAAGATGGCCTCCGGTCTGTGGCCCGCTTTTTTTTCGGAGATCATGGAAAGCCATTCACTTCCATGATAGTCGATCGTGGGTTGTCAATGAGCGGCTCCGGCCAGATCGGAGGCGTGGCTGCAGGAATTGCGCGCCATGATCATGGTATATGAGTGTCGATTGTAACCGTTGGTTACAGTTTCCTTTTTGCAACAGATTGTGGTTCAAGCTTCGGGTTTTTCCTTGCATGGGCTGAAGGCTTGATATTTTTTCAAGGCCGGAGATCATGTCTATGAAGGTGACCGAAGTTCGTGTCTTCGGAAGTCGATGAGTAGTTCAGACTTCGGCCGAGACCGAAGGTGCTACCCGAAAGACTGGTCTTCGGATGTTGTAGTTCGGTGTGAAGTCTTAAGTTGCTTACAGTTGACCTTCGCTTAATCAAGTTCGTAGTTCGGAGAATCGAAGGTTCGATAAGTCGAACCGGAACCTGGTTCGTAGCTGAACCAGAATATTCCAACAGGTATGAATATAATAATTAAATAATATTAACTCTTTATTTGAAAGGGCATCTCATAAAGGGAATCAAAATACCATTTCGCCCAATGTCCCAAAGATTTTGCTTTCTGACTGTTTGACCAAATCTTATCAGGGAGCTGAGACCGTTAGTCATTAGGATTAGTTAGGTATATAAAGATAATCTTTCATGAAGGCTTTTGGTATGAATATAATAATAAATAATATTAACTCTTTTATTTGAAAGGGCATCTCATAAAGGGAATCAAAATACCATTTCGCCCAATGTCCCAAAGATTTTGCTTTCCGACTGGTTGACCGAGTCTTATCAGGGAGCTGAGACCGTTAGTCATTAGGATTAGTTAGGTATTAAAGATAATCTTTCATGAAGGCTTTTGGGCCGCTCGCTATGAACCCATGTCATGGCTGACGTAAGAAGCGCGGGCAAAATAATAACATCAATAAATATACTTCCCAGGAGCTATTTTTAGCCGGAGTCGGTATTTCTGGAACAGACGCGTGGCATCTTTACCCCACCCCCTGGGAGCAGTTTGGGCCAGAAGGATTTTATTGACCCTTGATTGGCTGCCAAGAGAAGTAAAAGGTACACACCGGCAATGTAATCCACCAATCTTCCACCGCAAACTGGCGGTTGACTTCCTCGGGAGAGCTGGCTGAACGTGTCACGAGGTGTAATAGGAAATAATTTTTTTAACAAATTATTATTATTATTATTTGTTAAGATTTAAGTTTATATACATAAGTCCACAACTTATAAAACTGGCATCCACGCACAATTAAATTAATAACATTAATAAAATTATTTATCTAAAATTATTTTCGGATGAAAAGGAAGATGCACATAATTTTTTATATCTTTGAATGGTTATTATATTACCTAAAATTATTTTGAATATTTTAAATTTTTTTTTCTCATATGGTATCTGTTGCCGATCCCGCCGTCGCGCCTGTTGCTTCGGAACCGCCGATCCGACTAGACCGTCTCGCTCTTGGGACCTCCTGGCCGGACCGAACCTGCAAGGCAAGGTTAGAAAATCCTGGCTGGGGATTCCGGCGAGGGAGCTCCAACGGTCAAGTTAGTAGATGGCGAGAGGGAACAGATCCTCTGGGACGGGCCCCGAAGGAGCCCCAGACTCAGAGAACGTGCTAGCAAGAAAGGTGCCAGAGAGACCAGAAACCCGGCTGGGTTCCTTTGCCGAGCTCACGCCAAGCGACCTCCTATTGGACCTTGGATCTTGCTCTTGAAGCGGAGTTTCCAGCCTTTGTTTCTGGCTTGTTTCACTTACCTTGTCGTCTATTCTCCCCTTCCTTTTATCTCCTCCCGTCGCCCCCTCGTTTTTCCGCTCCTGGGAGGCTCCCTTGTTGCTTTCATCTCCTCCCCTCCACCCCTTTCTCTTTCCCCTTCTGGTTCAGAGGGCCGGGCAGCTTTCCGGCCTCGTTTGCCGAGCCCAGCGAGGAAAGAGTAGGGGAGGGGGGAGCTGGTCAGACTGCCGACCAGACCTCGGGCCGAGCGTGAGCGCTCTCCTTCCCAGGCGCCGGCGCTGTCCGTTATCGGGTCCTGTTTTGTCAGGGCCTCGTCTCTCGACTGCGGAACATGTCGGGCCGGCGTAAGTGATGTTTCGCGTGTCGCCGCCGTCCGTACGGGGCACTTTTCTCGGGGTGCGCAAGGCTCGAGGGGCAACCTTGGAGTCCGCGCCTCCATTCCTCGGGATCTTCTCCGTACGAGCTGGCCTACCTCGGCCGAGGTGGACCCCTTCCAGGTGGACACCTGGCGGAGTGAAAGAAGGACGCTCGGCTTCGGCCGAGGTGGTCCCATCTCGGGCGCCACCTGGCGAAGGAGCGAAGGGGCCCGGCTCGACCTCGGCCGAGGCGGGACAGTCTCTGGGTGCCACCTGGCGAGAGAGCGGGGGAGCCGCCGAACTCGGCTGAGGTGGACCCCTCCTGGGTAGACACCTGGCGGAGTGGTAGAAGGATGCTTGGCTTCGGCCGAGGTGGTCCCGTCTCCGGGCGCCACCTGGCGAAGGAGCGAAGGTTCCCGGCTCGACCTTAGCCGAGGCGGGATCGTCTCAGGGTGCCACCTGGCGAGGGAGCGGGGGAGCCGCCGAACTCGACCGAGGTGGACCCCTCCTGGGTGGACACCTGGCGGAGTGGCAGAAGGACGCTCGACTTCGGCCGAGGTGGTCCCGTCTCCGGGGCGCCACCTGGCGAAGGAACGAAGGGGCCTGGCTCGACCTCAGCCGAGGTGGGACCGTCTCAGGGTGCCACCTGGCGAGGGAGCCACCGAACTCGACCGAGGTGGACCCCTCCTGGGTGGACACCTGGCGTAGTGGAAGGACGCTCGGCTTCGACCGAGGTGGTCCCGTCTTCGGGCGCCACCTGGCGAAGGAGCGAAGGGCCCGGCTCGACCTCGGCCGAGGCGGGACCGTCTCTGGGTGCCACTTGGCGAGGGAGCGGGGGAGCCGCCGAACTCGGCCGAGGTGGACCCCTCCTGGGTGGACACCTGGCGGAGTGGTAGAAGGACGCTCGGCTTCGGCCGAGGTGGTCCCGTCTCTGGGCGCCACCTGGCGAAGGAGCGAAGGGGCCCGGCTCGACCTCGGCCGAGGTGGGACCGTCTTAGGGTGCCACCTGGCGAGGGAGCGGGGGAGCCGCCGACTTGGCCGAGGTGGACCCCTCCTGGGTGGACACCTGGCGGGGTGGCAGACGGATGATGGATCGCCGAGCCGACCTCGGCCGAGCTCGACCTCGGTCGGGACGGGCTGCATCTGCCCCAGCCGAAAAAAAAAGACTCCACGTGGCTCGAATCATGCCCAACAAAATCTGAGGCATGCCACGTCACTGTTACGGCCGTAACAGTTGCCCCCCAACCCAACGTTCCGTTAGGGCATCATGGAACGGGATGTTGGGATTAAATGCGGAGGTGACGTGGGGAGGCGAAGATCTTGCATCATAATTGCCACGATCCTCGTCGCCATTCCTCGGTGCGCCCGAAGCCCTATAGGAGGTCGCCACGCGTCGCCCACCTGCCCGCAATTAATGCATCTCTTCGAAGCAGAGGCCGTTTCCCTGCTAACGAGGCGTCGATGTCGGGCGTGCGTCCACGTGGCGATCATCCGATGGCCCGGAGCAGAATGACGGGTACGGCTGCTGTCGATTGAGTTTGAAAAGGAGGGGACTTTCTGGATTGAGGCCTTTTTCCTTGCTCCGTGGGCGGTTTGCTGCAGGCTATCTCCCTCTGCCCCGCGTTGCACAGTGCATTTCGGTGAGTGCCCCCGCTTTCTTCTTCGCTCTTCTCTTTTCCTCTAGTGAGCTTTTCTCACCCTCTTCTTTGCCATGGCACGCCGCCGCCATGTTTCTTCTAACCCGGACGAGGCCGGTCCGTCCCGGCCGAGGACTCCATCGTCTTCCTCCTTGGAGGAGGAAGTAATCCCGGAGGAGACCCGCAGGCGACTGCAGCCTGGGGGTATCACCATTGGCATCCCCAGGGGTGTCAGGTCTCCTCCCGTCGTGTCCGCACTTCCCATTTCTTCTCTTCCTCCTCCGACCCTTCTTTCTGCCGGTCCCTCCGGTCATACTTCCACAATGACCGAAGGTGACCTTTCTTTGCTTCGGGAGGTCTATGGCATCCCGGGGTCAATCCGTCTATTTGTTCCGCGGCCCGGGGATCGCGTCACCATGAGTGGCCCCGGCCGCATAGCTTTCTACGAGGACTTCCTTCTCGGGGGTCTTCGGTTCCCTCTGCACCCCTTCTTCCTTTCTTTCCTCAGCCATTTCTGTCTAGTCTCGGCCCAGTTGGCTCCCAATGCCATCCGGGTCATCTTTTCCTTCATTGTCTTCTGTCACTTCCACAGGTTTGTTGCCCGTTTCTCCCTCTTCAGGGCTCTGTTTACCCTGAAGCGGTGCTCTACTGATGACGGCTGGTGGTAAATCTCGCCCCGGCCCAGGTGTCTCCGGTTCGACCTCCCTTCTTCCATCAAGGGTTGGAAGAACCGGTTCTTTTTTGCCTCGGTCGAGGATATCGACTGGGCCTGGAGTGAGCCGGATCGGTCCCCGAACCGGAACTCCCAAGTCGAGCCGGCGGACCAGGAGGCCTACTCCCAGCTTCTGAGCGACGTGGTCCCAGCGCTCGAGGTTCTGCTCTCGGAGCAGAACTTGTTCGAGGCGGGGATCAGCCCCATCCACGAGCGGGTGAGGCTCAGCTCTTCTCTTATTCTGCCTTCCCGTTCTTTTTCTTTTAGCCGAGCTGACCGACTCTCCTTCTGTTGCAGGTATGAAGTTTTCGTTGGAGAACCTTCTGGAGGGCGCGGCCCAGAGGGATGCCGCCGAGGTGGACGAGCTTGTGGCGAAGAGGGCTCGCACCGAGGTGAACCAGGAGGTCGCACCGGTGCCCGTGCCTAGTCCGGTAGTCGCTGCCTCCCCGCCCAGGCCGCCTCGGGCCGTGGCCACTGACGCTCCAGTCATCAGACCTGGCGGTGCTGCTGACGAGGGAGGTCCACCGGCAGCAGTTCCGCCCCGCGCCGGCCCCATCATTACCGCAGAGCCGACGGCGCCGCCCGCGACTTCAGCCGCTCCGGTGATGGCGGTTCCTCCTGGAGGGTCAATCGCCGTCGCAGCCGTCCTGACGGCTCCGCCGTCGGTGATCACTAACCGGTGTTCTGTGATCCGCGACAAGGGGCTCGCGGAGAAAGTGATAGAGTATGCCTCCACCTCCCGGGACCGTCGATCTCGAGGCGCCCGGGATTATGCTGACGCTTTGCTCGGGATCCTCCCGTAGCTTTTCACGGTAAGTCCGAACTCAGAGCCTTCTCTTCTTTGCTACTTCGGTTGGCCTTTCTACTAACCTTTTTCCTTGCTGTGCAGATTGGGATCGACGTGCTCCTGCTGAGGAACTTCCTCGTAGGGTACGCGAAGAAGGATGCCGAGAAGGAGGAGAAGCTCGGCAAGCTCGCGGCCGACGTGAAAGACCTCATGGAGAAGGGGGTCGACCTGCGAGGGAGCAACCAGGCCCTTCAGGAGGACCTGGCACGCGCCGAGGAGCGCGTCAAGGATCTGGAGTCCTCTCTATCCGAGGAGAGGATCTCCCACCAGCGGCGCAGGGAGGAGGATGCGACTGAGAGGGCTCGTCTCCAAGCCCATTCTCGGTGGTTGGAGCGTCAGCTGGAGGAGGCCCGGCGGGAGGCGAGTGCGGCCAAGGAGCAGAGTGCCTACGTCAACGGGCTCCTGGAGGCCGCGAAGCGGGAGGCGCAGGAAGCCGTCCCGAGGTTTCGGGCCTCCGACGATTACGTCTCGGAGGTCCGGGAGGCCGCTGTGGACTCCTTCCTGAAGGGGTTCCAAGTGTGCCGGGAGAAGGTGAGGTCCTTCTACCCCGAGCTCGACTTCAGTGGGGTGGCGCTCGGGGGCAGACGACAAGGACCCGCCAGTGGGGCTTCCGGTGCGGCGGGCGACACAGCTGCGGCTCCAGTGGGTGACACGGCCTAGCTCCGGAGCGGTCCTCCGAGCCAGCAGCCACCGACGGCGAGGACGGGGAGGCGCAACCCAAACTGAGGACCCTGCCACCGTGCCGAACTGAGCTGCAGATGTATCCCTTTCTTTTCCCTTTGTTTTTTGGGGACTCTCGGCATGTCGGGACTCCCTTGTTGTACTCCTTGCTTTTGAATTAATGAAGATATAATTTTGCCAAGTCTTGACCTCGCCTTCCTCTTTCACCTTTTCTTCTTCTTTTTTTTTTTTTTTTTTGAGGTGTTGGTGCGGAGTGCCGAGATGAGGGTGGACCTGCTCTGGGCTGAGTCCGCGGGTGGACCTGGTCCCATCCAGCGTTCAGATCAAAGTTCGGAGCATTCTGGTATGGGTGGCAGTAGAGTAGGCCTTGCGCGGGCCCTTCTTTGGGCTTGCCTTCGTGATCATGTGGGCGAACTGGGTTCTGCCCCGCCTTCCAGACCGTAGTCCGGGACTTTCGGACCGAACCCCGGGGCCGCAGGCTTTGTTCAAGCCTTGCGCGGCTTGCCGAGCTGTTCTCCGTGATCGCGTGGACGAGCTGGGCTCTGCCCTGCCTTCCAGACCGAAGTCCGGGACTTCCGGACTGAACCCTAGGGCCGCAGGCTTTGTTCAAGCCTTGCGCGGCTTGCCAAGCTATTCTCCGTGATCACGTGGGCGAGCTGGGCTCTGCCCCGCCTTCCAGATCGAAGTCCGGGACTTCTGGACTGAACCCCGGGGCCACAGGCTTTGTTCAAGCCTTGCGCGGCTTGCCGAGCTGTTCTCCGTGATCGCGTGGGCGAGCTGGGCTCTGCCCCGCCTTCCAGACCGAAGTCCGGGACATCCGGACTGAACCCCGGGGCCGCAGGCTTTGTTCAAGCCTCGCGCGGCTTGCCGAGCTGTTCTCCATGATCGCGTGGGCGAGCTGAGCTCTGCCCCGCCTTCCAGACCGAAGTCCGGGACATCCGGACTGAACCTCGGGGCATCCGGACTGAACCCCGGGGCCGTAGGCTTTGTTCAAGTCTCGCGCGGCTTGCCAAGCTGTTCTCCGTGATCGCGTGGACGAGCTGGGCTCTACCCCGCCTTCTAGACCGAAGTCCAGGACTTCATGCTTTCTCGTCTCTTCGGCCACAGTCGTGTTTGCCGAACTCAGAGCTATACTCCCATTTCCTTACGAGGTGAGAAAGAGCGTTTGAAGCAAAGAAACTTTATTGCAGGAGTTGGGGGAACCTTACATTATTGATAGTACATCCTCAGGTTCGAGGCGTTCCACGTTCGAGGGAACCTGGACCCTCCTAATTCTTCCAAGTAGTAGGCCCCGTGAGGGAGGGCTTCCGCTACCCTGTACGGGCCTTCCCAGTTCGGGGAGAGCTTCCCGCACTCTCGTGGTTGAGAAGCTTCAGCACACCGGAGCACCAGGTCTCCGGGATGAAAGGACTTCGGCCGCACCTGGGAGTTGTAATCCCTGGCCACTCGCTGCCTGTAAGCCGCCATCCGGACTCGGGCCTTGTCTCTCGTCTCTTCAAGAAGGTCTAGGTTGAGCATCATTCTGGCGGGGTTCTCCGCCTCGTCGTATTGTTCCACACGCAGTGTGGGTAGATTGAGCTCAATCGGGATAACTGCCTCGGCACCGAAGACGAGGTTGAACGGGGTCTCGTCGGTCACCATTCTCGGGGTGGTGTGGTACGCCCAGAGGACACTGGGGAGCTCCTCCGCCCACCTGCCCTTGGCCTGGTCCAGCCTCGTCCGGAGGCCCTGCAAAATGGTCCTGTTCGTGACCTCGACTTCTCCATTGGTCTGAGGGTGAGCTACAGAGGTGAAGTGATGGTGGATGCCGAGGTCGCTGCAGAACTCTTCAAACTCCCGACAGTCGAACTGACGCCCGTTATCAGTGATCACGGTATGGGGGAGGCCGAAACGACAGATGATCAACTTCTAGAAGAACCTGGCGATGTTTGCCTCGGTGATCCACGCCAAGGGTTCGGCCTCGACCCACTTCGTGAAGTAGTCGATGGCCACAATCAGGAATTTTCGTTGTCCAGACATCGGTGGGAATGGTCCTAGGAGGTCCATTCCCCATTGGGCGAATGGCCACGGAGCTGAGAGCTGGGAGATTGGGGTGGAGGGCTGCCGTTGCACCACGGCATGCCACTGGCACCGATCACACCTCTTCACGAAGTCGGCGGCGTCCTCCTTCATCGTCTCCCAAAAGTAGCCTTGATGGAAGGCCTTGTAGGCTAACGTTCTGCCCCCATGTGGTTCCCACAGATGCCCTCATGAATCTCCTGGAGTACGAGTGCGGCCTCCGCGGGTCCCATGCACTTAAGGAGGGGGTAAGAGTATGGCCTTCGATATAGTTGCCCATCCATCAGGACGAACCGCGCGGCCTTCTTTTGATAAGGCGGGCCGCTGCACGGTCCTCTGGTAGGGTACGCTGGTTATGTACTCAGCGTACTTGTCCATCCAACTGGGCTCTCGACTGACCTGATGGACCTCCACTGGGATCGCGTAGCTTGGGGCCTTGAGGCGCTCCACATAAGCGCGGCCCAACATCGAGTCCGGCAGGGTCGCCAGCCGGGAAAGGGTGTCCGCACTGGCATTTTCCCCACGGGGGATGTGAAAGATGTTGAAGCGCGAAATCCGGCTGTGCCCATCTTGACAAGCTCCAAATACTTCACCATTTGAGGGTCGTGCGCGGCGTATTCTTCGGAGACCTGTCCCGCCACTAGCTGGGGGTCAGTGAAGGCTTTGAGGTTAGTCATACCGAGCTCGCGGGAGACCTTCAGTCCGGCGAGGAGCGCCTTGTATTCCGCCTGATTGTTAGTTGTGGTGAACTGGAAATGGAGCGCGCATTCGGCGACGACCCCACCACCATTAGCGAGAATGAGTCCGGCTCCGCTCCCGCCGGAGTTCGAGGCTCCATCTACATGAAGGATCTAGGCATCTTCCCCGGGCTCCTCGGGGCCTGGCTTCAGCTGCTGTTGCGAGGAGTCCTCGAACTCCTTGCCTAGGCCTGCGCACTCGACCAAAAAGTCAGCCAGCACTTGCGCTTTCATGGCCGACCTCGGCCTGTAAGCGATGTCGAACTCGCTGAGCTTGAGCGCCCACTTTGCTAATCATCCCGATGTGTCGGGTCGGCTGAGCACCGATTTCAGCGGCTGATCCGTTAGGACGGCAATGGGATGCGCTTGGAAATAGGGCCTGAGATGCTAAGCAGACACTATTAACACAAAAATGAGCTTTTCGGGCGGGAATACCTGAGCTCCGCATCGCGGAGAAGTTTGCTGGTATAGTACACCGGCCGCTGGACTCCCTGGTCGTCGGTCCGAACTAGGACCGAACTGACGGCCTCCGGGATGATCGCCAGGTAGAGGATGAGCTCCTCTCCCTCCTCGGGCCTGGAAAGCAGTGGGGGTGATGCGAGCATCTTCTTCAGCTCTTTAAAGGCCTCGTGGCACTCCTCGATCCAGGCGAAGTCGTTCATCTTCCTCAACACTTTGAAGAAGGGTCGGCAGCGGTCGGCTGACCTGGAGATGAACCTGCTCAGGGCAGCTATCCGACCGGTGAGCTGCTGTACATGCTTCTTGGAGGTGGGCTGCTCCATGTCCAGGATGGCCTAGACCTTCTCCGGGTTGGCTTCAATCCCTCTCTGGGTTACCATGAACCCCAGGAACTTCCTGGCGGAGACGCCGAAAGCGCACTTCGCCGGGTTCAGCTTCATCTGATGAAGTCGGAGGTTGCCGAAAGTCTCCGCCAGGTCGGCCACGTGATCCGAGTGGGGCTTGCTCATCAACAGCATATCGTCCACGTACACCTGCATGTTGCGGCCGATCTGGTCTTTAAAGACTCTGTTGACCATACGCTGGTTCGTGGCCCCGGCGTTCTTGAGGCCAAACGGCATCATCCTGTAACAGAAAGTTCCACGGTCGGTGATGAAGGCAGTGTGCTCTTCGTCCTCCGGGTCCATTCGGATCTGGTTGTAGCCGGAGAAGGCGTCCATGAAGGATAGGAGGCGATGCCCCGAGGTGGTGTCGACCAACTGGTCAATCTTTGGAAGAGGGAAGCTGTCCTTTGGGCAAGCTCGATTGAGGTCGGTGTAGTCTACACAGATCCTCTACTTACCATTGCTCTTCCTCACCATGACCACATTTGCCATCCAGCTGGGATACTGGACTTCCCGCACGAAGCCGGCGGCAAGGAGTTTCTCCACCTCTTCGTTGATGGCCCTCTGCCTCTCCACAGTGAAGCTCCTCTTCTTCTGGCGGACCGGGCAGCAGCTCGGATCCACGTTGAGCCAGTGCATAATGACCTCGGGGGGAATGCCCGGCATGTCAGCCACTGACCAGGCGAACACATCCGCATTCATGCGGAGGAACTCCAGCAGGCGGTTTCGTTCCTCTTCTGGGAGCTGCGCTCTGACCTGGACCGTCTTCAGTGGGTCCGAACCAAGGGGATAAGTCAACAGGCGCTCTACGGGTCCTCCCTTGGGTTCCTTCTCCCTTAGGTCGAGGTCGTCGACATCGGGGGCGAGCTCAATGCCCCGGGCGCCCGGGACCGTCTGGAGGCAATGCGGGACCGGCTGGGTCGTCCCCCTCATCACCCCGAGTCCGGAAGCCGTGGGGAATTGCACCAACAACCGCTTCGTGGAGATCATGGCGTCCAATTGGTTGAGCCCGGGATGCCCTAGGATCGCGTTGTAAGGCGAAGGAAGCTTGACGACGGTAAACGTCATCAAGACGGTCGTCTGCCGAGGTGGGGATCCTGCAGTGACCGAGAGAGTGATCTCCCCTTCGACCCCCATCGAGTCCCCAGTAAAGCCTACCAGGGGGGTGTGCACCGGCCTCAGCTGATCATGGGACAAATTCATTCAGGAGAAAGCATCGTAAAAAAGCACGTCAGCCGAGCTCCCACTATCTACCATAATTCGGTGTACAAGATGCTTTGCGATGGTCATCTCGACCACCACAGCATCATTGTTTACATTCTCATTTTCATTCCCCTTCTCAGAAAGGGGTACATTTTCTGGGTTCCCGACCTCCCGGGCTCTCTTCGCCACCCGCCCGATCCCACGTGAGATCATGCCCACTGGCTTCTCCGTCGGGCGGTTGTCGATTGCAGGAACCGGGGGTAAGGCCGCGAGCGGCTGTCCCTCCGCCGGGACCTCATTCCTGACGAACTTCCTGAGGTAGCCTCTCTTGATCAGCTCCTCGATTTCCCGCTTCAGGTTGCGACACTCCTCCGTGTCATGATCGTGCTCGCGATGGAACTGGCAGTACTTTGTCTTATCCCGGGTGCCTCTTGGGTTCTGAGGAGGAGGTCGCGGAGGTAGTGCTCGCCCTCAATTTCCATGAGGATCTTTGTTCGGGGAGTGAGGAGGGGGGTGAACCTTCGCTCCGGAGTGGCCTCGCCCTTCGACCTCGGATTCGGGTGAGGATCGGCAGGTGGCCCGGGCCTCCGAGCTCCTGGAACGTCCCTCGGGGCTGGCTTCTTCAAAGTCTTCCCATCTAGCTCTCGGCGGGTGCGGTCGGCCTCCTCCACTCGGATGTACTTGTGGGCGTGGAGGAGGAGAGGAGTAGTACATCCTGGGGTCTTTTTGTCCAGGGAGTAGGTCAGACGGGACGTCTTGAGCCCGCGCTTCAAAGCCAGCATGGCGACGGGCTCGTCTAGACTGTAGATCTCCAGGGCTGCTGTCTTGAACCGGGTGATGTAGTCCTGGAGCAGCTCCTGGTCCTGCTCGCGGATAGAGAAGAGGCTGTCCACCTCTCTCGGCACTTCCGATAAGCATCGAAGTGCACCACAAACTTTCCTTCCAACTGATGGAAGGAGCAAATAGATTCGGGCTCGAGGCGGGTGAACCAGACTCGAGCGGCCTTCCAGAGGGTAGCGGGGAAGGCGATGCACAAAAGGGCGTCAGTGGCCCCCTGGACCCTCATGAGAGCCTTGTAGCTCTCCAGATGGTCCAGAGGGTCGGTGGTCCCATTGTAGGGATCCACCTGCGGCATACGGAACCGGCTCGGAATCGGCTCCGCCTGGATTTCTTCAGAAAAGGGGGGATGGGAGTCGTAGCCCGCCGGGTCCGCCGATGAGTTCTGTAGGTCGGCAAATCGGCAGGCGAACTCTGCCAACTTGTGCTCGTGTTCCTCCAGGCGCCTCTCGGCCTGGCGTCTGATGGCCTCATCGGTGGAATCTTCCACCGAGGTCGCTAGTGAAGGGGGCGCCGATCGATCTCGGTGTAGGGTCACGCTCGGCGTCGCTTGCTGCGATGCGCCATCTCGGCTTCATCGGCTGGGGATCGACTCTCGTGATCCGCCGAACTGGAGTAGTTTCTTTCGTGGGAGTTTGATGGCTCCCGCGGGGGTTGGAGACTATCCACGGTTGGGATGGCCTGCGTTGAATGGAGCGCAGGATCCCACGCGGCCCCGCGACCTGAGCTGCGGGGGTCCCTGGTTGAGGCTGCGTGGCCAGGGAGCGCTGCTGGTGTTGTAGCTACCGGACCGCCGTGGTCAAGGTCTGCAGCTGCTGGATGATGGCCGCGAGAGGTCCGTCCACCGAGGTCAGCTGTGGTGGAAGAGGGGGGGGAGCTGGGAGCTCCCTCTCTGGGCTGTGGGCCCCTTGAGGGGAGGGGACCTCCCCTACATGGCTGGTGGATGCCTCGTGTCCACGAGTGACCACCATTGTCAGAGAGCGCTTTGCCTGCAGAAAGCTTGCTCCCACTAGGGGTGTTGTCCTGCCCCCCTACCAGGTGCACCAATCTGTAACCGATCCCGTCGCCGCGCCTGTTGCTTCGGAACCGCCGATTCGACTAGACCGTCTCGCCCGTGGGGCCTCCTGGCCAGACCGAACCTGCAAGGCAAGGTCAGAAAACCCTGGCCGGGGATTCCGGCGAGGGAGCTCCGACGGTCAAGTTAGTAGACGGCGAGAGGGAACAAATCCTTTGGGACGGGCCCCCGAAGGAGTCCCAGACTCAGTGCTAGTAAGAAAGGTGCCAGAGAGACCAGAAACCCAGCTGGGTTCCTTTGCCGAGCTCATGCCAAGCGACCTCCTCTTGGGACCTTGGATCTTGCTCTTGAAGCGGAGTTTCTAGCCTTTGTTTCTAGCTTGCTTCACTTACCTTGTCGTCTATTCTCCCCTTCCTTTTATCTCCTCCCGTCGCCCCCTCGTTTTCCGCTCCTGGGAGGCTCCCTTGTTGCTTTCATCTCCTCCTCTCCACCCCTTTCTCTTCCTCTTCTGGTTCAGAGGGCCGGGCGGCTTTCCGGCCTCGTTTGCCGAGCCCAGCGGGGAAAGAGTAGGGAGGGGGGCGCTGGTCAGACTGCCGACCAGACCTCGGGCCGAGCGTGAGCGCTCTCCTTCCCAGGCGCTGGCGCTGTCCGTTATCGGGTCATGTTTTGTCAGGACCTCGTCTCTCGACTGCGAAACATGTCAGGCGGCATAAGTGATGTTTCGCGTGTCGCCGCCGTCCGTACGGGGTGCTGCTCTTCGGGGGTGCAGCGTGCAAGGCTCGAGGGACAACCTCGGAGCCCGCGCCTCCATTCCTCGGGATCTTCTCCGTACGAGCTGGCCTACCTCGACCGAGGTGGACCCCTCCCAGGTGGACACCTGGCGAAGTGGCAGAAGGATGCTCGGCTTCGGCCGAGGTGGTCCCATCTCCGGGCGCCACCTGGCAAAGGAGCGAAGGGGCCTGGCTCGACCTCGGCCGAGGCGGGACAGTCTCTGGGTGCCACCTGGCAAGGGAGGGGGGGAGCCGCCGAACTCAGCCGAGGTGGACCCCTCCTGGATGGACACCTGGCGGAGTGGCAGAAGGACGCTCAGCTTCGGCCGAGGTGGTCCCGTCTCCGGGCGCCACCTGGCGAATGAGCGAAGGTGTCCGGCTCGACCTCGCCGAGGCGGGACCGTCTCAGGGTGCCACCTAGCGAGGGAGCGGGGGAGCCGCCGACCTTGGCCGAGGTGGACCCCTCCTGGGTGGATACCTGGCGGGGTGGTAGACGGATGATTGGCTTCGGCCGAGCTCGACCTAGGCCGGGACGGGCGCATTACCCCAGATGAAAAAAAAAAGACTCCACGTGGCTCGAATCATGCCCAACGAAATCTGAGGCATGCCACGTCACTGTTACGGCCGTAACAGTATCCAATACTATTTAAGGTTAATGGTTTGGCCGGCGGCTGTTAGGTTATGAATTAAAGTATAGGATAAAAATAAATATTAGAAGGTTAAGTGTAGGCTAATCAAATAATCGAATATAAGTATAATTTAATGCTAATCTTTAAAAATTTTGTTGCCCGTAAGTAGCATTTAAGAGGAGGGAAATAATAGATACAAAGCAGAGTTATGAAGATAGTAATATAAGACAATAAGAATTAAAAAAAAAAAATAAGAAAGAAAATAAAATAAATTATAAATATAAATATAAAATTTATAGTGATTGGTGCCAAACTCTACATCCATGTCCATTCTTCAATTCTTTCTATTTGAGAATTTCATTATAACCTCTGATTATAACATGATTGTTTTCACCAGATCACAAATAAGCTAGTTGGTTTTGTCATGTCCAGAATCCATATTAGGGTTGGTCATATGACCGGCCCATATAAATCCTATAATATGTGTCCTAAAGATCATGCAAGATCTTAAGAAAATTTATTACAGCTTCAATTTTCAAATATTATTGATCATAATTCATAATAAAATACCTAATATAAAGAAAAATTATAATTCCTATATTATAAATTTGGTTATTTTTTAATCGTCTGATCGATATCAATGACTCTCTATATTTTTATCTTTTCACTCGTGATCCAAACCATAACCAATTAAACATTCTATAACTCTGAAAAAAAGAAAGAAATGATATGAGCTTTACAACCGAGTAAGAATCTTCACCTACTCACACCACTATAATACAATATAATTCAAAAAATAAAAGTAAATAGTATCAAATAGAACATAAATATCAAAATCTCAAATAAGTAATCAAGATAACTCAAATTTGATGTATGCAAAAATATGCATCAATTAACACCAACATCCATCCCATTCAAAAATGAAACACCAATATGTTATTAAGTAAATCTTTCTTTTCATTTATTATTATTTTACCTCATTATTCACATCTCATTAATATGATCCAGATCAACTACTATTATTTTTTAGAATTTTGGACTAATCACGATCATGTTCCAGCTTGTAACTAGCAATCTTAAGATAGCCATGTACTAATTGCTTGTGACCAGGCTATTCCACATATTATCTATCCATAGCTCAGCGATCTCATGTATTATTCATTCGTGGCTCGACGATCCCATGTATTAGCCATTTGTAGCTAGACGATTTCATGTATTATCCACTCGTAGCTTGGTGATCCCACGTATTATCCACTCATAGCTCGAGACCCCATGTATTATTTGCCCGTAGCTTGGCTATTCTCTATTTAATGTGGCTAGTCTAAATATTATTTTTTTTATTATCAATTTATCAAATCTCAACATATTATCAAATCATCTTCTTAAGATTTTTAATAACCAGTATATTATCAAATCTCAACATATTATCAAATCATCTTCTTAAGATTTTAATAACCAGTATATTGATCCAAATCATCCAAAAATAATCATGTTGATACAAATATATTATACAAAAGCTATCAATAATCATACCCGTAATTCATAAAATAAATATACATCATGAGAAATCAAAGTTCTGCAGTACATAAATAATCATATATGTTAATGATCTATCCAAGGATCAAATCATGCAATGTAAAAACATATATATAAAGTTATGATTGTGTCTAAGAATCCTTACCTTTAGTGGAAATAGATTAACATGCCTGATATCAATCTACACTCGAATTCTCGATTTAGGTGCTATGAAACTTGTTCAACGCCTTCCTGCCTAAAAAATTATCTTTCTATATAATATATAATCTTATTTTTAATAAATAATTCTATGGTATGGTAGTTATAAATCGAGAACCCTCTACCTGGGTCCCATCAATGGTTTACTCACTGATCCTTGATCCCAACTTCATAACATTTCCAATCCCAAGGATAGATAAATTTCTAGAGAGAAAACTATAGAGAAACTAAAAAGAGAAAGTGGAGAGAAAAACAAGAGAGGGAAGAGAGATATTTCTTTTTTTCCATTTTCTTTTTCTTTTTTATTTTTCTTTTTTCTTTTCCTTCTTCCTTTCTCTTCGTTTCTCTTTTCTTTTTCTTTTCTCTTTTTTTCTTCTTTTTCTTTTTCTTCTTCTTTTCTTTTTCTTCTCTTTTCATTTTCTTTCTCTCTCTTCTTTCTTTTTTCCTCTATTCAATAGAGCAGGGGACCTGTGCTCCCCATTCTCCTCCCCTTAAACCCCGAGGATCTCACTAGAAAAGGATGGCCAAGGCTACGTGTAGGCTCATGTGTGGCGCACCCAAAGCCCAGAGGAGACACACAGGTTTTGGGGGCTTAGGCTTATAAGTCCCCAGGGCCCTAGAGTCATGTTTGGGTCAAGGAGATTTGATCCAAGGATTAGGATTTTCATATGTGGCTTATTGGGGGGGAGTTTTTAAGAGATTGTATCATAACCTAGTTGGGTTATGGGATTTTATTTTAGGTCCAGAGATGTAGCCTATTTCCGTACATTGGTGAAAGTGGCTAAGTAATTAATTGGGTATGTGGTTAGAAAATTTGTTGGCTAGCCCAACCACCTAGGATTGTAACCAATTATGTTGGACCAAGACCAAGATCAAGGAAGCCCATGTGAAGAAAGACCGCACCCCATGTGGAAGACCGCACGCATGCCCATATGAAAGTTAGAAGCCGATGTTTTTCTTTTAGGTGAGAGGGCGTGCGTGAGAGAGGGGATTTTTTCTTCCTTTGGTCGGTTGGGGCTTTCTTGGTTGTAAAGAGTAGCGATTCCAGAGTCTTGTAAAAAAGGCTAGGGCTACTTCTTTGAGGTTAATAATCAAGAACGATCTTTCTTTTCTCCTAAAATTATTTTTCTTCTCTTTTCTATGTGGTTTTGGTTCTTGGTTCCAAGAAATAATTTGTGCCAATTGTTTTTTTTTTTGTTTGTTTCTTCGAAGAAGTCGGTTGCTCTCTATTTATCTCACGGAGAGTTAAGATCCCAATAAGTGGAATCAGAGCGGGGTTAGTCCGTGAGAAGGATTTATGAAGGAGGCATCTCTCTCTGGTTCATTTCTAAGAAGGGTTTCATCCCAAGATCCCTTAAGAGTATTTCTCAATCTTGAGTTTGAGTTGGTTTTTACGTGGTATTTAGGGTTTCATCCCAGGATCCCTTTAGGATATTTCTCAATCTTGAGTTTGAGTTGGTTTTTGTGGCCTGATCAACCATGAGTACTAGCAACAAGGTGGAGTTTGAGAAGTTTAGTGGAAAGGAAAGTTTCATCATGTGGAAGGTTAGGGTTGAGGATCTGTTAGTGTAGAATTTCCTGGATCTGGCTTTGGAGGAAAAGCCTGAGGAGATGGTGGAATGGGAGTGGCTGTCATTATAGAAGAAGGCATGTGTAGCCATCAGAGGGTGTTTGGCTGATATGGCAATGTACAACATCTTGGAGGAGAAGACACCAAAGGGTCTTTGGTCAAAGTTGCACACCCTGTATATGGAGAAGAACATGTGCAACAAGCTGATGTTGAAGAAACATTTATATAGCCTTCGGATGCAAGAAGGTGGAGATATACTTCTTCATATTCAGAGGTATGACCAGGTCTGTAATGATTTGCTGACCCTTGGAGTAAAGATGGAGGAAGAGGATAGGTCTCTACTCTTGCTATGCTCGTTACCGAGTTCATTCAACCCACTTGTCACCACTTTGCTGTATGGGAAGGAGACACTGGTTTATGAAGAAATTGTGTCAGTGTTTAGGTCCAATGAGTAAAGCGAAAAGATGACAACAGATGGAGCACCTCAGGAGGGACTCTCGGTTGGAGAGAGGACCAAGAGAGGGAGGGATGGCATCAGGCATAGAGGGCGGTCAAAGTCTTGAAAAGGCAAGAGAGAGTTCAGATGCTTCAAGTGCAATCAAGTTGGGCACATAAAGAGGAACTGTCCTCTTTGGAAGAAGCAACAAGAGGAGAAGAGTGATAAGGAATCTATGAGTACAGTGGCTGATTTGGGGTCTGAGGAGGACCTCATGGTTATTTCGGATCTGCACCAGAAGGTGGTGGACAGTTGGATCCTTGATTCTGCATGCTCACATCATTACACACCGCATCGGTCTTGGTTCGCTGACTATGCCAAAATCGATGAGGGGACTGTGACACTTGGGGACAACCATCTTTGTAAGGTGGCTGGAGTTTGTACAGTCAGAGTGAGGATGTTTGATGGGGTTGTGCGGATTCTCACACATGTAAAGCACATCCCATAGTTGAAGAAGAACCTAGTATTGCTGGGATACCTGGAGAGGAGCGGTTTCAGTTTCAGTTGCCATTTCGGGAGTGGTGTCTTGAATATCATGAGAGGTGCCATGGTAGTGATGAGAGGGAAGAGGATGGATAATAATTTATATCAGCTTGAAGGGTCTATAGAGAGTGGTGGATCTGACATAGCAGCAGCAGCACAAGATCAGCGGGGTTTGTACCGGTTATGGCATTATCGCCTTGGCCACATGGGAGAATGCGGTATGAAGGAGCTGATGAAGAATGCACGAATTCCATACCTGGATACATGTGTTGTAGAGGTATGTGAGCCATGACAAATGGGGAAGCAACACCAGGTGAAGTTCTCCATAAGTTCAGCATGCAGCAGAGGGCCCCTAGACCTAGTGCACATGGATGTTTGGGGTCTAGCTCCAGTTTCGAGGAGAAATAGAGCTAAATATTTCATGTCACTGATTGATGACTTTTCGAGGAGAGTGTGGATATTCTTCTTGAGGGAGAAGTCAGAAGTCTTCACTAAGCTCAAAGCCTAGTTGGCAGAGGTGGAGAAGGAGAAGGGGCGGCATGTGAAGGTTGTGCGGTCAGATAATGGTGGAGAATTTACAAGCAAGGAGTTCCTGAGATTTTGCCAGGATGGTGGGATCAGGAGGCAATTCTTGGTAGCCAGGACTCCTCAGCAGAATGGAGTGGCTGAGCAGATGAACCGGACTCTCATGGAGAAAGGGAGGTGTATGAGGTTGCAGGTAGGATTATCCAAGATATTTGGATGGATACAGTTGACACAGTAATCTACTTGGTGAATCGGTCTCCTCATACAAAACTTAATGGGAGGGTTCTAGAGGAGTTATGGTCTGAAAGAAAGGGGAGCTTGGTCATCTCAGAGTATTTAGGTGCAGTGCATTTGTGCACATTGATCCCAATTAGTGGAGCAAGTTGAATGCCAAGGCCCGGAAGATGGTGTTCATTGGATATCCGCGAGGAGTCAAAGGATACAGGCTATGGGATCCTTTAGAAAAGAAGGATTTAGGTGCACTGCATTTGTGCACATTGATCCCAATTAGTGGAGGGTTCCAGAGGAGTTATGGTCTGAAAGAAAGGGGAGCTTGGTCATCTCAGAGTATTTAGGTGCACTGCATTTGTGCACATTGATCCCAATTAGTGGAGCAAGTTGAATGCCAAGGCCTGGAAGATGGTGTTCATTGGATATCCGCGAGGAGTCAAAGGATACAGGCTATGGGATCCTTTAAAAAAGAAGGCCACGATCAGCTGAGATGTGGTCTTTGATGAAGAATCAGTCCTCAAGAGGCAGAAGGAGGTGGAGGTTCAGCAGGAGGTCCAATCAGATGCAGTTGGGCAGGATGCAGCTCAGCAGGGTGCAGCTGAGCAACAACTGACCTCATATACAATTTTACCTTTTGTAGATATATCGAGAGGATCTTAGATTTAGGTGGAGCACTCTTCAATGGTGCCTCCATGTGTAGAGAGCAGCGAGATGCATGCTCATGGCCCAGATGAGTAGGGGGAGGAGCCACCTCCCAGTCTAGGCATCGAAATTGCATTGCACAAGCCTAGGCGGATTGTGAGGCAGCCAGTACGATATCGTTTTGACGAAACCATGTTGTATGCTTTGGTAGCTGCTAGTGGTGGATCGGAGACCTACGAGGAGACAATGGCAAGCCAAGATCATGATAGGTGGGTCCAAGCCATGGCAGAGGAGATGCAGTCTCTACATAAAAATAAGACTTGGCAGTTGGTGGCACCGCCAAGTGGAAAGAAACCCATTGGTTGTAAATGGATGTTTCAGTGCAAGGAAGGAATCTCAGAGAAGGAATGGCCAAGGTACAAGGCCAAGTTGGTGGCCAAAGGAAACTCTTAGAAGGAAGGCATTGACTACAATGAAGTGTGCTCACCTATGGTTCGACATACATCTACCAGATTGTTGTGAGTGTTGTAGCGATGCAGGACTTGGAGTTGGAGCAAATGGATGTCAGGACGGCCTTCCTCCATGGGAATTTTGAGGAGGAAATATATATGGAGCAGCCACAAGGGTTCGAGGAGCCAGGATCAGAAGGAAAGGGATGTCTTTTGTAAAGATCATTATATGGATTAAAGCAGTCGCCGAGGTAGTGGTACCAATGGTTTGATGCATATGTGAGGAGCATTAGCATGATCAAGTGTGAGTATGATCCTTGTGTGTATGTTAGAATTCTTGAAGATAACTCTAGATTGTACCTACTTTTGTATGTGGATGATATGTTAATAGCATGCAAAAGTAGAGGAGTTGTAGAGGACCTAAAAGCAGCTTTGTCACATGAATTTAAAATGAAGGATTTGGGTCCTGCTACAAGGATACTAGGGATGGAGATCTTCAGGGACAGAGCCAGGAGGATGCTTCATTTGTCTCAAGGGAATTACATCAAGAGAATCATAGAAAGATTCAACATGGATGGTGCGAAACCAGCAGCATTGCCTCTTGCCGGTCATGTTAAGCTCTCTAAGTTGATGTCGCCCAGGACTGAGGTGGAGGCTGAGGAGATGACGAGAATACCATATGCTTCAAGAGTTGGGAGTTTAATGTATGTAATGGTGTGTTGTAGACCAGATCTCGGGCATGCAGTTAGCTAAGTCAGCAGGTTCATGGCTAATCTAGGCATGGGAGCATTGGAGAGCATTGAAAGGTATCTTTAGGTACTTAGTGGGCATAGCTAGAGTTAGCATATGCTACAGGCACCGTAGCGTGGAGGACAACTCTAGGGTGTTCATGGAGGCTCAGGATCGGATGCTTGGGTTTGTGGATGCTGATTATGGTGGTAATTTGGACACGAGATGTTCCATTACAAGTTATGTCTTTATGATGAATGGTCGTCCAATCTCGTGGAGGTCAAGTCTACAAGCGATTACAGCATTGTTTATTATAGAGTCAGAGTACATTGGTATTTTTGAGGCAGCTAAGGAAGCTATATGGCTAAAGGGACTTGCATTGGAGATGGGCATTGCACAGCGAGCAATCAAGATTTATTTAGATAGCCAAGTACATTGTGTTTGGTCCAAATTCTGGTCTATCATGCTAGGACCAAACATATTGACATCAGGTACCACAGGATTCGGGAGCTAGTGGAAGATGGTGAAGTGGAGCTCGCCAAGGTGTTTACTGCAGAGAACATGGCTGATGCATTTACCAAGGTTCTTCTAAGGGATAGCTTTTTCAGATATGGAGCACAGATGGGATTGATGGACCGGGGAGAGCTTATAGAAGCTTTGGAGCACCAAGGTGGAGATTATAGGCTCATGTGTGGCGCACCAAAGCCCAGAGGAGCCACACAAGTTTTGGGGGCTTAGGCTTATAAGTTCCCAGGGCCCCAGAGTCATGTTTGGGTCAAGGGGGTTTGATCCAAGGATTAGGATTTTCATATGTGACTTATTGGGGGGGAGTTTTTGAGAGATTGTATCGTAACCTAGTTGGGTTATGGGGTTTTATTTTAGGTCCAGATGTGTTGCCTATTTCCGTACATTGGTGAAAGTGGCTAAGTAATTAATTGGATAGGTGGTTAGGGAATTTATTGGCTAGCCCAACCACCTAGGATTATAACTAATTATGTTGAACCAAGACCAAGATCAAGGAAGCACATGTGAAGAAAGACTGCACCCCATGTGGAAGACCGCGCGCACACCCATGTGGAAGTTAGAAGTCGATGTTTTTCTTTTGGGTGAGAGGGCGTGCGTGAGAGAGGGGATTTTTTCTTCCTTTGGTTGGTTGGGGCTTTCTTAGTTGTAAAGAGGAGCGATTTCTGAGTCTTGTAAAAAAGGCTAGGGCTTCTTCTTTGAGGTTAATAATCAAGAACGATATCTCTTTTCTCTTAAAATTATTTTTCTTCTATTTTCTGTGTGGTTTTGGTTCTTGGTTCCAAGAAATAGTTCGTGCCGATTATTTTTTTTGTTTGTTTCTTCGAAGAAGTCGGTTGCTCTCTATTTATCTCATGGAGAGTTAAGATCCCAACACTACGGCCCATGATGGTGTGGCCACCGGTCTCGGTCCGGCATTCAACAGTGATAGTGGTGCCAAAAAAATCAAGAAAAGAGAGAAAAATAAGAGAAAAGCAAAATCTGGTGGCTCACCTGCCTAAATCCCATGCGACCCATCCCTTTAGAAACTAGAAGAAGCAAAGAAGAGGGAGAACTGATTAACCTAGGTTCCGGTGGGGTTTCTCTTAGCCGATTCATTGGAGATGCCTCAAGGATCCTTGTTGAAATCAAGAAGAATTATGGGCTTCTTCATCACCAAAACCAAGGAAAATTGGTTGTCAATGATGGTTGAGGTTTGGGATATGGAGAGAAGAGGGAGGGGGTCCTTTTATAGAGGTTTGGGATTGTCTTAGACTCATATTCCTCAATGGAGTCAGAGAAGATCTTCTCCTCAATGGAGTCAGAGAAGATCTTCTCCTCATTAGAGTCAGAGAAGGGGAAGACTCCCATTCCTCAATGGAGTCAGAGAAGATCTCCTTCTCCTCGTTAGTGTCGGAGAAGGGGAAGACTCCTATTGGGAGTCTTCCATCTCACCCTTTTTCTTAAAATTTGGGCTGGGTATTACATTCTCTTCCTTAAAATAATTTTATCCTCGAAATTAGCTTGCTTAAGATTTAAACTTTATAGGTACCCAATCCTCATGTCATCCTCACTCTCTCAAATGGTTATCTTTCAAAGTATTTGCTCTACAAGATCTTCACATAAGATGTCTCAAGACTAGATCATTTTCTAGCTATAATATATATCAAATTCTTTTGAACTCCTTCAAAATAATATTAACCTTTTGATGTCAATGTAATTAGATATCTTTGATTAATTCTACAAGAAAATCATGATGGCCTAGAATTTAGAAACACCCAACCTTAAGATCATCCTTAAGCTTTCTGATAATTCTCTCTTAGAATGCTTTCTTCATAAAATCTTAACATAACAAACTTATATGATATTTCCATTTTGATCCTTATCATCCATAATATATAGTGATGTTTTTTTTTAATTTCTTTCAAACGAATATTAATATCTCAATATTGAATTAAAATACATAATTCTTTGTCCATGAAATTTATTGCTCTTGATTAACTCTACATGAAAATCATAATCTGCCCAGTCTACAATATTAACATAGCAAAAGAAACCATGAACATTAAACATTCTTTAGAATCTAAAGCTTCTATCTTCTCTTAACCCTTCTTTTGATTTTATAATTAAACTATTATCTTAGGAAAATCTTAAGCCTCTTCAAATAATGAAATTACAATATTAAAACTTAAAGGAGCTTTGTGTCAAAATATTTTATATTCATGCCTGATAAAAGAATCATCACTTATTTACTCTAAACTTGGAGATGTCCAAAATTTTTTCTTAGAGTCCTCTATAGTAGATGATGTGGCGGGATCGCTGACGTAGAACACCTGTCAGATGCCATGTCAGAGTACGCTGCCATGATGGATATCTCCTCCCAGGCTCCTTTCCCGGGCTGAGCTCCCTCGTTAGGCTGAGCTCCCTAGAATGTAGGGCCGCCTGCCGAGATCGAGCACCATCCTCTGCCAGGTCGGCTCCCGCGAGATCGGGATGCCTAGGCTGGAGCTGAGCGACTTTCCCAGATCGAGCCCCTCGAAGCTGAGTTCCACGACCCGGAGTCGAGCTCAGCCCTCCTCCACCACGTGGAGGCCCTTCGAGGTCGAGCCCTCCAGTCTTGGTCGTGTGCCACCCTCCTCCGCCAGGTCAAACCCCTCGAAGTCGAGCCCCGTGGTCCGGAGTCGAGTCCAACCCTCCTCCGCAATGTGGAATCCCTTCGAGGTCGAGCCCAGTGGAGCCTAGTCCTGCTCTCCAGCTCGGCCACCACCTCAGCCAGGGCGCCAACCAACAAGGAAGCGGCACCTCCCCTCCAGGGATGCTGGTGGGTCTCCCAAGGGTCGCGAAGCAGTGCCCGCCATGCTATAATAACTGTCCACCACTGCCACTTAAACCAGAAAGGAAGAAAGCTCCCTGACCAAGACACCATGCCCTCCACCAACCACCTGTACCACCAGAAGAGGGAGGCCAGCCATAAGGCACGAATCTTGAGGCCGACGGCCTGCCGATCGAGGCCCTGCCAAGTTTCCTGGATGGGGCAACCGGAGAGAATGTCAGGGCACATGGAAGCTTCCCCTACCGTATGTCAGGAAAGACGTCCCGTCCACGGCACAATACCTCGCCACACGTGCCTGCCAACACAGGGGAGATCCCGAGGCAGGCCAAACTAAAAAAAATCCAGCAAGAGTAAGACAAAAAATACAAGACCACTCACACTGGTAACAAAAAAAGGAGAGAAAGGCCACATAGGAGGACCCTTCCACCTCAGCTATCATCTCTCCCAGGCCGCTCTCACTTTTATTCACACCACACTCACTCCTAGCATGGAGTCCATCAAGAGGGGCTCGACCAGGAGGATCTGTTCTCCTGGATCATCACTGACTTGACCATCAGAGCACCCCCACCGAAATTCCCGGCCCGGGTCTCTAACGTTATTTTCCTGCAGGTCTTGAAGAAAGAAGAGCTCCTGGGAAGATGGTTGGCGGTCCGATGCCCCCAGCAGCTACGAGCCACAACGATCTTGGCGGCAACAGATTGGCATGCCAGGAAGGGAGATCAAAAGGCTAACTATCATAAGGACCCTTTTTGCTCCGAAGGGCTGGTCCCTCTATAAGCAGTTCGATGGAAGGATGGTGACGACACGCACGAGAGAGGTTTCCATCAGCCGTGCGGGAGACTCTCCCTCCCAGGGGAACCCGCATGACCCAGAGATGGAACCATCCGCTCCAGCTCAACCGCCTCCCCCGAAATCTTAGCTGGCTGCACGCACCCAGCAGATGCAGATCCTCGCCATGATAGTGTGCCATCTTCAGCACCAGCACCGGTCCTTGGCTACTCACCAGTAGCCAGGGACTCCTGCGGCCCATGCCACAGCCCCCCGCGATAGCCTGCATTCCTTCCAAGGAAGGCCTTTGCAGCCATGGGCCATTACTGACAACAGGGATAGCCACCAAACTCTTGCAAAAAGGCAACGAGCTGGGTTTGCCGATAGGGAGAACCGCTCGCCAAACCTCGAGCGGGGGACATCTAATCCCTGCCAAGGTAGAAAGAGCAAGACCCCCCGTCACGGACACCATGCACCCATGCCGCATTCTTTGTCTCCTTCAATGGAGGGGTCCACTGATGAAGCCATCAGGCACATGGCAGAGAAGCACCTAGAGGAGCATGACTACAACCTGGCAGAATTATTCCGTCGGTTTGCCAATCTACCGGGCTCCACTAGTGAGCCAGCGGGCTACAACGCCCGTCCCCCATTCTCCCAAGAGATCCAAGGGGTGCCGATCCTACATCAGTTCCGTATGCCATAGGTGGATCCTTACGATAAGACCACTGACCCCTTAGACCACCTAGAAAGTTATCGGGCCCTCATGAGGGTCCAGGAGGCCATCGATGCCCTCCTCTGCATCGCCTTTCTTGCTACTCTCCGGAAGGCGGCCTGGGTGTGGTTCACCCGCCTAGAGCCGGAGAGCATCAACTCCTTCGCCCGGCTAGGGCAAAGGTTCGTGTCCCACTTCGATGCCTGTTGGAAGATGTCACGAGAGGCAGACAGCCTTTTCTCCATCAGGCAGCAGGATCGCGAGCCACTGCAGGACTATGTAGCCTATTTCAGGGCTGCCGTGTTGGAGATCTACAATCTTGAGGAGCTGGTTGCGATGATGGCTCTGAAGTGAGGGCTTAGGACCTCCTGCTTGACCTACTCGCTCAACAAGAAGCACCCGAAGACCTACTCCAAGCTCCTCCTCCGAGCTCAGAAGTACATTCGCATCTAGGAGGTGGATCGTACAAGGTGGGAGCTCAATGGGAGGTCGCTGAAGAAGCTGACCCTCGTCGAAGCATCCGGGATGCAAAAGCCGGACCGCCTACTCTGAGCTCCCAGCAAGGATCGAGGCCGAGAGGTGCTCCCGTCCTTGAAGGGAGTTACACCCCCCTCCTCACCCCGAGGACGAAGATCCTCATGATGATTGAAGGCGAGAACTATCTAAGGTGCCCACCTCCGATAAAGCCGTCCACTGGCCATGACAAAATAAAGTACTACCGCTTCCACCGTGACCACAGTCACGATATCGAGGAATGACACAATCTCAAGTGGAAAATTGAAGAGCTCATCAAGAGGGGCTACCTCGGAAGGTTTGTGGAGGGCAGACCTCAAGCAGAGCCCCAAGTGCTCGTCGCTCTCCTGTCAGTTCCGGTGGTCGACAACCGCCCTATCGAGAAGCCGGTAGGGATGATATGCTGGGGAGCCGAGCGCGCACCCAAGAAGGTCCAGGGGGCAGGGCATTCTGAAAATGTACTCCCCTTTATGATGGAGGGGGAAGATGGGAAGAAAAATATAAATAATGATGCCGTGGTCGTCGAGATGACGATCACGAAGTATCTTGTAAAACACATCATGGTTGATGGAAGCTCCATAGATATGATTTTCTATGATGCTTTCTCCAGGATGAATCATTCTCCTGCTTAACTCAGCCCTATGCACACTCTCCTTGTTGGTTTCACAAGTGATTTTGTAAGGGTGGAGGGAGAAATTACTCTCCCAGTCATTGCCGGTACCCCATCTCGGCAGAGCACCGTCATGGTGACTTTCACTATTGTTAGACTTCCTTCAACCTACAACATGATCCTGGACCGACCTGGGCTCAACCTTCTTGACACCGTCGTCTCCACCAAGAGACTGCTTATACAGTTCCCAACTCCTTATGGCGTCAGGGAGATGAGGGGAACACCCTAACTAATGTAGCATTATTTCTAAACCCTCCCTGGGGCCACGGCTTCCAAGGGCGACCCCAGGGCGAACGATCTCGACCAAAGGGCTCAAGACCCCAGGGGTGGCCCGGTCGAACACCTGCTATCTTATCCACTCAGAGCTGACCAGACAAAGATAGTGCAAATCGGGGCCTAGCTGCCAGACGAGGAGAGGGCCCACCTGTTAGAGTTCCTACCGGCAAACACATATGTGTTTGCCTGGATGGTGGTAGACATGCCAGGTATCCCCCCTAACATCATCACTCACAAGTTGAGCCTTGATCCAAAGCACCGGCCAGTTTGGTAGAAGAAGAGAAGTTTCACCCCAGAGAGGCAGGCGACCATCAATGAGGAGGTAGACAAGCTCCTCACCACCGGTTTCGTTTGCGAGGTACAGTATCCGAGCTGGTTGGCGAATATGGTGATGGTAAAGAAGAGCAACGGCAAGTGGAGGATCTGTGTAGACTACACCGACCTCAATAAGGCATGCCCGAAGGTTAGCTTCCCCTTGCCAAAGATCGATCAATTGGTGGATGCCACCTCGGGGCACCGCCTGCTTTCATTCATGGATGCGTTCTCCGGGTATAACCAGATACGGATGCACCCAAAGGATGAGGAACACACCACCTTTATCACTGACCAAGGGACATACTGTTACAGAATGATGCCCTTCAATCTAAAGAATATTGGGGCCACGTACCAGCATATGGTCAACAAGATCTTCAAAGACCAAATTGGCCGAAACATGCAGGTGTACATGGATGACATGCTGATCATGAGCAAGCTGAGCTCGAACCATGTTGCCAACCTTGCTGAAGCTTTCCACAACCTTCGGAAGCACCAGATGAAACTTAACCCAGTGAAATGTGCCTTTGGGGTGGCGGTCGGGAAGTTCCTCTGCTTCATGGTCACCTAGAGAGGCATTGAAGCTAATCCGGAGAAAGTCCAGGCGATCATCGACATGGAGCACCCGACATCCAAGAAGCAAGTCCTGCACCTGACAGGGCGGATTGCAGCCCTAATCCAGTTCATCTCTAGGTTGGCCGACCACTACCTTCCCTTCTTCAAGGCACTGCGCAAGGTGCACAACTTCACTTGGACAGAGGAGTGGAAGACATCCTTTGAAGAACTGAAGGAGTTCCTGGCCTCTCCTCCTCTGCTCTCCAGACCGAAAGGAGGGGAGGAACTCCTACTCTATCTGGCGATCACACCTAGAGCCGTCAGCTCAGTTCTCGTCTGCGTAGATGAGGACGGATCCCAAAAGTCAGTGTATTATACCAGCAAAATCCTCCGAGATGTGGAGATCAGGTATACTCACTCCAAGAAACTCATTTTTGCATTAATAATGTCTGCTAAGCACCTCAAGCCCTACTTCCAAGCACACCCCGTTGCAGTTATGACTGATCAGTTGCTAAGGACTATACTGAGCCATCCCGAAACTTCTGGGAGGCTGGCCAAATGGTCCCTGATGCTGAGCAAGTTTGACATCGCATATCGACCGAAGTCATCGTAAAAGGCCCAAGTCCTAGCAGACTTCGTGGTCGAATACACAGGACCCCCCGAGGAGCCAGAGCAGATGGCTCTGGAGCGTCAAATTGAGCCCGGACCATTGGAGGACCCCTGGATCCTCCACGTGGATGGTGCCTCCAACTTTAGCGGGAGCGGAGCGGGCCTCATCCTCACCAACTATGATGGGGTGGTGACGGAATGCGCTCTCCATTTCAAGTTCACCACAACAAACAACCAGGCGGAGTACGAAGCGCTCCTTACGAGCTTGAAAGTATCCCGCGAGCTGGGCGTATAGAGCATGAAGGTTTTCACCGACTCCCAACTGGTTGCCGACAAGTCTCCAGAGAGTACGAGGCCAGAGATCCCTAGATGGTGAAGTACCTGGAGAGGGTCTGCTCGAGCATAGCAGGCTTCCGTCACTTTCGTATTTTCCACATCCTCCGTAGGGAGAACGCTCGTGCAGATGCACTGTCTACTAGGCTCATAGGGTGTGGGTGCATAGGATCTATGATCATGGGATCTAGAGTCATAGGATCTGGAGTCATAAGATCTATAGGTTGTAGGTATACTAGGCTTGTAGGGAGAGGGTAAATAGGATCTATCTTCCTGGTCTATAAAATCCTGATTGAGTCTTCTAGGACTAACCTTAGGGATTGGGTCATGACGATAGGTTCTCCTAGGTTCAGCCTCAAGGTATAGATCAGGGTTTGGGGTCCTCCTAGGTTGAGGATTGTAGTACGGGTCAGGATAAGGGGCTCTCCTAGGTTCGACCTCATGGTATAGATCAGGGTTTGGGGTCCTCCTAGGTTGAGGGGAGTCAGGATCTGGCTCAGACTGTGACCCATGGGTTTTTCTTGGGGTCCCTACCCGGACTTTTAACTGATCAAACCTATTGGCACGATGGTCAATTCTATCATTGGTTTGAATACGAGACTGAGTTAACTGGGTCATCTGGATAGTTGTCTGGGCAATTTGATCAGCTAGGGCTTTTATTTGGGCTTGTAAATTTTCCATGGGTTCAGACATTTATGAAGGAGGTGGGTGATATGAAACTCCTGATCTAGTGCTCATGCAAGACTCGATCAGACCGACTATAGCTGACTAGACCTAAAGTCCAAACTAGATGCTCAATCAGGGTGGCAAACTAGCCTATAGTAACCCTGTACTCAGCCAGGCAGGTGTAAGGGGAGTGTTAGGTCCCTGATTGCCAATCCTAGACACCAATCAGAGATTGGCCAGGTAGGCGGACCAGCACACAAGCCCTTCGGGATTGAATCCCTAAACCACCGTTCTAGACACTAAGCACAAGGCACACACAGGTTAACTTGACACAGTGATCTAACACTAGCCCGGACCCGACCAGTTGGTGTCCCTAGCCCACTAAGGCAAATTAAGTCTAATTAATTTTAGGTTAAGGCTTGGGACTGAATGCAAGGGATGTAGTTTTGGGCTAAGGAGAGGTGATCAAATCCTCCCCCCATCTGATATAGCAAGAGTGCCCTTAAAAGTAAATTATGCAATGATGGCAGGCAGATGAGGATGCAAATTAGGGTTTAGGTATTTTTTTTTTTTTGGTATTTTTGGAAAATATGTATATATTTTTTTTTTTTTGGTATTTTTTTAAATAGAAGAAAACTTGCAAATCATGGCCTAATATACTGGAAATATACTAAAATTAAGAAATATGCAAAAACTCCTAAACAAAACCCTAAAACTTCCAAACTTGTCTTGCTAAAAAAAACAGAGCCGAAAATTTGCAGGCCCTATTTCGGCTCGCAGAAAATTCACAGGCCATAATAAAATATGAAAAAAATTTTAAAATTACTGTGAATTATGATAAATCCAGGAAAATAAATTTCAGAATTTTTGGAGTTTTTAACAGGGAGAAATAATTAAAATGATAGAGTATATACGGACTGAAAAATTGCAGAAAACAAGCCCTAATCTAAGCTCTGATACCAAATGATGCGGAACTAATATGCATGCAATTTTTTTTATATGTTTTATATGTGGGGTTGGGTGATTAATTCCCGAATTTCAGATTAAAATAAGTTATAGGGAATTTTATATGAATTTTAGAAGATCAGCATGCAGATTAGGACCTAGAAAAGTAGAAAAGAAGGATCGCCGGGGCTGAGAAGCCTCGGTTAGGGCAAGTTCTCCTACAATAAAACTACTGGAGGTAGAGGGGTGTACCTGACAACGTCTGTGAAGATCGCAGCAAAAGGGTCTCTCGTTCCTCGACGGATGCGGCCTGGAAAATCGAGCCAAAGACCCGCGGATACCCGGCTTTCTGCTCGGTGATCCGATTGAGGCTTGGCTGGAGTCGTTGGATTCGTAGGAACTCGGGGACCTGCAAACGACCTGTCAGGGGTTAGAAAACTCACAAAGGAACAAGAAAACAAAGGAAAAACAGCAAGGGAAGGCTTCTTTTGGAGTGGGCGTCCAGGGATCTGAGATGCTTGTTGGTAGCAGGAAGATGATTGCAGCACTGGGAAGAAGAACTCTCGCAAACCCCTTTATGCACACAGCAGGGTATCACACAACTCAATAGAAGAACTCAAGGTTTTCATTCATCAAAAATTTCCTCATACAAGAGGCTAGGGTCCCTTAAATAGACCCTTAACCTTGGGCTCCAAGTAAGGGTACATAAGTCTTTACATAAGAATCCTTTTCCCTCTCAAACCCTAGCTAGAAAATAAGGAAATATTAGGTAGAAAAATCCCTAAAATTTTTCTTGACTTGGTCAAGACTCCAAGGACGCCTAGGGGGGCGTGTTGGGCTTCTAGGAGCAGCAAAAGGCCGGCCCAAAGGGGCCCGGGTGCATGGGTTTGGGCCTCTGGAAGCTGGGGTGGCCTGGTAGCCAGGTAGCAGGAATATTCCCTGGTATCTTGCTTCTTAGGGGCTTGGGCTTGGCACCTGGGCTTGATTTCATTGGGCTAGGATGCAGATGGACCTCTGGAATCATGGATGCCCTTATTTATGAATATACTTTGGCATCTGGAAGGGAATCTGGGCATCTGGAGGGCATCTGTAAGGAATCAGGGTTTCTGATTTTTCTCTTGGGGTCTTCAAATCTTCAAGCTGGGTTGGACTTGGGCTAAACTTCCATGTCTTCAATCTGGTTGGACTTGGTCTTCACTTGTATAATATAGTCTTGAGTCTTCAGTATGCTTGGACAGGACTCAAAAAAAATAAAATTAGCTCAACATGAGCTAACTAGCATTGGACTGAACTAGCTCAACATGAGCTGACTAGTACAGAACTGAAATAACAACTAAAATGGACTTAGATGATCTAAGCCCTTATTACAGATAGATTCATAAATTATTGATCAATTTACAGAGGGTTGAAAAAGCCTCTGTCTTATTCTGGTGCCTCAGGTGTCCCCACCAATTCTCCCGGGGTGGGAGGAACTCGACCCTGTCGAGTGAAGGTTAGACTGGCTCACATATCTCTCGAGAAGGTCTGGGTTGAGGAGTTGCAAGTCCTCTCGAGAAATCCACGAATCGTCCGACTCTGGCCAGCCTTGCCATCGGACCAGGAAGCATTGATAGTCATGGCCCTGGGTCGTGATGGCTTGATTGTCCAGGATACGCTCGATCCGTTCTCCTCTCTCAGGCCAAATTTGTTTGTGGACACTCTAGGTTAGGGTCACTCACAATGAAAAGGAATAGGTCCAAAGGCCTCACTAGGTAGCGCTGCCGGTTCCCTATACTCAACCAGGTCTGTAATATTGAAGGTAGAACTAATGCCCAAATCCGAAGGCAAGTCTAACACCTAGGCATTTGATCCAACCTTCTCTATCACTTTAAAAGGTCCGGCTCTGCGAGCATGAAGCTTCTTTTAGGCCTAAGCCTAACCAAGATAAAATCCACTACATCAAATTCTTTGACCCTTCTTCGGGAATTAGCCAGTTGTTTTAAGATTAGTGCAGGTGGTGAACATGCTAGGCACATGCAGACAAATGATGCAAAGGACTCATACTGATACCTAACAGACTCGACTATGCATTCCTATCGAAGGAAATTTTATTGAACTCTTTGGATCTAAACCTAATAGATTATAGGTTCTCTAGGTTTGATCCTAGCTTGACATGCACATGAAAATTTACAGTGAACTCCTAGCAAATTCCAAAGAGTATGCCAGAAGTAAGATGCAAACCTAACATGCGTGATGAATGCATGCAGTATGCTAATCTCAGCTAAATGCAATCTAATGATCCTAGAAATGCTGGAGGTATCAGGAAAGGGCAGAAAATAGGAAGTGGGTTCAGAATTAGTTTGGTAAGGTAGAGAAAAAGGTTCATGGTTAGTTGGATAAAGTAGGATAAAAGACGGGGTGTCAGGAACTAATCCTATACTAATGAGGTTAACCTTATGAGGTTGAGCTATATCTACAGGATTTGCATAATGGAAGGATGGGTCACTAATTTCGGGGAAGAGGTCCTTAATGGGAACTATAGGAGGGGACTCATCTTGAAGGTATTGATTCAAAGAGATCAGGTCCTTAATAAATTCTTCTGGTTCTTGTATTTTAGGACTAGACTCTATAATTTGGCTCTCCTCTATGGTTTTCTCAGGTAAGGCTCTAGTAGCAGTACCTAGGTTCTCTTCCTCTATTTGTTCTTCCATTATAGCTTTAGGTTGGATATGGTCAAGGTCAACTAGCTCTGGGTTGGTTTCTACCTGGGCATCTACTGGGTCAGCTAATTCTAGGTCTACTAAAGGTGTCTCCTCTTCTCCCTCATACTCATCCACTAGGCTCACATCAGCTTCATACACTTTCGCGTTAATGTAAGCCTTGTGAATCTCAGGAATGGTTGGAGAAGGTCGGCTAGCAAGAAATTGGTTAGGTTCTGGTCTCTGATTATGGGTACTACTCCTAGTAGGTTCAGGTTGTATAAGGGGTAGTGGCTCACTACTGGGTTCATATTTAGGGATACTAATCCTATGGGGTTCAAGTTGACTAGGGGAAGCATGACTAGTACTAGGTTGATACTTAGGGGTTATGGGTTCTCTAGGCTCATAGGACAAGGGTGCAGATCTATGGGTCATGGGATTATAGGATCTGGGGTCATATGATTTTGGGTCAGCTTTATGATCAGGTTCTAAGGATGGATCAAGGTATGGGGTCCTCCTAAGGTTGGGCTCTCTATATGGGTCAGGATATTGGGTCCTCCTAGGATTGGACTCCCTATATGGGTCAGAATACTGGGTTCTCCTAGGGTTGGACTCCCTATATAGGTCAGAATATTGGGTCCTCCTAGGGTTGGACTCCCTATATGGGTCAGAATATTGGGTGTTGGGTCTACTAGGCTCATAGGGTGTGGGTGCATAGGATCTATGATCATGGGATCTAGAGTCATAGGATCTGGAGTCATAAGATCTATAGGTTGTAGGTATACTAGGCTTGTAGGGAGAGGGTAAATAGGATCTATCTTCCTGGTCTATAAAATCCTGATTGAGTCTTCTAGGACTAACCTTAGGGATTGGGTCATGACGATAGGTTCTCCTAGGTTCAGCCTCAAGGTATAGATCAGGGTTTGGGGTCCTCCTAGGTTGAGGATTGTAGTACGGGTCAGGATAAGGGGCTCTCCTAGGTTCGACCTCATGGTATAGATCAGGGTTTGGGGTCCTCCTAGGTTGAGGGGAGTCAGGATCTGGCTCAGACTGTGACCCATGGGTTTTTCTTGGGGTCCCTACCCGGACTTTTAACTGATCAAACCTATTGGCACGATGGTCAATTCTATCATTGGTTTGAATACGAGACTGAGTTAACTGGGTCATCTGGATAGTTGTCTGGGCAATTTGATCAGCTAGGGCTTTTATTTGGGCTTGTAAATTTTCCATGGGTTCAGACATTTATGAAGGAGGTGGGTGATATGAAACTCCTGATCTAGTGCTCATGCAAGACTCGATCAGACCGACTATAGCTGACTAGACCTAAAGTCCAAACTAGATGCTCAATCAGGGTGGCAAACTAGCCTATAGTAACCCTGTACTCAGCCAGGCAGGTGTAAGGGGAGTGTTAGGTCCCTGATTGCCAATCCTAGACACCAATCAGAGATTGGCCAGGTAGGCGGACCAGCACACAAGCCCTTCGGGATTGAATCCCTAAACCACCGTTCTAGACACTAAGCACAAGGCACACACAGGTTAACTTGACACAGTGATCTAACACTAGCCCGGACCCGACCAGTTGGTGTCCCTAGCCCACTAAGGCAAATTAAGTCTAATTAATTTTAGGTTAAGGCTTGGGACTGAATGCAAGGGATGTAGTTTTGGGCTAAGGAGAGGTGATCAAATCCTCCCCCCATCTGATATAGCAAGAGTGCCCTTAAAAGTAAATTATGCAATGATGGCAGGCAGATGAGGATGCAAATTAGGGTTTAGGTATTTTTTTTTTTTGGTATTTTTGGAAAATATGTATATTTTTTTTTTTTTGGTATTTTTTTAAATAGAAGAAAACTTGCAAATCATGGCCTAATATACTGGAAATATACTAAAATTAAGAAATATGCAAAAACTCCTAAACAAAACCCTAAAACTTCCAAACTTGTCTTGCTAAAAAAAACAGAGCCGAAAATTTGCAGGCCCTATTTCGGCTCGCAGAAAATTCACAGGCCATAATAAAATATGAAAAAAATTTTAAAATTACTGTGAATTATGATAAATCCAGGAAAATAAATTTCAGAATTTTTGGAGTTTTTAACAGGGAGAAATAATTAAAATGATAGAGTATATACGGACTGAAAAATTGCAGAAAACAAGCCCTAATCTAAGCTCTGATACCAAATGATGCGGAACTAATATGCATGCAATTTTTTTATATGTTTTATATGTGGGGTTGGGTGATTAATTCCCGAATTTCAGATTAAAATAAGTTATAGGGAATTTTATATGAATTTTAGAAGATCAGCATGCAGATTAGGACCTAGAAAAGTAGAAAAGAAGGATCGCCGGGGCTGAGAAGCCTCGGTTAGGGCAAGTTCTCCTACAATAAAACTACTGGAGGTAGAGGGGTGTACCTGACAACGTCTGTGAAGATCGCAGCAAAAGGGTCTCTCGTTCCTCGACGGATGCGGCCTGGAAAATCGAGCCAAAGACCCGTGGATACCCGGCTTTCTGCTCGGTGATCCGATTGAGGCTTGGCTGGAGTCGTTGGATTCGTAGGAACTCGGGGACCTGCAAACGACCTGTCAGGGGTTAGAAAACTCACAAAGGAACAAGAAAACAAAGGAAAAACAGCAAGGGAAGGCTTCTTTTGGAGTGGGCGTCCAGGGATCTGAGATGCTTGTTGGTAGCAGGAAGATGATTGCAGCACTGGGAAGAAGAACTCTCGCAAACCCCTTTATGCACACAGCAGGGTATCACACAACTCAATAGAAGAACTCAAGGTTTTCATTCATCAAAAATTTCCTCATACAAGAGGCTAGGGTCCCTTAAATAGACCCTTAACCTTGGGCTCCAAGTAAGGGTACATAAGTCTTTACATAAGAATCCTTTTCCCTCTCAAACCCTAGCTAGAAAATAAGGAAATATTAGGTAGAAAAATCCCTAAAATTTTTCTTGACTTGGTCAAGACTCCAAGGACGCCTAGGGGGGCGTGTTGGGCTTCTAGGAGCAGCAAAAGGCCGGCCCAAAGGGGCCCGGGTGCATGGGTTTGGGCCTCTGGAAGCTGGGGTGGCCTGGTAGCCAGGTAGCAGGAATATTCCCTGGTATCTTGCTTCTTAGGGGCTTGGGCTTGGCACCTGGGCTTGATTTCATTGGGCTAGGATGCAGATGGACCTCTGGAATCATGGATGCCCTTATTTATGAATATACTTTGGCATCTGGAAGGGAATCTGGGCATCTGGAGGGCATCTGTAAGGAATCAGGGTTTCTGATTTTTCTCTTGGGGTCTTCAAATCTTCAAGCTGGGTTGGACTTGGGCTAAACTTCCATGTCTTCAATCTGGTTGGACTTGGTCTTCACTTGTATAATATAGTCTTGAGTCTTCAGTATGCTTGGACAGGACTCAAAAAAATAAAATTAGCTCAACATGAGCTAACTAGCATTGGACTGAACTAGCTCAACATGAGCTGACTAGTACAGAACTGAAATAACAACTAAAATGGACTTAGATGATCTAAGCCCTTATTACAGATAGATTCATAAATTATTGATCAATTTACAGAGGGTTGAAAAAGCCTCTGTCTTATTCTGGTGCCTCAGGTGTCCCCACCACTTGTCCCTTTGCCCAGTGGGGGATGGACATCCTGGGACCATTTTCCACCGCATCGGGGTAATGGAAGTTCCTGCTAGTGGCGATCGACTACTATACCAAGTGGGTCAAAGCGGAGTCGCTAGCTCGAGTCATAGAAGCCAATGTTTGCCAATTCTTCTGGAAGTTAGTCATTTACCACTTTGGACTCCCCAACTGCATCATCACTGACAACGGATGACAATTTGACAACCGGGAGTTAGAAGGGTTCTACGCCAAGCACGGCATCCAATACAGGTTCATCTCGGTAGATCACCCCCAAACAAACGGAGAAGCTGAGGTGACTAACCGGACCATCCTTCAAGGACTTTGGACCAGGCTGGACCAAGCCAAGGGTAGATGGGCGGAGGAGCTTCCAAGCATCCTATGGGCCTACCACACAACGCCCAGGATAGCGACGGGTGAAACACCCTTCAACCTTATCTTCGATGCTGAAGCAGTCATCCCGATCGAGCTCGACGTGCCCATGCTGCGGGTGCAGTAGTATGACGAGACACAGAACCTTGCGCACCTCTTGCTCAATTTAGACCTCCCAGAAGAAATGAGGGATAAGGCTCGGCTCTGGATGGTAGCATATCGGCAACGAGTGGCCCAGTATTACAATGCACGGGTGAAGTCAAAGACCTTCCAACCCAGCGACCTGGTGCTGTGCCGAGCCGAAGCATCTTAACCCCGAGAGTGCGATAAACTCTCATCGAATTAGGAGGGTCCCTACAAGGTGGCTGAGGCCCTCTCGCATGGGGCCTACTATCTCGAGGACTCGGATGGTGCCAGATTCCCTCGAACATGGAATGCCAGCAATTTAAGAAGATACTATCAATAGTGTAAAGTTTTCTTCCATTAATAATAAAGATTTTCCTTTGCACAAAAGGTTATATGCCTTGCAGGAAGGTTCCAATAGTCTTCGAGCCCAGCTCCAAGACACCAGTGCTTGAGCCCAGCTCTCAGGCCAACCTGAACCGAGGCCCAGCTCTCCGGAAGACAAGTCTTCGAGCCCAGCTTCAAGACACAAGTTCCTGAGCCTAACTCTCAGGCAACCAAGACCTGGTGCCCAGTTCTCTGGAAGACAAGTCTTCGAGCCCAGCTTCAAGACACCAACTCCTGAGCCCAGCTCTCCGGCCAACCTAGACCGGGGCCCAGCTCTCCGGCCAGAAGTCTTCGAGCCCAGCTCCTAGACACCAATTCCTGAGCCTAGCTCTCAGGCCAACCTGGACCGGGGCCCAGCTCTTCGACCAGCAAGTCTTCGAGCTCAGCTCCAAGACACCAACTCCTGAGCCCAGCTCTCAGGCCAACCTGGACCGGGGCCCAGCTCTCCAGCCAGCAAGTCTTCGAGCCCAGCTCCAAGACACCAGCTCCTGAGCCCAGCTCTCAAGCTAACCTGGACCAGGGCCCAGCTCTCCGGCCAGCAAGTCTTCGAGCCCATCTCCAATACACCAGTTCCTGAGCCCAGCTCTCAGGCCAACCTGGACCAGGGCCCAGCCCTTCGGCCAGCAAGTCTTTGAGCCTACTATCTCTAAGACACTAATTCCTGAGCTCAGCTCTCATGCGACCAAGACCCAGGGCCCAGCTCTCCGGAAGACAAGTCTTCAAGCCCAGCTCCAAGACACCAGTTCCTGAGCTCAGCTCTCAGGCAACCAAGACCTGGGGCCCAGCTCTCCGGAAGACAAGCCTCGAGCCTAGCTCGAAGGCATCCAAGACCTGAGCCCAGCTCTCAGGCATTCAAGCCCGGGGCCTAGCTCTCCGGCACCAAAGCCTCGAGCCTAGCTCTAAGGCATCCAAGACCTGAGCCCAGCTCTCAGGCATTCAAGCCCGGGGCCCAGCTCTCTGGCACCAAGTCTTAAAGCCCAGCTCCAAGGCATCCGAGGCCTGAGCCCAGCTCTCAGGCATTCAAGACCCGGGGCCCAGCTCTTTGGAAGACAAGTCTTCGAGCTCAGCTCTCTGGCATCAAAGACTTGAGCCCAAACAAAGTAGAGCCCTCCTCTCTAATATCCCTACACAAAGAAGAAAGTGAAAGAGAGAGAAGGAAAGAAGAAAGGAGGAGACATTTGCACCACACAAAAAAAAAGGGAGTTGGATTGATAAAAGCACTCTTTATTACTTCATAAAAAGTATTACACTATTCCCCGGGCCCCGACATGCCAGGCTGCCCAGACCAAGAAAAAGGAAAAATTACAAAGGGCCTAAGGGTCCTACTCTACTCAACCGGCACCTTCCCTATATGGCACCCGACCCGGATCTCTCCCTCCTCAGCCTCTGCTGCCGAGGCGCATTCTTCGACGATCGCTGCTGGAGGAACTTCCTCAACCGCTGCCGCCCTCAGAGCCAGCTCAGCTACCCTCACCACTGGAGCTGGTTCGGTTGTTGCCACCTGTGGAGCCGGTTCAACCGTCGTCATCTGTGGGGTCGGTTCAGCACGTGCCGACGCAGTCGAGGCCGCCCGCGGAGGAGGCCCGGTCATAGTAGTGCTTTCCTCCACCGCGACCGACATCGGGGATGAAGTCTTCACGCCCAGGAGTCGGAGCATGGCCATCCTCTTGTCCGAGATGATGCTGCACAATTGGGACCGGCAGTAAGCAAACCCCTTGAAAAAGGAGTCCGTCGCCGCTTCCTTGAAGTTTGCCAAGTACTTCGGGGAGGCCTTGAAATTGGCCACCGCATCGGCGATCTCCTTCCTCGTGGCCTCTGCCTGGTGGGATGCCTCAGATGACTTCTCCTCCGCACGTTCAGCCCGGCGGATTTCCTCAGCCATCTTTCTCTTCGCTGCCTCGATCGAGCTGGTGACGACGGAAGCCTTCCCCTCTACCTCTGTGGCCCTTTGCTCAGCAGTCGTGGCCTTCTTCTCAGCGAAGATGGCCTGTTCTCTTGCCACCTCCGACTCGGCTTGGAGCTCCTTCAGCTGAGTCCTCTTCGCATCAAGCTCCCCTTCAAGCTCCCTCTTGAGCCGCTTGTCATTGGTGACCTTGCCCGTGAGGCTCTTGACCTTCATGTTGGCCTCCCAGGCCTCATCATTCTTCCACCTCAGCTCGATCCTCAGGGACTCGAGTTCTGCTTGCTGCTCTTTGTCTCTCCTAGCCTAGTTATGGTAGAAGTCCTGGATAAGGACGAGCTCCCTACCTTGCTACGTCATAGAGCGTGTTAGTCGCAATAGTAAAAAATGTCGAGAGGAATGAAGCAAGGTGGGAGGAAACTTACGGCGTAGAGTTTGGAAAAGGATGCACTGATGACGTCACCGAGGAGTCTCCCACTCCCTTCCCGCCGGTCGTAGGACTGAATGGAGAAGTTCATTATTCACTCGGCGAGGTTCGGGTCCTTCATGAGGAAGAAATTGGGCCCCAATTTGAAAGGGACCCGTTGATAGTCTCTATCTTTCTTGCCCGCCGCTGATGCAGACTCCTCCATGGTAGGAGAAGCCCTCAGTGTAGGTTGTGAGCTCGACACTGATTTGTATCGTGCTGCTGATGTAGACCTCGCACCTTCTGGCTCCCCGTCCTCCTCGACTTCGATGATCTCCGGAGGAGGGGTTGCCATCGCAACAGCAGCAGTAGCCGATCGGGCCCTGGCCACCACCTCGGACTCAGGCATCGAGGTCGGATCGCACTACCTTGGAGGCTCCGGGATGGGCTCTGCTGCCCTCTTCTGCCTCCGCTTAGAAACGAGCATGGTTGGCCCGGTCTATGCTGGCCTCGCACCGTCATCTGCACGAGTCCTCTTTGGAGCGGGCTCGCCAGCCTCTGCCGCCTGATTTCACTCCTCGATGAAGGAAAGCAGTTGGTCCATCGAGAACTTCATACCTACACCAAGGAAGACGCAGTCAGCTCCAAGCTCAAAAAAAAAGAAGAGAAAAAAAGGGAAGAAAAGGGTGGTCGAGCCGAACTCACCCGATTCCCACGTCGAGCCAACCCCGGCCTCATGGAGAATCTGCTTCGATAGCAGGACCTCGAGTGAAGGGATCTTGGTAGAGTGAAGCTACTCGTACAACTCAAGGTCGACTGCTTCGATCGAGGAGTTTCGGTTGGGAGACCGATCCGGGTCGCTCCAAGCCCAATCGATCCCCTCGACCGAGGTGAAGAAATACCCACTCTTCCACTCCTTGATCGAAGAGGGGAGCTCAAACCTAATGCCCCTGGGATGGGAGGAAAGAGACCACCACCCCTCCTCGGAGGGGAAAGAAACCACCACCCCTCCTCGGAGGGGAAAGAAACCACCACCCCTCCTCGGAGGGGTGGTGCTTCAGGGTGAAGAAAGCCCTAAACAGAGAGAAGCAAGCGACTATCCTGTGGAAGTGACACAGAATGATGAAACAAAAGATCATTCTGATGGCGTTCGGGACAAGCTGGGCAGGAACGAGGTGGTAGTTGGTCAGGACGGAGAGGAAAAATGGATGGAAAGGGAATCAGAGGCCCCCGGCGAAGGTCTCCTCATAAAAAGCTATCCGACAAGGGCCACTAGAAGTGACTCGTTCCCTCAGATGAGGGACCGAAAGTTGGATGGACTCCAGGATATCATAATCATCCCGGATGGTCGTAAGCTCCATGGCAGTGATCACCGAAGCAATCCCTCCGAGACCTGTTGACCGAGAGGGTTTGGGGACAAGAGCAGAAAGAAAAGACAAACGAGGTGGAGGAACGGACCCGGGTTCCCTAATAGCTACAGGACCGAGGGGATGCCTTCTGCTAAACTCAAAGCGCGCCGCCTCCCTTTCCTCGTCAGAAGTAGTTTTCAGCCTAGAAGATCCGGCCTCGACTTGGCAAGAAGGATGGAAGTTCGGACCGAAACGAGTCATGGTGAGAGAAGGAGAAGGTGAAAGAAGACCTAAGAGGATCCCTAGTCGACAAGCGGGAGAAAGAAGGAGACTAACCTGCTAAGAGCTTGGGGAGATAGAAACGGCCGGAGGAGATGGAAGAAGAGCCTCTGTACGATTGTGGGCATGAAAGATTTGAAAGAAGGTGAGTTTTGGAAAAATTATCTTTCTTTTCGAAGTGACCGACACCCGACCGTACCGTTACGACTCCCCCACCGAGGGATGCTTGCCACGTGTCATTGATCGATGGGGCAGGCGCCTTATTCTGACTATGGCCGCTCTGAATTCCATGTTCACAATAACTGCTCCTCGGATGTGGTCACGTGGTGCCATCGCACTGGCTCGGGGAACCACCTCACGAAGCGCCATCAATCATGGTCATTACTGTATCGGATCCTCACCTTTCCATGTCAGCACCACAATTACTCCCTTTGTCCCGAGTGCCACACACTAACTGGCCTCGGGAATCGGGGGCAAAAGATGTAGCTTGATCGCTGACATGGAACACCTATGAGATGCCATGTCAGAGTATGCTGCCATGATGGATATCTCCTCCTAGGCTCCTTTCCCGGACTGAGCTCCCTTGTCGGGCTGAGCTCCCTAGAACGTCGGGGTCGCCTGCCAAGATCGAGCACCATCCTCCGCTAGGTCGGCTCCTGTGAAATCAGTTAAATGCAATCTAATAATCCTAGAAATGCTAGAGGTGTCAGGAAAGGGCAGAAAATAGGAAGTGGGTTCAGAATTAGTTTGGTAGGGCAGGGAAAAAGGTTCAAGGTTAGTTGGGTAAAGTTCGATATAAGAAGGTATGTCAGGGACTAATCCTAGACTAATGAGGCTAACCTTACGATGTTGTGGTATATCTATGGGGTTTGCATAATGGAAGGATGGGTTACTAATCTCAGGGAAGAGGTCCTTAATGGGAACTATAGGAGGAGGCTCATCCTAAGGGTACTGATTCAAAGAGATCAAGTCCTTAACAAATTCTTCTAGTTCTTGTATTTTAGGACTAGACTCTATAATTTGGCTCTCCTCTATGGTTTCCTCAGGTAAGGCTCTAGTAGCAGTACCTAGATTCTCTTCCTCTATTTGTTCTTCCACTATAGCTTTAGGTTGGATGTGGTCAAGGTCAACTACCTCTAGGTTGGCTTCTACCTGGGTATCTATTGGGTCAGCTGATTCTAGGTCATCTAAAGGTGTCTCCTCTTCTCCCTCATACTCATCCACTAGGCTCGCATCAGCTTCATACACTTCCGCATTAATGTAAGCCTTGTCAATCTCAAGAATGGTTGGAGAAGGTCGGCTAGGGAAAAATTGGCTAGGTCCTGGTTTCTGATTATGGACACTAATCCTAGTAGGTTCAAGTTGCCTAAGGGGTAGAGGCTCACTACTGAGCTCATATTTAGGGGTGCTAATCCTATGGGTTTCAAGTTGACTAAGGAAAACCTGACTAGTACTAGGCTGATACTTAGGGGTTATGCATTCTCTGGGCTCATAGGACAAGGGTGCAGATCTATGGTTCATGGGATTATAGGATCTGGGGTCATAGGATTTTGGGTCAGCTCTATGGTTAGGTTCTAAGGATGGATCATGGTATGGGGTCCTCCTAAGGTTGGGCTCCCTATATGGGTCAGGATATTGGGTTCTCCTAGGGTTGGATTCCCTATATGGGTCAGAATATTGGGTTCTCCTAGGGTTGGATTCCCTATATGGGTCAGAATATTGGATTCTCCTAGGGTTGGACTCCCTATATGGGTCAGAATATTGGGTGTTGGGTCTACTAGGCTCATAGGGTATGGGTGCATAGGATCTATGATCATGAGATCTAGAGTCATAGGATCTAGGTTCATAGGTTATGGATTCATAGGTTCTAGGTTCATAGGATTTGGAGTCATAAGATCTATAGGTTGTGGGTATACTAGGCTTATAGGGAGAGGGTAAATAGGATCTATCTTCCTGGTCTATAAAATCCTGATTGGGTCTTCTAGGACTAACCTTAGGGATTGGGTCATGACGATGGGCTCTCCTAGGTTCAACCTCAAGGTATGGATCAGGGTTTGGGGTCCTCCTAGGTTCAGTATCATAGTATGGGTCATGACGATGGGCTCTCCTAGGTTCAACCTCTCGGTAGGGATCAGGGTTTGGGATCCTCCTAGGTTCAGGATTGTAGTACGGGTCAGGATGAGGGGACTCAGGATCTGGATCAGACCGTGACCCATGGGTTCTTTCTATGGTCTCTACATGGCCTTCTAACTGGTCAAACCTATTGGCAAGATGGTTAATTCTATTGTTGGTTTGGGTACCAGACTGAGTTAACTGGGTCATCTGGGTAGTCATCTGGGTAGCCATCTGGGCCATTTGATTAGCTAGGGCTTTCATTTGGGCTTGCAAATTTTTCATGGGTTCAGACATTTGTGAAGGAGGTGGGTAATATGAAACTCCTGATCTAGTGCTCATGCAAGACTCGATCAGACCGACTACAGCTGACTAGACCTAGAGTCCAAACTAGATGTTCAATCAGGGTGGCAAACTAGCCTATAGTAACCCTGTACTCAGCCAGGTAGGTGTAAGGGGAGTGTTAGGTCCCTGATTGCCAATCCTAGACACCAATCAGAGATTGGCCAGGTAGGCTGACCAGCACACAAGCCCTTCGGGATTGAATCCCTAAACCACCATTCTAGACACTGAACACAAGGCACATACAGGTTAGCTTGACACAATGATCTGACACTTAGCCCGAACCCGACCAGTTGGTGTCCCTAGCCCACGAGGGCAAATTAAGTCTAATCGATTTTAGGTTAAGGCTTGGGACCGAATGCAAAGGATGTGGTTTTGGGCTAAGGAGAGGTGATCAAATCCTCCCCCTATCTGATATAACAAGAGTGCCCTTAAAAGTAAATGATGCAATGATGGCAGGCAGATGAGGATGCAAATTAGGGTTTAGATGTTTTTTGGTATTTTTGGAGAATATGTAATTTTTTTTTGATATTTTTTTAAACATAAGAAAACATTCAATTTATGCCCTAATATGTAGGAAATAAACTAAAATTAAAAGATATGCAAAAAGATGCTAATCAAAACCCTAAAACTTCCAAACTTGTCTTGCTGAAAAAACAGAGCCGAAAATTTATAGGCTGTATTTTGGCTTGAAAAACATTCACAGGACATAATAAGATCTGAAAAAATTTTAAAATTACTGTGAATTATGATGAATTCAGAAAAATAAATTTTAGAATTTGTTAAGTTTTTATCAGGGAGAAATAATTAAAATAACAGAGCATATATGGACTAAAAAATTGCAGAAAACAAGCCCTAATCTAAGCTCTGATACCAAATGATATGGGACTAATATGCATGCAATTCTTTTTTTATATTTTATATGTGGGGTTACGTGATTAATTCCTGAATTTTAGATCAAAATTAGTTGTAGGGAATTTTGTATGAATTTTTGAAGCCAAGCATGAAGATTAGAACCTGGAAAAGTACTAAAGAAGGATCGTCGGGGCTGAGAAGCCTCGGTTAGGGCAAGTTCTCCTACAATAATAAGACTGGAGGTAGAGGGGGTGCACCTGACAATGTCTGAAGCACCCAGTGAAGATTGCAGCAAAGGGATCTCTCGTTCCTCGATGGATGCGGCCTGGAAAATCGAGCCAAAGATCCGCGGATACCTGGCTTTCTGCTTGGTGGTCTGATTGAGGCTTGGCTGGAGTCGTTGGATTTGTAGGAACTCGGGGACCTGCAAACGACCTGTCAGGGGTTAGAAAACTCAAAGAAAATCAAGAAAACAAAGGAAAATAGAAAAGGGAAGAAAGTTTTAGAGGGGGCTGGAAGGATGGTTGGCGGCAGGAAGATGGTTGCAAACACCGGGAAGAAGAACTCTTAAACCCCTTTATGCACACAGCAGGGTAATCACACAAAGCAATTGAAGAACTCAAGATTTATTTCATATATCAAAATCTCCCCTCATACAAGAGGCTAGGGTCCTTTAAATAGACCCTTAACCTTGGGCTCCAAGTAAGGGCACATTAGTCTTTACATAAGAATCATTTTCCCTCTCAAACCCTAGCTAGAAAATAAGGAAACATTAGGTAGAAAAATCCCTAAAAATTCTCTTGACTTGGTCAACACTCCAAGGATGCCTAGGGGGGCGTGTTGGGCTTCTAGGAGCAGCAAGAGGCCGGTCCAAAGGGGCTCGGGTGCATGGGTTTGGGCCTCTGGAATCTGGGGTGGCCTGGTAGCCATGTAGCAGGAATATTCCCTGGTATCTTGCTTCTTTAGGGCTTGGGCTTGGCACCTGGGCTTGATTTCTTTGGGCTAGGATGCAGATGGACCTCTAAAATCATGGATGCCTTGGTATATGAATATATTTTGGCATCTGGAAGGGAATCTGGGCATCTGGAGGGCATCTGCAAGGAATCAGGGTTTTCTGAATTTTCATCCTGGGGTCTTCAAATCTTCAAGCTGGGTTGGACTTGGGCTATACTTCCTTGTCTTCAATCTGATTGGACTTGGTCTTCACTTGTATGATGTGGTCTTGAGTCTTCAATATGGTTGAATAGGACTCAAAAAAATAAAATTAGCTCGACATGAGCTGACAACACTGGACTGAACTAGCTCAACATGAGCTGACTAGTACAGAACTGAAACTCAAAAGACTCAAATAACAACTAAAATGGACTCAGATAGGTAAGCCCTTATTACAGATGGACTCATAAATTATTGATCAATTCACAGAGGGTTGAAAAGCCTCTGTCTTATTCTGGTGCCTCCGGTGTCCCCACCATCTCCAGCTCGGCCACCATCTCGACCAGGGTGCCAACCACCAAGGAAGCGGCACCTCCCCTCCAAGGATGCCGGCAGGTCTCCCGAGGGCCACGAAGCAGTGCCCGCCATGCCGCAATAACTATCCATTGATGCCACTTACACCAGAAAGGGAGGAAGCTCCTGACCAAGGCACCATGCCCTCCACCAACCACCCGTACCACCAGAAGAGGGGGGCCAGCTAGAAGGCACGAATCCCGGGGGCGGCGGCCCATCGATCGAGGCCCTGTTAAGTTTCCCAGAATCGGGCAACCGGAGGAAATGTCTGGGTGCATGGAAGCTTCCCCTACCGCATGTCAGGAAAGATATCCCGTCCATGGCACGGTACCTCGCCACACGCGCCTGCCAACACTGGGGAGATCCTGAGGCAGGCCAAACTAAAATAAACCCAGCAAGAGTAAGCCAAAAAATACAAGACCACTCACGCGGGTAACAAAAAAAGGAGAGAAAGGCCACATAGGAGGACCCTTCCACCTCAGCTATCATCTCTCCCAACCCGCTCTCACTTCTATTCACACCACACTCACTCCTCCTAGCATGGAGTCCATCAAGAGGAGCTCGACTAGGAGGATCTGTTCCCCTGGATCGTCACTGACTTGACCGTCGGAGTGCCCCCACCGGAATCCCCGGCCCGGGTCTCTAACGTTGTTTCCCTGCAGGTCCCGAAGAACGAAGAGCTCCCAGGAAGACGGTTGGTGGTCCGACGCCCCCAGTAGCTACAGGCCACGATGATCTTGGTGGCAACACTAGAAAAATCTATTGATAAAAATTGCATGGCTATACATCTAGACTAGCCAAAGAATCAAAACATTATCCATTTATTTATTACTAAATGTCTTGTTACTGAAATTCAAATCAACTCTCACATCATAATACTTCTAATGCTAAAATTAATATTCTTAATTAGTTTTAGAATAACTTAAACTACTATGCTTCCACTGCGCACTCTAATATAATTTACTAAACCATCTAGGTTTACTAAATGAATCCTCTAATAATAATCATCTTACATTGGTACCAAAGATCTAAAATTTTTAGATCAAATTTAAGCAAAGTTTTTAAGTCTTTTTGTCATGTCCGAGCCCTTAGGTATATCATATCAAGATTAAGTCTCGATCCATTTTTTATGTTTAAAGCCATTACATAAACTTTACTACCTTTCAAGAACTCTATAAATCTAAAATAATTTAAAGTTAATTAAACTTTTAAATAATTACAAATCGATCTCTCTTTTTAAAAGATTAACTTTGAACTCTAATAAATTAAAAAATTCAAGTCAACATCTCTATAAATAAAAATCAATTTGGCAAGTCACTTAAAATTTTCTTTGTCATGTCCTTTAGTATCAATAAATTAGCCAATCTGAAATCCAATCCCTTATGTAACTCATTAATTTCTCTGTCTTTTAAGACATTTATAATTCTAGTCCAAGCCTGAATTAATTATATTCTCTTTGACGATTCAATTAGATAATCTAGATCAACTTTTATTTTAGAAAGTTAATTTTTGACTATAATACGGTAAATGACTCTAAGTCAGTGTTTTTATAAATATGATCAATCATGTTATTATTTATAAAGCTATCTTATTATAATTCTTAACATCAGTTGATAACTACTTAAAATTTTATCTCTCATAAGCAAAACTAATATAAATCTTTCAAAACCAATTCTTTGCTCAATGCAATATCAGAAGCAAGATAACCTAGATCTTCTTGTAGATTTTAAATTTGACTTGGAATTTAACACACCAAATAATCTCCAACAAATATAGGGAATATTATATAATCCAATCCAAAAATGATAATTTAAATTATTAAAGATTCCACCAAGTCGCGTATCCCATGTCCTCTTAATAAAATAAAATCCATCAATAATGAATTACATGTATTTGCAAAATCATAAATACTATTTTCTTTTACAAGCTAATTTTATTCCTAATCCGCATACAAGTTTGGCCCTTAAAAAATATTCAACTATGATATCATGAAACTCAGGTCACTTCTATAACTTGATGATAAATTCAAAACTTGAAATTAAATAACTAATAACAACACAAAAAGGCTATGATAATTTGCATCCATATCAAATTTGAAATTCTAAAATTATCCAATTAATAATTGAACATACATTTATAGCACAACATAACTTACTAACATAATATATTCTATTCTAGAGTCAACAAACTTCGATCAAATTTCACTTATCATGATTAAGAAATATAAATTATTCAACCATTTTTATACTCATCTTAGGTCAACCTCACCATTAAGATCAAAGACAAAAATACATAGCTCTTTGCACTTACCTTAAATCAACCTTATCATTGAGATTATAGATAAAACATGTAGTCCTTTTTCTCTCATCGTATACCAAATCTTAGTCATAATTTATATCACAATACTTAGTGATCTAAAATCCAAAATCCAAATTGATTTCTAGTACTTCTATCATATCTCTAATGATCATAATCTTAAGTTCAAATACTATTTAAGTCACGGTCCTTAATGATCAAAACTTAAGTTTCAATGTCAATCATGTCATTCCTTAATCCCTTTGTCACAATTCCAAGTGATCATAACTTAAGTTTCGATATCACTCATATTATATCCTAATCACTTATATTATAGTCCCATATAATCATAACCTAAGCTCTGATACCATTCTATCATGCCTCGAACCTAACACTAGGGTTGGCCATGTGATCGACCACACGAATCTTAGAATACATCTTAGAGATCATGCAAGGCTTTAAAAAACTCATTACAACTTTAATTTCCAAGAATATTATTGATCATAATTCATAACAAAATACCTAATATAAAGAAAAAATACAAATCATATAACTATAAATTTTGTTATTCTTCAATCATCCGATCGGTATCAATGACTCTTTATATTTTTATCTTTTCACTCATGAATCCGAACTATAGCCAAATTGAACATCCTGCAACTCTGAAAAAAAATAGAGATGTGAGCTTTACAATCCAGTAAGAATCCCCACCCACTCATACTAGTATAATATAATATAATTAAAAAATAACAGTAAATAGTATCAAATAGAACAAAATCTCAAATTTTCATGTCAAGTAATCAAGATAACTCAATATGGATATATACAAAAACATGCATCAATTAATACCAAACATCCATCTCATTCAAAAGTAAAATATCATATATGTCATTAAATAAAATCTTCCTTTTACTTAATTATTATTTTACCTCTTATTATTCATATCTCATTAATATGATCTGGATCAACTATTATTATCTTTTAGGATTTTGGACTAATCACGGTCACGCTCTGGTCCATGACTGACAACCTCAAGATCGACCATGTACTAACTGCCCGTGGCTAGGCTATTTCATGTATTATTCATTTGCAGCTCGACGATCCCATATATTATCTGTCCGAGGCTCGGCGGTCCAATGTATTAACTACTAGTGGCTCACGATTCTATGTATTTTCCATTCGTGGCTCAGTGATCCCATGTATTATCCACCTGTGGCATGGCTATTCTTTGTTTAGCATGGCTAGTCTAAACATCCTTTTCTTGATTATCAATTTATCAATTCTCAACATGTTATCAAATCATTTTTTTAAGATTTTCAATAGTCAATATCATGATCCAAATCATCTAAAAAAAATCATATTGATACAAACATATTATACGAAAGCTATAAATAATCATACTAGCAATTCATAAAATAAATATATATCATGAAAAATCAAAGTCATGTAGTGCATAATAATCATACATACCAATGATTATGTCAAGGATCAATTATGTAATGTAAATATATATATATAAACTGATAATCGTGTCCAAGAATTATTACCTTTACTATAGACAGATTTAACATGCTTGATATCAGTCTGCACTTGGATCTTCGATCTAGGTGTTATGGAACTTGCTCAGTACCCTCTTGCCTAGAAAATTATCCTCCTATATACTAATCTTATTTTTAATAAACAATTTCATGATATAGTATATATAGATCAAGAACTCTCTACCCGGGTCCTATCAATGGTCCATCCATTGATCCTTGATCCCAACTTTACAACCTTCCCAATCCCCAGGAGAGAAATTTTTAAAGAGAAAACTATAGAGAAAGAAACTAGAAAGAGAAAGTAGAGAGAAATTAGAAAGAGGGAAGAAAAAGATTTCTTTTTTTCTTTTTTCTTCTTCTTCTTCTTCTTCTTCTTCTTCTTTTCTTTTCCTTTTTCTTTTCTTCTCTTTTTCTTTTTTTCTTTTTTTCTTTTTCTTCTTCTCTTCTCTTCTTTTCTTTTCTCTTTCTTCTCTTCTTCTCTTCTTTCTTCTTCCTCTATTCGGTAGCATAGGGGACCTATGCTACCCATTCTCCTCCCCTTAAATCCCAAGGATTTTGATATGGCTATTACGCTGACGTGGTATGTCTTAGGTCCTGTCGGACGTGGTCCACCTCAGCCGAAGTCGAGCACCTCTCTGCCGCTCCGCCAGGTGTCCGCCCAGGAGGGGTCCACCTCGGCCGAAGCTAGCGGCCCCTCGCTCCCTCGTCGGGTGGTGCCCGAAGACGGGTCCACCTCAATCGAGGTCGAGCCAGGCCCTCTTGCTCCTTTGCCAATCGGCGCCCGGAGATGGGTCCACCTCGGTTGAAGTCGAGCACTTCTCTGCTACTCTACCAGGTGTCCGCCAAAGAGGGTCCACCTCGGCCGAAGCTGGCGGCCCCTCGCTCCCTCGATGGGTGGCGTCCAGAGATGGGTCCACCTCGGTCGAGGTCGAGCAGGGCCTTTCTGCTCCTTCGCTAGTTGGCGCCCGGAGATGGGTCCACCTCGGTCGAAGTCGAGCACCTCTTTGCCGCTCTGCCAGGTGTCCGCCCGGGAGGGGTCCACCTCGATCGAAGCTGGCGGCCCCTCGCTCCCTCGCCGGGTGGCGCTCGGAGTCGGGTCCACCTCGATCGAGGTTGAGCCGGGCCCTCCTGCTCCTTCGCCAGTTGGCATCCAGAGACGGGTCCACCTCGGCCGATGTCGAGCACTTCTCTGCCGCTCCGCCAGGTGTCTGCTGAGGAGGGGTCCACCTCGGTCGAAGCTAGCGGCCCCTCGCTCTCTCGCCGGATGGCGCCCGGAGATGGGTCCACCTCGGTCGAGGTCGAGCCGGGCCCCCTGCTCCTTCGCCAGATGGCACCCGGAGACGGGTCCACCTCGGTCGAACTCGAGCACTTCTCTGCCGCTCTGCCAGGTGTCCGTCCAGGAGGGGTCCACCTCGGTCGAAGCCGGCGGCCCCTCGCTCCCTAGCCGGGTGGCGCCCGAAGATGGGTCCACCTCGGTTGAGGTCGAGCCAGACCCTCCTACTCCTTCGCCAGTTGGCGCCCAGAGATGGGTCCACCTCTGTCGAAGTCGAGCACTTCTCTGCCGCTCCGCCAGGTGTCTGCCCAGGAGGGGTCCACCTAGGCCAAAGCTGGCGACCCCTCGCTCCCTCGCTGGGTGGCGCCCGGAGATGGGTCCACCTCGGCCGAGGTCGAGCCGGGCCCTCCTGCTCCTTCGCTAATTGGCGCCCAGAGACGGGTCCTCCTCGGCCGAAGTTGAGCACTTCTCTACCGCTCCGCCAGGTGTCCGCCCAGGAGGGGTCCACCTCGGCCGAAGCTGGCGGCCCCTCGCTCCCTTGTCGGGTGGCGCCCGGAGACGGGTCCACCTTGGTAGAGGTCGAGCTGGGCCCTCTTGCTCCTTCACCAGTTGTTGCCCAGAGAAGAGTCAACCTCGGTCAAAGTTGAGCACTTCTCTGCCGCTCCGCCAGGTGTCTGCCCAGGAGGGGTCCACCTCGGTCGAAGCTGGCCGCCACTCGCTCCCTCGCCAGGTGGCGCCCGGAGACAGGTCCACCTCTGCCTAGATCAAGCCAGGCCCTCCTGCTCCTTCGCCAGTTGGCGCCCGGAGATGGGTCCACCTCGGTCGAAGTCGAGCACTTCTCTACCGATCCGCCAGGTGTCCGCCCAGGAGGGGTCCACCTCGGCCGAAGCTGGTGGCCCCTCACTCCCTCGCCGGGTGGTGCATGGAGACGGGTCCACCTCGACCGAGGTCGAGCTGGGCCCTCCTGCTCCTTCACCAGTTGGCACCCAGAAATGGGTCCCCCTCGGTCGAAGTCGAGCACTTCTCTACCGCTCCGCCAGGTGTCCGCCCAGGGGGAGTCTACCTCGACCCACACCGGCCCTGCATAGTGAGGCCTCCGGGAAGTGGGGGCGCGAGTTTTTAAATTGCCACTCGGGTAGCACATGCTGCGCCTCGCGAGGAGCACCGATACGGTCCACCGTGATGCGCGAAACCTCATTTACATCGGCCCGACCGGTCCCGCAACCGAGAAGCGAAGTCCTGGCAGGCAGGAGCTAGCAACGGACATTGTCAATGCCTGGGAAGGAGAGCACCCATGCTCGGCCCAAGACCTCGCCAGTATCTTCCCTCTCCCCTTTTTCTTGCTGGGCTCCGCAAGCAAGACAAGGAGGCCACCAGGTTCCCAGACCCGAAGGGGAAAGGAAAAAGGGGGGAGAGAGAGAGAAAAGTAAAGGCTAAGAGGGAGCCTCCCCGGGGGGAAGCCGGAGGCAATGTGATGGGATAAAAGGATGGGAAGAGCGGATAGCCAAGTAAGTGAAAAAAGGGTTGGGAAAAAGAAGGCATCGAGAGAAGGATCCAGGGACCCGAGAGGGGTCCTTCGGTGTGAGCTCGGTGAAGGAGCTGGGCCCAATTTTCACTCTTCCTAAGACCTCTTTTGTTAATATCTTCTCTAAGTCTGGGGCTCCTTCGGGAACTCACCTTAGGGATTCTGTTCCATCTTGTCGTTCTCTAACTTGACCGTCGGAGCTCCCTCGCCGGGACCCCCGGCAGGGATTTCTGACCTTATTTTGCAGGACCGGAAGCTCGGAGATCTCGAGGTGAGACGGTCTGAGACCGGTGCCAGCTTTGAAGCTACAGGCCACCGTGGTGAGATCAGCAATAGATTGGCGCGCCAGGTAGGGGACAGGACAGCAACCCCGGTGCGAGCTAGCTCTCTATGGGCCAAAGTGCACTCCGACCATGGTGGTGACACGCGGATGCGAAGCGTCCACCAGTCGAGTAGGGGAAGTCCCTTCCCCTTAAGGGCCGCGTAGCCCGGAGAGGGAGCTTCCTGGTCCACCTCCTCTTCCTTCGCAGCCATCCCCGGTGGATGGACCTTTCGCAGCTATCATCCAACAGCTGCAAACCCTGACCATAGCAGTCCGGCAGCTACAACACCAACAGCGGTCCCTGGCCACTCAGTCCCAGCCAGGGACCCCCGCGGCTCGAGCCGCGGGGCCATGCGGAAGCCTGCGCTCCATCCAAGGTAGGCCCTCTGAACCACGGGCAGTCTCCAACCCCCGCGGGAGCCACCAAACTCCCGTGCAAAGGAATTACTCTGGTTCGGCGGATCACAAGAGTCGATCCCCGGCCAACGATGTCGAGATGGCACGCTGCAGCATGCGACATCTGGGCAAGGCCCCCCACCGAGACCGATCAGCATCCCCTTCGCTAGCGGCCTCGGTGGAAGGTTCCACCGACGAGGCCATCAGGTGCCAGGCCAAGAGGCGCCTGGAGGAGCACGAGCGCAAGCTGGCGGAGTTCGCCCGCCGATTTGCCGACCTGTAGAACTCCTCGGCGGACCCGGCAGGCTATGACGCCCGGCCACCCTTCTCCCAGGAAATCCAAGAGGAGCCGATTTTAAGTCAGTTCCGAATGCCACAAGTAGGTCCCTACGATGGGACCACCGATCCCTTGGATCATCTGGAGAGCTACAAGGCTCTCATAAGGGTCCAGGGGGCCACAGACGCTCTTTTATGCATCGCCTTTCCTGCTACCCTCCGGAAGGCCGCTTGAGTCTGGTTCACCCGCCTCGAGCCCGAATCTATTTGCTCCTTCCATCAACTGGAAGGAAAGTTTATGGCACACTTCGACGCTTACCGGAAGGTGCCAAGAGAGGTGGACAGCCTCTTCTCCATCTGCCAGCAGGACCAGGAGTTGCTTCGGGACTATGTTACCTGCTTCAAGATCGCTGTCCTGGAAATCTACAGTCTGGACGAGCCCGTTGCCATGTTGGCATTGAAGCGCGGGCTCAAGACATCCCGCTTGACCTATTCCCTAGATAAGAAGCCCCCAAGGATGTACTCCGAGCTCCTCCTCCGTGTCCACAACTACATCCGAGCGGAGGAGGCCGATCGGACCAGGCCAGAGCTGGACGGGAGGTCCTCGAAGAAGCTGACCCCGAGGGATGTCCCCGAGACCCGGAGGCCTGGACCACTTGCTGATCTCTGTCCAGGCCCGAAGCCGAAGAGCGGCGCTCCCCTGGAGCGAAACTTCACCCCTCTCCTTGCTCCCAGGACAAAGATCCTCATGAAGATTGAGGGTGAGCACTACCTTCGCCGACCTCCTTCTCAGAACCCAAGGAACATCCACGACAAGACAAAATACTGCCAGTTCCACCGCGAGCACGGCCATGACACGGAGGAGTGCCGCAATCTGAAGCGAGAAATCGAGGAGCTGATTAAAAAAGGCTACCTCAGTAAGTTTGTGAGGAACGAAGCCTCGGTAGAAGGACAGCCGCTCGCAGCCCTTCCCCCAGTCCCTGCGATTGATAATCGCCCAATGGAGAAGCTGGTGGGCATGATCTCTTGGGGGATCGGGCGTGTGGCGAAGAGAACCTAGGAGGCGGGTGACCCGGAGGATGTACCCCCCTTTGAGAAGGGGAATGAAAACAAGAATGTAAACAATGATGCAATGGTGGTCGAGATGACCATCACAAAGCATCCTGTACATCGCATTATGGTAGATAGTGGGAGCTCTATTGACATGCTTTTTTATGATGCTTTCTCCCGAATGAACCTGTCTCATGATCAATTAAGGCTGGTGCATACCCCTCTTGTAGGCTTTACCGGGACACGGTGGGGGTCAAAGGGGAGATCACTCTCCCTGTCACTGCCGGATCCTCACCTCGGCAGCCTACAATCATGATGACATTTACTGTTGTCAAGCTCCCCTCACCTTATAATGCAATCCTTGGCCGTCCGGGGCTTAACCAGTTGGACACCGTAATTTCCACCAAATGGTTACTGGTACAGTTCTCCACAGCCTCTGGGACTGGGGTGATGAGGGGGATGGCCCAGCCCGTCCAGCATTGCCTTCAGACGGTCCCGGGTGCCCGAGGTGCTGAGCTCGGCCCCGATGCCGATGACCTCGACTTAAGGGAGAAGGAACCCAAGGGAGGACCCGTAGAACACCTATTAACGTATCCCCTTAGTTCGGACCCTCAGAAGACTGTGCATGTGGGGACCCAGCTCCTGGAGGAAGAACGGATCCGCCTGCTAGATTTCCTCCGCGCGAACGCAGATGTGTTCGCCTTGTCTGCAACCGACATGCCGGGCATCCCCTCGGAAGTCATCACCCATAGGTTAAATGTTGACCCGAGGTGTCGCCCAGTCCGCCGGAAGAAGATGAGTTTCGCTGCAGAAAGGCAGAAGGCCATCAATGAAGAAGTAGAGAAGCTCCTCACCGCCGGCTTTGTGCGGGAAGTACAATATTCCAGTTGGTTAGCGAATGTGGTCATGGTGAAGAAGAGTAGTGGCAAGTGGAGGATCTGCGTGGACTACACCGACCTTAACCGAGCTTGCCTGAAGGACAGTTTCCCCCTTCTGAAGATTAACCAGTTGGTGGACACCACTTCGGGGCATCGCCTCCTCTCTTTCATGGTCGCCTTCTCCGGGTACAACCAGATTCGAATGCGCCCGGAGGACGAGCAGCACACCGCTTTCATCACCGACCGCGGACCTTACTGTTACAAGATGATGCCATTCGGCCTTAAGAACGCCGAGGCCACGTACTAGCGGTTGGTCAACAAAGTCTTCAAAGATCAGATCAGCCACAACATGCAGGTGTACATGGATGATATGCTGGTAATGAGCAAGCCCCTTTCCGATCATGTCGGCGACCTGGCGGAGACCTTCGGCAACCTCTGACTTCACTATATGAAGCTGAACCCGACGAAGTGCGCCTTCGGCGTATCCACCGGGAAGTTCCTAGGGTTCATGGTGACCCAAAGAGGGATAGAAGCCAACCCGAAAAAGGTCCAGGCCATTTTGGACATGGAGCAGCCCACCTCCAAGAAGCAAGTGCAGTGACTCACCGGCTGGATAGCCGCCCTGAGTTGGTTTATCTCAAGGTCTGCCGATCGCTGCCGGCCCTTCTTCAAAGTGCTGAGGAAGATGAATAACTTCACCTGGACCGAGGAGTGCCAGGAGGCGTTTGATGAACTGAAGAGGATGCTTGCATCACCTCCACTGCTCTCCAGGCCCAAAGAAGGAGAGGAGCTCATCCTGTACTTGGCGGTCACCCCGGAGGCTGTCAGTTCAGTCCTAGTTCGGACCGATGACCAGGGAGTGCAAAGACCAGTGTACTACATGAGCAAACTCCTCCGCGATGCGGAGCTCAGGTATTCCCAGTCTGAAAAACTCATTTTTGCACTAATAATGTCTGCCTAGCATCTCAGGCCTTATTTCCAAGCACATCCCATTGCTGTCCTGATGGATCAGCCGCTGAAAGCGATACTCAGCCGACCTAACACATCCGGGTGATTGGCGAAGTGGGCACTCAAGCTTAGCGAGTTTGATATCAATAATCAATGAAGGTCGGCCATGAAGGCGCAAGTGCTCGCTGACTTCTTAGTCGAGTGCACAAGCCTGGGCAAGGGGACAGAGGAAGGCCCTCTGGATCGGCAGCCGAAACCGAGACCCGAGGAGGACATTTGGATCCTTCATGTGGATGGGGCCTCGAACTCCAGTGGGAGCGGAGCTGGTCTCATCCTCGCCAACGGCGAGGGGGTCGTCGTCGAATATGCGCTCCATTTCTAGTTCACCATAACTAATAATCAGGCGGAGTACGAAGCGCTCCTCGCGGGGCTCAGAGTGTCCCGCGAGTTGGGCATGGCCAACCTCAAGGCCATCACTGATTCATAGCTGGTGGCCGGACAGATCTCTAGAGAGTATGGTGCACGGGACCCTCAAATGGTGAAATACCTGGAGCTCGTGAGAACGAGTGCGGCTGGATTTCGGTGCTTCAGCATCTCCCATATACCCCGTGGGGAAAATGCTCGCATGGATGCGCTCTCTCGACTGGCGACCCTGCCGAACTCGCTATTGGGCCACGGTTATGTTGAGCGTCTCAAGGCCCCGAGCTACGAGATGCCCGTGGAGGTCCAACAGGTCAGCCAAGAGCCCAGCTAGATGGACAAGTACGTCGAGTACATTACCAGCGGCATCTTACTAGAGGACCGCATAGCGGCTCACCTTATCAAGAGGAAGGCCGCACAGTTCGTCTTAATGGATGGACAACTATATCGGAGGTCCTATTCCTGCCCCCTCCTCAAGTGCCTGAGACCCGCGGAGGCCGCACTCGTGCTCCAAGAGATCCACAAGGGTATCTGTGGGAATCACGTGGGGGGCAGAACGCTGGCATACAAGGCCCTTCGCCAAGGTTATTTCTGGGAGACAATGAAGGAGGATGCAGCTGACTTCGTGAAGAGGTGTGACCAATGCCAGCGGCATGCCGTGGTGCAGCGTCAGCCCTCCACTCCGCTCTCCCAGCTCTCTGCTCCATGGCCGTTCGCTCAATGGGGAGTGGATCTCTTAGGACCATTTCCCGCGGCATCCGGACAGCGGAAGTTTTTAATCGTGGCCATCGACTACTTCATGAAGTGGGTCGAGGCCGAACCCCTAGCCCGGATCACGGAGGCAAACATCACCAAGTTCCTCTAGAAGTCAATCATCTGCCGTTTTGGCCTACCGCACACTATTATCACTGATAACGAACGTCAATTCGACTGTCGGGAGTTTGAAGAATTCTGCAGCGACCTCGGCATCCACCATCGCTTCACCTCGGTGGCGCATCCATAGACAAATGGAGAAGCCGAGGTAACGAATAGGACTATCTTGCAGGGCCTCCGGACAAGGCTGGATCAGGCTAAGGGCAGGTGGGCGAAAGAGCTCCCAAGCATGGTGCGGGCACCAGACTCAGAAGAAGACTTCAGGGCTCCATCTGGATCTCTGATTGACCTTGCCCGAAGAATTAGGGTTTTCTGGTTTTGTAATAAAAGTTGACTTGGTCAACTCAATTTTTTTGAGTCTGTATTTTCCTGTAATTTAAATTTTGTTGAGTCATGTTGACTCAGTACAAGTCCTAGTGAGTGGTCTAGGTCTTCTCCAAGGTGCCACATTTTCTTCCAAGCCCAAGCAAGTGGGCGCCACACTCCCAGCCACACGCCAGAGTCCAGGAGGTGCCACATCTCCATCCCAGTGTCTTGGTCCCCACACCCAAGGGAGCAAGAATTCTTCTTGAAGCCAAAATCAAGGAGGCGCCCCATATGTACCTTAAAAGGCCAAGCTAAAGGAGGAAAGAGGCATTTCTTGGGGAGCACTTCAAGGGGGCACCCAATCCATGCCTAGAAAGCCCAAAGTAAAGTTGGAAAGAGCCATGACTTGGGGAGAAAGAAAAGGAGGTGTCCAAAAGAGTTGAGCCATGGAAGGAAAAAAATTTTTCTTGAAGAGCAAGGCTAGGAGGCGACACCTACTTACCATTTGGAGCCATCAATCAACACTTATGGAACCTCTTGGCCGGCCATATGAGGAGGAATTGATTCTACAAACCTAATTTGAAGATCCACCCTATTAATCCCACATGGGAAGATGTAAAACCCTGACCTCTTGTAAAGACCTATAAAATAAACCCCTCTTGTAAGTTTTGAAAACAACTGATGAATGAATTCAATTTATGTGTGAGCAAACTGATGCAGAACGAAAGAAGAGATGATGCGATAAGAAAATAAATTAAGATTAATTCTTTTTTTTTCTTTTTTTTTATATTTTTAGAAATTGGCTTTGACTCAAAGGAAAGCTAAACTAAATTGAAAGAAACTAGGTAATAATTGAAAGCATAATTTAAAAGAAACTAGGTTATCAGAGTGGTTCAGAAGTAATGGATCGCTGGGGGTTGAGAAACTCCCAGACCTAGGGTTTCGCTCTAAACTTTCAACAGGACAGAAATAAAGAGAAGAGATGGGTTACCAACCAGACAGTGATCTTCACAAAGATTGGTGGAAGAACTCTCTCGAGCAGATTGTTGGATCCTCGGATTCGGATATCTTCACAATGGATCCTCCAATACTGGTCCTGTGGCTGAGTCGGCTTCTCCTGAACTCAAGATCTGGGAAAGAAGAAGAACAAGTGATGGAATCAGATACTCAAGGAAGGATTTACCAGATTGAAGAACTTGAAAGCTGATGTTGCTGAAATCCGGATTCTCCTAAAGGTTGATCTGGCTCCCTCTGGAATTTGCTCTGAATCTGAAGTATCTGGACTGGACCCGGATGCTGGTGGTCGGCCTTGACTTGGAGAAAGTGGCCGTGGGAGGTGGGGTAGGCTAGGGTTTGGTGGAGGGAGGAGAATTATGGGCGGCTAGGGTTTTGGAGAGAAGTGGCTAACCTAGGGTTTGGGGTTGGAGATCTCACACCTCCTCAAGGTTCCTGGGGAACCCGGATTTACTCCCTCATGGAGCTCAACACCTGGATGCAAGTGCAGAAGAGAGAAAACACAGAGTTTGCTCACACATAAATTGGATTCATTCATCAGATTACTTTAAAATTTACAAGAGGGGTTTAATTTATAGGACTTTACAAGAGAGTAGGGTTTTACATCTTCCCATGTGGGACTAATGGGAGGGGATCTTCAAATTAGGTTTGTAGGATCAATTCCCACACATATGGCCAGCCAAAAGGTTCCAAAAAAGTTGATTGGAGGCTTTAAAAGGAAGGTAGGTGGCACCTCCTAGCCTTGTTCTTCAAGAGAGAATTTCTTTCCTTCCATGGCTCAACTCTTTTGGACTCCTCCTTTTCTTTCTCCCTAAGTCATGGTTCTTCCCATCTTTGCTTTGGGCGTTTTTGGCATGGAATGGGCGCCCCCTTGAAGTACTCTCCAAGAAGAGTTTCTTTCTTTTCATAGCTTGGCTCTTATGGAATATTTTGGGCCGCCCCCTTGAATTATGGATCCCAGATTGCTTTCTCCTCAAATGGTGCATGAGAGAAGGGACCTGCTATCTTGTGGTGTGGGGACCAGAGCATACTGGATGGAGATGTGGCGCCCCCTGGACTCAGGCATGTGGCTGGGAGTGTGGCTGAGAGTGTGGCGCCCACTTGCTTAGCCTTGGGAGAAAATGTGACACCCAGGTTGAAGTCCTAGACCACTACTGAGTCAACATGACACAACAAAAATAAATTGCAGGGAATATAGACTCAAGCTAAAATTGAGTTGATCAAGTCAACCCTTATTATAAACCAGAAAACCCTAATTCTTTGGGCAAGGTCAATCAGAGATCCAGATGGAGCCCTGAAGTCTTCTTCTGAGTCTGGTGCCCGCACCAATTCTCCCGGGTGGGAGGAACTCGACCCTGTCGAGTATGGATCAAGTTGGCTCTGGTATCTCTCCAAGAGGTCTGGGTCCAATTCTTGTAATTCTTCTCGGGAGATCCAAGAGTCATCAGAATCTGGCCTTTTTTGCCAGCGGACCAGGTATCTTTGGTATCCTCGATTACGAGTAGAGATAACCTGATCATCCAGGATCTTTTCAATTTGTTATTTCCTCACAGGCCAGTTTGTTGGTGGACACACAGGGTTGGGTTCACTCTCAAGAGCAGGATTAGGCTCAAAAGGCTCACTGGGAATCACAGCTGGCTCTCTATACTCTACTAGGTCTGTAATGTTGAAAGTGGAGCTAATGCCTAGTTCTGAAGGCAACTCGAGCACATAGGCATTGGATCCTACTCTCTTCACCACTCTAAATGGTCCAGCTCCTCTAGCATGTAACTTTCTAACGGTTCCAGGTGGAAATCGTTCAGGCCTTAACCTAATCATTACATAGTCTCCCTCATCAAAAGTTTTGACTCGCCTTTGAGAATCAGCCAACTTCTTATAAGTTTCATTACTTAAATTTATTTTGGCATGAATTTCTTTATGCAAGTCTTTTATATGCTGTGCAAAAACTTCGGCAGACTCGGAGACTCGTGTGTGTACTGGTAAAGGAGCTAGGTCAAGAGGTGTGTGAGGTTTGTAACCATGCACAATTTCAAATGGACTCTTACCTGTAGACCTATTGACCGAGTTATTGTATGCAAATTCAGCTCTAGGTAAGTACAAATCCCAGTTCCTAATGTTTTCACCAACAAGACACCTTAGCAGATTGCCTAAACTATGGTTCACTACTTTGGTTTGGCCATCAGTCTGGGGATGATAGGCAGTTGAAAACTTAAGTTTTGTCCCTAACTTATGCCAAAGGGTTTTCCAGAAATAGCTGGTGAACCGGACATCCCTATCTGAAACAATGGTCTTAGGTAGGCCATGGAGTCGAACTATCTCATTAAAGAACAGGGTGGCTACCTTAGACGCGTCAAATGTTTGGGAACAAGGCAAGAAATGGGCCATCTTGGAAAATCGGTCGACTATAACACAGATAGAGTCATGCCTCCTCTGGGTCTTAGGCTAACCTAACACAAAGTCCATGCTCACATCTTGCCAAGGACGATCTGGGACAGGGAGTGGGGTATAAAGGCCAGTGTTCTGTTTTCGCTGTTTGGCAACAGCACAGGTCCGACACCTAGCCATAATGTGTGCTACATCTCTTTTTAAGTTAGGCCAGAAAAAGTGGTCTTCAATAGCCAGGGTGGTCTTGTCTTTTCCGAAATAGCCAGCTAAACCTCCAGCATGAATTTCCTAAATCAAAAATTCCCTAAGAGAAGTTCTAGGGATGCAAAGCCTATTCTTAAAGAACAGAAAGCCATCTAAAAGAGTATAATCCTTATGATCACTAGATGGTCCTTGAGTTAGATCCTGGTACACAGTCTTAAAATCCGGACACGACTCATATTCCTCTTTGATCTGCTCAAACCCTATGACTTCAGCCCTAACAGAATTCAATAACAAAGATCGACGACTAAGGGCATCAGCTACCTTATTTTCAGACCCAGCCTTATGTTTTAAAACAAAAGTATAGGACTGGATATACTCTACCTACTTAGCATGCCTAGGGTTAAGCTTCTTCTGGGAATTCAAGAATCTAAGAGCCTCATGGTCCGAAAACAGCACAAATTCTTGCGGTAGCAAATAATGTCTCCAGTAACGCAAAGCTTGCACTACCGCATAAAATTCCTTATCATAGGTAGAATACCTAAGCTTAGCATCATTAAGTTTTTCACTAAAGAATGCTACGGGATGGTTCTCTTGGCTTAGGACTCCACCTATGCCTACTCCTGAAGCATCACAGGCAACCTCAAATACCTTTGAAAAGTCGGGTAACCTCAAAATGGGTGCCTGGGTCATCCTATCCTTAAGATCTAGGAAGGCTTTATGGGCTGCTTTAGTCCACTGGAATTCTCCCTTCCTAATACAGTCTGTGATAGGAGCAACTACAGTACTAAACCCCTTGATGAATCGCCTATAGAAGGTAGCCAAGCCATGGAAACTTCTGACTTCATGCACACTGGTCGGCTCTGGCCATTCTACTATGGACCTAATCTTTTCTAGATCGACAGCCACGCCGTCAGGGGTTACTACAAAACCAAGGAAGATAATTCTACTGGTCATGAATTCACACTTTTTGAGATTACTGTAGAGACTATCATTCCTCAAAACTTGGCAGACTTGCCTAAGGTGGCCTAGGTGATCTGCAGGGGTCTTACTATAGATCAGGATGTCATCAAAATAGACCACTACAAACTTCCCTATGAAACTCTAAGTATTTGGGTCATAATCCTCATGAAAGTACTAGGGGCATTGGATAACCCAAATGGCATAACAATCCATTCATAAAGACCATCCTTAGTTTTGAAAGCAATTTTCCACTCATCCCCTGGTCTAATCCTAACCTGATGATAGCCGCTCTTGAGATCAATTTTAGAAAAAACCATTGCACCGGCCATCATATCTAGCATGTCATCTAGTCTAGGGATGGGAAACCTATACTTGATTGTGATTTTGTTGATGGCACGACTATCAACACACATTCTCCACGTGCCATCCTTCTTTGGGGTCAGAAGTGCAGGGACTGCACAAGGGCTAAGACTCTCTCTAATGAACCCCTTCCTCAACAATTCTCCAACCTGCTTTTACAGTTCCTTATGCTCAGATGGATTCATCCTATAATGGGGCAAGTTGGGTAAAGTAGCTCCTGGGACTAAATCTATGGAATGCTGAATATCCCTAAGAGGTGGAAGGTGGTCCGGCAGATCCTCGGGAAAAACATCCTTAAATTCTTCTAACAAAGGTCTAACTTCCTGAGGAGGCTCTGAGGGTGTAGGAGTCCTAAGTTCCTTAGCAGTCAACATCCAAATAGGTGAACCACTATGAGTTTCTTGTTCTAGATCCTTAGCACAAATTAGGTTCACTCCAGTCTTCATCTCTCTAACCTTATTGGGTCCCTTAGCTACCTTGTCCTTAGGAGGGACTGAATGGATTGTGATTTTCTTCCCATTAAAACTAAAGACACAGGTGTTGGATTTTCCTAAGAGGGTGGCATCATGATCATATAACCAAGGTCTTCCAAGAATTATACTGCTCACCCCCATGGGCAAGACATCATACCAAATCTTCTCTTGATAGGATTGCATTTGGATTTGGACCTGACATCTAGACTGGATAGGTATAGAGGTAGAGTCTACCCAAGAAACCTTATAGGGGTTGGGGTGGGGGACTGGGGTTAAGCCTAACATTTTGACAGTGCTAGCAGAAATGGCATTCACACAGCTCCCACTATCTATGATGATTTTACATACCTTATCCCCTAGTTTAAGGAAAGTCTATAGGATGTTAGTCCTACGCCAATCTTCCTGAACTCTATTCTGGGACAGGATGCATCTCACAACCCCTAATTGGTCAGACTCTGTGGATTCCTCCTCTCCTTCATACTCATCGACCAAATTCATTCCGGCCTCATAAACTTCTTCTTCAAACTCTTCATTGGGCCCGGAATTCTCTTCTTCTCCTTCTTCTATGTAAAGGGATCTACGAGGGCACTGGCTAGAAACATGACCTACCTTATGGCACTTAAAACAAGCTATGGCTGTGCACTGGTTGGAGATATGACCGGGCTTCTGGCACTTAAAACAGATGATACTAGAACTAGGGGTTCTCTGGGTGTCAGGTGCCTTACCTTTGTCCATGGGCCTAGGGGTGGGAATACCCTGATTAGGCTTGCTAGGGATAACTTGGCTAGGTCCATTTCTTGGGATTGGGGCACTAACCCTAGAAGGCATGGGTCCTCTTTGAAACTTCTCAGTGTTCAGTGCAATCTGATAGGCTTGGTCTAGGTCAGTAACCTCTCTCAGAAACAACTCCCTCTTAATGTCTTCCCTAAGTCCAGCCCTAAACCTAGACAAAGTGACCTCATGGGCTTCACTCACATCACATCTCATCAGGTATTCATCAAAGGTGGTTATGTAGTCTGATACAGATCGGTTCCCTTGTTTCAAAGTCTGCCATTGGTCTAACAGATTCTGCTGGTATGAAATGGGTAGGTACTTATCTCTAAGCTTCTCTTTCATACCCTGCCAAGTGGTTATGGGCTCAACGTTTCATCTTCTAGTAGTTAGCTCAATGTTCCCCCAGTATAACCTAGCTTGACGTACCAACTTCATCTTGGCAAACTTGAACTTCCTTTCCTCAGACATGGCATACCACTCAAAGTACTGGTCCATCTCACCCTCCCAATCAGAATACACCTTAGGGTTTAAGCTACCATCAAAAGTGGGTGCATCTAATTTGATGTTCCGAATGAACCTATCATCCCTATCTTCAGGCTCCGGGTTAGGCCTCCTATGATTAGGTTCAGGATCTCTGTATAAAGGTCTTCTAGGCTCCTGGTGTGGGTGAGGTTGAGGCATATTAAAATCTGGGTCAGGAGTCCAATTCTGATGCCTAGGTTCCTCAAGTACTTGGATTCGATCCCTAAGCTGGGTAAAATTCTCATTCATATCCTGACTTAATTTGTTCATACTTTCAGTAAGAGCTCTAACCATGGCCTCTAAATCAGGTTGGGTTTGACCAGGTTGGTAGGGTACTCCATTCCGGGTAGACATGATGATGCAAGCAAACACATAAAATGAGACTCAACTGAAACGACTACGGGCTAACTAGACCTAGAGCCCAAACTAGATGCCCAATCAGAGTGGCAAGCTAGCCTGTAGTAACTCGGGACTCAGCCAGGCAGGTGTAAGGGGAGTGATAGGTCCCTAAATGCCAATCCTAGACACCAATCAGTGATTGGCCAGGTAGGCGGACCAGCACACAAGCCCTTCGGGAAAGAATCCCTGAACCACCGTTCTAGACACTGAGTACAAAGCACACACAGAGTAACTAGACAAACTGACTCAACACTAGCCTTGACCCGACTTGTTGATGTCCCTAGCCCACTAGGGCAAATTAAGTCTAATAAATTTTAAAATTAGGCTTAGGATCGAATGAGTGGGTGGTGGTTTTGGGCTAAGGAGAGGTTATCAACTCCTCCCCTTATCTTAGATGCTCAAATGCCCTTAAGATGAATTAGGAGATGATCACTCAAAAAATTGAATTGCAGAAACACAGAAATAGAGTTGCAGTAATTTAATTCTCAGAAATTTCACAAAAACCAATAAATTACAGGAAAATTATGTAAAATAGCTTCAATTATACTGGTTCCAGAAAAATAAAAATCACATAATTTGGAGTTACCTTCAATAAAAAATAATTCCTGCAATAGGATAGTTACAGACTGAAAACAAGGTGCTTCCCCCGTTTACAATTCCTGCTACGAAGTTGTAACCCAGCGGATCCCCTACACGACCTAGGAACACCCCGTGGAATGGAAAGAGGAGGTTTGCACCTCGCTTCGTTCCTAGGACCGGACGTCCTGGGGAGTCTACTTCGAGCAGACAAAGTAAAAAGGAGAGACACTCAAACAAGCACACAAGACAGAAACCCTAGACAGGGCTCTGATACCAAAAATGATGCAGAACGAAAGAAGAGATGATGCGATACGGAAATAAATTAAGATTAATTTTTTTTTATTTTTTTTTTATATTTTCAGAAATTGGCTTTGACTCAAAGGAAAGCTAAACTAAATTGCAAAAAACTAGGTAATAATTGAAAGCATAATTTAAAAGAAACTAGGTTATCAGAGTGGTTCAGAAGTAACGGATCGCTGGGGGTTGAGAAACTCCCAGACCTAGGGTTTCGCTCTGAACTTTCAACAGGACAGAAATAAAGAGAAGAGATGGGTTACCAACCAGACAGTGATCTTCACAAAGTTTGGTGGAAGAACTCTCTCGAGCAGATTGTTAGATCCTCGGATTCGGATATCTTTGCAATGGATCCTCCAATACTGGTCCTGTGGCTGAGTCGGCTTCTCCTGAACTCAAAATCTGGGAAAGAAGAAGAACAAGTGATGGAATCAGATACTCAAGGAAGGATTTACCAGATTGAAGAACTTGAAAGCTGATGTTGCTGAAATCCGGATTCTCCTAAAGGTTGATCTGGCTCCCTCTGGAATTTGCTCTGAATCTGAAGTATCCGGACTGGACCCGGATGCTGGTGGTCGGCCTTGACTTGGAGAAAGTGGCCGTGGGAGGTGGGGTAGGCTAGGGTTTGGTGGAGGGAGGAGAATTATGGACGGCTAGGGTTTTGGAGAGAAGTGGCTAACCTAGGGTTTGGGGTTGGAGATCTCACACCTCCTCAAGGTTCCTGGGGAACCCGGATTTACTCCCTCAAGGAGCTCAACACCTGGATGCAAGTGCAGAAGAGAGAAAACACAGAGTTTGCTCACACATAAATTGGATTCATTCATCAGATTACTTTAAAATTTACAAGAGGGGTTTAATTTATAGGACTTTACAAGAGAGTAGGGTTTTACATCTTCCCATGTGGGACTAATGGGATGGGATCTTCAAATTAGGTTTGTATGATCAATTCCCACACATATGGCCAGCCAAAAGGTTCCAAAAAAGTTGATTGGAGGCTTTAAAAGGAAGGTAGGTGGCGCCTCCTAGCCTTGTTCTTCAAGAGAGAATTTCTTTCCTTCCATGGCTCAACTCTTTTGGACTCCTCCTTTTCTTTCTCCCTAAGTCATGGTTCTTCCCATCTTTGCTTTGGGCGTTTTTGGCATGGAATGGGCGCCCCCTTGAAGTACTCTCCAAGAAGAGTTTCTTTCTTTTCATAGCTTGGCTCTTATGGAATATTTTGGGCCGCCCCCTTGAATTATGGATCCCAGATTGCTTTCTCCTCAAATGGCGCATGAGAGAAGGGACCTGCTATCTTGTGGTGTGGGGACCAGAGCATACTGGATGGAGATGTGGCGCCCCCTGGACTCAGGCGTGTGGCTGGGAGTGTGGCGCCCACTTGCTTAGCCTTGGGAGAAAATGTGACACCCAGGTTGAAGTCCTAACCACTACTGAGTCAACATGACTCAACAAAAATAAATTACAGGGAATACAGACTCAAGCTAAAATTGAGTTGATCAAGTCAACCCTTATTACAAACCAGAAAACCCTAATTCTTCGGGCAAGGTCAATCAAAGATCCAGATGGAGCCCTGAAGTCTTCTTCTGAGTCTGGTGCCCGCACTACAAACTTTGTGTTTCTCTCTTCCGCACTTGCATTCAGGTGTTGAGCTCCGTGAGGGAGTAAATCCGGGTTCTTAGGAACCTTGAGGAGGTGTGAGATCTCCAACCCCAAAACCCTAGGTTAGCCACTTCAACTCCAAAACCCTAGCCGCCCATCATCCTCTTCATTCCACCAAAACCCTAGCCTACCCCATCTCTCACGGCCCTTCTCTCCAAGTGGAGGCCGACCACCAGCATCCAGGTCCAGTTCGGCTGCTTCGAATATAGAGCAAATCCCAGAGGAAGCCTGATCAGCATCCAGGAGAATCAGGACTTCAGCAACATCAACTTTCAAGTTCTTCTATCTGGTAAATCCTTCCTTGAGTATCTGGTTCCATAAATTGTTCTTCTTCTTTCCCAGATCTTGAGTTCAGAAGAAGCCAACTCTGCCAAAGGGCTAGTATTGGAGGATCCATTGCGAAGATATCTGAATCCGGGGATCCAACAATCTGCTGAAGAGAGTCCTTCCACTAAACTCTGTGAAGATCATTGCCTGGTCTGTAACCCTTCTCTTCTCTTTACTTCTATCCTGTTGAAAGTTCAGAGCGAAACCCTAGGTCTGGGAGTTTCTCAACCCCCAGCGATCCTTTACTTCTGAACTACTCTGATAACCTAGTTTCTTTAAATTGTGCTTTCAATTATTACATAGTTTCTTTCAATTTAGTTTAACTTTCCTTTGAGTCAAAGCCGACTTCTAAAAATAAAAAAAAAATTAGTCTTAATTTACTTTCGCATTGCATCATCTCTTTCGTTCTGCATCATTTTTGGTATCAGAGCACTTGTTATGCATCAATTTTGGTATCAGAGCCCTGTCTAGGGTTTCTGACTTGCTTGCATGTTTTGAGTGTCTCTCTTTTTTACTTTGTCTGCTCGAAGTAGACTCCCCAGGATGTCCGGTCCTAGGAATGAAGTGAGGTGCAAGCCTTTTCTTCCCATTCCATGGGGTGTTCCTAGGGTGTGTAGGGGATCCGCTGGGTTACAACTTCGTAGCAGGAATTGTAAACGGGGGAAGCATTCTATTTTCAGTCTGTAACTACCCTGTTGCAGGAATTGTTTCTCATTACAGATAACTTCAAATTGCATGATTTTTGTTTTTCTGGAACCAGTATAATTGAATCTATCTTATATAATTTTATTATAATTTATTGGTTTCTGTGAAATTTCTGAGAGATAAATTACAGCAACTCTATTTCTGTGTTTCTGCAATTCATTTTTTTTGAGTGATCATCTCCTAATTCATCTTAAGGGAAATTAAGCATCTAAGATAAGGGGAGGAGTTGATAACCTCTCCTTAGCCCAAAACCACCACCAATTCATTCGATCCTAAGCCTAATTTTAAGATTTATTAGACTTAATTTGCCCTAGTGGGCTAGGGACACCAACAAGTCGGGTCCAGCCTAGGGTTTAATCAGTTTATCTGGTTACTCTGTGTGTGCTTTGTACTCAGTGTCTAGAATGGTGGTTCAGGGATTCTATCCCGAAGGGCTTGTGTGCTGGTCCGCCTACCTGGCCAATCACTGATTGGTGTCTAGGATTGGCATTTAGGGACCTAACACTCCCCTTACACCTGCCTGGCTGAGTCCCGAGTTACTACAGGCTAGCTTGCCACTCTGATTGGGCATCTAGTTTGGGCTCTAGGTCTAGTTAGCCCGTAGTCATTTCAGTCGAGTCTCATTTGGTGTGTTTGCTTGCATTATCATGTCTACTCAGAACGGAGTACCCTACCAACCTGGTAAAACCCAACCTGATTTAGAGGCCATGGTTAGAACTCTTACCGAAAGCATGAACAAATTGAGTCAGGATATGACTGATATTGTTGCCCAGTTTAGGAATCCAGTCCGTGAGGATCTTACCCAGCTTAGGGATCAAGTCCAAGTACTTGAGGAACCTAGACATCAGAATTGGACTCCTGACCCAGATTTTAATGTGCCTCAACCTCACCCACACCAGGAGCCTAGGAGGACCTTATACCGTGATCCCGAGCATAACCCTAGGAGCCTATATCCATACTTGGTTGACTCAGAAAAGGGACCCGTTAGGAACACCGAACCTTATGCACCCACTTTTGATGGAAGACAAGAGACATATATTAAGTGGGAAGAACAAATGGATCGGTATTTTGAGTGCACTAACATATCGAAATTAGGACAAGTTAGGTCGGCCAAAACCAAGTTCACCAAACATGCTAGGTTGCATTGGTATGCTATTGAGCGTGAGTGTTATCAAAGAAAAGAGGAAATATATACTTGGAGAGATATGAGAAGTAAGTTGAGAGATAGGTACCTAGGTAGATCCTATGAGAAAAGACTTTTAGACCAATGGTACCAATTGCGACAAGGTAATAGGCCTGTGTCTAAATATATCGAGGACTTCCAGTGGTATGACATGAAATGCAATACCATTGAGACCGAAGCTCAGATCACATCGAGGTTTAGGGTTGGGTTACACCCAGAAATTTATAGGAAGCTATGCCTTGAAAAGACCAATAAGTTAGACCGAGCCTACCAAGAAGCCCAAGACTATGAGTGGTCTTTAAGATATAACCAATCAAGTACTTTGGACTTAAAGCCAACCTCTACCCACTTGAGTCAAGTTTCGATTGATCCGACATCCGTAGTGAACTAGACTTTTGTTTGTCAATTCCCACTTGTGTCACCTCTTGACTAGAAGGATAACACTGAGAAGGAGTTAGGCATGGCCATCCCAAAATTAGTTGACCCGACCAGAGTCGTACTTAAAGAGGAATCAAAGGATAATAGATTAGAACCTTTCAGTGAGATTGAGAAAGAAATATATAAGCCTGACATAAGTTTGATAGATGAATATGAAGAAGAAGAATTTGAGGATATCTCTCCCGATAATTCAATTAACCAACTCCTACCTAATGGGGTTATTGAGGGGACCCCTGCCACTCAAGGAATTCAGGAGCTAACCCTAAGAGAAGACCCTTTTGAGGAAGTTCAGGAAGAGGAAATTACACCAAATGAAAGTTTAAGTGAGAATACCCCTGAACTCATTGAGGAATCCAAAGAAGACACCCCTGAGTCAAATCTGCTAGAGAAGTGTGAAGAAGGAAGGGGTTCACAAGAATTGCCCATTGAGAAGGTCCAAGAACAAGAAAAATACAGTAGCTTAGAGGACTTTTTAGATAAACATTCCAAAGACCTTCCTGATAACCTTCCACCTTTTAGGAGCACCCAGCCTATCCTAGAACTTGCACTTGTAGACCCTCCTAGAGCAAATCATGAGGTTTGGATGAGTGCACCTATAGAACAATGTTCTCATTTTAAGGTCATCCTGAATAACCAAGGTTTGTTTCTTGTTTCCGATAAGCCACCTCAAAACTCTGATTCTTATTTCCTACCCTTCCCTGAATCTTCTCATGTTTCTAGAGCTATGGGATTACATTTTACTGAGATCTCTAGGTTGCAAGACTCCTTAGAACCTATTAGGTTTGCCACCTACTTCTGGAAGACCTTATGGCACCTACTAGGCATCCATAATAAGTTTTCATGCTCTGCATGCCCTCCTCCGACCCAAGGTCAAACCTAGAGAGCCTTAGTTTGTTAGGTTTAGACCTAAGGTTCCTTTGGAATAAAGTCCATTCTTTAGGAATGCGTCGTCAGTCTACTTTAGTTTTTCTTGACCCTTTACTAGGCTTTGGCTCAGATTTTGGTTTGATTGAGAGCACCAGGAATTGGGATTTGTATTTTGTCCAGGGCTGAAATTGCATTCAATGTTTCGATCAATAGGTCTATAGGCTAGAGTCCCTTTGAAATTGTTCATGGATACAAGCCTCACACACCACTTGATCTGATTTCACTATTAGCCCACACACACAAATCTCTTGATGCACTTGCATAGCATGTAAAGGACTTGCATAAAGAAATTCATGCCAAAATAACTTTAAGTAATGAAACTTATAAGAAGTTGGCTGATTCTCAAAGACGAGTCAAAACTTTTGTTGAGAGAGACTATGTAATGATTAGGTTAAGGCCTAAGCGATTTTTTCCTGGAATCGTTAAAAAGTTACATGCTAAAGGAGCTGGACCATTTAGAGTAGTGAAGAGAGTAGGATCCAATGCTTATGTGCTCGAGTTGCCTCCAGAACTAGGCAATAGCTCTACTTTCAACATTACAGACTTAGTAGAGTATAGGAAGCCAGCTGTGATTCCTAGTAAGCCTTTGAAACCTAATCCTGTTATTGAGAGTGATCCCGACCCTGTGTGTCCACCAACAAACTGGCCTACGAGGAAAGAGCAGATTGAAAAGATCCTGGATGATCAGGTTATCTCTACTCGTAATCGATGATACCAAAGATACCTGGTCCGCTGGCAAGGAAGGCCAGGTTCTGATGACTCTTGGATCTCCCGAGAAGAATTACAAGAATTGGACCCAGACCTCTTGGAGAGATACCAGAGCCAACTTGATCCATACTCGACAGGGTCGAGTTCCTCCCATCCCGGGAGAATTGGTGCGGGCACCAGACTCAGAAGAAGACTTCAGGGCTCCATCTAGATCTCTGATTGACCTTGCCCGAAGAATTAGGATTTTCTGGTTTTGTAATAAAAGTTGACTTGGTCAACTCAATTTTTTTGAGTCTGTATTTCCCTGCAATTTAAATTTTGTTGAGTCATGTTGACTCAGTACAAGTCCTAATGAGTGGTCTAGGTCTTCTCCAGGGTGCCACATTTTCTCCCAAGCCCAAGCAAGTGGGTGCCACACTCCTAGCCACATGCCAGAGTCCAGGAGGTGCCACATCTCCATCCCAGTGTCTTGGTCCCCACACCCAAGGGAGCAAGAATTTTTCTTGAAGCCAAAATCAAGGAGGCGCCCCATATGTACCTTAAAAGGCCAAGCTAAAGGAGGAAAGAGGCATTTCTTGGGGAGCACTTCAAGGGGGCGCCCAATCCATGCCTAAAAAGCCCAAAGCAAAGTTGGGAAGAGCCATGACTTGGGGAAAAAGAAAAGGAGGTGTCCAAAAGAGTTGAGCCATGGAAGGAAAAAAAATTTTTCTTGAAGAGCAAGGCTAGGAGGCGCCACCTACTTACCATTTGGAGCCATCAATCAACACTTATGGAACCTCTTGGCTGGCCATATGAGGAGGAATTGATTCTACAAACCTAATTTGAAGATCCACCCTATTAGTCCCACATGGGAAGATGTAAAACCCTGACCTCTTGTAAAGACCTATAAAATAAACCCCTCTTGTAAGTTTTGAAGATAACTGATGAATGAATTCAATTTATGTGTGAGCAAACTTTATGTTTCTCTCTTCCGCACTTGCATTCAAGTGTTGAGCTCCGTGAGGGAGTAAATCCGGGTTCCTTAGGAACCTTGAGGAGGTGTGAGATCTCCAACCCCAAAACTCTAGGTTAGCCACTTCAACTCCAAAACCCTAGCCGCCCATCATCCTCTTCATTCCACCAAAACCCTAGCCTACCCCATCTCTCACGGCCCTTCTCTCCAAGTGGAGGCCGACCACCAGCATCCAGGTCCAGTTTGGTTGCTTCGAATATGGAGAAAATCCCAGAGGAAGCCAGATCAGCATCCAGGAGAATCAAGACTTCAGCAACATCAACTTTCAAGTTCTTCTATCTGATAAATCCTTCCTTGAGTATCTGGTTCCATAAATTGTTCTTCTTCTTTCCCAGATCTTGAGTTCAGGAGAAGCCAACTCTGCCAAAGGGCCAGCATTGGAGGATCCATTGCGAAGATATCTGAAACCAGGGATCCAACAATCTGCTCAAGAGAGTCCTTCCACTAAACTCTGTGAAGATCATTGCCTGGACTGTAACCCTTCTCTTCTCTTTACTTCTGTCATGTTGAAAGTTCAGAGCGAAACCCTAGGTCTGGGAGTTTCTCAACCCCCCGCGATCCTTTACTTCTGAACTACTCTGATAACCTAGTTTCTTTAAATTGTGCTTTCAATTATTACATAGTTTCTTTCAATTTAGTTTAACTTTCCTTTGAGTCAAAGTCGACTTCTGAAAATAAAAAAAAAAAAAATTAGTCTTAATTTACTTCCGCATTGCATTCATCTCTCGTTCTGCATCAGTTTTGGTATCAGAGCACTCGTTCTGCATCAATTTTGGTATTAGAGCACTCGTTATGCATCAAATTTGGTATCAGAGCATTCGTTCTGCATCAATTTTTGGTATCAGAGCATTCATTCTGCATCAAAGCATCCTGTGGGTGTACCACACCACCCCGAGGACAGCCACTGATGAGTCCCCGTTCAACCTCATCTTCGGAGTCGAAGCGGTTATCCCGATAGAGCTCAGCCTACCCACCTTGCGCGTGGAGCAGTATGATGAAGTGGAGAATCCCGCCAGGATGCTACTAAACCTGGACCTCCTTGAAGAGACGAGGGACCAGGCTCGAGTCCGAATGGCGGCCTACAGGCAGCGAGTGGTCAGGTACTACAACTCTAAACTGCAACCGAAGTCCTTCCGTCCAGGAGATCTGGTGCTCCACTGGGCTGAAGCTTCACAGCCATGGGAGTGCGGGAAGCTCTCCCCGAACTGGGAAGACCCTTACAGGGTGGCGGAGGCTCTCCCTCACGGGGCCTACTACCTGGAGAAGCTAGGAGGGTCCCAATTCCCTCGGACCTGGAATGCCTCAAACTTGAGGATGTATTACCAATAGTGTAAGGTTCCTTGAACTCCTGCAATGAAATCCTTTTTCTTCAAATGCTTCTTCTCACCTCATAGGGAGAAAGCCACTTAGCTTTGAGTTCGGCGAACACGGGTGTGGCCGAAGACCCGTGAAGGCGACAGGTCCCGGACTTCGGTCTGGAAGGTGGGGGCAGAACCAAACTCGCCCATGCAGTCCCGGAGAACAGCCCAGCAAGCCGCGTAGGGCTCGAATAAAGCCTGCGGCCCCGGGGTTCAGTCCAGAGATCCCAAACTTCGGTCTGGAAGATGGGGCAGAACCAAACTCACCCACGCAGTCCCAGAGGATGAACCGGCAAGCCGCGCAGGGCTCGCACAAAGCCTGCTCCCCCGGCGTTCAGTCCGGAAGTCCCGAACTTCAGTTTGAAGGGTGGGGCAGAACTCAGTCTGCCCACGAGCTCGGCTCGGAACGCACTACAGGACTTAGTCCCGGTGCCCGAAACCAACATTCAGTTCAAAAAAAAAAAAGAGAAAAAAAAAAAAAAGAAGAAAAAAGAAAGAGAACGAGGCAAGGATCTGCTGAAAGAGAAGTTTCATTGATTTAGAAATGTCAATACACTGGAGGAGTCCCGACAGGCCGGGAGTCCTCGAAAAGAAAAAGAAGATACAAAAAAGAAAAGAAGAAGTCGGCAGAGCCTGGGAGGCTACTTCGGCGCGGTGGCATCCTCCTCGGGCTAAGGCGCACTCTCTCCGCCTGCGCCGTCGACGGGTAGCTGCTCGGGGGGCTGCTCTGGAGTTGCAGCCTAGTCACCAGCTGCTGTTGGAGACTCTCCACTGGGCTCCTGCCTCCTGCCACCGAGGACTACCTCGCTGAGGTCGAGCTCGGGGTAAAAGGAGCTTACCTTCTCCCGGCATACCTGGAACCCCTTCAAAAAGGAGTCCATGGAAGCCTCCCGAACCTCCGTGATGTACTCCTCCGAGGCCCGGAACTTCGGGACGGCCTCCTGCGCCTCCCGCTTTGACGCCTCCAGCAGCCCGTTGACATAGGAGCTCTTCTCCTTGGCCGCGTTCAGCTCCCTCCAGACCTCCTCCACCCGGCGCTCCAGTGACCGGGACTGAGCCCTTAGGCGGGTCTTCTCTGTCGCGTCCTCCTCTGTGTGGCACTGGCTCAAGATCCTCTCCTCGGACAGGGAGGTCTCAAGCTCCTTGATGCGCCCCTCGGCGCGGGCCAGGTCAGATCGGAGGACCTGGTTGTTCCCTTGCAGCTCGACCCCTTTCTTCATGAGGTCTTTGACGTCGACTGCGAGCTTGCCGAGCTTCTCCTCCTTCTCGGCATCCTTCTTGGCATACCCGGTGAGGAAGTTCCTCAGCAGCAGCACGTCGATCCCGATCTGCTCCCGAAGAAGAAAGGTTAGGCATAACCCAACTGGAACTTCAAAAAAAAGGGCTCCGAACTCGGGACTTGCTGTGAAGAGCTGCGGAAGGATTCCGAGCAAGGCGTCACTATAGTCCCGGTCGCCCCTTAAACGGTGGTCCCGGGAGGTGCAGGCAAACTCCATGACCTTCTCCGTGAGGCCCTGGTCATGGATCACGGAGCACCGGCTGGTGAGGTTCGGCGGCGGGGCAGACGAGTCGGCAGCAGCAGAGGCGGCCGTCCCCTCGCTGGGTAAAGCAGACATCAGCGGAGCCGTCACCGTGCTGGTGACCACCGCGGGTGCAGTTGGAGTGGCGGTTGAAGTAGACGCTGCCCGGGAAAGGACTGCCCCCCCTCTTCCACGACCCTGTCGAGGTCGACGACAGGGATGTCGGGCGCTCGGGTTCGAGGCGGCCTGGATGCGGGAACTGGTGCCACGGGTCCGGAGGTGGGGATCGGCGCGGCCTCCCGGCTCACCTCGGTACAAGCCCTCTTCACCGCGGGTTCGGTTCCCTCGGTGACATCCCTCTGTGCGGCACCCTCCAGCAGATTCTCCAAGGAAAACTTCATACCTGAGAGGAAGTAGGGGTCAGTTAGACCAGTCAAAAAGAAAAGAAGAGGAAGAAAGGGGGAGTGCGAGGTGAAAGGGAAGCCCGAGCCTCACCCAGCTCCCGGATAGGACTGATCCCCACCTCGAACAAGTTATGCTCCGAGAGCAGGACATCGAGGGTCGGGACCGCATCACTCAGCAGCTGTGAGAAGACCTCTTGGTCCGCTGGGTCAACCTGGGAGTTCCGGTTTTGAGACCGATCCAGCTCGCTCCAGGCCCAGTCGACGTCCTCGACCGAGGCAAAAAAGAACCAGTTCTTCCAGCCCTTGATAGAAGAAGGGAGGTCGAACCTGAGGCACCTAGGCCGAGGTGAGATGTACCACCAGCCATCATCGGTGGAATAGCGCTTCAGGGTGAAAAGAGCCCTGAAGAGGGAGAAACGGGCAACAAACCCGTGGAAGTGACAAAAAACTATAAAGGCAAAGATGACCCGGATGGCGTTTGGAGCCAACTGGGCTGGGACCAAGCGGTAGTGGCTGAGAAAGGAAAGGAAGAAGGGGTGAAGGGGAAACCGAAGACCCCCAAGGAGGAAGTCCTCGTAGAAGGCTATTCGCCCGGGGCTGCTTAAGGTCACTCGATCTCCGGGCTGCGGGAGGGAAAGATGAATCGACTTCGGGATATCGTAGACCTCCCGAAGCAGAGAAAGGTCATCTTCGGTCATCATTGAGACGTGACCAGAGGGACCAGTGGGATAGATGGCCGGAGGAGGAAGAGAAGAAATCGGACGTGTGAAAACTACAGGAGGAGACCTAGGACCCCTAGGGACGCCTATGGTTACACCCCCGGGTTTGAGCCGCCTGCGGATCTCATCCGAAATCACCTCCCCTTCCGAGGAAGAAGGCGATGGAGTCCTCGACCGGGAAGGACCGGCCTCGTCCGAGTTGGAAGAGACATGACGACGACGCGCCATGAGGGAAGAAAGGGTGCAGGAAGGTTGTTAAGGTAGAGAGACAGAAAGGGAAGGAAGATGCGGGCACTCACCGAGATACTCTGTGTAAAACAAGTGGCAACCCCGGAAGGTGAAGGAAAGCCCACTGCAACCGCCGGCGAAGCACGAGAAAGTGGAGGGACTTCGTTTCCAAAAAGTCCCCCTCCTTTTCAAACTCGATCGACAGCGGCCATACCCCTCATTCCGTTCCGAACCACCTGATGGATGCTGCGTGGACGCACGCCCGACATCGATGCTTTGGTTCGATAAAAACTGCCTCCTTTTCGAAATGGTGCATTAATTTCCGCTGGAAGCGCGATGCGTGGCAACCTCTCATAGGATCTCGGGCGTAGCAAGAAACGGCGACGACGATCGTGGCAATTATGGTACAAGATTTTCTCCTTCCCCATGTCATCTCCGTATTAAATCCCCATGTTCCAAGCCACGACACCTTGGTGGAACGAGGGGATGGGGGGCAACTGATATGGCTGTTACGCTGATGTGGCGTGTCTCAGGTCCTGCCGGACGTGGTCCGAACCACGTGGATTTTTTTTCGGTGAGCGAGATCGGAGACGGGTCCACCTCGGTCGAAGTCGAGCACCTCTCTGCCGCTCCGCCAGGTATCCACCAAGGAGGGGTCCACCTCGACCGAAGCTGGCGGCCCCTTGCTCCCTCGCCGGGTGGCGCCCGGAGACGGGTCCACCTCGACCGAGGTCGAGCAAGGCCCTCCTGCTCCTTCGCCAATCGGCGCCCGGAGACGGGTCCACCTCGGCCAAAGTCGAGCACTTCTCTACCGCTTCGCCAGGTGTCCACCCAGGAGGGGCCCACCTCGGCCGAAGCTGGCGGCCCCTCGCTCCCTCGACGGGTGGCGTCTGGAGACTGGTCCACCTCGACCGAGGTCGAACCGGGCCTTCCTGCTCCTTTGCTAGTTGGCGCCCAGAGACGGGTCCATCTCGGTTGAAGTCGAGCACCTCTCTGCCGCTCCGCCAGGTGTCTGCCCGAGAGGGGTCCACCTCGGCCGAAGCTGGCGGCCCCTCGCTCCCTCGCCGGGTGGTGCCAGGAGTCGGGTCCATCTCGACCGAGGTCGAGCCGAGCCCTCCTGCTCCTTCGCCAGTTGGCGCCCGAAGACGGGTCCACCTCGGTCGAAGTCGAGCACTTCTCTGCCGCTCCGCCAAGTGTCTGCCCAGGAGGGATCCACTTTGGTCGAAGCTGGTGGCCCCTCGCTCCCTCGCCGGATGGCGCCCGGAGATGGGTCCACCTCGACCGAGGTCGAGCCGGGCCCCCCTGCTCCTTCGCCAGTTGGCACCCGGAGATGGGTCCACCTCAGCCGAAGTCGAGCACTTCTCTGCCGCTCCGCCAGGTGTCCGCCCAGGAGGGGTCCACTTTGGTCGAAGCCGGCGGCCACTCGCTCCCTCGCCGGGTGGCGCCCGGAGATGGGTCCACCTCGGCCGAGGTTGAGCCGGGCCCTCTTGCTCTTTCGCCAGTTGGCGCCTAGAGACGGGTCCACCCCGGCCAAAGTCGAGCACTTCTCTGCCGCTCCGCCAGATGTCCGCCCAGGAGGGGTCCACCTCGGCCGAAGCTGGTGGCCCCTCGCTCCCTCGCCGGGTGGCACCCGGACACGGGTCCACCTCGGCCAAGGTCAAGCCGGGCCCTCCTGCTCCTTCGCCAGTTGGCGCCTGGAGACGGGTCCACCTCGACCGAAGTCGAGCACTTCTTTGTCGCTCCGCCAGGTGTCCGCACAAGAGGGGTCCACCTCGACAGAAGCTGGCAGCCCCTCGCTCCCTCGCCGGGTGGCGCCCGGAGATGGGTCCACCTCTGCCGAGGTCGAGCCGGGCCCTCCTGCTCCTTCGCCAGTTGGTGCCCAGATATGGGTCCACCTCGGCCGAAGTCGAGCACTTCTCTATCGCTCTGCCTGGTGTCCGCCCAAGAGAGGTCCACCTCGGTCAAAGCTAGCGGCCCCTTGCTCCCTCGCCGGGTGGCGCCCGGAGACAGGTCCACCTCGGTTGAGGTCGAGCCGGGCCCTCCTACTCCTTCGCCAGTTGGCGCCCAGAGACGGGTCCACCTCGGTCGAAGTCGAGCTCTTCTCTGCCGCTCCGCCAGGTGTCCGCCCAGGAGGAGTCCACCTCGACCGAAGCTAGCGGCCCCTCGCTCCCTCGCCGTGTGGCGCCCGGAGACGGGTCCACCTCGACCAAGGTCGAGCCGAGCCCTCCTGCTCCTTCGCCAGTTGGCGCCCGGAGACGGGTCCACCTCGATCGAAGTCGAGCACTTCTCTACCGCTCCGCCAGGTGTCCGCCCAGGAGGGGTCCATCTCGGTCGAAGCTGGCGGCCCCTCGCTCCCTCGTCAGGTGGCGCCTGGAGATGGGTCCACCTCGGTCGAGGTCGAGCCGGGCCCTCCTGCTCCTTCACCAGTTGGCGCCCGGAGACGGGTCCCCCTCGGTCGAAGTCGAGCACTTCTCTACTGCTCCGCCAGGTGTCCATCCAGGGGGAGTCCACCTTGGCCCACGCCGGCCCTGCATAGTGAGGCCTCTGGGAAGTGGGGGCGCGAGTTTCAAAATCGCCACTCGGGTAGCGCACGTCGTGCCTTGCGAGGAGCGCTGGTACGGTCCACCGTGACACGCGAAACCTTGTTTACATCGGCCCAACGGGTCCCACAACCAAGAAGCGGAGTCCTGGCAGGCAGGAGCCAGCAACGGACATCGTCAATGCTTGGGAAGGAGAGCACCCGCGCTCGGCCCAAGGCCTCGCCAGTATCTTCCCTCTCCCCTTTTTCTCGCTGGGCTCGGCAAGCAAGACAAGGAGGCCACCGGGTTCCCGGACCCGAAGGGGAAAAGAAAAAGGGGGGAGAGAGAGAAAAGTGAAGGCTGAGAGGGAGCCTCCCGGGGGGGAAGCCGGAGGCAATGTGATGGGATAAAAGGATGGGAAGAGCGGATAGCCAGGTAAGTGAAAAAAGGGTTGAAAAAAAGAAGGCATCGAGAGAAGGATCCAGGGACCCGAGAGGGGTCCTTTGGCGTGAGCTCGGTGAAGGAGCTGGGCCCAATTTCCACTCTTCCTAAGACCTCTTTTGTTAATATCTTCTCTATGTCTGGGGCTCCTTCGGGAACCCACCTTAGGGATTCTGTTCTATCTCGCCGTTCTCTAACTTGACCATCGGAGCTCCCTCGCCGGGACCCCCGGTCGGGGTTTCTGACCTTGTTTTGCAGGACCGGAAGCTCGGAGATTTCGAGGTGAGACGGTCTGAGACCGGTGCCATCTTCGAAGCTACAAGCCGCCGCGGTGAGATCGGCAACATATTTCATCAAAAAAGGATGGCCGAGGCTACGGCCCATGGCGGTGTGGCCACCGGTCCTGGTCTAGCATTTAACAGCAATGGCAGTGCTAGAAAAATTAAGAAAAAAGAGCAAAACAAGGGAGAAGCAAAATCCGATGACTCACCAGCCCAAATTCCATGCAACCCACCCCTCTAGCAGCTAGAAGAAGGGAAGAAGAGGGAGAACTGATTAACCAGGGTTCTGGTGGGGTTTTTCTTAGTAGATTCGTCAGAGATATCTCAAGGATTCTTGTTGAAATGAAAAGAAATCAGGGGCTTCTTCGTTGCCGAAATCAAGGAAAATCGATTACCAGTGATGGTCAAGGTTTAGGGTAGGCGAGAATAAGGAGGACGTCCTTTTATAAAGGTTTGGGACTGCCCTAGACTTTTCTTCCTCAATGGAGTCAAAGAAGATCTTCTCCTCGTTGGTGTTGGAGAAGGGGAAGACTCCGATCGGTAGTCTTCCATCTCCCTTTTTTTATTTTTTAATTTGGGCCGGGTATTACAGGTTTCCTATAAGTTTACCGACTAAAACTTTTTCAACTAAGCTTTCTTGATTTAGTCAAACACAACCATCCAATTTTGGGTTTGGACCAACCTAAATTCTTAAGTTTCTATATCCAAGAAACTTATTACAATCTTAAGAATGCAAAGAGTATAAATTTAAAATTCAATAAATAACTTTTTTTTTATAGCCCATAAAAGTTGATGTAGATGTTGCTTGAATGCGATGACTTTCTTTCTGCATGCTTAAGGAAGCTTGATTAAAATACTTGAACAAAATGCTTGAGTTGGTAGATCTCATAATCAATGTATTAAGCTCTCTTCAATTGAATTAAGTGGTTGGAAGGTGGATTTGAATGCTCTTTTAAGTGTTTTTCCTTCTTTTTCTTATATTTTAATTTTGGTAGATCTCACAATCAATGTATTAAGCTCTCTTCAATTGAATTAAGTGGTTGGAAGGTGGATTTGAATGCTCTTTTAAGTATTTTTCCTTCTTTTTTTTATATTTTAATTTTCTTTTATCAAAAATCTAAAAAAAACTTGTTTTTTGGTTGAATTTAATGCTTAAATATGTCCAAAATTGACATAAAAGGTTGGTAAGATCAATGGATAGCTCAAGCTAGCCATTTTCAGCCATCGGAGGATTTTATACAAAACTAGCTATTGTGCTATCAGAATGCAGAAGAGTTGATTATTAGTCTTTAGAAGTCAACTTGGCTTATTTAGGAGTGGGCTTCACTTTTTAGGGATCAACTTGTAATCCACAATGTCTAAATATAACTCTTTGTTTTTTGATTATAGTTACTTTGGAGTCAACTCATCTTTTATTGGGGTCGGCTTGTATAGTATGTAGAGTTGGCTCATGATTTTTTCTAGAGTTGATTTGAGTTATGCTCAATTTTTCACTACTCTCTGTTCATGCCCTGAGACCGTTCTAGAGTTGGCTTGTGTTTTAGTAGGGTTGACTTATGAATTTATGAAGTCAGCTCTACTTCAAGACACCTTTCTAAGTAACTCTATGTTTGTCATTTCGAGACCATGCTAGAGTTGATCTTGTTCTAGTAAGGTCGACTTATCTAGTGAGGTCGACTCATGAATTTGGAGTTGGCTTTTCTTTTGAACATCTTTTTTAGCAACTCTCCACCTGACATCCTAAGATCATTTCGGAGTCGGATCTTATTATAGTAGGATTGTCTCATCTAGTCGAATCGGCTCATGAATTTTTGGAATCGGATCATAAACCATGTAAAAATTAATTTGAGTATGCCAGAGATGGCTCTGGCATATTAGAGTTGACTCTTATCCTAAGTCTTTTGTTAAGCATCTTGAGCAACTTATTCTCTACTAGATTTCAAAAATCTTTTCTTGATAGTTAATGCTATGAACATCAAAAATTTTTCTACAAGTATTCTTTCAAGTATATATTATTTCCAAGCATACTTAAATATTTTGGCATCATCAAAATTAATCTTTGGATCAATAATTTTTTTTATAATTTACTCTCTTTTTTTTTTCTTTTTTTTATTGTTATGCATCCATAACTTTAGCATTCCACTTTATCATTTCCTTTTTGTGAAATAGTGGTGGTTCGGTTCCATTACTTTCTTTTCTCAAAAGGAAAATTAAACTAGATCATATGAATCCGGCATTGAGTGTTTGTTGGAGTTCATACTTCAGAGAATAGAAAACTTTAAACATGGTGCTGGTGCCCTTTTTGGGAAAGAGTTGGCCAGGAAAATGCATTCTCTACATTTTGATGGGTAACTCAATTTTCGGTCTTCATTCTATTATTCGTGGCATTATCCAAAATCCCAAATATCTCTTAAAACTTTTACTCCCAAAACTTGGCAAGCCCTCTCTTAATGCAAGTATTTCATGCAGTTATTGTGAATCATTTTGACAATTGCTTATTCATATGTATCGACTAATCATCGAGCATGAATTGCTTGCTAAGGATGCATAGCACATTGGGTTGGAATTGGAATCGACAAACTCCAAATGCAATCTATGCTCCTACCATATGAAAAATTGAAACCGAGCCCAATCTGTTGCCATTCTGATTAGATCAGATTAAGATTAAAGTTTTTATAATCCATTAGATTTTTTTATTTTACACCAAATCAAAAGTAACCCAACCACAAATCACAATATATAGTTATAAACAAATTATTTATTTAATTAAATTTAAGTATGTCATGAATGTAAAATAATAGTAAAATGCACATAGACATTATCAATCAGCAACTCGGTCCCGCATCATACATGACACACCATCATATATAGATTGTAACTTAATGACTAATCACATGGAAGTTATTACTAGAATTAATTTCTTAAATCCCATGAGGGTCATGAAATTGATTCAAGTTTGAATTAAGGTACTTAATGTTCCAAATCTAATCCATATCCAAATAGAATCAATCTGATCCAAGCCCAATCCAAATAACTTTCACTTAAATTAAATATATTATTTTCTGGTGATTGATCTCAAATCAAAATTGGGTTAATCTAATCCATTTTCGGTCCTATTTGCTGTTCCATGGATAGCCAACATGTAAGGAGATGTTTGTCCTCATGGTTGCCTCCATATATAGGATCTCAAAGACCAAGTTTGGTGAGGTCCCATGATAGCGATCTTTATAGGGACATGAGGTAATGCCTGACGCATGTTAGAGTTTTTGCTGGCCAGGATAATGTTCACTGCGGATTACATTTTTGGACGTGCAAGACGTCTAGTTGAAGCTTGAGTACGGGAGCTGTGCAGCTCAAGCATTTAGGAAGTAGGACATTGGCACTGCATTAGAAAATTAAAACTAACAAGATCAAACTAGAAAACAAAAATTTGTAGAACTAGAAAGTAGAAGTCAAGACTAAAATTAAGGAGATGACTAAAAGGTTTCACGCCTCATGTTCTTCTTCGATCTTCAGCCTCGCACCTCCAAGTTTCACGGACCTAGATGAAAGAATTCTATCCTCTCACTAAAGTCTCAATGGCCTTGCATCATGGGCTCTCAAGCAATCTCTAACTACTCAAGAAATTTGAGAAGAATCTCAAAGGGGCCGTTTTTATAGGTCCTGGGACCCTTACAATGAAGTGAATGGGGGTCTCATAAGATACGTCTAGAAATCAAAATAAGAGTTGCAAGTCATCCTAACTAAATATTTGCAATAATAAACTTCTAGAACCACCCACATGATAGTCCAGTCAGAATGGACTGTACTTTGTACCAACACATCGTAGGTTTGAGGAATGACTCTTGTGAAGAATTGGCATTTATTAGTTCTTGAATTCATGAAAGATTCTTCGCCTCTTCTTCTCTTTAGTTATTAAAGATCATGTAATGTATATTGTCATATTTTAACTTTTATTCATTATTTTTTAAAAAAAACCATTTTCTTTTGATAAGATGAATATTTATTTTATTTGTTGGGCCTATTGGCTCACCTCTAAGCCAGATCGGCTTCTCCTATTGGGGTCCGACCCAATGGAGCCAAGATCCGACGACCTGTTCCCGCCGAGGTTCGACCCACTGTCCACCTGCTGAGATCCGACCCAATGGAACCAAGGTCCGACGACCTATTCCCACCGAGGTCCGACCCACTGTCCACCTGCTGAGATCCGACCCAATGGAGCCAAGGTCCGATGGCCTGTTCCCGTTGAGGTCTGACTCGCTGCCCTACGGACGCTCTTCCATTCACTTCAGGACCTAGAGAGTTCCAGAAACCCTTTCCGTTACAACAGAATCCTGCCACGGCAGCAGCACTGCTCCACTACTCCATGACGCCGCCGTTTCCTAGCGCCACGTGGCCACTCTCCAGATCCTTGCCAGGGCAAATCGGTCATCTTTGGCTTATCCCGTAACGACTTTTGGACCGTTCCGCGCCTATATAAGGTACCTGGGGGCCCCTGTTTTAAGCTAAGTTCTCTCTTCCCTCTCTTGACGCTAGATCATCTTTAATTCCTCCATTCTGTTGCCCACAAGCTCCTGCTAATTTAGGCATCGGAGGGTCCCCCGCCGGAACACCACCGGCGCCCTGGGAACTTTGTTGCTGGTTGACCGGTAGAGGAGCGCTCCAGCGAAGCCAGTCGAACCGGTCCAGGAGTAGTTGCCGCAACAGATTGGCGCTAAAAAAAGGAGGGCTAAGGCATGCTCCCTTCTCTAAAAGGAGGAATCCGCACCCACAGAGCGATAGCTAAGGGAAGAGCACAAAACATCTCTGCCAGAGGTTTTTCCCCGTCCAGGTCCGAAGAACCCCGAGGGAAAACGCCACCGCCGCCGCTGTCTCTACCAATACTGCTATTTCTGCCACTATCGCGGAGCCTACCATCACTCTGGGACTGCAACAGTTCCAGATGTTGGTAAATTGTATTGAAACACTCACCACAGTGGTTCAGCATTTTCAGGAGGTGGCCGACAACCAACAACAGCCACCTGTCGTATCCTGCACCGATCATCAACCTGTCGCTGGCGGGAGCCGACAGCTAGAAGTTCCTCAACATTGCTCTCACCCCGTTGTGGAGCCCCGAAAGTCTCTGGGGGCTCGCGCCGACAGCAAGAGGGCGAGATCTGCCTCTCCTTCTTACGCTGAATCCATCCCTGCTGGCGTCCGTTATACTGCCGAACCCCCGAGAGACTATGCCAGCAAAATTTTATGCATGGAAGAGCGCATGGCTAAAATCCTTGAGAGGCAGAAGACCGAGGAGGGGCAGGCGTATGACACCCACCCACCTTTTTCTGCTAAGGCTTTGGAGGAGCCCATTCCCCGACACTTCAAAATTTCCTAAGAGGATCCTTACGACGGCACCACCGATCCGCTGGACCATTTAGACACCTACAAGGTCCACATGATGGTACAAGGTGCCTTCGACACCCTTCACTGTATCGCATTTCCAGCTACCCTGAAAAAGACAACTTGGATGTGGTTCAACACCATCCGACCAGGTACGATCTACTCTTTCTCTCAGCTCGAAAATCTTTTTCTTTCCCATTTCAGGACGTCTAGTCGGACCCTGAAGAACATCGATTGCCTCTTCCTTGTACTGCAAAGGGAGGGGGAGACCCTCCGGGACTACATGGCCTAGTTTAATTCAGCGGCCATGGAAGTCCCAGACTTGAACGAAGCTGTAGCTATATCAGCCTTCAAGTGAGGGCTCCGCTCGTCCAGGCTTACCTTCTCCCTGGACAAGAGGTTTCCGACAAGCTACAGTGATCTATTGGCCAGGGCGCAGAAATACATCCTGGTGGAAGAACAAGCAACCAGCCGGCACCAGGCGGAGGGAAAGCCGACCCCCAAGAAGCGGAGTGACAAGGCTCCTGAAGTCTGACCTCCGATTGACTGCAGTCAGTCGGCCCAGCACCAGAGCCCAAAGCCAAAGGACTTCCCTAGGAGATTTGAAACCTATGCACCCCCCTCCCTTCAGAGGGAGAAAATTCTATTAGAAATTGAGAACGAGACCTTCCTCCAGAGGCCTTGATCGATGAGGGTCCCTGCAGCATACAGAAACAAAGATAAATTATGTCGATTCCACAAGGGCCATGAGCATAGCACTAAAGAATGCCTGCAACTAAAAGATTCCATTGAAGACCTCATCCAAAGGGGGTACCTGTGCAAGTATGTCCGACCCCGTCAGGATCAGGCTGAAGCCTCAAATGCCAAAAACCCCCTAGAGGAGGCAGAACTCCCCAACCAACGACCGACGGGCGGGGATGTCGGTATGCTGCATCGACGGACCGAGTGGAACCATGAAGATGGTCCAGATATTGTCAAGAGACCCAAGGGCTCGAATGCAATCACCTTCTCCGATGAGGATCTCCTGGAGTCCCATATTTTTGAGAATGACCCTGTAGTCGTATCGATAGTTATTGCCAATTACGATATTAAAAGAATACTTATAGATAATGGAAGCTCCACGGAGGTATTACTGTATGATGCTTTTATGAGGATGAATTTATCCAGGTCCACGCTGCAAGAATCTCCCATGCCGCTGACTGGCTTCGGAGGCAACTCCGTCAGAGTCGAAGGGAAAATCACCTTGCCGATGACGATCGGGATGGAGCCTTTCCAGAAAACTCTCCCCATCAACTTTGTGGTCGTCCGAACGAGCTCAGCATACAACACCATTTTAGGCCGACCAGCCCTCAATAAGTTTCGGGCCATCGTGTCCACTTACCATATGGTGGCAAAGTTTCCAACCAGGAGCGGGGTTGGAATGATGAAGGGAGACCGTCGGATGGCCAGGCAATGTTTAACTATCCTTAACCAACAGTCGGAAGGCTATCCTACTCTGGAGCAACTCGACCCAAGGGTTGAGGCCGACGGCCGCAGTCAGCCGATAAGAGAATCCTGTTTGTTCTCCTTTGGGAGGACGATCCCACTAAAGTCCTCCAGATAGGAAGCTCTCTCAATGAAGACATCAAGTCAGAGATGATCGACTTCCTTAGAAATAATGCTGATGTCTTTGCCTGGTCGGCTACGGACATGCCAGGTATCCCGTCGGGTATTATCACTCACCAGCTCAAGGTGGATCCGACCTATAGGCCCATCTGGCAGAAAAAGAGGAGCTTTGCCGCCGAAAGGCAGAAAGCCATTGATGAAGAAGTGAGAAAGCCCTCGGACGCCGGCTTTATTAGGAAAGTCCATTACCTTGAGTGGCTGGCAAATGTCGTTATAGTGAAGAAGGCCAACAGAAAGTGGAGGATCTGTGTGGACTACACCGACCTCAACAAGGCTTGTCCGAAGGATAGCTTCCCTGTGCCGAAGATTGATCAACTAGTGGATGCTACGGCTGGCCATCGACTCCTTAGCTTCATGGATGCCTTTTTCTGGTTATAACCAGGTTAAGATGCATCCAAAGGATGAGGAGAAAACTGCCTTTGTCACTGACAAAGGCCTGTATTGTTACATAATGATGCCCTTCAGCTTGAAGAATGTCGGTGCCACTTTCCAAAGACTGATCAATCGAGTATTCGAAGGGCAGCTGGATAAAAATATAGAGGCTTATGTGGATGATATGATAGTAAAATGCCTCCATGAGGCCGACCACATCAACGACTTGCAGGAATCCTTTGACGCACTCAGACGTCATCGGATGAAACTAAATCCCACGAAGTGCACTTTTGGGGTAACTTCCGGTAAGTTCCTCGGCTTCCTGGTTACACAAAGAGGGATTGAAGTAAACCCCGACAAGATAAGAGCTATCATTGAGATGGCACATCCGACCAACAAGAAGCAGGTGCAAGAGCTCACAGGCCGAATTGCCTCCCTCAGTCATTTCATCTCCCATTCGGCCAAAAAGTCCCTTCCATTCTTCAAGACCCTGCATCGGTCGGAGGGTTTCATTTGGACTAACGAGTGTCGGTGGCTTTCGAAGCCCTAAAAGAGTATTTGAAAAACCCCCCATTGTTAGCCAAGCCAATGGAAGGGGAGCCTTTGTATCTCTACCTGTCGGCTTTGGACGAGGCGGTCAGCTCCGTCCTCATGTGGGTCAGAGAGGACGGTCAGCAGAAGCCAATTTACTACATCAGTAAGGTCCTCTACGATCCCGAGGGTCATAAGGAAAGTTATCTCTCCTTCCACTCCTACTAGATTTCTTTCGAATCTAGCAAGGGGTGCTAAGGTTCTTTGCAACTTATCGCTTGATAAATTCATCTTAAGAAAAGTATCATAGAGCAAGACCTTGGTCAAACTTTCATTATCCACCAAAATTCTTCTTACATCATAGTTTCCAATGATAGTAGAGATAACTACGTGGTCTACATGGGGTACTTGAATTCCATGTAAGTCGTCGTCAGAAAAGCTAATGACATTACTGTTTCGAGATCTCTTCGGAGCATTTTCTCCTTTGAAGTTCGATTGGTGATGTAACATGCCAACCATTCCATCGATGGGTCGTTGATTGGAAAGCTTCGCACCACCAGTGATTTGCCTTGGAGCAGCCACCTCAGCTGGGCAATCCTGACCATGGACATACTTTCTCAAGTACCTATGTTTGATCAGGCCTTCGATCTTGTTCTTCAGTTAGATGCATTCTTTCATGGTGTGTCTGTGATCCTTATGGAACCGATAGTATTTGGCCTTATTGTGTGAGGCCAACGGTGCTCACATTGGCCGTGGTCTCTGGAGAAAGCTCTCCTTTTCAATCTTCATTAATATCTTCTCCCTTGGGAGAGACAAAGGAGTGTAAGTATCGAACTTGCCGACCTAGGATTTGTCGACTAGATTCTTCGGCTTTGAGTTTTGTCACTGAGTCAAAGTGTCATTAGTACCGGGAAGCAGTATTTTGTTGCCCTTTCTATTCTTCTTCTTTGGAGTAGGCTTCCCTTCAGCTTGGCACCGACTTGCGGCTTGTTTTTCAGCTTGCACGTGCTTTTGTGTACGTTCCAGTAGTTTGAAATAGTTGGTTGGGGACTTCTTGTCCAGAGAGAAAGTAAATCTGGATGATTAGGGTTCCTTCTTCATGGAAAACATGGCGACGTACTTATTGATATCTGGGATTTCCAGCATGGCAAAGTTGAAGCGGGCCATATTACCTCTCAAAGTCTCACCGTCCTGCTGTTGGATAAAATAGAGGCTATCCAAATTGTGTGGCATCTTTCAGCTGGTCTTGAAATGAGCCATGAAAAGTATTTCCAGTTGATCAAAAGAATGAATAGTACCTGGCTGAAGGCTTGAATACCATATCCATGCAGCTTTCTTGAGGGTTGCTAGGAAAGCAAGGCAGTGGAGGGCGTCAATTACCTCCTGAATCAATATATGGGCTTTAAAGCTACCCAAATGGTCAACATGATCAGAGGTTCGGTCATAAGACTCTAGCTGGGGGATTTTGAAATGTGATAGATCTTTTCTTCCATAATTCTTCTAGAGAAGGTGGCCGTGAATCATAGGCCATTAGTCATTCATCGCTTCTCTGTTGGTCATCGAGTTTGGCGACCTGCAATTCTAGCTTTTGAAACTTCCTTTTTGAAGCTATCATGCCATCGAGTTTCCTTGCTTTGGTAAGAGCTTCTCGAGGTAGTCATTAGAAGATACAGAGTAAGATCTTGGGCATTTCTCCCTAAGTTGATTCTCCCCATATTCATGGAGTCGGGAATCTTGTTGCGAGGAAGAATGCCGATTTGGAGAATGATGATGTTGTGAATAATGGCTTGGTTCTCGGTGTCGAACTTCTTGCAAAGGAGATCGCCGACTACACTTTGAGGTGATCAATCATTGCTGCCCACTGATCGCAACCTCTTAGAGGTTTTGAACAGTGGCAGTCAGAGCTTCCATTTTATCTAAGAGGATGCCCATTTGGTGTCGTACCATACTCATTGTAGGGGCACCATCTTCACCATCCATGGGTGGATCATTTTTCTTGGATGGTGGGCGGCCTCTTCTAGCTGATATGTTTTGTACTCTTCCTTTCACCATTTTCTCTTTCAAGATTCCTTCCAAGATATTAATTCTTGGCCCCTACCTGGCATGTCAATCTATTGTTACCGAACCAAAGTGATCTTGATGCACCGTCGAGTCACACCTAATCAGGCTCCTTGCGAGTCCTGCAAAACAAACCAACTCACTAGAAGATTTTTGGTGGGGGACACTCCAATCTTAAGTCAGCAAGGGTTTGGGTAACAAATGCACAATCTCAGAGAAGATGGGTAGGAAATGATAGAGCACGTCAGCTAGTCATTCTTACTTACCACTGGAGGTTCCCTTTTACCGGTATTTATAGATGTGGGCCTTAACAGAATTTAGTTGAAAGGGCCTCCAGCAGTTAGTTTCGTTAGAAACTAACATGTGCCTATTATAACGGTAGTTGGTTATTCTGGTAGAATAACTACCTTTTTTCTTGCTATCTTCATTCTTCTCGTAATTGGTCAGCCTTTATGTGTAGATCGACCTTTATGTTGGTCGGCCTTTAAGTATTGATCGACCTTTATGAGTTGGTCAGCTTTTATAGGCTGGTCGGCCATTTACCGTTTCATTAGCTTCTAGGCTTGATATGGCTTTTTATTTATTCTATGGGCCTATTCTGGCCTTTTATGAACCGGGTCATTTGATTTGTCCCAACAATGCCTAACCAGTTTCAAGCTTGATATGGTTAATCTTTGCTCGACTATGCCTTCAACAAGCTATTCTGCTAATCATGGTCAGCATTCCTTCCCATTCGATTTATTGGGTGTCTTCTAATGCATTTACCAAGGCTATTCAATAGTTATGAGGATGGAGCTAAAGATGCTAAAGTTTATAGTGCTTGTCAACCGTGGATGCTCTTTTCAAAAATTTGTCATCATTGCTTTGTCCTATTATTACATATGAACGAATACACATCCATCCTCAAATGTCATTAGTTAAGATGTGGTCTAAAAATAAACTTGGTAAAATTAGTATAATTGGGATTCTTAATTAGATCGGTCTATCCTATCTTTGATCCCTAATTACCTATTCATTGTGTGAAAACCACATAATAAATTTTATTCACATCCTTTATAATTATTAGAGATGGTAATTTATAACATGACCCGCCATAAACAGGTTTGGATTTGGGATAAATAGGTTTGAATCGTAAATGGGTCAACTCGTTTAAACCTTTAATAAATGGATCAGGTTCAGGATTTTTAGGCCTAACCTGTTTAACCTATTTAATATACGGACCTTGTCAGGTCGGATCGGGTCAGGTCGAGTCGGATTGGATAAACAGGTTATATATTTTTTAAAAAAGGTTGGATTGGATTAAATCAGATAAATAGGTTATTCAATTATTAAATAGCTTAAATAGGTCGGGTCGAGTCAGGTTAGCAAGTTATCCATTTAATAAACAAGTTAAACAGGTCGGGTCAAGTTACTTATTTATTAAATTGGTCAGTTTGAGGTTTTAAATTACAACCTGTTTAATAAATAGGTCGGGTTCATGTTGAGACTTTTTTGACCTGACCCATATATGACCCGACCCGATTTCCACCCCTAATAATTATATAATTAATATCAATTTTTATTATTAAATATTACTAAAAATTTAATTTGTATCTTAATAGTATCTAACTTATATTTATATGAGAATAAAAAATGGATATAAAGTATCCCTTTTCATATTGGTATTTGTTGACGTCTAGATCGTCATGGCCTGTAGCTCCGATGGGGCCCGATTGAAGTTGACCTTCCATGGGGATGTCGGGTGCTTTGTCCTCATGGCCGACTAGTCCTACAAAAAAGGAGACTCGGACCGAGGATCCCGGTGGGGATACTCCAATGGTCAAGTTAGTAAGGCAACCAAGGGAAACAGTCCTTCTACTGGAGAGAAAGATAGAAGACAATAGAAAACTAGAGTTTATGGGGGTTGTTCACTGCTTTAGTCCTTTGCCTTTGCTTGCTTGCTCTCCTGCTGTTCGCTCCCACCATCTTGGAGGTGGTGTGGGCACCAGACCTCTAGTTAGGGTTTCAACTTTCGGGTCTTGTAATAAGGCTTCAAGTCTAAACCTTGTACTTTCTTTAGTTTTGAATTAAGTTTCATGTGTCTGTGTCTAGTATATACTTTGACCAATTGGGTCAAATTGTGTCCTGTACTGAGTCCAGTCACAAATTGAGTCTAGTCTGAGTCTGTTGGAAGGAATCCAAGTCAGCTCAGGGCCCACCTTTTCATCTTATGTGGTACCATGACAACTTGCCATGTGGGTAGCACACTTTTCATCCTTGGATGCCCAAAGGGGGAGGAACACATCACTTGACACTAGCCCTTTTTCCCTCCCCCTATCAAGTTCTTTTCTAAGTAAGGGTGGTCGGCCGAAGGGAAGGTCAGAGGGGAGTTGAAGTTGGGAATTCAAATCCCTTGCTTCAAGCCCTCCAATCAAGTCTTCTTCCCAAATTGTTTGAACCTCTTTGGAAGGAAGAGACAAGATCCATGGGTGCCTCCACTTGCCACTCCCCATGTCATGCTTTGTACCAAAAAGGGATGCACAACCAGGAAGGAAGAAGAACACATGCCTTGCTCCAAGCCTCACTTCATGCTTTCTTCCAAAACAAAGGAGCTACTTTCCAAGTTCAAGGTGCCAAGATCTCTCCTCCAAGCCTTGCATCATTCCACGCCCTATCAAACCAACTCTTGGTCGGCCAAGGAGAGAAGAAAGTCAAAGCTTTTAGGCGCCCATTGAAGAATTCTTATAAATTTTTCATTTGAATTTCAAAAGGGTCCTAAGGTGCCTATTTAAAGGACCTAACCCCTCCTTTGTAAGGTTAATTTTGATGAATGAAAAATTATATTTCTTGAGTTCCAATCTCTTGCTAGTTGCCTTCATTCACTAGGAACGTCGATCTCCATGAGGAAGCACCTTCACCTTCGGGTGTCGAGAGGTGTGAGAACTCAAACTACCGTCACTTCTGCAACTCATCATCCGACTCCGAATCAAGAAGAACTCCACCATCACTTCAACAACTCCTTCTTTCATCTTCCATTACTTTCCTTCCGATTGAAACTTAATCTTTCTCTTCTTTGAATGCTTGCAGGTCCTCCAGGTGACACGAGTATGGAGACGGTTTCCTTTGCCATCGAGATCTTTGGACAACCAGCCGGCGCCTCCGCAGGGTTGACGGCTCGATCATCCAGGCCGCATCCGCCAAAGTGAGCGATCTCTGCATCGGGTGCTTCAGATCTTTGAGGTTTGCCCCCTGACTCCTAAGTAGGTCTTGATCGGAAAGCTAAATCCTACGGGGTTTCTCAATCCCGGGGTCCTCTCTTTATCATTGCTTAGGGACTAATTCACCTACTTGATATTTCTTATTATTATTGAATCCTAGATCAACTCTTACTTTTTTTGGCAATCCAAAGAAAACCATTAAAATCTAAAAATCACAAAACCCTAAAAATCACTTTCATCATCATTTCATCTTTGCATCTAGTTAGTCCCCCATCATTTCTAGAGGAACACAAGAAGAATAGGTTTAAAAGAACAAAAAGATTTTGTATCTTAGATTTCATCTTTTAATTTCTGCAGTTTTTCATTCCGTACATGGTCTATTTTTTTAGGTGGTACTACCTGTAAGAATCTTCAAATTTCATGATTTTTGTTTTGATAGATCACATATAATTCAAAGTATTTTTGATAATTTCTCATATTTTATTTCAGTTTGTGGAAATTCTACAAGCCGAAATATTACCTGAGAGCAAGTTCTATTATGAGAATTTCAGCAATTTGCATTTTCTTATGTTTTCATTTAGTTTAATCTTGCATTTAGAGTCATAACATTTCATTTCCATCATCATAACTCTATTATCATACATCAAAAATCTAAAACTATAATTTAGAGACATCTCATTAGATCATTTGCTTGCATTCATTTTCATAAATCACTTTAAGAGCAGTAATTTGACATAGGGTCAGGATTTCATTACCTGTCCTAGCCCAAAAATCACTAACCTGCATCACGAACCCAAGCTCTAATTAAAATCTAGTAGACACTAATTTTGCTCTAGAGAGCTTAGGGACACCAACTGGTCGAGTCAAGACTAAGTGTCTATTCTTGGCGTCAGCCCATTCTGTGTGTGCTGTTGCTCTTGGTGTCTAGGCTTGGTGAATTAGGGCTTGTGAGTTTGGTCCGTCTACCTGGCCAATCCCAGATTGGTATCTAAGGTTGGCGTTCAGGGACCTCCACTCCCCTACACCTACCTGGCCAAGAACAGAGTCACTACAAACTAGTTTGCCACCCTGACTTAGGCAACTGGTTGAGATTCTAGGTCTAGTAGATCTTAGATGTTTTTGTGTGCTTAACCCATGTCCACTAGATCAGGAGTACCCTATCATCCCCATCCTTCCCAACCAAGTAAACCCATGGACAACACCCGAGAAGATCTATTAAAGGCCATTAAGGAATAATTGGATAAGATGAACAATAAGCTTGATAAGTTTGATCAAAGTGTAACAAGACTAGAAACTCGGGTTAGGACCCATAAGCCTCACACTAAACCGGAGTTTAAATCACTTTCCCATCCTCGGAGTTTCCCTCAACATGATCCCTCCTTAGAGGCTGAGTCTAGAAGATTCCCACATCAAGGGAGCAGGAGTGTGGCCGAATACATTGCAATATTTGATGAGTATGTTATGCGATATAATGTCAATGAATCAGAATCTGTAACCCTGTCTAGGTTTAGGGCAGGCCTACATCCTGATCTTCAAAGGGAGCTTTATTTTAGAGAGGTCAATAATTTAGAGCAGGCGTACCACACTGTGAGGTATTGTGAGCGTTTACAAAGGGCACCCACCTATTATAGACCTGAACAGTTTAGGAACCCTAGCCGAGCCCAAGGATCTAGCCAAGGGAATGGTCAAGTCTACCCGAGTCGACCTAGCCCAAACTGACCTGACATGAGTCGACCCATCCATAGTACCTGATGTGTTCACCAGGGTAACATTAAAGAGGGGGAGTATATTGCTGACCTGGGATTGGTTGACCCAGAAAACACCCAGGCAGAAGCTACTTTGGAAGGACCCTTAGAAAATCTTGAACCCACCAGTGAGCCTAAAGTAGAAGTATATGAAGCTGAAGCACACTTAGTGGATGAATATGAAGAACAGTTAGAGGATGAGACTACTGAGGGAGCCCCTACTACTAAAGAGACTCATGAACCAACCCATAAAGAGGAACCTTCTGAAGAGTTTCAGGGAGAAAAGATTGAGCCCACTGAGAATCTAAGTGAAGAAACCACTGAGTCTATTAAGGAATCCCAAGAAGACATCTCGGAATCAAGTCTAGTGGTGAAGGGTGATGTAGATAGACCCAAGGCTGAAACCACTAAGGAACTCATAGAAAAAGATCCTGAACCCACTATAGAATTTGAAGGAGTAACTAAGCTAGGATCGAACATAGTAGAGGAAGTTAAAGGTTCTCAAGTATTGCCCATAGAGAAGGTCCAGGAACAAGAAGTAGACATTAGTTTAAAGGACTTTCAAAATAAACTTTCCAAAGACCATCCTGATGACCTTCCACCTTCTAGGAGCACCCAGCCTGCCTTAGAACTTGCACCTATAGACCCTTCTAATATTGATCATGAGGTTAGGACCAGCACACCCATAGGCCAACATTCATACATTAAGGTCAGTCTATTTAGCTTTGAACCACTTCCTGAGTCTCCTTCCTATTTCCTACCCTTCCCTGAACTTTCTCACATTTCTAGAGCCATGGGGTTACTTTTTATTTAGATTACCAGAATGCGTGACTCCTTAGAGCCCATCCCTTTTTCCCTCTACTTCTGTTTTACTTTATGGCATTTGCTAGGGATCCTTAATATTTTTTCTTGTGCATACCATACCAGGGTTAAACCTAGAGAGACAATAATCTATTAGGTTTAGGCCCTAGAGAGTCCAATAAAACTCCTCTCAATAGGAATACATAGTTAAGTCTACATTTTGCATCATGATAAAATTCTGCGTTAAATATAAATTTTAAAATAATTTGGCTGATTCCCGGAAACGAGCCAAGAGTTTGAAATTAGGGATTCTATAATGGTTAGGCTTAGGCCTGAACGGTTTCCACCAGGAGCCGTTAAGAAACTTCATCTCGTGGAGCTGGCCCCTTTAGAGTGATAAAGAGAGTTGGCTCTAATGCCTACGTTCTTGAGCTACCTCCGAATTATGGCATTAGCTCGACTTTCAATATCTCAGACTTAGTTGAGTTCAAGGAACCAGCAAACATACCTAGCGAGCCATTTGGGCCTGACCTTTCTTTTGAGAGTGAACCCAATCCTGAGTGTCCACCTCCAATTATACCTTGAGAGAGGAGAGCGGATCGAGTGTGTCCTGGATGACCAAGCTATCACTACCCGGGGCAAAGGTTATCAACATTTCTTAGTCCGATGGCAAGGCTGACCTAAGTCCGATGACTCATGGATTACCCAGGGGACTTGCAGCGCTCGATCCCAACCTTCTGGAGGAGTACCTAAGCCAACTCAACTCTTACTCGACAGGGTCGAGTTCCTCCCACCCCGGGAGAATTGGTGTGGGCACCAGACATCTGGTTAAGGTTTCAACTTTCGGGTCTTGTAATAAGGCTTCAAGCCTAAACCTTGTACTTTCTTTAATATTGAATTGAATCTCATGTGTCTGTGTCTAGTTTGTACTTTGACCAATTGGGTCAAATTATGTCCTGTACCGAGTCCAGTCACAAATTAAGTCCAGTCTGAGTCTGTTGGAAGTATGGGTCAATGTAAGAATTGGTCTTAAAATTTAGTCTCCTTGAAGCTAAGTCAGGAAGAAATCCAAGTCAGCTCAGGGCCCACCTTTTCATCCTATGTGGCGCCATGACAACTTGCCATGTGGGTAGCACACTTTTCATCCTTGGATGCCCAAAGGGGGAGGAACACATCACTTGACACAAGCCCTTTTTCCCTCCCCCTATCAAGTTCTTTTCCAAGTAAGGGTGGTCGGCCAAAGGGAAGGTCAAAGGGGAGTTGAAGTTGGGAATTCAAATCCCTTGCTTCAAGCCCTCCAATCAAGTCTTCTTCCCAAATTGTTTGAACCTCTTTGGAAGGAAGAGACAAGATCCATGGGTGCCTCCACTTGCCACTCCCCATGTCATGCTTTGTACCAAAAAGGGATGCACAACCAAGGAAGGAAGAAGAACACATGCCTTGCTTTAAGCCTCACTTCATGCTTTCTTCCAAAACAAAGGAGCTAGTTTCCAAGTTCAAGGCACCAAGATCTCTCCTCCAAGCCTTGCATCATTCCACGCCCCATCAAATCAGCTCTTGGTTGGCCAAGGAGAGAAGAAAGTCAAAGCTTTTGGGTGCCCATTCAAGAATTCTTATAAATTTTTCATTTGAATTTCAAAAGGGTCCTAAAGTGCCTATTTAAAGGACCTAACCCCTCCTTTGTAAGGTTAATTTTGATGAATGAAAAATTATATTTCTTGAGTTCCAATCTCTTGCTAGTTGCCTTCATTCACTAGGAACATCGATCTCTGTGAGGGAGCACCTTCGCCTTCGGGTGTCGAGAGGTGTGAGGCCTCAAACTACCGTCACTTTCGCAACTCCATCATCCGACTCCGAATCAAGAAAAACTCCACCATCACTTCAACAACTCCTTCTTTCATTCTTCCATTAGTTTCCTTCCAATTGAAACTTAATCTTTCTCTTCTTTGAATGCTTGCAAGTCCTCCAAGTGACATGAGTACGGAGACGGTTGCCTTTGCCATCAAGATCTTCGGACAACTAGCCAGTGCCTCCGCAGGGTTGATGGCTCGATCATCCAGGCCGCATCCGCCAAAGTGAGCGATCTCTACATCGGACGCTTCAGATCTTTGAGGTTTGCCCCCTAACTCCTAAGTAGGTCTTGATCGGAGAGCTAAGTCCTACGGGGTTTCTCAATCCCGGGGTCCTCTCTTTATCATTGCTTAGGGATTAATTCACCTGCTTGATATTTCTTATTATTATTGAATCCTAGATCAACTCTTACTTTTTTCGGGAATCCAAAGAAAACCATTAAAATCTAAAAATCACAAAACCCTAAAAATTACTTGCATCATCATTTCATCTTCGCATCCCCCATCAGGAGGTCCTTTTTATCATTGTATAGGAGCCGATTTTGCTAGACTAGGTCTAGAGCCTTGGTTAGGTGCTTCTCCCAGGGCGTTTCCTATGGAAGGGATACAAGCTCATCCAAGTCTCGATGGACAGGGCCCGAGATTCCCAGAAGAAGGTCTTCTTGCAAGGGGTGCAGCCGGCATGCTACAGAGCCTGCCCCCTAGTGGAGCGATCCCCTGCAAAAGGTATAGGCAGGATGCCACAAGGCCTATAGCCCCGACAGAGCACTCCTGCAGGGAGTGCAAATGGCATGCCGTAGGGCCTGGGCCACAATAAAGCATTCCTCTTGTAAGGGGTGCAGATGGTATGCCACAGGACCTAGAGTCCTGGTGCATCTCTCCTCTTACAGGAAGTGTAGATAGCATGCTACTAGACCCGGAAACCCTGGTGGAGCACTCCTCTTATAGGGGGTGCAGGCGGCATGCTGCAAGGCCTAGAGCCTCGATTGAGCATGCACCCCCATGTGAGTTGTGGCTGGCTCGGTGGAAATGGCAACATCACGGCTCTATATCACAATCGGGCCTCTCTCGCATCCGTCCTCTAGGGGTCGTGTCTCACCTTTTACTATTCCTTCCACCATGGTCGGGGTGATGTCTTCCTGCTTTCAAGGCTTAGTTCAGCTGGGAGCTCTACTGGATCGAAGCTCTCTTCAACATGTAACTTACCTTGGACAGGAGCTCACCTCAGCAGGGGTCTCACCTTAGATGAGAGCTCACCTCCGTTGGGAGCTCACCTTTGACAAGAGCTCACCTCGGATGGGGGGCTCACCTCGGACGGGTGCTCACCTCAGAAGGGAGCTCACCTCAGGCAAGAGCTCACCTTAGATTGGAGCTCACCACAGATGGGAGCTCAATAGGTGGCACTCTCCGTAACTCATTAGCCAGCTATGTCGAACATGGATACCACATCAGCAGCTTGCCACATCAGATGCCCCCCACCCTCGAGCCCGGGGCAAAAAGAGTAGATTAACACTGCTAATGTGGAGGGCCTCTAGGCCACTCATTAATTACCATGGTCACTTGGCAATTCATAAATCATTGGTCTGCCCCTGAGGGACCGCCATGTGGATGATGGGAGATGATCAGTATTGATGTTTTCATCCCTCTTGACATGGCGGTTCGTGATTCGAGCTAGTGATGATTCGCAGACCCCCTCTTCCACCACTGAGGGGCTGCCACATGGGCGGGAAGTGATAACCTGCAATCTTCATTCCTCCCGGAGTGACGGTTCATGGCCCGAAGTGGCTCATGTGATAGGTGTTGACACGCATCGCGATCTCATTGGTACGAGGGGAAGATGAAGCGGCCTCTGATTGTTGGTGATGGGCTTGAAAAGGGGTTTTAGCATCCCTTTCGAAAGGATTTGCTGCCACCCTACATCCTTTTGAATTTTTTGGAGAGGGAAGGAGAGAAAAGATAGGGAGATCTCTCACTCATACCTGGAGGAGACCCTGATCGGGAGTCCCACCCAAGTTGGTCCTTCTTCCTTTCCTCCTCCCTTCCGGTATCCCCAGTCTGAGCCCTTAGGTCGTATCGTCTCTTATCTTATGCTTCGCACCCTAGTGAGTCCTTCCGGTAGTCATCGCCATTCTCTTGAGCATCCTCCTAGAGCTGCTAGACCATCCTCGCCTCGACCTCCTCCCTCGATAGCGAGGAGGAGGACATCCCCTTTAGAGTCTGGCGGGGTCCCCGATGGGTGGCAGATCCCGATGTCCTTGCTTTGCCTCCCCCATCACCTTCTGCCAGCCAAGACTTGGTGGGTCCTTCGAGTATAGCCTCGATGATGACCAAGGAGAATGCCCTACACCTCTGGGGGGTTTACAGGATTCCTAAATCTATCAGTATCACAGCCCCGAACTCGGATGACTGGGTCATCTCCGGTGGGCCAGGCAGGGTCACCCTCTATGAAGACTCTTCCTTGTTGGTTTCCGACTCCTTCTTTATCTGTTCATTTCTTCTTTCCTGGACCACTATAGGTTGGTCCCTACCTGGTTGATCCCTAATTCCTTTAGGATGATCTGCTCCATAATCTTGTGCCACTTCCATGGCATGGTGGCACACTTTTCTCTGCTCAGGGCCCTCTTCATCCTGAAGCACCACCCCATGGAGAGGGGTTAGTGGTTCATTGCCCCCTAGCCGGGGGGCCTCTAGTTCGACCTTCCTTCCTCAATCAAGGGATGGAAATCTCGGTTCCTCTTTGCTTCCTTCGAAGGTGTTAACTAGGTCTGGAGCGATCCCGATCAGTCTCCTAACTAGGATGCTTTAGTGGAGTTGGCAGATCAAGAGATATACAACTAGCTCATCACCTTTGAGATTCCCTGCAAGCAAGACCTTCCCTCCGAGTGGAATTTATTCAAGCCAGCATTAGCCCAATCCGGTCCTTAAGTAAGGATTGAGGTTTGTTTTCCTTTGTGTTGTCCGGTGACTAACTAGTTTCTTATGGATGATGTAGGTATGAAGTTCTCTATGGACCAGATCCGCTAGATGTCCTAGAAGTGGTCATCGACTGGGGGGCCCATGAGGGGCAAGAGAAGAGGCCCCGCAGGGAATCCAAGAAAAGGCCTCATGGGGAGCCGAAGAAGAGGCCCCATGGGGAGCCGTCGGGGCAAGCCAAGGAGGCAGAGAGGGGAGAGGTTTCGATGTCGGTGGCAAGGGTGGCTGTAGATGTGGTCCCACCACTATAGAGAGGGGAGAGGTTTCAACACCGATGGCAAGGGTGGCTGTAGATGTGGTCCTGCCGGGCGGCAGGACCTCTGTGCCAAGGGGCTGCATAACCTCTTGCCACCATCATTGAGGTCATGCCGGTGCTGTCATCTCTCGAGACAGGCATTGCTACAGGGCCTGAGGGTGCAAATGCTCCTCCCATGGCAACCTCGGCAGTGATAGAGACTCGGGTGCCAGATCCGGTGCCAGCCAGGCCTTCGACCTCCTCCGCACCTCCACGAGGGGTGGCCGGGGCCACCGCCATGATCCTGCCCAATGCGATGGTGATGACTAATGTGGGACTGGCAAAGAGGCTGCTTGGCTTCATCTTGCAGCCTCGAGATCACCGAGAGAGGTCCAGCCAAACACTAGAGGAGATCGTCACTAGGATCTTCTTCCAACTGCTCATGGTAAGTCCTTCATTGCTTGATTAAATTCTGGGTTTGGGGGGCAACAAACTCCATGCTAATCTTTCTTCGGCTTTGATTGCAGGTTGATGGGGACATCTCTAGCATGGATCTCGAAGCAAGCACGAATCTTGGACCTGCATAAATCCCGGAGCAGCACAGATTCTGGAGCAGTAAATAAATTGGAAGAATATTTATTTAGGATTTATCTTTTGTTTGAAATTTGAATTAGGATTTGGTTGGTTAGGATTGAGATATGGATAGGCTTATCTTATCCTATCTTGTATTTGAATTTGAATCATCCCTATCTTTTTATCCTGCATTCAAATTCAAACAAGGGTTGGACAGGTCTATAAATACCACCCTCAGTCCTTTATAAAAAGAAAGTTTTTTGAGAAAAAAAATTGAGTTTTTTTAGAAGAGTGATTCTTCTTGCCTTTCGCCTTCGAGCATGGGCGTGATGCCCTAGTTATTCCCCTTCCCATTCTATCTTTTTTATCCCCTCGTGACCTTTGAGATCCATCCTAGCCTCCAAGTATCGAGGAGGGTGTAATGCCTTAGAGGTGAGAGGTCACTTCGTTAGGGTGATGCCCTAGTTATTCCCCTTCCCATTCTATCTTTTTTATCCCCTCATGACCTTTGATATCCATCCTAGCACCTCCAAGTATCGAGGAGGGTATAATTCCTTAGAGGTGAGAGGTCTCTTCGTTAGGGTGAGTCCCAAAGTCCATGAGATTCAAATCCTTGTCTTCCATCCCCACTATTCCTTCGCCATCCCTAGAAAAAAAATACCAAAAAAAATAGTACCCTAATTTAGGTGACTTCTAGACTCACCAACAATCATATCCTTTGTCCCCCATCAATTTTGGTATCAGAGATAAGAATATTAGGGTACATGCACATCATCCCAAAATCCCTTTATCATTCATCCCTGCACCTCGCAGATCAAAAAATAAATAAATAAATAAAATCTCCCAACCGGTGTCTTCCCTCTCCTGTGATCCACTGCCCACTGCCACCGTCGCCTCCCTACTGCCCCACCGCCTCAGCCTCACCCGAGCCATCAACTCCTCTGCCTTCACCTTCGGTCTCTCCAACAATGACCGCTTCGTCGACACTTTCCACGGTGCCACCGCCACCTGGGAGCACGTCGTCACCCAGCGCCAAGGTCAGACCTTCTCTTGGCAGCCCATCTCGGACGAGAAGCAGGGCTTCACCCTCCGCTTCAATAAGAAGGACAAGCCCCTCATCCTCCACTTCCCCGCTCCGCCGCTGCCACCCTCGACGACCTCACCGCCCTCGAGCTCACCGACACCGACCGCCCGGGCCTCCTCTCTGAGGTCTTCGCCATCCTCGCCAACCTCTACTACGCCGTCGTCGAGGCTAATGTCCGGACCCACAATGGCCGGATCGTCGCCCTCATCTTCATCCGGGACTATGACTCCGGCTCCCTGATCAACGACCCCCACCGGATTCGCCGCATCGAGGCTAGGCTCCACCATGTCCTCAAGGGCGACCACGATGACATCCGCATGCCAAGACGGCCACCATGCCTTCGCCATCTCTCACTCACTCCGATCGCCGCCGCTCCCCATTCCCGGCCAGCCAACTCAAACGGCGACACCCCTTCGACATCTCCACAGTCACCGAAGAGCCCCAGAGCAACATTCCCCCCGACTTGCCCCTCAGCCACCGCTCTCTACCTCATGGCCACCAACGAAGCACCACGACTCCTCTCTCCTCCCTCAGTTCCTCTCTTCCCCTCCCCCCTTCCCTCTCCGCCCCCCTGTGTCACGCTCGCCGGTCGCTCTCTCCCCCATCCCCGTCGTATCCCCGCGCCCGCTCCCTCCCCTGGCGATGCTCACATGTTCTTCCCCTTTTCCCTGTGAATCTCTTTGGTTTGTTTTTGGCCACTAAAAAAAGTAGGATGGAGGATACTCGGTCAGTGGTCTCTCAAGCATCCAACGTTGCAGAGTATTCATCCACAGGTCTTATTCCTGCTGAGTATCCCATGACCAATCCAGGTGGTGAAGGCCTTGTTTCTTGTGTACCTACTGCACCTACAGATTATGCTTTGTTAGATTCTATTGCACAAAATGCTGGCATGGCATATGAATCTAAGGCTAATGATGCGGCTGCTGTAGCTAATGAAACTGCCATTGGTCATGAAACCATGGCAGATATTTCTACTCATACAACTGGTTATGATTCCATGAATGGAGGTGCTAGTGCAGTGGCCAGTTATCAATCTACAGGAGTTATTGAGAATGGAGGTTTTTCAAATGATGTTGGGGAGTTTCATTACACATACTACCCAGTTGCCCCAAGTCCAGTGAACATGAGATGGCTGAGGTCCCACCAGCTTGAGTAAATTTATAATCACCTGGCAAAAGAAGAGAGAATTTGCACAGATCTCAATACAGTCTCTAAGGATTACAGCATGAATTTTTGTGCATGAACTTCAAAATAGATCAAGTGAGCATGGCTATTGGGTTCATTAAGGAATAAGTTGGAATCCGAGAATATCTGGAATTGTCCAAGATCTTCAGAGTAGCATCGAGCCACACTCAATGGAGTCGAGTTTTCCCCATCTCAGGGGAATGATGGGGACATCGCTAGCATGGATCCCGGAGCAAGCATGAATCTTAGACCTGCATAAATCCCGGAGCAGCACGGATTCTGGAGCAGTAAATAAATTGGAAGAATATTTATTTAGGATTTATCTTTTATTTAAAATTTGAATTAGGATTTGGTTGGTTAGGATTGAGATATGGATAGGCTTATCTTATCCTATCTTGTATTTGAATTTGAGTCATCCCTATCTTTTTATCCTGTATTTAAATTCAAACAAGGGTTGGACAGGTCTATAAATACCACCCTCGGTCCTTTATAAAAAGAAAGTTTTTGGAGAAAAGAATTTGAGTTTTTTAGAAGAGTGATTCTTCTTGCCTTCACCTTCGGGCATGGGCATGATGCCCTAGTTATTCCCCTTCCCATTCCATCTTCTTTATCCCCTCGTGACCTTTGAGATCCATCCTAGTGCCTCCAAGTATCGGGAGGGTGTAATGCCTTAGAGGTGAGAGGTCTCTTCGTTAGGATGAGTCCCAAAGTCCATGAGATTCAAATCCCTATCTTCCATCCCCACTATTCCTTCGCCATCCCTGGAAAAAAAAATACCAAAAAAATTAGTACCCTAATTTAGGTGACTTCTAGGCTCACCAACGATCCTATCCTTGGTCCCTCATCACAGGTGGCGCATGATGCCCTCCTGGTGAGGGATTATTGCCTGGTGTTGGTCAAGAGAGACACGAAGTACCGTGCTAAGGTCGACACTGCGGAGGCCAAGGCCTGGGCCCTGGCTGATCCTAGAGGCGTGGGTGAAGTTGCTAGAGACCGAGCTCGAGTCCTCCCAAGACACCATCAAGGAGGTCGAGGACCGGGCGGAGGACCACGAGGTCAGGCCATGAAAAGGGAAGAGCTCTTCCATGACTTAGAGAATCGACTGACGAACTCTGCTACCATGGTTCTCCACTAGGATGGGGAGCTCCACACCCTTCGGTTGTGACTAGATCTTTTAGAATCTTGCACCGTGGCCATAAAGGAGAAGGCACTCGCCTCTGAGATGGTGATCGAAGAAACATAGAAGGAAGAGGCCCAGGCCATCGTGCAGTACAAGACCTTGGTGGAGTTCAAGGATAAAGTAGTAAAGCCATCTATGATGCATTCTACAAGGACTTTGAAGAATGCAAGAAGAAGGTGGTACTAACCTTTAACCATCTGGACCTATGAGACATAATGGTGGATGACACCAAGGGGAGAGGAGATGTAGCGGCCTCCCTGTCCCACCTGAGCTAGCCTCCGAAGCTGCCTCACCATCCACCATGCCGGGCTCGCTGCGAGAGACCATTGCCTAGGTGATGGCTGAGATGGGTTCGCTGATCGATGCCACCATGGAAACCTGTAGGTCTGGTAGAGCCCCACCTCTAGGGCCATGAGCAGCTTGGAACCTTCTTTTTCCATTTGTTTCCTTCTTTTTTTTTCCTTTTTATACCCTTCATGGGACTCCCCGGCCTGTCGAGGGGGCCCTACTTATGTAACTTCTTTTCAATGAATGAAGTTATTTTCTTCTCAATCTAGGCTCTTTCCCTATTTGTGTCTTTTTCTTCTTCTTCTTCCTTCTTTGTATGGGAGCAGGGCTACGAAGCAAGCCATCTGAAGGGGTGATGCTATGGAGCATCCCATCTTTACTTCGTCTGGCCTGGGGCTAGATGGATGGGTGTGGGGCTGCGAAGCAAGCCATCCGAAGGAATGGTGCTATTGGGCATCTTGTCTTTACTTCATTTGGCCTGGGGCTGGACAAATAGGTGTGGCGCCATGAAGTAGGCTGCCTGGAGGGGCTGTGTTGTTGGGCATCCCATCTTCACTTTGTCTAGCCTAGGGCTGGATGGATAGGAGTCCTACAGGAAGGTGAGACCGAATAGCACTGAAAAATATCTTTTTGTCATTCCTGAATGGAAGTCGTACATCATTGTAGTACATCCTTAAATTTGTAGCATTCCATGTCCGGGGAAGTTAAGCACCATCAAGTCCGGCGATTTGGTAGGCTCCCTATGATAAAGCTTCACCACCTTGTAGGGGCCTTCCCAGTTCAGGGATAGCTTGCCGCATTGGCTAGGCTAGGAGGCTTCCGTATGTCTCAGGATGAGGTCTCTCAGATAGAAGGCTTTGGGCCTCATGGGAGAGTTGTAATAGCAAGCCACCTACTACTGGTACACTGCCATGCAAAGTTGAGCCTTGTCTCTTGTTTCATCCAGCAGGTCAAGGTTGGGGAGGAGTGCTTGATTGCTTGCTTCATCATACTGCTTCACCCAGAGTGTGGGCATGCCCATCTCAACCTGGATCACGGCTTCGATGCTGAAGACCAAGCTGAATGGTGTCTCGCCCGTTACCATCCGGGGAGTGGTGTAATAGGCCCACAGCACACTGAGAGCTCTTCTACCTACCGGTCCTTCACCTCATCCAGCATAGTGCAAAGCCCTTGGAGGATTGTTCAATTTGTCACCTCGGCTTCTTTATTGTTTGTAGGTGAGCCACTGACATAAAGCGGTGGTGGATGTTCAGGTCAGTGCAGAACTCCTTGAATGCCTGCCTTTCATATTGCCACCTATTATTCATGATGATAGTATGGGGGAGTTTGAAGCGACAGATAACCGACTTCCAAAGGAAGGATCTTACCTTGCTCTCTGTGATCCGCACCAAGGGCTCAGATTCCACCCACTTGGTGAAATAGTCAATGGCTACAATCAGATACTTCTGCTGACCGGATGCTGTGGAAAATGGTCCCAGGATATCAATCCCCCATTGGATGAATGAACAGGGGAAGGAGAGCTGGGATAGCGAGGAAGCCGGCTGGCACTAGATGTGGGCGTGCCACTGGTAGCGAACGTACTTTTGCAAGAACTCAGTTGCATCTTTCTGCATAGTCTCCCAATAGTAACCCTGCCTGAGGGCTTTGTAGGCTAATGCCTTGCCCCCACATGATTTTCGTAGATGCCTTCATGTATAACTTAGAGGAGTTAGCATCCTCCGAAGGTCTTAAGAACTTCTGCAAGGGGTAGGAATAAGATCTTCGGTAAAGCTACCCATCCATTAGCATAAAGTGGGCAGCCTTCTGCTTTAGGAGGCCGGCCCCCATGCGATATTTGGGTAGGGTGCCATCGGTTATATACCTGACATAGGGATCCATCTAGCTCAGCTCAGGAGCTACTTGCTAGACCTCACCCATGACCTCATGGCTAGAGGCCTCCAGGTATTCAATGAAGGTGCACCCTAGCAACAAGTCCAGCAAGGTCGCAAGCCTGGAGAGGGAATCAATACGGGCATTCTCTCCACGGGGAATGTGGAGGATGTCAAAGTGCCGGAAGCCCATAATGTATGAGCATACTCGGTCTAGGTACTTCACCATCATAAGATCTCGAGCTTCAAACTTGCCGGAGACCTGGCCTACCACGAGCTATGGATCTGTAAAGACCTTCAAGCTCATCACTCCCAACTCGTAGGACACCTTTAGGCCTATTAGGAGCACTTTGTACTCAGCCTGGTTATTTGTTGCTTTGAAGAAGAAATGTAGTGCATAGTCGACGACCACTCCATCAAAGTTGGTGAGGATGAGTCGGCTCCACTCCCCCTTGAGTTGGATGCACCGTTAAAATGGAGGATCCATGCCATCTTTCATATAGCTAGGTCCTGCTTGGACTAGTAAGGGGCCTCCTCCGAATCCTCATCCATCTAGGTGCCTTCCACCAGGAAGTCGGCCAGGACTTGGACTTTCTGGGATAGCCTCGGACAGTAAGGGATGTCAAACTTACTGAATTTCACCGCCTACTTGGCTAAGCACTTCAAGGTATCCGGGTGACTTAGGATAGCCCTCAGGGATTGGTTAGTGAGGATCGTGATAGGATGAGCTTGGAAGTAGGACCTGAGGCACTGAGCAGACATTATAAGTACAAAAAAAAAAAAATTGAATTGGGTATACTTGATTTCTGTATCGTGGGGCAGCTTGCTTGTTGCCCAGGTGGCCAACCCAAGAGGATATGACCATTGTAGACCATTAGAATTTGAAAAAAAAATTGGATTCAAAAAGATAGTTTTGGAACTAGCCATCACATTCCTGGAATAGGTGCTCGAGTCGGCTCGGATGGATCGAGTCAGCTCGGATGCTCAATCCTGCTAGAACTTCACTCTGGCTGAGTTGGCTCGGATGGCTGGTTTTCTCAGAACTGGTTTTTTATCACTCTGGAAGAGTTGGCTTGTCTGCACATGATTCGACTCGGTTGTCTATCTGAGAAAATTCATTCTTGGATGAGTCGGCTTGACTTTCCTCGAGTAGGCTCGAAATCTCAGAACTTTAGAAATTAAACTCTACCTGAGTCGGCTCTTCACTCTGGAGTCAGCTCAAATGTCTGTGCTAGAAAACTTAGTGTCATGCCAAAACATTGAGTCGGCTCTCCGCTTTGAGTCAGCTCAAGTGATTTTTGCCAAGAACTCTTCAAACTTCTCCATATTTCTTTCAAAGACTTCCAACCAACTTCAAAGATTCTGAAACTCCTTCAAAGCCTAAACTAAGTAATTTAAACTTGAAAATTACATTGAATTGGCCCATTTTCATGAATACACAAGTGATTTTTCTTAGGGCTCTTCATTACATAATACTTTTTCAAAAATAAACTTAACATACATCAAAATTGTAGGAAGAGTGGTTGTACATTAAAATCATCCTGCAAAAACTTATCAAATATATAGAAATGGTTAGTAATCAAATACATGCTTTAATATTTTATTATCATCAAAATCATTCCAGGGGTCAACAATCTCTCCCTTTTTGATAATGACAAAACACTGGGCATGGAAAAAGAAACTTTACAATTATGAGTAAATGAACAATTAAATTATCAAGGTAACTTGTGTATGATTTTAAAATTAATGTATATCCATATGTATTCAACAAGTATCAAGAATGTATCGGAAAGTATCAGAGCTTATCAAAAAGATATCAAAGCTTTTGAAATAGATCCAATATGTATTAGAGTTAATATTTATCAAAAGCTATTTTTGCCTAAATATATTGAGTCAATAATGTATCAAGGCAAGTTGGATATCAAAATGTATCAGAGCTTACAATTATATTGGAGAATGTATCAGAACTTAAGGTAGCAGAAAGTATCAAGGCTAGCAAAAATGTATCAGAGCTATTAGAGACTAATGAAGATGTATCAAAGCAAATTTTGATCAGAGCAAATTTTGAATAAATGGGATAACTCCTGTTTCATTCATTTCTTTGCACATTTTAATGATTTTCTACTTTTCAATGCTACAATCATCTCTACTATCTTCTCCCCCTATTTTATGTTCTTTGAATTTTCCATGCACATCATTTATCACTCCCCCTTTTTGTCATCAACAAAAAGGTGAACAAAGCATCCAATGAATTTTAAAATAGAATTAAAAAATTAACAAGATAATTTCACCTTCTCATAGTAATGTTAATATTCTTATTAATCCTTTCTGTTCTTTTTCAATGAAGGTTGTTTGAAATTCTGTGTTTGAGTTCAAGTTATAAGCATCACAGAACAGTTAAAAGGATAGAAAGATATGTAGAACAAAGTATGAAAGATGCATATATATATATATTGAAGTCTTTGATACAACTGTCAAAAAGATACACAATACAATCATCAAAAAGATATAAGATACATCCAACAAAAGAAACAAGAACAAAAAGATACAAAGACTACTATTCTTCCTTACTAAAGGAAGAACCATTTCTAAAACAGTGGAAGAGGTCTTAGTTTTTAATGGTTTGAACCTAAGATCTCTAGATCTAGTCCTTGTGGAAGCCTTAGGTCTAGTGGGTTTTTGTTTTGCCCTGGCTTTAGCTTTGGAACTAGCAGGAGTAGGCTCAACTTTAATGTCAGAAGGTATGCTGGGCACATCTGCAGGTGGTGGAGGAGGCTGTGTAGCAAGAGGTGATGGCTGACTGGCATAAGGAGGAGGTGAAGACTGAGCAGGTGGTGGCCTAGAAGGTGATGCTCTAGAAGCTTCAACTGTTGACTACAATCTTGACAAGAATACCCAAATAGTTCGAAGCTCAATGGTAATCCCCTGAACTCCCTGCTGAATATTGTGCAGTGTAGCAGTCTACTGGGTACCAAATGCATCCGTTGCTCCTCCGAGTCATCCAATATCTAATTACAGGTCTCTGATGTCTACATTCTGCTCATCTTGCATCTGCTATCGTGCCTTAACTGACTCCATCCTCAAGGTAAGCTCTCTCATATATTCTCTAAACTCCTCAAGCCCATGGTCCACTATCTGATGTAGCTCGTCAAACATGGATCTAAAGGTAGCTGTCAGAGTGTCAGTGAAGCGAGTAAGCTGCTTAGTGATATCCATGGAAGTCGGCGGTGCTGAAGTCGATGGTCTAGGTGCAGGTCCAGCTGATGGTGCAGGCAGTGTCATGGGGCTGCCAGTCTGTCCAGTAGCTCCAGTCAATCCCTGAGTCTCCTTATTAGTAGAATGCAAATCATCATCATCATCATCATCTTCATCATCCTCAGTATCTCTATTAGTAGCAGCAGTCTCAGTACCCTGTGCAGCCTAATCATCATCATCTGAGTCAGAGTCATGTGCCACTCTCTGACCAGACATCTTCTTCATCCAAACTCCTTCCACTTGGTGATTGCCCATCTGATGGAGGGACTTCACCGAGTAACGGTCTGTGTGGTGAAGTGGACATTCATCCTCCCTTGTCAGATCAATCCCAGACTCTTGAAAAAGTAGTGTAAACACCATGCCAGAGGGTAGGCATGCCTTCACTCTTCTCGCTGCCTCTCTAATCTATACTAGCATGATAAAAGGAAAATTGAGAGCCCCCCTCAATCATATGCCTCATAAATGCCATATCACGCTCACTGACCCAGTCAAAATGGCCTATCCCGGGTAGAAGATTCTGCTAATCATATTATGCAGGAGCCTCATCTCCAATGAAAGCATATTCGCCTGTATATTACTAATCCCATTTACATTCCTTCTTTCCAAAATGGTTCTAAGAGTTTTTTGTTTATCCTTTAAAACCAAGTGGTGCAGTCCTTCTTTGGGCATCTGTAACATACTACTAAGCTTGTCCTCATCAACTACCATTCTTATTCCTTTGACTGTGGACTCTATATGATATTCTCCAAAAGATAAATTCTCAAAGAAGCTCTTCACCAAATCAGGATATGTAGGAGTACCCAATGAACATAAATGACTCCAACCTTGATTGTTTATCCATTAACCTATTCTCAACCCTAAACCTTCAAGAAATGAGAAATCTACCTTCTTTCCGCTAGTAACTGGGCGATTAGCCATGGAAATAACTTGTCTAGGGGGCGGTGGAGACTCATTTCACTGCTCTTCTTGCTCTTGGGATCGGGTCAACTCTTCTTCTCAGTGCTTGGTTCTTCTTTCCCTTTGGCCGCTTGATTTTGCATGTCTTGCCCTCTTTCGATCAGCCATTCTCGGTGCCATTGGTGAGAATCAAAGGTGGGAGAAGATGGATTGAGTGGATCTTAAGGAAAGTGGGGTAGAGATGTGGTTCCTAGGTTTGAAAGGTTTTTTGTATTGCTCGATTAGGGTTCAATAGGAAAGGTATATGCCCTAAGTCCGGGTCCTACAAGTTATATAAAAAAGTTTATCCCGACATCCGAGTCAGCTCGACCAAAACCTAGTTTGCTCGAGTCGGCTCAAGCAAGAATCAACAAAAAAGCTCTAAAAACCTAATAAAAAGGTATATAGCCCTAGAAACACACAAAATAAGGTGGTTATCTACTTCAAATTGGTTAAGGAGGCTTGCTAGATAATTTTCCTTAATTTAAAAGAAATTAAGTCAAAAATTACTAAAACGGGTCACATAAACCTAATTCTTCTCTAATCATTTGAAATCTATCTTCATTAAGAGGTTTAGTGAAAATGTCAACTAATTGATTTTTTGTTAGAACAAATTCAAGCTCAATATTTTCTTTTTGTACATGAACCCTAATAAAGTGGTGTCTAATTTCTATATGTTTTGTTCTAGAATGCTGAATTGGATTCTTTATTAGATTAGTAGCACTTATGTTATCACATTTGATAGAAATATTTGTTTGAATAACACCATAGTCTTCTAGTTGTTTCTTAATCCATAACACTTGTGCACAACAACTCTGTGCAGCTACATATTCTGTCTCAGCAGTAGACAGTGCTATAGAATTTTATTTCTTACAGTGCCATGAAATTAAGTTCAACCCTAGAAATTGACAAGTACCGCTAGTACTTTTTCTATCAATTTTATATCCACCATAATTAATATCAGAAAATCCAATTAAATTCAATGAAGATTGCTTATAATACCATAGACCAAGATTGCTTGATCCTTTAAGATATTCTATGATTCTTTTAACAGCAAGTATATGTGATTCTTTAGGATTTGATTGAAATCTAGCATATATACATACACTGAACAAGATATCGGCCCTACTAGCAGTTAAATACAATAGTGATACAATCATACCTCGATAAAGTTTTTGATTAATATTGTGTCCATCTTCATCTTTATCAAGTCTACAGGAGGGGCTCATGGGTATGCTCATTTCTTCGACTGACTTCATACCAAGCTTTTTAATGATCTCCTTGATGTACTTTGCTTGGTTGACAAATATTCCTTCTCTTATTTGCTTGACTTGGAATCCAAGAAAGTAGGTCAGTTCATCCTTCAAGCTCATCTCAAATTTGCTCTGCATAAGCTCAGCAAATTCTTTACACAAATTCTCATTAGTTGCACCAAAAATAATGTCATCTACATAAATTTGTACAACTAACATATCATTTTCTTTTCTTTTAATGAACAAAGTAGTATCAACATTTTCTCTAATAATGTCATTTTTAAGTAGGAACTTAATCTATCATACCATGCTTTAGGTGCTTGTTTTAATCCATACAATACTTTGTTAAGTTTGGAAACATGATTTGGAAGAGCATGATTTTCAAAACCTGGTGGTTGTTCTACAAAAACTTCTTCTGAAATGAATCCATTCAAAAATGTGCATTTTACATCCATTTGAAATAATTTGAAATTTATGTAGCAAGCAAATGCAAGCAATAATCTAATGGCTTCTAATCTTGCTACAGGTGCATAAGTTTCATCAAAATCTATTCCTTCTTCTTGATTATATCCTTTAGCCACTAATCTAGCTTTATTTTTAATTACTTGTCCTTTTTCATCTAACTTATCTCTATAAACCCATTTAGTTTCTATGACAGGATGATATGAGGGTTTATTTACTGAGGTCCATACATTATTTCTTTCAAATTGGTTAAGCTCTTCATGCATGGCCATCATCCAATTAGGGTCATTTTCAACTTCTTCTATATTATGTGGTTCTACTTGTGAAACAAATGCTAGGTAATCATGTACTTCTCTAAGTGATGACCTAGTCCTAACACCTTTAAGGGATCACCAATGATTAAATCTTTAGGATGTGAAATTACATACCTCCATTCTCTTGGTAAATCACCATGATCTTCACTTACCATATCTTCTCCTTCTTGAGTTGGTTTGTCCTTTAGGCTCATATCCTCCATAGCTTTATTAATTGTACCTGTATTATTGTCAATGCACTCTTCTTTTCTAGAAGGTGAAGGGTTAGCTTCATCAAAAATAACATAAACAGATTCTTCTACTGTTAATATTCTTTTATTAAATACTCTATAAGCTTTGCTATTGATTGAATAATCCAGAAATATAGCTTCATCAGATTTAGCATCAAATTTTTTTATGTTATCTTTTCCATTATTCAACATAAAGCTTTTACAACCAAAAATATGAAAATAATGAATGTTAGGTTTTCTATCATTCCAAAGTTCATAGGATGTTTTTTTTAAAATTGGTCTTATCAAAACATGATTCAAAATATAGCATGTAGTGTTCACAGCTTCAGCCTAAAAGTATCTTAGAAGATTGCCTTCACATAACATTGTTCAGGCCATCTCTTCCAATGTCCTATTCTTCCTCTCTACAATACCATTTTGCTATGGTGTTCTAGGAGCAGAGAAGTTATGATCAATGCCATGCTTAGTACAATATTCTTCAAAATATTAATTTTCAAATTCTGTGTTGTGATCACTTCTAATAGAAATAATTGAAAGATTTTTCTGGTTTGAAACTTTTTTATGAAATTTTTGAAAAACTTTAAAAGCTTCATCCTTGTGTGCAATAAATAAGATCTAAGTAAATCTCGAAAAATCATCTACTATCGTAAGTCCATATTTCAGACCACCTAGGCTTATGATCCTAGTTGGTCCAAATAGGTCCATGTGTAGTAGCTCTAGAGGTTTAAAAGTGAAAACCATATTTTTTAATTAAAAACTCCTCCTAGTTTGTTTATCAAATTGGCATGCATCACAAATATGTTCAAAATCAACTTTAAATTTTGGTAAACCTCTAACTAGATTTTTGGAAATCAATTTAGCTATTGTATGCATGCTAGCATGACCTAATCTCCTATGCCAAAGTAAGCTAGACTCCTTAGTTTTAGTATTCATTGCCACAAGACTTGTACTATAGACATGGCTAGATCATTCAAATCTACCACATATATGTTTCCAAGTCTATGACCAATGAGCTTGTGCTAGAATCAAATGAGTTAGTTACAATGCACATCGAACATTCAAAGACAACCTTGAAGCCTTTATCACATAATTGACTTATACTTAATAAATTGTGCTTCAATTTGTCAACTAACAATACATTTTCAATGAATGTAGAATGGGTTATTTTGATCTTACCAAAGCCAATTATTTTTCCCTTACCATTGTCACCAAAAGTGACCAATCCTCTATCCTTCATTTATAGGATGATGAATTATTCCTTGTCACCCATCATATGTCTTGAACAACCGCTGTCCAGATACCATCTTTTCTTTGTATTCTGGGCTGCAAGATATTCCTACAAAATAATCAAGTAGTTCTTTTAGATACCCAAGCTTTCTTGGATCCTTGCATGTTAGTAGGAGTGGTCCCTTTGGGAACCCAAATCTTTCTAATCTTACTTCTATTATTTTTTTTGAAATTACATTCAAATGCTTTGTGACCAACCCCATTACATGAATAACAAGTAACTCTTGATTTTTGATAAGGTACAAATGTTGAAGCTCTAAATGCAAAAGATTTTTGTGTCGAAAACTTAGGTACAAATGATTTTGAAGATACAAACTTTGTAGCTGAAATTCTATTTGTATGCAAAAGATTATAACCAATTCCAGTTTTGTTGTTTGAGTCCCTTTGATCTTTTAAAATCAGCTCAAGTTTATTTGAACTCAATGTTAGTTTTTCAACTAAAGGTTTAAGTTTTTCAACTTCTTTTTGCAAGCCAATATTTTCTTCATATAAAGCTTTACTCTTCTCAAGATAACCATTTTTTTCAACTTGCAAAGCTTTATGTTTTTCAAAAAAGCTATTCAATTCTTTTTGCAAAATCTTATTCTTTTTTAAAATTTCATCTTTTTCTTTCATTAAAATATTATTGCTATTTTTCAAAGCTTTAATTTTCAAACCAGCCTTTTTGTATTCAGATAATAACTTATGAAATGCATTGTTTAATTCTTCAAATGTAAATTCATCATGAGGTTTGAGAGACATTACCTCATCTTCGAGATCCATCAAATATATGTTCGCAATTTTCGTAGTCTCTTCTTCATCATTGGAAGTAGACTCCTCGCTATCGCTCCAAGTTACAACCATTATTTTCTTCTTCTTCTTTTTATATGCTTTTTTTAAATTTGGACAATCGAAATGGAAGTGCCCTAGTTTCTTGTATTCGTAGCAAATAGGCTGTTGCTCTTTATCCTTTTCCTTTTCTTTTTCCTTCTCTTTGCCGTATTCTTTTTTTCTATGATATTTCCTCCAATATCTTCTCTTTTTCCAGTCCATAAATTTCTTGAATCTCCTTACTGCAAGTGCGATATCATCATCTTCGAGTTCATCTTTGGAGGAGGGGCTTTCTTCATCTATTTCCTCTTCTTGTTTCATGAATTCTGCTGCAGCTTTGAAGGCTATAAACTTTTTCTTCTTGTTGTCATCCTCACTTCTATGTTGCATTGTAAGTTTGTATGTAATCAGGGAACCCAATAGCTCATCCAGTGGTAGAGTATTCAAATCTTTCGCTTCCTGGATAGCAGTGACCTTCGAATCCCATTTGTCCGGTAGAGATCTCAAGATTTTCTGCACGAGGTCTACATTGAAGTATATCCTGCTAAGACTCTTTAGACTGTTAATAATATCTATAAATCTAGAGAACATGGCAGATATTGTCTCATTCAGTTCCATTTTAAATAATTCATAATTATGTACAAGAAGATTAATCTTAGAAGTTTTTACTTAGGAGGTTCCTTCATGGGTTACTTCAAGTTTATCCCAAATTTTTTAGCTGAATTGCAAGTAGAAATCTGGTTAAACTCGTTGGCATCCAAAGCACAATTTAAGAGATTCATTGCCTTGGCATTCAGCTCACCCATTTTCATGTCGTGTTCATCCCATTCCTCTTCAGGTTTGGGGCATCCAGGCCATCAACTTTCTTTGTGGATGTGCGAGATCCTTTTAAAATAATTTTCCATAACTGAAAATCTACTACTTATATGTAAATTTTCATTCAGGCTTTCCAGTAGGTGTAGTTAGTGCCCGTGAAAAGTGAAGGTCTGTTTGTAGATTGGCCTTCAGCCAAAAGAAGTACTCATGGGGCTTGCCATTTAAATATTTACTTTAAATAAATTTCAGAGATACTGCTCTAATACCAGTTGTTGCCCAGGTGGCCAATCCAAAAGGGGGGGTGAATTGGGTTATTAAAATTTTTTTCAAGTATGTGCTCTTTTTATAATTCTTAGTATGGTGAGAGATAAGAACTAAGAATCAAATGCAGAAGCAAATAAAGATCACAAACAACATAAGCACAAACACAAGCAAATTATAGTGGTTCAGAGGAACCTAGCTCCTACATCCACTATCCAAGATACCACTTGGGTTTTTACTATATTCATCCCGAAATACAGCTGGATTGTTTTCACGAGCTCACAATCTAAAACCCAACTTGGTTTTTCACCGGAATCATCAAAAACCCAATACACTGTTGTTTTCATGGGCTCACTAACAACCCACTCTTGATTTTCAAAGGCTCACCAAAAATCTATATAAACTCCAAGTTGCAGCCCCTGCTATACTTGGAACAACTCAAATAAAGAGTTAAAACAAAGCAACACTAATGACAAACTGATCATTGTCGGTGGTTGTAGTTGTAGCTCTTGAGAAGCCCTCTTGATTCCTTTCTTGAATACTCTTTAAGGCTTCTTATCTTCCTTAATTAATGACTCAAGAATTTGATGAGAGTTGGTGAAGTCTTGAGTGCTTGCTTGAAGGCTTTCTTGAATGTTCTCTTAAAAACTCATTAAAGGCTCATTAATTTCTTCAAAAGTTATTCAAATCCCTTATAAATAGTGTCTTGAACTGATTCCAAGAGGATATAACCATTATAAACCATTGGGATTCAAAAAATGACTGTAGAAGCACTTTTTGGATTCAAAAAGATAGTTCTAGAACTAGCTGTTATGTTCCTGGAATAGGTGCTCGAGTCGGCTCGGATAGATCGAGTCAGCTCGTATGCTCGGTCCTGCTAGAACTTCACTCTGGTAGAGTCAGCTCTTCTCAGTTAAGTCGGCTCAGATGGCTAGTTTTCTTAGAACTTATTTTTTATCACTTTGGAAGAGTCGGCTCGTCTGCACATGAGTTGGCTCAGTTGTCTATCTGAGGAATTTCATTCTTAGATGAGTCGGCTCGACTTTTCTCGAGTCGGCTTGAAATCTCAGAACTTTAGAAATTTAACTCTGACTTAGTCGGCTCTTCACTCGTGTGCTAGAAAACTTAGTACCATGCCAGAACATTGAGTCGGCTCTCCGCTTTGAGTCAACTCGAGTGATTTTTATCAAGAACCCTTCAAACTTCTCTAGATTTCTTCCAAAGACTTCCAATAAACTTCAAAGATTTTGAAACTCCTTCAAAATCTAAATTAAGTAATTTAAACTTGAAAATTACATTGAATTGGCCCATTTTCATGAATACACAAGTGATTTTTCTTGGGGCTCTTCATTACATAATACTTTTTCAAAAATAAACTTGACATACATCAAAATTGTAGGAAGAGTGGTTGTACATTAAAATCATCCTACAAAATCTTATAAAATACATGAAAATGGTTAGTAATCAAATACATGCTCCAATATTTTGTTATCATCAAAATCATTCTAGAGGTCAACATTGCTGGCGTAGTAGACTGGCCTCTAGAGACTATCCCCATTGATCCGGACTAGCATTGAGCTGATTGCTCCTAGGGAGATTGCTAGGTAAAGGAGGAGCTCCTCTCTGGCCTCTGGTCTGGAAAGTAGTGGGGGGAGGCGAGGAGCTTCTTCAACCCCTCGAATGCTTCCTGATACTCCTCCATCCGGGCGAAGTCATGCATCTTGCACAGCGCCTTAAAGAATGGTTGGCAGCATTTGGCGGAGCACGAAATGAACTGGCTGAGGGTGGCGATGCAACCAGTCAGGTGCTAGACCACCTTCTTAGAGGTGGGGTGCTTCATGTCCGTGATCGCTCGAATCTTCTCTAGATTGGTCTCGATCCTCCACTGGGTGACCATGAAGCCTAGGAACTTTCCTACTGCGATGCTGACATGCACTTCATCGGGTTTAGCTTCATTTGGCAGAGATGAAGGTTATGAAAGACTTCTGCCAGGTTAGCAATGTGATCCGACTCCTGGCCACTCATGACGAGCATGTCGTCCACATAGACCTGCATATTACGGCCTAAATGGTCCTTGAAGATCTTGTTGACCAAGTGCTGGTATGTTGCCCCATCATTCTTGAGGCCGAATGGCATTACCTTATAGTAGAATGTATCCCTATCGATCACAAATGCCATATGCTCTTCGTCCTCTGGGTGCATGTAGATATGGTTGTACCTTGAGAATGAATCCTTGAAACTAAGCAACCTGTGCCTTGAAGTCATGTCCACAAGCTGGTCGATCTTGGGTAGCAAAAAGCTATCCTTCAGGCATGCCCGATTAAGGTCAGTGTAGTCCACGTAAATCCTCCATTTCTCACTGGCTTTCTTGATCATGACCATATTTGCTAGCTAGCGAGGATACTACACCTCTTAGATGAAGCCCGTAGCGAGAAGTTTTTTGACCTCCTCATCTATCACCCTTTGCCTCTCCAGGGCAAAGCTTCTCTTCTTCTACTATATCGAATGGCTGTTAGGATCAATATTTAACTTATGGGTGATCACCTCTGGATAGATTGCGGGCATGTTCATCATGGTCCAAGCAAAGACATCAGTATTTGTCCACAAGAACTTCAGTAGGTGGGTTTTTTCTCCCTCAGCTAGAAGATCTCCCACTTGCACTATTTTTAGGGGATCTTCACCAAAGAAAAATGATAGCAGGTGCTCAATAGGCCAGCCCTTTAGCTCTAGCTCTCTTTGGTCTAACTCATCAACTATAGGGCCCTCCTTGGTCCTCCAAGCTCTAGGGATAGTTTGCAAACAATACGAGATCGGCTGTCGGGACCCTCGCATCTCCCTGATCCCATATGGGGCTAGAAACTGGATGAGGAGCCACTTGGTTGAGATGGTTGTGTCAAGCAAGTTGAGCCCAGGATGTCCCAGGATCATGTTGTAGGCCAAGGGGAGCCTCATAATGGTGAAGGTTGCTATTATGGTCCTTTGCCGGGGAGGCATCCCAGTAGTGATTTGTAGGGTAATCTCTCCCTCAAATCCAACAGAATCTCTGATGAAGCCAATTGGGGGTGTGAACAATAGCCTCAGTAGATCAAGGGATAGATTCATTCTTGCAAAGGCATTATAAAAAGGGACATCAGTTGAGCTTCCACTATCAACCATAATTCTTTTTACAGTATGCTTTGCTATTATCATTCTACGACAACAGCATCATTATTTGGATTTTCTACCCCAGCTTGCTCCTCTCCTATGAAGGGAAGCATGACATCAGCCCTCTCCCTCACCCCAGCTCTCTTTAGTTCTCACCCTACCCCTAGGAGATCATCCCTATCGGCTTTTCCATGGGTTGGTTGTTGATGGCAACATGACTGGCCTTAAGACCTTGGATTTTGGGTGAAGCTCTTCCTCCTAAGAACTTCTCGAGGTAGCATCGCTCGATTAGCTCCTCAATCTCCATCTTTAGATGGCGACATTCCTCGGTGTCATGCCATAGTCACGATGGAACTGATAATACCAGGACTTGTCACATCCACTTGATGGCTTAAGTGGGGAAGGGTGACACAGGTAATGCTCGCCCACGATCTCTATTAAGATCTTGTCTCTCGAGGAAAGGAGAAGTGTATACTTCTTGTCCTTGGTAGGAACATCCCTCGGCTTAGTGCCCGTTCAGGAGGTTGGCACGGCCTTGGGCCCTTGCGGCCCACTCGCCTCCCCTTGGGCCTGCTTCTTCAGGGACATCCCTCCAACTCCCTCTAGGTACGATCGACCTCCTCCACATGGATATGTGGGCATAGATAAGGAGCTCAGAGTGGGACTTTGGGGGCTTCTTATCAATGGTGTAAGTGAGGCGGGAGGTCCTGAGACCTCTCATCAGTGCCAGCATAGCGATGAGCTCATCTAGATTATAGATCTCCAAGGTAGTCACCTTAAATCAGGTCATATAGTCCCAAAGGGACTCATGATTCTACTATCAAATAGAGAAGAGCACTCCTCTTGTAGGGCTTGGAGCCCGGATAAAGTACTCCTCTTGTAGGGGGTGCAGATGGCATGTTGCAGGGCCTAGAGTGCTGATAGAGCATTTCTCCTACAGGAGGTGTAGATGGCAAGCTACAGGGCCTGGAGCCCTGATGCAGCGCTCCTCTTACAAGAAGTGCAGATGGCGTGCTACAAGACCTGAAGCCCTGATGGAGTACTCTTGCACAGGGTGCGGGTAGCGTGCTACAAGGCCTGGAGTCCCATGGAGAACACACCCCCATGAGAGTTAAGACTGGCCTAGCGGAGATGACGACATTGCACCTTTATGTCACCATCGAGCCTCTCTCGCGTTTGTTCTCCTAGGGTCATCTCTTACCTTCTACTATTCCTTCCATCATGGTCGACGAGATGTCTTCCAACCTTTGGGGGATTAGTCCAGTCGGGAGCTCTACTAGATCGAAGCTCTCTTCGACCAGGAGCTCACCTCAAATGGGAGCTCACCTGATTGGGGGCTCATCTCGGATGGGAGTCACCTCGGATGGGAGCTCGCCTCGGCTGGGAGCTCAACTCGGATGGGAGCTCACCTTGGACAGGAGCTCACCTCGGTTGGGGGCTCATATCAGATGGGAGCTCACTATTGCCCAGTTAGCCAACCCAAGAGGGGGATGAATTAGGTTTGTAAAAATTTCACCTGATTGGGGGCTCATCTCGGATGGGAGCTCACCTCGAATGGGAGCTCGCCTTGGCTGGGAGCTCGCCTCGAATGGGAGCTCACCTTGGACAGGAGCTCACCTCGGTTGGGGGCTCACCTCGGCTAAGGGCTCATATCAGATGGGAGCTCACTATTGCCCAGTTGGCCAACCCAAGAGGGGGGTAAATTAGGTTTGTAAAAATTTTAGCAAGTATGTACCTTTTAAAACCTTGTGTGGTGAGTGAAGTAGAGAGATTATTGCATGCGGAAGTAAATAACAATGCAAAAGCAAGAACAAATATAAACACCACAAGATTTAGAGTGGTTTGGAGCAACCCAGCTTCTATATCCACTACCTAGGTGCACTCTTGAAATTTTCACTATATTCATCCTGAATACAGTCAGATTTTTTTCCTATGGGCTCACAATCGAAAACCCCAATACAAAGTTAGTTTTTCCGGGCTTACTAACAACTCAACTTAGTTTTCAAGGCTAACCAACAACCTAAAAATAACTCACAAGCTACAGCCACCTCAATACTTTTAGCAACTCAAAAATAGAGTTAATTAAAGAAGCAACACTAAAACAAACCCAATATGTTAAATGGTTGCAATTGAAGCTCTTAATGAGGCCTTCTTGAATGTTTCTTTAATACTCTTCAAGGCTCTCTTGACTTTTCAAAGATTAACTCAAGAAAGTAGTTGGAAGTTGTTGGAGAACTTGAGTTTCTACTTGAAAGCTCTTAGAATATTCAATACTCTCATGAAAGCTCCATAAAAGTTCTTTTTCTTTTCTTGAATCCTTCATTTATAGCTTCTTGAAGTATTCCTAGATGAATATGACCGTTATAATACCTTGGGAGTCGAAAACTAGACATTGGGAGGCTTTAACTTCAAAAAATTTGAATTCTAGACCTAGCCGTTACTGTTGAAATCCTGGGAAGCGAGTCAGCTCATAGAACTTGAGTCGGCTTGGATTGTCAATGAAGTAATTTTGCAATCTGTGAGAGTCGGCTCATGTCAATTAAAGTTGGCTTGGTTGACTAAAATCTCAAAAGCAACTTTCTGTTACTCTGTGAGAGTCGGCTCTGATCTTCTTGGAGTCGACTCGGATGTTCTATATCAGAAAAGTTCTGTGCCATGCCAAGAAATGTATCAGCTCTATTCATTAGAGTAGGCTCGAGTTGAACTTCTCTAAAGGCTTCCAAATAGCTTCAAACTTCTTTCAAACATATTCTAAACCTATTCTAAAGTATTTATACTTAAAATTACATTGATTTGGCTCTTTTTCATGAATATACAATTAAATTTACTTAGGACTTCTTAAATAATTAAAACATGCATGAAACTTTTTCTTGAGTACATGGATTCATTCCAAAGGTCTTGAAAAGCGTAGGGTTAATGATTGCTCATTAGAAATGCCTTACAAAAATTTCTTAAACACTTAAAATGTATTAGTATCAAATACATGCTTCAATGTTTTGAAATCATCAAAATCATTCCAGGAGTCAACAATTTCCTCCTTTTTGATGATGACAAAACACTGAGCATAGAAAGAATAAGTACCTTTACATTTGCATCTGTATTAGAGTAAATGAGTTTAGAATATGCTATGCAGTATGTCATACCAAGCAATTCAAGTTATGATTTATATTCAATCTAATGGTTGGTCTATTGTAAGAAGACATAAAAGTTCATTTTACAAGTTAACCAAAGTATCAGAGCTTTACAAGTTAACTGAGGTGTCAAAGCTGTTGAGTGAAATGTTAAGTTTGTCAATACATTCTAGCTAATTTCTTATTGTAATTTTTAGATTTTTAGATGTATTCCAAGGCTCATTATAATTTTTAAGATATGCTCCCCCTTGCTCAAGCATTTTGCACACACATTGCTCATTATAATTTTCCTTGCATCACACATTTTCATGCATCTCATATTCTCCATGCATCACATGATATTATCATTTTCCATGCATCACATTATATTATCATTTTTCATGCATCACATTATATTATCATTTTTCATGCATCACATTATATTACTCCTCCTTTAAATGCTCTCCCTTACTATAAAATTATATATCATCACACATTTAGAGAGTAAAAAAAAGTAAATATAACTGTCATAAATAGTAAAATTTCAGTTCAGTACATGTAACACAATAACATACATGAAGCATAACATAAGCAAGACATCTATGAGGCTAGTCCTCATCAGATGGAAGATCTAATACAACAGTAGCCATAACCCTAGATGCAAATGGTCTAGGAGTCTGATGGGTCATGTTTATGGTCCTAAGTAGGGTGAAAGCCATCCCATATGGTAGACATGCTCTGGCCTTACGAGCTGCATCTCTGATCTGTGTCATCATGATGAATGGTAGATTGATGGCCTCTCCCTTAATCATGTATCTTATGAATATAAGATCTCGCTCGCTCATCCAATCAAAATGTCCTGTCCTGGACAAGAAAACCCTGCTAATGATGTTATGGAGTAGGCACATCTCAAGTGATAGTCTATTAGCTTGAACATTAGAGATGCCCTTCACATTGCTTCTTTTCAAAACAGTTCTCAAAGTATTCTCCCTGTTTTTAATATTCAAGTAAAACTTTCCAGTCTTAGGCATTTGAAGAACTCTACTCAATCTAGCTTCATCCATAGAAATAGTAATACCCTTCACAGTTGAAAGAATATGGTGTGTGCCAAAAGATAGGTGCTCAAAGAATGTCCTGACCAGTGTGGGATAAGTGGGAACATCTAAAGAATAGAAGAACTCCCACCCCTGTGCTCCTATCCAATCTCCAATGCGGAAATATTGTTGTTCAAGAAATCCAAAATCCACTTTTCTACCTAAAGTTACCAGTCTATTTCCCATTTGAATGATTTGTCGCTAAGGAGGAGGTGGAGCTTGTGGTTCTTGAGGAGTCAGCTCATCTTGTCTTCTCTTTGATCTTCTTTCTGCTTAAACTGGGCTTGGAGCTGTCCGCTTCTTTCTCTTTGCCACTGCCTTGTTGGGAGCCATTGATCTATGATCTAAGGGATTTGGAGTGATGGGAGTGGTCCCTAGGGCTAAAAGGGAAAGGTCTTTCTTAGGCTCTGGTTCAACAGGAAATAGTAAGGAAAAAAGAAATTTTAGGGCTTATGGTCCTTAAGTAATTCCATTATCTGAGTTGACTCGCCCGGAGAACTTTTTTGCTCGAGTCGGCTTGAGCAGATCCAAGGAAAATGGTTCAAAAATTCAAGAAAAAGATTTCTATTCCTATGAAAACACTAAGAAAAGGTATGTATCTAACTTAAATAGGTGATGGAAGTCCTCTAGATAAATTTTCCTTAATTCTTGAAGAAATTAAGTAAAAAATTTTAAAAAGGATCATAAAGGCCTAATTCTCCTCTGATCATTTGAAATCTATCCTCTCTAAGGGGTTTAGTAAAGATATCAGCCAGTTATTTTTTAGTACAAATAAATTCGAGTTCAATATCACTTTTTTGAACATGATCCCTAATGAAATGATGTCTAATTTTAATATACTTAGTTCTTGAGTATTGAATAGGATTCTTTGTTAAGTTGATAGCACTTGTGTTATCACATTTGATTGGAGTTTTTGATTAAATAACACCATAATCTTATAGTTATTACTTAATCCATAATACTTGAGCACAACAACTCCCTGCAGCCACATACTCTGCCTCAGCAATAGATAGTGCCACGGAGTTTTGTTTCTTGCTGTGCCATGAGATTAAGTTCAACCCTAAAAATTGATATGTGCCACTAGTCCTCTTCCTATCAATTCTATAACCACCATAATCAGCATCTGAATAACCTATTAAATTTAAAGATGAAGGTTTAGAGTACCATAATCCTATGTTGGATGTACCTTTGAGATATCTTATGATTCTTTTAACATCAAGTATATATGATTCTTTAGCATTAGCTTGAAATCATGCACATATACAAACATTAAATAGTATATCAGGTCTACTTGTAGTCAAATAAAGTAGAGATCTAATCATACCTTGATATAATTTTTGATCAACCTTGTTACCTTCCTCATCTTTGTCAAGTCTGCAGGTTGGGCTCATGGGTATGCCAATTTTCTTTGTAGATTCCATCCCAAACTTTTTCAAGAGTTCTTTGATGTACTTTGTTTGGTTGATGAATATCCCTTCCTTTGTTAGTTTGATTTGTAGTCCAAGAAAGAAAGTGAGTTTACCCATCATGCTCATTTCAAGTTCTCCCAGCATAAGCTTGTTGACCCCATAAGAGATTTTGATGATAACCAAATATTGGAGCATGTATATTTATTTCTGATAACTCTTCAAGTGTTTTACAAGTTTTTATAGGATGAGTTAATTGTTCAAACTTCAACTCCTACACCTTTGTTTCTTGTTTGAGTTGTGTTGTAATGTGTTTTTGTAAAGAAGAACCCAATGAAAATGCTAAAAAAAAATCATGTGAAAATGGTTACTTCTCTCTGTGTGTGCCTTTGAATTATTTTGAGTTGGTATGATTAAAAATTGTAAGAGTGTTGGTGAGAGTTCTTTCTTGAGTTCAAGTATAAAAATCCTGAAGAAGATGCTCAAGCTAACCCAGCATGTTGAAGAGCTGACTCTACCTACTGGCACATAGCAAGGATTCTGGTACGTAGCAATCCGAGCCGACTTGAAGGTAACCGAGTCGATTCCAATGAATCCGAGTCGACTGGGAACCCAGCATGTTGAAGAGCTGACTCTACCTACTGGCACATAGCAAGGATTCTGGTACGTAGCAATCCGAGCCGACTTGAAGGTAACCGAGTCGATTCCAATGAATCTGAGTCGACTGGAATTTGTCCTAGTCGACTCCTTCAGAGTCCAATTTCTAAAGGTTTCTGAGAACAGCCAGGCGAGCTGACCCAAACTAGAAAGAGCCGACTCTGCCAGACCTAATTTTGAAGACCTGAAAGTGAGCCAACCCAAACTGCATCGAGCCGACTCTTCCAGAGTGAGGTTTTCCGAACCTGAGAAGAAGAGCCGATCCAAGCTGAAAAGAGCCAACTCCTCGAGTTTAAGTTCTTCAATGATACAAGTTCGAGTTGACTCGAGCTATCAAGAGCTGACTCATATAGAGTAATGTTTTGCTATCTGAGACAAAGAGCCAACTGCACTGAAGATTTGGAGACTCAACCTATCGACTTGAAGGATCCATGCCGACTTGAAGGAATCCGAGCTGACTCGAACATTACTTTCAGGTATACAACGACTAGTTCTAGAATTTATTTTTGAATGCCAAAAGTGCTCCAACGATCATAAGTCACATCCCAACTGTCAAAAATGTCTCTAACTGCCTTGGAGTGATGGAAGACCTTATATTTGAAGTATTTGAACATCCAATAGATAAGTTTTTTGAAAGTTCTTAAAAGTTTTGAGAGCTACATTGAATATCCCACCAACCAAAGAGAGAAAGAGCATAAGAGCATTCAAGTCAGCCTTCAAGTCTTCACCAACTCTGATCTGAAGCTTGAAGCAACTTTTGAAGAAGCCACTAAAGTAATTAAAGCTTATTCAAGTGCAAGTCAAGTGGACTTCCATCAAATTGCACCGGCAACTATTCGACAAATTGAGTTTGTCATTTATTGTTGCATTAGCTTCAATTCTTGTTCTAAATTGTTGTTGGGTTATTGGTGAGCCCGGTTGAAAAACCAAGTTAGGTTCTTGGTGAGCCTTGATAAAAACCAAGTGTTGGGTTCTTGGTGATCCTAGTAAAATCAAGTTAGGTTTCTTTGGTGATCTTGTTTAATACCAAGGGTGTTGGGTTTTCTTTGGTGATTCCATTAAAATCAAAGTATAGATGTCTTGGATTGTGATCCTACAAAATAATCCTACTATATTCGGTTGTGAATATAGTGGAAATCCTAAGTGGTATCTTGGATAGTGGACGTAGGAGCTAGGTTGCTCCGAACCACTATAAATCCTGTGTGTTTGTATTATGATTCTCTGATTTCTTTTAGCTTCTGCATTTAATTCTTAATCACAACACACAACACTTCAAAAGGGTATTTCAATTGCACATTATCTGCTTTAAATTTTAAAAGACCCAATTCACCCCCCTCTTGGGTAGCCACCTGGGCAACAACTGGTATCAGAGCAATGTCTCTGATTATACTAGAGTAAAGATTGATGGCTCATCCCATGAGTACATCCTTGGTGGAAGGCCAGTCAACTAATAAACCTTCACTCTTCACAGGCACAAGTTATTCTTATTGAAAAGCATGAATGAAAATCTATATTCAAGCTGTTGATTTTCAATTATGGAAGGTCATTCTTAAAGGGCCACATGTTTGCATGACTAAAATTGATGGCATGGATGCCCTTAAGCTTAAAGAGAAATGGGATGAACATGACATGAAATTAGGGGAATTGAATGCTAAAGCAATGAACTTGCTCTATTGTGCTTTGAATTCATGTGAGTTTAATCAAATTTCCACTTGCTCTTCAGCAAAGAAAATTTGGGATAAACTTGAGGTGACCCACGAAGGAACTTCTCAATTGAAATCTTCAAAGATTAATCTTTTAGTGCACAATTATGAATTATTTAAGATGGAGCCTAATGAAAGTATTTCTGCCATGTACACTCGATTTACAGATATTATTAACGGTTTGAAAAGTCTTAACAGGGTATACTCAAATGTTGATCTAGTACAGAAGATATTGAGATCACTTCCTGACAAATGGGACCCCAAAGTCACTGCCATCTAGGAAGCTAAAGACCTGAACACTTTATTAATGGATGAATTAATGGGATCCCTCATCACACATGAACTAGCCATGCAGCATAGAATGGATGATGATCAGAAAAAGAAGAAAACAATTGTATTCAAGGCTGCATTGGAATCAAAGGATGATGAAGAGACGGAAGATGACTCTACCTCCTCCGAAGATGATCTTGAAGATGAAGACATTGCAATGGTCATGAGGATATTCAAAAATTTTATGGGAAAGAAGAAAGGTAGATACAACAAAAATTCCATAAACAAGGAGAACATTCAAAAGAAAAGGACAAGGACAAAGAGAAAGATAAGGAACAAGTCCCCACCTGCTATGAATGTAAGAAACCAGGGTATATTTGTCCGGACTGTCCACAGCTAAAGAGATTTTTTAGAAAGAAGAAAAAGAAAGCGATGGTTACCACGTGGAGTGATAGTGAAGACTCCACATCAACTAAAGAAGAAGAGACCACAAAAATAGCTAACTTATATCTAATGGGTCTCGAGGATGAGGAATGTCTTGCAGCCCAGAAAATGAAGAAAAGATGGTATCTCGATAGTGGCTATTTAAGGCATATTATGGGTGACAAGGATCAGTTCATCACCTTGGAAATGAAAGGAGGTATGGTTACCTTTGGAGACAATGGCAAGGAAAAAATAATTGGAATTGGTAAGATTAAAATAACCCCCTGTACTTTCATTGAAAATGTATTGCTAGTAGATAAATTGAAGCACAATTTATTGAGTATTAGTCAATTGTATGATAAAGGCTTCTAAGTTATCTTTGAATCATCTATGTGTATAGTAACAACTCTCTTGATTCTAGAAGTAAATTCATTGGACATAGACTTAGAAATATTTATGTGGTGAATCTAAATGATCTTGCCATGACAAGTAGTTCCAGTTTAGTTGCAATGAATGCTAAGACCAAGGAGTCTTGTTTATTATGGCATAGAAGATTAGGTCATGCTAGCATGCATACTATTGCTAGGTTAATTTTGAAAAATCTTGTTAAAGGCATGCCTAAGTTTAAAGTTGATTTTGATCATGTTTGTGATGCATACCAAATGGGTAAACAAACTAGGGGAAGATTTAAATCCAAAAATATGATTTCAACATCTAGACCTTTAGAACTACTTTACATGGACTTATTTGGACCAACTAAGACCACAAGCCTAGGAGGTATGAAATATGTCCTTGTAATTATAGATGATTTTTCCAGATTTACTTGGATTTTGTTTATTGCTCACAAAGATGAAACCTTCAAAATGTTTAGAAAATTTCATAAAAAGGTTTCAAATCAAAAAATTTTTCAATAATTTCAATTAAGAGTGAATACGGCACTGAATTTGAAAATCAATTTTTCGATGATTATTGCACTAAAAATGGCATTGATCACAACTTCTCCGCTCCTAGAACACCACAACAAAATGGTGTTGTAGAGAGGAAAAATAGGACTTTGGAAGAAATGGCCCGAACGATGTTATATGAAGGTAATCTTCCAAGGTACTTTTGGGCAAAAGCAGTGAACACTGCTTGTTATATTTTAAACTGCATTTTGATCCATCCTATTTTGAAAAAAATCCCCTATGAGCTTTGGAATGAAAAGAAATCCAACATAAATTATTTTCATGTGTTTGGATGCAAATGCTTCGTGTTGAATAATGATAAGGATAATCTAGAAAATTTGATGCTAAATCTGATGAAGCAATTTTCCTTAGGTATTCACTATATAGCAAAGCATATAGGGTTTTTAATAAAAGGACGGACTCTTACTGTTAAAGAGTCAATGCATGTTATCTTTAATGAAACTAACCCTGCACCATCTAGAAAGGATAAGTGTATTGACAATGATGCAGGTACTATTCAAAAGGAGATGGAAAACATGAGTATTCAAGAAAGACCAATTGAAGAAGGAGAAGAAACAGTAAGTAAGGATCATACCAATCTACCAACTGAATGGAGGTACGCTACTTTCCATCCTAAAGAATTAATTATTGGTGATCCTTCTCAAGGAATTAGGACTAGGTCTGTACATAGGACTGCACATGACTACCTAGCCTTTATATCATAAATAACGCCTCATACTTTAGAAGAAGCAGAAAATGACCCAAACTGGATGCTTGCCATGCATGAAGAATTGAACCAGTTTGAAAGAAATAAGGTTTGGACACTAGTTGATAGACCTAAAGACCACCCAATCATAGGAACCAAATGGGTCTATAGGAATAAACTAAATGAACAAGAAAATGTCATTAGAAACAAAGTTAGATTAGTGGCTAAGGGATATAGTCAAGAAGAAGGTATTGATTTTGATGAAACCTATGCACCCATAGCAAGATTAGAAGCCATTAGATTACTTCTTGCATTTGCTTGCTACATTAATTTTAAACTTTTTCAAATGGATGTGAAAAGTGCATTTTTAAATAGTTTTATCGTCGAACAAGTTTTTGTAGAACAACCACCAGGTTTTGAAAATTATGCTTTTCCAAACCATGTGTTTAAACTTAATAAAGCTTTATACGGTTCGAAACAAGCCCCTAGAGCTTGGTATGATAGACTTAGCACTTTCTTGATTGAAAATGATTTTTCAAGAAAAAATATTGATAAAACTCTTTTTATCAAAAAGAAAAATAATGATATATTAGTTGTACAAATTTATGTGGATGATATTATCTTTGGTGCAACTAATGAAAGTTTTTATGAAAAATTTTCTAAGCTAATGCAGGAAGAATTTGAAATGAGCCTAATGGGTGAACTTAATTACTTGCTTGGACTTCAAGTAAAGCAATCAAAGGAAGGGATCTTCATCAACCAAGCCAAATATACCAAAGAAATAATCAAGAAGTTTGGGATGGAGATGAGTAAGCAAATGAGCACACCCATGAGCCCATCTTGCAAATTAGACAAAGATGAAAACAGATCCAATGGTGACCAAAAGCTATATAGAGGTATGATCAGATCCTTATTATATTTAACTACAAGTAGACCGGATATCTTGTATAGTGTATGTGTATGTGCTAGATTTCAATGTAATCATAAAGAAACACATATGCTTGCTATTAAAAGAATATTAAGATATTTGAAAGGTACAAGCAATCTAGGTCTTTGGTTTTCAAAAGAATCATCTTTAAATTTAATTAGATTATCTGATGCTGATTATGCTGGTTGTAAAGTTGATAGAAAAAGCACTAGCAGCACATGTTAATTTCTAGGGTTGAATTTAATCTCATGGCATTGCAAGAAACAAAACTCGGTAGCACTATCTACTGCTGAGGCAGAGTATGTTGCTGCAGGGAGTTGTTGTGCACAAGTGTTATGGATTAAACAACAACTAAAAGATTTTGGTGTTATACAATACAAAATTCCTATCAAGAGTGATAATACAAGTGCTATTAATATAGCAAAAAATCCTATTCAGCATTCTATGACTAAGCACATAGAGATTAGACACCACTTTATTATAGACCATGTTTTGAGTGGTGACATAGAACTAGAATTTATCCCAACAGAAAAAAATTAGCTGACATCTTTACTAAGCCACTGAATTAGGATATATTTGAATTGCTTAGAAGAGAATTAGGGCTTTGTGATCCTATCTAGATTTAGACAACCTAATTTCCTTCAAAAACTAAGAAAAGATTTATCTAGAAAACCTCCTACATTTATTCATGATCGTTGAACAACTTTCCTTGAAATTTTAATGTATCTAATTCGATTTTTGAATCATTTTATTTTATGTGGAAAGTTTCTGTTCGAGTCAACTCGAACAATTTTTCTTTGGTCAAGCCAGCTCGAATGTCTGAGTTCTCTACCTATTGCTCTGGTCGAGCCGACTAGCTCTTTGCCTAGCCGACTCAGTGTTCTGATTGTTCTGAGTTCGCTTTGGTCGAGCCGACTCAGATATTCCTAGGGTTTGGCAAGCTGACTTGAAAGTCGGGAAATCGCTATTTTGGTAGTTCTAAATTGTCTTTTCCTGTACTTCACTCTTCTTACTTTTACTTCAAGCTCACTCTACCCTCTCAGAAACTTTACCAAAACTCCCAAAAACCATTCCCTAGAGCCTAAATTTCCTAAATCCCACTGCTATGGCTTCTTGAAGATCTGCGAGGAAGGTTCTTCAGATTGGTGAATCAAGCGCTCATAGTGTAGATGCAAAAGAAAAAGGGGAAAAGAGGAAAAGATCTGCTCATGTGTAATAAGAAGAAGAAACACCTTCTCCTCCCAGACAAAATGTTTCAATGGCCAACTAGCCTGTCACTTGCAGAAGAAGGATCGATTTTACATTCTTAGAAGAGATGGAAATGAAGATTGGAAAATGGATAGAAAGTCAAGGCTGGAAGCACTTCTGTTCTTTGGACATCTTGACCTACCCTTCATTGGTATGGATTTTCTATGAAAACATAGTCATTAAAGAACATCATTTGGAATCTGCTGTCAAGGGAAAGAAAGTTATTGTGGATGAAGAGAAATTGGGCAATTTACTGCAAATGCCAACGGACGGTGCCACTGAGCTCATTTTACCTAACAAAGAGCACATATTAAAGCTCATCATGGAGAAAGAAGATGTGAGCTCTGTTCATCATGTACAAGCCAATTTACTGTCAAAAGAAATAAGGCTTCTTCATAACATGATATGCAGGATATTTCTTCCCAGAACTGGTCACTTTGATTGGGTCAGTGAGAAAGATATGACCTTTATGGGACATTTGATGGAAGAAAAGCCTCTCAATCTTCCCTACATAATGATGATTCAAATGACTGAAGCAGCAAGACAAGTTAAAGCCTGCCTACCCTACGGTATGGTCTTCACTCTACTATTTGAAGAAACTGGAATAGACTTAACCAATGAGAAAGGCAAGCCACTACATCACTTTGATATTTACTCCTTCAATTCATTGAAAAGAATGGGTTACAAGCTACAGGAAGGAATATGGATAAAGAAGGTGCCTAGTCAGGTTGCTGCTACCTCTTCAGAAGATGATGAAGCTACTGCTGTTGAACAAAGGACTGAAGGTACAATGATTACTCCATCTGACCTCAAGAAGCTAATATTTCAAAAGATGGAAGAAATTTCAAGTTCATTGACACATCATATGAATTCTGCAATTGATAAGATGAAAAGTATAGTTAATGCAAGCTTGCAGGAATTGAGATCTGAACAAAAGCTTCACCAGCAGAAAATTAAAAAGGAAATGGTGGATTTTAAGGAAGAGATCAGAAGCATCTTGTTGCAATCCCAAAAGGAAGCAATTCCCACTGAAGATGCTCCTGCACAGATCTTCAAGGAGTCACTTGAAACTCCTACTCCTATTCCTTCATCTGATCCTCCTAAACCTGTTAAGACCAAGAAGAAACCCAAAACCAAGAAAACTAAGATTTTAAGAGCCCTTGTTAGAACTAGGTTTAGGGATTTAAGGTTTAAACCCCTGAAAACTAAGACCTCTGATAAGGTTATAGAGGTAGGCTCTTCTTCTTCTAGTGAAGAAGAAGAATAATAGGTTATGTGGTTAGTCTTCTGGTTATATTTCTGACTTTGGTAATGTTCTACTTTTTATCTTTTACAATTTGAATGTACTTTCTTTCCTACTTTATATGCCAAACTTATCAATAAAATGAAAGTTCTTTTAGCAATTTCATTTGTTGTCATGTACAATGATATGATACAATTGTGATGAATTTAATTAGAATTTCAAATTTGAGAAAGTGAAATTATGTCAAACAAATATTAAAGACTTTCTCAATCTATTTCAAAATCTGATCTTTATTTGAAATTACCTCTTTAATTGATTGATAAAAAGGGGGAGAAATATGAAAAATGTGAAAAATAAGAGAAATGAAAAATTGGTGAAATAAAAAATGGGAGAATGGTATCAAGAGAGAATAGTATCAACATTAATGATTGATCTATCATGCAAATTCTGATATTTTTTTTGAGCTTCCTACCAATAGTTCTTAAAGTACGTAAAAAGAATGAAAAAGGGGGAACACAAAAGATCTAGTTTTCAATCAGATCTAATTGTTTAATTGCTTTAAAACCTAGAGAAAGGGGGAGATTCTCCTGAAATGGTTTTGCTCTGATTACTATTGCTCTACAAGTTAATCTTATTTCTGTCATTATCTTTCTCAAAACTTTGATACTCTATGTTTTACGCTAATTATAACATTATGAAGCATGAAAAGTTTAATACTTTGATGATATACAATGATATCATCTTTTAAGCTCCGATACTCATTTACCAATTCAATTAGCTCTGATACATGTGAATATTTGATCTTCAAATACTTTTATACATGTAAAGTGTAAAGAATTTTTCATGCCCAGTGTTTTGTCATCATCAAAAAGGGAAAGATTGTTGACCCCATAAGTGATTTTGATGATAACCAAACATTGGAGTATGTACATTTATTTCTGACAACTCTTCAAGTGTTTTACAAGTTTTTGTAGGATGAGTTAATTGTTCAAACTTCAACTCCTATACCTTTGTTTCTTGTTTGAGTTGTGTTGTAATGTGTTTTTGTAAAGAAGAACCCAATGAAAAAGCTAAGAAAAAATCATGTAAAAAGTGTTACTTCTCTGTGTGTGTGCCTTAGAATTATTTTGAGTTTGTATAATTGAAAATTGTAAGAGTGTTGGTGAGAGTTTTTCCTTGAGTTCAAGTATAAAAATCCTGAAGAAGATGCTCGAGCCAACCCAGCATGTTGAAGAGCCGACTTTACCTACTAGCACGCAGCAAGGATTCTGGTACGCAGCAATCCAAGCCGACTCGAAGGTAACCGAGCCGACTCCAATGAATCCGAGTCGACTGGAATTTGTCCGAGCCGACTCCTCCAGAGTCTAGTTTTTGAAGATTTCTGAGAATAGCCAAGCAAGCTGACCCAAACCAAAAAGAGCCGACTTTACCGAATCTAATTTTGAAGACCTGAGAAAGCGAGCTGACCCGAACTGCATCGAGCCGACTCTTCCAGAGTGAGGTTTTTCGAACCTGAGAAGAAGAGCTGACCCAAGCTGAAAAGAGCCGACTCCTCGAGTTCAAGTTCTTCAATGATACAAGTTTGAGCCGACCCGAGCTATCAAGAGCCGACTCATCTAGAGTAATGTTTTGCTCTTTGAGACAAAGAGCTGACTGCACTGAAGATTTGGTGACATAACCTATTGACTCAAAGGATCTGAGCCGACTCGAAGGAATCCGAGCTGACTTGAATGTCGCTTTCAGGTATCCAACGGCTAGTTTCAGAATTTATTTTTGAATGCCAAAAAGTGCTCCAACGGTCCTAAGTCACATCCCAATGATCAAAAACATCTCTAACTGCCTTGGAGTGATAGAAGACCTTATATTTAAAGGATTTGAACATCCAATAGATAAGTTTTTTGAAAGTTCTTAAAGGTTTTGAGAGCTACATTGAATATCCCACCAACCAAAGAGAGAAAGAGCACAAGAGCATTCAAGTCAGCCTTCAAGTCTTCACCAACTCTAATATGAAGCTTGAAGCAACTTTTGAAGAAGCCACTAAAGCAATTAAAGCTTATTCAAGTGCAAGTCAAGTGGACTTCCATCAAGCTGCATCGGCAACTATCTGACAAATTGAGTTTGTCATTTATTATTGCATTTACTTCAATTCTTTTTCTGAATTGTTGTTGGGTTATTGGTGAGCCCGGTTGAAAAACCAAGTTAGGTTCTTGGCGAGCCTTGATAAAAATCAAGTGTTGGATTCTTGGTTATCCTGGTAAAACCAAGTTATGTTTCTTTGGTGAGCTTGTTTAAAATCAAAGGGTGTTGGGTTTTCTTTGGTGATCAGTTAAAACCAAAGTGTAGAGGTTTTGGATTGTGATCCTGCAAAACAATCCTACTGTATTCGGGTATGAATATAGTGAAATCTCAAGTGGTATCTTGGGTAATGGATGTAGGAGCTGGGTTGCTCCGAACCACTATAAATCCTGTGTGTTTGTATTATGATTCTCTGATTTCTTTTAGCTTCTGCATTTAATTCTTAATCACAACACACAATACTTTAAAAGGGTATTTCAATCGCATATTATCTACTTTAAATTTTAAAAGACCCAATTCACCCCCCTCTTGGGTAGCTACCTGGGCAACAAAGCTTGGCAAATTCTTGACATAAAGTTTTATTAGTTGCACCAAAGATTATATCATCAACATATATCTGTACAACTAATAATTTATCATCTTTTCTTTTGATAAACAATGTTGTATCTACTCTACTTCTTTTGAAATCATTTCTAAAAGAAACTTGCTCAACCTCTCATACCATGCTCTAGGTGCTTGTTTTAAACTATATAAAGCTTTGTTTAGTTTGAAAACATGATTTGGAAAAGAGTGATTTTCAAAATCGGGAGATTGTTTTACAAAAACTCCTTCAATGTGGCCATTTAAAAAAGCACTTTTTATATCCATTTGAAAAAGTTTAAATTCTATGTGACATACAAATATAAGTAAGAGTCTTATGGCTTCTAATCTTGCTATAGGTGCATAAGTTTCATCAAAATCTATTCCTTCCTCTTGGTTATATCCTTTAGCAACTAATTTGGCCTTGTTTCTAATTACATTGCCTTTGTCAACTAATTTGGCCTTGTTTCTAATTACATTGCCTTTGTCATCTAATTTATTTCTAAAAACCTATTTAGAACCTATGATAGAATGTTTCACTACAACGGAACAGGGCAACCACAACGATTTTTTGCCGACGCTTCTTGGAAGCGTCGGGAGCTCCCGCATACCCGCATACCCACCGATGCTTTTAGAAAGCATCAGGAGCTCCCGACACTTATTAGCATCGCCGGACTTCAAGATTTTAATGATGCTCATAAGCGTCGCCGCCCGCACACCCGCCGACGCTTTTAGAAAGCGTCGGCATCTTCCAACTCTTAAAAGAGTCGCCAAAAAATTCTCCATTTCTGCCGCCCCCGAGCCCTAGTTTTTCATTCGCTTCATCTGTCGCCACCCGAACCCAGTCTTTCTTTCTCCTCCCTCTCCCTCCTCCTTCATCTCTGGCGTGTCACTTTCGGTCCCTCGCCACCGAAGCTCGATCTCCAGTTCCTTCATCTCTATCGTATTGCACCTAAACCCACCCAACTTCACTCGTCCGGTTATCTATAAGTATTTTTCTTAATTTCCTTGGGTTAAATTTTTTTTTTGCTATTTTAGGGTACATTCAAGTAGGATTTAGCCTTGTATGCTTGTAAGTCTTGCTCTATAGGTACGTAGTATTTGTTATGCACTTGGTTTGGAGCATGATAATAACTAGTTTGGTTTCCTCCTATCCTTTTTCCATTTCCGGCTATATTTCTTCATTTATAGCATCATCCACGATGGATTCAAGATCGATCATTTTTTCTTTACCTTTTATTTTTGTTGTCCTTAACATGCTTATTTAGACCAAATTATGTATATTAATTAGACATGTTACTGTTTTAATATCAATGGTAGGTAAGCAAGAACATGATTGGCTAATTTATGATGATAGGATTTTGGACATTTCACATTAATGCATCATAAAAGACAACTCCTCTCACATAGCCATGAATGTTTGTTCCCCATGTCTTAATCCTCACTCCATTTTGAGTGTTCGGGCTCTTCCCCCATGCTTCGATATAAACACCTTGAATCTTAACTCCTTGGCAGCCAAGGATGATGATGTGGTAAAGCTTGCTGTTGATCGATGTTAGGCCATCGATCACAATATTAATTTTGGAAAACACTTGCACTTAACATTTTCATTTAGTCATCACCATATTGCCTAGGTTTGCCGATAAATATATTCTTTCCCTTTATCTTTTTTCTTTGTCTGTCTACTCTATTGTATGTTATAATTCCTTATGCTCCTTTAATTGCTAGGAAATGATCACCATCTCTAGTTCTTTAGATAATTTATTATAAATTTATATGTTATTAAATTCCTTGCTTTCTTGTGGCATAATTTTTTTTTAATCAAATGCATGCATATTCTTGTTGGCCGACTCATGAATAATAATTGTAGGGATTCAATAATCGATTCATGCGGTATGCTTGCGGGCTTGCTTGTAGCTCCTTAGGGTACAAGGACTATAATCAAGCTTCCATCCATCATTGTTTTAGTTGGGAATTAGGTCAAGAGCTTACCGGGCCTAGAGCTACCAGGTTATTTTAGGGTCATTGAACTAATATTAGGATCTATCTAAAGTCTGAGAGCCAATTTGATGTCCGGTCTAATGGGGATGGTGACCTAATAGACTCTAGTTCTAGATTCAATCTCATTTTTGTTGAGATAGGTATGGGCCAAGTAGCTAGAATATCCATATCCTCAATATATTTAAGTTGGCCATATATTTTGCCAAACTGGAAACTGTATGTACATGCACGAAAATAGTACGTGCTTCATGTATTAGTTTGTCAGATAGTATGTAAGGTTATCCCCATCTATGCATAGCCCAAATATATTCCATGCGAACAAAGTAGCACCTCACAGGTTTTGTACTTCACTATGTCATTATGTTCTTACATTAGGTTTGAGTTTATGGTTTTCAAAAAGTCATCTTGATTCTTCTAAAGTCATATATTATACTAGCCCAAGTACAGGAGCCAAGGTTCAAGCTTAAATAACTTGGTAATTGCACACCACTAAGAAAAATATGCTTTATCTATTTTGTTGTCTTTTCTTATCAGGTGCTTGACTGCTTGGAGAGTAAAGAAGCTTTGTAATCAATTTTAAAATTAGTTTAAGGTTTGTATATGGAGGCTATGATGATTATGCGATGTATGTTTGGCTGATTCAACTATTTCTAATGGCAACTGTTGCCGATCTTACCGCGGTGGCCTGTAGCTCGTGAGCTGGTGCTGGTTCTTGGACTTTCTCACCTCGAGATCTCCAAGCTTCCGGTCCTGCAAAACAAAGTCAGAGACCTGGGCTGGGGATTCCGGTGGGGGCACTCCGATAGTCAAGTCAGAGAGCGGCAAGATGGAACAGGACCTCTAAGGTGGGTTCCCGAAGGATTCCCATGCCTAGAGGAGATGTAAATGAAAGAAGTGTGGGAAAGAGAGGAATTGAAGCCCGGCTTCCTGCACTGGGTTCATTGAGCTCATGCCTGAGGACTTCTTGGGGTCCCCAAGATCATTCTCTCGATGTTCTCTCCCCTTTTTGACTTATCTTTTCGTCCTCTTTCTCCGTCCCTTTTATACCACCGGATCGCCTTCAGTCCATGCCCCCTCCTGGGGGCTCCCCGAGATCTTTGGATCCTTCCCCCTCCTTCTCCTTCAAGCCCAGGAGTTAAGTGACCGGCATGCCTCGTCCGTCGTGTGTCACGAAAGGGGGAAGACTGGCGAGACCTTAGGCCAAGTGCGGGAGCTCTCCTTTTAGGACGTTGACGGTGGGCTTCTAGCCATTTCAGGCTCCTGCCCGCAAGGATTTCATTCCTCGGTTGCGGGATCCTGTTTAACTGGTGTAAACAAGGTTTTGCGTATCACTGCAGGCCGTACTGGCATCCCGTACGGGGTGCGGCATGCACTGGCTCTAGTGGCGACCTCGTGACCCATGCCTCTGCCTCCTCGAGGCTTTAAAGAGTAGGGTTGACTTCGGCCGAGATGGACCTGTCAGGGGGTGCCACCTGGCGGAGGAGCAGGGGCTACCAGCATCGACTGAGGTGGACCCCTCCTGGGTGGACACTTGGTAGAGTGGCAAAGAGAGGTGCTCGACTTCGACTGAGGTGGACCCGTCTTGGGGCACCACTTGGTGAAGGAGCAGAAGGGCCCGGCTCGACCTTGGCAGAGGTGGACCTGTCTTGGGGTGCCACCTGGAGAGGGAGCAAGGGACCGCCAGCCTCGATCGAGGTGGACCCCTTCTGGGTGGACACCTGGCGGAGTGGCAGAGAGGTGCTCGACTTCGACCGAGGTGGACCCATCTTGGGGTGTCATCTGGTGAAGGAGCAGGAGGGCCTGGCTCGACCTCGGTAGAGGTGGACCCGTCTTGGGGTGCCACTTGAAGAGGGAGCGAGGGGCCGCCAGCTTCGACCGAGGTGGACCCCTCTTGGACGGACACCTGGCGGAGTGGCGAGAGGTGCTTGACTTCGGCCGAGGTGGACCTGTCTTGGGGTGCCACTTGGCGAAGGAGCAGGAGGGCCTGGCTCACCTCGGCAGAGGTGGACCCGTCTTGGGGTGCCACCTGAAGAGGGAGCAAGGGGCCACCAGCTTTAGCCGAGGTGGACCCCTCCTCGATGAACACCTGGCAGAGTGGCAGAGAGGTGCTTGACTTCGGCCGAGGTGGACCTGTCTTGGGGTGCCACCTGGCGAAGGAGCAGGAGAGCCTGGCTCGACCTCGGCAGAGGTGGACCCATCTTGGGGTGCCACCTGGGGAGGGAGCAGGAGGCCGCCAGCTTTGGCCGAGGTGGACCCCTCCTGGGTGGACACCTGGCGGAGTGGCAGAGAGGTGCTCGACTTCGACAGAGATGGACCCGTCTTGGGGCGCCACCTGGCAAAGGAGCAAAAGGGCCCGGCTCGACCTTGGTAGAGGTGGATCCATCTTGGGGTGCCACCTGGTGAGGGAGCAAGGGGCCACTAGCTTCGGCCGAGGTGGACCTCTCTTGGGTGGACACCTGGTGGAGTGGCAGAGAGAGGCTCAACTTCGACCGAGGTGGACCCGTCTTGGGGCGCCACCTGGCGAAGGAGCAGGAGGGCCCGGCTTGACCTCGACAGAGGTGGTCCCGTCTTGGGGTGCCACCTGGCGAGGGAGCAAGGGGCTGCCAACTTCAGCTGAGGTGGACCCCTCCTGGGTGGACACCTAGCGGAGTGACAGAGAGGTGCTCGACTTCAACCGAGGTGGACCCATCTTGGGGTGCCACCTGGCGAAGGAGCAGGAGGGCCTTGCTCGACCTCGACAGAGGTGGACCCATCTTGGGGTGCCACCTGGCGAGGGAGCAGGAGGCCGCTAGCTTCGGCCAAGGTGGACCCCTCCTGGGTGGACACCTGGTAGAGTGGCAAAGAGAGGCTCGACTTCGACCGAGGTGGACCCATCTTGGGACGCCACCTGGCGAAGGAGCAGGAGGGCCCGGCTCGACCTCGGCAGAGGTGGACCCATCTTGGGGGTGCCACCTGGTGAGGGAGCAGGAGGCCGCCAGCTTCGATCGAGGTGGACCCCTCCTGGGTGGACACCTGGCAGAGTGGCAGAGAGGTGCTCGACTTCGGCCGAGATGGACCCGTCTTGGGGTGCCACCTGACGAAGGAGAGGAGGGCCTGGCTCAACCTCGACAGAGGTGGACCCGTCTTTGGATGCCACCTGGCGAGGGAGCAAGAGGCCGCCAGCTTCGACCGAGGTGGACCCCTCATGGATGGACACCTGGCGGAGTGGCAGAGAGGTGCTCGACTTCGGTCGAGGTGGACCCATCTCGGGGTGCCACCTGGTGGAGCAGGAATTTTGAAAGAAAAATCTACGTGCCACCAGCGGCATCCAGCTAGATCTGACACACGTTCCACATCAGCGGTGTAGCCATATCAGCAACAATCTTGGATGGCCTTCTTTTTTAGGCAACCGATTGTAGTCATTTTGATTTAGTTGCAGATTAAATAGTAAATAACTGAGCCTCCTCCTTATTTTTTACTATTTATTGTTCTTTTCCTTAGTAGATTATTTTTGTTTATTTTTAAATTTCTTGGTATATACCTGCATCTTACTGAACATGTTATGCTTTAAGGTTAGTTTCATTATTGCAAATCTTTTATTTCAATACCATGTGTAGCTTTGTTACGATCAATTATGATTTTTTAAATATTTTTTAAAAAACTTGCATTGCATAGAAATATAAACCCGTCAATTGATTAAAGTACATATTCTAAAGAATCCATATAATTATTTTATTTTTGTACGGATAGGAGAAATATGTACAGTGGTCAATTGAATGTCCAGTTTGGACAGTTTGAGAATTGCAAATAATTTTATAGGTGCTTACAGTAATCAAACAGTACGGATAGAGTTCTAGATATATTTCGGATAGCATTTTCTTTTAGTTCTCCTCATACATATTTATTTGTATAGGAAGAACTAAGAAAAAATGCTGCCAAAATTTCTCTGGAACTTCTATTACATATCCTTTTGTTTCTGTAAATGATCTATATAATTAATGCAATTCTTGAATAGGATAGGACCTCTTTACCTATTAGTTGGTGATAGGGTGCATTTAATAATATTGTAATTGATCTATTGAATAAATTTATTTTAAATTTATTCTGTTCTTATAAATATTTGTTTATTTCAGTTAGTTTTTTCTTACAATGGATAAGAGTTGGATAACTAAATCAAGGAATAGCAAAGAATATCTGGATGGAGTTCAGAATTTTATTAAATTTGGTATAGAGAGAAGTAGTATTAATGGAAAGATTTTATGTCCATGCCGAAAATGTGTAAATTCCAGTTATCTATATCCAAATATTGTTGAAGAACATTTGATATGGAACGATTTTTTAAGAGGTTATACAGAGTGTGATGGGGGACCCGAAACCCATCCGGATTTTCTTTTAATTTTTTCTAGTTTTTCTTATTTTTCTTATCCCTGCTATTCCAACTATCCCTTTTATTCCCGTTTTATTCTAGGTTTATCCCCGTTTTATTCCCAGCTTATTCCATCATCAACCTCCTCCCACCCGTTCGTATTCTTTTCTAAAACCTAGTTGCCACCCCATTTCCCCCCCCCATCCGGGCTGTCCGACCCCCAGCCGCCCCCGCCTGTCCGCCGCCGACACCTGCCGGCCCCCGCCCTCACCGGAGAAACTGCCACCGCCGCCCATGCCCGTGGGAAGACGAACGGACGAAGGAGGCATCCGTCCGCCCACCTGCTGCCGTGCCGCCCTGCGACACCACCGGCCAGCTGCCCGCCGCCGTCCCCGTCGCCCGCCGGCCCCCGCCCGACCGCCGGCCCGGTCCGTCGCCGCCCACGCTCGTGGGAAGACGAACGGATGCGGGAGGCGTCCGTCCATCCCGTGCGCCCACGTGACGCCACCGCCATGCCGCCCTACGCCGCCACCGGCCTGCTGCCCGCCGCCGTCCCCGCCGCCCGCCGGCCCCCGCCCGGCCGCCGGCACGGTCTGTCGCCGCCTACGCCCGTGGGAAGATGAACGGACACGGGAGGCATCCGTCCGTCCCGTGCGCCCGCGTGACGCCACTGCTGTGCCGCCCTGCGCCGCCACCGGCCTGCTGCCCGTCGCCGGCCTGCTGCCCGTCGCCGGCCTGCTACCCACCGCCATCCCCACCGCCAGCCGGCCCCCGCCCGACCGCCGGTGGGGTCCGTCGCCGCCCACGCCCGTGGGAAGATGAACGGACGCTCGTGCGTTTTATGCGGCCATCCCACTCCAGCGCCGCCGTCCGCACCTGGCCGCCGCCACCGCTGGCCGGCCGTGCTGCCGCCCGCCGCCCGCCGGCCCCCCCTGGCCGACCGGAGTTCGATTTTTTCCCTCCCTATTGCTCGACCGAGAAGGACCTGCACGCCTCTCAAAGCATCCCAAGAAGCCTCTGCACGCTTCTCAAAGCAGTTGGAAGGAGGCTATACGATTTTTGGAGCGGCACGACTTTCAGGGAGGGATTTCAAATTTCGAATAAACGGGATATATTTGGTAATTTTTTAATAAATATAATTTAGGAAATTTGGGATTTTGATTTTGAATTTGAATTCAAAATCAAGGGAGGATTTCAGGGGATTTCATTTTTGAATTTCAAAAGGGATTTGGGCATCTATAAATACCCATACTCCTCTTGTAATAAAGTAGTTGATGAAAATGAATTTTTAGAGTATTTTTTCCGCTTGTGTGTGGTTTTGGGCTGAGGCCCGTTTACCTTCGTCCTTCGGGACGTCAAGGGGTGTGAGGCCCCAACTTGCCTTCGTCCTTCGGGACGTCGAGGGGTGTGAGGCCCCAACTTGCCTTCGTCCTTTGGGACGTCGAGGGGTGTGAGGCCCCAGGTATCCCATTCTTTTCTCCCATCTTCATGTCTCTTCCTGTTCCCCTCGTGACCTTGAGATTCATCCTAGCGCCTCCAAGTATCGAGGAGGGCATCATGCCTTAGAGGTGAGAGGTCTCTTCGTTAGGATGAGCCCCAAGGTCCATGAGTTCCAGTCCCCTGTCTCTCATCCCCATCCTTCCTTCGCCACCTCTGCCAAGAAAATTGAAAATCAAAAGAGTCTGGCTGTTTTAGGATTTTCGGGGTCGTCTTATCCTAGTCCCGGGAGGCTTCTTAGCCCTCCCACGATCCTTGGTTTGCTTTAGGTTTTCCCATTTCCAAATAACCCCAGGTTTCTTCATGTCCGCCATCTCCCACATCAGAGTGGTTTTTTCATGGAGAGTCAAGGTTACAACTACATGTAATCAAACCTCTAACATGGAACATATACCTGATTTTGGATCCAGTAACCAACAAAAAAATCTTGCAAGAGATGATAATATCAGGGGTTTGCTCAAAGATGCTTTTGAATATGGTGCTCAACATCCTGGAGATTGCAGTGGAGGACAAGTAGTAGTTGGGTTACCTAAGGATCCTATATTTACTGAATCTATACATGATGGAGAGCCGATACCCCCACCTAATGTTGGAACAGGTCGTTATCAGAAGTTGATAAGAAATGCAGATCAAGAATTATATGTCAGTTGCAAGAACTTTTCAAAAATTTCTTTTCTTGTGCATTTGTTTCATATAAAATACTTGAATGGATGGTCTGGCAAGAGTTTTACTATGTTGCTCAAGTTGTTAAAGGATGCATTTCCTGAAAGTATTAGTTTACCAATATCTTGTTATGAAGCCAAAAAACTAGTAAATGAATTGGATCTTAGATACGAAAAGATTTATAGCTGTCCAAATGATTGTATATTATATCAGGGAGAACATGCCGATCAAGAGTCGTGCCATGTGTGTGGATGTTCACGATGGACGAAGCAAAAAGAAAATGAGAGTGAGGGATTAGATGAATTGGATGCAACACAAATTAAACAAAAGCCGACGAAGGTATTACGCTATTTTCCTCTTGTAACTAGATTGAAAAGGATCTATGCATTATCAAAGACAGCTTCATCAATGAGATGGCATGATGAAAGCCATACAAAAGATGGAATGCTGAGACACCCAGTAGATAGTTTAGCATGGAAAGCATTTGATGACAGACATCCTGATTTTGCATCTGATACTCATAATGTCAAGCTGGGTTTAGCCAGTGATGGGTTCAATCCATTTCGGACCTTAAGTTCTGTCTATAGCACCTGGCCAGTTGTTCTGATTCCTTATAATTTGCCACCATGGATATGCATAAAACGGTCTTCACTTATTTTATCAATAGTCATTCCAGGTGATAAGGGTCCAGGCAATGATATTGATGTTTTCTTACAACCTTTAATAGATGAATTGAAATAACTATGGGAGGGTATCAGTGCAAATGATTCTTCGAATGGCTAAACATTCAATCTGCGGGCAGCTCTATTATGGATTGTTAACGATTTTCTTGCATATGCTAATTTATCTGGCTTGAGCACTAAGAGACGAGTTGCAAGTCCTTCTTGTGGTGAATTAACCCATTCAATTTGGTTAAGACATGGAGGAAAGTTCTATTATATGGGACATCATCGATGGCTGGAGGCAAATCATCCATTTTGATTTTAGAATGATTTATTTGATGGTACTATAAAGTTGGGATCTGCTCCAATTCTACCTTCTGGTTCTGATATTCGTAGACAAATGCTTGGTATCAGACACAGTTACGACAAGATAACAAAGTCCTCTAAAAAGCGAGGAAGAGATGATGCTAAGACTTCGGTACAAGAAGAAGTATCGGAGGAAGTCAATACTTACACCTTAGATACAGCAGTGTTCGAGGATCCGGATAATTTCTTTGAAGTTGAAAATGATGATGATATAATCACAGCATCTATCCATCAGCATACTAAATAATTATGGAAGAAAAGAAGCATATTCTTTGACTTACCTTATTGGGAGCATAATATACTCCGGCATAATCTTGATGTTATGCATATAGAAAAGAATATTTGTGATAATTTGATTGGAACAATATTAAATCTTGATGGAAAGACTAAAGATAACATGAAGGCGCATCTTGATTTAAAAGAAATGGGCATCCGACATGAACTTCATCCATAAATGCTTGCAAATGATAGAACTTATATCCCTCATACATGTTATACAATGTCTAGTCGAGAAAAAGATCTCTTCCTGACAGTTTTAAAGAATATCAAGGTTCCTGATGGATATGCCTCAAATATTTCATGATGCGTGAATCTGAAAGAGTACAAAATTTCAAATCTTAAAAGTCATGATGGACATATATTAATACAAGATATTCTTTCATTGCCTTTAAGGTCGTCAATGCCGAAACAAGTTATTACGGTTGTTTTTCAGTTATCATCATTCTTCAAGGCATTATGTTCTAAGGTTCTTGATCCTCAGGAGCTTGATCAGTTGCATTCTCAAGTCATACTTACATTATGTCAGATGGAAAAGATTTTTTCACCTGGATTTTTTACGATTATGGTTCATCTACTTATTCACTTAGCTTCGAAAGCTAAACTTGGTGGACTGGTACAGTACAGATGATGTACCCTATCGAGAGGTAATGCTGTAAAACTTAAATTTTATAATTTATATATCTTTTTCATTATTTAATGTGATATTAATATTAATAAATATCATACTTTTTGAAGGTATCTTGTATGTTTGAAGGATTATGTATGAAATAAAGCCCATCCTGAGGGCTCAATAGCAAAGGGATATATTGCTGAAGAGTATTCAACATTTCATTCAAGATATCTCGAAGGTGTAGACACTGTATTCAATCGACCTCAATGTCATTGTGATATTATGGAGAATACAGATCTATACAAATTTGCATCATCCGGAAGATTTATAGGAAAAGCTGAAAGTATTGTTCTTGACCATAAATCCTTGTCACAAGCACACCGTTATGTATTGCTACATAATGACATAATATTTGACTATCGCAGGTTAGTCTATCTATACATGGATAATACTAAATATTAGACATGTTGTTGTCAAACTTATATTTGATTATCATGCAGTGAATTTTTAGCTGTACAAAGACAAGCCAATCATTCCACTCATCCTAATCCAAGAATTGAACAAAGATGGTTGGTTGAGTTATTCCCTAAATGGCTTGCCAATCAGGATAGTATATATAAGTCGAATAATAATTTTATATACATTTAACATCGAATAAGTGAACGATAATTGATATTATATTTTCTAGGTACCGGTACTGATAGAGAAAAATTGTTCAGCAAAACTAATAGCACTTGCTAGAGGTCCAAATTATATTGTGAACAAATATAATGATTTTATTATAAATGGCTTTAAATTTTATACCAAGGAGCGCGAGAAACTTAGGAAAACTCAGAACAGTGGTGTTATGGTAGAAGCAGATGAAAAATCTTATTATGGTATAGTTAAAGATATTTTGGAGTTAGATTATTATGAAAATTTTAAAGTTGTATTATTTCGATGCGATTGGGTGGATATAAATATACCGAGAGGTTTGAAAAAGGACTCAAACGGATTCATACTTGTCAATTTTTCAAGATTGATACATATAGGTGTGTTATTGAAGGATGATCCATTTATTTTTTCATCTCAAGCTCGACAAGTTTTTTATGTACAAGACTCAAAAGATAAAGAATGGGCTACTATTATTAAGATAAAGCCTAGAGACTTGTATGACATAGGAAAAAGGGTGGAAGAAGAAGATGATGATACTTACACACAGTATATGCCTTATAATATTGTGCCAAATGATCATATAAATGATACAACCATTTTGGTTAGGTTGGATTCTGAAGAAGGTACAACTGGTTGATTATGACAAGTAGTTTATAAGATGGTTTACATTTTTGCATGAATGATTATGTTATCTTTTAAATTGCAATTCATTTTCATTATAATTTGATTATAATGTTGACTAACTTGTTTTAAAATAATGCATGTTAGGTACACCATGCCTCAAAGAAAGCGATTATTAGATGTACAGTATTAGTTTTCCCAGACCGAGGCTAGTACTTCTTCAGCACAGCAACCCATGGGCAGTCGATCATCTTCACATCGATCAGATGTCAATCCCTCTATTTCTGCACATCAGGCCGATGCTAGTACCTCTCCACCTCATGACAATGCAATTCCCTCTGAGTTCGCACATCACGATCCTCCTATGGATCATTCTGATGACGAGCCTATCATCAATGACATATAGATACAGGATAATTTAATAATTTCATCCCATTTCAATTCATATATATGTAATAGTTTTGATATTTAACTTTCTGTATTTTTTTTGTAGATGGATCCGGGAGACTTAGGCGGAGGCGAGGACCCACACTAGTCCATGATGTATGGTAGTTACCTAAGGGCGAGAGGATAGTCATAGAGTGTAACAAGCTAGGGCAGCCTATTAAGAAAGCTACTAGCTTGTTGACCAGTTTTCTAGGGATAGTAGCATACCGGGATCAGCTATGTCCCCTGAATTCTTCGAAGTGGAAGACATGCTTCCTGCATATAAAATAGAGATGCTATGAGTTGTACAGGCAAAAAAATTGATATATTATTTTATATCTTAGGTTTTTAATAATTGAATTGCTTATTTCATTTAATACTTATTTTATTATTTATTTAAATTATAGAGCAAGTTCATTCTTCCTTCAGATTTTTTTGATTTTGTTCTTAAGTCTCTCAATCGCAAGTGGAAAGAATATAGGATGAAGTTGAAGAGAGACTACATGCGAGAGGGTAGGACAGAGGAGCAGGTTGCAGCTACTTGTCCTCCTGATATTCACCCTTATAAATGGATGGAGCTGGTGCACTATTGGTTCTTCGAGAGGGCACAGGTTGTGTAGCATCATCAAACACTTCGAAATTTATTAATTTTCACTCATCATAATTATATTTATACAATATATAACATAGTTTTAATTTTATTTTGTAGACATATTTTGCTATTGGTAGAGCTGCACAAGCAGCTCAGTTTGTTCCTCACACAGCGGGGTCCAAGAGTTATGCACGGCTCAGGCATAAGTTTGTATGTTTCTCATCTTATAATACTTTTAGTACACTTTTAGTTTTAACATCATGTATCATCATGTATCATGCATGTGCCATGTATCATGGTACGGGGATATAAGATATGTTATTTTGAATTTTTTTGTAATATTTATTCTTTATATAGGCTGATCAGCAGGGAGGGAGCCTGGTGAGGTGGAGTTCTATCGGATGACTCACGTTCACCAGGATGGCAGTTTTGTTCGGGACGAGTCCAGAGATATATATGTATTTTTTTTATTTATGTTATATTATGATTTATATTTTTATTTTTATTAAGTATTAATATATGTATTTTTTGTAAAATATAGAATAGGGCTACCTCTATGATCTCCGAGCGTGCTAGCGAGGGTTCATCATCTACTCAGAGCAGTCGCATCGAGGCCAAGGTATTCTCGGAGTTGATGAAACCAAAGCATCCTGGATGAGTGAGGGGTTATGAGATTGGAGTTACCCCTAAACAGTTATCTGAGGTGAGTAGATATACTCAGGATACTAGAGATAGTCATGATCAGTTACATGTTCATCAGCTCCAGGAGGAGATAGCAGAGCTCCGACAGACACGTGATATATACAGAGTAGAGATGCAGACCATTAGGTCTTAACTAGAGCATGTTACATCTGTGCTGCATATGTTCATATCATCTCAGGTAAGTAATTATTTATTAATTTTATATGTATCTAATAATTTAGAATATATATAATGTATGTATCATAATTTCTAATGTATATCTTGTAGGTTCCTGGTACATCTGCGAGTCGCAGACCTGACGACCACCAGCCTCCTGCAGTTCAGTGATGCCAGCTATTTTTTTTATTATTTTTGTATATCTTTTTGTTTATTTGAACTTGGATTGATACTTTTATATATATATAAAAAACTCTTTATGATTGGTTTGTGTTTGTGTTTGTGTATGTTAGGTGTGATACAGGTTTGAATGTTTTCATTTATTTGTGTATGTTGGATGTGATACAGGTTTGAATATTTTCATTTTGATAATGTATACAGGTTGTGTTGTATGTATTTCATGTATATAAGTATAGCTGTTTAATTTTTTTTAAAAAAAAAAAAATCTACCGATGTTTTAAAGCATCGCTAGGTTTGGACCTGGTGATGCTTTAAAACATCACTAGGTTTGGAACTGGCGATGCTTTAAAGCATCGCTAAGATTTAAGTCTAGCGATGCTTTAAAGCGTCACTAGGTTTGGACCTGGCGATGCTTTAAAGCATCACTATATTTAAAACATAGCGATGCTTTAAAGCGTCGCTAACTACTGATGCTTTAAAGCGTCGCTAGACTTAAAACCTAGCGATGCTTCAAAACGTCGAGAAATAAAAACTTAGCGATGCTTTAAAGCATCGGCAAATGCCGACACTTTTAAAAGGTATCGGCAGGTTGCGTCCCCACGCTTACATAAACGACGCTTTAGCGATGCTTTAAAAGCGTCGGGAGATTGCTTGGCGATGCTTAAAAGCATCGGGAAAGGTCAAAAAAAGCATCGGTAGAGACCTGTTTCATTGTAGTGTTTCTTAGGTCTTGCTACTAAGGTCCATACATTGTTTCTTTCAAATTGATTAAGTTCCTTCTACATAGCCATCATCCAATATAAATCATTTTCAGTTTCTTTTATGCAATTAGGTTCAACTTGAGAAACAAATGCTAAATAGTCATAGGTGTCTCTAAAAGATGACCTAGTTTTTACTTCTTGAGAGGGATCACCAATAATCAATTCTTTAGAATGAGAATGTACATACCTCCAATCCTTTGGTAGCTCATCATGTTTTACACTTACCTTCTCATTTTCTTGCTCAACTTGATTTTCTTTCAAGCTTATGTCCTTTACTCCATCATTTAGGGAACATGCATCATTATCAATATACTCTTCTTTTCTCGAAGGTGTGAGGTTAGATTCATCAAAAATAACATGAATTGATTCTTTAACAGTTGAAGTTCTTTTATTAAAAACTCTATATGCTTTGCTAGTGGTTGAATATCCAAGAAATATACCTTGATCATATTTTGCATCAAACTTTCCTAAGTTATCTTTTCCATTGTTCAAGATATAACATTTATATCCAAAAATATGAAAGTAATGAATATTTGGTTTTTTATCATTCCAAAACTCATAGGGGGTTTTCTTCAAAATTGGTCTAATTAAAATATGGTTTAATATGTAATATGTAGTGTTCACTGCTTCTGCCCAAAAGTACCTTGAAAGATTGCCTTTACACAACATGGTTCGGGCTATCTCTTTCAATGTTCTATTTTTTCTTTTCACAACTACAATTTATTGTGGTGTTCTAGGGGCTGAAAAGTTATGATCAATGCCATACTCTATGCAAAATTCTTCAAAATATTGATTTTTGAATTCGGTTCCATTATCACTTCTAATTGAAATAATTGAAAGATTTTTCTGATTTGAAACCTTTTTTATGAAATTATCGAAAAACTTTGAAAGCTTTATCTTTGTGTGCTAAAAACAAAACCCAGGTGAATCATGAAAAATCATCTACTATCACAAGTCCATATTTCATACCTCCTAGGCTTGTGGTCCTAATTAGTCCAAATAAGTCCATGTGTAGTAGTTCTAAGGGTCTGGATATTGAAACAATATTTTTAGATTTAAAATTCTTCCTAGTTTGTTTACTATATTGACATACATCACAAACATAATCAAAATCAACTTTAAACTTTGGTGAACCTCTAACTAAGTCTTTGAAAATTAATTTTGCTAAAGTATGCATGCTAGCATATCCCAATCTTCTATGCCAAACAAAACTAGACTCTTTGGTTTTAGCATTCATAACCACTAGACTTGTATTACTTGACATTGCTAGATCATTCAAGTCTGCTATATAAATATTTCCAAGTCTATGACCAACAAACCTAATGCTAGAATCAAGAGAACTAGTTACTATGCACATTAAAGATTCAAATAAAATTTTAAAGCCTTTACACATAATTGACTAATGCTTAATAGATTATACTTTAATTTGTCAACTAGCAATACATTTTTAATATAAGTAAGAGGGGTAATTTTGATCTTACCAATTTCAATGATTCTCCCCTTGCCATTATCACCAAATGTAACCATTCCACCATCTTTCATTTCAAGGATATTGAATTGATCTTTGTCTCCCGTCATGTGTCTTGAACATCTGCCATCTAGATACCATCTCTTCTTTGAATTTGGGGCTGCAAGACATTCCTACAAAATAATAAAGTAGAATTTTTAGGTACCCAAGATTTCTTGGATCCTTGATAGTTTGTAGCTATGATTCCTTTAGGAATCCAAATCTTTTTCACTTTATTTTTATTTTTCCTTTTAGATTACATTCATATGCCTTGTGTCCAACCCCATTACCATAAAAATAAATTACTTTTGACTTTTGAAAAAGAAGTAGATGCTGAAATTTTTGATGCATAAGGTTTTGAAGTTGAAAATTTGTTTATATGCATTGTATTGTACCCAATTCCACTCTATTATTAGATTTTTTCTAATTATTCAGGATTAGCTCAAGTTTGTTCAAACTTAAGGTCAATTTATTAAAAAGAGGTTTGAGTCTATTCATTTCATTTTGCAAACCTTTATTCTTTTCAAAACATTCATCTTTTTCAGTTTGTAACGCTTTGCATTTTCCAGAAACATTACTTAATTCCTTTTGTAATAGATTATTCTTTTCAGAAATTTCATTATTTTCTTTCAATAATATATCATAATTATTTTTCAAGGATTTGATTTTCAAACCAGCTTTCTTATATTTAATTAAAAGTTCCTGGAAAGTAGTATGCAATTCATCATAAGTAAATTCATAAATGGGTTCACTAGATGTTACCTCATCTTCTAGACCCATTAAACATATATTTGCTGATTTTGATATTTCTTCTTCTTCATTGGAAGTGGATTCATCATTGTCACTTCATGTAGCCATCATTGCTTTCTTTTTCTTCTTTTTGTATCCCTTTTTCAGTGTAGGACATTCAGAACGGTAGTGCCCTGGCTTCTTACATTCATAACAAATAGGTAGTTGCTCCTTTTGTTTGTCTTTGTCTTTATCTTTTTCTTTGCTTTGTTCACCTTTGCTAAGGCGCTTTCTCCAGTATCTTGACTTTCTTTTGTTTATAAATCTCCGGAATCTTCTCATAACTAGTGCTATATCATCATCTTTTAGTTCTTCATCCAAAAAAGGGCTTTCTTCTTCTTTTTCCTCTTCTTGCTTCTTAATCTTCGTTGCAGTCTTGAATGCTATTGATTTCTTTTTCTTATTGTCATCTTTACTGCAACGCTGCATTGTCAGTTCATATGTAATCAAAGAACCAAAAAGTTCATCAAGTAGAAGTGTGTTTAAGTCTTTGGCTTCTTGTATTATAGTGACCTTAGGATCCCATTTTTTTGGTAAGGATCGAAGAATCTTTTGTACCATATCAGCACTAGAATATACTCTGCCAAGACTTTTCAAATCGTTAATAATATCTGTAAATCTAGCAAACATTTTAGATATAGTCTCATTTGGTTTCATTTTGAATAGTTCATAATTATGCACAAGTATATTAATTTTAGAGATATTTACTTGGGTAGTGTCCTCATGTGTAACTTGTAGTTTATCCCAAATTTTCTTTGCCGAAGTGCAAGTGGAAATTCGATTAAACTCATTTGCATCCAAAGCACAGTAAAGAATGTTCATGGCTTTGGCATTAAGTTCACCCATTTTTATGTCATATTCATCCCATTCTTCTTCCAGTTTAGCGATGTCTATTCCATCTACCTTCTTAATGGGTATGTGTGGTCCTTTCAAGATTATTTTTCATAATTGAAAATCAACAGCTTGAATATAGATTTTCATTCTAGCTTTCTAATAGGTGTAATTGGTGCCGGTGACCAGTGGAGGTCTATTACTTGATTGACCTTCGATCAAAGATGTGCTCATTTGGGTTGTCATAGAACTTTTTTCTTAATCATTAGATTAATGGCACTGAGACGTGGCTCTGATACCCTTCTTGTCTAGTTGGCCAATCCAAGAGGGTAGGTGAATTAGGTTTGTAAAAATTTTAGCAAGTATGTACCTTTTGAAACCTTGTATGGTGAGTGAAGTAGATAGAGTATTGCATGCAAAAGTAAATAATAATGCAAAAGCAAGAGTAAACACAAACACCACAAGATTTAGAGTGGTTCGGAGCAACACAGCTCCTACGTCCACTATCCAAGGTGCACTCTTGAGATTTTCACTATATTCAACCCGAATATAATCGGATTGTTTTCCTACAGGCTCACAATCCAAAATTCCAATACAAAATTAGTTTTCCCGGGCTCACTAACAATCCAACTTGGTTTTCAAGACTAACCAACAACCTAAAAATAACTCCAAGCTACAGCCACCTACTGTACTTGTAGTAACTCAAAAATAGAGTTAACAAAAGAAGCAACACTAAACAAACCCAATATGTTGAATGGTTGCAATTGAAGCTCTTAATGAGGCATTCTTGAATGCTTCTTCAATGCTCTTCAAGGCTCTCTTAACTCTTCAAAGATTAACTCAAGAACGTAGTTGGAAGTTGTTGGAAAACTTGAGTTTCTACTTGAAAGCTATTAAAATATTCAATACTCTCATGAAAGTTCTATAAAAGTTTTTTTTCTTTTCTTGAATCCATCATTTATAGCTTCTTGAAATGTTTCCAGATGAATATGACCGTTAGAATACCTTGGAAGTTAAAAACTAGCTATTGGAAGGTTTTAACTTCAAAAAATTTAAATTCTAGAACTAGTTGTTATTGTTGAAATCCTGGGAAGCAAGTTAGCTCGCAGAACTTTCGGCTCAGATTGTCAGTGAAGTAATTTTGCAGTCTGTGAGAGTTGGCTCATGTCAAATTAGAGTCAGCTCGGCTGACTAAAATCTTAGAAACAACTTTCTATCACTCTGTGAGAGTCAGCTCTGATCTTTTTGGAATCGGCTCGGATGTTCTGTATCATAAAAGTTATGTGCCATGCCAAGAAATGTACAGCTCTATTCATTAGAGTCGGCTCGAGTTGAAACTTCTCCAAAGGCTTCCAAATAGCTTCAAACTTCTTCCAAGTACATTCTAAACCTATTCTAAAGTATTTATACTTAAAATTACATTGATTTGGCCATTTTTCATGAATATATAATTGAATTTACTTAGGGCTTCTAAAATAATTGAAAAATACATAAAACTTTTTTCTTGAGTACATGGATTCATTCCAAAGGTCTTGAGAAGCGTAGGGTTGATGATTGTTCATTAGAAATACCCTACAAAAACTTCTTAAACACTTAAAATGTATTAGTAGCAAATACATGCTTCAATGTTTTGTAATCATCAAAATCATTCCAGGGGTCAACACTCATCTTAGCTGGGAGCTAACCTCAGGCGAGAGCTCACCTTGGACAGGAGCTCATCTTGGATGGGAGCTCGCCAGGTGGGACTCTCCACCACCTTATTAGTTAGCTATGTCCAGGGATGGACCACACCAACTTTTTTAGGGGGCCAAAAAATACTAAGATTTTTTTTTAATGTCATGTTTTGGTTCGCTTTGGCGATAGGTGGCAGGCTGTGTCTTGGGAGTCGTGCAGGTACTGAATTTCTCTTTGGTTCTTCATCGAATACCTTCGTTCGATAATTCTTGCAACTTCGCCAAATTTTTAATCTACTAAAAAATAACCAACAAAAAAATCTCAAATACCGTGCAATGAAAAAATTTATAAATTTCTTAGATCAAACATCTAAAAAATAAAGAAGGGAAAAAAATTAAAAATATAAACTTACAGTATTGCATTTGGTCATCCCCTCAAAAAAAAAAGAAAAAAGAAAAAAGAAGCACATGATTAGAGAATATAAAAGCAAAATTACAATCATAAACTTAGTTTTTTTAAAAAAATAGAGAAAAAAAAGAAAAGCTATAAAAACTGATTAAACCTTTTGGAGCTCGCTTTGTACTCCGGAGATGATCTCAACTCGAACTTGAAGATGATTAGATGAACGAAGGGCTTCTCCTCCATGTCAACGGTGGCCCGGACCTTTTATGGTGGAGCGGTGGCATGGCCGTTGGCAAAGTCACAAAGGATATGGCAGGTCACGGGTGGGGTGGCGCTGCGACAGGTGGGGCCGTGGGGGAGTGACCAATGGCAACGAGTGCCCTATCGGGGATGGTGGTGGCTGGCAGGTGCCAGGTGGGGTTCGCCAGGTTTGGTCTTCGGGATTTTGGAGGAGAAGGAGATGGCGATGCCTCTCAGATAAGTTGTTTACCATTTTTTTTAACAAGACTGTTGCCCAGGTGGCTTTCTCAAAAGGGGGGTGAATTGAAAATTTAAAAAGTTTAAGCAATTATGTGCTCTTTGAAAATCCCTTGAAGTGTTGAGTGTTGTGATTGAGATAATTAAAAGTAGAAGTAAGATATAAAAATAATGCACAACATAAACACAGGAAATTTTATAGTGGTTCGGAGCAACCCAGCTCCTACATCCACTATCCAAGATTACCACTTGGGATTTCCACTATATCCCCCACTGGAATACAGTTGTATTGTTTTAACAGGCTCACAATCCAAACCTCTACATTTTGGTTTTTAAACCAGGCTCACCAAAGAAACCCAACACTTGGTTTTAATAGGATCACCAAGAACCCAACACTCGGATTGTTTTAACATGCTCACAATCCAAACCTCTACATTTTGGTTTTTAAACCAGGCTCACCAAAGAAACCCAACACTTGGTTTTAATAGGATCACCAAGAACCCAACACTTGGTTTTAACACAAGCTAACCAAAAACCTATTTGGTTTTTAAACCGGGCTCACCAATAACCCAATAATTCAAAAAAGAATTGTAAAAATAAAGCAACAGAAGGATAAACAAATGTTGTCGGATGGTTACCGATGCAGCTCAAGAGAAGCCCAATTGATTACACTTCAATGAATTAGATTGGCTTCTTCAACTTCTTCAATAAATGTTTCAAGCTTTTGTTGGAAGTTGGTGAAGGCTTGAAGACTGTCTTGAATGCTCTTGCAGTGCACTTGCTCACAAAGTAGCTTGGATATTCAATTTAGCATTTACTTATCATCTCTTGTTTAAAATAGTTCAAATCTCTTAAATATATAGTCTTGTACTCTTCTCAGATGATTTTAGTCATTATAGACTATTGGGATGTGATATTTGACCGTTGGAATACTTTTTGAATTCAAATTCCAAGTTCTGGAACTAGTCGTTATAAGTATGAAATCAACCTTCGAGTCAGCTCGGATTACTTGAGTCGGCTCGGATCCTCAGAGTAGTTCTGGTTGAGTCAACTCACTTCATTCTAGTTGGCTCGGTTGCACAGTGCTCTGATTCCTCACTCTGTAAGAGTCGGCTCGCCTTGATTCTAGTCGACTTGGATCCTCAGCCCTTCAAAAATGTAGTATGAAAGAGTCGGCTCTTTCTCTTTAGAGTCAGCTCGGTTGGCTGTAGTTCTTAGAGCTCTTTTTCTGGACTCTGGAGGAGTCAGCTCGAACTTCTGAAGGGTCAGCTCGGATGTCTGACAATACAATGTAGTCAATTCGGATTCCCTTCGGGTCAGCTCGGTTATCTGATTCAGAAAATCATGAACTGGACGAGTCAGCTCGGGTCCCTTAGAGTCGAATCAGATATCTGCATGCCAGAAATCTTCATTCATGCCATGTGCCAGAGTCGGCTCTCTTCTTTCGAGTCGGCTCGGATAAATTCTTCAGTGAATTATCAATTTTTCTCTAGAAATCATCTAGCAAGCCTTCAAAGTCTCAAGGTACCTTCAAACTCTTCTAAGTATGTTTCTAAGAAATTTTATGCTTGAAACACATCTAGAAGTAACCCATTTTCATAATTTTTATTTTACTTTTTCTTTGGGTTCTTCTTTATATGAATTACTTACAATACAACTCATTTCAAAACTAGGAATGTAGGAGTTGAAATTAAACAATGAAATCATCCTACAAAAACTTGTAAAACACTTGAAGAGTTGTTAGTAAAACAAATGCATACTCCAATGTTTGGTTATCATCAAAATCACTTATTTGGTCAATAATCTCCCCCTTTTTGATGATGCTAAAATACTAGACATGAAAAAAATTATTTACAATTACATGTATAACTGAATTTGAAAGTGAGCATTAACATGTATCATAACTAATTATATTTTCAATTAAGTATCAGAGCTTTTTATGAAAAAGAAACTATACAGTATCAGTGTTTTTATATGTATCAGAGTGTTAAGGCTAGCACTTTCACAAAGTAACAGAGCTATTAATGTATACAAAGTATCAAAGCTCAATTTTGTAAAGTATCAGAAATATATCAGAATTGAAAAGTATCAGAGTTAATGCTTTAAGATCTTCAAGAAATGTATGTAAATTTTGAGAGCATAGAGCATGAACTAAAGTCATTTAGATTCAACAATTTTTCTCTCCCTTACTTATATATGCAATTTCACATTTTTAATCACATTCTCCCCCTTTTTCTTTCATATTTATGCAACTTTTTCATTCTTTTTCATGTAACTTTAAACATTCTCCCCCTTTTTGTTAGCAATCAAAAAAGGTGTTCAATTGATCTTTCAAAGCTCAATTTTTATAATAGAAAGAGAAAGTTGATAATATTTGTTTGAGATAATTTTACTTTATCTTCTCAACTTTGATATTCTAATTAAAATTTATTTTGATTAGCATTGTACAAATGAAAGTATCATTGAGAATATTGTACAAGCTCAATTTATACACAGAAGATATGCTAAAAATATATTCATTGCATTCATAAAATTTTTATTACACATTACAAAAGATTAAGATTAAAAGTCTATTCACTATCACTATCTATCTTAGTACTATAGGATGGCCCAAAAGGTGGTACAAAAGATGGTCCAAAAGATGGCATAGATGCTATTGGGTCCACAAATTGTGGTTCAGAAACTTGGGGCTTAAGATGAGGAGCTAGCTACCTAGGATGTGGAGTAGAGGTAGGTCCAAGTTGAGGTGCAGGCAGAGATGTAGGTACAGGTCGAGGTCTAGGAGAGGCAAATGCTGTAATGACAGTGGTTTTGAGCTGATCAAGTTGAAATTGAACTGTATCCATCTCTTCATGAAGCTTCTTGATCTCAGTGTTCAATACAATTAATTCAGCAGCTTGGGCATTCACAAATGCTTCAACAGAACCTCTAAGTCTGCCAACCTCAGATCTAAGGATCTCGATGCCCTTGGTGTAGTCCTCCTCCATTCTTTTGCCTTATTCTATACCTCCCATTCTGAATCTCAACTCTCTCAGCTTTGTTCTGAATTCTTCTATGCTTTTATCCACATAATCTATAATAGCTTTAGTAGCTGACTTGATAGAGTCTGATAGGGGCTGTGTGTCAAGCTGAGAAGCAGGTCTAGATGACTCAAGTGAGTCAACCCTAGTGTGAAGCTCTCTGATCTCAGTGCTGAGCAGGTCTAGTCTAGTGTCCACTAACTAGCGAAGCTCGCCAAACATACTAGTTAAAGAGCTAGTCAGGTATCAGCAAGTCCTCTCATCTACTCGGCAATAAACTCCTATGTCATTGAAACAGAAATAGTAGAATGTGCAGATGGACCTGGAGCAGTATGTGCTGGTGGAGAAGTAGGTAAGGGAGTCTCATAATCAGTATGAACTGTCTCCACAGCCTTAGTGAAACCAGTAGGCTCAGTCTTCATAGTAGCATGCTCAGGTATAGCAGTCTCAGAAGTGATGCCAAACTCAGTAGAAGCAGTAATGGGAACATCAAAAATATGCTCTGGAGGCTCCAATGTAGAGGGTACAGCAGTATCAGAAATGATCTCTCTAGGTATCTCTGCACTCTCATCATCATCATCCTCACTAGTAGATGCTGCTATAGTCCTAGCATCAGTCCCTTTTTTCTTCCATACTCCTTCACTACAGATATAACCCATTCGAAGTAGATATTTGGAAGAATAAGTATCTGTGTGGTGAAGAGGCTTTCCATCTTCCCCTTCAAGATTGACCCTGAAAGCTTGAAATAATAATGTTAACACCATTCCATAAGGTAAGTATACCTTCACTTTCTTCACAGCCTCTTTCATCATCATAATCATAATATAAGGTAAATTCAATACTTTCCCCTCAATGATATGTTCCTGAAGCATAAGTCCTTCTCGCTGACCCAATCAAACCTTTTTATTTTTGAAGAAAGATCAGACTGACAAAATTATGGAGCAGTCTTATCTCTAGGGATAATGTGTTTACCATTACAGTTCCAATTCCACTGACATCTTCCCTGCCTGGCACAGTTCTTAGGGTCTTTTCTCTGTCTTTTAGCACTAGATGTTTGGACCCTTCAGTTGGCATAACAAACTACTCAATCTTTCTTCAGAAATGATTATTCTATTGCCTTTCACTGTGGATTCAATGTGTTGTGCCTCAAGTCTCAGATTCTCATAAAGTGTTCTAACTAGGGCAAGATAAGTAGACACATTCAATGAGCAAAAGTAACTCCAACCAAGTTCTTCAATAGAATCACCAATTTTCAGCCCTAAATCTTTGAGAAAAGAGAAAATAATCCTTTGACCACTTGTAACCAAATGATTAGACATAGAAATTACTTGCCTCGAAGAAGGAGCAGCCGCCAATTCCCTTTCTTCTCAGATTTCTTGCTGTTCTTCTCTCTCCACTACTCGAGTCGGCTCCTCTTGCTGACGCTTAGTCCTTCTTTCAATCTTAGTAGATGGAGCAGTCCTTTTTGATCTCTTCCTAACAACCATTTTCGGTGCCATTGCAAGAATTGGGTGAAATTAGAAGATTGGAGCTCAAGGGAGACGATTTTTGAGATTTTGGAAGAGGTTTTGAGTGGAGTTCTAAGGTTTAGAGCAAGAACAAAAGATAGAAAAATTCGGAAAAGGCACTATGGCTCTATTAAAAAACTGTTTGCCTGATATCCTAGTCGGCTCGACTAACCCTAAAATTGTTCGAGTCGGCTCGACTAGAACAAAAATAGAAACAATAGAAATTTGAGTTGGCTCGACCTGAGCACAATTGTCCAAGTCGACTCGAGCAGAAACTTTTCACAAAAGTTAAAAATTGATCCGACAAATTTAGGAAAATTGCATGGAAAGGTGCTCAAAGATATTGAATTGATGTTGGAGGTTCTTTAAATATTTTTTCCTTAATTTTGAAGGAATTAGGTTTGGAAAATCTAAAAGGGATCACAAAGACCTAATTCTCCTCTAATCATCTCAAATCTATCCTGATTGAGCGGCTTAATGAAAATGTCAGCAAGTTGGCTCTCAGTAGGGATGAATTCTAGTTCAATGCTGAATTAGATTTTTTGTTAAATTTATAGCACTTGTGTTATCACATTTGATAGGAATTTTAGATTGTATAACACCAAAGTCTTCTAGTTATTGTTTAATCCATAATACTTGTGCACAACAATTTCCTGCAGTAACATACTCTGCCTTAGCAGTAGATAGTGCGAACGAGTTTTGTTTTTTATAGTGCCATGAGATTAAATTCAACCCTAGAAATTGGCATGTGCCGCTAGTGCTTTTTCTATCAATTTTACAACCAGCGTAATCAGCATCTGAAAATCCAATTAAATTCAATGAAGAATGTTTTGAAAATCATAGACCTAGATTGCTTGTCCCTTTCAGATATCTTATGATTTTGTTAACAACAAGTATATGTGATTCTTTAGGATTAGATTGGAATCTAGCATATACACATACGCTAAACAAGATATCATGTCTATTTGCAGTTAAGTATAACAAGGATCTGATCATACCTCTATAGAGCTTTTGATCAATGTTGGATCCATCTTCATCTTTATTCAATCTGTAGGTTGGGCTCATGGATGTGTTCATTTGTTTGCTTGACTCCATACCAAACTTTTTAATTATTTCTTTGGTGTACTTGGCTTGGTTAATGAAGATTCCTTCCTTTATTTGTTTCACTTGAAGTCCAAGGAAGTAGTTAAGTTCATCTATTAGGTTCATTTTAAATTCTCCCTGCATTAACTTAGCAAATTCTCTATAAAGAGTTTCATTAGTTGTACCAAATATAATGTCATCAACATAAATCTGTACAACTAATAAACCATTATCTTTCTGCCTGATGAAAATAGTTTTGTCAACATTTTCTCTTGAAAATTTATTTTCAATCGCGAAGGTGTTAAGTCTATCATATTAGGCTCTAAGTGCTTGTTTTAAACCATAAAATGCTTTATTGAGTTTAAAAATATGATTTGGATAAGCATGATTTTCAAAACCTGATGCCTGTTCTACAAAAACTTGTTCAGATATAAAACCATTCAAGAATGTACTTTTCACATCCATTTAAAAAAGTTTGAAATTCATGTAGCAAGCAAATGCAAGAAGTAATCTGATAGCTTCTAGTCTTGCTACGAGTGCATATGTTTCATCAAAATTTATACCTTCTTCTTGGTTATATCCCTTAGCCACCAATCTAGCTTTATTTCTAATTACCTTTTCTTGTTCATCTAACTTGTTTCTATAGACCCATTTGATTTTTATGATGGGATGGTCTGATGGTCTTTCAACTAAAGTCCATACTTTATTTCTTTCAAACTGATTTAGTTCTTCATGCATGGCCATCATTCAGTTTGGATCAGATTCAGCTTCTTCTAAGGTATGAGGTTCTATTTATGATACAAAGGCTAGGTAATCATGTGTATCTCTATGTAATGACCTAGTCCTAAAACCTTATGAAGGATCACCAATAATTAATTCTCTTGGATGAGAAGTTACATACCTCCATTTCCTTGGTAGATCAGCATGATCCTTACTGTTTCTTCTCCTTTTGAATTGGTCTTTCTTGTATGCTCATGTCTTCCATTTTTTTTTGAAGTATACCTGCATTATTGTCTATGCACTCTTCTTTCTTAGAAGGTGAGGAGTTGTTTCATCAAAAATAACTTGCATAGATTCTTCTATAATAAGAGTTCTTTTATTAAATACTCTATATACTTTGCTATGTAATGAATAACTAAGAAAAATTACTTCATTAGATTTATCATCAAATTTTTCTAGATTATCTTTATCATTGTTAAGCACAAAGCATTTGCAACCAAATACATGAAAGTAATTAATGTTGGATTTCTTTTCATTCCAAAGCTCATAGGGGGTTTTCTTCAAAATAGGACAAATCAAAATACGGTTCAAAATATAACAAGCAGTGTTCACCACTTCTATCCAATAGTATCTTGGAAGATTGCCTTCACATAACATTGTTCAATCCATCTCTTCCAAAAGTCTTATTTTTTGTCTCTACAATACCATTTTGTTATGGTGTCCTAGGAGCGGAGAAGTTATGATCAATACCATTTTCTATGCAATAATCATCAAAAAATTGATTTTCAAATTTTATGCCGTGATCACTCCTAATTGAAACTATTGAAAGATTTTTCTGATTAAAAACTTTTTTGTGAAATTTTTGAAAGACTTTAAAAGTTTCATCTTTATGAGCGATAAACAAAATCCAAGTAAATCTATAAAAACATCTACTATCACAAGAGCATATTTCATACCACCTAGGCTTATGGTCCTAGTTGTGGTCCAAATAAATCCATATGAAGTAGCTCAAGGGGTCTAGTAGTTGAAATCATATTTTTGGATTTAAAACTCTTCCTAGTTTGTTTATCCATTTGGCATGCATCACAAACATGATTAAGATCTACTTTAAATTTAGACATGCCTCTACCTAAATTCTTGGAAATTAACTTGGCAATAGTATGCATGCTAGCATGACCTAATCGTTTATGCCAAAGTAAGCAAGACTCCTTGGTCTTAGCATTCATTGTAACTATATTGGAACTACTTGACATGGTAAGATCATTAAGGTCTATCACATAAATATTTCCAAGTCTATGTCTAATGAACTTACTACTAGAATCAAGAGAGTTTGTTACAATACACATAGATGATTCAAAGATAACCTTGAAGCCTTTATCATATAATTAACTAATGCTTAACAAATTATGCTTCAATTTATCTACTAGCAATATTTTTCAATAAAAGTACAGGGGATTATTTTGATCTTACCAATTCTAATTATTTTTTCCTTGCCATTGTCTCCAAAAGTAATCATACCTCTTTCTTTCATCTCTAAGATGATAAATTGATCCTTGTCACCCGTCATATGCCTTAAACAGCCACTGTCGAGATACCATCTTTTCTTCAATTTTTGGGTTGCAAGATATTCTTGCAAGACAATCAAGAAGTTCTTTTAGGTACCTAAGCTAACTTGGATCCTTGCAGGTTAGAGGAGGTGGTTTCTTTAGGAACCCAAATTCTTTTAATTCTATTCTTGGAATATGCATTTTTCTTTAATGAATTACATTAAAAGAATTTATGTCCAACTCCATGACATGTATAACATATAATTCTAGAATTATGAAAAGATGTACGAATTGAAGTTCTAGATGTTGATGCAGATGCAGATATAACAAATTTTCTATTTGTAACCTTAGGTATATATATTGAAGATCTAGCAATGAATGCAGAAGGATTAGATACAAAAGCTTCTTGAGATATTGATTTTGAAACATAAACTTTTGAAGGTATGAATTTAGTAGTTGAAATTTCATTTGAAATTGAAGAATTAAAACCATTCCAACTTTATTTCCATAAATTCTTTGATCTTTTAAAATCAACTTAAGCTTATTTGAAGGTAAGGTTAATTTTTCAACTAATGGCTTGAGTTTTTCAACCTCCTTTTTCAAGTCATTATTTTCAATAGTTAAGGCTTTGTTCATATCAAGACATGCATTGTTTTCATTTTCCAAAGCTTTGATTTTTCAGAAAAGACATGTAAATTCTTTTATAATAGATTATTCTTTTCTGAAATCTTTTCTTTCTCCTTTTATAAAAAATCATTGATATTATTTACAGTTCTTATCTTTACTCCAGCCTTTTTGAATTTAGATAGTAGATCATGAAAAGCATAATTCATTTCATCAAAAGTAAATTCTAATTGAAGTTCTGGGGATGTTACCTTGTCTTCGAGACCCATTAGACATAAGTTAGCAGTTTTTGTAATCTTTTCTTCTTCAGATGAAGTCGACTCCTCGCTGTCGCTCCATGTAGCAACCATAGCTTTCTTTTTCTTCTTCTTGAAAGATTTCTTTAACAAAGGATAGTCAGGATGAATATGCCCTGGTTTCTTACATTCAAAGCATGTGGGCACTTGTTCTTTTTCTTTTTCTCTATCCTTGTCTTTGTCCTTGGAGTGCTCACATTGTTTATAAAATTTTCTATAGTATTTTCCTTTCTTCTTTCTCATAAACCTTCTAAATCTTCTCACGACCATAGCAATATATTCATCTTCTAGATCGTCTTCGGAGGAGGTGCAGTCATCTTTCGATTTCTCATCTTTCTTTGAATTCAATGCAGCTTTGAAGGCTATTGTCTTCTTCTTCTTCTAATCATCATCAGTTCTATGCTGCATGGCAAGTTCATGTGTGATGAGTGAACCCATTAATTCATCCAGAGGTAAGGTGTTTAGATCTTTTGCTTCCTAGATGGCAGTCACTTTGGGATCTCATTTATCCAGAAGTGATCTAAGGATCTTCTATACTAAGTCAGCATTTGAATAAATCCTGCCAAGATTTTTCAAACCATTAATAATATTTGTAAAGTGAGTAAACATGGCAGAGATAGTTTCAGTTAGTTCCATTTTGAAAAGTTCATAACTATGTACAAGAAGATTAATTTTTGAAGTCTTAACTTGGAAAGTTCCTTCATAGGTCACTTCAAGTTTGTCCCAAATTTTCTTTGCAGAAGAGCAAGTAAAAATTCGATTGAATTCGTTAGCATCCAAAGTACAGTATAATAAATTCATTGCTTTGGCATTTAATTCTCCCATCTTCATGTCATGTTCATCCCAGTCCTCTTCGGGCTTTGGGACATCCATGCCATTAATTTTGATCATGGGAATATGTGGCCCTTTTAGAATGACCTTCCATAATTAAAAATCGATAGCTTGAATATAGATTTTCATTCTAGCTTTCCAATATGAATAATTTGTACTAATGAAGAGTGGAGGTCTATTGGTAGATTGGCCTTTGACCAAAGATGTACTCATGAGATGAGCCATCAATCTTTACTCTAAATGTATTCAGAGATGCTACTCTGATATCAGTTATTGCCCAGGTGGCTTTTCCAAGAGGGGGGTAAATTGGGAATTTAAAAAGTTTAAGCAATTCTATGCTCTTTGAAAATCCCTTGAAGTATTGAGTGCTGTGATTAAGATAATTAAAAGCAGAAGCAAGATATAAAAAGAATGCACAACACAAACACAGAAAATTTTATAGTAGTTTGGAGCAACCCAGCTCCTACATCCACTATCCAAGATTACCACTTGGGATTTTCACTATATCTTCCACTGGAATATAGTCGGATTGTTTTAATAGGCTCACAATCCAAACCTCTACACTTTGGTTTTTAAACCGGGCTTACCAAAATAACCAAATACTTGGTTTTAACATGATCACCAAGAATCCAACACTTGGTTTTAACACAGGCTAACCAAGAACCTATTTGATTTTTAAACCGGGCTTACCAATAACCCAACAATTCAAAAGAGAATTGTAAAAAGAAATTAACAGAATGACAAATAAATTTTGTCGGATGGTTGCCGATGCAGCTCAAGAGAAGCCCAATTGATTGCACTTCAATGCATTAGATTGGCTTCTTCAACTTCTTCAATATATGCTTCAAGCTTTTGTTAGAAGTTGGTGAAGGCTTGAAGACTGTCTTGAATGTTCTTGCAGTGCTCTCTTACTCACAAAGTAGCTTGGATATTCAATTTAGCATTTACTCATCATCTCTTATTTAAAATAGTTCAAATCCCTCAAATATATAGTCTTGTACTCTTTTCAAATGATTTTAGTCGTTGTAGACCATTGGGATGTGATATTTGATCGTTAGAGCACTTTTTGGATTTAAATTTCAAGTTCTGGAACTAGCCGTTATAAGTCTAAAATCGACCTTCGAGTCGGCTCGGATTACTCGAGTCAGCTCGGATCCTTAGAGTAGTTCTGGTTGAGTCGACTCGCTTCATTCTAGTCGGCTCGGTTGCACAGTGTTATGATTCCTAACTCTGTAAGAATAGGCTCGCCTTGATTCTAGTTGACTCGGATCCTCAAGCTTTCAAAAATATAGTCTAGAAGAGTCGACTCTTTCTCTTTAGAGTTGGCTCGGTTGGCTATAGTTCTCAAAGCTCTTTTTCTGGACTCTGGAGGAGTCGGCTCAAACTTCTGAAGGGTCGGTTCGGATGTCTGACAGTACAATGTCGTCGGCTCGAATTCCCTTTGGGTCAGCTCGGTTGTCTAATTTAGAAAATTATGAACTAGACGAGTCGGCTCGGATATCTGCATGCAAGAGATCTTCATGCATGCCATGTGCCAGAGTCGGCTCTCTTTTCTTTGAGTTGGCTCGGATGAATTCTTCAATGAATTATCAGTTTTCTCCAGAAATCATCCAGCAAGCCTTCAAAGTCTCAAGGTGCCTTCAAATTCTTCTAACCATATTTCTAAGAAATTTTACACTTGAAACACATCTAAAAATAATCCATTTTCATGATTTTTACTTAACTTTTTCTTTGGATTATTCTTTACATGAATTATTTACAATATAACTCATTTCTAAACTAGGAATGTAGGAGTTGAAATTAAACAATGAAATCATCATATAAAAACTTGTAAAATACTTGAATAATTGTTAGTAAAATAAATGCATACTCCAATGTTTGGTTATCATCAAAATCACTTATGGGATCAACAAAGACTTTTTAGGAAATTTTTTTTATTGAGACTCGGTTTCAATTTTTTTTTTTTGGAATTTGTTTACCGATTTTATGAGATTGGTTTTGAGGAATTTGATGAGGGGGCCAAATACCTATTATATAAGAATTTACTTTAAAGAAACCTGATATATAAATGGTTTTTGAAAAATTAGGTGGGCCAAGGCCCCCCCCCCCCTGCGATTGTCCGCCTCTGGCTGTGTTGAACGTGGGTGCCATGTTTGTGGCGTGCCATATCAATATTCATTTAAAATAACTATGAATTTTGAAAACTTTTTAATATGTGCATACATATCTACATTCATTGAGATGTATAAATATAACTATGAATACATCAATATGTAAAAAAAAAAAAAAAAGTCAATATGAATTGGTGCGGGCACCAGGCTCAGGAAGAGGCTTCAGCTAATGCCAAGTTCTTTATGGATAGAAGACTAGAAATTTAAGTCCTGTAATAAGTCTATGAGTCCTGTTTTTATTTTATTTGAATAATTGAGTCCTGTTTTATTTTAATTTGGGTCCAATTAGAGTTAAATTGGCTTTGTATTGAGTCGGGTTCAAGATCTACTTGCATTGGGCTTCAATTAAGCAAGAATGAGTGCAACCAACTTCACCAACTACTTGGAGCACCACATCATCAAAGCACCATGCCACCTTGGAAGACAAGTCATGCCAACTTGGAGGATAAATCATGCCACATCACCAAGACACATCAACCATGAATTTTCAAATTTGAATGAAGCTCCACTCTTTATGGGTGCCCACCTTGTAATTAGGAGATTTAAATTTGAATGGGCCACTCCTATCTTCATGGGACACCCCTTGATTTTCTCCATGAAAAGTGTTGCATTTTGAATTTGAAAAGGAGCTTAAGGTTTATAAAAGCTCCTAGAATTCTCTTGTAATGGGAATGATGAATGAAATGAAATTTTTTTTCTAAGAAAGCTTTCTTCCTTTGCTAGCCAAAGACCCTTGAGAGAAGGTAGGTGTGAGACCTAGGATACTTAACCAAACAAGCTACTAGTCCCTTTTCCAATCCCATTCGGCCACCCTTGAAGAATCCTCTTCAAGCCTCTCCAATTTCAACCTTCCCATCTTCCAAAAGAGATCATCTATAATGGAGTTCTCCACGCCAACAATTGAAGATGATTCAAGCCAAGGACGCCAAAGGAGATCTACTTAAAGCCAAATCTAAGCCATTTCTTCCATTCCTAATTTTCTCTTCCATTTCTCCATTCTTCCACCTAAATCTTTTAATTTTACTATGTATCTATGCAGGATCCCGGGTCTCCTAGTTTTCAAGGTGAAGGTCTACTGTGCCAAGGAATCATAAACAAGGTGCCTTTAGATCTATAGTAACTCCTTGCTATTCTTAGTACTTCATCTTGAGTGTCCCTTTTCTGAATTTCAGATTATTAATAGCCGGATAGCCATCTTTATAATCTTCTTTCAGATCTGAAATAAGAAAGTAGGCTAGTCCTAACCTGTATGGTTTCCTAACCACGAAGATCCCTTCTTAATTACTTTGAGAGATTCTTTTCTAGTCTAGTTCTTTTCCTTATGTTCCTTTCATATAATTCTATTTCTTTTACGTAGAATAGCTACATGTTTATCTATTTCATTTTCATTTAGTCCATCTAATTCTTCAAATGCATCATTCGATACATGTCCCCCATCATTTTGGTATCAGAGCATGGTAGGTTAGGGTTACTTTTGAATTTGTGCATTTAGGTAGGTTGCTGAAATTTTCTGCATGCATAGCATTCATACATGCTACTTAGTTATTATTTTTAAAATCCAATCTAGATCTAAAATTCACACCTCCTGAGCAGGTGTACACCAGTACACTGTCACGACCCATGGGAATAATGAGCCCCTGGCCGAACGTGAATTTTTAGGTTGAAGTTTGGTATGTAAATGCCTTTGTTTGTTTAAATTCTGCTTGCTATATTTCTGAATGAGCTGACTGAGATTTGCATAAAAGTCTGAATGAAAGTAGTTAATTTTTTATTGAAATAGTTTTTTTTCTACTCCATATTAAGTTAGTTATCATCATGTAAAATTTCATCTTCAGAAAAAAATTACAGAAAAAATGAAAATTCTCGCATCCCATCACTATCACTGAAATTCCTTTATGTTCAGTCCTGTTTTTTTTATCTAGTTTTCAGTATCTGCTCAGCATAGTATAAAATTTATTTTTAAATTTCCTTTCGTATGGAATATCATCTAGAAGTTAGCAATCTTCTGTGAGTTTTTTAAATTTTTTTATATCTGTTACATTGCACTTTTCCATTACTTGAGAACTGCAACACACTAATTCTGCACCTGAAATTTGGATCCATATGTTTGTTGCATTCATTTAATGGTAAACAAAATTAAGGGCATCAAATTGACATAGGGTCAGGATTTCATTACCTATCCCTAGCCCAAAAATCATCAACTTGCATAACGAGCCCAACCCTAATTAAAACGGATTAGACATTTAATTGCTCTAGCGAGCTAGGGACACCCACAAGGTCGGGTCGAGTCAAGTGTCAAGCCAACTTTGACACCCTGTTTGTGTGTGCTTGTATCTGGTATCTAGGCAAGTGGTTCAGGGACTAGAGCCCGAAGTAAAGTGGGTTGGTTCGCTTACCTGGCCAATTTCAAATTGGTGTCTAAGGCAAGCAAAGAGGAACCTCCACTAACCTTATACTTACCTGGCCAGGTGCCAAGTTACTACAACCCGGATTGTCAATTTGACCTTATATTTGATTTGTACTCTAGGTCTAGCAAAACCCCTAGTCCGAGTTGAGTCCGTGTGCATGGCAACTAGATCAGGAGCACCTTATCAGCAAACCGAAGCCCAATCTAGTGTAACCATGGAACAAAACTTTGAGAGTCTAATGAAATCCTTGAATGACCAAATGACCAGGCTGAACCAAAACTTAACTGATCAATTAGCCCAGACCAATCAAAACTTGACTGATCAGATAACCCACATCACTGCTAGACTTGATCGATTAGAAGCTCATACCCCTGGAGGAAATCATGAAGTCCAAAATGAGTTAGAGCCTGAATCCGAGTTTGAGACACCCATCAACCCTAGAAGAACTCTTCATCAAGACCATTTCTTCGAGCCAAATCCTAGGAGGCCCAATCCTAATCGAGTCCATGACCCAAATCCTAGGATAGCACACCATGATCCAGTCTATGAGCCAAACCCTAGGAGACACAATCAGGATCAAACAGACCGTGATGAGCGAACCCTTAGGAGTATTAGATTGGAAGCACCAACATTCGATGGAAATCTGGATCCTAAGGTTTACATAGATTGGGAGGGAGAGATGGATCAGTACTTTGATTGGTATGACATGCAGAGGAGAGAAAATGCAAGTTCGCGAAGCTTAGGTTAATTCGTCAGGCTAGGCTGTACTGGGGAAATGTCGAGAGGTTCATCAGGCAAAGAGGTGATGTTCCTATAGTAACCTGGAGGGCAATGAAACTTAGGCTTAGAGAGAAGTACCTTCCTATGTCCTACCACCAGAGACTTCTAGACCAGTGGCAGAGATTGATCCAGGGAACCAAGAGTGTAGCCGAATACATTGCCAAATTTGATGAATTTGTAATGAGATGCAATGTAGATGAGTCTGAGTCAGTTACTTTGTCGAAATTTAGGGCAGGATTGAGAGAAGAGATCCAGAAGGAGTTATTTCTGAGAGAAGTCCATAACTTAGAGCTAGCTTACCAGGTAGCACGAGATGCCGAGAGATTTCATAGGGGACCATTTTATCGCAAACCCGAACACCCTAGAACTAGTGCACCTAGTCAGCAGCTAGGAACAAATCAGATGCGACCCAGTCGACCCAACCCTAGCACCCCTCTGACCTGTAGAGATGATAGGGGTAAAGCACCAGAAGTTCAGAGGACTCCAAATTCTAATGTGGCTTGCTATAGATGTCATAAGTTAGGCCATTACGCTAGCAATTGTCCAACTAAGGCCTTACACATAGGAGAATTAGAAGAAAGTGAGTCTGAACCCAAAGAACCCCTAGGTGATAATGTTGAGGAAGTATATCAGGCTGAGGACAATTTGGTTGAAGAGTATGAAGGAGACGAGGAACAAATAGAGCCTGATATATTGGGAGTAGTTAGATGCATCCTTACCCAAAATGCGACACAGGAAGATTGGCGTAGGACTAACATCCTACAAACATTCATCAAGTTAGGGGATAAGGTATGTAAAATAATCATAGATAATGGGAGTTGTGTAAATGCCATATCCACTAGTGCTGTCAAAACTTTAGGCTTGTCCACAGTTCCCATCCGACTCCATATAAGGTTTCTTAGATAGACTCCACTTCGATTCCTATCAAACATAGGTGCCTAGTCCAAATCTAGTTACAGTCCTATCAGGAGAAAGTGTGGTGTGATGTCTTACCAATGGGAGTGAGCAGTATCATCCTAGGTCGACCCTGGTTATTTGACCATGACGCGACCCTATACGGCCGATCAAATTCTTGCTCATTCATGCACCTAGGAAAGAAGTTTGTGATTAACCCAACACCACCTAAGGACACTGTTAAGAGAGGATCAAGCCACCTAAAGGAAAAGAAAATGGGAGTCAATTTGATCACTGAAAAGAAAATTGAGAAAGAACTCACTGAGGGTACACATGTTTGGATTTTAACCACTAAGGAAATTCAGGAGCCTTCCCAAAAAGAACGCCCTCAGGAAGTGGCTAAAGTGTTAGAAGACTTTAAGGATGTATTTCTAGATGACCTACCTGACCAGCTTCCACCACTTAGGGACATCCAGCACGTCATTGACTTGGTCCCAGGAGCCACCCTACCCAATCTTCCACACTATAGGATGAACCCTACCGAACATTTAGAGTTACAAAGACAAGTAGGGGATCTCCTTAGGAAAGGATTTATTAGAGAGAGTTTGAGTCCCTGTGCGGTACCAGCATTACTGACCCCTAAGAAAGATGGCACTTGGAGGATGTGCGTTGATAGTCGTGCCATTAATAAGATCATAATGAAATATAGGTTTTCCATATCCCGTTTGGATGACATGTTAGATATGATGGCCGGAGCAACAATATTTTCAAAGATTGACCTTAAGAGTGGCTATCATCAGGTTAGGATTAGACCAGGGGATGAGTGGAAGACTGCATTCAAGACCAAGGAGGGTCTTTTTGAGTGGGTAGTAATGCCTTTCGGACTGTCCAATACTCCTAGTACCTTTATGCGGATTATGAATCAAGTCCTACGGTTATTTATAGGAAAGTTTGTCGTAGTTTACTTCGACGACATTCTTATATATAGCAGGACCCAAAAGGACCATTTGGACCACTTGAATCAAGTCTGTTTAGCTCTTAGGAAAAATAGTCTCTTTGCAAACCTTAAGAAATGTGACTTTTTTACCCATAGAGTCATTTTCCTAGGTTTTGTTGTCACAACTGACGGAGTTTCTGCTGACCCTGAAAAGATCAAATCAATTGTTGAGTGGCCAGTGCCAAAAAGTATTCATGAAGTACGAAGTTTTCATAGCCTAGCTACTTTTTATAGAAGATTCATTCGAGGGTTTAGTACCATAGTTGCGCCAATCACAGATTGCATTAGGAAAGGCCAATTTGAATGGACAAAAGCTGCTGATAGGGCCTTCCTAGATGTTAAGAAGAAAATGACACAAGCACCTATCTTAAGATTGCCTGATTTTTCCAAGGTTTTTGAGGTTGCTTGTGATGCATCTGGAGTTGGAATAGGTGGAGTTTTAAGCCAAGAGAGCCATCCCATAGCTTTCTTTAGTAAAAAATTAAATGAAGCCAAGCTTAAGTATTCCACCTATGATAAAGAGCTCTATGCAGTAGTGCAAGCTTTAAGGTATTAGAGGCACTATCTACTACCCATGAATTTGTCCTGTTTTCTGATCACGAGGCCCTTAGATTCCTTAGTTCCCAGAAAAAGCTGAATCCTAGGCATGCCAAGTGGGTCGAATACATCCAGGCCTACACGTTTGTCCTAAAACATCATGCTGGAACTGAGAATAAGGTGGCCGATGCATTAAGTCGTAGAGCCCTGCTTCTGAACTCGATTAGCACTGAAATCGTTGGATTTGAAAGACTTACGGATGAGTATGATAATTGTCCAGACTTTAGTGAAGTTTACCAAGCTCTGAAATTAGGACCATCTAGTGACCACAGTGAGTACACCCTTTTAGATGATTATCTATTTAAGGAAAACAAGCTTTGTGTTCCGAAGACTTCCTTGAGAGATTTTCTAATTTGGGAAACCCATGCTGGAGGTTTGGCTAGCCATTTTGAAAGAAACAAGACCATATTGATAATTTAGGAGAAATTTTACTGGCCAGGCCTTAAGAGACAAGTAGCCAATATTGTTGCCCAATGTAGGACATGTGCGGTTGCCAAACATCAGAGACAAAACACCAGGTTATACACTCCTTTACCTGTGCCAGATTGTCCATGGCAGGATCTTAGCATGGACTTCGTTTTAGGACTGCCCAAGACCCTTAGAAAACACGATTCAATCTTTGTAGTGGTCGACATATTTTCGAAAATGGCCCATTTTATACCCTGTTCCCAAACTTTTGATGCCTCCAGGGTAGCCAAGCTTTTTCTCGATCAAGTAGTCAAGTTACATGGGTTACCTAAAACCATTGTTTCAGATAGGGATGTCCGTTTCACAAGCTATTTTTGGAAAACTCTTTGGCACCTACTAGGAACAAAACTAAAATTCTCAACTGCTTACCACCCTCAGACGGATGGACAAACTGAAGTTGTAAATAGAAGTCTAGGGAACTTATTAAGGTACCTTGTTGGAGAGAATCTGGGAAATTGGGATTTACTTTTACCTCGTGCTGAGTTCGCATACAACAGCTCGGTCAATAGGTCTACTGGTAAAAGTCTCTTTGAGATTGACCATGGTTACAGACCTAGGAGACCTATCGACCTTATCCCATTACCCACACACGCACGTGTATCTGAGTCTGCCGAGTCATATGCACAGCATCTTAAAGAATTACATAAGGAAATTAGTAAGAAAATTCAAATGAGTAATGAAGTTTATAAGCATGTGGCTGATTCACATAAACGGATAAAGGAATTTAATGAAGGGGACTCTGTCATGATAAAACTTAGACCTGAAAGGTTTCCACCGAGAACTATGAAGAAATTGCATGCCCGGGGAGCTGGACCTTTCAAAATAATTAAGAAAATAGGATCTAATGCATATGTATTAGAGTTACCACCTGATTATGGCATTAGCTCCACTTTTAATGTTTTTGATCTGAAAGAATTTAAAGAACCGGCATTAATTCCGAGAGAGCCTTTTGAACTTCACCCTGCCTTTGAGAGTGAAACCCTACCTGAGTGTCCACCAGCAATTTCACTAGACCGGAGAGACAAGATTGAATGTATCTTAGATGACCAAGTGATTACTACTAGAAATAAGGGTTATCAGCGTTATCTGGTTCGTTGGCACGGTTGACCGGAATCTGAAGACTCCTGGATTACCCGAGATGATCTACAACAAATTGACCCAGATATATTAGAAAAATACCACAGTCAAACCGATCCTTACTCGACAGGGTCGAGTTCCTCCCACCCGGGAAGAATTGGTGCGGGCATCAGGCTCAGGAAGAGGCTTCAGCTAATGCCAAGTTCTTTATGGATAGAAGACTAGAAATTTAAGTCCTGTAATAAGTCTATGAGTCCTGTTTTTATTTTATTTGAATAATTGAGTCCTGTTTTATTTTAATTTGGGTCCAATTAGAGTTAAATTGGCTTTGTATTGAGTCGGGTTCAAGATCTACTTGCATTGGGCTTCAATTAAGCAAGAATGAGTGCAACCAACTTCACCAACTACTTGGAGCACCACATTATCAAGCACCATGCCACCTTGGAAGACAAGTCATACCAACTTGGAGGATAAATCATGCCACATCACCAAGACACATCAACCATGAATTTTCAAATTTGAATGAAGCTCCACTCTTTATGGGTGCCCACCTTGTAATTAGGAGATTTAAATTTGAATGGGCCACTCCTATCTTCATGGGACACCCCTTGATTTTCTCCATGAAAAGTGTTGCATTTTGAATTTGAAAAGGAGCTTAAGGTTTATAAAAGCTCCTAGAATTCTCTTGTAATGGGAATGATGAATGAAATGAAATTTTTTTTCTAAGAAAGCTTTCTTCCTTTGCTAGCCAAAGACCCTTGAGAAAAGGTAGGTGTGAGACCTATGATACTTAACCAAACAAGCTACTAGTCCCTTTTCCAATCCCATTCGGCCATCCTTGAAGAATCCTCTTCAAGCCTCTCCAATTTCAACCTTCCCATCTTCCAAAAGAGATCATCTATAATGGAGTTCTCCACGCCAACAATTGAAGATGATTCATACAAAGGACGCCAAAGGAGATCTACTTAAAGCCAAATCTAAACCATTTCTTCCATTCCTAATTTCCTCTTCCATTTCTCCATTCTTCCACCTAAATCTTTTAATTTTACTATGTATCTATGCAGGATCCCCGGGTCTCCTAGTTTTCAAGGTGAAGGTCTACTGTGCCAAGGAATCATAAACAAGGTGCCTTTAGATCTATAGTAACTCCTTGCTATTCTTAGTACTTTGTCCCTTTTCTGAATTTCAGATTATTAATAGCCGGATAGCCATCTTTATAATCTTCTTTCAGATCTGAAATAGGAAAGTAGGCTAGTCCTAACCTGTGTGGTTTCCTAACCACGAAGATCTCTTCTTAATTACTTGAGAGATTCTTTTCTAGTCTAGTTCTTTTCCTTATGTTCATTTCATATAATTCTATTTCTTTTACGTAGAATAGCTACATGTTTATCTATTTCATTTTCATTTAGTCCATCTAATTCTTCAAATACATCATTCGATACATGTCCCCCATCATGAATTCTATTATGGAATCACATGTCAAGAGTTTCATGGTTAATCAAATTGTGGCCAACCGTAACAAATAACCCTACAATTTTTTTTTTTTTTTTTTTTGGAAAGAAATTACCCTGGATGGGTGATATTTTGGCAAGCCATGTCCAACAATTACGCGCTACTGTAGGACCCAAGAAGAACGGATATATGGTAACTTAAGCGTCGTCATGATCGGATCGCGTCATTTTTGGAAGGCTATCGTGGCTGTTCAGCATCATCGGTGATGGACGGCAGAGCGTGCGCCGCCTGGACCTCGAAGGCTTAAGACTTCCGTGGGTCTCCTCCCGACCATCCTCAACCCAAGCCAAGCGCGGACGGCCTTCTCAACCTCTCCAATAAATAATCCCTCCTGGTTTCCCACATACCGCCTTCGCCGCTCCTCTTCATTCCCATCTCTATATATAGATAGAGTCTTGTGAGGCTTCTCATCTACGAAATCGATCGATCCATGGCGGCGAAGCACTTCAAGTACCTAATTCTCGGCGGCGGTGTTGCAGCGGTGGGTTTGGATCTCCTATCCCTCGACTTCTTTTCCCCCTATCTCTTGATCCGATGCTTCCTATAGTTTTTCATTATTTTCGTCTTGTTTTTGGGAGATTATTAGCTATACGATTGGCGTTACAGTCTCTCACATGTGTATCGATTTTTGATTATTAGTGATGGGTGGATTTGAAAGTTTCTTGATGATTGACTCTCTACTCTTATCTTAGGGGCTCTCACTTTTACTAGTTTAGGATGCCTTTTCGAATTTGAGACTGTTGATAGATTAGGATTTTTCTTCAATTTGTCTGAGATCCGGGTGATTAATTACTCAACTCCACCAGGGTAGATGGGATAACAATTTGTTGCGATGGATTGTTTGCTATCTTCTTTTCTTATATGACAAAAATCATGTTTTCTGGGTTTTGTATGTCCAGGGTTATGCGGCTAGGGAGTTTGCAAAGCAAGGAGTCAAGCCAGGAGAGCTGGCAATCATATCAAGGGAGGCGGTATGGTTTTATTTTTGTGTATCTATATATATATATATATATATATTATTAGACGTCTATGTTGTTTCTAGATTATGGCAAGTGATGGTCTTTTCATTGTGTCGCGTTTATTGTATAAATCCGAATCTGGAAGTTCCTTGTCTGATTATGTTGCATTTTTAGGGTTATAGCCATGTTTACTTGGATCTATAGAAGGTGGAGTGAATAGCTCTTTTGTTGTTTTCATGGTTTCTTGTGTCATATGTTACGGGCTATGAAAAGTTTGTGCTTGTGTTGGTACAATAGGAAAATTTCATGTTGTATTTTCCAGTTATCTTCATCATATTTTCTGTTGCCATTTTTGTTTGCTTTTCCCTTCCCCTCTTCGATGGCCTGTTGAAATGAATGGTGGCTACTAAACCATAAAATCAGTTGTGCTCTAGATGCCTCTCTCTCGCAAATACACAATACTGACGGAATTTAGAATTTTGTGCTTGACAATTCTTGTTAATGGTTGTAAAATGTTCCACATTCTTGTTGGTGGTGTCCAGTTCCTTAAATCTCAGATGCTGATAGAAAGCTCTAAGATTGATAAAAATAACTTTGCATTGAAAGTTCTTGCTTTGCACATCTAAATGTATTGTTAGGTTAGTAGTGGAGTGTATGGCATACAACCTACACTAGAAGGTACTATATCCTACCTGGTACTATATCCTACCCAAAAGCTGAGGTGGTTCCTGTTGTCTTATATATATCAGGATTTGGGAAAGTAATTATAGTTGATTGCTTGAATCCTTTTGACTTTCTATTTTTATGTGAGTTTGACCTTGTAGAATACCTTAAGCCATGGTTAGAGCCTTTGTTAGCTTTTATTTGTAATCAAAGTGCAAAGTTTTGACTCGGGGCATGTGGAGTAGCTGTCCATGCCAGGATTGAGAGGTCCGCCTGACAGTGGGGGGGAAGGGGCTGTGGTGTCGACGGTGGAGCGGGTGCTGCACTCTTTGGGGGCTCTAGCTTCTGTTGAGGGCGATGGAGTGGGTAGCGGGCCAGGCCATGTTGGGAGGGTTCTTTTTGATGGAGGGCTGGCCCAGATGGAGGTTTGTCAACATGAGATTGTGGTTGCCATGGTTAAATCTGCATTGAAGGAGGTTAGTGGTGGGTCTTCCCAGGGCGGAGATACAGGGAGCAAGGCGGTTTATCATTGCCATGCTGAAGGATCTGGGATGGCCTCACAAGATGGTAACTCTTCTTAAAGAAGATCCTAGTGTGGAATGTAAGGGGGGCTAGCAAGCCATCCTTTTTCTCTACTTATAGGAGGTTGGCTGTTCAACATCAATCGAAAATTTATGTTTTGCTTGAGATTTGACTGTCAGGAAAGGGTCTTGAGTGAGCTTGTCACCGCCTTCTGGCCTCTTGGGGTTTCTTCGCCATAGAGTCCTAGGGGCTTGCAGGGGATTTAATTGTTGTTTGGAGGATCGGGATTGTTAATGTTGATGTTATGCATGAATGTAGTCGACAGGATGTTCTAGTTGTTTCTAGAATAAATGAAAATTCTTAGCTTTTATGTGGTGTTTATACTAGCATTGACCATAGACTTTGATAGGTGCTTCAGGGGGAGACTTCGACCTTAGTGGAGCTGGGTTTTCTTGCCTGGTTGCTGGTGATTTTAACTGTATTGATAGGCCTCAGGAGAAGGGGGTAGACCCCTCTCGGACAATATTGGAGCTAGAGAGTTCAGGAATTTCATTAGCCAGAATGGTCTTGTGGATCTTGGCTTCTCAGGTCCTAGATTTACCAGGTATAACAATCAGCAGGAGAGTATCCAAGTTTGGGAACACATTGATCATGCTTTTGCTAAATTGAGCTAGATGCAGTGTTTCCCTAACTACCAAGTACATTACCTTCTGAAGATTGCATCAGATCATTGCCATTTAGTTATATCTACTTTTGATTTCTCATGTTGGTCACCCTTCAGGTTTAAGAAAACTTGGTTGGCCTATCCTTGCTTTTGGTATATCGTCCGAGAGGTGTGGAGATTGCCGATTCGGGACAATGCTATGTTCAGACTTACCTGCAGGCTGGAGATTACTGGAAGTAGACTCGGGAGATGGAATCAAGTAAAGGTAGGCTACATCTTCAGGAGATTGGAGGAGGTTGAGAATTTTATTTCCGAGCTCTAGCTAAAGGATGACAGGGAGGGGGCTCAGTGTTGTTGACTTGGCAGATCCTTGAGCTAGGCTTATTGTGTACCACTCCTTGTTAAGCTAGCAAGAAATTCTTTGAAGCCAAAAGTCAAGAGTTTAGTGGCTGAAGGAAGGTGATCAGAATGCCAAGTTTTTTCACTAGGTGACTACAGTCAGGTGGCAAAGAAATTGTATCCGAGCTGTGAAAGATGCTGATGGTTAGTGGGTTGTTAATGAAGAGGGAGTGAGGCAGGTGATGTTGAGTTTCTTTGGTCAAGATGGATGGATAATTTAGGGGAGGTTGGATCCTTTTTGCCTCCCCTGGTCAGCTAAGTTATCAGCTTAGAGAACACCATGCTGATGGCTGACATGACTAGAGAGAAGATTCGAGAGGCAGTTTGGGTGATGGTCGGAGATAGTGCCTGGCCCTGATAACTAACCTCCTTCAAACATTACTGGCCATCATCTATTATGAGATGGCAGAGGCAGTCCAGCAATTTTTTACAACCGAGTCAATGCCTGATGCCTGGAAGAGGACCTTCATTATGTTGATTCCAAAAAGGCAGGATGTGATGGAGCGTAGTCACTATAGGTCCATCAGCTTGTATACCACTTTGTACAAGATTTGTGCCAAAATTGTGGTAGGTAGGTTGAAACCAATCCTTGATTGATTTGTCCTGAGCAAGGAGCTTTTGTTGGGGGCCGCTCCATATCTAACAATATTATGATAGCATAGGAATTCATGCATGATCTTTAGAGAGATCCAATCAAAGGTGTCTCATGGTCATTAAGCTTGATATGGAAAGGGTTTTTAGCAGAATGAGCTAGAAGTTCCTCTACCAAACCTTGGAGTTCTTTGAGTTCCATGATTGATGGATCAGATGGATCAAGGGTGTGTACACTATCCTTTTCCAAGAAATCCTGATTAAAAGCATGCTGTCGGACTTCTTTCACTTAATGGGCCTGCATTAAGGTTACCCTCTGTCCCCTTATCCATTCATTATTTGTGTTGATGCTTCATCTCGTGTTTTACAATTGGCTATCTTGAGCCGAGATATAGATCCCTATAGGCTGGTGCCTGGTGTATTGCTTATCTCACATTTGCTTTTTATGGATGATTGCCTCCTGCTGAGTGGGGCGTCAGCCAGGAATGCCTTGGCCTTCAGGTGAATTTTGGAGGCGTACTGCATTACTTGTGTACAGAAGGTAAACTTGCTAAAGTTTGCAATCTTCTTCAACCCTAAGACTAGATGTTAACTTAGGCAGTTGATTAGGAAAATTCTTAGGATTGTGGAGAACACTGGATCTATGCACTATCTTAGAATCCCTATCTCTGGGTGCCATTTGCAGAGGTCTGATTGCGCGGAGTTTGAGGCTTCAATTTGTGTTTGTTCTGAGGGATGGCAGTCTGGAGCGCTATCGATGATGGTGAGAGTTATCCTTTTCAGGTTAGTTCTTAGCATTGCCCCATCTATCTTCTTTCTCACATTGTTGTTTCAAGGTCCCTACTAGCATCACTTGAGCAGTTGTTTATGAATTTTTTATGGAGTTCCCACCAAGAAAGTGCAGGGGTTTACCTTCTTACTTGAGATGTGGTGTGCCTTCCAATCAGTTGGCATTTAGTCATTGCAAGTTCGACGGGAGGCCATGATCACTGAGCATGTCGTCAGATTCTTGTTGTAGCATGACTTTCCTTGGAGCATGATGATGCATGCTAGGCATGGGGATTGGAGCAATGGAAGGGAGATTTGCATCAACCGAAGTAGCTTCTTTATGTGGAAGGAGATTTGTTTGTGCGCTTTAGATGTTCTGGTCCAGATGTCATAGATTATGGGGAATGTCAGTGATTAACCTTCTGCATGACAACTGGTTGGCTGACCTCCCCCTCAATCGATGGTTGATGTTCATTAGCACTGAGATCGAGGACCAAGCATGGGTGTTCGATCTTCTATAGCCACAAGGGAGAGGTTGGGTTACTTAGTGGGTGGTCCAGCTATTTGGTGATATGCTGGCTAAGAGAGTCTTCTCTATGCCAATCCCTATTATGTAGAGACCAAATGTCAGGACATGGTGGTCATCGTGTTCTTCCAACTTGGTGACCAAGGACCTTTATGATATTTACAGGGATGAATCGATGAGAACTATGGATGGTGCATGAACATGGAGATTGAGGATTTATCCCAGGATGAGATTGTTCATTTCGAAGGTTGCTTGGAGCCGGCTGCCCACCAGAGCACTTCCTAGAGCCAGAGGGGTCAATATCCTGACCATTTGTTTGAGTTGTGGATCAGCGGAGGAGATTATGAAGCATGTTCTTTTCCGATGCCCTAGAGTGGTGCGGGCATGGTGACTGGCCATCCCTCCTTTTGGCATTCGTGAGGAGCTGTCTACCCACACTTTCCTTGAGGCGTTAAGGTGGTGTTCGAAGTCTGAAGCCATGATAGTTTCTGGTGTTAGGGCCGTATATGTAGCTTATCAAATTTGGTTTGCCCATAATGCAGGAATCTTTGAGGCTAGATGGTAGTCGGCGAGGCTGGTGGTGGAGTGGGCTTTGTCCCTAGCTACGGAGGTTTTTGAGGTTTCGCTGTCTTGTTTGACAATGCGAACTCGAGATACTTGGGATTCCCTTCCTAATCTTATTGTCAGGAGGACAATCTTCTCCTAAGAGCCCCCATCTCTGACCTTCTTAAAGGTCAGTTTTGATGGCAGTGTGATGGATGAGACTAGTGGAGCCGGATTCCTGATTCGGGATCCAGATTCTCGGCTTATTGTGGCAGGTGGTGTTCGGCTCGTGGATACCTATGTGCCTTGGATGGAGTTGAGGGTTGCTTGGAAGGGTATCACTTTTGCAAGGATGATTCTTTGGGCAGACGAACTTATTATGGAGGGGGACTCCTCTATGGTTGTGGCCTGGTTGCAGGAATGCCCCGGTTGTGGTACAGCCACTCATCCCCTGATGCACAACATCCAGAGCCTCCTTTTTGGGTGTCTCTTCTAACATCAAGCATATTTACCACGAGACAAACAGCATCGTGGATTAGGTTGCTTCTTTCGTTGCCCACCAATTCTGGCTGAGGTTTTTGGAATGACTTTTCTCTTTTGCTGATGTCTTTTTGAGATATCCTTTTTTCTGACTTTTTGGGATGTATTTATACTTGTATTGTATGATTTATCCGTTCTATCAAAAAAAAAAAAGTGAAGTCTCTTGTAACCTAGAGAGATTTCTCATCTAAATTCATAGTTTCTGGAAAGGAGTAGCATTCTGCTTCAGATGAAACCTGGATATAACATCAGTACTAAGAGCTTTTGTTCATCATCACTTTGCATGCTTGAATTCCTTTCAGTTTGCCCTTTAGTTCTCTCATTTTTGCTTCTTGATAGTTAATCCTTAGTGCTCAAAACCTGAACAGGCTGGATCAAAATTTTGAAGTTACTGTTTACCTTACAGATGGGCTGGCTACAAATACAGAAAACTTGATGTTAGTTTCACACAATGTAAACTGTATAAGGAAATTGCATTGGAGGTAGAAAACTTTCTGGTATTATTCCATCTATTTTTGTGACAGTACATTGCCATTATTGTAAACTAACCAGGCCAAGTACAGTATAATTCTATAATTGGAAAGTTCCTAGTAATATAAAATAACAATCCCTGTATATTGTTTTGCAATTCACAACAATGAGATGTGGTGATGCTATCATGAACTTTGATATCTGGTGTCTGAGAATTTTATTTGGTTCTTTAAATATTTGTTGTCTTGAGATTTAGAAAGTTAAACCAACTCTTACTATAAAAGTGGATCATTTCACTTTCATTTCATAGGGATGATATAACATGCTTCTCTACAGTCTATCCTGATTAGGTGTAAAACTCCATAGAACTTTGCAGCTAATGAAGCAAAAGAGTGTGCAGTATGAATATTGTAGCACACCAAGTGAACTTTTATGTAAGGCAGAACTTAAAGTTTGAATCTTTCTGTGCTCTAAAGTGGATTTTATATGAATCATTGCCAATGTTTTATATAGTTTCTCTGTTTGGACATCTTAATGTTTGTTCTGCATATTCAAAAGGTATGTGTTTTTTAATAAGACTATATTTCAGGTGGCTCCTTATGAGCGTCCAGCGCTTAGCAAGGCTTACCTTTTTCCTCAAGGTAAGTCATGCAGCATATTCTCAAAATGGTTTATGATATCCTTCTGTTTATGCATTATTGCCCATTAATTTCACTTTCATATATAAGACTCTTTATCTGTGAATCCCAGCTCTTTAACTTGTGAATTGCACCAATAATGTTTTTAGTATTTTCCCTCTTAAAAACCTTATTCTGACCATATTGAAGATTGGTGCCATTTTATCAGTTTATTTAGCTTTGTATATTGTGTAGTTTACTGTCAATTATGTTCCATGTTGAAGCATATTTACAATTAAATATTAGAATTTTCTTTCCCATTATTTGGTTGATTTGTATTTGTGATAGAGTTCAAATGTGGTAATCATTATAATTGTTGATGCAACTCTATTTAACTCCTTCCTATTGTTGTTACATTTAGAGATGTGTTAAAATAATTTTATCCAGGAGTTGTAACTGCAAGCATAACTATAAGTCTCAGTGCAATTACTTGTTAGTCGGTCCATATCAGTAACATTGTCTTTGATTTAAGAGGTTTTTGGCTATTACAACGACTAATGTCTCTTTTAATAGTAACCATTTTTCACTGAATGCTTTTTATTTTCTGTATTTACATTTGTATTGTTTCTAATTTGCAGGTGCTGCAAGTCTCCCAGGCTTTCATGTATGTGTTGGAAGCGGGGGAGAAAGACTACTTCCTGAATGGTATACAGAAAAAGGTGAACCTTGCTTCATTTTTTTTTGCTATATCATTGGCTAGCTTTAGTTTAAGATGAGTGTAGCATATGGACATTCGAGAACAATCATGGTAGGTGAAGTGCATGTGCATATAATATTCTTGCTTGTGTTTAGCTACTTATATATTAGTAATCTTGTTGTCAATATAAAGATTAGAATGCTACACGTTCAAGCATTTCTCAATAAAGAGATAACTATATAGAAATAAAAGATACGGTTTTCTTGAAGTGCATGATCAGACAAATAGATGAGCATATTCGAAGGTCATTTTCTTTATGGTGTCAGAGGAACATGTTAATTTTCCCGTCTGCTAGTTAGTTCAGTTGTACTGTATAGTTCTTTGCACAGTACCTGGCCCAAAACAATGTATTTGTGCTTATTATAACTTTATTGCCTTGAGCAACGGTTTTCAATTGACATGTCAATTGTGGTTATATGCTTCTACATACTTAAATTAGTTTGCTAGTTTTACTTGGTTCCTAAAATTGCAACTAGCTTTGCATGGAAAATTAATTCTTATTGTAATTCTCAGATTGTTTACTGTTTTATGTTTGTCATTGCAGGCATAGAGCTGATACTCGGTATGGAAATTGTGAAAGCAGATGTTTCTTCAAAGACTCTGACAAGTGCCTCTGGTGCAACATTCACTTATGATATTTTGATCATTGCTACTGGTTCCACTGTACGTTAGTAGAAAATAAAGTGTGAAATTAAAATTGAAATCTTTATACTGTGTCAATTCTCAATCATGGAATGAGATTATATATTATCTGGCATGCTTCTATTGACGTGTCTCATGACCTAGGGTTCTTTACTCTTTAGAATTCTATTCTATAACCAATGCACTAAAGCATGGCATCCCTTGGTTGCTGAGGTAGATTTTTTCCTCATGCAGGTTATAAAGCTCTCTGACTTTGGTGTTCAAGGAGCAGATGCCAATAATATATTTTATCTGAGGGAGATTGATGATGCCGATAAGCTGGTGGCGGCAATACAAGCAAAGAAGAATGGAAAGGCTGTGATTGTGGGAGGAGGATACATTGGTCTTGAACTTGGTGCTGCATTGAGGATTAACAATTTGGATGTCACAATGGTGTACCCTGAACCATGGTGCAGTAAGTTTCATTTTGCTTCCACCAAATGAAATTTTATCTTAAATGTAGAATCTACGTCACAAGTTCTTCCATTCATCAAAAAAAGTTAATTAAGCTGTGTATGATTATGAGTAAAATGACAAATATTGTGATTGCAAACAGAGCGCTTCCTAATTATCAAAATTATTTGATCGGTTGAAGATCTAAGGTTGCATCATTATAAAAAGAAAAGGAAAGTTGTTTGGTTAAAGCCATGTCATGTTCTGACCGTTGGATCCTTTGCACACTTGAATATCCTCGTCACTCGTTGTTTCTTGCAGTGCCTCGCCTTTTCACATCAGGTATTGCTGCTTTCTACGAGGGTTATTATGCAATTAAGGGAATCAAAATTATTAAGGGCACGGTAGCTGTTGGATTTGACTCTAATGCCAATGGCGATGTAAGTTACCTGACCGTATTCATACCTCTACTTGTACAATGTTTCTTTGGTCATATATCTGCCTTCTGTATCATTTTGTGACTGCATGGTTTATATTGATCAGGTAACAGCAGTGAAGTTGAAGGATGGGAGAGTGCTTGATGCTGATATTGTGGTTGTTGGTGTTGGTGGAAGGCCTCTCACAGCACTTTTTAAGGGCCAAGTTGTTGAGGAAAAAGGTGGAATCAAGGTCAAAAATCTCTCCTTTGAAGTCTACCTTACAAGCCTATTCCTTTTTCTTCCCCTTCTGTATTTCCTTGATGTCATGAAGTTTGTGATCCATTGGGAAATGCTTACATAAAAATGGCAGAAAGAAGCTAGCAAATATATTAGAAATATGAAAAATATCAATATATGGAAAGTGTCGGTCCATGATCTATCTAGCTACTGGTTGCGATTGTTTTTAGTCTTGATGTCCTTTTTGGTTGCAGACTGATGGTTTCTTTAGAACAAGTGTTCCTGGGGTATATGCTGTGGGAGATGTAGCAACCTTCCCCTTGAAACTGTACAATGACATGAGGAGAGTGGAGCATGTTGATCATTCCAGAAAATCAGCAGAACAAGCTGTTAAGGTAACTGAGTTTCAATTAGTTGTAGTGGCTTCGATGCATGTAAATTGGGTGGTTTGCTTAATTTCTGATTTTGCCACTGTCAGGCAATTAAGGCAAGTGAAGAAGGAAAAGACATTGAGGAATATGACTATCTTCCATATTTCTATTCTCGTGCCTTCGATCTGTCTTGGCAGTTCTATGGAGACAATGTTGGAGATACCGTTATCTTTGGTGACAATGATCCTGCATCAGCAAAGCCAAAGTTTGGTTCTTACTGGATCAAAGATGGCAAAGTGGTAGGAGCTTTTCTGGAAGGCGGATCTGCAGAGGAAAACAAGGCTATTGCCAAGGTAGCAAAGGTACAGCCACCAGCAGGAGACATTGAACAACTGACAAAGGAAGGTCTTACATTTGCATGTAAGATCTAAGCCCAGAGTTGAGCAGGAGATTGGGCCGTCAGTATGGTTGTCCTCTTGATTGTGGTTGAGTCAGGTGTCTATGAACTTAAAATAACAATGTTGCTGTATCTTTGGTGGACCTTCAGTTAAACTGATTCCCTAATAATTTTATTTGTACCGACCTGAATCTATTTTTATCGACTTTCTAAGTCATAGCAGGTTCTCCATGTTTGAATGGAGCGTGGGGTAATTGTTCCTCCACATTTTAATAATTTTCTCTATAGATTGCTGTTATCGGACAAAGATAGGATGCCCATTTCCCTAGATTCTTGGACCATGGTTCTCAAATACTATGCCATCTTCTAAGTTTGAATGGGTACAAAGCTATAAAATGCAGTTCTTTTGGTCTAAAGGGAAAACCTAGGAAGATGTAATTAAATTTTTTAAATTTAATTTTGTCCTATAGACACTACCGTTATAAATATATGTACTTCTTTACGCGATTATCCATATTTTGTTCACTACTCCTTGACATCCAAAACTTTATTATAAATCTAGATGTGCTTGCAATGCTATAACAGCTTTAATAAGATATCCCCAGGTGATACCTTGTTGCTTTTAGCAGACAAGCTTACGGAAGATGGCTTTTTGGGAAAAAAAGAAAAAAGAAAAAATAAATAAAACTTCAAACGCAACAGTGATGTCTATTTGTCTATGATGTCTGATGTTAGGGGTGTAGCCGCGTGATTCTCTCTTGATTGATGCAATGCAAAAGCATCCATTTTTTTTATTTTTATGCGCAAACGGTATCCAAGGGAAAAGGATTGGGATGAGGATTGAACACCATGATTGTTGGATTTGGATAAAATTGGAACGGTGAATAACCTTTATTTATTATTTAATTTTCAAAAGATTATATGAATGAAAGATAAAAGAAGGTATTGCCTATCCATTCTATTCTATAAATTTATATTTTACTAAATTAAAAGATATAAGAAAGAATAATGATATATATGAGGGATGAATTTTCATACTAATAAACTTATTTATTAATTTATACTAATAAACTTATTTATTAATTTTTTTGACAAGTGTTGCCGCTAAGATCATCGTGGCCCGTAGCTGCTGTCGGCGACGGAGTGCGCTCCTTTCGCGGTCGGATCGTCCGGTGGTCTTGAGCCTGCAAAATTGGGGTTAGTGACCCGGGTCGAGATTTTCGGCGGGGGCACTCCGACGGTCAAGTCAGTGACGATCCAAGGGAACAGATCCTCCTGGTCGAGCCCCTCTTGATGGACTCCATGCTAGGAGGAGTGAGTAGTATGAGAGTGGGATGCAAGTGTGTCGGGGGAAGAGTGGCCTGGCTAGAGGGATTCTCTGTGTGGCCTTTCCGCCCGCCCTTGCTTGGATTTGCATGTGATGCTGTGCTCTTTTGGTTGAGCTTATACTTGTATTTTTTGGTGGTATTGTATATGTTACCTCCTTTGTCTTGCTTCCATCGAGCTTTATAGTCTAGGTTACTATTGGGCGCTCGTCTTGGAATCTTCGCCGGGCTGTCAAGCGCGTGCGGCGGTGTCCCAAGGCACCTTTCCTGATTCGTGATAAGGGAAGCTGTCATGTGTTCTGACATTCCCTCTGGTCGTCTCATTCCGGAAAACCTGGCAATACCTCGATTGGTGGGCCGCCGCCCCTAGGATTCGAATCTCCTGGTTGACTTCCTCTTCCAGTGGTTGGTGAGGAGCGTGGCATCTCGATCAGTGTGCCTCTCCCCTTTTTGTTATAACCAGTGGCCACATGTGGTCATTGCGGTCTAGCGGATGTCTCAGTGCAATCCTCGGGCAGCTCGCCGGTGTCCTAGGACGGCGGTGCTTATGTTTGATTCGGGGGCTGAGCTAGGAAGGCAGTGCTTGACTCTGACCTAGGCGTCCTGAGCTTGCGGGATCGCCTCGACGGAGGAGGGCAAAGCGCGGGCCCGGTCCAGAGGGCTCAACCTCGTAGAGGCTCCACGTGGTGGAGGAGGGCTGAGCTTGACTCTGACTATGGGGCTCGATCTCCGAGGGGCTCGCTCTGGAGGGCGAAGTACAGGCCCAGTCCAGAGGGCTCGACCTCGAAGAGGCTCCACGTGCTGGAGGAGGGTTGAGCTCGACTTTGACCACGGGGCTCGATCTCCAAGGGACTCGCTCTGGAGGGCAGAGCGCGGGCTCAATCCAGAGGGCTCGACCTCGTAGAGGCTCCGCGTGGCGGAGAAGGGCTGAGCTCGACTCCGACCACGAGGCTCGATCTTCGAGGGGCTCGCTCTGGAGGGCGCCGCTCGGCTTCGGCCTAGACATCCCGGGCTTGTGGGTCCGACCTGGCGGAGGACGAGCTCGGCTTCGACGGGCGGTCCTGTTGTCCTGGGGGAGCTTAGCCCAGCGAAGGAGTCCGAGCAGGGAAGTTGACGCGGCATCCTACGCGGCAGCTTTCTTTGACGTGGTGCATGTCAGCTGCCCCACGTCAGCGATCTTGCCACATCATTTTTTCCCACTCTCGAGGCTCGTTAGTGCGCGGCGCTCGGGTCGAAGGGAGTAATTGTGATGCTGACATGGAAATGTGAAGATCTGGCGCAATGATGGCCATGATTACTGGCGCTCCGGGGGACGGTCCTGCAGGCCAATGCGGGGGTGCCACGTGGCCAATCCGAGGAGCAGTTAATGTTGGCACAGAATTCAGAGCGGCTGGGGCACCTTTTTTACTGATGGCCGGCATGTGGCATGAATCCATTGGCGGAGAGGTCATAATGTTACGGATGCACCGGGTCACTTCGAAATGAAAGGAGGTTCTTACCTGAAATATCTATTCTTTTGAATTCTCAGCGCCCGCCGCAGTATCCGAGCTTTCTCCTTCTTTCCAGTTGCCTCAGATCTTCTAAGGAACCAGGTTAGTTCCCTCTTTCTTCCTGCTTTGTCAGAGTAGGGTTCTTCCTCTAAGTTTAGGGTTTCCCTCAGGTCGGGTCCATCCTTTCATCCTCTTCTTCGAGTCCTTTGCTTCTTCTTCCTTTGGGGATGTCTCGCTTTGGCCCGAGCTTCCGCCCCTCCACCAACCAGGGCGAGGCTGGTCCTTCTGAGCGGAGGCCAGCATCTCCTTCTTCCGGTGAGGAGGAGGATGCGACTCGTTTCGAGTTTAGCAGGAGTGCCCTCATGGTCCAGTACTCATCAGGGAACTAGGGTCCGTCCTTCTCTCCCTTCTCTTCCTCCTCCCTCTTATGAACTTGCTCCTAAATCTGTCTGGTCCACAGGTCTTAGCGGGATCACCTCTACAATCACCACTGAGGAACTGGGGACCATTCGGGATGTCTATGGCATCCCACACTCTATTTGGCTTTTGATCCCTCATTCGGGGGAATGGGTCACTTCCAGTGGCCCGAGCTGCATTGCTTTTTATGAGGAGACCTTTTCTGGGGGTTTCCGCTTTTCCTTCCATCCGTTCTTCATGTCAGTTTTGAATAACTATCGTTTGGTCCCTACTCAGTTAGTACCAAACGCCATTAAGGTCATCTTTTCTTTTGTTGTGCTTTGTCACCTTCACGGGTTGTTCCCCAGTTCTCTCTGTTCAGGGCTTTCTTTGCCCTGAAGTGCCACCCGATTGAGGACGGGTGGTGGTCCTTATCTTCCCACCCGTAGGGCATTAGGTTTGAACTCCCCTCTTCCGTCAAGGGATGGAAGAGTAAGTTCTTTTTTGCCATGGTTGAGGGGGTCGATTGGGTCTGGAGTGACCCTGACCAGTCCCTCAATCGAAACTCCATGGTTGATGCGGCTAATCGGGATGACTACGAGCAGCTCCGTACTGCCCAAATCCCTCCTCTCGAGGTTCTGTTGTCAGAGCAGAACCTCTCCGAAGCTGGGGTCGACCCAACGAATGGGTTGGATGAGTTCGACTTGAACTTTTCTCTTTTTTTTTTTTTGTTCTCCTTACATTACTTTCTGTGGGCTCTGACTGTTGTACGGCTTGCATGCAGGCATGATCTTCACAGAGAGCGACCTACTGGCGATCACCCGGAAGAGGACGCCAACCGGGTTGGTCAAGGAGCCTCCGTCGAGACGAGTCCGGGGGAGAGCGTGTCTGCGGCCGCTCCCGCCACGGTGGCCAACCCGAGCTGGTAGGCAATTGGAGCTGCTCCTGCCATGCCAACTGGCCAGAGTTCGGGGATGGTTGAAACTGCTCCTGCACTGGAGCGGCATGGTCAACATGGATCAACCCCCGCCGAGGAGCCCAAGGTGGTCATCCGGGTGAGGGCTGCAGCTGCTGCCGCGGCATCCCCCAGTCCCCCGAGCTCAGCTGTGATTGAGGCCGAGGATAGGGAGGTCCCGGCTAGGGCCGAGCTTGCGACCGGGGCGCTGCCTACAAAGGTGTCGGGTCCTCAGCCTGCCCCCGGGGGCCCTGCTACTAGTGGGGCAAGGCCACCTGTCCCCGAAGAGAGTAGGAGGGAGGAGGCACGGTGCCTACTTCCTTTCAAGATGGGGCCAAAGAGTTCTTTTCTCCGGAGCCCCTTACTGGCCGAGCGCATGATGGATTTTTCAATCCAGCCATGCGATTGGCAGGAGATGGCCGGGCTGCGGCTTAGCGATGTGCTTAGCGCCATCTTTCCCCAGCTCTACTCGGTGAGTTGCTTCACTTTTCTTCTTTCTTTTCTTTTTTTTTTTGGCTGACCTTTTACACGGTGCAGATCGGTGCCGAGGCCCTCTTCATCAAGGGTTGTTGTTAAAACTGGGAGTGCAGTGAACAGCAGCGGGTGGCTGAGATTGAATCGCTGAAGGCCGATCTGAAGGAGAGGGCCGGGGTGAACGGAGTGCTTGAGCAAAAGGTCAAGGACCTGGAGAAGCAGCTCGCCGATGCTGAGGGGCGAGCAAAGAAACTCCTGGAGTGTCTTGACTTGGAGCGGAGTCGCTTAAGGAAGAGTGCTGATGAGCTCTCCCTCGCTGAGAAGAAACTGAGGTGGTACAATGCTGAGGCCGATCGGTACAAGGGACCGCTCAGTTTGCTCAAGCTGAGCTGGCGGCAGGAAAGGATAGGTTGGTCGTGGCTGAGAGGATGGCAGAGGTGGCAACCAAGTCAGCGAAGGTGGCCAGGGTGGAGGCTGCCGAGGCAAGGAAGGATGCTGAAGGGGCCGTCACCAGGTACAAGGCCTCGGAGGAGTTCATTGCCGAAATCCATCAAACGGTGTCGGACTCCTTCTACAAAGGCTTCATGTTCCTGCACGGTCGGATCGAGATATTCGTTCTTGATGAGGGCCGTGATTGCCTTAGGTATCCTCTAGCCTCGGACATGGAGTTTGGCCAGGAGGCGGTCGTTGAAGAAGCTGTGGCCTCCGAGCCTTCCCCACCGGCCAAGGCTGAGGCTGGGCCACCCGGGGCTGAAGCTGTGCAGCTGGAGGTTCCCGGGAACGGGACCTCGCAGCCTCAAGGTCCAGCCGTGGAGCCAGCCAGGGTGGAGTAGTTTTCTTTCTTGTTTTCATTCTTGTACTCGGTCGGGGTCACCTGGCATTTCGGGGACCCGAAAATATTTATAGTTGACCTTTGTTAATAAAATGAGAATTTTCCTGCTACATGTTCATTGCCTGATTTTTCCTTCTTACTCTTTTTCTTTCCTTCTCCATTTTCTTTCTTTTTCTTTTCCTCTTTTCTTTTTTTTTTTTTTGAGATGAGTGGTGAGATCAGAGAGGAGGGTTCCACCTTGTCTGGGATTTGGCCACCAGGCTTCGGTGTCGGCAGGTTGGGCATAAGATTTTGGTAATTGGGAGCAGCGGGGCTCAAAGTTTTCTTGGCTGGAGAGCTGGGCCCCGGTCCAAGGTGCCTGAGAGCTGGGCTCAGGTCTTGGATGCCTTGGAGCTAGGCTCGAGGCCTTCTTGGCCTGAGAGTTGGGCCCCGGTCTAAGGGTTGCCTGAGAGCTGGGCTCGGGTCTTGGTGTCTTGGAGCTAGGCTCGAAGACTTTCTTGGCCGGAGTGCTGGGCCCCGGTCCAAGGATTGCCTGAGAGCTAGGCTCAGGTCTTGTCTCGGAGCTAGGCTCGAAGATGTTGATGAATTAAGAGCAGCTTGGCTCAAAGATCCCTTGGCCGGAGAGCTGGGCCCCGGTCTTGGATTGCTTGAGAGCTGGGCTCAGGCCTTGGCATCTCAGAGCTGGGCTCGAAACATTGATGAATTGAGAGCAGCTTGGCTTGAAGATCCCTTAAATGGAGAGCTGGGCCCTGGTCTTGGGTTGCCTGAGAGCTGGGCTCAGGCCTTGGCATCTCGGAGTTGGGCTCGAAGATGTTGATGAATTGAGAGCGGCTTGGCTCGAAGGTCCCTTGGTCGGAGAGCTGGGCCCCGGTCTTGGGTTGCTTGAGAGCTGGGCTCAGGCCTTGGCATCTCGGAGTTGGGCTCGAAGATGTTGATGAATTGAGAGCAGCTTGGCTCGAAGATCCCTTGGCCGAAGAGCTGGGCCCCGGTCTTGGGTTGCCTGAGTGCTGAGGTTAGGTTTTGGCATCTCGGAGCTGGGCTCGAAGATGTTGATGAATTGTAAGCAGCTTGGCTCGAAGATCCCTTGACCGGATGATGCGGGACTAATATGCATGCAATTCTTTTTGTATGTTTTTTATGTGGGCGAAGATGTTGATGAATTGTAAGCAGCTTGGCTCGAAGATCCCTTGACCGGATGATGCGGGACTAATATGCATGCAATTCTTTTTGTATGTTTTTTATGTGGGGTTAGGTGATTAATTCCCGAATTTCAGATCAAAATTAGTTACAGGGAATTTTGTATGAATTTTTGAAGCCAAGCATGCAGATTAGAACCTAGAAAAGTACTAAAAAAGGATCGCTGGGGCTGAGAAGCCTCGGTTAGGGCAAGTTCTCCTACAATAATAAGACTGGAGATAGAGGGGGTGTACCTAACAACGTCTGAAGTGCCTGGTGAAGATCGCAGCGAAGGGATCTCTCGTTTCTCGATGGATGCAGCCTGGAAAACCGTGCCAAAGACCCGCGGATACCCCGCTTTCTGCTCGATGGTTCGATTGAGGCGTGGCTGGAGTCGTTGGATTCGTAGGAACTCGGGGACCTACAAACGACCTATCAGGGGTTAGAAAACTCAGAGGAAATCAAGAAAACAAAGGAAAACAGCAAAGGGAAGAAAGTTTTGGAGGGGGCTGGAAGGATGGTTGGCGGCAGGAAGATGGTTGCAAACACCGGGAAGAAGAACTCTCAAACCCTTTTATGCACACAGCTGGATAATCACACAAAGCAATTGAAGAACTCAAGGTTTATTTTATATATCAAAATCTCCCTTCATACAAGAGGCTAGGGTCCTTTAAATAGACCCTTAACCTTGGGCTCCAAGTAAGGGCACATAAGTCTTTACATAAGAATCCTTTTCCCTCTCAAACCCTAGCTAGAAAATAAGGAAACATTAGGTAGAAAAATCCCTAAAAATTCTCTTGACTTGGCCAACACTCCAAGGATGCCTAGGGGGCGTGTTGGGCTTCTAAGAGCAGCAAGGGGCCGGCCCAAAGGGGCTCGGGCGCATGGGTTAGGGCCTCTAGAAGCTGGGATGGCCTGGTAGCCAGGTAGCAGGAATATTCCTTGGTATCTTGCTTCTTAGGGGCTTGGGCTTGGCGCCTGGGCTTGATTTCTTTGGGATAGGATGCAGATGGACCTCTGGAATCATGGATGCCCTTATCTATGAATATACTTTGGCATCTGGAAGGAAATCTGGGCATCTGGAGGGCATCTACAAGAAATCAGGGTTTTCTGAATTTTCCTCCTGGGGTCTTCAAATCTTCAAGCTGGGTTGGACTTGGGCTATACTTCCATGTCTTCAATCTAGTTATACTTGGTCTTCACTTGTATGATGTGGTCTTGAGTCTTCAATTTGCCTGGACAGGACTCAAAAAAAAAAAAAAAAAAAAAGCTCGACATGAGCTGACTAAAATTGGACTGAACTAGCTCAACATGAGCTGACTAGTACAGAACTGAAATAACAACTCAAAAGACTCAAATAATAACTAAAATAGACTCAGATGGGCTAAGCCCTTATTACAGATGGACTCATAAATTATTGATCAATTCACAGAGGGTTGAAAAGCCTCTGTCTTATTCTGGTGCCTCCAGTGTCCCCACCACCAGAGAGAAGGGCCCCGGTCTTGGGTTGCCTAAGAGTTGGGCTCGAGCCTTGGCGTCTCGGAGCTGGGCTCGAAGACGTTGATGAATTGAGAGTAGCTTGGCTCGAAGATCCCTTGGCCGGAGAGCTGGGCCCGGGTCTTGGGTTGCCTAAGAGCTGGGCTCAGGTCTTGGCATCCCGGAGCTGGGCTCGAAGATGTTGGTGAATTGAGAGCAGCTTGGCTCGAAGATCCCTTGGTCGGAGAGCTGGGCCTCGGTCTTGGGTTTCCTGAGAGCTGGGCTCGGGCCTTGGCATCTCGGAGTTGGGCTCGAAGACGTTGATGAATTGAGAGCAGCTTGGCTCGAAGATCCCTTGATCGGAGAGCTGGGCCCCGGTCTTGGGTTACTTGAGAGCTGGGCTCAGGTCTTGGCATCCCGAAGCTAGGCTCAAAGACGTTGATGAATTGAGAGCAGCTTGGCTCGAAGATCCCTTGGTCGGAGAGCTGGGCCTCGGTCTTGGGTTGCCTGAGAGCTGGGCTCAGGCCTTGGTGTCTCGGAGCTGGGCTTGAAGATGTTGATGAATTAAGAGTGGCTTGGCTCGAAGATCCCTTGGCCGGAGAGCTAGGCCCCGATCTTGGGTTGCCTGAGAGCTGAGCTCAGGTCTTGGCACCTTGGAGCTGGGCTCGAAGACATTGTTGAGTTGAGAGCAGCTTTGCTCGAAGATCCCTTGGCCGGAGAGCTGGGTTCTGGTCTTGGGTTGCCTAAGTGCTGAGCTCAGGTCTTGGCATCTTGGAGCTGGGCTCGAAGACGTTGTTGGAGGTTTTCCTGCAAGGCAGATAGACACTTGTGAAAAAGGAAAACCATTATTATTATTATTGGGGGAAAGCCTTACATTATTGAAAGTATCTTCGCAGGTTGTAGGCATTATTCCATGTCCGAGGGAACCTGACGCCGTTGAGATCTTCGAGGTAATAGGCCCTCTATGAGAGGGCCTCAACCACCTTGTAAGGACCTTCCCAATTTGGTGAGCGCTTGCCGCACTCCCGGGGTTGAGATGCTTATGCCTGGCGTAGCACCAAGTCTCCAGGTCTGAAAGCTTTTGGCCTGACCCAGGCGTTGTAGTACAGGGCTACTCGTTACCGGTATGCCACCATTCGAAGCCGAGCTTTATCTCTTGTTTCTTCGAGGAGATCCAGGTTGAGGAGGAGGTGTGCAGAGTTCCGTGCCTCGTCGCATTGCTGTACTCGTAGCATGGGCACGTCGAGCTCAATCGGGATGACCGCCTCAGTGCCGAAAACAAGGTTGAAGCATGTCTCGTTGGTTGCCGTTCTGGGCGTTGTGTAGTAGGCCCACAGAATGCTTGGGAGTTCTTCCGCCCACCTGCCCTTGGCTTGGTCCAGCCTGGTTCTGAGCCCTTGAAGGATGGTCCGATTAGTCACCTCGGCTTCCCCATTTGTTTGAAGGTGAGCTACCGAGTTGAACCGGTGTTGGATGCCGTGTTCGGTGCAAAACCCTTCGAACTCCTGATTGTTGAATTGTCGCCTGTTGTCAGTGATGATACAATGGGGGAGTCCAAAGTAGCAAATGATTGACTTCCAAAAGAATTGGAGGACATTGGCTTCCGCGATCCGGGCTAGTGGCTCTGCCTCGATCCATTTGGTGAAGTAGTCGATCACCACCAGCAAGAATCTTCGTTGCCCTGGTGCAGGGGAAAATGGCCTCAAGATGTCCATCCCCCACTAGGCAAAAGGCCAAGGGGCTAAGAGATGGGAGATCAGCGTCGCTGGCTGGCGCTGTATGTGAGCGTGGCGCTGGCATTTGTCGCACCTTTTAACAAAGTCGGTGGCGTCTTCCCTCATGGTCTTCCAAAATTACCCCTGGCGAAGGGCATTATAAGCTAGCATTCTCCCTCCCACATGGTTCCCGCAGAGGCCTTCGTGGATCTCCTGGAGCACGAAGGTTGCCTCTGCGGGCCTGAGGCACTTCAGGAGCGGATAGGAGTAAGATCGGCGGTAGAGCTGGCCCTCCATCAGAACGAACCGGGAGGCCTTCTTCTTGATGAGGGCTGCTTTTGCGTGATCCTCGGGTAAGGAGCCATCGAAGATGTACCTGACGTACTTGTCCATCCAGCTCGGCTCAGGGGTGACTTGATGCACCTCTTCTAAGCCTTCGTAGCTTGGGTTTTCAAGGTACTCGATGTAGACGCATCCCAGTGATGAGTCTGGCAGGGTCGCTAGCCTAGACAGTGCATCCGTGCGTGCGTTCTCCCTATGAGGGATGTGAAAGATGCTGAAGCAACGGAAGCCTATCGTGCTCGAGCAGACCTGCTCCAGGTACTTCATCATCTGGGGGTCCCTAGCTTCATACTCTCCGGAGACTTGTGCGGCAACTAGTTGGGAGTCAGTGAAGACTTTCAGATTCTGCACACCCAGCTCGCGGGAGACTCTTAGACCCACGAGGAGTGCCTCATACTCTGCCTGGTTGTTTGTTGCGGCAAATTTGAAGTGGAGGGCGCATTCTGTCACAACCCCATCGCTATTGGTGAGGATGAGGCCTGCCCCGCTCCCACCATAATTGGATGCACCATCCATGTGGAGGATCTAAGGCTCCTCCCCTGGTCCGGGCTCCGTTATTGTCTGCTCTGGCTCCTCAGCGAACCTGGTGCACTCGACCACGAAGTCAACTAGGACTTGGGCCTTCTGTGAGGACCTCGACCGGTACACTATGTTGAACTCGCTGAGCAGCAAGGACCACTTGGCCAATCTCCCAGAAGTCTCGGGGTGGCTGAGTTTGGTCCTCAGCAGCTGGTCCGTCATGACCACTATCGGGTGTGCTTGGAAGTAGGGCCTAAGGCGCTTAGCAGACATTATTAGTGCAAAAATGAATTTTTCGGAGCGAGTATACCTGATCTCCGCATCACGGAGGATTTTGCTGATGTAGTATACCGGCTTTTGAGACTTGTCTTCGTCTGCACGGACGAGAACTGAGCTGACTGCTCCAAGTGTAATCGCCAGGTAGAGCAGGAGCTCCTCCCCTTCTTTTGGCCTGGAGAGCAATGGGGGAGAGGCGAGGAATTTTTTCAGCTCCTCGAAGGCTGTCCTGCACTTCTCCGTCCAGGTGAAGTCGTGCATCTTATGCAGCACCTTGAAGAATGGAAGGCAACAGTCAGTCGATCTCGAAATGAACTGGCTTAGGGTGGCAATACATCCCGTTAGGCACTGGACCTGCTTCTTGGAGGTCGGGTGCTCCATGTCGACGATTGCTTGGACCTTCTCTAGGTTTGCTTCAATGCCCCTCTGGGTGACCATGAAGCCGAGGAACTTTCCTGCCACCACTCCGAAGGCATACTTCGCTTGATTCAGCTTCATCTGATGCTGTCGCAGATTGTGGAAGGACTCGGTGAGGTCAGCGATATGCTCGAGCTTGGCTTGCTCATGACGAGCATGTCATCCACATACACTTGCATATTTTGGCCAATTTGGTCCTTAAAGACCTTATTGACCAGATGCTGGTACGTGGCTCCTGCATTTTTCATATCGAAGGGCATCATCCTATAGCAGTATGTCCTTTGGTCGGTGATGAAGGCAGTGTGCTCCTCGTCCTTCGGGTGCATGCGGATCTAGTTGTATCTGGAGAATGCATCCATGAAGGAGAGCAGCCTGTGGCCAGAGGTGGCATCCACCAGATTGTCAATCTTCGGTAAAGGGAAGCTATCCTTCGAGCATGCTTTGTTGAGATCAGTGTAGTCTACACAGATCCTCCATTTGCCATTATTCTTCCTTACCATCACCACGTTTGCCAGCCAGCTCTGATATTGGACCTCTCGAACGAAACCGGCGGCTAGGAGTTTATTCACTTCCTTCTTGATAGTTGCCTACCTCTCCAGGACGAAGCTTCTCTTCTTCTGCCGAACTGGCTTGTGCTTTGCGTCAACACTCAGTTTGTGAGTAATGATGTCAGGAGGGATACCTGGCATGTCCGCCGCTGTCCAAGCGAATACATCCATGCTTGCTCGCAGGAACTCCAATAGTTGAGCCCTCTCTTCCTCAGGTAGCTGGGCTCCAATCTGCACCATCTTCGTGGGGTCATCCTCGAGCCGATAAGAGAGCAGGCGCTCGACCATACCTCCCCTAGGGTCTTGGGCCCTTTGTGATGCAAAACAAAAGAGGAGATGATGCGATGCGGAAGTAAATTAGGACTAATTCTTTCTTCTTTTTTTTATATTTTCAGAAGTCAGCTTTGACTCAAAGGAAAGTTAAACTAAATTGAAAGAAACTATGTAATAATTGAAAGCACAATTTAAAGAAACTAGGTTATCAGAGTAGTTCAGAAGTAAAGGATCGCTGGGGGTTGAGAAACTCCTAGACCTAGGGTTTCGCTCTGAACTTTCAACAAGATAGAAGTAAAGAGAAGAGAAGGGTTACAGACCAGGCAGTGATCTTCACAGAGTTTAGTGAAAGGACTCTCTTGAGCAGATTGTTGGATCCTCGGATTCAGATATCTTCGTAATGGATCCTCCAATATTGGCCCTTTGGCGGAGTTGGCTTCTTCTGAACTCAAGATCTGGGAAAGAAGAAGAACAAGTTATGGAACCAGATACTCAAGGAAGGATTTACCAGATAGTAGAACTTGAAAGCTGATGTTGCTAAAATCCTGATTCTCTGGAATGCTAATCTGACTTCCTCTGGGATTTGCTTTGTCTTCAAAGTAACTGAACTGGACCTGGATGCTGGTGGTCGGCCTCTACTTGGAGAGAGGGGCCGTGAGAGATGGGGTAGGCTAGGGTTTGGTGGAGTGAAGAGGATGATGGCGGCTAGGGTTTGGAAGTGAAGTGGCTAACCTAGGATTTTGGGGTTGGAGATCTCACACCTCCTCAAGGTTCCTGGGGAACCCGGATTTACTCCCTCACGGAGCTCAACACCTGGATGCAAGTGCGGAAGAGAGAAACATAAAGTTGCTCACACAGAAACTTGAATTCATTCATCATTTGTCCTTTAAAACTTACAAGAGGGTTTATTTTATAGGTCTTTACAAGAGGTCAGGGTTTTACATCTTCCATGTGGGACTAATAGGATGGATCTTCAAATTAGGCTTGTAGAATCAAATCCTTCTCATATGGCCGGCCAAGAGCTTCCATAAGTGTTGATTGGTGGCTCCAAATGGTAAGTAGGTGGCGCCTCCTAGCCTTGCTCTTCAAGAAATTTTTTTTTCCTTCCATGGCTCAACTCTTTTGGACACCTCCTTTTCTTTCTCCCTAAGTCATGGCTCTTCCCAACTTTGCTTTGGTCTTTTTAGGCATGGATTGGGTGTCCCCTTGAAGTGCTCCCCAAGAAATTCCTCTTTCCTCCTTTAGCTTGGCCTTTTAAGGTATATATGGGATGCCTCCTTGATTTTGGCTTCAAGAAAAATTCTTGCTCCCTTGGGTGTGGGGACCAAGACACTGGGATGGAGATGTGGCGCCTCCTGGACTCTGGCGTGTGGCTGGGAGTGTGGCGCCCACTTGCTTGGGCTTGAGAGAAAAAATGTGGCACCCTGGACCTTGACTTGACTGAAAAAAAAAATGGCACCAACCTGGAGAAGACCTAGACCACTACTAGGACTTGTACTGAGTCAACATGACTCAACAAAATGAAATGCAGACTCAAAGAAATAATCTGGTTGACTAGGTCAACCTTTATTACAAACCCTAATCTTCGGGCAAGGTCATTCAGAGATCCAGATGGAATCCTGAAGTCTTCTTCTGATTCTGGTGCCCGCACCAATTCTCTCGGGGTGGGAGGAACTCGACCCTGTCGAGTATGGATCAAGTTGGCTCTGGTATCTCTCCAAAAGGTCTGGGTCCAATTCTTGTAATTCTTCTCGGGAGATCCAAGAGTCATCAGAATCTGGCCTTCCTTGCCAGCAGACCGGTATCTTTGGTATCCTCGATTACGAGTAGAGATAACCTGATCATCCAGGATCCTTTCAATCTGCTCTTTCCTCACAGGCCAGTTTGTTGGTGGACACACAGGGTTGGGTTCACTCTCAAGAGCAGGATTAGGCTCAAAAGGCTCACTGGGAATCACAGCTGGCTCTCTATACTCTACTAGGTCTGTAATGTTGAAAGTGGAGCTAATGCCTAGTTCTGAAGGCAACTCGAGCACATAGGCATTGGACCCTACTCTCTTCACCACTCTAAATGGTCCAGCTCCTCTAGCATGTAACTTTCTAACGGTTCCAGGAGGAAACCGTTCAGGCCTTAACCTAATCCTTACATAGTCTCCCTCAACAAAAGTTTTGACTCGTCTTTGAGAATCAGCCAACTTCTTATAAGTTTCATTACTTAAATTTATTTTGGCATGAATTTCTTTATGCAAGTCCTTTACATGCTATGCAAGTGCATCAAGAGACTTGTGTGTGTGGACTAATAGTGAAATCAGATCAAGTGGTGTGCGAGGCTTGTATCCATGAACAATTTCAAAGGGACTCTAGCCTATAGACCTATTGATCGAAACATTATATGCAAATTTAGCCCTGGGTAAATACAAATCCCAATTCCTGGTATTCTCACTCAACCAAAATCTGAGTTAATGTCCTAAACTCAACTAGCGATGCATTCCTAAAGAATGGACTTTAATCAAAGGAACCCTAGGTCTAAACCTAACAAACTACGGCTCTCTAGGTTTGACCTTGGGTCGGAGGATGGCATGCAGAGCATGAAAACTTATCATGGGTGCCTAGTAGGTGCCATAAGGTTTTCCAGAAGTAGGTGGCAAACCTAATAGATTCTGACACGTGGTTCACTCTAAAGACTTCGACAAAGTATACTTGGATGGTGTAAGAAGTATTGGAAGTCCTAGAGAAAGGAATGAAATATGAGGTGGAGTCTCGAAGTACCTGCTGGCTAAAGGTGGTGACCTGAAGGTTTGAATGGTGATCTATGAGTGTCAACTGGTCATCCTTACGAAAGGAAAAGTTTGCTACTCCCAGGAATGGATCAAGAGATGGTTCTGGGAGTAGCCTAGGACATGTGATTGCAACAGTTAAGGTTTGTTCTCTAAGCAAATAATGATCCACTTTCTCAAGAAATGGATTAGAGAATGATTCATGGAAGGGCCTATGGATGATGACCTCAAGACTTGAAATTTGACCTATGGGTGCGGAAAGGTATACTCTATAGAAGGGTAGGTTAGTCATGTGAAGGAAGGGGTCTGGGGCCATAAGGAGGACTTCTACAGGACTGGATGAATCAATCCGCTCAAGACAAGGATGTTCAACTGAGATTACGGGAAAGACCTTAGTGGCTGGGCATGGGACAAGGTCCAATTGTAAGAGGCTTGATTTAGTCATCCTAAGGAGAGGATCTACCATAGGGTGGGCAAACTTAAACAGTTCAGTGCAAAGATCTTCAATTGGTACTTGGGGAATGACTGTCATTAAAGGGTACGAACTGATAGCTCGGGCTAACACTATGAGTTCTTCCTGGGGGTATTTGACTAAAGGAACCTGGTTCTCACAAATCTCTTGAATTTCTGAACTAGGTCCTACCACTTGGTTGCTCTCCAAGGTTTCCTCAGGTAAGGAACCAATAGTATCGATGTCACATTCTTCAAGTTCTTCCCCCTCATATTCATCAACTAGACTCAAGCCAGCATCATATACTTCCTCGATGCCATCTTCAATGGGTTTCGGGTCAGTGGTAATCGGGTCAACTGACTCTGGGCTTGTCATACCTAACCTTTCTTCCTCATTGGTAGGCTTGGGTTCTCCCTCATTAATGTCATCCTTAGGATTCTTACCACTTAGCTGTGCACAAGCCAGTCCTATGCATGGACACTGACTAGATTTATGGCCTCTTTCTCCACAAAACCAACATTCTTGCGATATAGGAACCTGGGTCACACTGGGTTTCAAGCTAGTAGAGACCTTACTTGGGCATGGGTGTGGATCTAAATGGCGTGATCTAGAAGACTTGGGTTGTTGAGTGACTGGTCTAAAATATTGTAAGGACCTCTCATAGACACGATCCACACTATAGATATCATGGTTAGGCTTCCTAGGGTTATGCTTGGGATCACGGTATAAGGTCCTCCTAGGCTCCTGGCATGGGTGAGGTTGGGGCCTATTAAATTTTGGATCAGGGGTCCAATTTTGATGTCTACGTTTCTCAAGTACTTGGACTCGATCCCTAAGCTGGGTAAGATCCTCACGGACTTGATTCCTAAACTGGGCAACAGTATCAGTCATATCCTGACTCAATTTGGTCATACTTTGGTAAGAGTTTTAATCATGGCCTCTAAATCAGGTTGGGTTTGACCAGGTTGGTAGGGTACTCCATTCCGGGTAGACATGATGATGCAAGCAAACACACCAAATGAGACTCGACAGAAATGACTACGGGCTAACTAGACCTAGAGCCCAAACTAGATGCCCAATCAGAGTGGCAAGCTAGCCTGTAGTAACTCGGGACTCAGCCAGGCAGGTGTAAGGGGAGTGTTAGGTCCCTAAATGCCAATCCTAGACACCAATCATAGATTGGCCAGGTAGAAGGACCAGCACACAAGCCCTTCGGGATAGAATCCCTGAACCACCGTTCTAGACACTGAGTACAAAGCACACATAGAGTAACTAGACAAACTGACTCAACATTAGCCTAGACCCGACTTGTTGGTGTCCCTAGCCCACTAGGACAAATTAAGTCTAATAAATTTTAAAATTAGGCTTAGGATCGAATGAATGGGTGGTGGTTTTGGGCTAAGGAGAGGTTATCAACTCCTCCCCTTATCTTAGATGCTCAATTGCCCTTAAGATGAATTAGGAGATGATCACTCAAAAAATTGAATTGCAGAAACACAGAAACAGAACTGCTGTAATTTAACTCTCCGAAATTTCACAGAAACCAATAAATTACAGTAAAATTATATAAATAGTTCCAATTATAATGGTTCCAAAAAATAAAAATCATGCAATTTGGAGTTACCTGCAATGAAAACAATTCCTGCAACAGGGTAGTTATAGACTGAAAACAGAATGCTTCCCCCGTTTACAATTCCTGCTACGAAGTTGTAACCCAGCGGATCCCCTACACGCCCTAGGAACACCCCGTGGAATGGGAAGAGGAGTCTTTCACCTCGCTTCGTTCCTAGGACTGGACGTCCTGGGGAGTCTACTTCGAGCAGACAAAGTAAAAAAGAGAGACACTCAAAACATGCAAGCAAGTCAGAAACCCTAGACAGGGCTCTGATACCAAAAATGATGCAGAACAAAAGAGGAGATGATGCGATACGGAAGTAAATTAGGACCAATTCTTTCTTTTTTTTTTTTATATTTTCAGAAGTCGGCTTTGACTCAAAGGAAAGTTAAACTAAATTGAAAGAAACTATGTAATAATTGAAAGCACAATTTAAAGAAACTAGGTTATCAGAATAGTTCAGAAGTAAAGGATCGCTGGGGGTTGAGAAACTTCCAGACCTAGGGTTTCGCTCTGAACTTTCAACAGGACAGAAGTAAAGAGAAGAGAAGGGTTACAGACCAGGCAGTGATCTTCACAGAGTTTAGTGGAAGGACTCTCTTGAGCAGATTGTTGGATCCCCGGATTCAGATATCTTCGCAATGGATCCTCCAATATTGGCCCTTTGGCAGAGTTGGCTTCTTCTGAACTCAAGATCTGGGAAAGAAGAAGAACAAGTTATGGAACCAGATACTCAAGGAAGGATTTACCAGATAGTAGAACTTGAAAGCTGATGTTGCTAAAATCCTGATTCTCCTGGAATGCTGATCTGACTTTCTCTGGGATTTGCTCTGTCTTCAAAGTAGCTGAACTGGACCTGGATGCTGGTGGTCGGCCTCTACTTGGAGAGAGGGGCCGTGAGAGATGGGGTAGGCTAGGGTTTGGTGGAGTGAAGAGGATGATGGCGGCTAGGGTTTGGAAGTGAAGTGGCTAACCTAGGGTTTTGGGGTTGGAGATCTCACACCTCCTCAAGGTTCCTGGGGAACCCAGATTTACTCCCTCACGGAGCTCAACACCTGGATGCAAGTGCGGAAGAGAGAAACATAAAGTTGCTCACACAGAAACTTGAATTCATTCATCAGTTGTCCTTTAAAACTTACAAGAGGGGTTTATTTTATAGGTCTTTACAAGAGGTCAGGGTTTTATCTTCCCATGTGGGACTAATAGGATGGATCTTCAAATTAGGCTTGTAGAATCAAATCCTTCTCATATGGCCGGCCAAGAGCTTCCATAAGTGTTGATTGGTGGCTCCAAATGGTAAGTAGGTGGCGCCTCCTAGCCTTACTTTTCAAGAAAATTTTTTTTCCTTCCATGGCTCAACTCTTTTGGACACCTCCTTTTCTTTCTCCCCAAGTCATGGCTCTTCCCAACTTTGCTTTGGTCTTTTTAGGCATGGATTGGGCGCCCCCTTGAAGTGCTCCCCAAGAAATGCCTCTTTCCTCCTTTAGCTTGGCCTTTTAAGGTATATATGGGGCGCCTCCTTGATTTTGGCTTCAAGAAAAATTCTTGCTCCCTTGGGTGTGGGGACCAAGACATTGGGATGGAGATGTGGCGCCTCCTGGACTCTGGCATGTGGCTGGGAGTGTGGCGCCCACTTGCTTGGGCCTGGGAGAAAAAATGTGGCACCCTGGACCTTGACTTGACTGAAAAAAAAAATGGCACCAACCTGGAGAAGACCTAGACCACTACTAGGACTTGTACTGAGTCAACATGACTCAACAAAATGAAATGCAGACTCAAAGAAATAATCTGGTTGACCAGGTCAACCTTTATTACAAACCCTAATCTTCGGGCAAGGTCATTCAGAGATCCAGATGGAACCCTGAAGTCTTCTTCTGATTCTGGAGCCCGCACCACTTTGGTCGAGATCATTTGCCTTGGGATCATCCTCGGGGACCTTGGCCCCAGGGAGGGTTTGGAAGCAGTGTTGCACCGGCTGGGGTGCCCCCCTTATCTCCCCAACACCGTAGGGAGTGGGGAACTGTACAAGCAGTCTCTTGGTAAAGACAACGGCATCGAGCAGGTTAAGCCCGGGTCGGTCCAGGATCATGTTGTAGGTGGAAGGAAGCCTAACAACCATAAAAGTCATTATAACGATTCTCTGCCGAGGTGGGGTCCGGCAGTGACTAAGAGAGTGATCTCTCCTTCCACTCTTACAGAATCACCTGTGAAACCAACAAGGAGAGTATGCATAGGTTTGAGTTGATCGGGAGAAAGGTCCATCCTGGAGAAGGCATCATAAAAAAGCATATCTGTGGAGCTCCCACTATCAACCATGATGTGTTTTATAGGATGCTTCGCGTTCGTCATCTCGATGACCACGGTATCATTATTTATATTTTTTCCCCATCTTTCCCTTCCCTCATAAAGGGGAGTACATTCTCAGGATCCCTTGCCCCCCGAGCCTTCTTGGGCATGCGCGCAGCTCCCCAGGAGATCATACCCACCGGCTTCTCGGTAGGACGATTGTCGATTGTCGGAGCTATCGGAAGAGCGACGAGCGCCTGGGATTCCACCTGAGGTCTGCCCCCCACGAACCTTTTGAGGTAGCCCCTCTTGATGAGTTCTTCGATTTCTCACTTGAAGTTGTGGCATTCCTCGGTGTCGTGGCCGCGGTCGCGGTGAAAGTGACAGTACTTCATTTTATCACGGCCAGTGGAGGACTTCATCGGAGGTGGGCGTCTCAGGTAGTCCTTGCCTTCGATCTCCATGAGGATTTTCATCCTCGAGGCGAGGAGAGGGATGTAACTCTCCTCAGGAATGGGAGCGCCTTTTGATCTTAGCCCCCTCCGGGAGTTCGGAACCTGAGGTCCTGGCTTCCGGGTTCCGGGCGTCTCGGCAGGGGTCGGCTTCTTTGGTGGCTTCCTATCGAGCTCCCGCCTCGTACAATCCGCCTCCTCAGCGTGGATGTATTTTTGGGCCAAAGGAGGAGCTCGGAATAAGTCTTGGGGGGCTTCTTGTCGAGTGAGTAGGTCAGGCAGGAGGTCCTGAGCCCTCACTTCAGTGCTAGCATGGCCACTAGCTCATCAAGGTTATAGATCTCCAACGCAGCAGCCTTGAAGTGGGCCACGTAGTCCCGTAGCGGTTCGCGGTCCTTCTGCCGGATGGAGAAGAGGCTATCTGTCTCTCGTGGCAACTTCCGACAGTTGTCAAAGTGGGCTATGAATTTCTGTCCTAATTGGGTGAAAGAGTTGATGCTCTCTGGCTCTAGGCAGGTGAACCACACCCGGGCTGCCTTTTGGAGAGTAGCAGGAAAGTGACACAGAGAAGAGCATCGGTGGCTCCCTAGACCCTCATGAGGGCCCGGTAGCTTTCCAGGTGGTCCAGGGGCTCGGTGGTCCCATCGTAAGGATCCACCTGTGGCATATGGAACCAACTCGGAATCGGCTCCCCTTGGATTTCTTGGGAGAAAGGGGGATGGGCATCGTAGCCCGCTGGCTTTCTAGCTGAGCCTGGCAGGTTGGTGAATCGATGGGATAACTCTGTCAACTTGTGGTCATGTTCCTCCAGGCGCTTCTCTACCGCGCGCTTGATGACTTCGTCCATGGATCCCTCTGCCAAAGGAGACGGAGAATGTGACATGGGTGCATAGCACCCGTGGCTGGGGGTCTTGCTTTTCCTACCTCGGTGGGGCTTGGATGCTGCCCGTCCGAGGTTTGGTGAGTGGCTCTTCCTGTCGGCAGACCCCGCTCGTTGTCTTTTTGCCGGAGTTTGATGGCTACCTCGGTTGTCAGTAATGGCCCGCGGCTGCGAAAGCCTTCCTTGGAAGGAACACAGGCTGTCACGGGGGGCCGCGGCATGGGCTGCGGGAGTCCCTGGTTGCTGGTGGGTAGCCAAGGACCGATGCTGCTGCTGAAGCTGGTGCACTGCTGTGGCAAGAATCTGCATTTGCTAGGCGATTGCAGCCAGCTGAAACTCCATTGGAGGTGGTTGAACCAGAGCGGATGGCCCCGCCTCTGGGTTGTGCGGTTTCCCCTGGGAGGGGGAGTCCCCTGCACGACTGGCAGAGGCCTCTTGCGCCCGTGTCGTCACCATCCTTCCATGGAACTTGCTTGTAGAAGAGAGGGGGAGGCTTGAACTAGATCAAGGACTGTTCACGGGAACACCCCCCTACCTGGCACGTCAATCTGTTGCTGCCAAGATCATCGTGGCCCGTAGCTGCTGTTGGCGACGGAGTGCGCTCCTTTCGCGGTCCAGCCGTCCGGTGGTCCTGGGCCTACAAAATAGGGATTAGTGACTCGGGCCGGGATTTCCGGCGGGGGCACTCTGAAGGTCAAGGCAGTGACGATCCAGGGGAATAGATTCTCCTGGTCGAGCCCCTCTTGATGGACTCCACGCTAGGAGGAGTGAGTAGTGTGAGAGTGGGATGCAAGTGTGTCGGGGGAAGAGTGGCTGGCTAGAGGGATTCTCTGTGTGGCCTTTCCGCCCGCCCTTGCTTGGATTTGCTTATGGTGCTATGCTCTTTTGGTTGAGCTTGCACTTGTGTTTTTTGGTGGTATTGCATGTGTTACCTCATTTGTCTTGCTTCCATCGAGCTTTGTAGTCTAGGTTACCGTTGGTCGCTCATCTTGGGATCTTCACCAGGCTGTCAAGCGCGTGCGGCGGTGTCTTGAGGCACCTTTCCTGATTCGTGATGAGGGAAGCATTCATGTGTTCTGACATTCTCTCTGGTCGCCTCATTCCGGGAAACCTGGCAGTATCTCGATTGGTGGGCCACCATTCCTGGGATTCGAATCTCCTAGTTGACTTCCTCTTCAGGTGGTTCAGGTGGTTGGTGAAGAGCGTGGCACCTCGATCAGTGTGCCACTCCCCTTTCTGGTGTAACTGGTGGCCGCAGGTGGTCCTGCGGTCTAGCAGATGTCTCAGTGCAATCCTCAGGTAGCTCACCGATGTCCTGGGACGGCGGTGCTTACATCTGATCCGGGGGTTGAGCTGGGAAGGCAGGGCTTGACTCCGACCTAGGTGTCCCGAGCTCGCGGGATCGCCTCGGTGGAGGAGGGTAGAGCATGGGCCCGGTCTAAAGGGCTCGCCCTCGTAGAGGCTCTACGTGGTGAAGGAGGGCTGAGCTCAACTCCAACCACGGGGCTCGATCTCCGAGGGGCTCGCTCTGGAGGGCAGAGCGTGGGCCCGGTTTAGAGGGCTTGGAGGCTCCACGTGGCGGAGAAGGGCTGAGCTCGACTTCGACCACGGGGCTCGATCTCCGAGGGGCTCGCTCTGGAGGGCGATGTTCGGCTCCGGCCTAGGCATCCCGGGCTTGCGGGTTTGACCTGGCGGAGGACGGAGCTCGGCTTCGACGGGCGGCCCCGTTGTCCTGGGGGAGCTTAGCCCGACAAAGGAGTCCGAGCAGGAAAGTTGACGCGACGTCCGACACGACGGCTTTCTTTGACGTGGCGCCTGTCAGCTACCCCACGTCAGCGGTCTTGCCACATCAACAGGTCTTTATTTTTTTAATTTTTATCAAAAAAATATTTTAATAAAATATCAAATAAATATGTTATGTATATTTTTTCATCATATGCTAAACAAAAATGCAAACTATTTCCATCTATCCTTTTATATTTTATCAAATAAATAGGAGGAAGGATCCATTCTCTTCTTATCGATCATTCTTTCCTCATCCTTAGTCCAATTAGTGTGACATGTGAATGATCCGAAATCAAAGGCCAATGAACCTGAGCGGCACAAGTATCCTTAATTAGAAAGGAACCAATCGAGAGACCGCGCATAAAAGCTGATTGCATTGGAATGTGGAAATCAAATCTTTTTGACAGCGAGATTCTATGTCTCGAAACAAGGCTCCAAATCCTTTTTCAAATGTACACGATATGCACCAGCTAATTTTTGCTTGAGTGAACTATCAAAGTTGAACTTGATGTGTCCTGGTTCTGGAGGTACTAATGAACGGAAGGATGAGGATGGGATGAGGGACGGAACCCCGGATCCCGACTACCCGAAGCTCCGTTCTATGTCAAGATATCTTCCCTGTTAGCACTTTGATGCTGACTCGCCGATGCCAAGGCTGACCGTATCTGTGACGGCTATTGCTTCTCACGATGAAGGATCACCTCGTTTCTGCAGCTCCAACAATGTACCAAATTGGACTTTGAATCTGCCATGCTCATATTAAGTGTTGGTTAATACAAAATGTTTAGCATCCAACCATGTATTGATTGAAGGCCCCCATCTGATGGATGACATTCCATAATTGTCCAGAAGTATGCTAGGTAACCATAGCATGATCGACATTTTTAACTTCTTTGTTTCATCTCTAAGAAGTTGAAGAATGGATCCCTCGGCCATAAAGAATCGAAGGGCAAGGGATTTTTTCCCAATTCATCCTCCGTATAAGAGTCTTCATTCTAGGATAGACCATGAGCATCCAAATCTAGGTAAAGTTATCATTGTAGTAGCTATTATCTTCTTGTATGTCTCTCTCCCCCCCCCTCCCCCCACCTTTTTTTTTTAAGACGTGACATTCATACAAGTATGGTATAAATACAATCAACAAAATCAGAAAATAAAATATTCCTAGAAGGACCAGGGGTTGACTCCATACAAGTCCAGATTACATCGCCGAAGTGCTGAGCAACATACAAGGCAACTCAATTAGCAGCTGAGTTTGCCTCTTGATATACATGACGGATGACCAACGAAAGACACTTGCAAATAAAAGACTGATATCTGTAGCAATGGATGAGTAGCAGCTTCCTTAGCAAAGGATTAGATCCAGCCAATCATAGTAGAAGAGTCACTCTCAATCACCAGTCGATTAGCTCAAAGGATAAGTCTCGCGTAGATGATGCCCGTTCAAGTCACACGTAACTCAGCCTCCAGAATTGAAGGTCCAAAAAGATGACTACCTCCCGTAGCCACTAGTCTGGAATTAGGGCCTCTGATGATAAAACCCGCTCCTCCATAACTACCCATAATCCTGCCATTAAAGTTGACCTTGAGGAAGGTCGGGGGTGGGGGCTCCTAAGAAATAAAGACCCTACGGGATGCTTGAAGAGTAGAGCAGTGGTTCCAGGAGCCTGACATCCTCATGGTCAACTTAGAGTCCAGGTTAGTCAACTCAATCACTTGAATCTGAGCACGCTCCAAGATGAGTCGATCAGATAGTCTCCTTGACTCGAACACCTAGCTACTCCTCGATAGCCAGATGTGGAAGGCTACATATGCCATCCACATACCTTGACTCATGGTCAACTCTGAATCCAAGCTCCACAGCATGCTCTAAAGGAGCAGAGTAGAGCTATTCCTCAGATCAACTCCAGGCAGAAGACTGACCATCATCCATATCTGCACTGCCCTCAGACAGTAAATAAGGTCATGATCAATTATTTTCCCCTCATACTCACACCACGGACACCTAGTTGGAAGAGGCAAACCCCTATATTTCAGAACTGACCTAGTAGGAAGATGGACCCAGGCTAATTTCTAAAGAAATAGACTGATTCTCAAGTGAACACCTATCCTCTAGATCTAGGTAACATCGAGTCTCCAAGCTGGTTTCTCATAGTATGTGGCATAAATATCTCTTGCTCTCCTCTCTACCCATAGAAGGATCTCCACACTCTCACATCCTAGGCATGATGAGTAGGGATAGCAATGGAAAGCACTTTGCTAGCAAGGTTTAGGCCAAAAAGCTGGGCCATCTGATCACCACGCATCCATCTCTCCCACTGTGTATTAGCTCCGAGATCCTGACTGTCTCCCTATTTTCCTATTAACAAAAATTGGCCACCTGCTCAATGGGAGGTCAGATATCTATGGATCATGAAACAAATCAATAGTATACCCATCTCCAATCACCTAGCGAATCTGAGTCATGACCCCCCTCGTACAGTCGCAAATCTCCTTCCACATAATCGAGCAGCTCCGAAAAGGTATAATCCCATCTGGCACTATCTAGGAGCTCTACTTAGTCCTTATCAGAGAACTCCAAATATAGTCAAGGTAAAGTAAAAATACTGCCATAAGCCTCGCAATAAGGACCTCCCTTCTTACCATCAAGGACTGGATCCCAAGTCCCCTATCCCTCAAGAACCTCCAAGGCCAGAATATGCACCCCCTGACCTCCTTGATGAGAGCCCCAAAAAAAATGCCTAAAGGGTTGCTCTAGCATAAATAAGCAAACCTTTGGCACCTAAGTATTAGATAATACATATACAGGCATAAAGCTAAGAATAGATCTCACCAGGATCACTTTGCCCATCATAGAAAGAGCTCTGGCCTGCTACCTCTATAGCCGCTCCTAGATGGCTCCCTCCAAGCTTGAACAATCTACCCTTTGTAGCCTCCGACTTGAGATGGGAACACCCAAGTCACGTTATACCCCCTCCTACTCCTCATGCTTAACATCTATTGGTTGACATGCCTGAGATGGGACTTGGTTTTAGGACTAAATATGATAGCATACTTGTGAAAGTTCACACGCTATCCCAAGACTTGGCAATATAAATGAATAATCCTGGAGAAGACTCCCACATTCTGGTTAGAAGCATGGCCCATAAGCAAATAATCATATGCCAATAACAAATAAAAAATCAACACAACACCCGAGGCTAGCTTATGAGGGTACAGGATAGAACTCCTTTCTGCCATATGTAATACACAAGAAAGAATGCTAGCACAACATATAAATAGATAGGGAGACAAAGGACAACTTTGGCATATCCCCATAGAAGAGAAGAAAAAGTTTGAGGACATGCCGTTAAGAAGGATGGTGAAGGACGGGTGTCATACACAAGCATAATCCAATTAATCTATCTAGCATGAAAACCAAAACTATACAGAGCACACTCCAAGAAAGACCACCTCATAAGACAATGGCGACCCAAGGCCTTGTCATAAATCATGCATGAACTAAGCAACCATCACATTATCGGTAATACTTCGACCTCCGACAAAAGTTTCTTGCTCAAGATAGATTAACCATGATAAAACAACCTTCATCCTCTCCACCATTAGCTTCGCACAGATATTATATAAAGTGATACATAAGCTAATGGGCCAGAAATGGCTTAGATCAGTAGCCTTTGGCTTCTTGGAAACTAAAGTGACAAAGGTCCTCATCTAAGGTGATGGCATCTCTCCAATAGTGAAGAAATTCATAACTACCTCCCCCACCTCCAACTGAATGATAAACGAGTATCTCCTAAAAAAAGTGAGGGAAATCCATTAGGTCCTGGAGCTTTATCCTCGGTCATAGCCCCCAGTGTCCTCCTAATCTTCTTAAGTGACACAGGTCTAATCAATCCCTATTTTCCTCAGCAGTGACAGCCTATGGGGTCTAGGAGTATAAAAGGAACCTCACCCTCAACATTAGTTGACCACCTTGAACTGAAGAAGGATACAAACTCATTACTAACACTCTCTTCACCATCTAACAATTGCTCACTACTATCCATGATCACCCTAATCTAATTCCCGTGCCACCAAATAATAGTGGCCTGATGAAAGAAACATGTATTTTTATTCCCCTCCATGATCCACTGGATTCTAGACTTCTATCTCCAAAGTATCTCTTATCGCTGCAACAGAGAGTGATGGGAAGCTAATAACCCCAGGAGATTAACCAACTCCTCATTAGATGGATTACCCTCTCGATCCTCTCTTTCCTAAAAGAGTAGAAATAGCAGCTTCCATAGTCTCCAATCTCTTGAAAGTATCCCCAACCTCCTCATGGTTCCACCTACGAAGCCGGTATTTCAATAATTCCAGCTTCCTCATCACCCAGTATCTATTATTACCTTGAACCAGGAGCCTCCGAATCTCTCAAACAATGTTCCAAGAGCGTGGATATCCAAGCCAAAACTTTTCAAACCAAAAAGAACTTTGATGGGCATGGGACGTCTCAGTGGCAATCGGCATGGGCTGGTGATCAGAGGCAACTCTTAGCAAATGAAGAATCTGGTATCTCGCATGCATCTGAATCTAATCAGCTCCAACAAAGGCCTTATCATCCTCTCACACACTCTAGCCCCACTCTGCTAGTTATTACACCATGTAAACTAGGAACCAACAAACCCCCAATCCACTAGTCCATTCTCCTTAATAAATCCCCAAAACTCCCTGGACTTCATCCCTCCACAAATGCCCTACCTCCCCGCTTCTCATGAGCATTATCAATGCAATTAAAATCTCTAGCCACTAGAGTAGGGATGCTTTACCCCAGTAGTATAGAGATCCCATTCCATAGTGCCCTACACTCTCTATAATCAATGCTTGCATATATCCAGACAAAAAGCCAAGAAACATCGTTCATTTCAAAAATTAACATAGATCCTTCTTGAGTATAATTGTGAAATACTTTAATGTCAGCAATGCTAGACCTTCAAACAACAATAAGACCCCATGTCATGCCTTGAGACTAGATAGCATAAAATCTCTAAGATGGAAACTTTGCTTGGCACAAGCAAGGCTCTGACCTTAAGATGAGTCTCCAATAAAATACAAATATCGAGGTTATGAAGCTGCATCCACTTCCTGAACATAGATTGAAAGGAGGATTTAGTTTCTTCATGCACATTCCAAATTAAAATTTTTATGAGGAAGTCTTTTTTAGAGTGTAGACTACATCCTTCATAGTAGCCTCCATAAGTTTCCTCTCGTGATGACCCAGATTACTCCTAGCTACACCCTCTAGAAGCTTCCTCTCTTGATGACCCTGACCACTCCCAACCATCCCAATTGTCACTTTAATCTGGGCCACCAACACATCTCGGCTCTTAGAAGACCCACTTATATTGTTCAACACCACCCCCTTTTGCCTACCAAGCACCCCCCTCACCCCCAAACTTCATCACAGTAGCTGCCCCATCACCATGTCTCTCTGGACACAACCCCCAAAGTCCAAACCTTCTCCACTCAACTTCCTACCCCTTTCCATCTCCAACTCCTCTGAACCCAATCCAACCCTCACAGCACAAATAGCACCTCCAATTAGCCTACCTTGACATCCAACCTCCATGACCGACCCCATTCCACCACCCCCCGTCCTACAAATCCCATCCCCTATCACCAAGTGCAAAACCCCTAAACCCACCTCCTTTCCACCTAGCTCCAACTCACCAGCCACCCCCCTTCATCTAAACCACTCTCACCACTCCGGCCAACCCAACCTCTATCCCCCACACTAAAAATTGGCCATTAAGCACTAGCCCCTAGAGATAGCAATGTCGACTTTGGCCCTTGACTAGGATCAAGCAATCTTCCCATACAATCTCCAAGCCCCAATCGTCCCACAGCTCATTCCCCCACTTGAAACAAGGAAGGCGAGGACTCACCTAAAGGAGAAGATGACTCACCCAAGCACTTCACTATCGATGCTACTCTCCCATCAAGATGATCAGAAGGCTGAAGGTGAGCAGCAACCGCCAGTAAGCTTCCACTCGCCACCCCATCAATTCTTCCACCCATAATTGCCTTCTTCATCGAGCAACCAAGAGGCTTTGAACACACCAACTTGGGAGGGCTTCTGGCCTGCTTCAAGTGTAGCGCACTACCCTTGGCCATATGTTGATCCATTGGGCTGGGCTCTCCACACAGCCTAGCTACATCACATCATGACCTGGTCCCGAGTTAGCTAGGATGGAGAACTCCCCCAACTTGCCCACATCACCACTGCTTGACTCAAACTCCTTCTCTGGTGAATAGTGCCAGGAAAATTTGTAAGGCTTTTGCCACTTGTCAGCATTTGGAGGAGAGCCCGAAGAGGTCTCCCCTAGCACAGGTGAGGTCAGTTGAGAAGGGGAGGGACTTGGACTAGAGGAGTTTGGATTGGACCCAACTTCCTTTGTTGAGGTGGTCGAAGCTTTTGGCTGGAAAGCTTGCCAAATTTGCAAGGTCACGACCCATGGGCCCAACTAGGGCAGATCAGAGGGCAACCTCTACTTCATCATCAAATCCTCATGTGCAAAAGTTCTCCGATGTCACAAAAGCACCCCCACATTGAGCTCCCTCCCTCTTCTCCCCATAGTCATCCATTACATGAACCAACTGGCTACAAAAATAATAGAAGGAAAGAACATTCTCATACATAAGTGGTTGCCAAAAAGTCCCTTCTTCCCCCCTGGATCAAAATTCTCGGTTTCAACGATTCTAGTGAGTCAATCTCCACCCTAACTTTGGCAAAGCTCATTTTCTGATACTGGGTGGTGAAGTCATCAAGGGAAATTAGTTTTTTAGCCTCCAAAGTTATCATATTCAGCAACTCCGATTACGACATCTCCATCGAAAGGCCAGACATCCTAATCCACACCACCATTCGTCGAACAATCTTGGTCCCAAGAACAAAACTTGCAACCCACAGCTCCACCGCTAAGAGTTGACCAACGGTGAACCATGGACCAACTTGGAGGACCAACTCACACTCTTCCTTAGATTGGAACCTCACCAAATGATGGTCCTCAATGAGGGAAAAATGCCTCTAGGTTTGACTTGAGGTTACCCCTAATTTTGAAGTCCTTGACGATCCACTATGAAGGAACCCTCCTGTCAAGGCTCTGAACAAGGATAGAGTGCTTCTCCCATTCCTTCCGTGACTCCTTCACCCTATCCATAAGAAGCTCAATAACCTTTGTAAAATACTATTGAAGCTCTTATACTTCCTTCGGCGACACCTTGTGTTCCATCTATTGAGGCTACCTCAGTATCCCTTGCATCGCTTGAGCCCATGAACGCTCCCCACTGAAGAACTCTTTTGAAGACCGACCACCGTCACCTGTGCTCCTGTGCTTTTCAGCCATCATGGACAAAGACACCCACCTACCCAAAACCTATTCAATAGAACTCCCAACTTAGGCATGATTCTTGATGCAAGGCTCCAAATGCACCCAGGCGAACCTTGTATCTCTCCTTCACATTAACTTGTATTTAGAAACTCTTCACTCCAACACAAATAGTCATTATCTTGAGTAGATGATCGAGAGGTATAAATAATGGAGTCAACCATTTACTTTGGAAAATATTAATGTAAAAGATTGATGCTTCATTCATCATTCTATAGGATTAGATCATATTGCAGATAAATCACTTGTTGTTGAAGGTTTAGAAATGTTGGGTGCTCTTGCCGGCTTCTCCGATGAGATAAGGTCCTGCTTCTAGGTGCTCCCTTCGGATAAAGACCTGCAAAAAGTTCCTGAGCCAGGTTTTCAGTGGGGGATACTTTGACGCTCAAGTTAGTGGGGTGATCTATGCAATAACTAGAGCTGAGGAAGAAAATGGTGAGAGAGACAAAATGAGCATGGGGGGTAGCCAAAATATACCTATCAGGAGTCCCCTCTTATCTTTTTATATTTACCAAGGGATAACCAATTTTTATTAAAAAATAATCTCTCTTAGTTAAGCATAACAATTTTCTGTTGAAACCAACCTCTTTTAGTTAGAAGTAATAGCTTTCTATCATGGCAACTTATTTTCTTTTCATCCACTTAGTTAGACTTCTTTAAATAGTTGGCATATATACCTTAGTCATCAAAAGTTGGCTACTTTATCTTACATCCAACCAAGTCATTCAGGCATATTATTTTTGAAAACCAATGATTCAACTAACTCTCAATTAGTTGGATCTTATTGCAATTAGTCAACCTTGTTGAGTTACTCGGCTTCCAGTTTTTGTGATCGACCTTAGGAGAAGGCCAGAGTTACTCGGCCAAAGCTAGTCAGCCACCTTAGTCATTCATCTTAGTCAACCAACTTAGTCATACATCTTGATTAGCCAACTTGATTATAAGTTAACTTAGTTATACATCTTGATTAGCCAACTTAGTCATACATCTTGATTAGCTAACTTAGTCATATTCTACCTCCAACTTAGTCATCAATTAGGTTGGTTCGTTAAGGCCAAGTAGTTGAGTTGTGGTCATAACATTGCCCCCCATTCTTGAGCCCAAAATGCTATTGATGAAGTGCTTTGACTTTTATTCTTTTATGGATGAAGGGAGTAGCATCACTTCTTCGACCTTGACCTATGGTGGCATCCATACCTTGAAATCATGGTAAATTTTTGTTGGTACTTTGGTTTGGAGTCCTGACATTTTGTAGCTAAGTGTCAATCATAGCTTTTTGTTTCTTTGAAACTTTTTCAACCGTCATCTTTTGGTCACTTTTTGATAGTTGACTTTGATATGACATTTGTAGGAACTTCTTTTCAAGTATCAATGAAACTTTCTTTTCCAATCAATGTTTATATTGATATTAGATTTCTAAAATTTTTTTAATGTATGGAATCTTCTTACACTAGCTGACAAACAAGTAATGGCCGATGAACAAACTCTAGCTGATTAATTAAACTTTTTTGAGAGCTCCAACTATCTTTTGATAGTCAACTAGTCGATTTAACCTCCATGAGATGATGGTTGGATGTATCTAATGTGGCAAGCTATTGACATGGTGCCCACGTCCAACACAACTGGCTGATGAGGTGATGGAGAGTGCCACTTGGTGAGCTCCTATCCAAGGTGAGCTCTCAGTTGAGGTGAGCTCCCAGCCAAGGTGAGCTCCTGTCCAAGGTGAGCTCCTGGCCGAGGTGAGCTCCCACCAAGGTGAGCTCCCATCTAAGATGAGCTCCTATCCGAGGTGAGCTCTTGGCCAGGGTGAGCTCCCATTCGAGGTGAGCTCCCATCCGAGGTGAGCTCTCATCCGAGGTGACCTCCTGGTCAAAGAGAGCTTCGGTCCAGTAGATCTCCCATCCGGACTAAGCCCTCGAAGGTAGGAAGACATCTCCCCGACCATGGTAGAAAGAATAGTACAAGGTAAGACACGACCCCCGGAGGATAGACGTGATAGAGACCCGATGGTGATATAGGGGTACGATGTTGCCATCTCCATTGGATCGGTACAACTCTCGTGGGGGCGCGTGCTCCATAGAGGCTCTAGGCTCTATATCATGCTGCCCACATCCCTTACAAGAGGAGTGCTCTACTAGGACTCTAAGTTCTATAGCACACCGTCTTTACTTCCTATAAGAGGAGTGCTGCACCAGGGCTTCAGGCCCTATAGCATGCCATCAGTACCTCCTATAGGAGGAACGCTCTGTCAGGGCTCTAGGTCCTGTGGCACGCCATCTACACCCCCTGTAGGAGGAGTGCTTTATCGGGGCTCCAGATCCTGTGGCATCCCACTTGTGCCTTTCATAGAGGATTGCTTTACTAGGGGGCAGGCTCTATAGTATGCCGGTTGCACCCTCTGCAAGAAGACCCTCTCTCGAAAATCTTAGGCCTTGTCCATCAGGGCTCTAACGAGCTTGTATCCCTTATGTAGGGAATGCCTTAAGAAAAGCACCTAACCAAGGCTCTAGACCTAGTCTGGTAAAATTGGCTCCTATATAACAGCAAAAAGGACCTCCAACATGGAGAGAGCGAATAGAAGGAGAGCAAGCAAGAAAAGGCAAAGGGCTAAAGTAGTGAACAACCTCCGATAAACTCTAGTTTTCTATTCTCTTCTATCTCCTTCTCCGGTAAAGGGACTATTCCGCTTGGTCACCTTACTAACTTACCGTTAGAGTGTCCTCGCCAGGATCCCCGACCTAGGTCTTCTTTTTTGTAGGACCGACCAGCTGCAAGGATGTGAGGATGAAGCACCAGACATTCCCAGGGAAGGTTGCTTCAACCGGGTCCCACCAGAGCTATAGGCCATGGCAATTTAGGCAGCAACAGATTGGCATGCCAGGTAGGGGATGAGGATGATGCAATCTACTTTGGCCAAGAATCACCAACTGACTTCCAATGATCTCATGGTGGTGAGACATGCGCGGGAAGCTTCCCTCAGTCGCATGGGAGATCCATCCCACCGTGGTGACTGACGCAGCCAAGAGATGGAGCTCGCTGCTCCACCTCCACCTCCGATGGGCCAGCCCATGCTGATCGCCACACTCGTGTAGCAAGTCTAGGCCCTGACTACGATGGTGCACCAGCTACATCAACAGCACCGCTCCTTCGGATGGCCTGCTTTGCGGCCCTATATCCATCCATCTGGCCCCAGGCTGGATGAAGTAAAGATAGTATGCCTAATAGCACTGCTCCTTTGGATGGCTTACTTCACAGCCCTGTACCATCCGTCCGACCTGAGTAAAGATGGGATGCCCAATAGCACTGCTCCTTCAAATGGCTACTTCATGGCCCCGCACCCATCCATCTGGCCCCAAGCCAGATAAAGTAAAGACATGATGCCCAATAGCACCGCTTCTTCAAATGGCCTGCTTCGCGACCCCGCACCTATCCATCCAGCCCTAAGCTGGATAAAGTAAAGATGGGATGCCCAACAGCACCACTCCTTTGAATGGCCTACTTCGTAGCCCTGCACCTATCCATCCAGCCCTAGGCTAAATGAAGCAAAGATGGAATGCTCAACAGCACCACCCTCCAGGTAGTTTGCTTCGCAGCACTGCACCCATCTATCCAACCCTAGGCTAAACGAAGTAAAGACGGGATGCTCCATAGCATCACCCCTTCAGATGGCCTACTTCATAGCCCCGTTGCTACACAAAGAAGAAAGAAGAAGAAGAAAAAGACACAAATAGGGGAAGATCCCAGATTGAGAAGAAAATAACTTCATTCATTGAAAAGAATTTACACAAGTAGAGCCCCTTGACAAGTCGAGGAGTCCCATGAAGGGTACAAAAAGGAAAAGAAAAGGAAAACAAAAGGAAAAAGAAGGTTCCAAGCCGCTCATGATCCTGGAGGTGGGGCTCTACCAGACCTGCAGGCTTCCATGGTGGCATTGATCAGTTTGCCCATCTCAACCATCACTAGGGCAATGATCTCTTGCTGCAAGCCTAGTACGGTGGATGGTGAGGCAGCTTCGATGGCTGGCTCAGGAGAGATGGGGGGACCGCTATGTCTCCTCTCCCCTCGGCATTGTCCGTCACTATGTCTTATAGGTCTAGATGGTCGAAGGTCAGTGCCACCTCCTGTAGGGTTCGGTGGCAAGGCGGAATCATAGATTTCAAAAATTTTTATCTTTATGAAATCTTCACCAAACCTTCAACCCAAAATCTCCTTAAAAGAATTAAAACATATAAGATGTTTATATAAGATTTAATCTCAAATTAAGATACTAACCTGTATCGCAAAATCCAAACTCTGAATCTCCACCAGGTGCCCAAATGTTCACCCTCCAATGGTGATCCACACAGAAAAATAATGAAGACAATAATTTCTAGTTCTTGGCTCCTCTTCTTGAATTCTTTTTCAAGAATTCAATTCTTGGACCTTTAGGCTGAAATTTTCTTTAAAGAAAATTTCTTTTCTTCCTTCTTTCCTCTTCTTGAATTTTCTTCAAGAATTCCCTTTCTTGAATCCCTTTTCTTGAATTGAATTGGAAGAAAAATTAAGACAGTCAAAGTCTTAATTCAAGAAGGAAAAGAAGAATAGATCCTTTCCCTTTTCTTTCCTTTACCGTTCAAGACCTTCTTCTTATTCTTGTTTAGGGTCAGAGTTTCGACAGAGGATACCTCTGTAAGGGAAACAATACCCAACAAGAACAAGAGGAAGGAGTATTCTGGAGAGGAAGAAAGGGAATTGGATCTCTGAATTATGTTACGTGAAAACCCCGAGAACCCAACCCTATTTATAGATCTCAGAGGGGTGTCATCTCGAAACAACGCAACCCTCTGAAACCCCAGGGATCACGATCCCTCATTCCTCATGCATCCCCTCAACCAAAAATCACGATTCTCCGATTTGATTTTCGTTTTTCCGACGAGGAGGACTCTCGGAAAAACTTCAGGAAGAATCGTGACTTTTGGAGATGGATTTGTGACCGAAAAGCGACGGATGTTTTCCTTAATTTTATCTGGCCATCAGATCCAGATCCAAGGGCGCCAGACAAGGATCTGAATCACCCCTTTTCATATTTTTCTTCGATGTTTTCTTTCTCACGCGTTTTAAGAGAAGTCCACGCGCGTGGACTCTCTTTCTTGGCGCGCGCGGGTGAGAAAAGGGAGGGGGCGGCTTGGAGAGAGGGTCTCAGTGAACTAAATTCACTTGGGTTCAGCCATGGGTTAGCCCAATGTCCTAAAAAATAAATTGGACCTTAATCTGGTTCAATTAGAACCCAATTAAGCCCAATTCGGAACCAAATTCGAATCTGATTCGAATAGAAATTTGGTCTGCAACACATGCTAGTGTGTTTATCCTGCAAACATGATTTAATTCCAAATTAAATCCTTCATCAATTTTCTTTTGTGTGTGACCCATTGGGTTCCACACCTAGCCAGCAGTAGGTCCGAGTGCTATTTGACTTAATTCGGTTAGATCTCAACTAAGCCGATTTAGGTCAACTCAAACTAGCTCGACTCGGTCAATTAGAATCTAATTCAAATTGACTGATTTGAATTACCATGACTCAATCATATACCTACAAGACAAGATTGACGTCTAGCAATGTATCATGTCTACCCGAAAGATGTGGAATTTTGGTGGAATTACCAAAATACCCTTCAGTGGTGAGTTACCGGGCAATTCAGTCCTTTGATCAACTTGCATCCCGAATATGATTATGAGTATGGATACTTGTCAAATCCAATTTTCATATTCATCCCTAGCTCAATCTTTATAATGATGATTCATTAATGAACCATTAGAAAATAACTCTAATGTTAATACTTTGATCAAAGGTTTCCTAAATCCATCATTTGAAATTAGCTGGATGCTATTCCCTCTTATTAGGGCTGATCAATTCCTTGTTGACCTACTCACAACCTCCATATACAATCCACCATAACCAGTATCACCTCGTGCATGACTCAGTGTCATGATTGATTGCGAACCAAAGTATGGATTCATGTATATAAGGTACTATGGTAGTCTTAGGTCAAAGGACCACATGCACTACTCCCACTATGAGAATTATCTATTGACAAACAGATAAGGTTCCATTAGATATTCTCAATCTGGATCAATTCAGTGAACTCATTCTCTAATGAACACTCACATCCTAGTATTAGTGTCAAACACAAGTGACTGTGAGATCAGTCACCCTCATTACAAAACATATATAGGATGTGCTGGTCTTGCTGGAGACATTGATCCCCAACTCAATGTCCCATCGACCAGGAATATTTTAGATTAGGGTTTTAAGGCTTTAGGTCTCACTGGTATGATCTCATCATAACCCTAGAACCATAGCCCTAATCTATGGGGTTCATCATAAAATCAAAAAGACACAGCAAATGATGAAACTAATGCCTTTATAAAATGTCAATTCATTGATTTTGGGATCAAAATTACAATATTTCAATTGGCTTTCAGGGCGCAATCTTTCAATCTCCCACTTGCACTAAAGCCAATCGCCTTTAAATCTTAACCCCATACAATCAAGGTGGCGATCAAACTTTCGCTGTGATAGAGCCTTAGTTAACGGGTCTGCTACGTTGTTCTTCGTTTCTACCCTTTTAATGCAGACTTCTTGTCTTTCGACAATCTCTCGAACGAGATGGAAGCGTCTCAGAATGTGCTTTGATTTGTGATGAGCTCTTGGTTCCTTTGCTTGAGCAACAGCCCCCGTATTATCACAGTAAAGTGATACTGGACCTTCAATCTCAGGAACTACGCCCAACTCTGATATGAACTTCTTCATCCAGACAGCTTCCTTGGCAGCTTCACTAACAGCAATGTACTCTGCCTCAGTTGTTGAGTCAGCTACAGTTTGTTGTTTAGAACTTTTCTAGCTTACAGCTCCTCCATTAAGGGTAAAAACATTCCCAGATATAGATTTGCTGTCATCTGGATCTGATTGAAAACTAGAATCTGAATAATCATCTAGTTTAAGATCAGATCCTCCGTATATTAGAAAAATATCCTTAGTTCTTCTTAAGTACTTAAGAATATTTTTCACAGCCTTCCAATGATCCTCTCCTGGATCAGCCTGAAACCTGCTGGCTATACCTAAGGCATATGCCACATCAGGCCTAGTACATAACATAGCATACATAATAGACCCTACTGCCGAAGCATAAGGTACCGAATTCATTCTATTTCTTTCTTCAGGTATCTTAGGAGACATCTTCTTAGAAAGATGTATGCCATGACCAATAGGTAAGTAACCTCTTTTACTTTCCTCCATGCTAAATCTTTTTAGCACTTGGTCAATGTACCTAGACTGGGATAAACCTAGCATCCTCCTAGATCTATCTCTATAGATCTTGATGCCTAGTATATAAGATGCTTCTCCCAAGTCTTTCATGGAAAACTGTTTAGATAACCATACCTTGACTGATTGTAACATTGGGATATCATTCCCAATGAGGAGTATGTCATCTACATACAGAACCAAGAAAACTATGGCACTCCCACTAGTCTTCTTGTACACACAAGGTTCATCCTCATTTTTGATAAAGTCAAATTCTTTGACTGTCTTATCAAATCGGATGTTCCAACTCCTAGATGCTTGCTTTAATCCATAAATAGATTTCTTTAGCCTACATACCTGATTAGGTTTAGTATCCAAGACAAAACCTTCTGGCTGTGACATATAAACCTCTTTCTCAAGGAAACCATTGAGGAATGCAGTTTTCACATCCATCTGCCAGATTTCATAATCATGATATGCTGCTATAGCAAGCATGATCCGAATAGATTTGAGCATGGCAACAGGAGAAAATGTTTCATCATAATCTATTCCCTGTTTTTGTCTGAAACCCTTAGCCACTAATCTGGCTTTATAAGTTTCAACTTGGCCATCTGTCCCAATCTTTTTCTTATAGACCCATTTGCATCCAATAGGGTTAACACTCTCTGGTGCATCAACCAAAGTCCAGACTTGGTTGACATACATGGAGTCCATTTCGGATCTCATGGCTTCCAGCCATTTGTCTGAGTCACTACTTATGACAGCATCCGTATATGTTAGAGGCTCATCATTATCAATGATTCGGGCTTCATTATTTTCAATAATGAACCTATACCTTTCAGGTGCATGTCGCACTCTATCAGACTTACGGATAGGAGTGGTGTGTTCAGGTTCTATACTAACTGTGTTATGATTTTATTGAGATGTATCTACTTGTTGAACTTCTTCAAGTTCAATATTTCTCCCACTGCCCTTTTGTAGGATGAATTCTTTTTCCATAAAAATGGCATGCCTACTGACTAAAACCTTTTGTTCAGTAGGGTGGTAGAATAGATATCCTATACTATCTTTGGGATATCCAACAAATAGACATTTTTCTGCTCTAGCATCAAGCTTTTGTCCAAAATTTCTTTTGACATAAGCTGGACATCCTCATATCTTAAGGTGCTTAAGATTGGGTTTCTTTCCCCTCCATAACTCATATGGAATGCTAGATACAGATTTGGATGGTACTCTATTCAAAATATTAGCCGCTGTTTCCAAGGCATATCCCCAGAAAGAAACAGGTAAGTCTGTGAAGCACATCATGGACCGTACCATATCTAATAAAATACAATTTCTCCTTTCAGCAACACCATTTAATTGTGGTGTGTAAGGAGGAGTCCATTCAGAGATGATTCCCTTTTGTTTAAGGTGATCAAGAAACTCGGTGGATAAGTATTCACCTCCTCTATCTGATCGAAGGATCTTAATACTTTTCCCCGTTTGTTTCTCTACCATACTTTGATACTCTAAAAATTTTTCAAAAGCTTCGGACTTATGTTTCATTAGATACACAAATCCGTACCTTGAAAAATCATCAGTGAATGTGATGAAATATGAGTATCCACCCTTGGCCTGAGTTGTCATAGGTCCACATACATCAGTGTGTATGAGTCCTAATAACTCTGTTGTCCTCATTATGTCTCTTGGTCATTTTACCCATGAGACATGATTCACAAGTTCCTAATGATTCCATAGTCATAAGGATTAAGGAATTTTTTCTTGTATAACTTGTTAATCCTCTGCTCACTAATATGTCCAAGACGACAGTGCCAAAGTAAAGTATTGTTTACTTCATCTCTTTTCGTTTATTACTAACATGTAGTATATTGTCATCAGAAGATAAAGTTAAGAGACCATTGCAAAATATGCCATTAAATATTATTTCATTAGAAAAACTGATTGAGCAGCCACTGCTCATTACATTCATAATATATCCTTGTTTAAGTAACAAGGGTACAGATATGATATTTCTAATGATTCTAGGCATAAAATAATAATTCTTTAACTCTAAAATCTTCCCAGAAGGCAGCTTCAATATATAAGTCCCTACAGCTTCTGCTTGGATGGAATCTCCTCCAGCACCGTAGAGCTCGAAGTCGCCTTCCTTCAAAACTCTAATGTTCTATAGTCCCTGCAATGATTTGCAGATATGATGACCACAAGCAGTATCCAATACCCAAGAGTTTGAATTAGAAGTGTCTAATGACAAAATTGCATGTATCTCATACATACCTTTTGGTGCATTACTAGCACCAGACTTCACACTTGCAAGGTAAACCTTGCAGTTTCTTTTCCAGTGAGCCAGCTTGCCACAATGAAAGCAGGTCATTTGTCCGGAGGCCTTGTTTCCTTTCTTTTTCTTGATGCCCCCTTTTGGATTTAACCTCCTCTTGGAACCCTTTTTGCCTATTTTCTTCTTGTTTACACCATCCACAAGAAGAAGTGGAGCCTTATTTTTCTTTAAATGGCTCTCTGCTATTTTTAACATATTCAACAGCTCAGGCAAGGAAGTGTTAAGTTTGTTCATATGATAATTAAGAACAAACTGTGAAAATGACTCTGGGAGTGACTGCAGGATTAAATCCTGATTCAACTCCCCATCCATAACAAAACCCAATTGACCCAATCGGGTGATTAGGTCAATAACCTTTAATACATGGTCTTGTACGGATGTACCTTCTGTCATCCTTGCACGTAATAACTGCTTAGATATTTCATATCTTGCAGTTCGACTATGTTCTCCATAAAGCTCTTTTAAATTGAGCAATATGGAGTTTGTGTCCATGCTATCATGTTGCCTCTGTAACTCATTGGTCATAGAGGCAAGCATTATACACTTGACAGTAAGTGAGTCATTTTGCCAGGTGTTATATGTGGTCTTATCCTCTTGCGAGGCATCTTCCCCTAATGGTTCCAAGGTTGGGGTATCAAGAATATAAGAAATTCTTTCTTGGCTGAGTACTATCTTCAGGTTTCTCAACCAATCAACATAGTTTGGTCCAGTCAATTTATTTGCATCAAGAATGCTACGGAGTGAGAGTGAAGAGGCCATTTAATCTACATTAACAAACAACATTACATAAGCAGACAATCAATGTTGACAAAACATAATTAAATTAGGACTTTAACTTAATTATGTCTCCCACTATTTTATCAAGCATCATAACCCTCAATGTGATGATCGAGAAAACCCTAATTGGTTCTCTTAGTGGGGTTGAGATCCTAATTCCTTATAAAAGACCTTGTGTGTACACAACAAATCTTATATAAGTTCAAAGGTAGGAAAACTCTTTCCAATTGTAATTCATACAATTCTCAACTTATCTTGGCCTCTAAAATATTAATAGCCTTGTGTGTACACAACAAACTATAATATTTTAGTTAAGTTAGACCCTTCATTGCTATATAGTCATGATATTAATTATAATACCCTTGTGTGTACACAACAAAGTATTATATCAAATCATTCCATAAGCATCAAATATACCAAGCAAAAATTATGTTAGTCACCATAAAGAAAAAAGGCCTTGTGTGTACACAACAAACCTAATATGGATCATAACATAATAATGACTTGGCATGAAGGAAAGCCATATGTAGTGAATATTACACTGAGCATATCAATCAATAATTAAGTTAATCATACCGGCCAGGTAAGTGGGAGAGTGGTGGGAGTCCCCCCGTTGCTTTCCTTAGACACCAATAAGAATTGGCCAGGTCAGTCAACGGAACCAATTAAAAACCACGTCCTCTTTACCGATCATGAACCACTTTTCCTAGACACCGAATGATAAACTAATCATATTGATTATTTTTGCTTTTGGTATATGACACTACAACTTAATATGTTGTTAAAGAGGGCTTTATTAAAACAAAGCACATTCTAGCAAATATGTGCCATAGTGTGCCATCATACTAGGACAACCATTTACCACATAATGGATCCACCATTATGCCAGGGCAACCTTATTTCAGTATGATGACTAGAAGGCTAAACATATCTCTATGCAAATTAAGGTTTAAGTGAAAACCTTAATTAGTGGCATACATCAAACATATATGCATAATTAACACAAATATGTGATTAGTGTGTCATCATACTAGGACAACCATTTACCACATAATGGATCCACCATTATGCCAGGGCAACCTTATTTCAGTATGATGACTAGATCTCTATGCATATCTCTACAACAATTAGGGTTTGAGTGAAAACCCTAATTGGTGACATTATAACAAACATATATTACATCTCATGTTACTTATATAAATATGCATCTAAAATTCAGAATATATATTTTAATCTTAATAAGGAGGCTCTGATACCACTGTAGGGTTCGGTGGCAAGGCGGAATCATAGATTTCAAAAATTTTTATCTTTATGAAATCTTCACCAAACCTTCAACCCAAAATCTCCTTAAAAGAATTAAAACATATAAGATGTTTATATAAGATTTAATCTCAAATTAAGATACTAACCTGTATCGCAAAATCCAAACTCTGAATCTCCACCAGGTGCCCAAATGTTCACCCTCCAATGGTGATCCACACAGAAAAATAATGAAGACAATAATTTCTAGTTCTTGGCTCCTCTTCTTGAATTCTTTTTCAAGAATTCAATTCTTGGACCTTTAGGCTGAAATTTTCTTTAAAGAAAATTTCTTTTCTTCCTTCTTTCCTCTTCCTGAATTTTCTTCAAGAATTCCCTTTCTTGAATCCCTTTTCTTGAATTGAATTGGAAGAAAAATTAAGACAGTCAAAGTCTTAATTCAAGAAGGAAAAGAAGAATAGATCCTTTCCCTTTTCTTTCCTTTACCGTTCAAGACCTTCTTCTTATTCTTGTTTAGGGTCAGAGTTTCGACAGAGGATACCTCTGTAAGGGAAACAATACCCAACAAGAACAAGAGGAAGGAGTATTCTGGAGAGGAAGAAAGGGAATTGGATCTCTGAATTATGTTACGTGAAAACCCCCGAGAACCTAACCCTATTTATAGATCTCAGAGGGGTGTCATCTCGAAACAACGCAACCCTCTGAAACCCCAGGGATCACGATCCCTCATTCCTCACACGTCCCCTCAACCAAAAATCATGATTCTCCGATTTGATTTTGTTTTTCCGACGAGGAGGACTCTCGGAAAAACTTCAGGAAGAATCGCGACTTTTGGAGACGGATTTGCGACCGAAAAGCGACGGATGTTTTCCTTAATTTTTTCTGGCTATCAGATCCAGATCCAAGGGTGCCAGACAAGGATCTGAATCGCCCCTTTTCAGATTTTTCTCTGACGTTTTCTTTCTCACACGTTTTAAGAGAAGTCCACGCGCGTGGACTCTCTTTCTTGGCACGCGCGGGTGAGAAAAGGGAGGGGGCGGCTTGGAGAGAGGGTCTCAGTGAACTAAATTCACTTGGGTTCAGCCATGGGTTAGCCCAATGTCCTAAAAAATAAATTGGACCTTAATCTGGTTCAATTAGAACCCAATTAAGCCCAATTCAGAACCAAATTCGAATTTGATTCGAATAGAAATTTGGTCTGCAACACATGCTAGTGTGTTTATCCTGCAAACATGATTTAATTCCAAATTAAATCCTTCATCAATTTTCTTTTGTGTGTGACCCATTGGGTTCCACACCTAGCCAGCAGTAGGTCCGAGTGCTATTTGACTTAATTCGGTTAGATCTCAACTAAGCCGATTTAGGTCAACTCAAACTAGCTCGACTCGGTCAATTAGAATCTAATTCAAATTGACTGATTTGAATTACCATGACTCAATCATATACCTACAAGACAAGATTGACGTCTAGCAACGTATCATGCCTACCCGGAAGATGTGGAATTTTGGTGGAATTACCAAAATACCCTTCAGTGGTGAGTTACCGGGCAATTCAGTCCTTTGATCAACTTGCATCCCAAATATAATTATGAATATGGATACTTGTCAAATCCAATTTTCATATTCATCCCTAGCTCAATCTTTATAATGATGATTCATTAATGAACCATTAGAAAATAACTCTAATGTTCATACTTTGATCAAAGGTTTCCTGAATCCATCATTTGAAATTAGCTGGATGCTATTCCCTCTTACTAGGGCTGATCAATTCCTTGTTGACCTACTCACAACCTCCATATACAATCCACCATAACCAGTATCACCTCGTGCATGACTCAGTGTCATGATTGATTGCGAACCAAAGTATGGATTCATGTATATAAGGTACTATGGTAGTCTCAGGTCAAAGGACCACATGCACTACTTCCACTATGAGAATTATCTATTGACAAACAGATAAGGTTCCATTAGATATTCTCAATCTGGATCAATTCAGTGAACTCATTCTCTAATGAACACTCACATCCTAGTATTAGTGTCAAACACAAGTGACTGTGAGATCAGTCACCCTCATTACAAAACATATATAGGATGTGCTGGTCTTACCGGAGACATTGATCTCCAACTCAATGTCCCATCGACCAGGAATATTTTAGATTAGGGTTTTAAGGCTTTAGGTTTCACTGGTATGATCTCATCATAACCCTAGAACCATAGCCCTAATCTATGGGGTTCATCATAAAATCAAAAAGACAGCAAATGATGAAACTAATGCCTTTATAAAATGTCAATTCATTGATTTTGGGATCAAAATTACAATATTTCAATTGGCTTTCAGGGCACAATCTTTCACCTCCTTCTTGCATTCTTCGAAGCCCTTGTAGAATGCATTGCAGATGGCTTTGTTGACTTCATTCTCGAACTCAGTTGAGGCTTGTACCATGTGATGGTCTAGGCTGCTTCCTCCTGCACCGCTCCAATCATCATCTCAGAGGCAAGTGCCTTCTCCTCCGCAGTCATGGTAAGAGATTTTGAGAGATCCAGTCACATTTGGAGGGTGTGGAGCTCGTCGTCATAGCAGAGAACTATGGTAGCAGAGTCCACCAATTGATTCTCCAGGTCATGGAAGAGCTCCTCCCGCTTCATGGCCTTGACCTCACAGTCCTCCACCCAGTCCTTGAGCTCCTTGAAGGTGTCCCAAGAGGACTCGAGCTCGGTCTCCAACGACTTCACCCGTGCCTCCAAGCCGGGCACCAAATTAGCTAGGGCCCGGGCCTTGGCCTCCTCAGCCTTGACCCTAGCATAGGACTCCATGTCCTGCTTGACTAGTGCTAGGCAGCAGTCCCTCACTAGGAGGGTATCCTGGGCCACCTGCAATCAAAGCTGAAGAGAGATTAGCATGGAGTTCTATTGCCCCCCAAACCTAGAATTTAATCAAGCAATGGAGGACTTACCACGAGTAGTTGGGGGAAGATCTTGACGACATTATCCCCTCATGTTCAGTCGGACCTCTCCCAATGATCTCGAGGCTACAAGATGAAGCCAAGTAGCCTTCCACCAATCCTGCATTGATCGTCACCACCACATTGGGCAGGATCATGGTGGTGGCCCTGGCCACCCCCCGAGGAGGCACAAAGGAGGTCCAAGGCCCGGCAGGCACCGGATCTAGCACCTAGGTCTCTATCACTGCCGAGGGCACCGCGGGAGGAGTGTTTGCACCCTTAGGCCCTGCAGTGGTGCCTACCATGGGAGATGACAGCATCGACATGACCTCGATGATGGCGATAGGGGGTTATGTAGCCCCCTCCCTCAGCATAGGGATCCTGCCCCCGGCGGGACCACATCTACGGCCACCCTTGCCATCGATGCCAGAACCTCTCCCCTCTCTACCTCCTCGGCTCACCCCGATGGCTTCCCACGGGGCCTCTACTCTGACTCCCCACGAGGCCTTTTCTCTGGCTCCTCGTGGGGCCTCTTCTCTTGCCCCTCATGGGGCCTCCCAATCGATAACCGCTTCTAGGACATCTGGCAAATCTAGTCCATAGAAAACTTCTTGCCTGCATCATCCATAAGAAACCAGTTAGTCACCAGACAACATAAAGGAAAACAAACCTCAATCCTTACCTAAGGACTGGATTGGGTTGATGTCAGCATTGAACAGATTTCGCTCAAGCAGAAGGTCTCACTCGCAGGAAATCTCAGAGGTGATGAGCTAGTCGTACACCTCTTGATCAGCCAGCTCCACTGAAGCATCCTAATTAGGAGACTGATCGGGATCACTCCAGACCTAGTTGACACCTTCGAGGGAAGCAAAAAGAAACCAAAATTCTCATCCCTTGATGGAGGAAGGAAGGTCGAATCGGAGGCCCCCCAACTGGGGGACAATGAACCACCAACCCATCTCTGTGGAGTGGCGCTTTAGGATAAAGAGGACCCTGAATAAAGAAAAGTGTGCCACCATGTCGTGGAAGTCGCACAAGACTATGAAGGAGTAGATCGCCCTAAAGGCATTAGGGGTTAACTGGGCAGGGACCAACCTATAGTGGTCAAGGAAAGAAGAAATGAAAGGGTGAAGAGGGAGCGGGAAATTAGCAAGGAAGAAGTCTTCATAGAGGGTGACCCCGCCTGGCCCATCGGAGGTGACCCAGTCATCTGGGTCTAGGGCTATGATCTAGATGGATTCAAGAATCTCGTAAACCCCCCGGAGGTGCAGGACATCCTCCTTGTTCATCGTCGAGGCTATACTCGATAGATCCACCAGGTCTTGGCTAGCAAAAGGTGGTGGGGGAGGCAAAGCAAAGACATTGAGATCCGTCGCCCATTAGTGACCCCGCCAGACTTTAAAGGGGATGTCCTCCTCGCTATCCGAAGGAGGAGGTCGAGGTGAGGATGGTCCAATAGCTCTAAGAGGATGCTTAGGAAAATGGAGATGACTATCGAAAGGACTCATTGGGGTGCTAAGCATAAGATGAGAGAAGAAATGACCTAAGGGCTTAGACTACAGACATCAAAAGGAATGGAGGAGGCAAAGAAAAAGGACCAACCTGGGTGGGACTCCTAGTCAGGGTTTTCTCTAGGTACAAGTGGGAGATCTCCTCTCTTTTCTCTCCTTCCCTCTCCAAAAAACTTGAAAGGATGCAGGGTGACAGCAAATCCATTAAAAAGAGATGCTAAAATCCCTTTTCAAGCCCATCACCAATGGTTAGATGCCTCTTCCTCTTTCCCTCAAACTAATGGGATCGCGATGCATGTCAATGCCCATTGTGCGAGCCACTTCGGGCCATGAACTGTCACTCCGGGAGGAATGAAAGCATTATTATAAGTCATCACTTCCCATCCACATGGCAACCCCTTAGTGGCAGAAGAGGGAGTCCGTGAATCATCACTGGCTCGATTTACAAACCACCATGTCAGGTGGGACGAAAACATCATTACTGATTATTGCCCTTCATCCACATGGCAGTCCCTCAAGGGTGGACCAGTGATTCGCAAATCATCAAGCGACCACAATAATTAATGAGGGGCCTGGAGGCCCTCCATGTTAGTGATGTCGATCTACTCCCTTTGGCCCGGGCCCGAGGGCATCCCAGGCTTGGGAGTGGGGGGCATCTAATGTCACAAGCCACTGACATGGCACCCACATCCGACATAGCTGGCTGATGAGGTGGTAGAGAGCACCACTTGGTGAGCTCCCATTCTAGATGAGCTCCCGGCCAAGATAAGCTCCCAACTGAGGTGAGCTCTCGTCCGAGGTGAGCTCCCAGCGAAGGTGAGCTCCTAGCCAAGGTAAGCTCTCATCTGAGCTGAGCTCCTATCCAAGGTGAGCTGTCATTCGAGGTAAGCCCCCAGCCAATGTGAGCTCTCATCCGAGATGAGCACCAAGCCAAAGAGAGCTTCGGTTTAGTAGAGCTCTCGACCGGACTAAACCCCCGAAGGTAGTAAGACATTTCCTCGACCATGGTGGAAGGAACACTAGAAGGTGAGACACGACCCCCGAAGGATAGATGCGAGAGAGGTCCGATGGTGATACAGCTGTGCGATATTGCCATCTCTACCAGACTGGCCATAACTCTCATGGGGGTGCATGCTCCACCAAGGCTCTAAGCCCTGCAGCACGCTGCCCGCACCCCCTGTAAGAGAAGTGCTCCACCAGGACTCCGGGTCCTATAGCACACCGTTTGCACTTCCTGTAAGAGGAGTGCTGCACCAGGGCTCCAGGCCTTGTAGCACACCATCTACATCCCCTGTAGGAAGAATGCTCTATCGAGGCTCCGGGCCTTGTAACATGCCATCTGCACCCCCTACAGGAGTGCTCTGTTGGGCCTCTAGGCCCTGTGGCATCCTGCTTGTGCCTTTCATAAGGGAGCGCTCCACTAGGGGGTAGGCTTTGTAGCACATGGGCTGCACCCCTTATAAGAAGACCCTCTCCTGGAAACCTTGGGCCCTATCCATCGAGACTCTGATGAGCTTGTATCTCTTCCATAGGGAATGCCCCGGGAGAAGCACCTAATCAAGGCTTCAGACCTAATCTAGCAAAATCAACTCCTATATAATAGCAAGAAGGACCTTCAAGATGGAGAAAGCAAATAAAATGAGAGCAAGCAAGCAAAGACAAAGGGTTAAAGCAGTGAACAATCCCCTATAAACTATAGTTTCTATTCTCTTCTATCTCCCTTTCCAATAGAGGGATTGTTTTCCTTGGTCGCCTTACTAACTTGACTGTCAAAGTATTTCCGCTGGGATCCCCAACCCAGGTCTCCTTTTTTATAGGACTGACTGGCAGCGAGGATGCAACGATGAAGCACCCGACATCCTCAGGGGAGGTCAGCTTCAACCAGGTCCCATTGGAGCTGTAAGCCATTGCAATCTAGATGGCATTAGTATCAATTGAAGTTAAATGGAAAAGTATAAAGTTAACCATTTAATAATATTATCATACATAATGATTATAGCCAGGTACTAGCTAGCTATCTTTTAATTTATTAGACATACTATTATAATTAGGTATTAGCCAGCTATCTTTTAATTTGTCAGACATACCAATTATAGCTGGGTACTAGCCAGCTATCCTTTAATTTTTTAAAAATATCAATCATGGCTGGTGTTGCTGCCTAAATTATCATGGCTTGCGCTCCTGCATGGCATCGGTTGGTGGCTTTCCTGCCTGGCATCCAACGCACTTACCCAGTCCTGCAAAAGAAGGGAGACCCAGGTCAGGGATCTCGATGGGGGCACTTTGACGGTCAAGTCAGTGGATGATCAAGGGAAACAAATCTTCCTTGGTGGATCCCAAAGTGGTTTCCACCCTCAAAGGTCTTGAGAAATGATGGAGTGAGGGTTAGGATTGAGAAGGAGGGCTTGAGCAGTGGTGGCTGTAACCGTTGGAACTCTCCTAGAGAGTTTTGGTGTATTCTGGATGTCTTTCGAGCCTTGCTAAATTGCTTGCCCCTTCTTGCTCACCTTTGTTGGAGGCCCCTTTTGGCTTCTTATAGATGAGTGGCACCTCTAGTAAGGTGCAGAGTTATGGCTTGGCCTCCTCTGGGTGCTCCTTACGTGGGTAAAGCATGGGCCTACTCTCTTCCCCCTCGCAAGGAGGGGGGTCATCTATCCTTGGCAGTGGTAGTGGAGCATGGAGGAGTTTGCATCTCTTTCATGGTGGGTACATGAGATATGCCACGGGTCCTGACACTCCAACAAAACACTACCTGTTGGGAATTGTGTCCCAAAGCCAATCGCCTAGGATGTAGGCGGTTGAGCTGAGTATTGTAAAATATTATTTTGGCAGCTCATCACATTCTGACTTTTTCCTGTAATGAACTCTTTTTCATGTGATGAAGTCCTTAGGACTACATTGACTTCGATATAGAGAGGATATATCGAGTGGTCCTTAAACCAAGTTCACGACTAAAGGAATTCTGGATGGCAATGTATCAAGTGTAGGTTATTGTGGTTCACATCATTTGGTTTCCTCTTGACCAAAGGAGTGTGGTGACACTGATGTGATCTGCAAGTGGGATATATGATATCTTATTGAACATGACTCTATGTAGCCCCTTTCTGCCAAAGGGATACTCATGATTATATATGGATATATGTGTCCCTCCGACGTGAAGTCATCATGGTAGCTTGCAAGCAACTCCCTGTGCTTTGGTACTGGACTACCCGAATTTCTAATTCGGTGATGGAAGGTTTCTGGGTATAGGCAAGTACTTGTGGAGCAGTGGTGGGCCAAGATAGAATTGACCTGTCCAAATAGTTTGGATTGAATATTTCACAGTGTCTCAATTTAGCAAATCCTCGACCGGGGTAGTCCTAGTGAAGAGTCACTAGACTTGCGAGGTTGAGACATGTTGTGGATTGACTCAGCTAGGGTTGGCAGTCTAACCCTAGTTCATACTGAGCATTGGAGGTCAAAGGGATGAATTATACAGTAACCATATGCCAGAGGTTTGATTGATTGCTCTCGCATCTTCGACCTATCCGAACACTGGGATCCATTGCTAGATGGTATCTTATGCTGGTACTGGAATTGTTCCAATGCTATCGCCTAGGTTCGAACCTATGAGGTCACACACCATAGAGGATCTCTCCTTGATCCAGGTACCGATTTATGATTAGGAATCATTTCGGTAATGGTTTGATTGAGCACTCATTGGACTGACTCGATTTTGGGTCGATCAGAAATTGTTCGGGTCCACCGGGAATTGTTTCTGGCTGACCAAAACTTGACCAAGCCTTTTATTAATTAGAATTTGATCTAATTAAATTGTGAACCGATTTAGAACTGGTTTGGGGTTTTCTAAACCAGTTATGAACTAGTTTGAACCCATCAACACGGTGAATATTGGCTTGGGCGAACAGGGAAACAAAGGTCTCTTCCTCTCCTCCTTCCACTCATTTTTGGCTGAATTAAACCCTCATTTAATGGCCCTTATTTGCTATGTTAATGATGAATTTGATTCATCTTGAAACCTGCTGCCCTCTCGCATTCCCAGCTAGTCCCCTCGGCTTCCAATATCATCGATTTTCCATGTTCTCACTATTTTATAAATTCTGGGTGTTGAAATGAAGAGATTAATCTTCCTTGAAGAGCTTACACCATTGTTTTAACTGATGATTTCAGGGATGGGTATATATTGAATTGGGAGTGAAACTTGTATTGATTTCCTATTGTCATCTATGCTCAATCGGTGGAAGAAGCACTATTTTGGAGATAACAAAATCATAGAATAGTGTGTTCTATTTCTTCCTTCCTCTCACCGTTTCAAGGTTTCCGGCGACTAGCATCGCGCGAGAAACCGGATCAGAGGAAGCCCAGGCGTGTCCCCCTTCTAGAGGGTGTTCTCCTGAGCACCTGGGAGCTGATTGTTCCTCCATTGCTGCTGTTTGAAAGAAGAAGAATTCAACATTTCAAAAAGCTGCTGGAAGAAGAAGACTGGAATAAAGTTATTCCAGATATTCCAATTATTCCAGTGTTATCCCTGCTTTATGGCAAGCAGGAATAAGGTAAGATTTCTAGTTTTATTTTTCATGCATGCCTAAGATCTAGGTTTATAAATTTGTTTATAAATATTACATGCCCATTTCATGCCTTCTTTTATCTGTACATGCATCTGGAAAATGTTAGATCCTGTGCGGAGTAGGCTTTTTTCACTGTTATTTTAAAATTGTTTTTAAAATACATACCTGCTCCCTATGCTGTAGAATGCTTAGTGTAGGAACTCGCAACCCTGTCTTTCTTACAGTGGTATTAGAGCACCAGGTTTCAGGTGTAACATTTCTTGATTGCATGTATAGTAGATTAAACTGTTTAATATTTTGATATGTATCCGTATCTGATGGGGGACTAATATGCATGCAATACTTTTTGTATGTTTTACATGTTGAGTTAGGAGATTAATTCCCAAATTTCAGATCAAAATTATTTGTAGGAAATTTTGTATGAATTTTGAAGATCAGCATGCAGATTAGGACCTAGAAAAGTAGCAAAGAAGGACCGCCGGGGCTGAGAAGCCTCGGTTAGGGCAAGTTCTCCTACAATAAAACTACTGGAGGTAGAGGGGTGTACCTGAAAATGTCGGTGAAGATCGCAGCGAAGGGGTCTCTCGTTCCTCGATGGATGCGGCCTAGAAAATCGAGCCAATGACCCGCGGATACCCGGCTTTCTGCTCGGTGGTCCGATTGAGGCTTGGCTAGAGTCGTTGGACTCGTAGGAACTCAGGGACCTGCAAACGACCTGTCAGGGGTTAGAAAATTCACAAAGGAACAAGAAAACAAAGGAAAATAGCAAGGGAAGGCTTCTTTTGGAGTGGGCGTCCAGGGATCTGGAGGGTCTGTTGGCAGCAGGAAGATGATTGCAAACACCGGGAAGAAAAACTCTCACAAACCCCTTTATGCACACAGCAGGGTATCACACAACTCAATAGAAGAACTCAAGGTTTTAATTCATATCAAAAATTAGGTTCATACAAGAGGCTAGGGTCCCTTAAATAGACCTTAACCTTGGGCTCCAAGTAAGGGTACATTAGTCTTTACATAAGAATCCTTTTCCCTCTCAAACCCTAACTAGAAAATAAGGAAACATTAGGTAGAAAAAATCCCTAAAATTCTCTTGACTTGGTCAACACTCCAAGGATGCCTAGGGGGGCGTGTTGGGCTTCTAGGAGCAGCCAAGAGGCTGGCCCAAAGGGGCTCGGGCGCATGGGTTTGGGCCTCTGGAAGCTAGGATGGCCTGGTAGCCAGGTAGCAGGAATATTCCCTGGTATCTTGCTTCTTAAGGGCTTGGGCTTGGCGCCTGGGCTTGATTTCTTTGGGCTAGGATGCAGATGGACCTCTAAAATCATGGATGCCTTGGTCTATGAATATATTTTGGCATATGGAAGGAAATCTGGGCATCTAGAGGGCATCTAAAAGGAATCAGGGTTTTCTGAATTTTCCTCCTGGGGTCTTCAAATCTTCAAGCTGGGTTGGACTTGGGCTATACTTCCATGTCTTCAATCTGTTGGACTTGGTCTTCACTTGTATGATGTGGTCTTGAGTCTTCAATATGGTTGAACAGGACTCAAAAAAAATAAATTTGCTCGACATGAGCTGACAACACTGGACTGAACTAGCTCAACATGAGCTGACTAGTACAGAATTAAAACTCAAAAAACTCAAATAACAACTAAAATGGACTCAGATAGGCTAAGCCCTTATTACAGATGGACTGATAAATTATTGATCAATTCACAGAGGGTTGAAAATCCTCCCTCTTATTCTGGTGCCTCCGTGTCTCCACCAATTCTCCGGGGTGGGAGGAACTCGACCCTATTGAGTGAAGATCAGACTGGCTCACATATCTCTCGAGAAGGTCTGGGTTGAGGCGTTGCAAGTCCTCTCGAGAAATCTACGAATCGTCCGACTCTGGCTGGCCTTGCCATCGGACCAGGAAGCATTGATAGTCACGATCCCGGGTCGTGATGGCTTGATCATCCAAGATACGCTCGATCCATTCTCCTCTCTCAGGCCAATTTGTTAGTGGACACTCTGGGTTAGGGTCACTCACAATGAAAAGGAATAGGTCCAAAGGCCTCACTAGGCATCGCTGCCGGTTCCCTATACTCAACCAGGTCTGTAATATTGAAGGTAGAACTAATGCCCAAATTCGAAGGCAATTCTAACACATAGGCATTTGATCCAACCTCTTTAACACTTTAAAAGGTCTGGCTCTGCGAGCATGAAGCTTCTTTTAGGCCTATGCCTAACCAAGATAGAATCCACTACATCAAATTCTTTGATCCATCTTCGAAATTAGCCTATTGTTTTAACATTAGTGCGGGTGGTGAACATGCTAGGCACATGCAGACTCCTAACAAGATGATGCAAAGGACTCAAACCTACACCTAACAGACTTGACTATGCATTCCTATAGAAGGAAATCTATTGAACTCTTTGGATCTAAACCTAACAGATTATAGGTTCTCTAGGTTTTGATCCTAGCTTGACGTGCACATGAAAATTTACAATGAACTCCTAGCAAATTCCAAAGAGTGTGCCAGAAGTAAGATGCAAACCTAACATGCGTGATGAATGCATGCAGTATGCTAATCTCAATTAAATGCAATCTAATAATCCTAGAAATGCTGAAGGTGTCAGGAAAGGGCAGAAATAGGAAGTGGGTTCAGAATTAGTTTGGTAAGGTAGAGAAAAAGGTTCATGGTTAGTTGGATAAAGTAGGATAAAAGACGGGGTGTCAGGAACTAATCCTATACTAATGAGGTTAACCTTACGAGGTTGAGCTATATCTACAGGGTTTTGCATAATGGAAGGATGGGTCGCCAATTTCGGGAAGGGGTCCTTAATGGAAACTATAGGAGGGGACTCATCTTGAAGGTATTGATTCAAAGAGATCAGGTCCTTAATAAATTCTTCTGGTTCTTGTATTTTTGGATTAGACTCTATAATTTGGCTCTCCTCTATGGTTTCCTCAGGTAAGGCTCTAGCAGCAGTACCTAGGTTCTCTTCCCTATTTGTTCTTCCATTATAGCTTTAGGTGGATGTGTCAAGGTCAACTAGCTCTGGGTTGGTTTCTACCTGGGTATCTACTGGGTCAGCTAATTCTAGGGTCTCTAAAGGTGTCTCCTCTTCTCCTTCATACTCATCCACTAGGTTTCGCATCAGCTCATACACTTTCGCATTAATGTAAGCCTTGTCAATCTTAGAATGGTTGGAGAAGGTCAGCTAGGAGAAAAATTGGCTAGGTCCTAGTTTCTAATTATGGACACTAGTCCTAGTAGGTTCAGGTTGCCTAAGGGATAGTGGCTACTACTGATTCATATTTAGGGGTACTAATCCTATGGGGTTCAAGTTGACTAAGGAAAACCTGACTAGTACTAGATTAATACTTAGGGGTTATGGGTTCTCTAGGCTCATAGGACAATGGTGCAGATCTATGGGTCATGAGATTTAGGATCTGGGGTCATAGGATTTTGGGTCAGCTCTATGGTCAGGTTCTAAGGATGGATCGGTATGGGGTCTCTCTAAGGTTGGGGCTCCCTATATGGGTCAGATTTGGGTCCTCCTAGGGTTGGCTCCTTATATGGGTCAGAATATTGTTTTCTCCTAGGGTTGGATTCCCTATATGGGTCAGAATATTGGGTTCTCCTAGGGTTGGACTCCCTATATGGGTCAGAATATTGGGTGTTGGGTCTAATAGGCTCATAGGTTGGGGTGCATAGGATCTATGATCATGGATCTAGAGTCATAGGATCTAGGTTCATGGTTATGGATTCATAGGTTCTAGGTTCATAAGAGGATTTGGAGTCATAAATCTATATGTTGTGGGTATACTAGGCTTATAGGGAGAGGGTAAATAGGATCTATCTTCCTGGTCTATAAAATCCTGATTGGGTCTTCTAGGACTAACCTTAGGATTGGGTCATGATGATGGGCTCTCCTAGGTTCAGCCTTAAGGTATGGATCAGGGTTTGGGTCCTCCTAGTTGAGATTGTAGTACAGGTCAGGATAAGGGGCTCTCCTAGGTTCGACCTCATGGTATAGATCAGGGTTGGGGTCCTCCTAGGTTGAGGGGATCAGGATCTGGCTTAGACTGTGACCCATGGGTTTTTCTTGGGGTCCCTACCCAGACTTTTAACTGATCAAACCTATTGGCAAGATGATCAATTCTATCATTGGTTTGAATACCAGACTGAGTTAACTGGGTCATCTGGATAGCCATCTGGGCCATTTGATCAGCTAGGGCTTTCATTTGGGCTTGCAAATTTTCCATGGGTTCAGACATTTGTGAAGGAGGTGGGTGATATGAAACTCCTGATCTAGTGCTCATGCAAGACTCGATCAAACCAACTATAGCTGACTAGACCTAGAGTCCAAAACTGGATGCTCAATCAGGATGGCAAACTAGCCTATAGTAATCCTGTACTCAGCCAGGCAGGTGTAAGGGGAGTGTTAGGTCCCTGATTGCCAATCCTAAACACCAATCAGAGATTGGCCAGGTAGGCGGACCAGCACAAAAGCCCTTCGGGATTGAATCCCTAAACCACCATTCTAGACACTGAGCATAAAGCACACACGGGTTAGCTTGACACAATGATCTGACACATAGTCCGGACCCGACCAGTTGGTGTCCCTAGCCCACTAGGGCAAATTAAGTCTAGTTAATTTTAGGTTAAGTCTTGGGACTGAATGCAAGGGGTGTGGTTTTGGGCTAAGGAGAGGTGATCAAATCCTCCCCCCATCTGATATAGCAAGAGTGCCCTTAAAAGTAGATAATGCAATGATGGCATGCAGATGATGATGCAAATTAGGGTTTAGATATTTTTTTTTTTTTGTATTTTTGGAGAATAAGTAATTTTTTTTTTTGGTATTTTCTTAATAGAAGAAACTTGCAAATTATGGCCTAATATGTAGGAAATATACTAAAATAAAAAGATATGCAAAAATGCTAAACAAAACCCTAAAACTTCCAACTTGTCTTGCTGAAAAAAACAGAGCCAAAAATTTATAGGCTGTATTTCGGCTTGCAGAAAATTCACAGGCCATAATAAAATCTGAAATTTTTTTTAAAATTACTGTGAATTATGATAAACCCAGAAAAACAAATTTTAGAACTTTTGGAGTTTTTATCAAGAAGAAATAATTAAAATAATAGAGTATATATGGACTAAAAATTGCAGAAAACAAGCCCTAATCTAAGCTCTGATACCAGATGATGCGGGACTAATATGCATGCAATTCATTTTGTATGTTTTACATGTTGAGTTAGGTGATTAATTCCTGAATCTCAGATCAAAATTATTTGTAGGGAATTTTGTATGAATTTTTGAAGATCAACATGCAGATTAGGACCTAGAAAAGTAGCAAAGAAGGACCGCCGGGCTGAGAAGCCTCGGTTAGGGCAACTTCTCCTACAATAAAACTACTGGAGGTAGAGGGGTGTACTTGACAATGTCTGTGAAGATCGCAGTGAAGGGGTCTCTCGTTCCTCGATGGATGCGGCCTAGAAAACCGAGCCAATGACCCGCGGATACCCGGCTTTCTGCTCGGTGGTCCGATTGAGGCTTGGCTGGAGTCGTTGGATTCATAGGAACTCAGGGACCTGCAAACGACCTGTCAGGGGTTAGAAAATTCACAAAGGAACAAGAAAATAAAGGAAAAACAGCAAGGGAAGGCTTCTTTTGGAGTGGGCGTCCAGGGATCTGGAGGGTTTGTTGGCAGCAGGAAGATGATTGCAAACACCGGAAAGAAGAACTCTCACAAAGCCTTTTATGCACACAGCAGGGTATCACACAACTCAATAGAAGAACTCAAGGTTTTAATTCATATCAAAATTAGGTTTCATACAAGAGGCTAGGGTCCCTTAAATAGACCCTTAACCTTGGGCTCCAAGTAAGGGTACATTAGTTTTTACATAAGAATCCTTTTTTCTCTCAAACCCTAACTAGAAAATAAGGAAACATTAGATAGAAAAAATCCCTAAAAATTCTCTTGACTTGGTCAACACTCCAAGGATGCCTAGGGGGGCGTGTTGGGCTTCTAGGAGCAGCAAGAGGCCGGCCCAAAGGGGCTCGGGCGCATGGGTTTGGGCCTTTGGAAGCTGGGGTGGCCTGGTAGCCAGGTAGCAGGAATATTCCCTGGTATCTTGCTTCTTAGGGGCTTGGCTTGGCGCCTGTGCTTGATTTCTTTGGGCTAGAATGCAGATGGACCTCTAAAATCATGGATGCCTTGGTCTATGAATATATTTTGGCATCTGGAAGGAAATCTGGGCATCTAGAGGGCATCTGCAAGGAATCAGGATTTTCTGAATTTTCCTCTTGGATCTTCAAATCTACAAGCTGGGTTGGACTTGGGCTATACTTCCATGTCTTCAATCTGGTTGGACTTGGTCTTCACTTGTATGATGTGGTCTTGAGTCTTCAATATGGTTGAACAGGACTCAAAAAAATAAAATTAGCTCGACATGAGCTGACAACACTAGACTGAACTAGCTCAACATGAGCTGACTAGTACAGAACTGAAACTCAAAAACTCAAATAACAACTAAAATGGACTCATATAGGCTAAGCCCTTATTACAGATGGACTCATAAATTATTGATCAATTCACAGAGGGTTGAGAAGCCTCCGTCTTATTCTGGTGCCTCCGGTGTCCCCACCAGTATCTTAATCATAAGGTATGATTAGGGAGTACTTTCAGGAACCTAGTTGAGACCTTCACCATGACCATGTATTTTTGGCCCGATGCGATTCATCTGTGTTGGCCTCTTCAGAAGGATCCTTTAAGGAAATCAAAGGAATTAAAATTGTTTTAATTTAGATACATTTTGGCATGTCTTATTATTTCTTTTTGGGTAATGTAATATTTATAAAAGAATATAACTAGATATGATGCATGATATTTTATGTAAAGGAGTTTTACATGTTTTAATTAAAATATTGGCTTATATTCAAACAATTTTAAATTATATGATTAAATTAAATGATAAGTTAATTTAGGGTTTATGAAACCTAATGTTATTTAAATAAGCTAATTGGGTTAATTGGGTTAGCTATCTAATTGGGTCCATAATTATTTGGGTTAGACCTATGTTTAGTTGAATTGGATAATAAGAAGACTAATCAAAAGTTGATTAAGGTCCTTCTTTTAGAACTATCTAATAGTAGATGGGTTAGTCCATTCATCTAAAATGGATCTAATTAGTGGCTCCGTGAAAGCCCGAGTCTTTAGGCTAGTCTGATAAAGTCTGGTAAACCGGTTGGTGTTAAGGTAGGTTTGGCATTGTGATCATGGTTGTATGAGACTACCTTTTTCCTGGCCAACTTGGTCGGTGTCTAGGAAAGATGGTTAATGGTGGATACTCACCCATGATCTCCCCTACCTGGCCAGTCGTGTTGACCAGAACTGATTAGAAAAGTTCATTGACTCAAGTTAACCCATGTCACCCATGTTGATCAGTCTTACTGATCGGTAGGTGCCCATGGATCAATTGTTGAATTGGTTCAACCCTCCTGAAAACTGATTCGTTCAGTGGGAGGATGATCCATGTTCTTGTCTTATTCTTCTATCACAACCTAAAATCCTCTAAAATTATTAGGTCCTGAAAAAGACTAAGTCAAAGGGTTGATGGTGTCTTAGCCTCCCATTAAGTGAGTTAGTAATGTGTCCTTTAACTTGGTGTTCATTGGCAGTTTCATAGAACGGGTGTGCATCCGGTTACTGGAATTGCTCTCTCATTGATGATGGTTCAGTACAACCTTCTTGATGGTGATCAAGTGAGCCGACCATAGTCGAGATTGGTCATTCGTTGGCTGGAAGTATTGGATTTATCATGTTAATGGTTGGACCTAACCGAGACCCGCAATAGGAGGCCCCTAGATCGATTGGGGTGCTCTCTGGGACAAAATAAATTACTGGAAGTTGCATAGGGAAGCAATTGGTTGGTGAACCTACCTTTAGGCGCGTATGGGTGAGCTGGCCATTGTTGGGCTCATACGTGGTTTATTGGATTTCAGTACCCACTATGAAATAGTGATTTCACGGATTGGAGTTAGAGGCTCCCAATCTGAAAAATTAGTGGGAGAAACCTTTAGACTAAAGTCCAAGTCTTTTGATTAATTAATTAATTCATATTCTAATATGGACTTGTTTTTCCTTTCAGATGTCTTCAAATCTTTCGCTCTAGTCACTTCTCGATAATGAGAAGTTGAAGGGTCACAACTTCGATAGCTGGTATTGAAAGTTGAGGATTGTCCTGGGGCATGAACGGATCCTTTATGTGATAATGGATCTGGCCCCTGAAAACCTCTCTGCCAATGCTCAGAGTTCGGTCAGGGACACTTTTCAGAAGTGGGTTTCTGATCGAACTACTGTCCGATGCATTATGCTTGCGACAATGAACGACGAGTTCAGTCGCAAGTTCGAGGAGGTCCAACCAGATGAGATTCTTCAAAAGTTGAAGGAATCTTTCAACACACCGGACAATGTAGAGCAGTACAAAGTGTCGTATGCCATCTACAACACCAAGATGCCGAATGGTGGTTCTGTCATTGATCATGTATTGTACATGATCGAGCTGATTGAAAAGTTGGGCAAGCTCAGTTGTCCCTTGCATGAACAGCTCAGCAAGGATGCGATTTTGAATTCTCTGCCCTCCTGCTATCTTGACCTTCTCGACCATTACAGAATGAACAAGCCTGTAGTCAATTATCATGGTTTGATGGGATTACTGTAGACTTTCGAGAAAGACCACCAACTGAACAAAGGGGTGGTGAATTTAGTGGGAGGTTCTAGAGGTCGTCGTCCCTTTAAGAAAGGGAAGAATAAAAGGAAGGGAAAGAAGGTGCAGAATGCTCATGGCCCGAGTCAGACCAGGAAAGTGAAAGCTAACCAATCTGCTGCAGAGTGCTTCTACTGCAAGAAGCGGGGACACTGGAAGAGGAGCTGTCCTCTTTACCAAGCATCCCTTGATCCGAACAGGCCTAGGAAGGAAAAGCAGCAGTCTGCTGGACAAGGTATTTATATTATAAAACCTTGTAATTTCTCTATTTGTGATACTGCTAACTGGGTATTGGATACCGATAGTCCTATTCATGTTTGTAATTCATTACAGGGACTGTAGGTTAGCAAGAGATTCGAGGATGAGGAATAGTTCCTGACCGTCAAGAATGGAAATCGTGTTCCAGTATTGACGATCGGTGTTCTGAGTCTTGTCTTTGAGTCCTGTACTATCGAGTTAGTCGACTGTCATTACTGTCCTAGTTTCATTATGTGCATAATCTCTGTAGGCCTTTTGGCCAATTATGGTTTTGAACTATCAATAAAAGGAGATATTTGCCAAGTTATTTTGAATAACTCTGTGATAATGAAAGCTTAATTAAATAATGGCATTTATGTACTATCACGGCATGTTAATGTAATGTACACATCTAGCAAACGCCCAAGGCTAGAAAATGTCAGTGATCTATATCTTTGGTACTATAGGCTAGGTCATGTAAACCAGAGTAGGATAAACAAGTTGAGAGGAGAAGGTCTCCTCAAGGTCAGTGATTCTGAATCATTGCCTACTTGTGAATCCTGTTTACTTGGAAAAATGACCAAGTCACCTTTTACTGGAAAAGGTGAACGAGCTACAAAATTTCTGAGTCTCATACATACTGATGTATGCAGACCCATGACAGTTAGTGCTAGAGGTGGATACAGATATTTCATTACATTTATAGATGACCTTTCAAGGTTCGGTTATGTCTTTTTGATGAGACATAAATCTAAGTCATTTGAAATGTTCAAACGATATCGTAATGAAGTAGAGAAACAAACTGGAAAAAGTATTAAAATCCTTCAATCTGATCGAGGTGGTGAATACCTATCTGGTGAGTTTTTGACATACCTTGAGGAGAATGGGATTCTCTCTCAATGGAATCCTCCAGGAATACCATAGTTGAATGGTGTGTCCGAAAGGAGAATCGAATCTTGTTGGACATGATTCGATCCATAATGGGCTTTGCAACTCTACTGCTATCCTTTTGGGGATATGCACTTGAGACAGCTTTTCACTTGTTAAATAATGTTTCTAGTAAGTTTGTTGTCTCCACTCCATATGAGATGTAGACTGGACGTAAGCCCTCAATCTCATACCTTCGGGTCTAGGGTTGTCCAGCTTATGTAAAGCATTTATACTTAGATACACTTGGTTTATTGGTTACCTTAAGGAAATCAAAGGGTATTTCTTCTACTTGAAGGATGAACAGAAAGTGTTCATTGCTCTTAAGACTATCTTTTTGAAAAAGGAGTTCCTTAGAGAAGGAACTGTAGCCTATAAAATTGAACTTGGTGAAGTTCAGCCAGTCGAAGAACCTGCACACTCTAAGGATATCATAGAACTAGCCATGATTAGATCACACACAAACCCATTATTAGGAGATCTGGTAGAGTACCGTGTCAGCCAGACAGATACTATGGTTTCTTGTCCAGGATGGCGATCGATAAATCTTGGATTTACACGATTATTTTAAGTATTTTAGTTAATTATTGGTGCTAACATTCTTTTAATAACCTAATTTCATAATTAATTTGGACTTTCTTGCAAAACTAATTATTTTAAAAAATATATTTGAAAAGTGTGAAATTAGAGTACGTTCATGACAAATAGATTTCAAGTCAAAGCACCACACACCCATTTAAATGATTAATAAAACATTTAATAATTATAATTAATGATCATGGAATTGGTAAAATTAATAAGATTGAAACCCACCAATAGGTAGAGCTTGATTTATGGAATCCAACGATGCAAACGGTACTTAAATCAGGTTTGAAATGAATAAGTTATGAATTTTCTAATATTTTTGCACATATTTTGATGCTGCACACTTTTTGGAGCAGCCGGTCCACCATGGACCGGCTGCTGGGTTTACAAAATTTCATTTGGTTCACCAGCAGCCATGGCTGCCGGTCCACGGAATAGGCCGTGGACCACAGCCCTCCAGAAGCGCCGAAATTCGCCGAGAAGCACGCCGTGATGTCCCTGGCCGGAGGAGAAGCTCCGGCGATGGTTTGATGGGCGGTGGTGGCAGTTTTTGGTGGCAAACAAGAGGAGCAGTCCACATCTTCACGAGCTTCCTCCACGCACGTTGCGGAGCGCAGTCCACGGGCAAGCCACGGCCGGAGGAGGAGCTCCACGGTGGCGTTTCAAGCGATCTCCACGGACGGACAAGGTGTCCACGGCCGGAGGAGGAGCTCCACGGTGACGTTGCCGAGCTTCTCCACGGGGTGTTCACGAGCACTCCATGGGCAAGTCCACGTTGCCAAGCCTCCATGGCAAGTCCACGTTGCCGAGCCTCCACGGGCAAGTCCACATTGCCGAGCCTCCACGGGCAAGTCCACGTTGCCGAGCCTCCACGGGCAAGTCCACGCTGCCGAGCTCCTCCACGCGCGTTGCCGAGCCTCCACGCGCGTTGGCGAGCAATCCACGTCACGGCGTGATCCAGGCGAGCAGTCCACGGGAACGAGCGTTCTTCGCCATGGGCACGGGCTTTGCGGGCCTCACGCTGCAGTCTACGGGCAGTGAGCACGGCGGGTTCTACTCCGATGATGGTGGCTAACATCCAGCTCGTTCCACGGAGTAGCAACAGCGGTCACGGTACTCCTTTTGTCCCACATCGCTAGTGTGCAATGAGCTCCCCTCTCCGATCAATTATAAAATGAACCACATTATGCAAGATAGAGGGATCCCGGAGAAAAGACAAGGTACAGGGTAAAGGGCATTGCTTGGGTTACGGTTGGCTTTTGGGAGTGAGGTTTCTCAAAGGAGAGCGTGTCCCTACACCATCTTCCAGCCTTCTCTCTCTCTGAGATCAGGATCCGAAGAAGAAGACGCAGAGGAAGCCCAGTTCGCTCCACGGAGTACGAAGGAAGGAGCTATCTTCCTGACGAGGCTGCGCCGATCTGTTCTTATCTTTGTTACTTATTTTGTTAATTTAATTTTTTTTGCATTGTATCTAGACATTAAATTTCAATCAATGCAATATTTTTTTTTAACTCCTGTCTTTCGTCTTGTCTGCACGTAGATGCTAGGATCTAAATAATAGATCCTAGTGCCAAGTTTACTTTTCCTGGAATTTTAATTTTTTTTTTATACTTTTCGACTTCAAATATTTTTTTTACAAGATCAAAAAGATTTCAAATCCTAAACACCGCCTTCTCCGTGGATTCGACCCGACTCCTCTTGCTACGCATTTTTAAATATTGTAAGAAGTCGGATTTTAAACTGATAGCCATGGTGTTTTAACGACAACCCCGTGGATCTACCAAGTTTTTGGCGCCGTTGCCGGGGAGGGCATTAAAATAATAGTTTTGATCATTTTGATTTTTTTTATACCATGCTAACTTTTCTTTTTCTTGCAGATTAAAAAAAAAAGGGGGGAGAAAAGCAGAAGAGGAAGGAAGTCTCCCAATCAGTAAACTTCTATCCTCTTTTACATATTAATTATTTGTCTTTTTAGTTTATTTTCTTATCTCCAAAAAAAAAAAATTTCAAATTTCAATTTTTAAAAAAAAATTCAAATTTCAAATTTAAAAAAAAATTCAAATTAAAATTTCAAACAAAAAATTTTTTTTTTTTTTTGTTTTTCATTTTTAGATTCATTTAGGTAAATTTATCTTTTCTGCAAAATCCAAAAAAAAAATCGCCCAGACATTTCATAATTTATTAGGATTAGAAACTTAATCACAAAATTTAAAAAAATATATATAGCTTTAATTTAATTTTGTGTGTTTATAACTTTTATTTTGGACATCCTATTGCATTTCATAATCTCATAATCATCTAAGGGCACTTATCCATAAACAAGATAAGGTGGGGAATTCAATACCCTTCCTTAGCCCACAAACCATCACCCCTCATTTTGCATACCTAAGCCTTCTAAATAAAATTAACTAGATGTCAACCCTAAGGAACTCGAGCTCAATAGGACAGGGCACCCGGAAGAGTTGGACCGGGTCAAGATTAGTTGGTTGACTGGTGTCTAGGAAAGGGGTTCAGGGATTACGTCCCGAAGGAAGGTGGTTGGATCCGCTTACCTGGCCAATTTTCAATTGGTGTCTAAGGCAAGCAAAGAGGGAAACTCCACCGACCTTACCCTTACTTGGCCAGTTAGCTAATTGGTCTTTGACTTGGAGGGCTCCAAGGCGGTCTTGGAAGTTAGGAGCTGTCTAGAATTAGGGAGCCTAGGATAGAAATCTTTTTGATAAGTGTTTGAAAATAACAAAAAAATCACATATATATATAAAATAACATAAATTTTTTTTTTTTGGTTGCATTATTTCATGCACGGTAGAAGATCTCTATTTCCAGACCTAGTTGACTTCAACCCTGAAATTGAACGGCTGATCCATAGTACACCCAAAAATCAAATGGCTGGAAACCCAGAAGAACCACCTAGACAGATGAAGGAATACTTTATTCCTTCCACCTACAACCCATCGACTTGTATCCATTTACCTGAAATACCTGCTAGACAATATGAGATCAAGTCTGCCACAATCCAGATGCTCCCTTCCTTTTATGGGAATACCAACGAAGATCCTTATAAGCATCTAGATGAGTTTTTAGAAATCTGTTCTACGGTGAAGATCCAAGATTTCACTGATGATGCCCTTAGGCTAACCTTGTTCCCCTTCTCACTTAAGGATAAGGCCAAGTACTGGCTTGGCACACTAGGGAAACCAATTCGAACTTGGGCTGAAATGCAGCACGAGTTCCTTAAAAATTCTATCCTATAGGTCGAACCAACACCATGAGGCGAGCCATCACTGGATTTGCTCAGCTTCCTGGTGAACAAATTCATGAATCATGGGAGAGACTTAAGGAACTCCTTAGAAAATGCCCACATCATGGTCTGTCTAAGTGGCAAATTGTCCAAGCTTTTTATGAGGGATTAGGAGACCAGTATAGACAGATGGTGGATGCATCTTGTGGAGGTGCATTCATGAGTAGAAGTGAGGATGAGGCCTATACCTTGTTTGAAATCCTAAGTGAAAATTCGATCAACCATGCTTCTTTGACTTCATATGAAAGATCGATTCCTCACCAAAAGCGGGCAGGGATTTATGAAATTACACATTCAAATTCCAATGTCGACTTGAACCTAATATCCCAAAGATTAGATACAGTCGACCTCCTTTCTCAAAAGTTGGACCAAGTCCTAGCCCTAGTCAACAATCTCAATCTCCTGCACAATACCCATCACACCCATCACAATACCCATCACCCTCTAATCATCAGGAGATTTGTTCTATCTGTGCTAGCCCAGCCCATCACATGAATGAATGTCCTACGGTTGCACAGTTACCACCTTTCATCCAAGAACAAGTCCAAGCTGCTCAAGGTTGCTCCAAGCCGGGTAATGACCCATTTTCAAATACTTATACCCGGGTTGGAGAAACCATCCTAATTTTTCTTGGAAACCACAATAGACTCAGGTTCAGACCCAAACTCCTCCTGCACGGAACTTTCAAAATAGGCCCCCATACCAAAACTATGCCTATAATAGAGGTCAGCCTAGTCAGCCTGCTCAGCCACCATATCATCATCAGTCATCATATCAACCTCCTCAACAGACCAATCTAGCCGACGATAGGTTTGATCAACTTCAACAATTAATCATGACCCAACAACAATCTATCGCCAGGTTAGAAGTTCAAATAGGACAGTTAGCTGAATCTACTATGAGGAGAGAACCAGGTCAGCTACCGAGTCAACCAATACCGAATCCTAGAAACAACCCACTCATTCTTCAGCCTAATGTTCCACCTAAGAACCCTCAATTTGAGAATGCTAAAGCAATTTTTGAGCTTAGAAGTGGTAGGATTCTTAGGGACCCATATCAAAACCAGGAGAGAGAGGCTAGTACTGATGCTAGCAAGAATGAGAAGTTAGAAGATGAGACTAACCATGTAGAAGAGCCTGAGCCCGGGACTAGTACTAATACTGGTTCCGATTTAAATGAGAAAGGGAAGAAGAGAACAGATGAATTACCTGAGACTTATAAACCTAGAGTCCCGTTCCCTTCAGCCCTAGAAGCTGGCTTTTCCCGTAAAAAGCAAGGAGCACGCAACGAGGAGCTAATGGAATTATTCAAGCAAGTTCATATTAATTTACCCCTCCTCGATGCAATTCAGCACGTTCCAGCTTATGCTAAATTTCTCAAAGAACTCTGCACCCAAAAGCGTGAGCCACGAACCATAAAGAGAATCATTTTGTCTGAGGATGTAAGTGCAGTTTTGTTGAATCAATTACCTCAGAAAATGAAAGACCCCGGTGCTCCTTTGATTTCTTGTGTTATAGGAGGCATTACCTTTGACCGAGCCCTGTTAGACCTAGGAGCTAGTGTGAACCTTCTTCCAACCTCGGTCTATGAAAATTTGGGATAGGTGAACTAAAACCCACGTCAGTCATTCTTCAACTAGCCGATAGATCTGTCAAGACACCACGTGGTTTGATTGAGGATGTCTTAGTTAGAGTGAACCAATGTTATTTCCCAGTAGACTTCCTTATACTAGACATGGAACCATCCCAAGAGCTAAATCAGAATCCCATAATCTTAGGTCGTCCATTCCTAGCCACTGCCAATGCCAATATCAATTGTAAAACGGGAGCTATGGACATTTCTTTTGGGGATCAAAAGTGAGAATCAATATTTTTAATGCCTCAAAGTTTGCTCGAGAGGAGGAAAATTGTTCTGTGATTAGTTTAGTAGATGAGATTGTTGAGTCTGAATTTTCCTCCAATTTGATGGAAGATGATGAGCCTATTGCTGAAACCCAAGTCCAAGAGGTAAATTCCCTACCTGATTCACCTCAACCTTCACCACCTTGGTCAATGCAAACTGAATCCTTACCTGACCTAGGAACTGAGCCTTTGCACCCTTCGATTCAGGCCCCACCACAACTTGAACTAAAAACTTTGCCTGAATCACTTAAGTATGTGTTTTTAGGACCTGACAAAACCCTGCCTGTGATCATTGCTTCTGACCTAACCATTGAGCAGGAAAACCAATTGATAGATGTTCTGAAAACACATAGGGAGGCCATAGGTTGGGCCATTGCTGATTTAAAAGGCATTAGTCCATCAATTTGTATGCACCATATCTATACTGAGGATAGTGCCAAGCCTACTAGAGAAATGCAAAGACGGCTCAACCCAAACATGCAAGAAGTGGTCAAGAAGGAAGTGATTAAATGGTTAGATGCTGGTATTATTTATCCTATTTCTGATAGCCATTGGGTGAGTCCTACTCAAGTCGTTCCAAAGAAATCTGGACTCACGGTTGTCCGTACTGACCATGGGGATTTAGTGCCAACACGACTTTCTACTGGGTGGCGTGTCTGTATAGATTATAGAAAACTTAATGCAGCTACCCGCAAAGACCTTTCCCTTACCATTTATTGATCAGATCCTAGAAAGATTAGCTGGCCAGCAATACTTTTGCTTCTTAGATGGATACTCAGGATATAACCAGGTAGCTATCTATCCAGGAGACCAGGAAAAGACCACCTTCACATGTCCCTTTGGAACCTTTGCTTTCCGTAGAATGCCTTTCGGTTTGTGTAATGCACCTGCAACCTTTCAAAGGTGCATGATATCAATTTTCTCGGACATGGTAGGAGATTTCTTGGAAATTTTTATGGATGATTTTTCAGTCTTTGGAGAATTTTTGAGAGTTGCCTCAATAATTTGAAGAAAATTTTAAAACGATGTATTGAGGCTAATTTAGTTCTGAGCTGGGAGAAGAGCCATTTCATGGTTCGAGAAGGGATTGTTTTAGGACATATTGTATCTAAGAGAGGGATCGAGGTAGATAAAGCAAAGGTTGAATTGATCTCTAAACTTCCTCCACCCATCTCTATCAAACAAATTCGATCTTTTCTCGGCCATGTAGGATTCTATCGTCGCTTCATCAAAGACTTTTCCAAAATTTCCCGTCCTTTGTGTAATCTGCTCGCCAAGGACATTCCTTTCAATTTTGATGAAGATTGTCTTAAGGCTTTTGAGTTTCTAAAGGAAGCTGTGACCCAAGCCCCAACCATCCAACCCCCAGATTGGTCACTACCTTTTGAAATCATGTGTGATGCTTCAGACTTTGCCATAGGAGCTGTCTTGGGCCAAAGGGTAAACAAATGTCCCATAGTGATTTATTATGCTAGTAGAACTTTGAATGATGCCCAAAAAAATTATACCACTACTGAAAAGGAGTTGCTAGCCGTGGTGTTTGCCCTGGAAAAGTTTAGATCATATCTTTTAGGTTCCAAGATTGTGGTTTATTCGGATCACTCGGCTTTGAGATACCTGCTCTCAAAGAAAGATGCTAAACCACGATTGATTAGATGGATCTTACTGCTACAAGAGTTTGATATTGAAATTCGAGACAAGAAAGGATCCGAGAATGTTGTAGCAGACCATCTATCTAGGATTTTAGTTGAAGAGTGTGAACCTGCATCAATTGAAGAATCTTTTCCAGATGAACAACTCTTAGCAGTTTCACATGCAAAGGCCCCTTGGTTTGCAGATATTGTGAACTACTTAGTGGTTGGACAAATCCCTGATGGCTGGTCCAAGAATGAAAAGGATCGATTCTTTGCTCAAATTAAATACTACTTTTGGGAAGATCCTGAACTCTTTCGAATCTGTGCTGATCAAATCATCCGTAGGTGTGTTCCTGAATCTGAACATCTGAGTATTTTGAATTTTTGCCACACCCTTGCCTGCGGAGGACATTTTTCTGGTCGAAAAACTACGGCTAAAGTTTTGCAAAGTGGATTTTACTGGCCGACTTTGTTTAAGGATGCCTATACTTTTGGCAAAGAATGTCTTAAATGTCAAGCCTTAGGAAATATTTCAAGAAAAGACATGATGCCTTTAAATCCAATCTTGGTAGTTGAAATCTTTGACGTTTGGGGAATTGATTTTATGGGACCCTTTCCACCCTCTAATGGTTTTGAATATATTTTGGTGGCTGTCGATTATGTTTCTAAATGGATTGAGGCAATGGCTACACGAACCAATGATCATAAGGTAGTCATAAAGTTTGTTCAAAAGATATCTTCTCTAGGTTCGGATTTCCTCGTGCCATCATTAGCGACGGAGGTGCCCATTTCACAAACTACCAATTTCGAATGCTTTTGCAAAAATATGGGGTCACACATAAAGTAGCTACACCTTATCACCCGCAAACAAGTGGCCAAGTAGAAGTATCCAATAGGGAGATCAAGAACATTTTGCAAAAGACTATTAGGCCCGATCGTAGAAACTGGTCAGATCGATTAGATGATGCATTATGGGCCTATCGGACAGCTTACAAGAATCCCATTGGAATGTCTCCCTATAGGCTGATCTTTGGAAAAGCATGTCATCTTCCCGTAGAACTTGAACATAGAGCATATTGGGCGATTAAGCAATTAAATTTTGATTTAAAGCAAGCTGGTTCTAACCGGATGTTGCAACTGAGTGAACTAGATGAACTGAGGCGAGAGGCTTATGAAAACTCGCGTATTTATAAAGAGAAAATGAAAGCCTTTCATGATCAATTTATTTCTAGGAAAATCTTTAAGCCAAATCAACAAGTCTGTTATTTAATTCAAGGCTTCGATTATTTCCTGGAAAATTGAGATCTAGATGGGATGGACCTTACATTGTTAACCAAGTTTTCCCCCATGGTGCTGTCAAAATTTATGATCCTAGGTCAGGAAACTTCTTTAAGGTAAATGGTCAACGTTTAAAACCATACATTGAAGGAATATCAACAAATCGAACCATTGACCAAGTAACATTAACTGACCCACACTAAACTGAGCTGCATTATGTCTGGCTGAAGACATTAAACTTAGCGCTCGTTGGGAGGCAACCCAATATGTACTCTTTATTAAAAAAAAAAAAAAAAAAAAAAATTGCAGCCTCTACATTGTTCACGAGCTCCTCTTCTCAGGTATCCCTTTACATTTTTAGTTCTTTTCATACATTAGGGACAATGGTATTTAAGTTGGGGGGTCAAGAAAATATTTTTTTTAATTTTTTTTAAAATAATAATAATAATAATAATAATAATAATAAAAAGAAGTTTTATATGTCAAAAATAATCTGGAGCACGATAGACTAGGAAAAGTAATAAGAGTTAGAGAGTGTTGCTAATGACTGTTAGCGAGTCAAGAAGTAGACTAGCGTGTCAGACTTTTAGGGCCTACTTAGATCACCTAAAGGCTATTAGCACTTCCATTGCACATGCACGCTGACGAGACAAAGTAAGTATTAGTTGTAAGGACAATTGAGGACTTAATTATCACTGAAAACTGGTAATTGATATATATCCCAATTTAAAATTTTTTTTTGAATTGAGGAAAGAGCTACCTACCTGAAATAAAAGTGCAAAACATAGAGTATATGTGGATCGCCCTAAACTTAGTAACCGGGTCTCTGCACCTAAGTCAAGTGTGGAGGTTCGCGTCAAACGGTGAAGGGAAGGCCAGGATGCTCAGCACAAAAAAAAAAAAAAAAAAAAAAAAAAATCAGGTAGTGTGAAAGCTAACTCAGTTCATAAGCTTAATTTAGGGATGTATAGAAAATTAACCAAAGTAAGTGTTAATCAAAGATACATTTGTTCTTGCAAACTAGTACCAAAATGTTAAGTTAGTCATCACAAACACAAGTGCTGTAGATCTTTAGATGAACTCTAAGAAAGTTTCTAATTATGTTGACTGCAAAATTTATTTCTGAAACTCAATACTTAATTAGTGATACTTGCTAGATCTTTTTACTTTCAAACCTTGATCTATTTTTGCAAAGGATGATCTTTGTGTCACATAGTTATACTTTTTGCATTGCTAAGGGACTAGCAATATTTAAGTTGGGGGGTGTGATAAATCTTGGATTTACACGATATTTTAAGTATTTTAGTTAATTATTGGTGCTAACATTCTTTTAATAACCTAATTTCATAATTAATTTGGACTTTCTTGCAAAACTAATTATTTTAAAAATATATTTGAAAAGTGTGAAATTAGAGTACGTTCATGACAAATAGATTTCAAGTCAAAGCACCACACACCCATTTAAATGATTAATAAAACATTTAATAATTATAATTAATGATCATGGAATTGGTAAAATTAATAAGATTGAAACCCACCAATAGGTAGAGCTTGATTTATGGAATCCAACGACGCAAACGGTACTTAAATCAGGTTTGAAATGAAGAAGTTATGAATTTTCTAATATTTTTGCACATATTTTGATGCTGCACACTTTTGGGAGCAGCCGTCCACCATGGACCGGCTGCTGGGTTTTACAAAATTTCATTTGGTTCACCGGCAGCCATGGCTGCCGGTCCACGAAATAGGCCGTGGACCACAGCCCTCCAGAAGCGCCGAAATTCGCCGGGAAGCACGCCGGTGATGTCCCTGGCCGGAGGAGAAGCTCCGGCGATGGTTTGATGGGCGGTGGTGGTGGTTTTTGGTGGCAAACAAGAGGAGCAGTCCACATCTTCACGAGCTTCCTCCACGCACGTTGCCGGAGCCAGTCCACGGGCAGCCCACGGCCGGAGGAGGAGCTCCACGGTGGCGTTTCCAAGCGATCTCCACGGCACGGACCAGGTGTCCACGGCCGGAGGAGGAGCTCCACGGTGACGTTGCCGAGCTTCTCCACGGTGGTGTTCACGAGCACTCCATGGCAAGTCCACGTTGCCAAGCCTCCATGGGCAAGTCCACGTTGCCGAGCCTCCACGGGCAAGTCCACGTTGCCGAGCCTCCACGGGCAAGTCCACGCTGCCGAGCTCCTCCACGCGCGTTGCCGAGCCTCCACGCGCGTTGGCGAGCAATCCCACGGTCACGGCGTGATCCAGCGAGCAGTCCACGGGAACGAGCGTTCTTCGCCATGGGCACGGGCTTGCGGGCCTCACGTTGCAGTCTACGGGCAGTGAGCACGGCGGGTTCTACTCCGATGATGGTGGCTAACATCCAGCTCGTTCCACGGGAGCAGCAACAGCGGTCACGGTACTCCTTTTGTCCCACATCGCTAGTGTGCAATGAGCTCCCCTCTCCGGTCAATTATAAAATGAACCCCATTGTGCAAGATAGAGGGATCCCGGAGAAAAGACAAGGTACAGGGTAAAGGGCATTGCTTGGGTTACGGGTTGGCTTTTGGGAGTGAGGTTTCTCAAAGGAGAGCGTGTCCCTACACCATCTTCCAGCCTTCTCTCTCTGAGATCAGGATCCGAAGAAGAAGACGCAGAGGAAGCCCAGTTCGCTCCACGGAGTACGAAGGAAGGAGCTATCTTCCTGACGAGGCTGCGCCGATCTGTTCTTATCTTTGTTACTTATTTTGTTAATTTAATTTTTTTGCATTGTATCTAGACATTAAATTTCAATCAATGCAATATTTTTTTTTAACTCCTGTCTTTCGTCTTGTCTGCACGTAGATGCTAGGATCTAAATAATAGATCCTAGTGCCAAGTTTACTTTTCCTGGAATTTTAATTTTTTTTTTATACTTTTCGACTTCAAATATTTTTTTTACAAGATCAAAAAGATTTCAAATCCTAAACACCGCCTTCTCTGTGGATTCGACCCGACTCCTCTTGCTACGCATTTTTAAATATTGTAAGAAGTCGGATTTTAAACTGATAGCCATGGTGTTTTTAACGACAACCCCGCGGATCTACCAAGTTTTTGGCGCCGTTGCCATGGAGGGCATTAAAAATAGTTTTTGATCTTTTTGATTTTTTTTATACCATGCTAACTTTTCTTTTTCTTGCAGATTAAAAAAAAAAAAGGTGAGAAAAGCAGAAGAGGAAGGAAGTCTCCCAATCAGTAAACTTTCTTTCCTCTTTTACATATTAATTATTTATCTTTTTAGTTTATTTTCTTATCTCCAAAAAAAAAAAAAAATTCAAATTTCAAATTTTAAAAAAAATTTCAAATTCAAATTTAAAAAAAATTTCAAATTTCAAATTTCAAACAAAAAAAAAAATTTTTTTTTTTTGTTTTTCATTTTTAGATTCATTTAGGTAAATTTATCTTTCTGCAAAATCCAAAAAAAAAATCGCCCAGACATTTCATAATTTATTAGGATTAGAAACTTAATCACAAAATTAAAAAAAAATATATATAGCTTTAATTTAATTTTGTGTGTTTATAACTTTTATTTTGGACATCCTATTGCATTTCATAATCTCATAATCATCTAAGGGCACTTATCCATAAACAAGATAAGGTGGGAATTCAATACCCTTCCTTAGCCCACAAACCATCACCCCTCATTTTGCATACCTAAGCCTTCTAAATAAAATTAACTAGACGTCAGCCCTAAGGAACTCGAGCTCAATAGGACAGGGCACCCGGAAGAGTTGGACCGGGTCAAGATTAGTTGGTTGACTGGTGTCTAGAAAAGGGGTTCAGGGATTACGTCCCGAAGGAAGGTGGTTGGATCCGCTTACCTGGCCATTTTTAATTGGTGTCTAAGGCAAGCAAAGAGGGAAACTCCACCGACCTTACCCTTACCTGGCCAGTTAGCTAATTGGTCTTTGACTTGGAGGGCTCCAAGGCGGTCTTGGAAGTTAGGAGTTGTCTAGAATTAGGGAGCCTAGGATAAAAATCTGTTTGATAAGTGTTTGAAAATAACAAAAAAAATCATATATATATATAAAATAACATAAATTTTTTTTTTTTTTGGGTTGCACTGTTTCATGCACGGTAGAAGATCTCTATTTCCAGACCTAGTTGACTTCAACCCTGAAATTGAACGGCTGATCCATAGTACACCAAAAATCAAATGGCTGGAAACCCAGAAGAACCACCTAGACAGATGAAGGAATACTTTATTCCTTCCACCTACAACCCATCGACTTGTATCCATTTACCTGAAACCTGCTAGACAATATGAGATCAAGTCTGCCACAATCCAGATGCTCCCTTCCTTTTATGGGATACCAACGAAGATCCTTATAAGCATCTAGATGAGTTTTTAGAAATCTGTTCTACGGTGAAGATCCAAGATTTCACTGATGATGCCCTTAGGCTAACCTTGTTCCCCTTCTCACTTAAGGATAAGGCCAAGTACTGGCTTGGCACACTAGGGAAACCAATTTGAACTTGGGCTGAAATGCAGCACGAGTTCCTTAAGAAATTCTATCCTATAAGTCGAACCAACACCATGAGGCGAGCCATCACTGGATTTGCTCAGCTTCCTGGTGAACAAATTCATGAATCATGGGAGAGACTTAAGGAACTCCTTAGAAAATGCCCACATCATGGTCTGTCTAAGTGGCAAATTGTCCAAGCTTTTTATGAGGGATTAGGAGACCAGTATAGACAGATGGTGGATGCATCTTGTGGAGGTGCATTCATGAGTAGAAGTGAGGATGAGGCCTATACCTTGTTTGAAACCCTAAGTGAAAATTCGATCAACCATGCTTCTTTGACTTCATATGAAAGATCGATTCCTCACCAAAAGCGGGCAGGGATTTATGAAATTACACATTCAAATTCCAATGTCGACTTGAACCTAATATCCCAAAGATTAGATACAGTCGACCTCCTTTCTCAAAAGTTGGACCAAGTCCTAGCCCTCAGTCAACAATCTCAATCTCCTGCACAATACCCATCACACCCATCACAATACCCATCACCCTCTAATCATCAGGAGATTTGTTTTATCTGTGCTAGCCCAGCCCATCACATGAATGAATGTCCTACGGTTGCACAGTTACCACCTTTCATCCAAGAACAAGTCCAAGCTGCTCAAGGTTGCTCCAAGCCGGGTAATGACCCATTTTCAAATACTTATAACCCGGGTTGGAGAAACCATCCTAATTTTCTTGGAAACCACAACAGACTCAGGTTCAGACCCAAACTCCTCCTGCACGGAACTTTCAAAATAGGCCCCCATACCAAAACTATGCCTATAATAGAGGTCAGCCTAGTCAGCCTGCTCAGCCACCATATCAGCCACCATATCATCATCAGTCATCATATCAACCTCCTCAACAGACCAATCTAGCCGACGATAGGTTTGATCAACTTCAACAATTAATCATGACCCAACAACAATCTATCGCCAGGTTAGAAGTTCAAATAGGACAGTTAGCTGAATCTACTATGAGGAGAGAACCAGGTCAGCTACCGAGTCAACCAATACCGAATCCTAGAAACCCCACTCATTCTTCAGCCTAATGTTCCACCTAAAAACCCTCAATTTGAGAATGCTAAAGCAATTTCTGAGCTTAGAAGTGGTAGGATTCTTAGGGACCCATATCAAAACCAGGAGAGAGAGGCTAGTACTGATGCTAGCAAGAATGAGAAGTTAGAAGATGAGACTAACCATGTAGAAGAGCCTGAGCCCGGGACTAGTACTAATACTGGTTCCGATTTAAATGAGAAAGGGAAGAAGAGAACAGATGAATTACCTGAGACTTATAAACCTAGAGTCCCGTTCCCTTCAGCCCTAGAAGCTGGCTTTCCCGTAAAAAGCAAGGAGCACGCAACGAGGAGCTAATGGAATTATTCAAGCAAGTTCATATTAATTTACCCCTCCTCGATGCAATTCAGCATGTTCCAGCTTATGCTAAATTTCTCAAAGAACTCTGCACCCAAACGTGAGCCACGAACCATAAAGAGAATCATTTTGTCTGAGGATGTAAGTGCAGTTTTGTTGAATCAATTACCTCAGAAAATGAAAGACCCCGGTGCTCCTTTGATTTCTTGTGTTATAGGAGGCATTACCTTTGACCGAGCCCTGTTAGACCTAGGAGCTAGTGTGAACCTTCTTCCAACCTCGGTCTATGAAAAATTTGGGATAGGTGAACTAAAACCACGTCAGTCATTCTTCAACTAGCCGATAGATCTGTCAAGACACCACGTGGTTTGATTGAGGATGTCTTAGTTAGAGTGAACCAATGTTATTTCCCAGTAGACTTCCTTATACTAGACATGGAACCATCCCAAGAGCTAAATCAGAATCCCATAATCTTAGGTCGTCCATTCCTAGCCACTGCCAATGCCAATATCAATTGTAAAACGGGAGCTATGGACATTTCTTTTGGGGATCAAAAGGTGAGAATCAATATTTTTAATGCCTCAAAGTTTGCTCGAGAGGAGGAAAATTGTTCTGTGATTAGTTTAGTAGATGAGATTGTTGAGTCTGAATTTTCCTCCAATTTGATGGAAGATGATGAGCCTATTGCTGAAACCCAAGTCCAAGAGGTAAATGCCCTACCTGATTCACCTCAACCTTCACCACCTTGGTCAATGCAAACTGAATCCTTACCTGACCTAGGAACTGAGCCTTTGCACCCTTCGATTCAGGCCCCACCACAACTTGAACTAAAAACTTTGCCTGAATCACTTAAGTATGTGTTTTTAGGACCTGACAAAACCCTGCCTGTGATCATTGCTTCTGACCTGACCATTGAGCAGGAAAACCAATTGATAGATGTTCTGAAAACACATAGGGAGGCCATAGGTTGGGCCATTGCTGATTTAAAAGGCATTAGTCCATCAATTTGTATGCACCATATCTATACTGAGGATAGTGCCAAGCCTACTAGAGAAATGCAAAGACGGCTCAACCCAAACATGCAAGAAGTGGTCAAGAAGGAAGTGATTAAATGGTTAGATGCTGGTATTATTTATCCTATTTCTGATAGCCATTGGGTGAGTCCTACTCAAGTCGTTCCAAAGAAATCTGGACTCATGGTTGTCCGTACTGACCATGGGGATTTAGTGCCAACACGACTTTCTACTGGGTGGCGTGTCTGTATAGATTATAGAAAACTTAATGCAGCTACCCGCAAAGACCACTTTCCCTTACCATTTATTGATTAGATCCTAGAAAGATTAGCTGGCCAGCAATACTTTTGCTTCTTAGATGGATACTCAGGATATAACCAGGTAGTTATCTATCCAGGAGACCAGGAAAAGACCACCTTCACATGTCCCTTTGGAACCTTTGCTTTCCGTAGAATGCCTTTCGGTTTGTGTAATGCACCTGCAACCTTTCAAAGGTGCATGATATCAATTTTCTCGGACATGGTAGGAGATTTCTTGGAATTTTTATGGATGATTTTTCAGTCTTTGGAGAATCTTTTGAGAGTTGCCTCAATAATTTGAAGAAAATTTTAAAACGATGTATTGAGGCTAATTTAGTTCTGAGCTGGGAGAAGAGCCATTTCATGGTTCGAGAAGGGATTGTTTTAGGACATATTGTATCTAAGAGAGGGATCGAGGTAGATAAAGCAAAGGTTGAATTGATCTCTAAACTTCCTCCACCCATCTCTATCAAACAAATTCGATCTTTTCTCGGCCATGTAGGATTCTATCATCGCTTCATCAAAGACTTTTCCAAAATTTCCCGTCCTTTGTGTAATCTGCTCGCCAAGGACATTCCTTTCAATTTTGATGAAGATTGTCTTAAGGCTTTTGAGTTTCTAAAGGAAGCTGTGACCCAAGCCCCAACCATCCAACCCCCAGATTGGTCACTACCTTTTGAAATCATGTGTGATGCTTCAGACTTTGCCATAGGAGCTGTCTTGGGCCAAAGGGTAAACAAATGTCCCATAGTGATTTATTATGCTAGTAGAACTTTGAATGATGCCCAAAAAATTATACCACTACTGAAAAAGAGTTGCTAGCCGTGGTGTTTGCCCTTGAAAAGTTTAGATCATATCTTTTAGGTTCCAAGATTGTGGTTTATTCGGATCACTCGGCTTTGAGATACCTGCTCTCAAAGAAAGATGCTAAACCACGATTGATTAGATGGATCTTACTGCTACAAGAGTTTGATATTGAAATTCGAGATAAGAAAGGATCCGAGAATGTTGTAGCAGACCATCTATCTAGGATTTTAGTTGAAGAGTGTGAACCTGCATCAATTGAAGAATCTTTTCCAGATGAACAACTCTTAGCAGTTTCACATGCAAAGGCCCCTTGGTTTGCAGATATTGTGAACTACTTAGTGGTTGGACAAATCCCTGATGGCTGGTCCAAGAATGAAAAGGATCGATTCTTTGCTCAAATTAAATACTACTTTTGGGAAGATCCTGAACTCTTTCGAATCTGTGCTGATCAAATCATCCGTAGGTGTGTTCCTGAATCTGAACATCTGAGTATTTTGAATTTTTGCCACACCCTTGCCTGCGGAGGACATTTTTCTGGTCGAAAAACTGCGGCTAAAGTTTTGCAAAGTGGATTTTACTGGCCGAGTTTGTTTAAGGATGCCTATACTTTTGGCAAAGAATGTCTTAAATGTCAAGCCTTAGGAAATATTTCAAGAAAAGACATGATGCCTTTAAATCGAATCTTGGTAGTTGAAATCTTTGACGTTTGGGAATTGATTTTATGGGACCCTTTCCACCCTCTAATGGTTTTGAATATATTTTGGTGGCTGTCGATTATGTTTCTAAATGGATTGAGGCAATGGCTACACGAACCAATGATCATAAGGTAGTCATAAAGTTTGTTCAAAAGAATATCTTCTCTAGGTTCGGATTTCCTCGTGCCATCATTAGCGACGGAGGTGCCCATTTCACAAACTACCAATTTCGAATGCTTTTGCAAAAATATGGGGTCACACATAAAGTAGCTACACCTTATCACCCGCAAACAAGTGGCCAAGTAGAAGTATCCAATAGGGAGATCAAGAACATTTTGCAAAAGACTATTAGGCCCGATCGTAGAAACTGGTCAGATCGATTAGATGATGCATTATGGGCCTATCGGACAGCTTACAAGAATCCCATTGGAATGTCTCCCTATAGGCTGATCTTTGGAAAAGCATGTCATCTTCCGGTAGAACTTGAACATAGAGCATATTGGGCGATTAAGCAATTAAATTTGATTTAAAGCAAGCTGGTTCTAACCGAATGTTGCAACTGAGTGAACTAGATGAACTGAGGCGAGAGGCTTATGAAAACTCGCGTATTTATAAAGAGAAAATGAAAGCCTTTCATGATCAATTTATTTCTAGGAAAATCTTTAAGCCAAATCAACAAGTCTGTTATTTAATTCAAGGCTTCGATTATTTCCTGGAAAATTGAGATCTAGATGGGATGGACCTTACATTGTTAACCAAGTTTTCCCCCATGGTGCTGTCAAAATTTATGATCCTAGGTCAGGAAACTTCTTTAAGGTAAATGGTCAACGTTTAAAACCATACATTGAAGGAATATCAACAAATCGAACCATTGACTAAGTAACATTAACTGACCCACACTAAACTGAGCTGCATTATGTCTGGCTGAAGACATTAAACTTAGCGCTCGTTGGGAGGCAACCCAATATGTACTCTTTATTAAAAAAAAAAAAAAAAAAAAATTGCAGCCTCTACATTGTTCATGAGCTCCTCTTCTCAGGTATCCCTTTACATTTTTAGTTCTTTTCATACCATTAGGGACAATGGTATTTAAGTTGGGGGTCAAGACAATATTTTTTTTTTTTTTTTTAAAATAATAATAATAATAATAAAAAAAAAGTTTTCATATGTCAAAAATTAATCTGGAGCACGATAGACTAGGAAAAGTAATAAGAGTTAGAGAGTGTTGCTAATGACTGTTAGCGAGTCAAGAAGTAGACTAGCATGTCAGACTTTTAGGGCCTACTTAGATCACCTAAAGGCTATTAGCACTTCCATTGCACATGCACGCTGACGAGACAAGTAAGTATTAGTTGTAAGGACAATTGAGGACTTAATTATCATTGAAAACTGGTAATTGATATATATCCCAATTTAAAATTTTTTTTTGAATTGAGGAAAGAGCTACCTACCTGAAATAAAAGTGCAAAACATAGAGTATATGTGGATCGCCCTAAACTTAGTAACCGGGTCTTGCACCTAAGTCAAGTGTGGAGGTTCGCGTCAAACGGTGAAGGGAAGGCCAGGATGCTCAGCAAAAAAAAAAAAAAAAAAAAAAAAATCAGGTAGTGTGAAAGCTAACTCAGTTCATAAGCTTAATTTAGGGATGTATAGAAAATTAACCAAAGTAAGTGTTAATCAAAGATACATTTGTTCTTGCAAACTAGTACCAAAATGTTAAGTTAGTCATCACAAACACAAGTGCTGTAGATCTTTAGATGAACTCTAAGAAAGTTTCTAATTATGTTGACTGCAAAATTTATTTCTGAAACTCAATACTTAATTAGTGATACTTGCTAGATCTTTTTACTTTCAAACCTTGATCTATTTTTGCAAAGGATGATCTTTGTGTCACATAGTTATACTTTTTGCATTGCTAAGGGACTAGCAATATTTAAGTTGGGGGGTGTGATAAATCTTGGATTTACACGATTATTTTAAGTATTTTAGTTAATTATTGGTGCTAACATTCTTTTAATAACCTAATTTCATAATTAATTTAGACTTTCTTGCAAAACTAATTATTTTAAAAATATATTTGAAAAGTGTGAAATTAGAGTACGTTCATGACAAATAGATTTCAAGTCAAAGTACCACACACCCATTTAAATGATTAATAAAACATTTAATAATTATAATTAATGATCATGGAATTGGTAAAATTAATAAGATTGAAACCCACCAATAGGTAGAGCTTGATTTATGGAATCCAACGACGCAAACGGTACTTAAATCAGGTTTGAAATGAATAAGTTATGAATTTTCTAATATTTTTGCACATATTTTGATGCTGCACACTTTTTGGAGCAGCCGGTCCACCATGGACCGGCTGCTAGGTTTACAAAATTTCATTTGGTTCACCGGCAGCCATGGCTGCCGGTCCACGGAATAGGCCATGGACACAGCCCTCCAGAAGCGCCGAAATTCGCCGGGAAGCACGCCGGTGATGTCCCTGGCCGGAGGAGAAGCTCCGGCGATGGTTTGATGGGCGGTGGTGGCGGTTTTTGGTGGCAAACAAGAGGAGCAGTCCACATCTTCACGAGCTTCCTCCACGCACGTTGCCGGAGCGCAGTCCACGGGCAAGCCCACGACCGGAGGAGGAGCTCCACGGTGGCGTTTCCAAGCGATCTCCACGGGCACGGACGAGGTGTCCACGGCCGGAGGAGGAGCTCCACGGTGACGTTGCCGAGCTTCTCCATGGTGGTGTTCACGAGCACTCCATGGGCAAGTCCACGTTGCCAAGCCTCCACGGGCAAGTCCACGTTGCCGAGCCTCCACGGGCAAGTCCACGTTGCCGAGCCTCCACGGGCAAGTCCACGCTGCCGAGCTCCTCCACGCGCGTTGCCGAGCCTCCACGTGCGTTGGCGAGCAATCCACGTCACGGCGTGATCCAGGCGAGCAGTCCACGGGAACGAGCGTTCTTCGCCATGGGCACGGGCTTTGCGGGCCTCACGCTGCAGTCTACGGGCAGTGAGCACGGCGGGTTCTACTCCGATGATGGTGGCTAACATCCAGCTCGTTCCACGGAGTAGCAACAGCGGTCACGATACTCCTTTTGTCCCACATCGCTAGTGTGCAATGAGCTCCCCTCTCCGGTCAATTATAAAATGAACCCCATTGTGCAAGATAGAGGGATCCCGGAGAAAAGACAAGGTACAGGGTAAAGGGCATTGCTTGGGTTACGGGTTGGCTTTTGGGAGTGAGGTTTCTCAAAGGAGAGCATGTCCCTACACCATCTTCCAGCCTTCTCTCTCTCTGAGATCAGGATCCGAAGAAGAAGACGCAGAGGAAGCCCAGTTCGCTCCACGGAGTACGAAGGAAGGAGCTATCTTCCTGACGAGGCTGCACCGATCTGTTCTTATCTTTGTTACTTATTTTGTTAATTTAATTTTTTTTGCATTGTATCTAGACATTAAATTTCAATCAATGCAATATTTTTTTTTAACTCCTGTCTTTCGTCTTGTCTGCACGTAGATGCTAGGATCTAAATAATAGATCCTAGTGCCATGTTTACTTTTCCTGGAATTTTAATTTTTTTTTTATACTTTTCGACTTCAAATATTTTTTTTACAAGATCAAAAAGATTTCAAATCCTAAACACCGCCTTCTCTGTGGATTCGACTCGACTCCTCTTGCTACGTATTTTAAATATTGTAAGAAGTCGGATTTTAAACTGATAGCCATGGTGTTTTAACGATAACCCCGCGGATCTACCAGCGATCCATTGAGCTCGACAAGAACAATGAGGATTCGATCACCTATATGGATGCACTTCAAAGATCTGACTCTGAGGCATGGCTTGGAGCCATGCGATCCAAAATGGAGTCCATGGAGATCAACGATGTATGGACATTGGTTGATCAACGATGTATGGACATTGGTTGATCCACCTGAAGTAAAACCCATCGAGTGCAAGTGGATCTTCAAGAGAAAAGTGGTGCAGATGAGAATGTGGAGACCTATAAAGCCTGTCTGGTTGCCAAGGGTATCGTTAGTATATGGTATCGATTATGACGAGACTTTCTTCCCTGTGGCTGCTCAAGTCCATTCAGATCATGCTTACTTTAGCAGCATATTTTGATTATGAGATCTGGTAGATGGATGTCCAAACCGCTTTCCTAAATGGGGAGCTGGAAGAGGAAGTGTATATGATACAGCCTAAAGGGTTCATATCCTCAGATGAGTCAAAAGTATGCAAGTTGTAGACGTCCATTTATGGACTCAAGCAAGCATCTCGAAGTTGGAACTTACAGTTTGATAGGTGTATCAATCGTATGGCTTCATTAGGAATGGAGAAGAATCGTGCATCTATAAGTGGGTTAATGGTTCTGTGATTATATTCCTAGTACTGTATGTTGACGACATTCTCTTAATCGGGAATGACGTCACAGCATTACAAGGAATAAAGGTCTGGTTATCATCTCAATTCTCCATGAAGGACTTGGGTGAAGCTTCTTATATACTGGGTATGAAGATCTATAGAGATAGATCTAAAAGGCTTCTGGGATTGTCCCAGGCTATGTACATTGATACCGTGCTGAAACAGTTCAGCATGGAAAACTCCAAGAAAGGCTATCTTCCGATAGGTTTTGGAATTACTCTTTCCAGGAAGGATTGTGCGACAACTCCTGAGAAAAGAGAGTGCATGAATAGAGTTTCTTATGCTTCTGCAGTAGGCTCTATCATGTATGCTATGACATGTAATAGACCAGACGTGGCATACTCATTAGGAGTAGTGAGCAGATACCAGTCTAACCCAGGTGAGGTGCATTGGAAGGTAGTTAAGTCCATCCTGAAGTATTTGAGAAATACTAAAGACCAATGGCTGGTTTATGGAGAATCTGACTTAAAACTTGTGGGTTATACTGACTCCAGTTTTCAGTCAGATAGAGATGATAGCAAGAGTGTGTCAGGATTTGTTTTTACCCTGAATGGAGGAGTGTATGCTGGAAAAGTTTTAAGCAAGCGACAGTTGCAGACTTGGTATGCAAGGTAGAGCACCTTGCAGCATCAGATGCAGCGAAGGAAGCTATGTGATTGCAAAAGTTCCTTGGAGAGCTAGGGGTGGCATCTTTCCTAGATGGTTCTGTTCCAGTGTACTGTGACAGCACTGGAGCCATTACTCAAGCTAAGGAGCAGAAAGCTCATCACCGCACCAAGCATATTCTACGGCGCTACCACCTCGTATAAGAGATTGTAGAACGAGGTGACATCAATCTTATGAAGATCGATGGAAAGGAAAATATGGCTGACATTTTTACTAAAGCCCTCGGAATAAAAGAGTTCGACTTTTGTAAAAGGAAAATGGATATTAGATATTATTCTGATTGGCTTTAGTATAAGTGGGAGTTGTTGGGAATTGTGTCCCAAAACCAATCACCTAGGGTGTAGGCAGTTGAGCTAAGTATTGTACTCTTTGTATGAATTAATAAATATTATTTTGGTAGCTCATCACATTCTGACTTTTTCCTGTAATGAACTCTTTTTCATGTGATGAAGTCCTTAGGACTACATTGACTTCGATATAGACAGGATATATCGAGTGGTCCTTAAACCAAGTTCATGACCAAAGGATACATTGTTCTGGACGGCAATGTATCAAGTGTAGGTTGTTGTGGTTCACATCGTTTGGTTGTCCTCTTGACCAAAGGAGTGTGGTGACACTGATGTAATATGCAAGTGGGATATATGATATCACATTGAACGTGACTCCGTATAGCCCCTTTCTGCCAAAGGGATACTCATGATTGGATATGGATATATGTGTCCCTCTGACCTGAGATCATCATGGTAGCTTGCAAGCAACTCCCTGTGCTTTGGTGTCAGACTACCTGAATTTCTAATCCGATGACGGAAGGTTTCTGGGTACAAGCAAGTACTTGTGGAGCAGTAGTGGTCCAAGATGGAATTGACCTGTCCAAATAGTTTGGATTGAATGTCTTGTAGTGTCTCAATTTAGCAAATCCTCGGTCGGGGTAGTCCTAGTGAGTCACTGGACTTGCGAGGTTGAGACATGTTATGGATTGACTCAGCTAAGGCTGGCAGTCTAATCCTAGTTCATACTGAGCATTGGAGGTCAAAGGGATGAATTATACAATAACCATATGCCAGAGGTTTGATTAATTGCTCTCGCATCTTTGACCTATCCAGACGCTGGGATCCATTACTAGATGGTATCTTATGCTGGTACTGGAATTGTTCCAGTGCTACCGCCTAGGTTCGAACCTATGAGGTCACATGCCATAAAGGATCTCTCCCTGATCCGGGTATCGATTTATGATTAGGAATCATTTCGGTAACGATTTGATTGAGCACTCATTGGACTGACCCGATTTTGGGTAGATCAGAAATTGTTCGGGTCCATCGGGAATTGTTTCTGGCTGACCTGAACTTGACAAGCCTTTTATTAATTAGATTTTGATCTAATTAAATTGTGAACCGGTTTAGAACTAGTTTGGGATTTTTTAAACCAGTTATGAACCGGTTTGAACCCATCAACACGATGAATATTGGCTTGGGCGAATAGGGAAACAAGGGTCTCTTCCTCTCCTCCTTCCACTCATTTTTGGCTGAATTAAACCCCCATTTAATGGCCCTTATTTGCTGTGTTAATGATGAATTTGATTCGTCTTAAAACCTGCTGCCCTCTCGCATTCCCAGCTAGCCCCCTCGGCTCCCAATATCACCAGTTTTCCATGTTCTCACTGTTTTATAAATTCTGGGCATTGGAATGCAGAGATTAATCTTCCTTGAAGAGCTTACACCATTGTTTTTAACCGGTGATTTTTGGGCTGGGTATATATTTAGAGATTGGGAGTGAAACTTGTATTGATTCCCTGTTGTCATCTGTGCTCAATCGATGGAAGAAGCACTATTTTGGAGAAAACAAAATCACATAACAGAGTGTTCTATTTCTTCCTTTCTTCCTCTTACCGTTTCAAGGTTTCCGGCGACTAGCATCATGCGAGAAACCGGATCAGAGGAAGCCCAGGCATGTCCCCCATCTAGAGGGTGTTCTCCTGAGCACCTGGGAGCCGATTGTTCCTCCATTACTGCTATTTGAAAGAAAAGAAATTCAACATTTCAAAAGGCTGCTGGAAGAAGAAGACTGGAATAAAGTTATTCCAGATATTCCAGTTATTCCAGTGTTATCCCTACTTTATTCCAAGCAGGAATAAGGTAAGATTTCTGGTTTTATTTTTCATGCATGCCTAAGATCTAGGTTTATAAATTTGTTTATAAATATTACATGCCCATTTCATGCCTTCTTTTGTCTGTACATGCATCTGGAAAATGTTAGATCCTGTACGGAGTAGGCTTTTTCTGTTGTTATTTTAAAATTGTTTTAAAATACATACATGCTCTCTGTGCTGTTGCATGCTTAGTGTAGGCACTAGCAACCCTGTCTTTCTTACACTACCCCTCTCTGGCATCGTCCCACCATGTTTAGGGGGTTTTGGCAGAGCACCAGTCTGGAGGCAGACGCTATAGGGTCTGAATTTCCTGGTGAAACCTTCCTCTTCTAGGTGGTGCAGATGGTGGGTAGAGGGGTGTAGTGCCCCGAGCAGAGTGTCCTTCTCCAGGTGGTGCCGACAGTGGACTGAGGAGCCTGACGCTCCTGCAGGATGCTCCTCCATAGGCAACATGCTATGATGAAACACCATCTCGTAGGGGTCACAGTCGACGTGCCATGATGGGGTGCCATTTCTCTAGAGGTTCCAGGTAGTGTGCCTTAGCGGAGCACTGCCCCTTAGGCATGTTAGCCTCTCCATGCCATTCCAGGGTTCTAATGAAAGCGGTGGCACCACCTATCGATATCACCAGCCCATCTGCCCTAGGGGCACTCATGGGAGAGGCCACGTTCACCTTAAAAAATCTATACCTGACTTCAAAAAAGAGGTAGACTTTGACCAGAGGGTCGACCTCAAGCGGGGGAGCCTGACTCCGGCTAAGGGTTTGACCTCGAGAGTCCCTTCGACAAAGGGGCTCGAAAAGCGACAGCACGACCTTGACCGGGGCTCAACCTTGAGGGTGCCACTCTGGCCAAGGGGCTCAAGATGCAAGGGCACGACCTTGACCTTGGCTCAACCTTGAGGGAGTCAGTTTGACCAAGGGGCTCGAGAAGCAAGGGCATGACCTCGACTAGGGCTCGACCTTAAGGGAGCCACTTCAACCAAGGAGCTTGAAAAGCAAGGGCACGACCTCGATCAGGGCTTGACCTCAAGGGACCACTTTAGCCATGGGGCTCAAGAAGCGAGGGCATGACCTCGATGGGGCTTGACCTCGAGGGAGCCACTTCAGCCAAGGGGCTCTCCGGATGCTCCACCCGGGGTCTGCGTCCAAGTGGCATCTTCTACCAACATGGTCGCTAGCTAGATCTGAGAGAGACTTTATGTCAGCATCCTACCCTATCAGTTGCCTCCCACTCTCGAGTCTCGACACGATGTAGCACTCATGATGAAGGGAGTTATGGTGACGCTGACATGGAAAGGACAAATATCTAGTGCTATTAAATACCATGGATGTTGATTATTCATGGATCGTGCCTCGAAGCCAATGCAAAGATACCATGTCAGCATGTCCAACAAAGCATGATGATTGATGCTATGCAGTAGCTCGACGTGTCGAGATTCCATTCCCAGCCAATCTTACACGTGGTGTGCATTCAGTGGTGAGAGGATCGAAAAGATGCATGGGTGTTATCAGGCTATTTTTGAAAAGGAGGAAAAGTTTTTCCAAACTATCTCTTTCGAACCATCGAGCTCACTGGAGAACTAGAGCCCTTTCTTTCCCAGTCCAACCCTTTTCTCTGAGGCATTCAGGTCAGTTTCCCCTCCTTTGTCTTCTTCTTCTTCTCTATTGGCCTGTGTTGAGGGAATCCCCCTTTTTTAGGGTCTCTAGGTTTCTCTCTATTAGCACCTCACTTTCCTTTGCTTTAGGATGGATTCGTCTAGTTGGAGATGCTTCCACTCAAGGCACTCTAGCAAGGTAGGGCCCTCTCAACCCATGACCCCATCCTCCGATGAGGAGGATGATATTCTCCTTAGCATTCACAGAGGTCCCCAGTCGATGGGGATCGTCATAGGTCGACCTAGGGCACCCCCTTCTCCTTTTGCTCCTCCTATTTCTTTTGCTCTTCCCATCTCTTCTACAGCTCCTATCCCTTCTGTTCCTTCTGGTATGGCTGGTCCCTCTGCCATCACCTCGGTGATGACCAGGGAGGGCCTCTGTCAGCTCCGGGATACCTATGAAATTATGGACTCCGTCCGGCTTTCAGTTCCAGGACCGGGGGAGCGAGTCACCTCCAATGGCCTGGGCCGGATTGCCTTATATGAGGACTTCTTTTTCGAGGGTCTTTGTTTGTCTCTGTATCCTTTCTTCCTTTCCTTCCTTAGTAATTTTTTCTTAGTTCCAGCCCAACTCGCCCCAAACTCTGTTAAGGTTATCTCTTATTTCACTATCCTCTACCATTTTCACAGGATCGTTGTCCATTTTTTCTTTTTCAGGGCACTCTTCATCCTGAAACACCACCTGTCTGATGATGGGTGGTGGTTCGTGGCCCCTTACCCGAGGGCCATCAAATTTGAACTTCTTCCATCAAGGGATGAAATAATAGATACATCTTCACCTCAGTCGAAGGGGTCGACTAGGTCTGGACTGACCCGGACCGTTCCTCGAATCGCAACTCCCAAGTGGAGGCCACAGACCGAGAGGTGTATAGCCAGCTCATCACCTCCCAGATTCCTCCCCTTCAAGACCAGCTGGCCGAGCAAAACTTGTTCGAGGCTGGGGTCAGCCCGATTCGTGCCTTAGGTGAGCCCCTATAATCATGTTTTTTTTCTCTGCATGGACTCTTCTTAGCTTTGAGGCAACCAGCATTCTTCCTTCTCTGCATGCATGAAGTTCACAATGGACCAGATCCAGGAGATGTCCTGGAAGAGGAGCGCATCCCCTGGCCCAAGGAGGATCCATCAAAGAGGGCCCATGATGAATCTAGATAGGGGCCTAGGGCAGGCTCATCATTTGGCCCAAAGGGAAAGAGTAATGGGCCGATCTCCCCCTCGTCCGGGGTGTAGGCCTAGCCCCCAACCCGGGTAAATGACATAATTGCCTGGGTTGGGTTGGCAACTTCCCCTGTGGAGACCCCAAACATGGAGGACGAGGCGGTGGTGGCGAGGAGACCGACAGCGCCTCCAGCAACAGGAGTGGTGACCACACTTCTGGCAACCGAGGTGCCCGTGCAATTGCCCACTTCGAGATTGGTGATGGCCTCAGAAATAACGGTGCTTGGGGTGAAGTGAGTGTCCATTGTGGTCCTACCAAACGCGATGATAACCCATGACACTAGGCTGGCCGAGTGAATGATGGAGTTTGCCATCCAGCTATGCGACCACCATGAGAGGAGCGATAATGATGCAGGACTATTCATGCATGCTAATTATTTTTCTATTATTAGACATTAAGTTAGGAGTTTATATCTCAAATTTCAAGCCAAGATATTAAGTAAGAAATCTTATAGAAAACTTGAAGCATAGGCATGCAGAAATAAACCTTAAAAGTGAAGAAACATGACCTCCTAGGCTAAGAAGCCCTGGTTAGGACTAGCTCTTCTGCAATATCGCTACCAAAGGAGTCTAAGGGGGTGTACATGGCAGAGATTTAAAGATCGATTCATGAATAGTTCGCTCTACACTCTCGGATGCGGCCTGGAAAAATAAGCTGTCGACCTTGCAGATTCATGGCTTTCAATCCGGTGGCCCGAAAGCTGGTTAGATAGAATCCTTGGATTCGTGAACTCTGAGAGACCTGCAAATCACCATGCAAGGGTTAGAAAATGAAGAATAAGTAAGTTTGAAGGTTGAAGAAAGAAAAGGGAAGGAAGGCTTAGAGGTGGGCGGCCACGAGATGAAGAGGCAGGCGGCTTGGAGGCAGGGTGCAGGGATCACACAGAAACCTTGAGGGATTACACATATACCCTTAATCACATAAAAATTCACTCAGAATTTTGAAAAAAACTCAAGAGAAATTCATTCATAATAATTATCATTAGTTACAAGAGGGTGGAGGGGTGGGGTATTTATTGATTTTCCTATGCCCTTCTTCTAGTTAGGATAGGATTACAAACTTTGATAGGGAGAACAATTACAAAGTGGCCTAGAACTAGGATTACACAATTTAAGTAAAAATAAAACAAAATATCCTAGTTAGAAGTGGATTCTTCTCCTTCTTTGACTTGGTCAATGGGCTTCCTTGTTGGGTTGGGAAGGAATATTCCTTCTTTAGACCTGGTCTTCCTCTTGGGCACCTGAGCTTGTCATGAATGGGCCTGGGGCACCAACTGCTTATGGGCTTCTAGGCTGGCATCCCTGAGGGCAGTATATTCCCTGGGTATCTTGGTCTCTTAGGCTTGGATGCCTGATTAAACTTGGGCTTGATCTTTAGGGCAGCAAGGGGCATCTCCAACATGGGCTTGGGCGGCCTCCAAAGAGCTTTGGCACATGGGCTTGATCCTGGTGGACTGGAAACATTGGGCTAGGATGCTGGAAGAATATTGTTGGTCCCTGGTATCTTTTATGGACTTACTTGTTCTGGGATCTTGGTGAAGACTTTAGCTGATGCTCATCCTCTTGTACAAAATTTTAAAGAATACAACTTACTAGACTCTTACAGGACTCAATTGGACTGGACTGAGGTTGAGACAACTCAACTTATTACAGGACTTACTCAACTTAACTGGACTAGACTCAATATAAAACTTACAGGACTCAAATTGACACAAGACCCAAAAACATAACAAGACCAAATAACTATAGACTTACAATGAGTTGACTTGAACAACTAAGCTCAACTGAGCTAATCATAACCCAAGACTCGACTCATAAACCCTAATGGTGTGAGTCGACTATAAATACAAGATTCAAGTGTAATAAGGTCTGAAAACAAAACTCAAGGCCCAAATGCATGACTCAAATGACTAATAGAGCCAAATTATTGGACTTAAAGATAAAATTTTAATCACGGCTAAGGGACTCAAAACTTAAGGATCCATAGTGAACTAGGGTAGATCTGATGTCCCAATCAATTCTCCAGGGGTGGGAGGAACTCGACCCCGTAGAGTATAGGGTAGTTTGGTACTGGCAATAAGTCTGGGTGGAGGTGTTGTGGGTCCTCTCGAGTAATCCACGAATGATCAAATTCTAGTCAACCTTGCCATCGGACCAGGTAGCGTTGATAGCCGCGGCCCCGGGTCATGATAGCTTGATCATCCAAGATACGCTCGATCCGTATTCCTCTCTTCGACAAATTTAGTGGACACTCAGGTAAGGTTTCTCTCTCAAAGGATGGGTGAGGTCCAAAATCTCACTAGGAATCACTGCCGGTTTCCTATACTCAACCAAGTTCGTGATATTGAAGGTAAAGCTAATGCCAAAATCCAAGGACAGATCAAGCATATAGGCATTGGGTTCCACTTTCTTTATCACTCTAAAGGGTTCAACTCTGCAAGCATGAAGCTTCTTAACTGTAACAGAATTTTCTACATTAAATTCCTTGCCTTTCTTTCGGGAATTAGCTAGTTTTTATAAATTTCATTACTTAAATTAATCTTTTGACTAATGTCCTGATGCAAATGCTGTGTAGAGGTCAGTATATGTGAACAGATGAATTAGGTCTGGGGACTTATTGGACTCAAACTGATACTTAATAGACTCGACTAGGCATTCCTATCGGAGAAAATTTATTGGACTCTTTGGATCTAAACCTAATAGAATTTAGGCTCTCTAGGTCTAACCCTATTTGACATGCACATGAAAATTTACAATGAACTTTTAGTAATGCCATAAGGTATACTAGAAGTAGGATACAAACCTAACATATACAATGAATGTATGTAGTATGCTAATCTCAATAAAATGTAATCTAATGATCCTAGAATTGTTGGAGGTTTTTAGAAAGGGCAAAAAATAAGAGGTGGAGTCAGGGTTAGTTTGGTAGGATGGAAAGTAAGAAAAGGGGTTGGGGTTGATCGGATAGAATAGGATGTAAGAAGAGGTGTCAGGGATTAATCCTAGACTAATAAGGTTGACCTTATGGGATTGATGTCTATTTACAGAGTCTATCTTATGGAAGAATGGGTCACTAATCTTAGGGAAGTGATCAATTGGAGTCAAAGGAGTGACTTCATCCTGAGGGTACTGATTTAAAGAGATCAGTCCTTAATAAATTTTTCTGGTTCATGGATCTCAGGACTAGGCTTTGTAATTAGGCTTTCTTCTAGTGGCTCCTCAGGTAAGAGTCTAATAGTAGGGTTGGGTTCCTCATGGTCCTCTTCCTTCAACTATACGTCTAAGATGGGTTCTGTTTGGGTATCTGTTTGGGTATCTACTGTGTCAACTAATTGTAGGTCTTTTATAGGTATCTCTACTGGACTTAACTCATTAATGTCTTCTCTAGGTTCATCAATGGGCTCAGGAGTTTTTTCCTCTAAATCTTCAATAAGCTCATCATCTTCATACTCCTCTACCAGACTTGGATCAGCCTCATATACTTCTACATTGGGTTTAGACTCATCTTCATCTAGCTCACCTAGGTGTAGGGCACTGACTTGACATTGGCTAACAAAATAGCCTAGTTTGCAACATCTAAAACACACTCTCGGGGGATTGGAACTAGACTTGCCTCTATTTTCCCTACGGGCCATAGTGGTACTGGGTTGGGATTGTCTCGGGTTGGGCTGGTTAGGATCTAGTCCTGGGCTAGGGGTACTAGTCCTAAAGGGTTTAGGTTGACTAAAGGGAGGTGGACTAACACTAGGCTCATATCTAGGGGTACTGATCTTATGGGATTCGGGTTGACTAGGAAAAACTGGGCTATACCCATAGGTACTAATCCTATCAGATTCGGGTTGGCTAAGAGAAACTGGCATAGTACTAGACTCATAGGATGTGGGTTCAGATCTATGGGTTATGGATTCACTAGACTCATAGGACATGGGTACATAGGATCTGGGTTCAGAGGATCTGGGTGCATAGGTTCTAGAGTCATAGGATCTAGAGTCATAGGATTTGGGCTCAGATTTATAGGTTGTGGATCTCTTAGGTTTAGGGTATGGGTCAGGGTATTGGCTCTCCTAGAGTTGGGAGGTGGGGGACATAGGGTCCTAAGGTCAGGCTCATGTTTAGATCTGATATGGGTCTCATGGGTTTTCCCTAGGTTTTCTAATTGGTCTCCTATCTGGTTAGACCTATGGGTTAACTGGTCGATCCTATTGGTTGCTTGGTTGTTTGTTTGGATCAATTGGTTGATATGAGTGGTCAACTGAGCAAGCTGGTTTTGGGTTTGGGTATTTGATTGGTTCATCTGGGTATTGGATTGGTCAAACTTGAGGTTCATCTAGGCTAACTGATTTTGGGTTTGGTCAAACCGTTTAGTCAAGGTTTTCATGAAAATCTCTAGACTAGGATCCATGGTTGAGCTAGGTTGGGATTTAAACTGTTGATATTTTGTTCCTAACATAGTGATCATGAAATCAATCAAACAAGTTGGTATGATTGAGTCAAGCACACAATGGTTACTATGGACTACAGTTTGCTAGACCTAGAGCCAAAACTGAATGGGTCTACTCAACTTACGCTTAACTCAACAGCTAATCCTTCCACTGGCCAGGTAAAAGGTGGGGTGGTGGGAGCCTTTCTCTGCCTATGGCAGGGTCCTAATTAAAAACCACCAGTCCACTTAGGGCATTTTCCTCTAGACCTTTAGCCTTAGACACCAGTTTTCAGTAATAGCTAGTGAATTAGGTGCACTAGTTGGCCCACACAATTTGGACTCGACCTGTTGGTATCCCTAAGCTCTCTAGAGCAATTAGGTTGCTAGTTGATTTTAATTAAGGCTTGGGTTCTGATGCTGAGTGGTTGTTTTGGCCCAAGACAGGTGATGAAATCCTGCCCTGACCTTAGAGAGGAAATTACCCTTAAGATTGATTAAATGACATGATGAACACACTATGAGCCCTAATGCAACTAATAACAATCAAAAAAATAAATATTTTTTTACCTTTTATGAGGTGGCAAATTAGGTTTAAGTTGGTTAAGTTAGCAAACAAATTTTGGGCTTGGGTGCGGTAGGGTTTGGAAGTGATTAGGTTTGGTTTGATCAAGTATGCAGAATAGAAATTAGGGTTTGATTCGATGTAGAATTTGGTTTAGTTTTGATGCAAAAAAATTTTAGGATAGAGGATGAAAAGTGTAGATGATCTCTACCAAGTTTCATGTAAAAAAAACTCGGATGATGGTGCAAAACCTAGGGATTTTTAGACTGTGTAGAAATCTTAGGATTCAAATTAGGGTTCCTAATATGCAGATTTTGGTAATTCTTTTTTTTCTATAAAAATAATTAAAAATTATGAAAAAAACAAGAACTAAATAGAGGATATACCCTGAAAATTTCAATGAAAATAAATACACAAGATGATGAAATATATCGAAATCTAGACACCTAATGCAAAGATAGGATGCAGAAATTTCTAGGGCAAAAGAAAACAGGCATGAAAAACTTTTACTAACTGAAATAAATTATTATAAATTTTAAAAGATATTATCGATTATAAGGAATCCAAAAAATAAAATCAGAATTTCCTGACCTCCATATATGAAGAAAAAGTAAAAAAGTAGACCATGTATAGGAATTACGAGATGCAAAAACTAGCCCTAAAACATGCTCTGATACCAAATGATGCGGGACTATTCATGCATGCCAATTATTTCTTTGTTATTAGGAATTAAGTTTGGAGTTTATATCCCAAATTTCAAGATGAGATATTAAGTAGGGAATTTTATAGAAAATCTGAAGCACAAGCATGCAGAAATAAACCCTAAAAGTGAAGAAACAAGATCGCCAAGGCTAAGAAGCCTTGGTTAGGACTGGCTCTTCTGCAATACCACTACCAAAGGAGTCTAGGGGGTGTACCTGGCAGAGATTTGAAGATCGATCCATGAAAAGTTCACTCCTCGCTCTCGGATGCGGCCTGAAAAAATAAGCTATCGGCCCTGCGAATTTGCGGCTTTCAATTCGATGGCCCAAAAGCTGGTCAGATGGAATCCTTGGATTTGTGAACTCTGAGGGAACTGCAAATCACCATGCAAGGGTTAGAAAATGAAGAAAAAATAAGTTTGAAGGCTAAAGAAAGCAAAGGGAAGGAAGGATTAGAGGTGTGCGGCAAAGAGATGAAGAGGCAGGCGGCTTGGAGGTAGGGCGCAGGGATCACACAGAAACCCTGAGAGATCACATAGATATCCTTAATCATATAAAATTCACTCAGAATTTTGAGGAAAACTTAATATAACTTATTCATAATAATTTATAATAATTGATCATTAGTTATAAGAGGGTGGAGGGGTTGGTATTTATAGATGTTCCCATGCCCTCTTCTATTTAGGATAGGATTGCAAACTTTGATAGGGAGAAGGATTACAAAGTGGCCTAGAACTAGGATTACCAAATTTGAGTAAAAATAAAACAAATCTCCTAGTTAAAGTAGATTCTTCTCCTTCTTTGACTTGGTCAAGGGGCTTCTTTGTTGGGTTAGGAAGGAATATTCCTTCCTCTGACCTAGTCTTCCTATTGGGCGCCTGGGCTTGTCATGAATGGGCATGGGTGCTAACTGCTTATGGGCTTCTGGGCTAGGGTGCCTGGAGGGTAGTATATTCCCTGGGTATCTTGGTCTCTTGGGCTTCGATGCCTAATTGAACTTGGGCTTGATCTTTAGGGCAGCAAGGGCCATCTCCAATATGGGCTTGGGCAGCTTCCAAAGAGCTTTGGCGCATAGGCTTGATCCTGGTGGACTGGAAACCATGGGCTAGGATGCTGGAAGAATATTCTTGATCCTTGGTATCTTTTATGGACTTACTTTGTTCTAGGATCCTGGGGAAGACTTTAGCTGATGCTCCTCCTCTTGTATAAAATTTTAAAGAACATAACTTATTGGACTCTTACAGGACTCTATTGCACTAGACTGAGGTTGAGACACTTAACTTATTATAGGACTCACTCAACTTAATTGGACTAGACTCAACATAAAACTTACCGGACTCAAATTGACACAAGACCCAAAATGATAAAACAAGACCAAAATAACTATAGACTCATAATGAGTTGACTTGAACAACTAAGCTCAACTGAGCTGATCATAACCCAAGACTCGACTCATAAATTCTAATGGTGTGAGTCGACTCTAAATACAAGACTCAAGTGTAACAAGGCTTGAAAACAAAACTCAAGGCCCAAATACATGACTCAAATGACTAACAGAGCCAGATTATTGGACTCAAAGATAATTTGAATCATGGTTAAGGGACTTAAAACTCGGGGATCCATAGTGAACTAGGGTTGACCAGATGTCCCCCTCATCAGGCAAGCAGCTCATGTCCACCCTCGTGAGCATGCTTCCCAAGGTCTTCGTGGTAAGTCTTCTACACTCTCAACTTCTTTTTGTTACTGTCTGCATTGTTTCTACTGACAATCTACTATTACAAATCACCACCGACGTAATCCTCATCAGGGATACTGCAGTCAGTGGGTCAAGTTGGAGGCCTAGAGAAGAGGCATCTAGAGCTGCTAGATGCTAAGGCTCGGTGTAGATAGAGGGTCCAAGTCCTGGAGGAGCAGGCCAGGACTCTCTGGATAGTAGTGCCAAATGCGAAGGAGGCGGCAATCAGAGCAGAGAGGTGGGCCAGGGACCTGGAGGCATCCCTGGCCACTGAGAAGTGTAAGGCCGCCCGCTAGGTGGAAGAGTTCACCCTGAAGGTGGCTCGCGTGGAGGGGCAGTCCCAGACCCTCCAAGCATGACTGGAGGCCACGATGGCGAGGGCATGGGTGGCGGAGGAGAAAGTGCAGGCTGCAGTAGCCCTAATGGAGGCCGCCAAGAAGGAGGCTGCGGAGGTGGTGCCGAAGTTCAAGGCTACGGTGGAGTTCATCAAGGAGGTCCAGGAGGTGGTCGTGGACTCCTTCATTAAGGGGTTCAGAGAATGCAAGTCAAAGGTAGCCCAGGTACACCCGGACTGGGACTTAGAAGCCATCATCCCGGATCTCCCAGGTGCTGGCACGGAGGGGGTGAGGGCTTTAATAGAAGGGTCAAGGCAGTGCCCATCACTACTGAACCACCACCCACACCGACAGAGGGCTAGGAAGATGTCGGCGAGATCCCCTATTGTCCCGACAAGGAGCCTACGACATCACCATGATCTTTCTTCCTCTCTATTTCTTTTTTTTTTCCTTTTTCCTCTTTTCTTTTTGACTCCTACACTTGTGAGTTTTTTGGGGACCACCTAGCTTGTCAGGGTCCCTTTTGCTGTACGAACTTCACTCCTCTTAATGAAATTTTTGTTTCTTCAATGAGTTCTTTACTTCTCTTCTTTTTATTTTCTTCTTTTTGCATAGAGATGGATTTTCACAGTGATCACTGGTGTAAAGGCTTCCCAGTTTCAGCTTTACTTGGTCATCCCTAGAGTTAGCAGGTGACCGGAGGGACCTTAAGAGTTCCTTGAACTATCTCCATTGGGCTGGGAGATTCATTGAGGTGGCCATCTCTTAAGGCTTCTGAAGCTCCGGTTCTTCCTGCATAATTTAGGGACTGACAGGTTACCGAAGAGATCTCAGGGGTCCTACCAGGACTGGTTGCCTATCTCGGGGTCTCCAAAGTTCTGGCTCTTCCTACCCCAATTCAGGAGTTTGCAAGAGGCCGGAGAAATCTTGGAGATTCTGTAAGTTATCCCTGCCAGACCAGGAAACTTGCAAGTTGGAGTGTTGGGCTTTAGGAATTTTGATCCTGCCATCATCGATTTAGGAGCCTGACATATAATGCGGGAATTTTGGAGTTTCCTGGCTTGCATCATTGAACTGGGAGTCCATGGATAGAGTGCGGGGCTTCTAGAGTTTCCGGCTTGCCATCACCGAACTAAGAGTCTAAAAATAGAGTGTGGGGCTTCTGGAGTTTTCCAGCTTTGGATTGTGGGGCTTTAGGAGTTTCCCAACTTTGGAGTCTAGGGCTTCAGGAGTTTCTCGGCTTCGGATTGTGGGGCTTCAGGAGTTTCCTGTTTTTGAGTTCGGGCTTTAGGAGTTTCTCGATTTTGATTGCAGGGCTTCAGGAGTTTCCTGGCTTCAGATTGTGGGGCTTCAAGAGTTTCCTAGCTTCGGATTGTAGGGCTTCAGGAGTTTCTTGGCTTTTGAGTGCGGGACTTTAGGAGTTTCCCAACTTTGGAGTGCGGGGCTTCAAAAATTTTCTGGTTTGCCATCACTGAACTTCCTGGCTTCGGATTGTGGGGCTTCAAGAGTTTTCTCGACTTTTAAGTGCGGGGCTTCGAAAATTTCCTGCTTGCCATCGCCAAACTGATAGTTCGATGGATAGAGTTCCTACACAGGTGAAGATAGTGTTGCACCAAAAGGAACTTTTCATTAATAAAAGAAAATCTTACATCATTGGCATTACATCATTAGATTGCTGGTGTTCCAAGTTCATGGAAATTGGATGCCATCGAGTCCGGTGAGATAGTAAGCTCCATGAGGAAGGGCCTCAACTATCTTGTAAGGTCCTTCCAGTTGGGGGAGAGCTTGCCATATTCTCTAAGCTATGAGAGTTTGACTGGCCACAGGACTAGATCGCCTTGGCAGAAGGCCTTCAGCTTCACCCAGTATTGTAATACCGGGCCACCCACTGTCTATAGGCTACCATGCGAAGGTAGGTCAGATTCTCAACCTCATCATATTGCTCTACCTGTAGTGTGGGTAGACCCAGTTCCATTAGAATCATGGCCTCAATACTGAAAACAAGATTGAAGGGTGTCTCACTCATCGCCATCCTAGGCGTGGTGTGGTAGGCCCAAAGAATGCTGGGGAGTTCCTTGGTCCACCAGCCCTTGGCTTGGTCTAGCCTGGTACAGAGCCCTTGAAGGATGGTCCAGTTGATCACCTCAGCCTCCCCGTTGGTTTGGAGGTGAGTCATCAAGGTGAAATGGTGGTGGATGTTGAGATCAACACTTCAAATGCTTGGTTGTCGAACTGCCATCCATTATCGGTGATGATGGAGTGGGAAAGTCTAAAATGGCAAATGATCAACTTCCAGAGGAAAGATCTAGCCTTAGCTTCAGTGATTCGTGGCAATGGCTCAACCTCGACCCACTTGGTGAAGTAGTCGATGGCCACTATTAGGTATCTCCATTGCCCGGACGTGGGGGAAAGGGCCTAAGATGTCCATCCTCTATTAAGTGAACAACCAGGGAGTGGAGAGTTGGAAAAGTGATGCAGCTGGTTGATGTTGTATGTAAGCATGCCACTGGCAGTAGTCACACTTCTTTATGAAGTCAGCCGCATCTTCTCTCATGGTCTTCTAGTAATATCCTTGGCGGAGGGCTTTGTACGCCAGTGTCCTGCACCCCACATGGTTCCTACAGAGGCCTTCATGTATCTCTTGGAGCACAAAGGCTACCTCTGAGGCTTTCAAACATTTTAGGAGCGGGTAGGAATGGGACCTTCAATAAAGTTGCCACTCCATCAACACAAAGCACGCAACCTTCTTTTTGAGGAGGCCAGGCTCTATGCGATTCTCGGGCAGGGTACCGTTAGTGATGTATCTAATATAGCAGTTCATCTAGCTAAGTTCTGGGGTGACTTTCTAGACCTCACCAAATACTTTATAACTAAGAGCCTACAGGTATTCGATGTAGGCGCACCCCAATGATGAGTCTGGCGGAGTTACAAGCCTGGGAGGGCATCAGTCTAAGCATTCTCTCCTCGAGAAATATGGGAGATGCTGAAGCACCGAAAACCCGCTGTACTTGAGTGTACCTGCTGTAGATACTTTGCCATATAAGAGTCTCAGGTTCAAATTCTCCCGAGACTTGACCCATAACCAATTGTGAGTTAATGAATACTCTTGGACTGGACACACCCAGCTCGCGGGACATCCTTAATCCCGCAAGGAGTGCTTCATATTTGGCCTGGTTGTTGGTAGCTTTGAATAGGAAGTGTAGTGCACACTTGGCCATAACTCCGTTAGAATTGGCAAGGATGAGGTCGGCTCCACTTCCCCCTGCATTGGATGCACCGTCCATGTGGAGGATCCAAACTGCCTCGTAAGATGGTGGTTCCATGGGGTGCTCTGGGTAAGCCTTTTCTGGCTCTTTACTCATGTTGGTACATTCCACCAGGAAATTAGCCAGCACTTGTGCCTTTTGAGATGCCTCGGGTGGTAGGTAACATTGAACTCACTAAGTTTCGATGCCCATTTAGCCAGATGTCCAGATGTGCTCGGACGACTGAGTATGGCCCTTAGTGGCTGGCCGATGAGGACCGCGATCGGGTGGGCTTGGAAGTATGGCCTGAGATGTTGAGATGATATAATAGTACGGAAACCAGGATTCGAAGGAGGCTCAATTCAATTTGGTTTGACTAACACTTAGTCAATTTTCCTTGAATCCTGTCAACTGGTCCATTTCATTTTTTTAATTGAGTCTTGTAAAGTTTGAGTCCTGTAACTAGTGAGTTGGCCTTGACTTAGTGAAGAAGCATTATATTGAATAAGACCAAGATATGCACCTGATGTGGCAAGACCGCTGACGAGGAGTAGCTGTCAGATGCCACATCATAGAAAATCGCCATGCCAGGCACCGCATCGGATTCCCAGCTTAGACTCCTCCGCCGGGCTGAGCTCCCCGGGGACCATGGGACCGCCCGTCGAAGCCAAGCTCCATCCTTCGCCAGGTCAGGCCCACGAGCCCGGGACACCTAGGCCGGAGCTGAGCAGCGCCCTCCAGAGCGAGCCCCTCAAAGATCGAGTCCCATGGTCGGAGTCGAGCTCAGCCCTCCTCTGCCACGTGGAGCCTCTTCGAGGTTGAGCCCTCTGGACCGGGCCCACACTCTGCCCTCCAGAGCGAGCCCCTCGGAGATCGAACCCTGTGGTTGGAGTTGAGCCTAGCCCTCCTCCGCCACGTGGAGCCTCTTCGAGGTCATGCCCACTGGACCAAGCCCGCACTCTGCCCTCCAGAGCAAGTTCCTCAGAGATCGAGCCCCATGGTCGGAGTCGAGCTCAGCCCTCCTCCACCACGTGGAGCCTCTTCGAGGTTGAGCCCTCTAGATCAGGCCTACGCTCTACCCTCCTCCGCGAGGTGAGCCCATGAGCTCGGGATGCTTAGGTCGGAGTCGAGCCCTGCCTTTCTAGCTCAGCCCCCAGCTTAGGAATCAACACCGACGAACCAAGGGACAGCACCGCCATCCCAAGATGCCGGCGAGCTGCCCAAGAATTATACTGGGACACCCACTAGGCCGCAATGACCACCTGCAACCACTGGTTATACCAGAAAGGGGAGAGGCCCACTTTTCGAGGCACCACGCTCCTCACCAACCATCTGAAGCACCCGAAAGAGGAAGTCAACCAGGAGATTCGAATCCCGGGGGTGGCGGCCCATCGATCAAGGTACTGCCAGGTTTCCTAGAATGAGGTGACTAGAAGGAATGTCAGAACACATGACAGCTTCCCTTATCATGAATCGGGAAAGGCACCTCGGGACACTGCCTTACATGCCTGACAGCCCAGCGGAGATCCCAAGATGGGCGCCCAATGGTAACCTAGACTACAAAGCTCGAAGGAAGGAAGACAAAGGAGGTAACATGCAATACCATTCAAACACAAGTGCAAGCTCAAACAGAGAGCATGGCACCACAAGCAAGTCCAGGCAAGGGCGGGCAGAAAGGCCACATAGAGATTCCCTCTAGCTAGGCCGCTCTTCCCCCGACACACTTGGGGGTCCCACTCTTACACCATTCACTTCTAGCATGGAGTCCATCAAGAGGGGTCGACCAGGAGAATCTGCTCCCCTGGATCGTCACTGACTTGACCGTCGGAGTGCCCCCACCAGAAACCCCAGCCCGGGTCACTAACCCCTATTTTGTAGGTCTCGGACCACCGGATGGCCAGACAGTGAAGGGAGCGCACCCCGGTGCCAACAGCAGCTACGGGCCATGATGATCTTGGCAGTAACAGATTGGCACACCAGGTAGGGGTGGACTGTGAACAGTCTTTGATCTAGCTTAAGCCCCCCTCCCTTTCTTTTTTGTAAGCAAGTTCCATGGGAGGATGGTGACGACACGGGCACGAGAGGCCTCCACCAGTCATGCAGGGGACTCCCCCTCCTGGGGGAACCCGCACAACCCAGAGGCGGGGCCATCCGCTCTGATTCAACCACCCCCGGTGGAGTCTCAGCTGACTACACTTGCCCAGCAAATACAGATTCTTGCCTTAGCAGTGCACCAGCTTCAACACCAGCACCGGTCCTTGGCTACCCACCAGCAGCCAAGGATGCCCATGGCCCATGCCGCGGCCCCCCGCAACAGCTTGCATTCCTTTCAAGGAAGGCCTTCATAGCCGCGGGCCATTATTGACAACCGGGGTAGCCATTAAACTACAGCGAAGAGACAACGAGCCGGGTCTGCTGACAGGGAGAGCCGCTCACCAAACCTTGGGCGGGTGGTATCCAAGCCCCATCGAGGTAGGAAAAGTAAGACCCCCCGCCATAGGTGCCATGCACCCATGTCACCTTCTCTGTCTCCTTCAATGGAGGGGTCCACTGATGAAGTTATCAGGCATGCAGTGGAGAAGCGCCTGGAGGAGAATGACCGCAAGCAGGCAGAGTTATCCCACCGATTTGCCAATCTACAGGGCTCAGCTAGCGAGCCAGCAGGCTACGACACCCATTCCCCTTTCTCTCAAGAAATCCAAGGGGAGCCGATTCCGAGTCGGTTCCGTATGTCGCAGGTGGATCCTTACGATGGGATCACCGACCCCCTAGATCACCTGGAAAGCTACCGGGACCTTATGAGGGTCCAGGGGGCCATCGACGCTCTCCTCTACATTGCCTTTCCTGCCACTCTCCGGAAGGTAGCCCGGGTGTGGTTCGCTCACTTGGAGTCGAAGAGCATCAACTCTTTCGCCTAGTTATGGTAGAAGTTCGTAGCCCACTTTGATGCCTGTCGAAAGTTGCCACGAGAGGCAGACAGCCTCTTCTCCATCCGATAGCAGGACTGTGAGCCACTGCGGGACTACATGGCCCGCTTCAAGATTATCGCGTTGGAGATCTACAACCTTGATGAGCCAATTGCTATTCTGGCATTAAAGCAAGGGCTCAGGACCTCCCACCTGACCTACTCGCTCGATAAGAAGCCCTCCAAGACTTATTCTGAGCTCCTCCTCCGAGCCCAAAAGTACATCCACACCGAGGAGGCGGATCGTATGAGGCAGGAGCTCGACGGGAAGCCACTAAAGAAGCTGAACCCCACCGAGATTCCAGAAACCCGGAAGCCAGGATCACAGGCTCCGAACTCCCAGAAGGGGCCAAGATCGAAAGGCGCTCCCATTCTCGAGGAGAGTTACACACCCGCCTCACCTCGAGGACAAAAATCCTAATGGAGGTTGAAGGCGAGGACTACCTGAGACGCCCGCCTCCGATGAAGCCCTCCAATGGCCATGATAAAATAAAGTATTGTCACTTTCACAATGACCACGGCCACAACACTGAGGAATGCCACAATCTCAAGTGAGAAATTGAAGAACTCATCAAGAGGGGCTACCTCAAAAGGTTCGTGGGAGGCAGATCTCAAGTGGAATCCCAGGCGCTCACCGCTCTTTCGCCAGCTCCCGCAATCGACAATCACCCTACCGAGAAGTTGGTGGGTATGATCTCCTGGGGAGCCGCGCGCGTGCCCAAGAAGGCCCGGGGGGTAGGGGATCCTGAGAATGTACTCCCCTTTATGAGGGAAGGGGGAGATGGGAGGAAAAATGTAAATAATGATGCCGTAGTCATCGAGATGACGATCGCGAAGCACCCTGTAAAATGCATCATGGTTGATAGTTGAGGCTCCACAGATGTGCTTTTTTATGATACCTTCTCCAAGATGAACCTTTCTCCCAATCAACTCAAACTTGTGCATACTCCCCTTGTTGGTTTCATAGGTAATTCTGTAAGAGTGGAAGGAAAGATCACCCTCCCGGTCACTGGCAGGACCCCACCTTGGCAGAGCACCGTTATGATGACTTTCATGGTTGTCAGGCTTCCTTCCATCTACAACGTGATCTTGGTGATGTAGAATAGGGCTAGTAATGCTAGTATGGATGCTTATGATGCAAAGAAATTTTTTTTTTTTAGTTGATGAGTTTTAGATATTTTTTTCTTAGGATTTTGATTCCCGATCACAAGCAAAGACTAGAAATAAGAGAAGTTGAATAATAGAAGCTTACACTAGCAATTCAAGTCCCTAAATAGTGAAAACGAGAACAGGATCCCGGTATTAAGAAATCCCGGTATGACTAAGCTTGAAACACAATACCTACTTAGGAGATAGGGACAAACCTCACACGTCTGAAGCGCTTGATGCAGAGATCACTCAACTCGATGGATGCTACCTGGATGCCTGAGCAGTCGAACCTGCGGATGCATTGGCTTTCGGTCGGATGGTCACGATGGCAAAGCAGACTGTCTCCGGTGCCCGAGATACCAGGGAGGACCTGTAGGCAATCAAAGTAAGGATTAGCGATATGGAGAGACATATTGAAATGGACTAAGATAAGGTTGAGAAGGGGCTTCGAGCCCGGTGTCCGGCTGGATTTCGAAGTCAAAGAAGGAGATAACTTGGGGCCTCGCATCCCGTGACATCCCAGAGGATGAAGGATTGTGGCCTCACACCACTCGATGTCAAGGAGGATGAAGGACTTGCGATGCCCTGGGGCGACGAAAAGGTGGCCTCACACCACTCGACATCCCTGGGGACGAAGGAAACTTTACTCAAACCTAGTCTAGGAGACAATGGTTGGAGGATAAATAAAACTCAAGCTCTCTTTTTCATTTAATCATTCAATTCCTTACAATGGAGGGATTGGGTTCTTTAAATAGGTACCCAAGGCCCATTCGAATTTCAAATGAAACAAAATTACAAATTTTCTCGGGTGGGCGCCAAAAGCATTGACCTTCTCCTCTCTTTGGCCGACCAAAGGTAGCTTGGATTGGGCGTGGCATGATGCATGTCTTGGAGTGAGGTTCTTGGCGCCTTGAACTTGGTAAGAATCTTCTTGGTTTTAGAAGAAGGCATGAAGAGGGGCTTGGAGCAAGGCATGTGTTCTTCCTCCTTCCATGGTTGGTGTTCTTTCTTTGGTACAAGGCTTGACAAGGGGAGTGTTAGGTGGAGGCGTCCAAGGCTCTTGTCATTCCCTTCCAAAGAGGTTGAAGCAAATTGGGAAGAAGGCTTGATTGGAGAGCTTGAAGTAAGGGATTTGAATTCTTTCCATTATCTTCCATTAACTTCTTCCTTGGCCGACCACCCTTACATGGAAATAAGCTTGATGGGGGGAAGGGACAAAGGCTTGAACCAAGTGAAGTGGTCCTCCCCATTGGGCGTCCTTGCATTCCAAGTGTGCTGCTCACATGGTGAGATGTTATGGCACCATGTAGGATGCATAAGTGGGCCCTGAGTTGACTTGGCTTCTTTTCTTACTTGCTTCCAAGGAGACTAAATTTTAAGACCCACTCTTGCAATGGACCCATACTTCTAAGAGACTCAGACTGGACTTGATTTGCGACTCGACTTAGTACAGGACTCAATTTGACCTAATTGGTCAAGGTACAGACTCAATTCAAAGCAAAAGATAATTACAAATTTGAGGCTTGAAGCCTTATTACAAGACACAAAGAAGTGGAACCCTAATCTAAGATCTATAGAAGGTTGAGGAGCATCTGTCGGATCATGGTGACCACACCACCTGGGCTAACTCGGGATCAACCTGCTTGACGCCGTTGTCTCCACCAAGAGACTACTTGTATAGTTCCCCACTCCCTACGGTGTCGGGGAGATGAGGGGAGCACCCTAGCCGGTGCAGCATTGCTTCCAAACCCTCCCTGGGACCAAGGTCCTCGAGGGTGATCCTAAGGCAGACGATCTCGACCAAAGGGCTTAAGATCCCAGGGTAGGCCTGGTCGAGCTCCTACTCTCTTATCCGCTCGAAGATGACCCCATAAGGATGGTGCAGATTGGAGCCCAGCTACCTGAGGAGGAGTGGGCTCAACTACTGGAGTTCCTACGGGCAAGCACAGATGTCTTCGCCTGGATAGCGGCAGACATGCCAGGTATCCCTCCTGACATCATTACCCACAAACTGAGCATTGACCCGAGCACAAGCCAGTCCGGTAGAAAAGGAGAAGCTTCGCCCCGGAGAGGTAGGCAGCTATCAACGATAAAGTGGACAAACTCCTAGCCGCCGGTTTCATTCGGGAGGTCCAATATCCGAGCTGGCTGGCGAACGTGGTGATGGTAAGGAAGAATAATGGCAAGTGGAGGATCCGTGTAGACTACACCGACATCAACAAGGCATGCCTGAAGGATAGCTTCTCCCTACCGAAGATTGACCAGCTGGTGGATGCCACCTCTGGGCATAGGCTGCTCTCCTTTATGGATGCATTCTCCAGATACAATCAGATCCGCATGCACCCGGAGGACGAGGAGCACACCGCCTTCATCACCGACCAAGGGACATACTGCTACAGGATGATGCCTTTCGGTTTGAAGAATGTAGGAGCCACGTACCAGCATTCGGTCAATAAGTTCTTCAAGGACCAAATTGGTCGAAACATGCAAGTGTATATGGATGACATGCTTGTCATGAGCAAGCCGAGCTCGAACCATATCACTGACCTCGCCAAGCCCTTCCACAACCTACGACAACATCAGATGAAGCTGAATCCATCGAAGTGCACCTTTAGAGTGGCGACAGAAAAGTTCTTCGACTTTATAGTCACCCAGAGAGGTATCGAAGCAAACCCAGAGAAGGTCCAGGTAATCGTTGACATGGAACACCCAACCTCCAAGAAGCAGGTCCAGCGCCTAACGGGGCGTATTGCCACCTTGAGCCGATTCATCTCGAGGTCGGCCGACCGTTGCCTTCCATTCTTCAAGGCACTGCGCAAGATGCATGACTTCACCTGGGTGGAGGAGTGTAGGACGACCTTCGAGGAGCTGAAGAAATTTCTTACCTCTCCCCCGTTGCTCTCCAGGCTGGAAGAGGGGGAGGAGCTCCTGCTCTATCTGGCGATTACACCCGGAGCTGTCAGCTCGGTTCTTGTCCATGCAAATGAGGACAAATCCCAAAAGCCAGTATACTACACCAGCAAAATCCTCCATGATGCAGAGATCAGGTATACTCGCTTCGAGAAACTCATTTTTGCACTAATAATGTCTGCTAAGCACCTCAGGCCCTACTTCCAAGCGCACCTGATAGTGGTCATGACAGAGCAGCTGTTGAGGACCATACTTAGCCATCCTGATGCAGAACAAATAAAGGGACGCGATGCGGAAGTAGATTAAGATTAACTAATTTTTTTGTTGTTTTTATATGTTTGTAGAAGTTGGCTTCAAATCAAAGAAAAGTTAACCTAACATTGAAAGAGACTAATATGATAATTGAAAGCACAATTTTAAGGAAACTAAAGTATCAGAGTAGTTCAGAAGCAACGGATCGCTGGGGGTTGAGAAACTCCCAGACCTAGGGTTTCGCTCCGAACTTTCAGCAGAACAGAAATAAAGAGAAGAGATGGTTTACCTAACCAGACAATGATCTTCACAGATTTTGGTGGAAGAACTCTCCCGAGCAGATTGTTGGATCCTCGGATTCAGATTTCTTCGCAATGGATCCTCCAGTACTGGTCCTCTGGCGAGTTGGCTTCTCCTGAACTCAAGATCTGGAAGAGAAGAAAAACAATTGATGGAATCAGAGAGTCAAGGGAAAGATTTACCAGGTTGATGAACTTGAAGATCGAAATTGCTGAAAACTGGATTCTCCTGGATGTTGATGTGATTTTCCTTGGAACTTGCTCTGGATCTGAAGTAGCCGGACTGGATCTGAATGAAGGTGGACGGCCTGGACTTGTAGAGAGAGAGAGGCCGTGGGAGATGGATGGATCTAGGGTTTGGTGGATGGAAAATAATGAAAGGTGGCTAGGGTTTTGGAATTTCAAGTGGCTAACCTAGGGTTTTGGATAAAGATGGAGATCTCTCACCTCCTCAAGGCTCCAATGGAACCCGGATTACCCCCTCACGGAGCTCAACACTTAGAATAGTGCGGAAGAAGAGAAACCTAGGTTGCTCAACACAAGAGAATAGCAAAAATAATTTTTCTTCATTGATTTCTTAAAGTTACAAAGAGGGGTCTATTATATAGACCTAAAATTTTCTCCTAGCTTGTACAAATTCTCATATGGGACTAAACTCTTCCAACCCCTAGATTAGGTAGTGTTGCCGTCCTCGTCGCCGCGCCCGTGCCGAGACCAACCGATCCTCCCTGACCGCCTGGCAAGGGAGCCTCCCTTCCTGCGAGAAACCTGTAACAAAGGGGTTAGAGGACCCTGGCCAGGGATTCCGGCGAGGGGGCTCCGACGGTCAAGTCAGTAGACGACGAGGAGGAACAGACTCTCGCTCCCAGGCCCTCTAAAGGGTCCCAGGTTTGGAGAGTTAACTAGTGAAGGGAAAGCGCCGGGGACCGGAATCTCGGCTGGGCCTGCCTGCCGAGCTCGCGTCCAGTATTCCCCTCTCGGGATCTCTGGCTTCTTCCTCGGAGCGAGGCCTTGTGCCGGTGCTTCCTTCTTGTCCCCAGGCTAGTTGGCTTACCTTGCAGTCTCCGGATTCTTCCCTCTTTATCTCCCTCCGTCGTGTGCTTGTCCTTTTCCTCCTCGAAAACTCCTCCCCCCTGTCTTCCTTTCTTTTCCCTTTTTGGTGAAGGAGGCCAGGCGGCTTTCCGACCTCGTCCGCCGGGCCCAGCAGGGAGAAGGCAAGGACAGAAGAGAAAAGGAGGGAGGGCGGCGCTGGCAGAGCGGCCAGTCGTCAGGCCTCGGGCTTCGTGAGAATGCTCTTTTCCCCGAGCGTGGGCGCCATCCGTTTACGGGGCCTGTTCCGTCAGGATCGGATCTCTCGACTACGGGACCTGTCGGGCCTAGTGTAAGTCACGTTCCGCGTGCCGCCGCCCTCCGTACGGGACGCCGTCTGGGGTCGGTACGGCCCGAGGGATGGCCTCGGGACCCGTCGCTTTCCCCCGGGGGCCTCTCCGTACGAGCGGTCTGACTTCGGCTGAGTTGGACCTGTCTCCGGGGGCCGACTGGCGAGAGGCGAGAGATCGGCCGACCTCGGCTTAGGTGGACCCCTCCGGGGTGGACACCTGGCGAGGTGGCAGAAGATCGCCTGGCTTCGGCCGAGGTGGACCCGTCTCCGGGCGGCCACCTGGCGCAAGGCGGGGGGTCAGCCCACCTCGGCCAGGTGGACCCCTCCTGGGTGGACACCTGGCGAGGTGGCAGAAGATCGCCTGGCTTCGGCCGAGGTGGACCCGTCTCCGGGTGGCCACCTGGCGCAAGGCGGAGGGTCAGCCGACCTCGGCCGACCTCACACGGGGCGAACTCCTCCGAGCCCGGGTGCAGATGAGTTGGTGGGGGAACTTCACGCCGAACTCGACCTCGGCGGGAGCCGTTTGCTTCAGACAGTATCGGGCGGTGCGGTCTTTTCGACCCCAGCCTTGAGGACGTGGCGCTGATTCTGGCATTAAAACTCACACATGGCTCGCTCGCATTCGGCGATACCTGAGCCTGGCCACGTCACTGTCACGGCTGTAACAGTTGCCCCCCAGCCCGCCGTTCCGTCGGGGCATCGTAGAACGGAGCGTCGGGATTAATTGCTGACATGACGTGGAGAGGCGAAGATCTTGCATCATAATTGGCATGATCTCCATTCGTCGTGGCTCGATGCGGCTGAGGACCTATGGGGAGTCGCCACGCGTCGTCCACTTGCCCGCAATCAATGCGTTGCTTCGGGGCAGAGGCCGTTACTCTGCTAACGAGGCGTCGGTGTCGGGCGTGTGCCCACGTGGCGACCATCCAGTGGCCTGAGGCGGAATGGTGGGTACGGCTGCTGCCGGCTGAGTTTGAAAGGGAGGGCACTTTCCAGAACGAGGCCTTTTCCCTTGCTTCGTGGGCGGTTCGCTGCAGGCTAACAACTTCTGCTGCTCGCGCCCGTCGTGCATTTTTGGGTAAGTGTCTTCTTCTCCTTCTCTCTCGTTTCTTATTCAGCCCCCTTCTCCTTTCCTTCTCCATGGCGCGCCGTCGCCATGTCTCTTCTAACTCGGACGAGGCCGGTCCATCCCGGCCGAGGACTCCATCTTCTTCCTCCTCGGATGAGGAGGTAATTCCAGAGGAGGTCCGCCGGCGCTTGCAACCCGGGGGTGTCACTATTGGCATCCCCAGGGGGGTCCGGTCCCCTCCGGTTGCGCTTGCCGTGCCCCTCCGTTCACTCCCCGCCTTGGCTTCTCTTCCGGCTCCGCCACTTCTTCCCGCCGGTCCCTCCGGTCATGCCTCTACCATGACCGAAGGTGATCTTTCTCTGCTCCGGGATGCCTATGGCATCCCGGGATCTGTCCGTCTGTTTGCTCCGCGGTCCGGGGAGCGCGTCACCATGAGTGGCCCCGGCCGCATTGCCTTCTACGAAGACTTCCTCCTCGGGGTCTTCGTTTTCCTCTGCATCCTTTCTTTCTTTCCTTCCTCAGCCATTTTCGGCTCGTCCCGGCCCAGCTAGCTCCTAACGCCATCCGGGTCATCTTCTCCTTCATCGTCTTCTGCCATTTCCACGGGTTTGTTGCCCGTTTTTCTCTCTTCAGGGCCCTGTTCACCCTGAAGAAGTGCTCCACCGATGATGGCTGGTGGTACATTTCGCCCCGGCCTAGGTGTCTCCGGTTCGACCTCCCTTCTTCGGTCAAGGGATGGAAGGGCCGGTTTTTCTTTGCCTCGGTCGAGGACGTCGACTGGGCCTGGAGCGAACCGGACCGGTCACCGAACCGGAATTCCCGAGTTGAGCCTGCGGACCAGGAGTCTTACACCCAGCTCCTGAGTGACGTGGTCCCGGCGCTCGAGGTTCTGCTCTCTGAGCAGAATCTTTTTGAGGCCGGCATCAGTCCCATCCGGGAGACCGGTGAGATTTGGCCCCGCATTAACTTCTGCCTCCCCCTCTCTTTTTAAGATTGAACCGTCTAACCTTCTGATTTCTTCACTTTGCAGGGATGAAGTTTTCCTTGGAGAACCTTCTAGAGGGAGCGGCTCAGAGGGAGGTCGTCGACGTGGATGAGCCCGTGGCGAAGAGGGCTCGCACAGAGATGAGCCGGGAGGTCGCAGCGGCGACCGTGCCCGGCCCAGCTACTGCTGTCTCTCCGCCCAGGCCTCCTCAGGGCGGCGCCCCTGGCGCCTTGGCCCCACGGCCTGGCGGCACTACCGAGAGAGCTCCGGCGCCCGCCGCTCTGCCCATCGCCGGGCCCATTCCTGTCAGCAGCCCAACGGCACCGCCAGTGGCGACCGCCGGTCCGTCGGCTGCAGCTCCAGCAGAGGGGGCAGCTGTCACGGGGGTCGGCCCGAAGGGCCCAGCGCCGGTGATCTCGCACCGAGACTCGGTCATCCTCGACCGAGGACTGGCGGAGAAGTTGATGGAGTACGCTTCCACCGCCCGGGACCGCCGAGCTCGGGGCGGCCGAGATTATGCGGATGTGCTGCTCGGCATCCTGCCCCAACTCTTCGCGGTAAGTCTGAACTTTGACTCTTCTTTTCTCTTCCAATCCGGGGCCTTCTGCCTCGGTACTGACATGTGTTATTTTTGCCCTTGCAGATCGGGAACGACGTCCTCCTACTGAGGAACTACCTCGCAGGGAACGCCAAGCGGGACTCCGATCGGGAGCAGAAGCTTGGAAAGCTCGCGGCCGACGTGAAGGACTTGATGGACAAGGGGGCCGAGCTGCGAGCTGAGAAGCAGGCCCTCCAGTCTGACCTAGCGCGTTCCGAGGGGCGGAACAAAGAGCTGGAGGCCTCCTTGGCGGAGGAGCGGACCTCCAACCAGCGCCGTACTGAGGAGGACGCGGCGGAGAAGGCCCGCCTGCAGGCCCATTCTCTGTTCTTGGAGCGTCAGCTGGACGAGGCCCGGCGAGAGGCGGCCGTGGCGAAGGACCGGAGCTCTTACATCAACGGGCTCCTGGAGGCGGTGTTAGGTTCGGTGACCAGTGCGGAAGTGTGGATTTCAAAAAACTTTATGAAATCAGGTCCGAACCCTAATCCCAAAATCTCCTTATTAGCAATTAAAACTTATGACTACATGCATGTCCAAATTTAAACATAGTTTAGATACTAACCTCAGATCGCTATATCCAATCTGATGTAGAAATAAACTCCAAATGGAGTAACCTTTTGAACACACCAGGCGTCCACTTGTCCGCCCTCCGATGGTGATCCACACGAGCAGATGATCAAGACAGTGACTCCTCAATTGGGTTCCTTCCAATCAAGTTCTACCCCAAGAACTTGATATATGGGCTATTGGCTAGGACACCTTTAGCCAAACAGGGACTAAAACTTTCTCTCTTACCCTTCTCCCAGTTTTTGGCAGTTCTGGCCTCTTAAGACACTCTTGTCTTAAGAATAAGCCCTTGTCCTAAAATGAGACAAGGCTTGTCTTGGAGGGAGAAGAAAATTAAGACAAAGTTGTCTTAATGTAAGAAAGAAGGAAAAAGGGGGCGCCTTCTTCCTTTACCGTCGGAGAGTTTCTCTCTCTGACTCTCCTTCTGTTCTGAGATTCGACAGAGCCTAGGCTCTGTAAAGGAATCAAAGAAGAAAGAGAGGAGGGGGAAACAGTCTTCTGGAGAGGGAGAAGGAAAGAGAAGCAAGGCTTCGCCGTAGAAAATCTGGAATGAATTTTTACGGTGAAGCCTTCTTCTTAAATAGGCGACAGAGAGGCGCCTTCTCCTTCTGAAAAATCCTCTCACGCCCCTCTCTCCCTTCTCACGTCTTCTCTCTTAATCTCACGGCCCTTGGGATTAATCTCACGGCCTTTGGGATTAATCTCACGGCCTTTGGGATGGACAGACGCGAAGAGGGATCGAGAAAAACTCAGAAGGGCGCGCGCAGAGAAAAGAGTCGCGCCCCTTCGGAGTTTTTTCTCTTTCTTTTCACCGTAATTCCCATTTTGAAGAGTCCACGCCTAGGTGGACTCTGATCCACGCCTCATCAGCCAAAAGACGCCGTTCCCTTCTTTCTTTTCACGCAAAAACGCGATTTGGAGAGAGTCCACGCGCGTGTGGACTCTTCTCCTTGCGCGCGCGCGTGGGAAGAGAGGGGGAGGGGTTTTAGGCGATGTGGGAAAGGGGTTTAGCCTCTTAGGTTAGCCCAATTGCTAGCCTATTGTTAGCCCAACGTTTTAAATCTTCAATTAGATTCAAACCGGAATGAATTTGGATCTAAAAAAGACCAAATCGGAACCCTAACTCGAATCCGATTCAAGTAGAAGTCATGGTTTGCAACACATGCTAGTGTGTTCATCTGCAAACGAGATTTAATTCCAAATTCAATCCTTGATTATCTGTCCTAAGTGTGTGACCCATTGGGTTCCATACTTAGCCAGCAGTGGGTCCGAGTGCAAGTTGACCTAATCTGATCAGAACTCATTCTAATCGATTTAGGTCAAATCGAGCTAACTCGAGTCAGTCAATTAGGACTCCTCCTAATTAGTGATCCAATTAAACCATTTAATTTGATCAACCCACAAGACAAGATTGACGTCTAGCAACGTGTCATGTCTACCCGGAAGATATGGAAATTCTGGTGTAATTCCAAAACTACCCTTCAGTGGAAAGTTCCCGTACAATTCGATCCTTCAATCATCTTGCATCCCGAATATAACTATGGATATGGAATCATGTCAAATCCAGTTTATACTCATTCCCAGCTCAGTCATACACTAATGATTCAATTAATTTGATATTAGAAATCATTTCTAATATCTGTACTTTGATCAAAGATTTCCTGAATCATCATCTGACCTAATTTGGCTGGATGCAATCTCCTCCTACTAGGAGTGATCAATTCCTTGTTGACCTACTCATTACCTTCATATACAATTCACCATACCCAGCATCAACCTCGTACATGACCCAGTGTCATGATTGAGATTGAACCAAAGCATGGGTTCATGTACATAAGGTATTATGGCAGTCTCAGGTCATAGGACTACTTGTACAACTCCCACTATGTGAAACATCTATTGACATGCAGCTAAGGCTCCATTAGATGTTCTCAAACTGGATCTATTCAGTGGACTCATTCACTAATGAGCACCCACATCCTTGTATTAGTGTCCTACACAAATGACTGTGAGAGCAGTCACCCTTTTCAGCATACATAGGATGTGCCAGTCTTACCGGAAAACCTGATCCCCAACTCAGGGTTCCTATGACTAGGAATATTCTAGATTAGGGTTTTAAGGCCTTAGATCTCACTGGTATGATCTCATCATAGCCCTTCAACCATAGCCCTAATCTATGGGGTTCATCATATAATGACACAGCGAATGATAAAAAATTATTGCCTTTATTAATTTGTCAATTTACAATGGTCTGGGAGATACAGATATTGGCTTATAGGGCATAATCCTTTCAATCTCCCACTTGCACTAAAGCCAATCGCTCTTATTCTTTAACCCCATACAATCAAGGTGGCGATCAAACTCCCGCTGTGGTAGAGCCTTAGTGAACGGGTCTGCTATGTTGTTCTTTGTATCTACTCTATTGATGCAGACTTCTTGTCTTTCGATTATCTCTCGGACAAGATGGAAGCGTCTCAGAATGTGCTTGGACTTGTGATGGGCTCTCGGTTCCTTAGCTTGAGCAACTGCTCCAGTGTTATCACAATAGAGTGGCACCGGGTTCTCAATCTCAGGAACTACTCCCAACTCTGTGATGAATTTCTTCATCCAGACAGCTTCCTTGGCGGCTTCACTGACAGCTATGTACTCTGCCTCGGTAGTTGAGTCAGCTACAGTCTGCTGTTTAGTGCTCTTCCAACTTACTGCTCCACCATTCAAGGTAAAGACATACCCTGAAATGGATTTACTATCATCTGGGTCTGATTGAAAACTAGAGTCTGAATAGGCTTCTAGTTTAAGATCAGATCCTCCGTATATAAGAAAAATATCCTTAGTCCTTCTCAGGTACTTAAGAATATTTTTCACAGCCTTCCAGTGATCCTCTCCTGGATCAGCCTGAAATCTACTGGCTACACCCAAGGCATATGCCACATCAGGCCTAGTACATAACATAGCATACATAATCGACCCTATAGCCGAAGCATAAGGTATAGAACTCATTCTATTTCTTTCTTCAGGTGTCTTAGGAGACATCCTCTTAGAAAGACGTATGCCATGACCAATAGGTAAGTAACCTCTTTTACTTTCCTCCATGCTAAATCTCTTTAGCACCTGGTCAATGTACCTAGACTGGGACAAGCCAAGCATCCTTCTTGATCTATCTCTATAGATTTTTATACCCAGTATATAGGATGCTTCTCCCAAGTCTTTCATGGAAAACTGTTTCGATAACCACACTTTGACTGATTGTAACATTGGGATATCATTCCCAATAATAAGTATATCATCAACATATAGAACTAAGAAAACTATGGCACTCCCACTAGTCTTCTTGTACACACAAGGTTCATCCTCATTTTTGAAAAAATCAAATTCTTTGACTGTTTTATCAAATCGGATGTTCCAACTCCTGGATGCTTGCTTTAATCCATAAATGGATTTCTTTAGCCTACATACCTGATTAGGTTTAGTCTCCAAGACAAAACCTTCTGGTTGTGACATATAAACCTCTTCCTCAAGGAAACCATTGAGGAATGCAGTTTTTACATCCATTTGCCAGATCTCATAATCATGATATGCTGCTATAGCAAGCATAATCCGAATGGATTTGAGCATGGCAACAGGGGAAAATGTTTCATCATAATCTATTCCCTGTTTTTGTCTGAAACCCTTAGCCACCAATCTGGCTTTATAAGTTTCAACTTGGCCATCTGCCCCAATCTTCCTTTTATAGACCCATTTACACCCAATAGGGTTAATACCCTCTGGTGCATCAACCAAAGACCATACTTGGTTGACATACATGGAGTCCATCTCGGATCTCATGGCTTCCAGCCATTTGTCTGAGTCTCTACTCATGACTGCTTCCGTATAGGTTAGAGGCTCATCATTTTGAATGATTTGGGCTTCATTATTTTCAATTATGAACCCATACCTCTCAGGTGCCTGTCGCACCCTATCAGACCTACGGATAGGAGTGTGTTCAGGTTCTATATTAACTATGTTGTTACTTGACTGAGAAGTGTCTATTTGTTGAATCTCATTAAGTTCGATATTTCTACCAGTGCCCTTTTGTAGGATAAATTCCTTTTCCATAAAAGTGGCATGCCTACTGACCAAAACCTTTTGTTCAGTAGGGTGGTAGAACACATATCCTATACTATCTCTAGGATATCCGATAAATAGACATTTGTCTGCTCTAGCATCTAGTTTATGTCCAAAATTCCTTTTTACATAGGCTGGACATCCCCATATCTTAATATACTTAAGATTGGGTTTCTTACTTCTCCATAATTCATATGGAGTGCTAGAGACAGTTTTAGATGGTACTCTATTCAAGATATGAGTTGCTGTTTCCAAAGCATATCCCCAGAAAGAAAAAGGTAACTCCGTGAAGCACATCATGGACCGTACCATATCCAATAAAGTACGATTCCTCCTTTCAGCAACACCATTTAATTGTGGTGTGTAAGGAGGAGTCCATTCAGAGATGATCCCCTTATCTTTAAGGTGATCAAGAAACTCAGTGGATAAGTATTCACCTCCTCTATCTGATCGGAGGATCTTTATACTTTTTCCTGTTTGTTTCTCTACCATACTTTGATACTCTAAGAATTTTTCAAAAGCATCGGACTTATGTTTCATTAGATACACAAATCCATACCTTGAAAAATCATCAGTAAATGTGATGAAGTATGAGTATCCACCATAGGCTTGAGTTGTCATAGGCCCACATACATCTGTGTGTATGAGTCCTAATAACTCTTTTGTCCTTTCTCCATGTCCACTAAATGGAGTCTTGGTCATCTTACCCATGAGACATGATTCACAAGTTCCTAATGACTCATAGTCATAAGGATCAAAGAAATTTTCTTTGTACAACTTGTTAATCCTAGTCTCACTAATATGTCCAAGTCGACAATGCCAAAGTAAGGTATTGTTAACATCATCTCTTTTCCGTTTGTTAGAAACATGAAAAACATTGTCATTAGTGGAAAGAGTTAAGAGACCATTGCAGAATATGCCATAACATATAATTTCATTAGATAAAGAAATTGAGCAGCCACTGCTCATTACATTCATAGTATATCCTTGTTTAAGTAACAAGGGTACAGATATGATATTTCTAATGATTTTTGGCATATAGTAACAATTCCTTAGCTCCAAGATCTTCCCTGAAGGTAACTTCAAAACATAAGTCCCTACAGCTTCTGCTTGGATGGGGTCCCCTCCAGCACCGTAGAGCTCAAAGTTGCCTTCCTTCAATACTTTAAGCCCCTGAAGTCCCTGCAATGATTTGCAGATGTTATGACCACAGGCGGTATCCAACACCCAAGTATTTGAAATGGAAGAATCCAATGACAAAATAGTATGAACTTCTTTCATACCTTTTGGTGCCTCTGATGCACCAGGCTTCAAACTTGCAAGGTAAACCTTGCAGTTTCTTTTCCAATGACCCGGCTTGCCACAATGAAAGCAGGTCATCTGTCCGGAGGCCTTCTTTCCTTTCTTCTTCTTAATGCCCCCTTTGGGATTCATCCTCTTATTGGAACCCCTTTTGCCTGTCTTCTTCTTATCCACAAGAAGAACTGGAGCCTTATTTTTCTTTACATGGCTCTCTGCTGTTTTCAACATATTCAACAGCTCAGGCAAGGAAGAATTAAGTTTGTTCATATGGTAATTAAGAACAAACTGTGAAAATGACTCTGGGAGTGATTGCAAGATCAAGTCTTGATTCAACTCCCCATCCATTACAAAACCTAATTGACCTAATCGAGTGATTAGATCAATTATCTTTAATACATGGTCTTGTACTGATGTACCTTCTGTCATCCTTGCACGGAACAACTGCTTAGATATTTCATATCTAGCAGTTCTACTGTGTTCTCCATAAAGCTCTTTTAAATTTAGCAGTATGGAGTTAGTATCCATGCTATCATGCTGCCTCTGTAACTCGTTAGTCATAGAGGCAAGCATAACACATTTGACAGTAAGTGAGTCATTTTGCCACATATTATATGTGGTCTTCTCCTCTTGCGAGGCATCTTCCCTTGGTGGTTCCAAAATCGGGGTATCAAGAATATAGGAAATTCTTTCTTGACTGAGTACTATTTTCAAATTTCTCAGCCAATCAACATAATTCGGCCCAGTCAATTTGTTGGCATCTAAAATACTACGGAGTGAGAGTGAAGAGGCCATTTATCTACATTTAAACAAAGAACGAAAACATAAGCAAACAACCATGAAATGACAACACATAATTAAATTAGGACTTTAATTTAATTATGTCTCCCACTATTTTATCGAGCATCATAACCCTCCATACGATGATCGAGAAAACCTTAATTGATCTTTCTTAGTGGGGTTGAGATCCCAATCCCTCATAAAAGACCTTGTGTGTACACAACAAATCTTATATAAGTTCATAGGTAGGAAAACTCTTTCCAATTGTAACCTGTACAATTCTCAACTTATCTCGGCCTCTAAAATATTAATAGCCTTGTGTATACACAACAAACTATAATATTTTAGTTAAGTAAGACCCTTCATAGCCATATAGTCATGACTTTAATAGTAATACCCTTGTGTGTTCACAACAAAATATTACTTTAAATCATGCCATAAACAAATAATTGTATTAGGCCAAAAATTGTGTTAGTCACCATATTAGGTCTTGTGTGTACACAACAAACCTAGTATAGATCATAACACAATGATGACCTATCATGAAGGAAGGCCAATAATAGTATTTTAACACCAAGCATGTTAGTCAAGAATTAAATCAATCAGATCGGCCAGGCTAGTGGAAGAGATGTGGGGGTCCCCCCGTTGCTTTCCTAGACACCAATTTAAAATTGGCCAGGTCAGTCAACGGAACCAATTAAAAACCACGATTCCCTTTACCTTCCCAGAACCACCTTTCTAGACACCGAAATGACTAATTATCCATCATGACTAATAATGCTTATCGGTTAACTATACTACCACTTAATATAATTTTAAGAGGGGTTCATGCAATGCCAGCACATTCAATTAAAAGCTATCACATATATTAATACATGCTTTAAACTAAGCAAATATGTGAAATGTGTGCCATCATACTAGGACAACCATTTACCACATAATGGATACACCATTATGCCAGGGCAACCTTATTTCAGTATGATGGCTCCAGGGCTACTCATATCTCTAAGACAATTAGGGTTTCAGTGGAAAACCCTAACTGGTGGCAATCATCAAACTCATGTTCAATCAAAGACATGCACTGTGCATCAATATTAAAACTTTAACATGATACTACATCATGAATTGTACTTCATAAGTTTTAATCCTAATAAGGATGGCTCTGATACCACTGTTAGGTTCGGTGACCAGTGCGGAAGTGTGGATTTCAAAAAACTTTATGAAATCAGGTCCGAACCCTAATCCCAAAATCTCCTTATTAGCAATTAAAACTTATGACTACATGCATGTCCAAATTTAAACATAGTTTAGATACTAACCTCAGATCGCTATATCCAATCTGATGTAGAAATAAACTCCAAATGGAGTAACCTTTTGAACACACCAGGCGTCCACTTGTCCGCCCTCCGATGGTGATCCACACGAGCAGATGATCAAGACAGTGACTCCTCAATTGGGTTCCTTCCAATCAAGTTCTACCCCAAGAACTTGATATATGGGCTATTGGCTAGGACACCTTTAGCCAAACAGGGACTAAAACTTTCTCTCTTACCCTTCTCCCAGTTTTTGGCAGTTCTGGCCTCTTAAGACACTCTTGTCTTAAGAATAAGCCCTTGTCCTAAAATGAGACAAGGCTTGTCTTGGAGGGAGAAGAAAATTAAGACAAAGTTGTCTTAATGTAAGAAAGAAGGAAAAAGGGGGCGCCTTCTTCCTTTACCGTCGGAGAGTTTCTCTCTCTGACTCTCCTTCTGTTCTGAGATTCGACAGAGCCTAGGCTCTGTAAAGGAATCAAAGAAGAAAGAGAGGAGGGGGAAACAGTCTTCTGGAGAGGGAGAAGGAAAGAGAAGCAAGGCTTCGCCGTAGAAAATCTGGAATGAATTTTTACGGTGAAGCCTTCTTCTTAAATAGGCGACAGAGAGGCGCCTTCTCCTTCTGAAAAATCCTCTCACGCCCCTCTCTCCCTTCTCACGTCTTCTCTCTTAATCTCACGGCCCTTGGGATTAATCTCACGGCCTTTGGGATTAATCTCACGGCCTTTGGGATGGACAGACGCGAAGAGGGATCGAGAAAAACTCAGAAGGGCGCGCGCAGAGAAAAGAGTCGCGCCCCTTCGGAGTTTTTTCTCTTTCTTTTCACCGTAATTCCCATTTTGAAGAGTCCACGCCTAGGTGGACTCTGATCCACGCCTCATCAGCCAAAAGACGCCGTTCCCTTCTTTCTTTTCACGCAAAAACGCGATTTGGAGAGAGTCCACGCGCGTGTGGACTCTTCTCCTTGCGCGCGCGCGTGGGAAGAGAGGGGGAGGGGTTTTAGGCGATGTGGGAAAGGGGTTTAGCCTCTTAGGTTAGCCCAATTGCTAGCCTATTGTTAGCCCAACGTTTTAAATCTTCAATTAGATTCAAACCGGAATGAATTTGGATCTAAAAAAGACCAAATCGGAACCCTAACTCGAATCCGATTCAAGTAGAAGTCATGGTTTGCAACACATGCTAGTGTGTTCATCTGCAAACGAGATTTAATTCCAAATTAAATCCTTGATTATCTGTCCTAAGTGTGTGACCCATTGGGTTCCATACTTAGCCAGCAGTGGGTCCGAGTGCAAGTTGACCTAATCTGATCAGAACTCATTCTAATCGATTTAGGTCAAATCGAGCTAACTCGAGTCAGTCAATTAGGACTCCTCCTAATTAGTGATCCAATTAAACCATTTAATTTGATCAACCCACAAGACAAGATTGACGTCTAGCAACGTGTCATGTCTACCCGGAAGATATGGAAATTCTGGTGTAATTCCAAAACTACCCTTCAGTGGAAAGTTCCCGTACAATTCGATCCTTCAATCATCTTGCATCCCGAATATAACTATGGATATGGAATCATGTCAAATCCAGTTTATACTCATTCCCAGCTCAGTCATACACTAATGATTCAATTAATTTGATATTAGAAATCATTTCTAATATCTGTACTTTGATCAAAGATTTCCTGAATCATCATCTGACCTAATTTGGCTGGATGCAATCTCCTCCTACTAGGAGTGATCAATTCCTTGTTGACCTACTCATTACCTTCATATACAATTCACCATACCCAGCATCAACCTCGTACATGACCCAGTGTCATGATTGAGATTGAACCAAAGCATGGGTTCATGTACATAAGGTATTATGGCAGTCTCAGGTCATAGGACTACTTGTACAACTCCCACTATGTGAAACATCTATTGACATGCAGCTAAGGCTCCATTAGATGTTCTCAAACTGGATCTATTCAGTGGACTCATTCACTAATGAGCACCCACATCCTTGTATTAGTGTCCTACACAAATGACTGTGAGAGCAGTCACCCTTTTCAGCATACATAGGATGTGCCAGTCTTACCGGAAAACCTGATCCCCAACTCAGGGTTCCTATGACTAGGAATATTCTAGATTAGGGTTTTAAGGCCTTAGATCTCACTGGTATGATCTCATCATAGCCCTTCAACCATAGCCCTAATCTATGGGGTTCATCATATAATGACACAGCGAATGATAAAAAATTATTGCCTTTATTAATTTGTCAATTTACAATGGTCTGGGAGATACAGATATTGGCTTATAGGGCATAATCCTTTCAGGCGGTGAAGCGAGAAGCGCTGGAGGCCGTCCCCAAGTTTCGGGCCTCCGACGAGTTCACGTCGGAAGTCCGGGAGGCCGCCGTGGACTCCTTCCTGATGGGGTTCCGGATGTGCCGGGAAAAGGTGGGGGCCTTCTTCCCCCAGCTGGACCTGAGTGGGGTCGTCGTCGGCGGCAGGAAGCCGGGGAGCGAGGGCAGGGTCTCCGGCACGACCCAGGCGACGCCTCCGGCAACACCTGCAGCACCTCCGACTGATGACGCCACGGCCCAGACACAGCCCCAGGAGCCGGTTGTCGTGGAGGTTGAAGAGGTGGCGCCCGCACCTCCGGCGGACGGCGCCGACCCTGCGCTCCAGTGACCGTCACCTTGTACTTTTGCTTTCTTTGTCCTTCTTTTTTGGGGAGTCCCGGCCTGTCGGGGCTCCCAGTTTGTACTGAGTACCTGTTTTAATGAAGACTTACTTTCTACAACAACTTGTCTATCATCTTTGGTTCTTCTCTTTCTTTTGCTTTGTTTGTTTCTGAGATGTCGGTCTGGGATACCTGAGACGACTGCGGGCCTGGTCCTTCCATACTAAACCGAAGGACGGGGTTTGCAGAGCCGTGTCGCGTCAAGGTAAGAATCCTGAGCAGGTCCGACTTTGGGCTGCCTTCGTGCCTGCACGGACAACACAGTTCCTGCACCATCTTCCGGGCCAAAACCCGGGATCTTCCGGACTGAGCTCAATGCCGCAGGCTTTCTCAAACCTTGCGCGGCTTACTGAGCTAAGCTCCGGGCTTGCGCGGGCAGAGCGGATTCGGCACCACCTTCCAGGCCGAAGCCCAGGATCTTCCGGACCGAGCTCGATACCGCAGGCTTTCTCAAACCTCGTGCGGCTTGCTGAGCTGTGCTCCGGGCGTGCGCGGACGAACTGGGTTCGACGCCACCTTCCAGGCCGAAGCCCAGGATCTTCCGGACTGAGCTCGATGCCGCAGGCTTTCTCAACCTTGCACGGCTCGCTGAGCTGTGCTCCGGGCTTGCGTGGGCGAACTGGGTTCGACGCCACCTTCCAGGCCGAAGCCCAGGATCTTCCGGACTGAGCTCGATGCCGCAGGCTTTCTCAAACCTTGCACGGCTTGCTGAGCTGTGCTCCGGGCTTGCGTGGGCGAACTGGGTTCGACGCCACCTTCCAGGCCGAAGCCCAGGATCTTCCGGACTGAGCTCGATGCCGCAGGCTTTCTCAAACCTTGCGCGGCTTGCTGAGCTGTGCTCCGGGCTTGCGTGGGCGAACTGGGTTCGACGCCACCTTCCAGGCCGAAGCCCAGGATCTTCCGGACTGAGCTCGATGCCGCAGGCTTTCTCAAACCTTGCGCGGCTTGCTGAGCTGTGCTCCGGGCTTGCGTGGGCGAACTAGGTTCGACGCCACCTTCCAGGCCGAAGCCCAGGATCTTCCGGACTGAGCTCGATGCCGCAGGCTTTCTTGCTGAAGTTAGAGAAGAATGTTTGAAGTGAAGAAGCTTTGTTAGAGAAACTGGGAGCCTTACATCACTGGTAGTACATTCTCAGGTTCGAGGGGTTCCATGTCCGGGGGAACCTGGCACCTCCCAATTCTTCCAAGCAACATGCTCCGTGAGGGAGGGCTTCTGCTACCCGATAAGGGCCTTCCCAGTTGGGTGAAAGCTTGCCGCACTCTCGTGGCTGGGAGGCTTCTGCACGCCGGAGGACCAAGTCCCCGGGACGAAAAACCTTCGGTCGTACTCGGGAGTTGTAATATCTGGCTACACGTTGCCGGTATGCCGCCATTCGAATTCGGGCCTTGTCCCTTGTTTCTTCGAGGAGGTCTAGGTTGAGCATCATCCTGGCCGGGTTTTCTGTCTCGTCGTATTGTTCCACGCGCAGCGTGGGTATGCTGAGCTCGATCGGGATGACTGCCTCGGCCCCGAAGACGAGGTTGAATGGGGTTTCGTCAGTAGCCATCCTTGGGGTGGTGTGGTATGCCCAAAGAACGCTGGGAAGCTCGTCAGCCCACCTGCCCTTGGCTTGGTCTAGCCGCGTGCGGAGGCCCTGAAGAATGGTCCTGTTCGTGACCTCAGCCTCCCCGTTGGTCTGGGGGTGCGCCACCGAAGTGAAGCGATGCTTGATGCCGAGGTCGTTGCAGAAACCTTCGAACTCTCGACAGTCGAACTGGCGTCCGTTGTCGGTGACCACGGTGTGGGGGAGGCTGAAGCGGCAGACGATGGACTTCCAGAAGAACTTGGCGACGTTTGCTTCGGTGATTCTTGCCAAGGGTTCGGCTTCGACCCACTTTGTGAAGTAGTCGATAGCCACTATCAGGAACTTCCGCTGGCCGGACGCCGGCGGGAATGGGCCCAGGAGGTCCATCCCCCACTGGGCGAACGGCCAGGGGGCTGAGAGCTGAGAGATCGGGTTGGAGGGTTGCCGTTGTACCGTGGCGTGACGCTGGCACTGGTCGCACTTCTTCACGAAGTCGGCGGCGTCCTCCTTCATCGTCTCCCAGAAGTAGCCTTGACGAAGGGCCTTGTATGCCAATGCCCTGCCCCCCACGTGGTTCCCACAGATGCCTTCGTGAATCTCCTGGAGCACAAGCTTGGCTTCCGTGGGTCCAATGCACTTGAGGAGGGGATAAGAGTAGGACCTTCGATACAGCTGCCCGTCCATCAGGACAAACCGTACGGCCTTCTTCCTGATGAGGCGAGCCGCGTCTCGGTCTTCCGGCAGGGTGCCGCTGGTGATGTACGCAGCGTACTTGTCCATCCAGCCGGGCTCCTGGCTGACCTGATGGACCTCCGCCGGTACTTCGAGGCTTGGGACTTCGAGTCGCTCCACATGGGCGCGTCCCAGCATCGTGTCCGGCAGGGTCGCCAGCCGAGAGAGGGCATCCGCGCGGGCGTTCTCCCTGCGGGGGATATGGAAGATGTTGAAGCGCCGAAACTTGGACGCGCCTGCCTTGACGAGCTCCAGATACTTCGCCATCTGGGGGTCGTGAGCGACGTACTCCCCGGACACCTGCCCCGCCACGAGCTGGGAGTCAGTGAAGGCTCTGAGGTTGGTCACGCCCAGCTCGCGGGAGACCCTCAGTCCGGCGAGAAGTGCCTCGTACTCTGCTTGGTTATTTGTCGCGGGGAACTGGAAACGGAGCGCGCACTCGGCGACGACTCCGTCGCCGTTGGCAAGGATGAGCCCAGCTCCGCTCCCGCCGGAGTTTGAGGCTCCGTCTACATGGAGGATCCAGGCGTCCTCTCCGGGCTCGTTGGTGCCGACCTCCATCGGCTGGGCCGGGGAGTCCTCCTCGGGCTCCTTGCCCAATCCTGCGCATTCGACCAAGAAGTCGGCCAGCACCTGTGCCTTCATTGCCGACCTCGGTCGGTGTGTAATGTCGAACTCGCTGAGTTTCAGTGCCCATTTGGCGAATCGTCCCGAGGTATCGGGTCGGCTGAGCACCGCTTTCAGCGGTTGATCCGTCAAGACGGCGATGGGATGCGCTTGGAAATAGGGCCTGAGACGCTGGGCAGACACTATTAGCGTAAAAACGAGTTTCTCGGGTCGGGAATACCTGAGCTCCGCGTCCCGGAGGAGTTTGCTGGTATAGTACACCGGTCGCTGGATCCCGTGGTCGTCGGTTCGGACCAGGACAGAGCTGACGGCCTCCGGGGTAACGGCCAAGTAGAGGGTAAGCTCCTCCCCTTCCTCGGGCCTGGACAGCAGAGGTGGTGATGCGAGCGTCTTCTTCAACTCCTCGAAGGCCTGCTGGCATTCCTCGGTCCAGGCGAAACCATTCATCTTCCTCAGCACCTTGAAGAAGGGACGGCAGCGGTCCGCCGACCTGGAAATAAAATGGCTAAGGGCCGCAACCCGGCCGGTCAGCTGCTGCACTTGTTTCTTGGAGGCTGGCTGCTCCATGTCCAGGATAGCCTGGACCTTCTCTGGGTTGGCCTCGATTCCTCTCTGGGTCACCATGAACCCTAGGAACTTTCCGGCGGAGACCCCGAAGGCGCACTTCGCCGGATTCAGCTTCATCTGGTGGCGCCGGAGGTTGCCGAACGTCTCCGCCAGGTCGGCTACGTGGTCCGAGTCAAGTTTGCTCATTGCCAGCATGTCGTCCACGTACACCTGCATGTTGCGACCTATCTGGTCTTTGAAGACTTTATTGACCAGGCGTTGGTACGTCGCCCCCGCGTTCTTGAGGTCGAAGGGCATCATCCTGTAACAGAAAGTCCCGCGGTCAGTTATGAAGGCGGTACGCTCTTCGTCCTCCGGATTCATCCGGATCTGGTTGTATCCAGAAAAAGCGTCCATGAATGACAGGAGACGGTGCCCCGAGGTGGTGTCGACCAGCTGGTCGATCTTCGGCAGAGGGAAGCTGTCCTTCGGGCAAGCTCGATTGAGGTCGGTGTAGTCCACGCAGATCCTCCACTTACCGCTGCTCTTCTTTACCATGACCACGTTTGCTAACCAGCTGGGGTATTGGACTTCTCGGACGAAACTGGCGGCGAGAAGTTTTTCTACCTCCTCGTCGATCGCCTTCTGCCTCTCCATGGCAAAGCTTCTCTTCTTCTGGCGGACCGGGCGGCTGCCTGGGTCCACGTTCAGGCTGTGCATGATAATCTCGGGCAGAATACCCGGCATGTCGGCCGCCGACCAGGCGAACACATCGGCGTTGGCACGGAGGAACTCCAGCAGGCGGGTTCGCTCCTCTTCGGGGAGCTGGGCCCCGACTTGCACCGTCTTCAGGGGGTCCGAACCGAGGGGAAAGGAGAGCAGGCGCTCTACGGGCCCTCCCCTGGGTTCCTTTTCTCTCAGGTCGAGGTCCTCGACGTCGTGGGCGAGCTCTGTGCCCCTGGTGCCCGGGATTGTCTGTAGGCAGAGCGGGACTGGCTGAATCGTCCCCTTCATTTCCCCGAACCCGAAAGGCATGGAGAACTGCACCAGCAGTCTCCTTGTGGAGATGGTGGCGTCTAGTTGGTTGAGCCCGGGACGCCCAAGAATGGCGTTGTAAGGCGAAGGGAGCTTGACGACCGTGAAAGTTACCATGATGGTCGCCTGCCGAGGTGGGGATCCGGCGGTAACTGGGAGAGTGATTTCCCCTTCGACTCCCACGGAGTCCCCTGTAAAACCTACCAGTGGGGTGTGCACTGGCTTTAGCTGGTCGAGAGGCAAACTCATCCGAGAGAAAGCATCGTAAAAAAGTACGTCGGCCGAGCTTCCACTATCCACCATGATTCGATGTACAGGGTGTTTCGCGATGGTCATTTCGACCACCACGGCATCATTGTTTACATTGTCATTAGACTCCCCTCCCTTGGGAGGGGTTACATTCTCCGGGACTTCCCGGGCTCTCTTCTCTGCTCGGCCGGATCCGTGCGAGATCATGCCCACGGGCTTCTCAGTTGGCCGGTTGTCGATCGCAGGGACAGGCGGTAAGGCCGCGAGCGGCTGCTTCTCGGAGAGGGCCTCGTTCTTGACGAACTTCCTGAGGTATCCCCTCCCGATAAGCTCCTCGATTTCCCGCTTCAAATGGCGGCACTCCTCCGTGTCATGCCCGTGCTCGCGGTGGAATTGGCAGTACTTTGATTTGTCTCGGGGGGCCCTCAGGTTCTGAGGTGGAGGTCGGCGGAGGTAGCGCTCGCCCTCGATTTTCATAAGGATTTTGGCTCGAGGTGCGAGGAGAGGGGTGTACCTTCGCTCGGGGGCAGACTTGGCCCTCGGCCTTGGGTTCGGGCGAGGGTCGGCTGATGGCCCGGGCCTCCGAGCTACCGGGGCGTCCCTCGGGGTTGACTTCTTCAGAATCTTCCCGTCCAGCTCTCGACGGGTGCGGTCAGCCTCCTCCGCTCGGATGTACTTGTGGGCGCGGAGGAGGAGCTCGGAATATGTCCTAGGCGGCTTCTTGTCCAGGGAATAGGTCAGGCGGGACGTCTTGAGCCCGCGCTTTAAAGCCAGCATAGCGACGGGCTCGTCCAAGCTGTAGATCTCCAGGGCTGCGGTCTTAAACCGGGCGATGTAGTCTCGGAGCAGCTCCTGGTCCTGCTGGCGGATGGAGAAGAGACTGTCCACCTCCCTTGGCACCTTTCGACAAGCGTCGAAATGCGCCACAAACTTTCCTTCCAACTGCTGGAAGGAGCAAATGGATCCGGGCTCGAGACGGGCGAACCAAACTCGAGCGGCCTTCCGAAGGGTTGCAGGGAAGGCGATGCACAGAAGGGCGTCGGTGGCGCCCTGGACCCTCATGAGAGCTTTATAACTCTCCAAATGGTCCAGGGGGTCGGTGGTCCCGCCAATCTGTTTGCCGTCCTCGTCGCCGTGCCCGTGCCGAGGACCAACCGATCCTCCCTGACCACCTGGCAAGGGAGCCTCCCTTCCTGTGAGAAACCTGCAACAAAGGGGTTAGAGGACCCTGGCCGGGGATTCCGGCGAGGGGGCTCCGACGGTCAAGTCAGTAGACGACGAGGAGGAACAGACTCTCGCTCCCAGGCCCTCTAAAGGGTCCCAGGTTTGGAGAGTTAACTAGTGAAGGGAAAGCGCCGGGGACCGGAATCTCGGCTGGGCCTGCCTGCCGAGCTCGCGTCCAGTATTCCCCTCTCAGGATCTCTGGCTTCTTCCTCGGAGCGAGGCCTTGTGCCGGTGCTTCCTTCTTGTCCCCAGGCTAGTTGGCTTACCTTGCAGTCTCCGGATTCTTCCCTCTTTATCTCCCTCCGTCGTGTGCTTGTCCTTTTCCTCCTCGAAAACTCCACCCCCCTGTCTTCCTTTCTTTTCCCTTTTTGGTGAAGGAGGCCAGGCGGCTTTCCGACCTCGTCCGCCGGGCCCAGCAGGGAGAAGGCAAGGACAGAAGAGAAAAGGAGGGAGGGCGGCGCTGGCAGAGCGGCCAGTCGTCAGGCCTCGGGCTTCGTGAGAGTGCTCTTTTTCCCGAGCGTGGGCGCCATCCATTTATGGGGCCTGTTCCGTCAGGATCGGATCTCTCGACTGCGGGACCTGTCGGGCCTAGTGTAAGTCACGTTCCGCGTGCCGCCGCCCTCCGTACGGGATGCCGTCTGGGGTCGGTATGGCCCGAGGGATGGCCTCGGGACCCGTCGCTTTCCCCCGGGGCCTCTCCGTACGAGCGGTCTGACTTCGGCTGAGTTGGACCTGTCTCCGGGGGCCGACTGGCGAGAGGCGAGAGATCGGCCGACCTCGGCTTAGGTGGACCCCTCCGGGGTGGACACCTGGCGAGGTGGCAGAAGAATGCCTGGCTTCGGCCGAGGTGGACCCGTCTCCGGGCGGCCACCTGGCGCAAGGCGGGGGGTCAGCCGACCTCGGCCAGGTGGACCCCTCCTGGGTGGACACCTGGCGAGGTGGCAGAAGATCGCCTGGCTTCGGTCGAGGTGGACCCGTCTCCGGTGGCCACCTGGCGCAAGGCGGAGGGTCAGCCGACCTCGGCCGACCTCACACGGGGCGGACTCCTCCGAGCCCGGGCGCAGATGAGTTGGTGGGGGAACTTCGCGCCGAACTCGACCTCGGCGGGAGCCGTTTGCTTCAGACAGTATCGGGCGGTGCGGTCTTGCCGACCCCAGCCTTGAGGACGTGGCGCTGATTCTGGCATTAAAACTCACACGTGGCTCGCTCGCATTCGGCGATACCTGAGCCTGGCCACGTCACTATCACGGCTGTAACAGGTAGAAAATCCTCTCCCTTGGCCGACCAAGAGTCCAAAAAAAATTGGGACGGCCATAAAGGAATTGTTTTGGAACTTTTATGGCACCTCCTTTGGAGTTGGATTTGGATTTGGAGTCCTCTTCTTCTTATGGTATTTCTTCTTTTCTTCCACTCCAAGTTAAGCTCTTTGATTTTGATTTGAACTTCAATTAGGAGTAGGTTGGATGTCCTTCTTTGATTTCTTCTCCAAGAGAAGTTTTCTTCTTCTTTGCTTAGGTAAATTAGGCAGGTGTGGGCGCCTCCTTTAATTTAGCCTCCAATTTGATTTTTTTTCTTCTTTGGATGTGGGGACCATGACACTGGGATGCCTCTATGGCGCCTCCTGGACTCTGGCGTGTGCTCGGAGTGTGGCTGGGCGTGTGGCTTGGAGTGTGGCCTCCACTTGCTTGAACCTTGAGTTGATTGGAAGAGAAATGTGGCACCATTTTGGACCAAATTGAAACCACATTGGGACTTGCACCGAGTCAACATGACTCAACAAAATTTAAATGGTGACTCAAGAAATAAATAAATAAATAAACTGGTTGACCAGGTCAACCTTTATTACAAACCCTAATTTCTCGGGCAATGTCAATCAGAGATCCAAATGGAGCTCTGAAGTCTTCTTCTGAGTCTGGTGCCCGCACCAATTCTCCCAGGGTGGGAGGAACTCGACCCTGTCGAGTAAGGCTCAAGTTGGCTCTGGTATCTCTCCAAGAGGTCTGGGTCCAATTCTTGTAATTCTTCTCGGGAGATCCAAGAGTCATCAGAATCTGGCCTTCCTTGCCAGCGGACCAGGTACCTTTGGTATCCTCGATTACGAGTAGAGATAACCTGATCATCCAGGATCTTTTCAATCTGCTCTTTCCTCACAGGCCAGTTTGTTGGTGGACACACAGGGTCGGGATCACTCTCAATGATAGGGTTAGGCTCAAAAGGCTCACTAGGAATCACAGCTGGCTCCCTGTACTCTACTAAGTCTGTAATATTGAAAGTAGAGCTAATGCCTAGTTCTGGAGGCAACTCGAGCACATAGGCATTGGATCCTACTCTCTTTACCACTCTAAATGGTCCAGCTCCCCTAGCATGTAACTTTCTAATGGTTCCAGGAGGAAACCGTTCAGGCCTTAACCTAATCATCACATAGTCTCCCTCAACAAAAGATTTGACTCGCCTTTGAGTATCAGCCAACTTCTTATAAGTTTCATTACTTAAATTTATTTTGGCATGAATTTCTTTATGCAAGTCTTTTACATGCTGTGCAAAATTCTCAGCAGACTCGGAGACTCGAGTGTGGATAGGTAAAGGGACTAGGTCAAGAGGTGTGTGAGGTTTGTACCCATGTACAATTTCAAATGGACTCTTACCCGTAGACCTATTGACCGAGTCATTGTACGCAAATTCTGCCCTTGGTAGGTATAAATCCCAACTCCTGGTATTCTCACTTAACCAAAATCTGAGACAATGACCTAAACTCGACCGACGATGCATTCCTAAAGAATGGACTTTATTCAAAGGAACCCTAGGTCTAAACCTAACAAACTACGGCTCTCTAGGTTTGACCTTGGGTCGGAGGATGGCATGCAGAGCATGAAAACTTATCATGGGTACCTAGTAGGTGCCATAAGGTCTTCCAGAAGTAGGTGGCAAACCTAATAGGTTCTGACACGTGGTTCACTCTAAAGACTTCGATAAAGTATACTTGGATGGTGTAAGAAGCATTGGAAGTCCTAGAGAAAGGGAGGAAATATGAGGTGGAGTCTTGAATTACCTGCTGATTAAAGGTGGTGACCTGAAGGTTTGAATGGTGATCTATGAGTGTCAACTGGTCATCCTTACGAAAGGAGAAGTTTGCTATTCCTAGGAATGGATCAAGAGATGGTTCGGGAAGTAGCCTAGGAGATGTGATTGCAATAGTTAAGGTTTGTTCTCTAAGCAAACAATGATCCACTTTCTCAAGAAATGGATTAAAGAATGATTCATGGAAGGACCTATGGATGATGACCTCAAGACTTGAAATTTGACCTATGGGTGAGGAAAGGTATACTCTATAGAAGGGTAGGTCAGTCATGCGAAGGAAGGGGTCTGGGGTCATAAGGAGGACTTCTACAGGACTGGGAGAATCAATCCGCTCAAGACAAGGATGTTCAACTGAGATTACGGGAGAGACCTTAGTGGCTGGGCATGGGACAAGGTCCAATTGTAAGAGGCTTGATTCAGTCATCCTAAGGAGAGGATCTACCATAGGGTGGGCAAACTTAAACAGTTCAGTGCAAAGATCTTCAATTGGTACTTGGGGAATGACTGTCATTAGAGGGTACGAACTGATAGCTCGGGCTAACACTATGAGTTCTTCCTGGGGGTATTTGACTAAAGGAATCTGATTCTCACAAATCTCTTGAATTTCTGAACTAGGTCCTACCACTTGGTTGCTCTCCAAGGTCTCCTCAGGTAAGGAACCAATAGTATCGATGTCACATTCTTCAAGTTCTTCCCCCTCATATTCATCAACTAGACTCAAGCCAGCATCATATACTTCCTCGATGCCATCTTCAATGGGTTTCGGGTCAGTGGTAATCGGGTCAACTGATTCTAGGCTTGTCATACCTAACCTTTCTTCCTCATTGGTAGGCTTGGGTTCTCCCTCATTAATGTCATCCTTAGGATTCTTACCACTTAGCTGTGCACAAGCCAGTCCTATGCATGGGCACTGACTAGATTTATGGTCTCTTTCTCTACAAAACAAACATTCTTGCGATATAGGAACCTGGGTCACACTGGGTTTCAAGCTAGTAGAGACCTTACTTGGGCATGGGTGTGGATCTAAATGGTTTGATCTAGAAGACTTGGGTTGTTGAGTGACTGGTCTAGAATATTGTAAGGACCTCTCATAGACACGATCCACACTATAGATATCATGGTTAGGCTTCCTAAGGTTATGCTCGGGATCACGGTATAAGGTCCTCCTAGGCTCCTGGTATGGATGAGGTTGGGGCCTATTAAATTTTGGATCAGGGATCCAATTTTGATGTCTACGTTTCTCAAGGACTTGGACTTGATCCCTAAGCTGGGTAAAATTCTCATGGACTTGTTCTTTACACTGGGTAACAGTAGCAGTCAAATCCTGGCTTAACTTGTTCATGCTCTCAGTAAAAGCTCTAACCATGGCCTCTAAATCAGGTTGGGTTTGACCAGGTTGGTAGGGTACTCCATTCCGGGTAGACATGATGCAAGCAAACACACAAAATGAGACTCAACTGAACGACTACGGGCTAACTAGACCTAGAGCCCAAACTAGATGCCCAATTAGAGTGGCAAGCTAGCCTGTAGTAACTCAGGACTCAGCCAGGCAGGTGTAAGGGGAGTGTTAGGTCCCTAATTGCCAATCCTAGACACCAATCAGTGATTGGCCAGGTAGGCGGACCAACACACAAGTCCTTCGGGAATGGATCCCTGAACCACCGTTCTAGACACTGAGTGCTAAGCACACACAGAATAACTCGGCAAACTGACTCAACACTAGCCTAGACCCGACCAATTGGTGTCCCTAGCCCACTAGGGCAAATTAGGTCTAACTGATTTTAAATTAGGTCTAGGTTCGAATGATTGGATGGTGGTTTTGGGCTAAGGAGAGGTAATCAACTCCTCCCCTTATCTTAGATGCTCCATTGCCCTTAAGTAAATTATGAGATGATCACTCCAAAAAGAATTGAATTGCAGAACACAAAAAATAGAGTTGTTGTATTTTAATGCTCAGAATTTTTACCGAAACCAATAAATCACAGAAAAATTATGGAAAATAGGTTCAATTATAATGGTTTCAACGAAGTACAAATCATGCAATTCGGAGTTTTATGCAGGGAGAAATAATTCAGACAACAGGGCAATTACGGGCTGCAACTAGATTGTCTTCCCCGTTTATAATCCCTGCTACGAAGTTATAACCCAATGGATCCCCTACACACCCTAGGAACACCCCATGGAATGGGAGGAGGAGGCTTGCGCCTCGCTTAGTTCCTAGGACCGGACGTCCTGGGGAGTCTACTTCGAGCAGACAAAATAAAAAGAGAAAACAATCAAAACAAGCAAGCAAGCAAATCAGAAACCCTAGACTGGGCTCTGATACCAAAAATGATGCAGAACAAATAAAGGGACGCGATGCGGAAGTAGATTAAGATTAACTAATTTTTTTGTTGTTTTTATATGTTTGTAGAAGTTGGCTTCAAATCAAAGAAAAGTTAACCTAATATTGAAAGAGACTAATATGATAATTGAAAGCACAATTTTAAGGAAACTAAAGTATCAGAGTAGTTCAGAAGCAACGGATCGCTGGGGGTTGAAAAACTCCCAGACCTAGGGTTTCGCTCCGAACTTTCAGCAGAACAGAAATAAAGAGAAGAGATGGTTTACCTAACCAGACAATGATCTTCACAGATTTTGGTGGAAGAACTCTCCCGAGCAGATTGTTGGATCCTCGGATTCAGATTTCTTCGCAATGGATCCTCCAGTACTGGTCCTCTGGCGAGTTGGCTTCTCCTGAACTCAAGATCTGGAAGAGAAGAAAAACAATTGATGGAATCAGAGAGTCAAGGGAAAGATTTACCAGGTTGATGAACTTGAAGATCGAAATTGCTGAAAACTGGATTCTCCTGGATGTTGATGTGATTTTCCTTGGAACTTGCTCTGGATCTGAAGTAGCCGGACTGGATCTGAATGAAGGTGGACGGCCTGGACTTGTAGAGAGAGAGAGGCCATGGGAGATGGATGGATCTAGGGTTTGGTGGATGGAAAATAATGAAAGGTGGCTAGGGTTTTGGAATTTCAAGTGGCTAACCTAGGGTTTTGGATAAAGATGGAGATCTCTCACCTCCTCAAGGCTCCAATGGAACCCGAATTACCCCCTCACGGAGCTCAACACTTAGAATAGTGTGGAAGAAGAGAAACCTAGGTTGCTCAACACAAGAGAATAGCAAAAATAATTTTTCTTCATTGATTTCTTAAAGTTACAAAGAGGGTCTATTATATAGACCTAAAATTTTCTCCTAGCTTGTACAAATTCCCATGTGGGACTAAACTCTTCCAACCCCTAGATTAGGTAGAAAATCCTCTCCCTTGGCCGACCAAGAGTCCAAAAAAAATTGGGACGGCCATAAAGGAATTGTTTTGGAACTTTTATGGCACCTCCTTTGGAGTTGGATTTGGATTTGGAGTCCTCTTTTTCTTATGGTATTTCTTCTTTTCTTCCACTCCAAGTTAAGCTCTTTGATTTTGATTTGAACTTCAATTAGGAGTAGGTTGGATGTCCTTCTTTGATTTCTTCTCCAAGAGAAGTTTTCTTCCTTCTTTGCTTAGGTAAATTAGGCAGGTGTGGGCGCCTCCTTTAATTTAGCCTCCAATTTGATTTTTTTTCTTCTTTGGATGTGGGGACCATGACACTGGGATGCCTCTATGGCGCCTCCTGGACTCTGGCGTGTGCTCAGAGTGTGGCTGGGCGTGTGGCTTGGAGTGTGGCCTCCACTTGCTTGAACCTTGAGTTGATTGGAAGAGAAATGTGGCACCATTTTGGACCAAATTGAAACCACATTGGGACTTGCACCGAGTCAACATGACTCAACAAATTTAAATGGTGACTCAAGAAATAAATAAAATAAATAAACTGGTTGACCAGGTCACCTTTATTACAAACCCTAATTTCTCGGGCAATGTCAATCAGAGATCCAAATGGAGCTCTGAAGTCTTCTTCTGAGTCTGGTGCCCGCACCACATCCCGAGACTTTCGAGAGATTGGCCAAGTGGTCCCTGCTGCTTAGCGAGTTCGATATAGTGTACTAGCGAAGATCCTCACAGAAGGTCCAAGTCCTAGCTGACTTCATAGTCGAGTGCACCGGGCTCACCAAGGAACCAGAGCAGACAATAACGGATCTTAGACCAGAGGAGGAGCCTTGGATCCTCCACGTGGACAGCGCATCCAATTCCGGCAGGAGCGAAGCAGGCCTTATCCTCGCCAACAACGATGGAGTTATGACAGAATGCACCCTCCACTTCAAATTCACTATGACAAACAACCAGGCGGAGTACGAGGCACTCCTCGCTGGTTTAAGAGTCTCCCACGAGCTAGGTGTGCAGAATTTGAAAGTCTTCACCAACTCTGAACTGGTTACCGGAAAAGTCTCCAGAGAGTATGATGCCAGGAATCCCCAGATGATGAAGTACCTGGAGCAGGTCCACTCAAGCATGATAGGCTTCCGGCACCTCAACATCTTCCACATCCCCCGTGGGGAGAATGCACGCATGGATGCATTATCTAGACTCACGACCCTGCCGGACTCATCGCTGGGATGCGCCTACGTCAAGTACCTCAAAAGTCCAAGCTACAAGGGTTCAGAGGAGGTGCATCAAGTCACCCCCAAGCTGAGTTGGATGGACAGGTATGTCAGGTACATTATCGATGGCTCCCTACCCGAGGACTGCGTGGAAGCAGCCCTCGTCAAGAAGAAGGCCTCCCAGTTCATTTTGATGGAGGGCCAGCTCTACCGCCGATCTCAGTCCTACCCGCTCCTGAAGTACCTCAGGCCCGTAGAGGCAACCATCATGCTCCAGGAGATACACGAAGGCCTCTGCAGGAACCATATGGGAGGGAGAATGCTGGCTTATAAAGCTCTTCGCCAGGGGTACTTCTGGGAGACTATGAGGAGGACGCCGTCGACTTCGCTAAAAGGTGCGACAAATACCAGCGCCACGCTCACATATAGCACCAGCCGGCGATGCCCATCTCCCAGCTCTCAGCTCCTTGGCCCTTTGCCCAGTGGGGGATGGACATCTTGGGGCCATTTTCCCCTGCACCAAGGTAGCGAAGATTCTTACTGGTGGTGATCGACTACTTTACCAAATGGGTCGAGGCAGAGCCACTGGCCCGGATCGCAAAAGCCAATGTCCGTCAATTCTTCTGAAAGTCAATTACTTGTCACTATGGACTCCCCCATTGTATCATCACTGACAATAGGTGACAATTTGTCAATCGGGAGTTCGAAGGGTTCTGTGCTGAACATGGTATTCATCACCGATTCACCTCGGTAGCTCACCCTCAAACAAATGGGAAAGCCGAGGTGACTAATCGGACCATCCTTCAAGGGTTCAGAACTAGGCTGGACTAAGCCAAAGGCAGATGAGCTGAAGAACTCCCAAGCATTCTGTGGGCCTACCACACAACGCCCAGAACGGCAACCGCCGAGATGCCCTTCAACCTTGTTTTCGGTGTTGAGGTGGTCATCCCGGTCTAGCTCGGCGTTTCCACGCTACGAGTGTAGCAGTATGATGAGGCATGGAACTTGGCACACCTCCTACTCAACCTGGATCTCCTTAAAGAAACAAGGGATAAAGCGGGGCTACGGATTGGGGCATACCGGCAACGAGTAGCCCGGTACTACAATGCCCGGGTCAACCCAAAAGTCTCCAGACCTGGGGACTTGGTGCTACACCGGGCAGAAGCATCTCAACCCCGGGAGTGCGGCAAGCTCTCACCGAACTAGGAGGGCCCTTACAAGGTGGCCAAGGCTCTCACATAGGGAGCCTATTATCTCGAGGATCTCGACGGTGTCAAGTTCTCTCGAACATAGAATGCCTACAATCTGCGAAGATACTATCAATAATGTAAGGCTTTCCCCTAATAATAATAATAATGGTTTTTCTTTTGCACAAGTATCTATCTGCCTTGCAGGAAAACCTCCAAGGAGTCTTCGAGCCCAGCACCAAGATGCTAAGACCCGGGTCCCAGCTCTCTGGAAGAAGACATCTCCGAGCCTAGCTCCGAGACACCAAGACCTGAGCCCAGCTCTCAAGCAACCTTGGACCGGGGCCCAGCTCTCCAACCAAGGGACCTTCGAGCTAAGCTGCTCTTAAATCATCAATGTCTCCGAGCCCAGCACCACGACACCAAGATTTGGGGCCCAGCTCTCCAGAAGAAGACATCTCCGAGCCCAGCTCTCAGGCAACCTTGGACCGGGGCCCAGCTCTCCGGCCAAGGGACCTTCGAGCCAAGCTACTCTCAAATCATCAACATCTTCAAGCCCATCTCCAAGATGCCAAGACCGGGACCCAGCTCTCTGGAAGAAGATGTCTCCGAGCCCAGCTCCGAGACACCAAGACCTGAGCCCAGCTCTCAGGATACCTTGGACCGGGGCCCAGCTCTCTGGCCAAGGGACCTTCGAGCCAAGCTGCTCTCAAATCATCAACGTCTCCGAGCCCAACTCCAAGATGCCAAGACTTGGGGCCCAGCTCTCCAGAAGAAGATTTCTTCGAGTCCAGCTCCGTGACACCAAGACATGAGCCCAGCTCTCAAGCAACCTTGGATCGGGGCCCATCTCTCAGGCCAAGGGACCTTCGAGCCAAGCTGCTCTCAAATCATCAACGTCTTCGAGCCCAGCTCCAAGATGCCAAGACTTGAGCCCAGCTCTTAGGTGACCAAGACCCGGGGCCCAGCTCTCCGGATGGCAAGTCTTCAAGCCTAGCTCCAAGATAAGACCTGAGCCTAGCTCTCAGGCAACCCTTGGATCGGGGCCTAGCTCTCCGGCCAAGAAGATCTTCGAGCCTAGCTTCAAGACACCAAGACCTGAGTGGTGTGGGCACCAGACTCAGAAGAAGACTTCAGAGCTCCATTTGGATCTCTGATTGACATTGCCCGAGAAATTAGGGTTTGTAATAAAGGTTGACCTGGTCAACCAGTTTATTTATTTTATTTATTTCTTGAGTCACCATTTAAATTTTGTTGAGTCATGTTGACTCGGTGCAAGTCCCAATGTGGTTTCAATTTGGTCCAAAATGGTGCCACATTTCTCTTCCAATCAACTCAAGGTTCAAGCAAGTGGAGGCCACACTCCAAGCCACACGCCCAGCCACACTCCGAGCACACGCCAGAGTCCAGGAGGTGCCATAGAGGCATCCCAGTGTCATGGTCCCCACATCCAAAGAAGAAAAAATCAAATTGGAGGCTAAATTAAAGGAGGCGCCCACACCTGCCTAATTTACCTAAGCAAAGAAGGAAGAAAACTTCTCTTGGAGAAGAAATCAAAGAAGGACATCCAACCTACTCCTAATTGAAGTTCAAATCAAAATCAAAGAGCTTAACTTGGAGTGGAAGAAAAGAAGAAATACCATAAGAAGAAGAGGACTCCAAATCCAAATCCAACTCCAAAGGAGGTGCCATAAAAGTTCCAAAACAATTCCTTTATGGCCGTCCCAATTTTTTTTGGACTCTTGGTCGGCCAAGGGAGAGGATTTTCTACCTAATCTAGGGGTTGGAAGAGTTTAGTCCCACATGGGAATTTGTACAAGCTAGGAGAAAATTTTAGGTCTATATAATAGACCTCTCTTTGTAACTTTAAAAAAAATCAATGAAGAAAAATTATTTTTGCTATTCTCTTGTGTTGAGTGACCTAGGTTTCTCTTCTTCCGCACTATTCTAAGTGTTGAGCTCCGTGAGGGGGTAATCCGGGTTCCATTGGAGCCTTGAGGAGGTGAGAGATCTCCATCTTTATCCAAAACCCTAGGTTAGCCACTTGAAATTCCAAAACCCTAGCCACCCTTCATTATTTTCAATCCATCAAACCCTAGATCCATCCATCTCCCACGGCCTCTCTCTCTACAAGTCCAGGCCGTCCACCTTCATCTAGATCCAGTCCGGCTACTTCAGATCCAGAGCAAGTTCCAAGGAAAATCACATCAGCTTCCAGGAGAATCCAGTTTTCAGCAATTTCAATCTTCAAGTTCATCAACCTGGTAAATTCTTTCCTTGACTCTCTGATTCCATCAATTGTTTTTCTTCTCTTCCAGATCTTGAGTTCAGGAGAAGCCAACCCGCCAAAGGACCAGTACTGGAGGATCCATTGCGAAGAAATCTGAATCCGAGGATCCAACAATCTGCTCGGGAGAGTTCTTCCACCAAAATCTGTGAAGATCATTGTCTGGTTAGGTAAACCATCTCTTCTCTTTATTTCTGTTCTGCTGAAAGTTCGGAGCGAAACCCTAGGTCTGGGAGTTTCTCAACCCCCAGCGATCCGTTGCTTCTGAACTACTCTGATACTTTAGTTTCCTTAAAATTGTGCTTTCAATTATCATATTAGTCTCTTTCAATGTTAGGTTAACTTTTCTTTGATTTGAAGCCAACTTCTACAAACATATAAAAACAACAAAAAAATTAGTTAATCTTAATCTACTTCCGCATCGCGTCCCTTTATTTGTTCTGCATCATTTTTGGTATCAGAGCCCAGTCTAGGGTTTCTGATTTGCTTGCTTGCTTGTTTTGATTGTTCTCTTTTTATTTTGTCTGCTCGAAGTAGACTCCCCAGGACGTCCGGTCCTAGGAACTAAGCGAGGCGCAAGCCTCCTCCTCCCATTCCACGGGGTGTTCCTAGGGCGTGTAGGGGATCCATTGGGTTATAACTTCGTAGCAGGGATTATAAACAGGGAAGACAATCTAGTTGCAGCCCGTAATTGCCCTGTTATCTGAATTATTTCTCCCTGCATGAAACTCCGAATTGCATGATTTTTGCTTCGTTGAAACCAGTATAATTGAACCTATTTTCTATAATTTTTCTGTGATTTATTGGTTTCGGTAAAAACTCTGAAAATTAAAATACAGCAACTCTATTTTTTTTGTGTTCTGCAATTCAATTCTTTTTGGAGTGATCATCTCATAATTTACTTAAGGGCAATTGAGCATCTAAGATAAGGGGAGGAGTTGATTACCTCTCCTTAGCCCAAAACCACCATCCAATCATTCGAACCTAGACCTAATTTAAAATCAGTTAGACCTAATTTGCCCTAGTGGGCTAGGGACACCAATTGGTCGGGTCTAGGCTAGTGTTGAGTCAGTTTGCTGAGTTATTCTGTGTGTGCTTAGCACTCAGTGTCTAGAACGGTGGTTCAGGGACTACGTCCCGAAGGGCTTGTGTGCTGGTCCGCCTACCTGGCCAATCACTGATTGGTGTCTAGGATTGGCGATCAGGGACCTAACACTCCCCTTACACCTGCCTGGCTGAGTCCTGAGTTACTACAGGCTAGCTTGCCACTCTGATTGGGCATCTAGTTTGGACTCTAGGTCTAGTGATCCAGTAGTCGATTTAGTCTAGTCTCATTTTGTGTGCTTGCTTGAATCATCATGTCTACCAGAAACGGAGTGCCATATCAACCTGGTCAAACCCAACCTGATTTAGAGGCCATGATCAGAACTCTTACTGAAAGTATGGCTAAAATGAATCTGGATATGACAAACACTGTGGCCCAGTTTAGCGCACAAATTCATGAGGATCTTACCCAACTTAGGGACCGAGTCCAAGTACTTGAAGAACCTAGACATCGGAATTGGACTCCTGACCCCGATTTAATGTGCCTCAACCTCACCCACATCAAGAGCCTAGAAGGCCTTTATATAGAGATCCCGAACCTAATCATAGGAGGCCTGACCCAGAGCCTGAAGATAGAGATGATAGGTTCATCAGGAACATCAAATTAGATGCACCCACTTTGATGGTAGTCTGAACCCTAAGGTGTATTCTGATTGGGAGGGTGAGATGGATCAATACTTTGAGTGGTATGCTATGTCTGAGGAGAGGAAATACAAGTTTGCCAAGATGAAATTAGTGCGTCAAGCTAGGTTATACTGGGGGAACATTGAGCTAACCACTAGGAGACGGAATGTTGAGCCCATAACCACTTGGCAGGGTATGAAAGAAAAATTGAGAGATAAATACCTACCCATTTCATACCAGCAAAACCTGTTAGACCAATGGCAAAACCTGAAACAAGGAAACCGATCTGTCTCAGACTACATAACTACTTTTGATGAATACCTAATGAGATGTGATGTGAGTGAAGCCCACGAAGTCACTTTGTCTAGATTTAGGGCTGGACTGAGGGAAGATATCAAGAGAGAATTATTTCTGAGAGAGGTTACTGATCTAGACCAAGCCTACCAGATTGCACTGAACACTGAGAAATTTCAGAGAGGACCTATACCTTCTAGGGTTAGTGCCCCAATCCCAAGGAATGGACCTAGCCAAGTTATCCCTAGTAAACCTTTTCAGGGTACTTCTACCCCTAGGCCCATGGACAAAGGTAAGGCACCTGACACCCAGAGAACCCCTAGTTCAAATATCACCTGTTTTAAGTGTCAGAAACCAGGTCACATCTCCAGTCAGTGTACTGCCATAGCCTGTTTCAAGTGTCATAAGGTAGGTCATGTTGCTAGCCAGTGCCCACGGAGATCCCTTTACATAGAAGAGGGAGAGAATGATAATTCCGAGCCCAGTGAGGAATTTGAAGAAGAAGTTTATGAGGCCGGAATGAATTTGGTTGAGGAGTATGAAGGAGAGGAGGAACCCAATGAATCTGACCAATTAGGAGTTGTAAGATGCATCCTATCCCAGAATCTAGTTCAAGAGGATTGGCGTAGGACTAACATCCTACAAACTTTTCTTAAATTAGGGGATAAGGTATGTAAGATCATCATAGATAGTGGGAGCTGTGTAAATGCCATCTCTACTAGCACTGTCAAGATGTTAGGCTTAATCCCAGTTCCCCATCCCAACCCCTATAAGGTTTCTTGGGTAGATTCTACCTCCATACCCATCCAATCTAGATGTCAAGTCCAAATCCAAATGCAATCTTATCACGAAAAGATTTGGTGCGATGTTTTACCCATGGGGGTGAGCAGTATAATTCTCGGAAGACCTTGGTTGTATGATCATGATGCCACCCTCTTAGGAAAATCCAATACCTGTGTCTTTAGTTTCAATGGGAAGAAGATTACGATCCATTCCGTTCCCCCTAAGGACAAGGTAACTAAAGGAGCCGGTAAGGTTAAGGAGATGAAAACTAGAGTGAACCTAATCAGTGCTAAGGATCTAGAACAAGAAATTCATAGTGGTTCACCCATCTGGATGTTGACTGCTAAGGAACTTAGAACTTCGGAACCCTCAGAGCCTCCTCAAGAGGTTAAACCTGTGTTAAAAGAATTTGAGGATGTCTTTCCCGAGGATTTGCCAGACCACCTTCCACCTCTTAGGGATATCCAGCATGCCATAGATCTAATCCCAGGAGCGACTTTGCCCAACTTGCCCCATTACAGGATGAATCCATCTGAGCATGAAGAACTGCAAAAGCAGGTTGGAGAATTATTGAGGAAGGGGTTTATTAGAGAAAGTCTTAGCCCTTGTGCAGTCCCAGCCTTACTGACCCCAAAGAAAGATGGCACGTGGAGGATGTGTGTTGACAGTCGTGCCATCAATAAAATTACAATCAAATATAGGTTTCCCATCCCTAGACTAGATGACATGCTTGATATGATGGCTGGTGCAATGGTTTTTTCTAAGATTGATCTCAAAAGCGGCTATCATCAGGTTAGGATTAGACCCGGGGATGAATGGAAAACTGCTTTCAAAACTAAGGATGGTCTTTATGAATGGGTTGTTATGCCTTTTGGGTTGTCCAATGCCCCTAGTACTTTCATGAGAATTATGACCCAGGTACTTAGAGCTTTCATAGGAAAATTTGTGGTGGTCTATTTTGATGACATCCTGATCTATAGTAAGACCCCAACAGATCACCTAGACCACCTTAGAGCAGTCTGCCAAGTTTTGAGGAATGAGAGACTCTACGGTAATCTTAAGAAGTGTGAATTCATGACTAGTAGAGTTATCTTTCTTGGTTTTGTAGTAACCCCTGACGGCGTGGCGGCCGATCTTGAGAAGATTAAGTCCATAGTAGACTGGCCAGAGCCAACCAATGTGCATGAAGTTAGAAGTTTCCATGGCTTGGCTACCTTCTATAGGCGATTCATCAAGGGGTTTAGTACTTTAGCTGCTCCAATCACTGATTGTATTAGGAAGGGAGAATTTCATTGGACTAAGTCAGCCCATAAAGCCTTCCTAAATCTTAAGGATAAAATGACCCAGGCACCCATTCTGAGATTACCCGATTTTCTAAAGTATTTGAGGTTGCCTGTGATGCTTCAGGGTAGGAATAGGTGGAGTCCTAAGCCAAGAGAATCATCCCATAGCATTCTTTAGTGAAAAACTTAATGATGCTAAGCTTAGGTATTCTACCTATGATAAGGAATTTTATGCGGTGGTGCAAGCTTTGCGTTACTGGAGACATTATTTGCTACCGCAGGAATTTGTACTATTTTCGGACCATGAGGCTCTTAGATTTCTGAACTCCCAAAAGAAGCTTAACCCTAGGCATGCTAAGTGGGTAGAATATATCCAGTCCTATACTTTTGTCCTGAAACATAAGGCTGGAGTTGAGAATAAGGTAGCTGATGCCCTTGTCGCCGATCTCTGTTATTAACTTCTGTTAGAACTGAGGTCATAGGGTTTGAGCAAATCAAAGAGGAATATGAGTCTTGTCCGGATTTCACAACTGTGTATCAGGATCTAGTTCAAGGACCATCTGGTAATCACCAGGATTATACCCTTGTAGATGGTTTTTTGTTCTTCAAAAATAGGCTTTGCATCCCTAGAACTTCTCTTAGGAAATTTTTGATTTGGGAAATCCATGCTGGAGGTTTAGCTGGCCATTTTGGAAAAGACAAGACCATTCTAGCCATTGAAGACCACTTTTTCTGGCCTAGCTTAAAAAGGGATGTAGCTAATATTGTAGCTAGATGTCGAACCTGCACTGTTGCCAAACAGCGAAAACAAAACACTGGCCTTTATACCCCACTCCCTGTCCCAGATCGTCCTTGGCAAGATGTGAGTATGGATTTTGTGTTAGGTTTACCTAAGACCCAGAGGAGACATGATTCTATCTGTGTCGTAGTCGACCGATTCTCTAAAATGGCCCACTTCTTGCCTTGTTCCCAAACTTTTGATGCGTCTAAGGTAGCCACACTTTTCTTCAATGAGATAGTTAGACTCCATGGCCTACCTAAGACAATCGTTTCAGATAGGGATGTCCGGTTCACCAGTTACTTTTGGAAGACCTTTGGCATAAGTTAGGGACAAAACTTAAGTTTTCAACTGCCTATCATCCCCAAACTGATGGCCAAACTGAAGTAGTGAACCGTAGCCTAGGAAATCTGCTGAGATGTCTTGTTGGTGAAAACACCAGAAATTGGGATTTATACCTACCAAGGGCAGAATTTGCGTACAATGACTCGGTCAATAGGTCTACGGGTAAGAGTCCATTTGAAATTGTACATGGGTACAAACCTCACACACCTCTTGACCTAGTCCCTTTACCTGTCCACACTCGAGTCTCCGAATCTGCTGAGAATTTTGCACAGCATATAAAAGACTTGCATAAAGAAATTCATGCCAAAATAAATTTAAGTAATGAAACTTATAAGAAGTTGGCTGATACTCAAAGGCGAGTCAAATCTTTTGTTGAGGGAGACTATGTGATGATTAGGTTAAGGCCTGAACGGTTTCCTCCTGGAACCGTTAGAAAGTTACATGCTAGGGGAGCTGGACCATTTAGAGTGGTAAAGAGAGTAGGATCCAATGCCTATGTGCTCGAGTTGCCTCCAGAACTAGGCATTAGCTCTACTTTCAACATTACAGACTTAGTAGAGTACAGGAAGCCAGCTGTGATTCCTAGTGAGCCTTTTGAGCCTAACCCTATCATTGAGAGTGATCCCGACCCTGTGTGTCCACCAACAAACTGGCCTGTGAGGAAAGAGCAGATTGAAAAGATCCTGGATGATCAGATTATCTCTACTCGTAATCGAGGATACCAAAGGTACCTGGTCCGCTGGCAAGGAAGGCCAGATTCTGATGACTCTTGGATCTCCCGAGAAGAATTACAAGAATTGGACCCAGACCTCTTGGAGAGATACCAGAGCCAACTTGAGCCTTACTCGACAGGGTCGAGTTCCTCCCACCCTGGGAGAATTGGTGCGGGCACCAGACTCAGAAGAAGACTTCAGAGCTCCATTTGGATCTCTGATTGACATTGCCCGAGAAATTAGGGTTTGTAATAAAGGTTGACCTGGTCAACCAGTTTATTTATTTTATTTATTTCTTGAGTCACCATTTAAATTTTGTTGAGTCATGTTGACTCGGTGCAAGTCCCAATGTGGTTTCAATTTGGTCCAAAATGGTGCCACATTTCTCTTCCAATCAACTCAAGGTTCAAGCAAGTGGAGGCCACACTCCAAGCCACACGCCCAGCCACACTCCGAGCACACGCCAGAGTCCAGGAGGCGCCATAGAGGCATCCCAGTGTCATGGTCCCCACATCCAAAGAAGAAAAAATCAAATTGGAGGCTAAATTAAAGGAGGCGCCCACACCTGCCTAATTTACCTAAGCAAAGAAGGAAGAAAACTTCTCTTGGAGAAGAAATCAAAGAAGGACATCCAACCTACTCCTAATTGAAGTTCAAATCAAAATCAAAGAGCTTAACTTGGAGTGGAAGAAAAGAAGAAATACCATAAGAAGAAGAGGACTCCAAATCCAAATCCAACTCCAAAGGAGGTGCCATAAAAGTTCCAAAACAATTCCTTTATGGCCGTCCCAATTTTTTTTGGACTCTTGGTCGGCCAAGGGAGAGGATTTTCTACCTAATCTAGGGGTTGGAAGAGTTTAGTCCCACATGGGAATTTGTACAAGCTAGGAGAAAATTTTAGGTCTATATAATAGACCTCTCTTTGTAACTTTAAAAAAAATCAATGAAGAAAAATTATTTTTGCTATTCTCTTGTGTTGAGTGACCTAGGTTTCTCTTCTTCTGCACTATTCTAAGTGTTGAGCTCCGTGAGGGGGTAATCCGGGTTCCATTGGAGCCTTGAGGAGGTGAGAGATCTCCATCTTTATCCAAAACCCTAGGTTAGCCACTTGAAATTCCAAAACCCTAGCCACCCTTCATTATTTTCAATCCATCAAACCCTAAATCCATCCATCTCCCACGGCCTCTCTCTCTCTACAAGTCCAGGCCATCCACCTTCATCCAGATCCAGTCCGGCTATTTCAGATCCAGAGCAAGTTCCAAGGAAAATCACATCAGCTTCCAGGAGAATCCAGTTTTCAGCAATTTCAATCTTCAAGTTCATCAACCTGGTAAATTCTTTCCTTGACTCTCTGATTCCATCAATTGTTTTTCTTCTCTTCCAGATCTTGAGTTCAGGAGAAGCCAACCCGCCAAAGGACCAGTACTGGAGGATCCATTGCGAAGAAATCTGAATCCGAGGATCCAACAATCTGCTCGGGAGAGTTCTTCCACCAAAATCTGTGAAGATCATTGTCTGGTTAGGTAAACCATCTCTTCTCTTTATTTCTGTTCTGCTGAAAGTTCGGAGTGAAACCCTAGGTCTGGGAGTTTCTCAACCCCCAGCGATCCGTTGCTTCTGAACTACTCTGATACTTTAGTTTCCTTAAAATTGTGCTTTCAATTATCATATTAGTCTCTTTCAATGTTAGGTTAACTTTTCTTTGATTTGAAGCCAACTTCTACAAACATATAAAAACAACAAAAAAATAGTTAATCTTAATCTACTTCCGCATCGCGTCCCTTTATTTGTTCTGCATCACTGAGCTTAGCTCTCAGGCAACCCTTGGACCGGGGCCCAGCCCTCTGGCCAAAAAGGCCTCGAGCCTAGCTCCAAGGCATTCAAGCCCTAAGCCTAGCTCTTAGGCACCTTGGACTGGGGCCCAGCTCTCCACCAAGAAGTCTTTGAGCCCAGCTGCTCTTAAGTATCAAAATCCTGTGCCCAACTTACCGACACTGAAGCCTGGTGACCAAATCCCAGACAAGGTGGAACCCTCCTCTCTGATCTCGCCACTCATCTTTTTTTTAAAAAAAAGAAGAAGGAAGAGAGGAGAAGGAAAGAAAGAGGGTGAGGGGAAAAGTTAGGCAGTGCTCGGGAACAGGTGGCAGGAAAACTCTCATTTCATTCACAAAAGTTAGTTACAAACATCTTCGGGTCCCCGACATGCCAGGTGACTCGGACCAAGTACAAAAAAAAAAAAAAATGGGGGAAAACAAGGAGGAAAGTTACTCCACTCTAGCTAGCCCCCCGGCTGGGCCGCGAGGCTGTGAGGTCCCATTTTCGGGAACCTCTGGCTGAACGGCTCCGACCTCGGGTGGCCCAATCTCAGCCTCAACTGGTGGGAAAGGCTCAAAGGCAACAGCTACCTCAACACCTGACTCCATGTTCGAGGCATGAGGGTAACTGAGGCAGCTACGACCCTCGTTAGGGATGAATCCCTCAATTCGACCGCGCAGGTACATGAAACCCTTGAAGAAATAGTTCGACACCGTTTGATGAATCTCGGCGATGAACTCCTCCAAGGCTCTATACCTGGCCACAGCCTCTTTAGCATCCCTCCTCACCTCGATGGCTTCTCCTCTGGTCGCCTCTGCCGACCTGGCAGACTCCTCTGCCGCCCTTTCAGCCATGGCCAACCGCTCCTTCTTCATCGCTAGCTCAGCCTGAGCAGACTGAGCAACCTCCTTGTGCCGAACGACCTTGGCATCATACCACTTTAGTCTCTTCTCAGCAAGGGCGAGCTCCTCAGCACTCTTCCTCGAGCGACTTCACTCCTGGTCAAGACCCTCCTGGAGCTCCTTCACTCACCCCTCAAAGTTGGCAAGTTGCTTCTCCAAGTCCTTGACCCTTTGCTCGAGCACTCCGTTCGCCTTGGTCTTCTCCTTCAGGCCGGCCTTCAGTGCCTCGATCTTGGTCGCCCATCGCTGTTCACTGCATTGCCAATTTCGATAGTAGTCCTTGATGAAGAGGGCCTCGACACCGATCTACACCATGTAAAAGGTTAGTAAAAAAAAAAAAAGAAAGAGAAAAAGAGAAGTGGAGCTACTTACCAAGTAGAGCTGGGGAAAGATGGTGCTAAGCACATCCCCCAGCCACAGTTTGGCCATCTCCAGCCGATCGCATGGCTGGATTGAAAAATCCATCATGCACTCGGCCAGTGTGGGGCTCCGGAGAAAAGAGCTCTCCGGCCCCAGCTTGAACGAAAGTTGGCACCGCGCCTCCTCCCTCCTGCTCTCTCTGGGGATAGGTACCCTTGCCCCACTAGTAGCAGGGCCCCTAGGGCAGGCTGAGGACCTAGCACCTTTGCGGGTGGTGCCCCGGTCATGAGCTCGACCCCAGCTCGAACCTTCCCACCCCCAGCCTCGATCACAGCCAGGCTCAGGGGACTGGGGGACGTAGCGGCAGCAACTGCGGCCCTTGCCCGGACAACCACCTCAGGTTCTGTGGTGGAGGTCGCTCCCTGTTGACCGTGCTGCTTTGGGACCTTCCGGACTGCCCGCTAGACCGGCCCCGGTGCTGCAGATGTCGCCCTTTCCACTGGTGCAAGAGCAGTTTCGGTCACCCCCGAATTCTGGCTAGCCGGCCCAGCAGGAGCAGCTTCAGTCGCCTCTTGGCTTGGGTCGGCCACCGTGGTGGGAGCGGCCGCAGACACGCTGTCGCCCCAGACTCGTCTCGACGGAGGCTCCTCGACCAGCCCGGTTGGTGGCCTCTTTCAGGTGATCACCAGCAGGTCGCTCTCTATGAAGATCATGCCTACATACAAGCCACACAATGGTCAGAACACACATAAGGTAATGTAAGAAACACAAGAAAAATGAAAAAGAAGAAAAGTTCAGGTCAAACTCACCCAACCCATTCGTTGGGTCGATCCTAGCTTCGGAGAGATTATGCTCTGACAACAGAATCTTGAGAGCAGGGATCTGGGTAGTGCGGAGCTGCTCATAGTCATCCTGGTCAGCCGCATCGACCATGGAGTTTCAGTTGGGGGACTGGTCCTGGTCACTCTAGACCCAGTCGACCCCGTCAATTGTGGCAAAAAAGAACTTGCTCTTCCATCCCTTGACGGAAGAGGAGAGCTCAAACCTAATGCCCTTTGGGTGGGAGACAAGGACCACCACCCATCCTCAGTCGGGTGGTGCTTCAGAGCAAAGAAAGCCTTGAACAAGGAAAACCAGGCAACAAACCCATGAAGGTGGCAAAGCATAATAAAAGAAAAGATGACCCTAATGGCGTTTGGTACCAGCTGAGCAAGGACCAAACGGTAATTATTCAGCATTGACATGAAGAACGGATGGAAGGAAAAGTGGAGACCCCGAGAAAAGGTCTCCTCATAAAAAGCAATATGGCCCGAGCCACTGGAAGTAACCCATTCTCCCGGACGGGGGATTAAAAGCCGGACAGAGTGCGGGATGTCATAGACATCTTGGATGGTCCCCAGTTCCTTGATGGTGATCGTTGAGGCGATCCTGCCAAGACCCGTGGACTGGACGGACTCAGGAACAAGTTCAGAAGAGGGAGGAGGATGAGAAGGATGAGAAGGACCGGACCCCGGTTCTCTGATGAGTACTGGACCAGGAGGGTGCCTCCTACTGAACCCGAAACGAGCCGCATCTTCCTCCTCACCGGAAGAAGAAGGAGATGCTGGCCTCTGCTCAAAAGGACCAGCCTCACCTTGGTTGGTGGTGGGGCGGAAGCTCGGGCCAAAGCGAGACATCCCCAAAGAAGGAAGAAGCAAAGGACTCAAAGAAGAAGAAGAAGATGAAGGGACGGACTCGACCCAAGGAAAACCCAAGACTCAGAGGAAGGACCCTACTCTGATAAAGGAGGAAGAGAGGAGGAACTAACTTAGTTCCTTAGAAGATCTGAGACAACCGAGAGAAAGGAGAAGACTCGGGTACTGTAGCAGGCCTGAAGAGTTCAAAAAGAATAGATATTTTCGGTAAGAACTTCTTTTCATTTCGAGTTGACCCAGCACATCCATACCGTTATGACCTCTCCACCAACGAATTCACGCCACGTGCTGCCCATCAATGAAAAAGGCATCCCAACTGCTCTGAATTCTGTGCCAGCATTAACTGCTCCTTGGATGTGGCCACGTGGTGCCCCCGCACTAGCTTGAAGGACCATTCCATGGAGCGCCGGCAATTATAGCCATCATTGCGCCAGATCTTCACCTTCCCATGTCAGCATCACAATTAGTCCCTTCGACCCAAGCACCGCGCACTAACGAGCCTCGAGAGTGGGGGGAAAATGATATGGCAAGACCGCTAATATGGAGTAGCTGTTAGACCCCACATCATAGAAAATCGCCGTTCCAGGCACCGCGTCGGATTCCCAGCTCGGACTCCTCCGCCGGGCTGAGCTCCCCGGGGACAATGGGACTGCCCATTGAAGCCGAGCTCCGTCCTCCGCCAGGTCGGGCCCGCGAGCCTGGGATGCCTAGGCCGGAGCTGAGCGGCACCCTCCAGAGTGAGCCCCTTGAAGATTGAGCTCCATGGTCGGAGTCGAGCTCAGTCCTCCTCCACCACGTGGAGCCTCTTCAAGGTTGAGCACTCTGGACTGGGCCCGCACTCTACCCTCCAGAGCGAGCCCCTCGGAGATTGAGGCCTGTGGTCGGAGTCGAGCCTAGCCCTCCTCTGCCACATGGAGCCTCTTCGAGATCAAGCCCTCTGGACCGGGCCCGCACTCTGCCCTCCAGAGCGAGCCCCTCGAAGATCGAGCCCCATGGTCGGAGTCGAGCTCAGCCCTCCTCTGCCACATGGAGCCTCTTCGAGGTCGAGCCCTCTGGACCGGGCCCACGCTCTGCCATCCTCCATCGAGGCGAGCCCGTGAAATCGGGATGCTTAGGTTGGAGTCGAGCCCTGCCTTTCCAGCACAACCCCCAGCTCAGGCGTCAACACCGACGAACCAAGGGACAGCACCGCCATCCCAGGATGTCGGCAAGCCGCCCAAGAGTTACACTAGGACACCCACTAGGCTGCAATGACCACCTGTGGCCGCCGGTTACACCAAAAAGGGGAGAGGCCCACTGATCGAGGTGCCACGCTCCTCACCAACCACCTGAACCACCTGAAAGAGGAAGTCAACCAAGAGATTCGAATCCCAGGGGCGGCGGCCGACCGATCGAGGTACTTCCAGGTTTCCCAGAATGAGGTGACCAGAAGGAATGTCAGAACACATGACAGCTTCCCTTATCACGAATCGGGAAAGGCACCTCGGGACACTGCCGCACACGCCTGACAGCCCAGCGGAGATCCTAAGATGGGCGTCCAACGGTAACCTAGACTACAAAGCTCGAAGGAAGGAAGACAAAGGAGGTAACATACAATACCATTCAAACACAAGTGCAAGCTCAAACAGAGAGCATGGCACCACAAGCAAGTCCAGGCAAGGGCGTGCGGAAAGGCCACACAGAGAATCCCTTTAGCTAGGCCGCTCTTCCCCTGACACACTTGCATCCCACTCTCACACCATTCACTCCTAGCATGGAGTCCATCAAAAGAGGCTCGACCAGGAGGATCTGTTCTCCTAGATCATCACTGACTTGACCGTCGGAGTGCCCTCACCGAAAACCCCGGCCCGGGTCACTAACCCCTATTTTGCAGGTCCCGGACCACTGGACGGCCAGAGAGCGAAAGGAGCACACTCTGGCGCCAACAGTAGCTACGGGCCACGACGATCTTGGCGGCAACAGCACCCAAATGAGCTAGGTGACACCAACCTCTCCTTAGCCCACAAACCACCACTCACATATTGCATAGTCCCAAGCCTAATTCTAAAATCAACTAGACTTAATTTGCTCTAATGAGCTAGGTGACACCAACCGGTCCAATTCAAGGTATTGTGGGGAAGCTGGTGTACTCAACTGGTGTGGTATGCATGATGAGGATGCAATCATGTAACTCTAAAGGAGACTAATCAAAATTTAACTAGCAATTCCTACTTGCATATGAGTGATTCAACATATAAGATCAAGGAGATCTAAATAAGAAACCCTAAATGCTTATACTTAAACCCAGCTAGGAGGACTATCAAAATCTTAAAGAAATAGGACAAGGTTAGAATTCGCACACAAGTCAAGCTAGCCCTATTTAATGATCCCGATCTTAAAATACTAGGAGTTCAAGAATTGAAATCTCAAGCACAAGGGATTCACTCTTAAGGTTCTCAAATGAAAGATCATACCACATAAGATGGACCTTCTAACTTTCTGGTTTGTAGCAAGTAATCCTTCCTCTTAGATCTGGAGCCTAGAGAACCCTGCAACAAAGAAACCAAGATGATTAGAAGCTTAATTAGAAATGAGAAGATTGATGGAACTCAAAGGAGAGTTTGTTGGAAATGATCCTTGGCGCCATGGTGGAAGCTTGTGTTGGTGTTGATCTTCTTCTTGTGAGGATATCCTTAATTCGCCTTGAAGGAAGAGGATTGCTTGGAAGATGAAGAGTAAAAGAGAAGGATTAGGGAGAAGAAATGATGGAGGAGAGGAAGAGGTTCACTTAGGCACAAAGATCCACATAGGCACAATGAAATTTTTTTTTAAGAAAGCTTTCTTCCTTTGCTAGCCAAAGACCCTTGAGAGAAGGTAGGTGTGAGACCTAGGATACTTAAACCAAACAAGCTACTAGTCCCTTTTCCAATCTCATTTGGCCACCCTTGAAGAATCCTCTTCAAGCCTCTCCAATTTCAACCTTCCCATCTTCCAAAAGAGGTCATCTATAATGGAGTTCTCCACGCCAACAATTGAAGATGATTCACGCAAAGGACGCCAAAGGAGATCTACTTAAAGCCAAATCTAAACCATTTCTTCCATTCCTAATTTCCTCTTCCATTTCTCCATTCTTCCACCTAAATCTTTTAATTTTACTATGTATCTATGCAGGATCCCTGGGTCTCCTAGTTTTCAAGGTGAAGGTCTACTGTGCCAAGGAATCATAAACAAGGTGCCTTTAGATCTATAGTAACTCCTTGCTATTCTTAGTACTTCATCTTGAGTGTCCCTTTTCTGAATTTCAAATTATTAATAGCCGGATAGCTATCTTTATAATATTCTTTCAGATCTGAAATTGGAAAGTAGGCTAGCCCTAACCTGTGTGGTTTCCTAACCACGAAGATCCCTTCTTAATTACTTTGAGAGATTCTTTTCTAGTCTAGTTCTTTTCCTTATGTTCCTTTCATATAATTCTATTTCTTTTACGTAGAATAGCTACATGTTTATCTATTTCATTTTCATTTAGTCCATCTAATTCTTCAAATGCATCATTCGATACATGTCCCCCATCATCAACTCATTGGTTATATCTTGAAGCTGGTGTCTAAGGTAAGAGGTCAAGTGGCAAACGTGATGCGGGACAAGGGGGGCTAGGAGTTAGGATCGAACGGTGAGCCTAGAAGTCACCTAGATTAGGGTATTCTATTTTTTTTGAATTTTTTTCCTAGGGATGGCGAAGGAACAAATAGAGATGGAAGACAAGGATCTGGATCTCATGGACTTTGGAACTCATCCTAAACGAAGAGACCTCTTATCTCTAAGGCATTACACCTTCCTCGATACTTGGAGGTGCTAGGTTGGATCTCAAAGGCCACGAGGGGATAGAGAAGATAGAATGGGAAGGGGGATAACTGGGCATGACCTCACATCATGTCCTGGGGTTGGGCCTCGCACCCTCTCCTCACGGAGATAGAAGAATCACTTTTCCCTAAACAAAAATTTCATTACTCAATTCCTTTTACAAGAAGGATTGGAGCTTATTTTATAGACACAAAGCCATTTTAAAATTCAAATTCGAAATTCAAAAAAATAATAAAATAAGGAAAGAAAAGGGGGCGGCATTTGTGGAGGAAATTGTGGATTCATTCAAATTCAGTTTTGAATTCGAATTTGAACTCCTCCTTTGCTCTGAGATCTGCATAAAAAAACTCCTGCTCTGAGAAGCGTGCTTCCTTGAGTTCCATGCAAAATTATTTCTGCACTGAGAAGCGTGCTAAGTTGTTTTGCTTTCGTCTTGATCTCTTGTTCTTCCCTTTCCTAAGATTATGTGGATTTCTCAAAGTAAAGGAAATATGGTCCTATTACAAATGCTCCAAGGGTCGGATCATTTGGAGGTGCTGTTCATTCAGGGCCTGTCATGCCTAACTTTGGTGGTCGGTATAACTATTCATCTGGTCCAGTTTCATCAACAGGAATTCCAGTTACAGGGAGCTCAAGTAGACAGAAATCCAGTTCTGGACCTCTTAACAGAAATAGTGATTCAGTAAGAAGTCATCTGGTCCTCAATCTGGAGGAGTCACCTCAAGGCTCGCCAAAATTCTGGTTCCCTTCTTGCAGTGCTTCCAGCCATGGGAGTCATCATGTCTGGACCAATATCCTTGTGTCTGCTAAATTCATCTGGTGCCCCCCGAAAAGTCTCTGGCCCTTTGGATTCTACTGGGCTAGCCAAGCTACATAGCACTTCCATTGCACACAACCAAGCTGTCACTAATCTTAGCCAGGATGTTGACAATTCTTTCAAGAGCAAGTTCCCCAAACCAATATTGTGGGCTGTGGTTCTTCTGTTTGTGATGGGGTTCATTACCGGTGGGCTTATTCTTGGAGTTGTTCACAATGCCATTCTTCTCATTCTTGTTGTTGCTTTCTTTGGTGCTGTTGCTTTACTTTTCATCTGGAATACTTGTTGGGGAACAGGGGTGGATGGGAAGAAGGCTTGGAGGCTTTGCCGGCATCAACATTGGGGAAGGCGGCGGCACCCGGCGGCTGGGGAAAGCAGCGGACGACAGCGGGAGGTGGACGGGCGGGCGGCTCCAAGGGAACGGCCGTGATGGCATGGGCGCGGACCACGAAGATCGGATGGCAAATAGATCTCCGGCGGCTGTGGAGACGGTTGGGAGGAAGATCCGGTGGCGAAGACGCGGCCTCGTCGTCGGCAGCGAGGCGGGAGATGAAAAAATGGTAGATCTGGGCGATGGATTGAGGTTGAAGATCACAGGAATAGCAGAGTTGGTGCGGGCACCAGACTCAGAAGAAGACTTCAGGGCTCCATCTGGATCTCTGATTGACCTTGCCCAAAGAATTAGGGTTTTCTGGTTTGTAATAAGGGTTGACTTGATCAGCTCAATTTTAGCTTGAGTGTGTATGTCCCTGCAATTTAATTTTGTTGAGTCATGTTGACTCAGTAGTGGTCTAGGACTTCTCCAGGGTGTCACATTTTCTCCCAAGGCCAAGCAAGTGGGCGCCACTCTCCCAGCCACACGCCTGAGTCCAGGAGGTGCCACATCTCCATCCAGTATGCTCTGGTCCCCACACCACAAGATAGCAGGTCCCTTCTCTCATACGCCACTTAAGGAGAAGACAATCTGGGATCCACAATTCAAGGGGGCGGCCAAAGTGTTTCCATAAGAGCCAAGCTATGAAAAGAAAGGAGCAAAGCTTGGGGAGGAAGACTAGGAGGTGCCCAAGTAATTCCAAATAAAACCAGGTATGAAAGGAAGGAAATTTTTCTTGAAGAGCAAGGTTAGGAGGCGCCCAAATACTTTCAAATAAGACCGAGCATGGAAGGAAAAATATTTTTTCTTGAAGAGCAAGGCTAGGAGGCGCCACCCACTTTCCTTTTGAAGCCACCAATCAACATTTTTGGAACTTTTGGCCGGCCATATGTGTGGGAATTGATCCTACAAACCTAATTTGAAGATCCACCCTATTAGTCCCACATGGGAAGATGTAAAATCATGCTCTCTTGTAAAGTCCTATAAATTAAACCCTTCTTGTAAATTTGAAAGTTAACTGATGAATGAATCCAATTTATGTGTGAGCAAACTTTGTGTTTCTCTCTTCCGCACTTGCATCCAGGTGTTGAGCTCCGTGAGGGAGTAAATCCGGGTTCCCCAGGAACCTTGAGGAGGTGTGAGATCTCCAACCCCAAAACCCTAGATTAGCCACTTTACTCCAAAACCCTAGCCGCCCATAATTCTCCTCAATCCACCAAACCTTAGCATACCCCACCTCTCACGACCCCTCTCTCCAAGTAGAGGCCGACCACCAGCATCCAGGTCTAGTTCGGCTATTTCGAAGACAGAGCAAACCCCAGAGGAAGTCAGATCAGCATCCAGGAGAATCAGGACTTCAACAACATCAACTTTCAAGTTCTTCTATCTGGTAAATCCTTCCTTGAGTATCTGGTTTCATAACTTGTTCATCTTCTTTCCCAGATCTTGAGTTCAGGAGAAGCTGACTCAGCCACAGGACCAGTATTGGAGGATCCATTGCGAAGATATCCGAATCCGAGGATCCAACAATCTGCTCGAGAGAGTTCTTCCACCAAACTCTGTGAAGATCACCGTCTGGTCGGTAACCCATCTCTTCTCTTTATTTCTGTCCTGTTGAAAGTTCAGAGTGAAACCCTAGGTCTGGAAGTTTCTCAACCCCCAGCAATCCGTTACTTCTGAACCACTCTGATAACCTAGTTTCTTTTAAATTGTGCTTTCAATTATTACCTAGTTTCTTTCAATATAGTTTAGCTTTCCTTTGAGTCAAAGCCAATTTCTGAAAATATATATATAAAAAAAAAGAATTAATCTTAATTTATTTCCGCATCGCATCATCTCTTTTTTCCGTTCTGCATCATTTTGGTATCAGAGCCCTGTCTAGGATTTCTGACTTGCTTGCATGTTTTGAGTGTCTCTCTTTTTTACTTTGTCTGCTCGAAGTAGACTCCCCAGGACATCCGATCCTAGGAACGAAGCGAGGTGCAAGCCTCCTCTTTCCATTCCACGGGGTTCCTAGGGCATGTAGGGGATCCGCTGGGTTACAACTTCGTAGCAGGAATTGTAAACGGGGGAAGCACTCTGTTTTTAGTCTGTAACTATCCTATTGCAGGAATTGTTTCTCATTGCAGATAACTCCAAAATGTATCATCTTTATTTTTCTGGAACCAGTATAATTGAAGATATTTTACATAATTTCCTGTGATTTATTGATTTCTGTAAAATTTCTGAGAGTTAAATTACTGCAACTCTATTTTTGTGTTTCTGCAATTCAATTTTTTGAGTGATCATCTCCTAATTCATCTTAAGGGCATTTGAGCATCTAAGATAAGGAGAGGAGTTGATAACCTCTCCTTAGCCCAAAACCACCACCCACTCATTCGATCCTAAGCCTAATTTTAAATTTATTAGACTTAATTTGCCCTAGTGGGCTAGGGACATCAACAAGTCGGGTCAAGGCTAGTGTTGAGTCAGTTTGTCTAGTTACTCTGTGTGTGCTTTGTACTCAGTGTCTAGAATGGTGGTTCAGGGATTCTATCCCGAAGGGCTTGTGTGCTGGTCCGCCTACCTGGCCAATCACTGATTGGTGTCTAGGATTGGCATCTAAGGACCTAACACTCCCCTTACACCTGCCTGACTGAGTCCCGAGTTACTACAGGCTAGCTTGCCCCTCTGATTGGGCATCTAGTTTGGGCTCTAGGTCTAGTTAGCCCGTAGTCGTTTCAGTTGAGTCTCATTTTGTGTGTTTGCTTGCATCATCATGTCTACCCGGAATGGAGTACCCTACCAACCTGGTCAAACCCAACCTGATTTAGTGGCCATGGTTAGAGCTCTTACTGAAAGTATGAACAAATTAAGTCAGGATATGAATGAGAATTTTACCCAGCTTAGGGATCGAATCCAAGTACTTGAGGAACCTAGGCATCAGAATTGGACTCCTGACCCAGATTTTAATGTGCCTCAACCTCACCCATGCCAGGAGCCTAGAAGACCTTTATACAGAGATCCTGAACCTAATCATAGGAGGCCTGACCCAGAGCCTGAAGACAGGGATGATAGGTTCATTCGGAACATCAAAATAGATGCACCCACTTTTGATGGTAGCTTAAACCCTAAGGTGTATTCTGATTGGGAGGGTGAGATGGACCAGTACTTTGAGTGGTATGCCATGTCTGAGGAAAGGAAGTTCAAGTTTGCCAAGATGAAGTTGGTATGTCAAGCTAGGTTATACTGGGGGAACATTGAGCTAACCACTAGAAGACGAAACGTTGAGCCCATAACCACTTGGTAGGGTATGAAAGAGAAGCTTAGAGATAAGTACCTACCCATTTCATACTAGCAGAATCTGTTAGACCAATGGCAGACTTTGAAACAAGCAAACCGATTTGTATCAGACTACATAACCACCTTTGATGAATACCTGATGAGATGTGATGTGAGTGAAGCCCATGAGGTCACTTTGTCTAGGTTTAGGGCTGGACTTAGGGAAGACATTAAGAGGGAGTTGTTTCTGAGAGAGGTTACTGACCTAGACCAAGCCTATCAGATTGCACTGAACACTGAGAAGTTTCAAAGAGGACCCATGCCTTCTAGGGTTAGTGCCCCAATCCCAAGAAATGGACCTAGCCAAGTTACCCCTAGCAAGCCTAATCAGGGTATTCCCACCCCTAGGCCCATGGACAAAGGTAAGGCACCTGACACCCAGAGAACCCCTAGTTCTAGTATCATCTGTTTTAAGTGCCAGAAGCCCGGTCATATCTCCAACCAGTGCACAGCCATAGCTTGTTTTAAGTGCCATAAGGTAGGTCATGTTTCTAGCCAGTGCCCTCGTAGATCCCTTTACATAGAAGAAGGAGAAGAAGAGAATTCCGGGCCCAATGAAGAGTTTGAAGAAGAAGTTTATGAGGCCGGAATGAATTTGGTCGATGAGTATGAAGGAGAGGAGGAATCCACAGAGTCTGACCAATTAGGGGTTGTGAGATGCATCCTGTCCCAGAATAGAGTTCAGGAAGATTGGCGTAGGACTAACATCCTACAGACTTTCCTTAAACTAGGGGATAAGGTATGTAAAATCATCATAGATAGTGGGAGCTGTGTGAATGCCATTTCTGCTAGCACTGTCAAAATGTTAGGCTTAACCCCAGTCCCCCACCCCAACCCCTATAAGGTTTCTTGGGTAGACTCTACCTCTATACCTATCCAGTCTAGATGTCAGGTCCAAATCCAAATGCAATCCTATCAAGAGAAGATTTGGTGTGATGTCTTGCCCATGGGGGTGAGTAGTATAATTCTTGGAAGACCTTGGTTATATGATCATGATGCCACCCTCTTAGGAAAATCCAACACCTGTGTCTTTAGTTTTAATGGGAAGAAAATCACAATCCATTCAGTCCCTCCTAAGGACAAGGTAGCTAAGGGACCCAATAAGGTTAGAGAGATGAAGACTGGAGTGAACCTAATTAGTGCTAAGGATCTAGAACAAGAAATTCATAGTTGTTCACCTATTTGGATGTTGACTGCTAAGGAACTTAGGACTCCTACACCCTTAGAGCCTCCTCAGGAAGTTAAACCTTTATTAGAAGAATTTAAGGATGTTTTTCCCGAGGATCTGCCGGACCACCTTCCACCTCTTAGGGATATCCAGCATTCCATAGATTTAGTCCCAGGAGCTACTTTACCCAACTTGCCCCATTATAGGATGAATCCATCTGAGCATAAGGAACTGCAAAAGCAGGTTGGAGAATTGTTGAGGAAGGGGTTCATTAGAGAGAGTCTTAGCCCTTGTGCAGTCCCTGCACTTCTGACCCAAAGAAGGATGGCACGTGGAGAATGTGTGTTGATAGTCGTGCCATCAACAAAATCACAATCAAGTATAGGTTTCCCATCCCTAGACTAGATGACATGCTAGATATGATGGCCGGTGCAATGGTTTTTTCTAAAATTGATCTCAAGAGCGACTATCATCAGGTTAGGATTAGACTAGGGGATGAGTGGAAAACCGCTTTCAAAACTAAGGATGGTCTTTATGAATGGGTTGTTATGCCATTTGGGTTGTCCAATGTCCCTAGTGCTTTCATGAGGATTATGACCCAGATACTTAGAGCTTTCATAGGGAAGTTTGTAGTGGTCTATTTTGATGACATCCTGATCTATAGTAAGACCCTTGCAGATCACCTAGGCCACCTTAGACAAGTCTGCCAAGTTTTGAGGAATGATAGTCTCTACGGTAATCTCAAAAAGTATGAATTCATGACCAATAGAATTATCTTCCTTGGTTTTGTAGTAACCCCTGACGGCGTGGCTGCGATCCAGAAAAGATTAGGTCCATAGTAGAATGGCTAGAGCCGACCAGTGTGCATGAAGTCAGAAGTTTCCACGGCTTGGCTACCTTCTATAGGCGATTCATCAAGGGGTTTAGTACTGTAGTTGCTCCTATCACAGACTGTATTAGGAAGGGAGAATTCCAGTGGACTAAAGCAGCCCATAAAGCCTTCTTAGATCTTAAGGATAGGATGACCCAGGCACCCATTTTGAGGTTACCCGACTTTTCAAAGGTATTTGAGGTTGCCTGTGATGCTTCAGGAGTAGGCATAGGTGGAGTCCTAAGCCAAGAGAACCATCCCGTAGCATTCTTTAGTGAAAAACTTAATGATGCTAAGCTTAGGTATTCTACCTATGATAAGGAATTTTATGCGGTAGTGCAAGCTTTGCGTTACTGGAGACATTATTTGCTACCGCAAGAATTTGTGCTATTTTCGGACCATGAGGCTCTTAGATTCTTGAATTCCTAGAAGAAGCTTAACCCTAGGCATGCTAAGTGGGTAGAGTATATCCAGTCCTATACTTTTGTTTTAAAACATAAGGCTGGGTCTGAAAATAAGGTAGCTGATGCCCTTAGTCGTCGATCTTTGTTATTGAATTCTGTTAGGGCTGAAGTCATAGGGTTTGAGCAGATCAAAGAGGAATATGAGTCGTGTCGGATTTTAAGACTGTGTACCAGGATCTAACTCAAGGACCATCTAGTCATCATAAGGATTATACCCTTTTAGATGGCTTTCTATTTTGTAAGAATAGGCTTTGCATCCCTAGAACTTCTCTTAGGAAATTTTTGATTTGGGAAACTCATGCTGGAGGTTTAGCTGGCCATTTCGGAAAAGACAAGACCACCCTGGCTATTGAAGACCACTTTTTCTGGCCTAGCTTAAAAAGAGATGTAGCACACATTGTGGCTAGGTGTCGGACCTACGCTGTTGCCAAACAGTGAAAACAGAACACTGGCCTTTATACCCCACTCCCTGTCCCAGATCGTCCTTGGCAAGATGTGAGCATGGACTTTGTGTTAGGTTTGCCTAAGACCCAGAGGAGGCATGACTCTATCTGTGTTGTAGTCGACCGATTTTCCAAGATGGCCCATTTCTTGCCTTGTTCCCAAACATTTGACGCATCTAAGGTAGCCACCCTGTTCTTTAATGAGATAGTTCGACTCCATGGCCTACCTAAGACCATTGTTTCAGATAGGGATGTCCGGTTCACCAGCTATTTCTGAAAAACCCTTTGGCATAAGTTAGGGACAAAACTTAAGTTTTCAACTGCCTATCATCCCCAGACTGATGGCCAAACCGAAGTAGTGAACCATAGTTTAGGCAATCTGTTAAGGTGTCTTGTTGGTAAAAACATTAGGAACTGGGATTTGTATTTACCTAGAGCTGAATTTGCATACAATGACTCGGTCAATAGGTCTACAGGTAAGAGTCCATTTGAAATTGTGCATGGTTACAAACCTCACACACCTCTTGACCTAGCTCCTTTACCAGTACACACATGAGTCTCCGAGTCTGCCGAAGTTTTTGCATAGCATATAAAAGACTTGCATAAAGAAATTCATGCCAAAATAAATTTAAGTAATGAAACTTATAAGAAGTTGGCTGATTCTCAAAGGCGAGTCAAAACTTTTGATGAGGGAGACTATGTAATGATTAGGTTAAGGCCTGAACGGTTTCCACCTAGAACCGTTAGAAAGTTACATGCTAGAGGAGCTGGACCATTTAGAGTGGTGAAGAGAGTAGGATCCAATGCCTATGTGCTCGAGTTGCCTTCAGAACTAGGCATTAGCTCCACTTTCAACATTACAGACCTAGTAGAGTATAGAGAGCCGGCTGTGATTCCCAGTGAGCCTTTTGAGCCTAATCCTGCTCTTGAGAGTGAACCCAACCCTGTGTGTCCACCAACAAACTGGCCTGTGAGGAAAGAGCAGATTAAAAAGATCCTGGATAATCAGGTTATCTCTACTCGTAATCGAGGATACCAAAGATACCTGGTCCGCTGGCAAGGAAGGCCAGATTCTGATGACTCTTGGATCTCCCGAGAAGAATTATAAGAATTGGACCCAGACCTCTTGGAGAGATACCAGAGCCAACTTGATCCATACTCGACAGGGTCGAGTTCCTCCCACCCTGGGAGAATTGGTGCGGGCACCAGACTCAGAAGAAGACTTCAGGGCTCCATCTGGATCTCTGATTGACCTTGCCCAAGAATTAGGATTTTCTGGTTTGTAATAAGGGTTGACTTGATTAGCTCAATTTTAGCTTGAGTCTGTATGTCCCTGTAATTTAATTTTGTTGAGTCATGTTGACTCAGTAGTGGTCTAGGGCTTCTCCAGGGTGTCACATTTTCTCCCAAGGCCAAGCAAGTGGGCGCCACACTCCCAGCCACACTCCCAGCCACACGCCTGAGTCCAGGGGGTGCCACATCTCCATCCAGTATGCTCTGGTCCCCACACCACAAGATAGCAGGTCCCTTCTCTCATGCGCCACTTAAGGAGAAGACAATCTGGGATCCACAATTCAAGGGGGCGGCCAAAGTGTTTCCATAAGAGCCAAGCTATGAAAAGAAAGGAGCAAAGCTTGGGGAGGAAGACTAGGAGGCGCCTAAGTAATTCCAAATAAAACTAGGTATGAAAGGAAGGAAATTTCTCTTGAAGAGCAAGGTTAGGAGGCGCCCAAATACTTTCAAATAAGACCGAGCATGGAAGGAAAAATATTTTTTCTTGAAGAGCAAGGCTAGGAGGCGCCACCCACTTTCCTTTTGAAGCCACCAATCAACATTTTTGGAACCTTTTGGCCGGCCATATGTGTGGGAATTGATCCTACAAACCTAATTTGAAGATCCACCCTATTAGTCCCACATGGGAAGATGTAAAACCCTGCTCTCTTGTAAAGTCCTATAAATTAAACCCTTCTTGTAAATTTGAAAGTTAACTGATGAATGAATCCAATTTATGTGTGAGCAAACTTTGTGTTTCTCTCTTCCGCACTTGCATCCAGGTGTTGAGCTCCGTGAGGGAGTAAATCCGGGTTCCCCAGGAACCTTGAGGAGGTGTGAGATCTCCAACCCCAAAACCCTAGGTTAGCCACTTCACTCCAAAACCCTAGCCGCCCATAATTCTCCTCAATCCACCAAACCCTAGCCTACCCCACCTCTCACGACCCCTCTCTCCAAGTAGAGGCCGACCACCAGCATCCAGGTCTAGTTCGGCTACTTCGAAGACAGAGCAAACCCCAGAGGAAGTCAGATCAGCATCCAGGAGAATCAGGACTTCAGCAACATCAACTTTCAAGTTCTTCTATATGGTAAATCCTTCCTTAAGTATCTGGTTTCATAACTTGTTCTTCTTCTTTCCCAGATCTTGAGTTCAGGAGAAGCCAACTCAGCCATAGGACTAGTATTGGAGGATCCATTGCGAAGATATCCGAATCCGAGGATCCAACAATCTGCTCGAGAGAGTTCTTCCACCAAACTCTATGAAGATCACCGTCTGGTCGGTAACCCATCTCTTCTCTTTATTTCTATCATGTTGAAAGTTCAGAGCGAAACCCTAGGTCTGGGAGTTTCTCAACCCCCAGCGATCCGTTACTTCTGAACCACTCTGATAACCTAGTTTCTTTTAAATTGTGCTTTCAATTTTTACCTAGTTTCTTTCAATATAGTTTAGTTTTCCTTTGAGTCAAAGCCAATTTCTAAAAAAATATAAAAAAAAAAGAATTAATCTTAATTTATTTCTGCATTGCATCATCTCTTTTTTCCGTTCTGCATCAAGAGGGATAAAATGGGGATAAACATGGAACAAAACGGGAATAGTAGGGATAGATGGAATAGATGGAATAAAAAAATGTAAAATAAAATAAAAAAATCTAGGAGAAATAGAAGAAAATCCGGATGGGTTTTGATATCCCCATCAAAACGCCTTGAGTGGTTCTGTGGTTTTTAATTAGGATCCAGCGAGAGCTAGGGAAGCCTCTCACAGACCCACCTCTTACCTGGCCAGTGGATTGATTAGCTGATGAATTGGCTGCAAAGTTAGCTGACTCATCTTACTTTGAATTTCTAGGCTAGGAGCCCTAGAACATTAGGGGTCTAATTGATTGAAGTCTTGTATTGTATGACCACCAGGGTAGGGACCTATTGCCGATCTTACCATTGTGGCCTGTAGCTTATGAGCTAGCGCTGGACCTTGGACTCCTTCACCTCGGGATCTCCAAGTTTTTGGATCTGCAAAACAAGGTCAGAGACCTGGGCCGGGGATTCTGGTGGGGGCACTCCGACGGTCAAGTTAGCACACGGCAAGATGGAACAGGTCCACTAAGGTGGGTCTCCGATGGATTCCCGCACTCAGGAGGTTTTAATGAAAGAATTGTGGGAAAGAGAGGGGTTGACACCCAATTTCCTGCACTGGACCTGCCGGACTTGCATCTGGGAACTTCCGGGAGCCCCCACCATTGTTATCCCTCAGCGTGCTTCCCTTTTTTTGTGTCTTACCTTTTCATCCTCTTTTATCGTCCCTTTTATACCACCAGACCGCCCTCAGTTTTTTCTCCCTCCCCCGGAGGCTCCCGAGGGTCTCTGGCCCCTCTCCTCCCCCCTCCCCTCCTCTTCGAGCCTGGGAGTTAAGCGGTGAGCTCACCTCGTCCGCCGTGTTGTCACAAAAGAGGGAATCGAGTGGGATCTCGAGCCAAGAGTAGGAACCCTTATCTCAGGGCGTTGACTATGGATTTCCTGGATTTCAGGCCCCTGACCATAACGATTCAATACCTCGGATGCGGGGCCTTCCTTAACTGATGTAAACAAGGTTCCATGTATCACTGCGGGCCGTACTAGGCACCCTGTACGGGACATGCAGCACGTCGACTCTAGCAGCGACCTCGTGGCTGAAAGATTATGCCCTGAAAGCCAATTGAAATATTGTAATTTTGATCCCAAAATCAATGAATTGACATTTTATAAAGGCATTAGTTTCATCATTTGCTGTGTCATTTTGATTTTATGATGAACCCCATAGATTAGGGCTATGGTTCTAGGGTTATGATGAGATCATACCAGTGATACCTAAAGCCTTAAAACCCTAATCTAAAATATTCCTGGTCGATGGGACATTGAGTTGGGGATCAATGTCTCCGGCAAGACCAGCACATCCTATATATGTTTTGTAATGAGGGTGACTGATCTCACAGTCACTTGTGTTTGACACTAATACTAGGATGTGAGTGTTCATTAGAGAATGAGTTCACTGAATTGATCCAGATTGAGAATATCTAATGGAACCTTATATGTTTGTCAATAGATAATTCTCATAGTGGGAGTAGTGCATGTGGTCCTTTGACCTGAGACTACCATAGTACCTTATATACATGAATCCATACTTTGGTTCGCAATCAATCATGACACTGAGTCATGCACGAGGTGATACTGGTTATGGTGGATTGTATATGGAGGTTGTGAGTAGGTCAACAAGGAATTGATCAGCCCTAGTAAGAGGGAATAGCATCCAGCTAATTTCAAATGATGGATTCAGGAAACCTTTGATCAAAGTATGAACATTAGAGTTATTTTCTAATGGTTCATTAATGAATCATCATTATAAAGATTGAGCTAGGGATGAATATGAAAATTGGATTTGACAAGTATCCATATTCATAATCATATTCGGGATGCAAGTTGATCAAAGGACTGAATTGCCCGGTAACTCACCACTGAAGGGTATTTTGGTAATTCCATCAAAATTCCACATCTTCCGGGTAGACATGATATGTTGCTAGACGTCAATCTTGTCTTGTAGGTATATGATTGAGTCATGGTAATTCAAATCAGTCAATTTGAATTAGATTCTAATTGACCGAGTCGAGCTAGTTTGAGTTGACCTAAATCGGCTTAGTTGAGATCTAACCGAATTAAGTCAAATAGCACTCGGACCTACTGCTGGCTAGGTGTGGAACCCAATGGGTCACACACAAAAGAAAATTGATGAAGGATTTAATTTGGAATTAAATCATGTTTGCAGGATAAACACACTAGCATGTGTTGCAGACCAAATTTCTATTCGAATCATATTCGAATTTGGTTCCGAATTGGGCTTAATTGGGTTCTAATTGAACCAGATTAAGGTCCAATTTATTTTTTAGGACATTGGGCTAACCCATGGCTGAACCCAAGTGAATTTAGTTCACTGAGACCCTCTCTCCAAGCCGCCCCCTCTCTTTTCTCACCCGCGCGCGCCAAGAAAGAGAGTCCACGCGCGTGGACTTCTCTTAAAACGCGTGAGAAAGAAAACATCGGAGAAAAATCTGAAAAGGGGCGATTCAGATCCTTGTCTGGCGCCCTTGGATCTGGATCTGATGGCCAAAAAAAAAAATTAAGGAAAACATCCATCGCTTTTCGGTCGCAAATCCATCTCCAAAAGTCGCGATTCTTCCTGAAGTTTTTCCGAGAGTCCTCCTCGTCGGAAAAACGAAAATCAAATCAGAGAATCATGATTTTTGGTTGAGGGGACGCGTGAGGAATGAGGGATCGTGATCCCTGGGGTTTCAGAGGGTTGCGTTGTTTCGAGATGACACCCCTCTGAGATCTATAAATAGGGTTGGGTTCTCGGGGGTTTTCACGTAACATAATTCAGAGATCCAATTCCCTTTCTTCCTCTCCAGAATACTCCTTCCTCTTGTTCTTGTTGGGTATTGTTTCCCTTACAGAGGTATCCTCTGTCGAAACTCTGACCCTAAACAAGAATAAGAAGAAGGTCTTGAACGGTAAAGGAAAGAAAAGGAAAAGATCTATTCTTCTTTTCCTTCTTGAATTAAGACTTTGACTGTCTTAATTTTTCTTCCAATTCAATTCAAGAAAAGGGATTCAAGAAAGGGAATTCTTGAAGAAAATTCAAGAAGAGGAAAGAAGGAAGAAAAGAAATTTTCTTTAAAAAAAATTTCAGCCTAAAGGTCCAAGAATTGAATTCTTGAAAAAGAATTCAAGAAGAGGAGCCAAGAACTAGAAATTATTGTCTTCATTATTTTTCTGTGTGGATCACCATTGGAGGGTGAACATTTGGGCACCTGGTGGAGATTCAGAGTTTGGATTTTGCGATACAGGTTAGTATCTTAATTTGAGATTAAATCTTATATAAACATCTTATATGTTTTAATTCTTTTAAGGAGATTTTGGGTTGAAGGTTTGGTGAAGATTTCATAAAGATAAGAATTTTTGAAATCTATGATTCCGCCTTGCCACCGAACCCTACAGTGGCTCGTGCCTCTGACCCCCGGAGGCTTTGCAGAGTGGGGCCAGCTTCAATCGAGGTGGACCCATCTTGGGGTGCAACATGGCGGAGGAGTAAAAGCACCTGGCTCAGCCTTGGCTGAGGTGGACCCATCTTGGGGCGCCACCTGGCGAGGGAGCAGAGGCTGCCAGCTTAGGCCGAGGTGGACCCCTCTTGGGTGGACACCTGGAGAAGTGGCAGAGGAAGGCTCGACTTTGGCCGAGGTGGACCCTTCTTGGGGTGCCACTTGGCGAAGGAGCAGGAATGCCTGGCTCAACCTTGACGGAGGTGGACCCATCTTGGGGTGCCACTTGGCGGGGGAGCAGAGGCCGCCAGCTTCGGCCAAGGTGGACCCCTCCTGGGCGGACTCCTGGAAAAGTGGCAGAGGAGGGCTCGACTTCGGTCGAGTTGGACTCATCTTGGGGTGCTACCTGGCGAAGGAGCAGGAGCACCTAGCTCGACCTCGGCTGTGGTGGACCCGTCTTGGGGCACCACCTGGCGAGGGAGCAAAGGCCACCAGCTTCGATCGAGGTGGACCCCTCTTGGGCGGGCACCTAGCAAAGTGGCAGAGGAGGGCTCGACTTCGACCTAGGTGGACCCATCTTGTGGTGCCACCTGGCGAAGGAGAAGGAATGCCTGGCTCGACCTCGATGGAGGTGGATGCGTCTTGGGGCACCACCTGGCGAGGGAGCAGAGGTCGCAGCTTCGGTCGAGGTGGACCCTCTTGGGCACCCCTCTTGGGCAGACACCTGGCAAAGTGGCAAAGGAGGGCTCGACTTCGATCGAGGTGGACCCATCTTGGGGTGCCACCTGGCGAAGGAGCATGAGCGCCCGGCTCCACCTCGGCTGAGGTGGACCCATCTTGGGGCACCACCTGGTGAGGGAGCAAAGGCCGCAAGCTTCGGCCGAGATGGACCCCTCCTAGGCGGACACCTGGCAAAGTGGCAGAGGAGGGCTCGACTTTGGCCGAAGTGGACCCATCTTGGGGTGCCACCTGGCGAAGGAGCAGGAGCGCTCGGCTCGATCTCGGCCGAGGTGGACGCGTCTTGGGGTGCCACCTGGCGAGGGAGCAGAGGCCGCCAGCTTCGACCGAGGTGGACCCCTCCTAAGCGGACACCTGGTGAAGTGGCAGAGGAGGGCTCGATTTTGATCAAGGTGGACCCATCTTGGGGTGCCACCTGGCGGAGGAACAGGAGCGCTTGGCTCAACCTCGATGGAGGTGGACCCGTCTTGGGGTGCCACCTGGTGACGGAGCAGAGGCCGCTAGCTTCGACCATGGTGGACCACTCCTGGGCGGACACCTGGCGAAGTGGCAAAGGATGGCTCGACTTCGGCCGAGGTGGACCCATCTTAGAGTGCTACCTAGCGAAGGAGCAGGAGCGCCCAACTCGACCTCGGTCGAGGTGGACCCGTCTTGGGGCGCCACCTGGCGAGGGAGTAGACGCCGCCGACTTCGATCGAGGTCGACCCCTCCTGGGCGGACACCTGGAGAAGTGGCAGAGGAGGGCTCGACTTCGGCTGAGGTGGACCCATCTTGGGGTGCCACCTGGTGAAGGAGCAAGAACGCCTGGCTCGATCTCGACTGAGGTGGACCCGTCTTGGGGTGCCACCTGGTGAGGGAGCAGAGGCCGCCAGCTTCGACCGAGGTGGACCCCTCCTGGGCGGACACCTGGCGAAGTGGTAGAGTAGGGCTCGACTTCGATCGAGGTGGACCCATCTTGGGGTGCCACATGGCGGAGGAGCAGGAGCACCTGGCTCGACCTTGACGAAGGTGGACCTGTCTTGGGGTGCCACCTGGCGATGGAGCAGAGGCTACCAGCTTCGGCCGTGGTGGACCCCTCCTGGGCGGACACCTGGTGAAGTGGCAAAGGAGGCCTCGACTTCGGCCGAGGTGAACCCATCTTGGAGTGCTACCTGGCGAAGGAGAGCCCAGCTTGACCTCGGTCGAGGTGGACCCGTCTTAGGGCGCCACCTGGTGAGGGAGCAGATGCTACCAGCTTCGGTCGAGGTGGACCCCTCCTGGGCGGACACTTGGCAAAGTGGCAGAGGAGGGCTCGACTTCGACCAAGGTGGACCCATCTTGAGGTGCCACCTGGGAAGGAGCAGGAGCGCCCCGCTCGACCTCGGCCAAGGTGGACCCGTCTTGGGGCGCCACCTGGCGATGGAGCATAGGTCGCCAGCTTCAGCTGAGGTTAACCCCTTTTGGGTAGACACCTAGCGAAGTGGTAGAGAAGGGCTCGACTTTGGCCAAGGTAGACCCATCTTGGGGTGCCACCTGGTGGAGGAGTAGGAGCGCCTGGCTTGACCTCGACCGAGGTGGACCCGTCTTGGGGCGCCACCTGGCGAGGGAGCAAAGGCTGCCAGCTTCGGCCGAGGTGGACCCCTCCTGGGCGGACACTTGGCGAAGTGGCAGAGGAGGGCTCGACTTTGGCCTAGGTGGACCCATCTTGGGGTGCCACCTGGTGAAGGAGTAGGAGTGCCCAGCTCGACCTCGACTGAGGTGGACCCATCTTGGGGCGCCACCTGGCAAGGGAGCAGAGGCAGCCAACTTCGACCAAGGTGGGCCCCTCTTGGGCGGACACCTGGCAAAGTGGCAGAGGAGGGTTCGACTTCGGCCGAGGTGGACCCATCTCGGGGTGCCACCTGGCGGAGGAGCAGGAGCGCCTGGCTCGACCTCGGCAGAGGTGGAATAGTCTTGGGACGCCACCTGGCGAGGGAGTAGAGGCTGCCAGCTTCGGCCGAGGTGGACCCCTCCTGGGCAGACACCTGGCAAAGTGGCAGAGGAGGGCTCGACTTCGGCCGAGGTGGACCCATCTTGGGGTGCCACCTGGTGAAGGAGCAGGAACGCCTCACCCTGGAGAAAATTTTGAAAGAAAAATCTACGTGGCACCGACGACATCCAGCTGGATCTAACACGCACTCCATATTAGCGATGTTGCCATATCAGTTGCCCTCCATTTCAAGTCCCATCGAAGCATCGCGGTTTGGGGCGTGGGGAGTTAATGCAAAGATGACATGGAAAAGGTGAAAGGATTCCGGTGCAACGCAGCGAAAAGATAATTTCAAAATGATGAAACTTACACCAAAACCCTTAGCCAGGATCTCCTTATTCAGGATTAAAACATATGAGAAACATGCAAACCTACACTATTAGAATTAGGGCATCAACCTGTTATCGCTAAACCCAATTTTGATGTAGGATCAAAACTTGATGTTGAATGACCCTTTTGAATTCACCAGGCGTCCAAATGTCCACCCTCCAATGGTGATCCACAAGAAAATTGATCAAGATGCTTGCTTCTTCAAAAGGTTCCTTCACTTGAGTTCTTCTCCCAGAACTCAAGATGACTATGGCTGAAAAACTCCACGGCAGGGACTTCTTACTTCCTTTCTTTCTTCTTCCTCTCCCTTTCTTAAGACCTTGTCCTAAGAATACACTCTTGTCTTGAAGGAGGAGGAGGATTTAAGACACTAATGTCTTAATGTAAAGGAAATAGGAAACAGAGTATATCTTCTTTTCTTTTACCGTTCGAGAGATTCTTCCTATCTCTTGTTTTAGACTTGAGTTTCAACAGAGAAGAGAACTCTGTAAAAGGGAAACTCTTGTGTCCTAAACAAGCTAAGGAGGAATCAGTCTCCTGGAAAGGAAAGACAAATAAAAAAAAAACTCGGTTGTACATTAGCCAAAACACCCGAGGCCTCTGTTCCGTAAATAGACTACAAAAAAGGTGTCTTCTCAAAAGAACACAACTCTCCGTAAACACCAATCCCTTTTTTTCCTCACGCCCCTTCCCTATTTTCTCACACCCCATCCTTCCTTCTCACGGCCTTCCAGATAAATCCCACGGCCTTTCTTAAAGGAAAAGTCGCGATGTTTTTAAAAGAAAGGAGTCATGAATTTAAATCTCCGAAGAGATGTTATTTCGCGCAACCGGGAAGCAACAGGCGCTTTCTTCCTTTCTTAAAAACCCATCAACCGTTGGATTCCCATCCAAGGGAGCATATCTGAGGCACTAATTCTAAGAAATGAGGCCGCCCCATCTTAATTCATCAAAGAATTAAGTGGGGCACGCCAAGAGTCCATGCACCATGGACTCTTCCAAATGGCGCGCCAAGAGTCCATTAGCGCATGGACTCTTGGCATTTTGGCATGAAAATGTTAAGGGGCGGGTGGGGGGCCAGCCTAGGTGCATGGTTAGCCAATAGGGTTAGCCATAATCCCTATAACCTCAATTAGGGTCTAATTAGATCCAATTAGAACCCAAATTGAATCAATCCGGAACCCTAATTTGAATCTAATTCGAATAGAAGCTAGGTTTTGCAACACCTGCTAGAGTGTCATCATGCAAAATGATTTAATTATAAATTTAAACCCTTGATCAATTCTCTTAAGTGTGTGACCCATTGGGTTCCACATCTAGCCAGCAGTGGGTTCGAACACAAGTTGACCTAATTTGATTAGAACTCTTTCTAATCGATTTAGGTCAAATCAGGCTTACCTGATTATGATCAATTAGGACTCTTCCTAATAAGTGATCATTCAATTTAATCAACCCACAAGACAAGATTGACGTCTAGCAACGTGTCATGTCTACCCAGAAGATATAGAAATTCTGGTGAAATACCAAAACTACCCTTCAGTGGAAAGTTACCGTATAATTAAATCCTTCGATCAGCCTGCACCCAAAATATAATTATGGATATGGATATATGTCAAATCCAAAATCATATCTGTGTCTAGCTCAATCTTATATTGATGATTCAATTATCTTGATATTAGAAACCATCTCTAATATCATTACTTTGATCAAAGATTCCTTGAATCATCATCCGATTGATAACTAGCTGGATGCAATCTCCTCTTACTAAGAGTGATCGATTCCTTGTTGACCTACTTATTACCTTCATATCCAATTCACCATTCCCAGTATCAAACCTGTGCATGACTTAGTGTCATGATTAGAATTGAACCAAAGCATGGGTTCATGTATATAAGGAACTTATGGCAGTCTCAGGTCAAAGGATTACTTGTACCACTCCTACTATGAGAACCTTCTATTGACATGTAGCTAAGACTCCATTAGATGTTCTCTAGTTGGATCATATCAGTGAACTCATCTCTAATGAGCACCCACATCCTAGTATTAGTGTCATACACAAGTAACTGTGAGAGCAGTCACCCTATTCAGTATACATAGGATGTGCTAGTCTTACCGGAAAAACCCTGATCCCCTACTCAAGGTTCCTTTGACTAGGAATATTTTAGATTAAGGTTTTAAGACTTTAGGTCTCACTGGTATGATCTCATCATAATCCTAAAATCATAGTCCTAATCTATAGAGTTCATCATATAATAATAAACACAGCGTACGATGAAAAATAATGCCTTTATTAAAATATTGTCAATTACAATGGTTTGGGAGATACAACATAGATTGGCTTGTAGGGCATATCCCTTTCAATAGGAGGAAATCCCATGCCATAATTGCCATTATCGCCGCCGCCACGTCCATCGCGCTTGAGGCCCTGTGGGAGGCCGCCACATCCGCACGTCGGACGGGCCATTAATATGCCGTTTCGAATCCAAGGTAGTTTCCATCGGACTGAAGCGTCGATGTCGGGCGTGTCTCCACATGACGGTCATCTGATGGCCAGAGCCAAAAAGAGGCGTACCGTCACTATTGATTGAGTTTGAAAAGGAGGGGGACTTTTCGGAAACGAGGTCTCTTGGCTTTCTCACACATCGCCGGCAGTTGCAGCGATCTTTCTTCATCTCCATGGGTTGCCACTCCTCGGGTACAAAACATCCTGGTGAGTGCTTGCGACACCTTTCTTTCCTCTTCTTCCTTCCAATTCCATGTCACCCCGAACCCGTCTCCTTCTCGTTTCTTCCTTCCTGATGGCCCGTCGCTGTCACATTTCTTCTAATCTGGACGAGGCCGGTCCTTCTCGACCGAGGACTCCATCGCCTTCCTCCTCAGAGGGGGAAGAGATCCCAGTCGAGGTCTTGAGGCAACTACAGCCAGGGACTATGACCATAGGTGTCCTTAGGGGTCCTAGGTCTCCCCCCATTGTTTCCGCACGTTCCATCTCTGCCCTTCCTCCTCCGGTGGAAGAGGTCTCATCTTCTGGTCCCTCCAGTTACATTTCAACGATGACCAGAGATGATCTCTCCTGGATCCGGGACACGTATGGGATCCCAGATTCAATCCAGCTTTCGCTCCCAGGTTCGAGAGACCGAGTAACCTCTAGCAGCCTAGGGAGGATTGCTTTTTACGAGGACTTCCTTGTCGGGGGTCTTCATTTTCTCCTTCACCCTTTCTTTCTCTCCTTTCTCAGTCACTTCCGCTTGGTCCTAGCCCAGTTGGCTCCCAATGCCATCCGGGTCATCTTCGCCTTCATTGTCTTCTATCACTTTCACGGGTTTGTTGCCCGCTTCTCACTGTTCAGTGCCCTCTTCATCCTGAAGTGTGACTCTATCGATGATGGCTGGTGGTATCTTTCTCCCTGACCTAGGTGCCTTAGGTTCGACCTCCCCACATCGATCAAGGGATGGAAGAACCACATCTTCTTTGCCTCGGTCCAGGATGTCGACTGGGCCTAGAGTGAGCCAGACCGGTCCTCGAACCGAAACTCCCAGGTCGAGCTAGTAGACCAAGAGGTCTACACATAGATGCTGGTGATGTGGTCCCAGCTCTTGATGTCCTGCTCTTGGAGCAGAATTTGTTCGAGGCAGGAATCAATCCAATCCGGGCATTGGGTGAGACCCTGGGTCTTCTTCCTTCACCTTTACTTTCTTTCCACTTTCTGCTTCTTTCTTTTTGAAGTGGCATGATCATTTTCTTTCTCCAGGGATGAAGTTCTCTGTCGAGAGCTTGATGGAGGGCGTCCGGAAGAGGGGCACCGCTGAAGGGGCCTAGGAGGCTCCACCGAAGAAGGCTCGCACTGAGGTGAGCCAGGGGCCGAGGCCTACCCCAGCTCCTACTAGCCCCGTAGCCACGGGCCCTGCCCCGAGACCACCCGAGTGTCGCACACCCGACACGCCCGTCATTGAGCTAGACAGGGCTGAGGGTGAGGGGAGGCCGGAACCTCCCTGAGCGGTGCCTGCTGTGGCTGCCATGCCGGTCATCCCCGTGGTGGCCACTAGGGTGGTGGCGACCCCATTGATGGTCGCACCGCCCAGCGGAGGGGCAGCTGCTCATCCTGCTTCTGATGCTCACCCTCCACCTTCGGGACTCAACTTCAACTCCTCCGTCATCCGCGATCAAGGGCTCGTGGAGAGGATGATGGAGTTCGCTTGTATGCCCCGGGACCGCCGCCTGAGGGGCGGCCGGGACTATGCCGATGCACTGCTTGGAATCCTCCCCCTGCTCTTCACGGTAAGCTCCGAACTTTTTCCTTTTAATGACCCAGTTGGGTCTTTTTAACACCTCATCTTCTTTTTGACATAGATTGGGACTGACGTGTTGCTACTGAGGAACTTCCTCTCCAGCTCGGCAAAGAAAGATGCCGAGAAGGAGAAGAGGCTCGACAAACTCACGGCCGACATGAAGGACCTCCTGGAGAAAGGGTACGAGCTGTGGGGGAGCAACCAGGCCCTCCAAGAGGACCTGGGTCGTGCCAAAGGGCACGTGAGGGAGCTCAAGACCTCTCTGTCTGAGGAGAGGATCTCGAGCCAACGCCATGCCGAGGATTATGCGGTGGAGGTATCACGCCTCAGGGCCCAGTCTCGGTCACTAGAGCACCGGGTCGAGGAGGTCCTGAAGCAGCTGAGCGCGGCCAAGGAGAAGAACTCCTACATCAACGGGCTGCTGGAGACCTCTAGGAAGGAGGCGCAGGAGGCCATGTCGAGATTTCGGGTGTCTGAGGAGTTTAGGGCGGAGCTGCACGAGGCGGCGGTCGACTCCTTCCTGAAAGGCTTCGAGATGTGCCGGGAGAAGGTGGGCTCCTTCTTCCCTGAGCTCAATCTCAACGGGGTCATCCTGGGTGACCGGAGGGAGGAGCCCGATGATGGAGCTCCAACTACAGAGGGTGCCGATGCGGCGGCCCCCGCGCGGCCTTCTGACGATGCTGGCAGTGGCGAAGGTGCCCCATAGCCGAAGGAGGACGCGGCTGCAGCGAAGTAGCCTTGGGGCTTCTTTTTCATTTTGTTTGATGTATAAGTTTCTTTTTTTGCTTCTTTAGGTCACCAGCCCTGTCGAGGCCCTCCTTTGTAAGAAGCCTTTCAGTAGAAATGAAAGTCATTTTCCAACATTCTGCTTTGTCTCCCCCTTTTTTTTTTGTGTGCAATCTAAGTTATCGATCATAGACAAGGCCCCAGGGACCTTCTGTTTCTGGCAGGGGCTTCCTAAGCCTCGCGGCTCGCGAGAGACTTAGGTTTTCTTTTCTCTCTCTTTTTTTTTTCTTTTTGAGCATCCTCCGGACTGAACCCCGGGGCCAACCACTGGAACTGAGTCCTGTGGGGCGTTCCAGGCTGAACTTTGGGATCGTGTGGGGGAACTGGGTTTCACTCCACCTTCCAGACCTTGGTCCGGGACTTTGCATTGGAATTAGGTTCCGTGCGAACTTCTGGACTGAACCCCGGGGCCGTAGGTGGGAGTTGAGCCTTGCACGACCTTCCGAGCTGGACTCCGGGATTAGTGGGACCGAGACTTAAGTCTCGGAAACTTTCTTTGGACTGAACTTCGAGGCCGCATGCTGGAATTTAATTCCATGCGGCACTTCGAACTGAACTCTGGGTTTTTATGGAAGGGGACTTCGTGCCTTCAAAGGTCTTTCGGGCTGGGGACTTTGCACCTTCGAAGGCTCTCCGCTATGCCCCCGCTCGCTGAACTTAGAACCGGATGGCGATTGTCCTATGGGACGAGAACAGGCATTTTATATAAAAAGATTTCATTGTTGAAGTTTAAGAGGCCTTACAATATTGGTAATACATCCTCAAGTTTGAGGCATTCCAAGTCCGCGGGAATCGGGATCCGCCGAGCTCTTCCAGGTAATATGCTCCATGGGAGAGTGCCTCAGCCACCCTATAAGGGCCTTCCCAATTTGGGGAGAGCTTGTCGCACTCCCGCGATTGGGAAGCCTCAGCACGGCGCAGCACTAAATCTCCCAGGCGGAAGGACTTTGGCCATACCCTAGAGTTGTAGTATCTGGCAACTCGTTGCTGGTAGGCCGCAATCCGAACTTAGGCCTTATCCCTTATTTCTTCAAGGAGATCCAGGTTCAGTAGCAGCCGCGCCGGGTTCTCAGCCTCGTTGTACTGCTCTACATGCAAGGTTGGCAGGCTGAGCTCTACTAGAATAACTGCTTCCATACCAAAGACGAGGTTGAAGGGGGTCTCATCAGTGGCCGTCCTTGGGGTGGGATGGTACACCCATAGGATTCTTAGAAGCTCCTCCGCCCACCTTCCCTTGGCCTGGTCCAGTCTTGTTCGAAGACCTTGCAAGATAGTTCTGTTCATCACTTTGGCTTCTCCATTGGTCTGAGGATGCGCCACCGAGGTGAAACAATGATGAATCCTGAGGTCATTGCAAAACTCCTCAAACTCCTGACAGTCGACTGGCGTCCGTTGTCGATGATGATGGTGTGGGGCAAGCTGAAGTGGCAGATGATCGACTTCCAAAGGAACTTGGTGACATTTGTCTCTGTGATCCGGGCTAACGGCTCGGTCTCAACCCACTTTGTGAAGTAGTCGATAGCCATAATCAAGAACTTCCGCTGCCTGAACACAGGGAGGATAGGTCCGAGGAGATCCATGCCCCACTGAATGAACGGCCAGGGGACGGAGAGCTGGGATAGTGGAGCAGTAGGCTGGCGCTATACAACAGCATGCCGCTGGCATCGATCGCACCTTTTCATAAAGTTAGCCGCATCTTCTCTCATCGTCTTCCAAAAGTAGCCTTGGCGGAGGGCCTTATATGCTAGTGTCTTGTCCCCCACGTGGTTCCCATAGATGCCCTCATGGATCTTCTGGAGCACGAGTGTGGCTTCGGTGGGTCTCAGATACTTGAGGAGCGGGTAGGAGTAGGACCTCCAGTACAGTAGCCCATCTATTAACACGAACCATGCGGCCTTCCTCTTGATAAGACCAGCTGTCGTTCGATCATCCGGCAAGGTGCCGTTGGTGATGTACTCGACGTACTTGTCCATCCAGCTGGGCTCCGGGTTGACCTGCTGGACCTCCATGGGTGTCTCATAGCTCGGGGCTTGAAGGTGCTTGATGTAGGCACGGTCCAGCGATGAGTCCGGTAGGGTTACCAGGCGGGAGAGGGCATCCACACGAGTGTTTTCCCCGCGCGGGATGTGGGAGATGCTGAAGCGTTTAAAACCCACCGTGCTCGCTCGCATGAGCTCCAAGTACTTCACCATTTGGGGGTCCCGTGCCTCGTACTTTCCCGAGACCTGCCCGGCCACCAGCTGCGAGTCGGTGAAGACCCTGAGGCAGGCCACACCCATCTCGCGGGAAACTCTGAGCCCCGCGATGAGCGCTTCGTACTCCGTCTAGTTATTGGTGGTGGCGAACTAGAAGCGAAGTGCACATTCGGCGACAACCCCCTCGCTGTTGGCGAGGATGAGTCCGGCTCTACTCCCGCCGGAGTTCGAGGCCCCGTCCACATGAAGGATCCAGATGTCCTCCTCCGGTCCAAGCTCTGGCTATCGATTCTGGGGCCTCTCTTTTGGCCCCTTGCCCAGGCCTGCACACTCAACCAAAAAATCAGCGAGTACCTGTGTCTTCATGGTCGACCTCGGCCGGTAGGCGATGCCGAACTCGCTGAGCGTTAGCACCCACTTCGCCAGGTGTCCAGACGTGTCAAGTCGGCTGAGCACCGCTTTCAGTGGTTGATATGTCAGGACCATGATGGGGTGCACTTGGAAGTAAAGCCTGAGGCACTGGGCGGACATGATTAGTGCAAAAATTAGTTTCTCGGACCGAGAATACCTGAGCACCGCATCACGGAGGAGTTTGCTCATGTAATACACCGGCCTCTGGATTCCTTTGTCATATGTCCGGACCAGGACCGAGCTGACGGCCTCCAGAGTGATCGTTAGGTATAGAAGGAGCTCCTCTCCTTCCTCCGACCAAGAGAGCAATGACGGCGATGCCAACATCTTCTTCAGTTCTTCTAACACCTCCTGGCACTCCTTCATCCAAGCAAAGTCGTGCATCTTCCTCAGTGCCTTGAAGAAGGGCTGGCAGCGGTCAGCGGACCTTGAGATAAATCGGCTCAGGGTGGCTATCCGGCCGGTGAGTCACTGCACTTGCTTCTTAGAGGTGGGCTGCTCCATGTCTAGGATTGCCTGAACCTTCTCCAGGTTGTCTTCTATCCCTCTTTGTGTCACCATGAAGCCGAGGAACTTCCCCGCCGACACGCCGAAAGCACACTTCATCGAGTTCAGCTTCATTTGGTGAAGACGGAGGTTATTGAAGGTTTCCGCCAGGTTGCTGACGTGGTCCGAGGTCGGCTTGCTCATCACCAGCATGTCATCCACGTACACTTGCATGTTGCGGCCAATTTGGTCCTTGAAGACCTTGTTGACCAAACATTGGTACTTGGCACCTACATTCTTGAGGCCAAACGGTATCATCTTGTAGCAGTAGGTCCCGCGGTCCATGATGAAAGCGGTGTGCTCCTCAACCTTTAGGTGCATTTAGATCTGGTTGTACCCAGAGAAGGCATCCATGAAAGAGAGGAGGCGATATCCCGAGGTAATGTCCACGAGCTGGTCAATCTTAGGAAGTGGGAAATTGTCCTTCAGGCAAGCTCGGTTGAGATTGGTGTAGTCCACACAGATCCTCCATTTGCCGTTATTCTTCTTCACCATTACTACGTTCGCCAGCCAACTTGGGTACTGTACTTCTCGTACAAAGCTGGCAGCAAGAAGCTTTTTCACTTCTTCATTGATTGCCTTCTGTCTCTCTGCGGCAAAACTTCTCTTCTTCTGGCGGACCGGGCGGCACCTCGAATCAATCTTCAGTTGGTGGGTGATAACTTTTGAGGGAATACTTGGCATATCCACAGCAGACCAGGCGAAGACATCCGTGTTTGCCCGGAGGAAATCTAGCAGGCAAGCTCGTTCATCCTCCGGGAGCTGGGCTCCTACCTGCACTATCTTCTGAGGGTTCGAGCTGAGGGGGTACATCAATAAGCACTCTACAGGGCCTTCCCTGGGATCTTGTGCCCTCTGATCGAGGTTGTCGATGTCAGAGTCGAGCTCGGCACTCCAAGCCCCCGAGATAGCTTGTAAGCAATGCGGGATAGGCTGGGCCATCCCCCTCATCATTCCCATCCCAAAGGCGGTAGGGAACTGCACCAGCAACCTTTTGATGGAGATGATCGCGTCTAGTTGGTTGAGACCTGGATGGCCCAGGATAGCATTGTAAGGTGATGGGAGTCGAACGACGGTGAAGGTCATCATGACCGTGCTGTGCCAGGGTGGGGATTTGGTAGTAACGAGGAGAGTAATCTCCCCTTAGACCCCTACAGAATCTTTAGTGAAGCCCACGAGAGGGGTGTGCACTGGCTTTAGCCGATCATGAAAAAAATTTATTTGGGAGAAAGCATCATAAAAAAGTACGTCAGTAGAGCTCCCACTATCCACCATAATGCGATGTACAGGATGCTTAGCGATGGTCATCTCGACCACCACTATATCATTGTTTACATTTTTTTTTTCATTCCCCTTTTCAAAGGGGAGTACATTCTCCAGGTCTCCCACCTCCTGGGCTCTCTTCGACACGCGCCCTATCCCCCCAAGAGATCATGCCCACAGGTTTCTCCGTAGAATGGTTGTCAACTGCAGGGACGGGGGGAAGGGTCGCGAGTGGCTGGTCCTCTGATGGGGCCTCGCTCTTCATGAATTTCCTGAGGTAGCCCCTCATGATTAGCTCCTCGATCTCCCGCTTCAGATTACGGCACTCCTCCATGTCGTGGCCATGGTCATGATGAAACTGGCAGTTCTTAGTCTTGTCGCGATTGTTCCTTAGATTCTAAGGAGGAGGTCGGCGGAGGTAACATTTGCCCTCAATCTCCATGAGGATCTTCATTCTTGAAGCAAGGAGAGGGGTGAAGGTTCGCTCTGGAGTAGAACCGTTCTTCGGCTTCAGACCCAGACGGATGTCTGCAGGTGGTCTAGGCCTCCAGGTCCCAAGGACATCCTTCGGGACAGGCTTCTTCAAAGCCTTCCCATCCAGCTCTCGCTTGGTACGGTCGGCCTCCTTAGCATGGATGTACTTGTGGATGCAGAGAAGGAGCTCAGAATATGTCTTGGAGGGCTTTTTGTCTAGGAAATACGTCAAGCGGGAGGTCTTGAGCCCTTGCTTCAATGCCAGCATGGCGACGGACTCATCCAGGCTATAAATCTCCAGGGTTGCAGTCTTGAAGCGGGTGACGTAGTCCCATAGCGGCTCCTGGTCCTGCTGGCGGATAGAGAAGTGGCTATCCACCTCCCTTGGCACCTTGCGGCAAGTGCCAAAGTGTGCCACAAACTTTCCTTCCAGCTAATGGAAGGAGTTGATAGACTCTGGCTCGAGGCGGGTGAACCAGACTCGATAGCCTTCCGGAGGGTGGCCGGGAAGGCAATGCATAGGAGAGCGTCCGTCGCCCCCTGGACTCTCATGAGAGCCTTGTAGCTCTCCAGGTGTCCAAGGGGTCGGTGGTCCCATCGTAGGGATCCACCTGAGGCATGCGGAACCGATTCGGGATCGATTTCTCTTGGATTTCCTGAGAGAAGGGTGGTTGGGCGTTGTTGCCCACTGGCTCGCTTGGGGAGCCCTGCATGTTGGTGAAGCGATGGGAGAACTCCGCCAATTTGCGCTCATGCTCCTCCAGACGCCTCTCGGCCAGGTGCCTGATAGCCTCATCAGTGAAACCTTCCATCGAGGCTGCTGGAGAAGGAGGTGCTGATCGATCGTGGCAAGGGGCCTTGCCCCGGTGGGGCCTGCTGTGCCAGACAGCTTCAGGATCGTCGACCGGGGATCGACTCTCGTGATCCACCAAATCTGTGTGGTTTCTTTTTACAGGAGTCTGATGGCTCCCACGGGGGTTGATTACTGCCTGCGGATGGGATGGCCTACCTTGAATGGAGCACAGGATTCCACGCGGGCCCATGGCTCAGACCACGGGGGTCCCTGGCTGGGGCTGAGTGGCCATGGAGCGCTGTTGATGCTGCAGCTGCCGCACAGTTGTAGTCAGCATTTGCAGCTGCTGGACGATGGCTACAAAAGGATCGTCCACCGAGGACAGCTGAGGAGGAGGAGGAGCGGGAAGTTCCCTCTTCGGGCTGCATGGGCCCGGAGGAGAGGGAACCTCTCCCGCTTGGCTGGTGGAGGCTTCGCGTCCATGTGTCACCACCATGGTTGCGCTATTCTCTTGCAAACGAGGGGCTTGCTTGTGCAGGGGTTGCTGTTCTGCCCCCTACCTGGCGCGCCAATCTGTTGCCGATCTTATCGCTGTGGCCTGTAGCATATGAGCTGGCACCGGACCTTGGACTCCTTCACCTCAGGATCTCCAAGTTTTTGGACATGCAAAACAAGGTCAGAGACCGGGACCGGGGATTCCGGCGGGGGCACTCCGACGGTCAAGTTAGCACATGGCAAGATGGAATAGGTCCACTAAGGCGGGTCTCTGATGGATTCCTGTGCTTAGAGGAGGTTTTAATGAAAGAAGTGTGGGAAAGAGAGGGGTTGATGCCCAGTTTCCTGCACTAGAGCCACCGGACTTGTATCTGGGATCTTCCGGGAGCCCCCAGCATTGTTATCCCTCAACGTGCTTCCCTTTTTTTGTGTCTTACCTTTCGTCCGCTTTCATCATCCCTTTTATACCACCGGACCGCCCTCAGCTTTTTCTCCCTCCCCCTGGAGGCTCCCGAGGGTCTCTGGCCCCTCACCCCCCCTCCCCTCCTCTTTAAGCCTGGGAGTTAAGCGGCGAGCTCGTCTCGTCCACCGTGTTGTCACAAAAGGGAGAATCTGGTGGGATCTCGAGCCAAGCACGGGAGCCCTTATCTCAGGGTGTTGACTGTGGATTTCTTGGATTCCAGGCCCCTAACTGCAATGATTCAATACCTCGGACGTGGGGCCTTCCTTAACTGATGTAAACGAGGTTCCGCGCACCACTGTGGGCCATAATGGGTGCCCTGTGCGGGACGCACTGCACGCTGACTCTAGTAGTGACCTCATGGCCCATGCCTCTGACCCCTGGAGGCTTTACAGAGTGGGGCCGGCTTCGGCCAAGATGGACCCATCTTGGGGTGCCACCTGGCGGAGGAGTAAAAGTGCCTGACTCGGCCTCGACTGAGGTGGACCCCTCTTGGAGCACCACCTGGCAAGGGAGCAGAGGCTGCCAGCTTCAACCGAGGTGGACCCCTCCTGGGCGGACACTTGGCGAAGTGGCATAGAAAGGCTCGACTTCGGTCGAGGTGGACACTTCTTGGGGTGCCACCTGGCGAAGGAGCAGGAATGCCTGGCTTGCCTCGACGAAGGTGGACCCATCTTGGGGCACCACTTGGTGGGGGAGCAGAGGCCACCAGCTTCGACCGAGATGGATCCCTCCTGGGCGGATACCTGGCGAAGTGGCAAAGGAGGGCTCGACTTCGGTCGAGGTGGACCCATCTTGGGGTGCCACCTGGTGAAGGAGCAGGAGTGCCTGGCTCGACCTCGACTGAGGTGGACCCGTCTTGGGACACCACCTGGCGAGGGAGCAAAGGTCGCCAGCTTCGGTCATGGTGGACCCCTCCTGGGCAGACACCTGGCGAAGTGGCAGAGGAGGGCTCGACTTTGGCCGAGGTGGACCCATCTTGGGGTGCCACCTGGCGAAGGAGAAGGAACGCCTGGCTCGACCTCGGCGAAGCTGGACCCGTCTTAGGGTGCCACCTGGCGAGGGAGCAGAGGCCACCAGCTTCGACCGAGGTGGAGACCCTCCTGGGCGGACACCTGGCGAAGTGGTAGAGGAGGGCTCGACTTCGACCGAGGTGACCCATCTTGGGGTGCCACTTGGGAAAGGAGCAGGAGTGCCCAGCTCGACCACGACCGAGGTGGATTCATCTTGGGGTGCCACCTTGCGAGGGAGCAGAGGCCGCCAGCTTCAACTGAGGTGGACCCCTCCTGGGCGGACACCTGGCGAAGTGGCAGAGGAGGGCTCAACTTCGATCGAGGTGGATCCATCTTGGGGTGCCACCTGGCAAAGGAGCAGGAGCACCCGGCTCGACCTCGACCGAGGTGGACCCATCTTGGGGCACCACCTGGCGAGGGAGCAGAGGTTGCCACCTTCGGCCGAGGTGGACCATTCCTGGGCGGACACCTGGCGAAGTGGCAAAGTAGGGCTTGACTTCGACCGTGGTAGACCCATCTTGGGGTGCCACCTGGCGGAGGATCAAGAGCGCCTGGCTCGACCTTGACCGAGGTGGACTCATCTTGGGGCGCCACATGGCGAGGGAGCAGAGGTCGCCAGCTTCGGCCGAGGTGGACCTCTCCTAGGCAGACACCTGGCGAAGTGGCAGAGGAGGGCTTGACTTCGGTCGAGGTGGACCCATCTTGGCGTGCCACCTGGCAAAGGAGCAAGAGCGCCCGGCTCGACCTCGACCGAGGTGGACCCATCTTAGGGCGCCACCTGGCGAGGGAGCAAAGGCCGCCAACTTCGACCGAGGTGGGCCCCTCCTTGGCAGACACCTGGTGATGTGGCAGAGGAGGGCTCGACTTTGACCAAGGTGGACCCATCATGGGGTGCCACCTGGCGAAGGAGCAAGAGTGCCCAGCTCAACCTCGATCGAGGTGGACCCATCTTGGGGCACCACTTGGCGAGGGAGCAACGGTCGCCAGCTTTGATCGTGGTGGACCCCTCCTGGGCGGACACCTGGCGAAGTAGCAGAGGAGGGCTCGACTTCGACCAAGGTGGCCCATCTTGGGGTGCCACCTGGCGGAGGAGCAGGAGCACCTAGCTCGACCTTGGCGGAGGTGGACCCATCTTGGGGTGCCACCTGGTGAGGGAGCAAAGGCTGCCAGCTTTGACCGAGGTGGACCCCTCCTAGGTGGACACCTGGCGAAGTGGCAGAGGAGGGCTCGACTTCGACCGAGGTGGACCCATCTTGGGGTGCCACCTGGCGAAGGAGTAGGAGCGCCCGACTCGACCTCGGTCGAGGTGGACCCGTCTTGGGACACCACCTGGCGAGGGAGCAGAGGTCGCCAGCTTCGGTCGAGGTGGACCCCTCCTGAGCGGACACCTGGTGAAGTGGCAGACGAGGGCTCGACTTCAGTCAAGGTGGACCCATCTCGGGGTGCCACTTGGTGGAGGAGCAGGAGCGCCTGGCTTGACCTCGACGGAGGTGGACCCATCTTGGTGCGCCACCTAGCGAGGGAGCAGAGGCCATCGCTTTGGCCAAGGTGGACCCCTCCTGGGTGGACACCTGGTGAAGTGGTAGAGGAGGGCTCAACTTCGGTCGAGGTAGACCCATCTTGGGTTGCCACCTGGCGAAGGAGCAGGAACACCTCACCCAGGGGAAAATTTTGAAAGAAAAATTCATGTGGCACCGACGACATCCAGTTGGATCTGACACGTACTCTACGTCAGCGATATTGCCATATCATGACCCAATTTAGACCACCCCACACCCCACCTAATTCACCCATGGAACCCAATGTTGAGGTCACCTTGAGGACCTTACTTGACTGACTGGATTAGATGGATGATAGGGTTGCCCAAATGAACCCTAATTTTCAAACTAGATTTGGCCAAAAGATGACCCAAGTGGGGACATGGGTAGAAGCTTGCAGGGTCCATGCTAAATTCAAGTCCCCTAGGCCCGATCCCTTTAATCCAAGAGCCCATCATCATGATCTTATCCCTGAGTATAGCCGTAGAAGCCCATACCCATACTTGGTTGGCTCAGAGGAAAGACCCATTAGGAGCACCCAACCTTATGCACCCACTTTTGATGGAAGTGTAGATCCTGAGGTGTATATTAATTGGGAGGAGAGCATGGATCACTATTTTGAGTACACTAAGATGTCGGAGTTTGGAAACGTTAGATTGGCCACACGTAGGCTAACCCTACATGCTAAGTAGCATTGGGAAGGTATTGAGGACCAATGTTATTTGAGAGAAGATCAGATAAGTACCTAGAAAGCCATGAGGAGTAAGTTGAGAGAAGAGTACCTAGGTCGATTTTATGAGCAAATGCTTTTAGACCAATGGTACAGATTGAGGCAAAATAATAAAACTGTGTCTGAGTACATTGACCAATTTAATGAGTTTATCAGGAGACGTAATACAGTTGAGTTTGAGACTATGATTATATCGAGGTTTCGAGCTGGCCTACGTAGGGACATCCAGTGGAAACTATTTCATTGGCAAATTCAGGACCTAGAGGAAGCCTATCATATAGCTAGGGAATTCGAGTCATATCAGAGGGAATTCATGATTAGTCAATCTATGTCCAACAAGATTAATCCCCCTGAACCAAAGCCCAGACCTAGCTGACTTCCTTTAAACCAGCTGTTGCCGCCAAGATCGTCGTAGCCCATAGCTTTGGTGCATCGGGTTTCTGCCGGTTGCCTGTTCTTTTGCCTCATGGTCGGCTCGCTCACTTCGGGGTCCTGCAAAACAGAGAAAACCTTGGACCGGGGATTCCAGCGAGAATACTCCGACAATCAAGTCAGTGGGATGATCGAAGGGAATATAAATCTCTAAGACGGAGAGCTTGGGGGACTCTCCGCTTCCAGAGGGTGATAAGAATTCTATGAAGGTGGACCATCAAGAACTGAAAGCATGTTTGTTGCTTCTTACCTATTCTTATCTTGGCCTGAGGTCTCTCTCTTCCTTTTTATGAGATTGCTCCTCGTAGTCCCCTATCATTTGGGGAGGTGTCCTCTTCTTGACATAGGCCTGTGAGGCTCTTGTAGGCCTGAGAGGCTGTGATAGGTTAGTGAATCTTCTTCTTTCGGGTGGTTTAGAAGGTTGGTGAAGGAGCACAGTGCCTTGGATGGAGTGCCCTTTCTCAAATGATGTTAATAGTCGCTTGAGAGGTTATGATAGGCCTGTGAAAATATGATAGGCCTGTAAAATTCCAGTGTAGCCCTCCTATACAGGGGATGCAGTCGACGTGCTAAACTTTATGTATCGAGGTTGCCATTCAGGCCTCCTCCATACCTGCTCTTTGAGAAGCCTGCCTCGGGTGCCAAGTATGCAAGACCCATGCGGGCGTAGTCGAAGCCACGTGGGTGTGCTCGAAATGCTCGTGCAAGCATAACTTACTGTCGAGGTGGATGAAGCCGGACTGCCCCCCGCGAATTGAGGTGGGCATGCTAGAATGGCCCCAGCACACTGGAGTGAGGCGGGCTGAGCCGCTGGCAGAGTTGGACCTATGCGGGCAGAGGCGGGCTGGCTGGGTGCACTGCCCAGAGATCATCGTTGCACGGACTGAGGTGGACGAAGCTGGAGAGCCTCATCGTGGTCACGGTGGCTGAGAATAGGAAGAGCCGTACGTAGAGCCTCATCGCAGCATGTGCTGCTCCCCGGCGTGCCGATTGGAGCAGACAAATGTGTGAGGGCATGCCTGAGGCACCGAAGTGCCGGACTGAGGCGTGCGGAGGTGCACTACTCCCCAGTAACGTATCGGATTTATGTGGGCATGCCCGATGCGGGACTCCACGCCGGACCAAGGTAGCCATGGGGTTGGCCCGTGCCGAGGCAGGCGGAACCGGATGGGCTGGACAGAGTCAAGCTGGCCAAAGTGCCAGACTGGCTAGGCCACTGCGCGCTAGTTGAGACGGGACTCCAAGCTGGGGAGAACACCATGCCGGGCATGGCTGAAGTGGGCAGAGCCGACTCGTGCACTTTTTCCCATCGATGTCGAGATACCTCCGGCGGTTGGACTGGTGCGGGCATGCTAGGGTCGAACTGGGGCGTCCGAAGCTGGGCTGGCCGAGGTGGAACTCCACGCCGTGGAAGATGCTGGCCTGGATGTGGGCCATCGTATGGGGTCGAGGTGGGCCGAGGTGCCGAACCGGGGTTCGGAGCTTTACCTTGGAGCTAAACCAAAGTGGGCGGCACTGGGCAAAGTGGAACACCAGGCAGCTCCCAGTGGACTCACCTATGAGAGCCCGTGACCTGAGCGGGGGCATCAAGGCTACTTGGACATTGTGCCGGTGGGTCTGGGCATAGATGGTGCACGTGGCCAGCTCGCCCGGTCCAAACGAGTTGTGCGGCTTGGATGGAAACCTGGATTGAGCCTTTCCTAGGAAAAAGAGGGAGGAGAGAAAATGGACCCTCCTAGACTAGGATAAAGGGCCCTGTTCTTTGATGAGTGGGAGGCTTGGGGATGCCGTACGAAGCACGCGACTGCGTCGGCCAAACAGGGGCCTTGTTGTGTCAGGGTCGGTGTCGAATGGATTTGTTGCTACTGTTACAGATGCCCCCACTCCCTGAGCCCAAAATGTTACTTCTCAACATTTTGGATAAAGGGAGTAGTGTTATCCATTCAGCTCCATGCTATAGCAGGCTTTGTACTTGACGGTGTTGCATGGAGGAACGAGATCCTTGTTGGCACCATGTTGTATGGAGTGGAGGATGAAATCCCACTCCATAGTCTTGCATGGTATGCATGAAGTGACGGGGTCCTCCCCGTTTCTGGGGGTTGTACCTCATTCGTTGCCTTTTCCAGCCATGGTGGGGGTTGGTCTTCTATATCTCAGATGAGAGTTCGACCTTAGCAGTAAGCTTGGTCTTGGATAGGAGCTTAATCTTAGCTCTTGGTTCGAATGCAGGGCTTTGGAAGCTTCTTAGCTTTGGGTGTCGGGCTTCGAAAGTTTCCGGGCTTAGGGTGCCTGGCTTCATAAGTTTTCGGGCTTATTTCATTGAAATTGGAGTCGGACGGACGAGTTCCTATACCGGCGAAAAATAAAGTTGCACCAAAGAGAAACTTTAATTATGGAGGAGGAATTCTTACATCCTTGATAAGGTGGCAAGCTCGTTGATTCTCCATGCTGTGAGGCAAGCGATAGACGGTGGGACCTCCAGAGCTTCCCCGGACATCCCCATACCGTGAGTCCAGCAGATGCCAAACTATGAGTTTCATAGTAGATGGCAGGACTTCTTGGAGTCTCCGCAGACATCTTCAGACTATGAGTAAGGCAGGAGCTGAACTGAGAGTCAAGCGGTAGATGCGGGGCTTCATAAGTTTCCCTGCTTCGATGCGGGGCACTGAGGTTCTCAACTTGAGCACGGGGCTTCGAAAGTTTCTCGGTTTATGGTGCCGGGCTCCGTAAGTTTCTGGGCTTAGGGTGCCGGGCTTCGAAAGTTTTTAGGCTTGGAGTGTCATGGATGCTGAACTGTGAGTCTAGCAATGGATTGCGGACTCCCGGGGCTTACCGTGGATATCTCTGGATTGTGAGCATTGTAGATGCCAAACTGTGAGTTTCATGATAGATGGCGGGACTTCTTGGAGTCTCTGTGGACATCTCTGGACTGTGAGTAAGGCAGGAGCTAAACTGTGAGTCAAGCGATAGATGGCGGGACCCCTGGAGTTTCCCAGCTGACACCCTCGGACTATGAGTTTAGCAGCGGGCGCCGGGCTATAATACTTACCATCGATGGTGATATAGGAGCTTTTCTTGTAGAACTGCAACACAATTTTTATATTGCAAAGATAGTGGGGAAAGGAGTTACCCATTGAGCTCTGGTCATATGAATAAATAAAAATATATTGCTTCTTTGAGAAGGCCCAAATTAAATTCATTGACCACCATCTTAAGAGAGAATAAGACTTCGTTGCATGGGAGAAAAGGTCTCCGTTGCATGGGAGAATAGGACTCCGTTGCATGGGAGAAAAAGACTCTGTTGCATGGGAGAATAGGACTCACGAGAGGCGACAGGTGTTTGAAAAGACCACTAGCATGACTCTCTCCCTCCACTGTGATTAGACCCCTTTTTTTTTTTGAAACCTGTGTGGGCAGCCACCCATGGCATTGGCGTTGGTTTGGATCTTCTCTATTAACAGAGGGTCATTGACATTCCCTGTCTGATCTTGTCAGAGATGACGATGCCCCTTTACAACTCAGGATCTCTTCTCGAGGCTACTCCTTGGAGCCCCGAGAGGGGGGGCTCTCGTGCCTCCAGTCTTGTGCCCCCAATCTGCCCCCAGGGGTAAGGGTGGCTACTGTTGTCCCACTAGTTGAGGAGCTTTGATCTCTAGCCTTTGCCAGGATCTTCTTAGCTCCTGAATCTTCTCCCCCCTTCCTAGCGTGCCAATCTGTTGCCCCTAAGATCATCGTGGCCCGTAGCTTCGGTGCATCGGGTTCCTGCCGGTTGCCTGTCCTTTTGCCTTGCAGTCGGCTCGCTCACTCTAGGGTCCTACAAGATAGAGGAGACCTTGGATCGGGAATTCCGATGAGGACACTCCGACGATCAAGTCAGTGGGATGATCGAGGAAAACAGAAACCTCTGAGGTGGAGAGCTTAGGGGACTCTCCGCTTCCAAAGAGTGATAAAAATTCTATGAAGGAGGACCATCAAGAACCGAAAGCATGTTTGTTGCTTCTTACCTTTTCTTACCTTGGTCGGAGGTCTCTCTCTTCCTATTTATGAGATTGCTCCTCGTGGTCCCCTATCATTTGGGGAGGTGTCCTCTTCCTGACATAGGCCTGTGAGGCTCCTGTAGGCCAGAGAGGCTATGATAGGTTAGTGAATCTTTTTCTTCTGAATGGTTCAGAAGGTTGGTGAAGGAGCACAGTGCCTTGGGTGGAGTGCCCTTTCCCAAATGGTGTTAATAGTGGCTTGAGAGGATAAGATAGGTCTGTGAGGCCATGATAGGCCTGTAAGGCTCTAGTGTAGCCCTCATTTATAGGAGGTGCAGTCGGTGTGCTAGACTTTACATGTCAGGGTTGCCATCCATGCCTCCTCCGTACCTGCTCTTTGAGAAGCATGCTTGGGGTGCCAAGTGTGCAGGACCCATACGGGTGGAGCTAAAGCCATGTGGGTGTGCCCGAAATGCTCATGTGAACGTAACTTATTGTTGAGGTGGATGAAATAAGACTGCCCCCTGTGAACTGAGGTGGGTGTGCCATCATGGCCCCAATGCACCAGAGTGAGGTGGGTTGCACTGCGGTGGAGTTGGACCTGTGCGGGAAGAGGTGGGCTGGCTAGGCGCGCTACCCAGAGATCGCCGTCGCATGGACTGAGGTGGACAGAGCTGGAGAACCTCATCCTGGTCACGGTGGCTGAGAACAGGAAGAGCCGGAGAGCCTCATCCCAGCACGTGCTGCTCCCTGGCATGCTGACTGGAGCGGATGGATGCATGCGGACATGCCTGAGGTGGCAAAGTGCCGGACTGAGGAGTGCGGAGGTGCGCTGCTCCCCAATAACACATTGGATCCATGTGGGTGTGCCCGAAGTGCGACTCCACGTCGACCAAGGTGGCCACGGGGTTAGCTGATGTCGAGGCAACCAGAACCGGACAGGCTAGATAGAGCCGAGTTGGCCGAAGTGCCGGACTGGCTGGGCCGCTGTGCGCCGGTTGAGACGGGACTCCGAGCTAGGGAGAATACCATGCCGGGCATGGTCGAAGTGGTTAGATCTAGCTCGTGCGCTGCCTTTCATCGATGCTGAGATACCCCCAACGATTGGACTGGTGTGGGCGTGCCGAGGCCGAATTGGGGCGTGCGAAGCTGGGCTGGCCGAGGCAGGACTCCATGCTGTGGAAGATGCCAGCCTAGAAGTGGGCCATCGTAGGGGGCCGAGGCGGCCACGAGGCTGGCCGAGGTCGGAGCGCGCCGCTCCCGACCGGAGCTGAGCTTATCGAGGTGCCGGATCAGGGCGCAGAGCTTTGTCTTGGACCTAGACCAAAGCGAGCGGTGCTGGGCTGGAGCGGAACACCAGGAAACTCCCCAGCGGACTCACTTGTGAGAGCCTGTGACCTGAACGAGGGCATCGAGGCTACTTGGATATTGTTCTAGTGGGTCTGGGCGTAGATGGTGCCCATTGCTATCTTGCCCAATCCAAGCGAGTTGTGTGGCTTGGGTGGAAGCATGGATCGAGCCTTTCCTAGGGAAAAGAGGGAGGAGAGAAAATGGGCCCTCCCAGGCAAGGATGAAGGGCCCTATTCTTTGATGGGTGGGAGGCTTGGGGATGCCGTACGAAGCACGCGTCCACATCGGCCAAACAGGGGCCTTGCTGTGTCTGGGCCGGGGTCGAATGGATTTGTTGCTACTATAACACCAGCCAACTCCCATTGCACCTAGCCAGACCCTAGGACCTAGTCAGGTATGTCCGAGCCAATACATCTCGAGCCAACGCAACCCGAGCCGACCCAGTCCAAGCCGACTCGACTCGAGCCGACCCAAGCCCGGTATCCCACTAGTTCCCATGAATGATAGGATTGAGGACCCTGAAGTTCAAATTGATTGCATTGATATTCAAGACTTAGGGTATCCCCAGGTTAAGGAGTTAGAGAAGAATAAGAGCAAGACACTAGAGGTTCAGAGAAATCCCAACATCACATGCTTTAGATGCCATAAACTGGGACACTATGCTTGCCAATGTCTAACCAAAGCCTTACATATAGGAGAGCTAGAAGAGGGCGAGTCTGAACCCATTGCTGAACTTGAAGAAGAGGTGTATGAGGCTGACTCAAGTTTGATCGTGGAGTATGAAGAGGTTGAATTCATTGAAAATCTAGAGAAAAAAACTCCTGAGCCCATTGGAGAGTCTAAAGAAGATACCTATGACTTGAGCCTTGAGCAAGAAAGTGAACCCACTAAGGACTTAACAGGAAAGGATCCTGAACCCACTAAAGAATTTGGAGAAGAAGTGACTGATCCAAGATCAAACATAGTTGATGAGAGTGAGGGTTCACTAGAATTGTCCATTGAGGAGGTCCAAGAACCAATCTCTAAGGAACAATCCTAGGAAGTTGATATTATTTTAGAAGACTTTCCAAGTAAGCTTTCCAAAGACCTTCTTGATGACCTTCCACCAGTAATGGATTCCCAGTCTACTCTAGAACTGGTGCCTGTAGACCACCCTAGTGCCAAACATGTGGTTAAGACAAACAAGCCATTAATTTCTCTAAAGCATAAGAGCCTGTTGAACCATGTCTACCCTAAAGACTTTAATGTTGCAATTCATGTCCTACAATTCTGGAGAGGATATTTACTGTCCCTAGGAAACTTACTGTACCTATACCATAGGACTTTCAGATTTTATGATTTCCAAAAAATTTAAATTTGAAATTTGAAAGGTGGATTGAGTTTTGGGTCTACATCCTTAGCATAGGGGACGAAGTGAATATAGATACTGAGGTGCTATCTGGCTTCGATCCTAAAAGACCTTTAGACCTCATCCCATTACCTGTGAATGCATGAGTCTCTGAATCTGCTCAGCATGTTAAGGAATTGCATGATGAAATCAATAAGAAATTTAATATGAGTAATGAATCATATAAAAATATAGCTAATTCTCGTAAAAGGTTTAAAGAGTTTTTTGAAGGAGACTATGTCATGATCAAGCTTAGACTTGAATGGTTTCCACCCGGGATCGTGAAGAAACTGCATGCTCGTGGTGCTGGTCCTCTTAAAGTGTTAAAAAAAGTTGGACCTAATGCTTATGTACTTGAGTTACCCCTAGAATTAGGCATCAATTTCACCTTCAATATTACAGGTCTTGTAGAGTATAGGGCACTAGCAGTAATACCTAGTGAGCCTTTTGAGCCTGAACCAATTCTTGAGAGTGAGCCCATCCCTGTGTATCCACCAACCAACTTACCAAAGAGGAGAGAACAGATCGAGCGCATCTTGGATAATCAAATTATCACGACCCGGCATCAGGACTACCAACATTACCGGGTTTGATGGCAAGGTAGGCCGGAATTCGAGGATTTATGGATCACTTGCGAGGACCTGCAGCGGATTGATCTAGACTTGCTTGAGCATTACCAGAGTCAGAAAGATTCTTACTCGATAGGGATGAGTTCCTCCCATCCCGGGAGAATTGGTGTGGGCACCAGGATTCAAAGAAGACTCAATTCAATTTAATTTGACTAACGCTTAGCCAATTTTCTTTAAATCCTGTCAACTGGTCCATTACATTTTATTTTTTTATTAATTGAGTCCTGTAAAGTTTGAGTCCTATAATCAATGAGCTAGCCTTGACCAAGTGAAGGAGAATTATATTGAAGAAGATCCCAAATGCCAAGTGGCGCCCAACACATGATGATACATGAATGCCCTCATGAATGCCAAGAGGCGCCCAACACATGATGACACATGAATGCCCTTATGAATGCCTAGTGGCGCCCAACCCATGATGACCCAAATGCCAAGTGGTGCCCATGCATGCAGATTTTCAGATTTGGCATCCCATTTTGAAACCATGGAGACACTTAATGCCCATGCATGCAGATTTTCAGCTTTGGCATCCCATTTTGAAACCATGAAGACACCTGGCACCCCCTTTTTATGAAATTTGAAATTCAAATTTGTAACTACCTATCCCCTCTTTTCATGCAAAATTTGAATTTCAAATGGAGCTTAGAAGGTTATAAATAGGCCCCTAATCTTTTTGTAAGAAGATGCTATTTTTAAATGAAAGACAAATTTCCTTTTGAGCTCCCATTATTGTGAGTTTTCATTTTCGGTGTGAGATGCATCGTCTTTCGAGAGGGAGAGGGTGTGAGACCCAATCTACCATCTAGTTTTTATAGTTCATCTGTCTCCCATCTACCATACCTTGGTGTTGATGTTCCCCTCCCTAATTCAAGGAGTTGACGCCCCTATCCATGGAGCAGCCGATCTAGTCTTCATTAAGGTGTCAAGCATTCTTCAAGCCATCACTCTCCATCCTTCCTTATTTTCTTAAGTTGTTTGCTGCATTTCTTCATCATTGCTAAGTTATCTTCTTGCTTGCAGGGTTCTCAAGAGTACCGGTTCGAGGAGGAAGCTTATCTTACCAAAGAACCCCTACAATGGTGTCTACTATCCGGGAAGTGTTGATTTCTTCATCCTAGGTGTTGGATCTAGAGGGGAGAGTACCTTCTTTTGGGAGAAGATTGAATCATTGCTTAGTATCATCCCTCCTTACTCTAGCTCTATTTGTTGAAGGTAGCCTTAGCCCTATTCTTGAGGGATTTCTTAATCCTTCTAGGTTCTTAGTTCTTTATACTTAGAAGACTAGTTATGAGCATGTCTTGACTTCTCTTTTTTGTAGTTTTCTTTAGATAGCTTCCTTTTATCTTTTACGAGAAAATTAAAAAAATATAAAAATCTGATTCATTACTGTGATCATCAAAACGTTCATTAGGCCTTTCATCCTGCATCACATAATGAGTATGAAAATTAATTTTTCAGAATGGGTGTACCTGGTCTTCACATCTCGGAGGAGCTTGCTGCATAGTACACTAGCCTCTAAACTCTATCTCCGTTCGTGCAAACAAGCAATAAACCGATGGCCCGTAGGGAGACCGCCAGATATAGGAGTTCCTCCCCTTCTTCCAACTTGGAGAGCAGCAGCGACGATGCCAGGAACTTTTTTAGCTCTTTAAAGGCTTCTCGGCACTCCTTCATCCAGCCGAAGTCATGCATGTTGCGCAGTGCCTTGAAGAAGGGCAAGCAGTGGTTAGTAGAGCGTGAAATGAACCAGCTTAGGGTTGCAATCCGATCGGCCAGGCACTGAACCTGCTTCTTTGAGGTAGGGTGTTCCATGTCGACGATCGCCCGTACCTTCTCTAGGTTGGCTTTGATCCCTTAAGTAACCATGAAGCCCAAAAATTTTTCAGCGGCCACACCAAAGTTGCACTTAGATGGGTTCAGCTTCATCTGATGGAGGCGGAGGTTTTGGAAGGCTTCGACTAGGTTCGCAACATGGTCCAACTCCGGCTTACTCATAACGAGCATTTTGTCCACATAAACTTACATGTTGCGACTGATTTGGTCTTTGAAGACCTTATTAACCAAGCACTGGTATGTGGCTCTAGCATTCTTCAAATCGAATGACATCATCTTGTAGCAGTACGTCCCTCGGTCTATGATGAAGGTAGTGTGCTCTTCGTCTTTCGGGTGCATCCGGATCTGATTGTACCTAGGGAATGCATCCATGAAGTTGAGTAGGCGGTGCCCTAACATAGCATCCACTAGCTGATCAATCTTTAGAAGGGGGAAGTTATCTTTTGGGCAGGCTCGATTGAGGTTGGTGTAGTTGGTGGGGACACCTGAGGCACCAGAATAAGATAGAGGCTTTTTCAACCCTCTGTAAATTGATCAATAATTTATGAGTCCATCTGTAATAAGGGCTTAGCTCATCTGAGTCCATTTTAGTTGTTATTTGAGTATTTTTAGTTGTTATTTCAGTTCTTTACTAGTCAGCTCATGTTGAGCTAGTTTAGTCTAAAGCTAGTCAGCTCATGTTGAGCTAATTTTATTTTTTTGAGTCCTGTCCAAGCATACTGAAGACTCAAGACTATATCATACAAGTGAAGACCAAGTCCAACTAGATTGAAGACATGGAAGTATAGCCCAAGTCCAACCCAGCTTGAAGATTTGAAGACCCCAGGAGGAAAATTCAGAAAATCCTGATTTCTTGCAGATGCCCTCCAGATGCCCAGATTCCCTTCCATATGCCAAAATATATTCATATACCAAGGCATCCATGATTTTAGAGGTCCATCTGCATCCTAGCCCAAAGAAACAAGCCCAGGCGCCAAGCCCAAGCCCCTGAGAAGCAAGATAGTAGGGAATATTCCTGCTACCTGGCTACCAGGCCATCCCAGCTTCCAAAGGCCCAAACCCATGCACCTGGGCCCCTTTGGGCCGGCCCCTTGCTGCTCCTAGAAGCCCAACACGCCCCCCTAGGCGTCCTTGGAGTGTTGACCAAGTCAAGAGAATTTTTAGAGATTTTTACCTAATATTTCCTTATTTTCTAGCTAGGGTTTGAGAGGGAAAAGGATTCTCATGTAAAGACTAATGTGCCCTTACTTGGAGCCCAAGGTTAAGGGTCTATTTAAGGGACCCTAGCCTCTTGTATGAAGGGAGAGTTTTTTATGAATAAAAACCTTGAGTTCTTCTATTGAGTTGTGTGATACCCTGCTGTGTGCATAAAGGGTTTGCGAGAGTTTTTTCTTCCCAGTGCTGCAATCATCTTCCTGCTACCAACAAACATCTCAAATCCCTGGACGCCCACTCCAAAAGAAGCCTTCCTTGATGTTTTTCCTTTGTTTTCTTGTTCCTTTGTGAGTTTTCTAACCCCTGACAGGTCGTTTACAGGTCCTCTAGTTCCTACGAATCCAACGACTCTAGCCAAGCCTCAATCAGATCACCGAGCAGAAAGCCGGGTATCCGCGGGTCTTTAGCTTGATTTTCCAGGCCGCATCCATCGAGGAACGAGAGACCCTTTGCTGCGATCTTCACAGACATTGTCAGGTACACCCCCTCTACCTCCAGTTGTTTTATTGTAGGAGAACTTGCCCTAACCGAGGCTTCTCAGCCCCGGCGATCCTTCTTTTCTACTTTTCTAAGTCCTAATCTGCATGCTGATCTTCTAAAATTCATATAAAATTCCCTACAACTTATTTTAATCTGAAATTTGGTAATTAATCACTCAACCCCACATATAAAATACAAAAAAAATTGCATGAATATTAGTCCCCCATCATTTGGTATCAGAGCTTAGATTAGGGCTTATTTTCTGTAATTTTTTAGTCTGTATATACTCTGTTATTTTAATTATTTCTATCTGTTTAAAACTCCAAAAATTTTGAAATTTATTTTTCTGGATTTATCATAATTCACAGTAATTCTCAGAATTTCTGAAGATTTTATTTCGACTGTGAATTTTCTGCAAGCCGAAATACAGCCTACAAATTTTTGGCTCTATTTTTTTTTCAGCAAGACAAGTTTGGAAGTTTTAGGGTTTTGTTTAGTATTTTTTGCATATCTTTTAATTTTAGTATATTTCTTGCATATTAGGCCATAATTTGCAAGTTTTCTTCTATTTAATAAAATACCAAAAAAAAAAGAAAAAAAAATTACATATTCTCCAAAAATACCAAAAAAAATATCTAACCCTAATTTGCATCATCATTTGCCTGCCATCATTGCATAATTTACTTTTAAGGGCACTCTTGCTATATCAGATAAGGGGAGGAGTTGATAACCTCTCCTTAGCCCAAAACCACATCCCTTGCATTCGGTCCCAAGCCTTAACCTAAAATTAACTAGACTTAATTTGCCCTAGTGGGCTAGGGACACCAACTGGTCGGGTTCGGGCTAGTGTTAGATCACCGTGTCAAGTTAACCTATGTGTGCCTTGTGCTCAGTGTCTAGAACAGTGGTTCAGGGATTCAATCCCGAAGGGCTTGTGTGCTGGTCCGCCTACCTGGCCAATCTCTGATTGGTGCCTAGGATTGGCAATCAGGGACCTAACACTCCCCTTACACTTGCCTGGCTGAGTACAGGGTTACTATAGGCTAGTTTGCCACCCTGATTGAGCATCTAGTTTAGACTCTAGGTCTAGTCAGCTATAGTCGGTCTGATCGAGTCTTGCATGAGCACTAGATCAGGAGTTTCATATCACCCACCTCCTTCACAAATATTTGAACCCATGGAAAATTTACAAACCCAAATAAAAGCCCTAGCTGATCAAATGGCCCAGATGACTACCCAGTTAACTCAGTCTGCTACCCAAACCAACAATAGAATTGACCATCTTGCCAATAGGTTTGACCAGTTAGGAGGCCGTGTAGGGACCATAGCAAGAACCCATGGGTCACGATCTGAGCCAGATCCTGAGTCCCCTCAACCTAGGAGAACCCCAAACCCTGATCTATACCATGAGGTCGAACCTAGGAGAGCCCCTTATCCTGACCCGTACTACAATCCTCAACTTAGGAGGACCCCAAACCCTGATCCATACCGAGAGGTTGAACCTAGAGAGCCCCTCAGCCTGACCCATACTATAATCCTGAACCTAGGAGGACCCCAAACCCTGAACCATATCGTGAGGTTGAACCTAGGAGAGCCACTCAACCTGACCCATACTATGATACTGAACCTAGATCCTATGACTCTAGATCCTATTTACCCACATCCTATAAGCCTAGTATACCCATAACCTATAGATCTTATGACTTCAAATCCTTTGACTCTAGAATCTACGAACCCATATCCCATGAGTCCAGTAGACCCAAGACCCATAGAGCTGAACCCAAATCCTATGACCCCAGATCTTATAATCCCGTGACCCATAGATCTGCACCCTTATTCTATGAGTCTAGGGAGCCCATAATCCCTAGATATCAATCTAGTACTAGTCAGGTTTCCCTTAGTCAACTTGAACCCCATAGGATTAGCACCCCTAAATATGAGCCCAGTAGTGAGCCACTACCCCTTAGACAACCTGAACCTACTAGGATTAGTGTCCATAATCAGAAACCAGTACCTAGCCAATTTTTTCCTAGCCGACCTTCTCCAACCATTCCTGAGATTGACAAGGCTTACATTAACGCAGAAGTGTATGAAGCTAATGCAAACTTAGTGGATGAGTATGAGGGAGAAGAGGAGACACCTTTAGATGACCTAGAATTAGTTGACCCAATAGATACCCAGGTAGAAGCCAACCTAGAGATAGTTGACCTTGACCACATCCAACCTAAAGCTATAGTGGAAGAACAAATAGAGGAAGAGAACCTAGGTACTGCTACTAGAGCCTTACCTAAGGAAACCGAAGAGGAGAGCCAAATTATAAAGTCTAGTCCTAAAATACAAGAACCAGAAGAATTTATTAAGGACCTGATCTTTTGAATCAGTACCCTCAGGATGAGCCTCCTCCTATAGTTCCCATTAGGGACCTCTTCCCTGAGATTAGTAACCCATCATTCCATTATGCAAACCCCATAGATATACCGCAACCTCGTAAGGTTAGCCTCATTAGTCTAGGATTAGTCCCTGACATGCCTTCTTATATCGAACTTTATCCAACTAACCTAGAACCTTTTTTCCTACCCTACCAAACTAATTCTGAACCCACTTCCTATTTTCTACCCTTTCCTGACACCTCCAGCATTTCTAGGATTATTAGATTGCATTTAATAGAGATTAGCGTACTGCATGCATTCATTACGCATGTTAGGTTTGCATTATACTTCTGGCATACCCTCTGGCATTTGCTTGGAGTCCATTGTAAATACTCTTGTGCACACCACACTAGGGTCAGACCTAGAGAGTCTATAGTCTCTTAGGTTTAGGCCCATAAAAGTCTAATAAATTTCCTTCGATAGGAATGCAAAGTCGAGTGTATTAGGTGTTAGTTTGAGTCATTTGCATCATCTTGTTAGGAGTCTGCATGTGCCTAACATGTTCACCACCTGCACTAATGTTAAACAAACTGGCTAATTCCCGAAGATGGATCAAAGAATTTGATGTAGTGGATTCTATCTTGGTTAGGCTTAGGCCTAAAAGAAGCTTCATGCTCGCAGAGCCGGACCTTTTAAAGTGATAGAGAAGGTTGGATCAAATGCCTAGGTGTTAGACTTGCCTTCGGATTTGGGCATTAGTTCTACCTTCAATATTACTGACCTGGTTGAGTATAGGGAACCGGCAGCGCTACCTAGTGAGGCCTTTGGACCTATTCCTTTTCATTATGAGTGACCCTAACCTAAAGTGTCCACAAACAAATTTGGCTTGAGAGAGGAGAACGGATCGAGCGTATCCTGGACGATCAAGCCATCACGACCCAGGACAATGACTATCAACGCTTCCTTGTCCGATGGCAAGGCCGGCCAGAGTCGGACGATTGGTGGATTTCTCGAGAGGACTTGCAATGCCTCAACCCAGATCTTCTCGAGAGATATGTGAGCCAGTCTGACCTTCACTCGACAGGGTCGAGTTCCTCCCACCCCGGGAGAATTGGTGGGGACACCTAAGGCACCAGAATAAGATAGAGGCTTTTTCAACCCTCTGTAAATTGATCAATAATTTATGAGTCCATCTGTAATAAGGTCTTAGCTCATCTGAGTCCATTTTAGTTGTTATTTGAGTATTTTTAGTTGTTATTTCAATTCTGTACTAGTCAGCTCATGTTGAGCTAGTTCAGTCCAAAGCTAGTCAGCTCATGTTGAGCTAATTTTATTTTTTTGAGTCCTGTCCAAGCATACTGAAGACTCAAGACTATATCATACAAGTGAAACCAAGTCCAACTAGATTGAAGACATGGAAGTATAGCCCAAGTCCAACCCAGCTTGAAGATTTGAAGACCCCAGGAGGAAAATTCAGAAAACCCTGATTTCTTGCAAATGCCCTCCAGATGCCCAGATTTCCTTCCAGATGCCAAAATATATTCATATACCAAGGCATCCATGATTTTAGAGGTCCATCTGCATCCTAGCCCAAAGAAATCAAGCCCAGGCGCCAAGCCCAAGCCCCTAAGAAGCAAGATACTAGGGAATATTCTTGCTACCTGGCTACCAGGCCATCCCAGCTTCCAGAGGCCCAAACCCATGCACCCGGGCCCCTTTGGGCCAGCCCCTTGCTGCTCCTAGAAGCCCAACACGCCCCCCTAGGCATCCTTGGAGTGTTGACCAAGTCAAGAGAATTTTTAGGGATTTTTCTACCTAATATTTTTTTATTTTCTAGCTAGGGTTTGAGAGGGAAAAGGATTCTCATGTAAAGACTAATGTGCCCTTACTTGGAGCCCAAGGTTAAGGGTCTATTTAAGGGACCCTAGCCTCTTGTATGAAGGGAGAGTTTTTGATGAATAAAAACCTTGAGTTCTTCTATTGAGTTATGTGATACCCTACTGTGTGCATAAAGGGGTCTGCGAGAGTTTTTTCTTCCCAGTGCTGCAATCATCTTCCTGCTGCCAACAAACATCTCAAATCCCTGGATGCCCACTCCAAAAGAAGCCTTCCCTTGATGTTTTTCCTTTGTTTTCTTGTTCCTTTGTGAGTTTTCTAACCCCTGACAGGTCGTTTACAGGTTCCCGAGTTCCTACGAATCCAATGACTCCAGCCAAGCCTCAATCAGATCACCGAGCAGAAAGCCGGGTATCCGCGGGTCTTTGGCTCGGTTTTCCAGGCCGCATCCATCGAGGAACGAGAGACCCTTTACTGCGATCTTCACAGACGTTGTCAGGTACACCCCCTCTACCTCCAGTAGTTTTATTGTAGGAGAACTTGCCCTAACCGAGGCTTCTCAGCCCCGGCGATCCTTCTTTTCTACTTTTCTAGGTCCTAATCTGCATGCTGATCTTCTAAAATTCATATAAAATTCTCTACAACTTATTTTAATCTGAAACTTGGGAATTAATCACTCAACCCCATATATAAAATATACAAAAAAATTACATGCATATTAGTCCCCCATCAGTAGTCTACACAGATCTTCCACTTTCTGTTAGCCTTCTTGTTAACCCCTTGAGTGATTTTGATGATAACAAAATATTGGAGCATGCACTTATGTTACTAACTACTTTTCAAGTACTTTACAAGTTTTTGTATGATGATTTCATTGCTAAATTAAAATGTCTACAATCTTATCATGTGTCAAGAGTTATGTTGTAAATGTGTCATGTAAAGAAGAGCCCAAAGAAAAATTATAAAAATATTCTCTAAAATGGGTTACTTCTAAGTGATTTCAAGCTTAAATTCCTTAGAATCAATTATTAGTTGAGTTGGGAAGAATCTTGAATGATAAAATGTTGCTGGATGAAATCTGGAGAAGAAATGAAAGCTGCACTGAAAAACTCATCCGAGCCGACTCGAGTAAAGGGAGCTGACTCTAGTTCATGGCATGCATGAAGGATATTGGCAAGCAGAAATCCAAGCCAACTTGTAGGAACCCAAGTTGACTCATCCAGTGCATCATTTCCTGAATCAGACAGGCAAGTCGACCCGAAGGGAGTCCGAGCCAACTCTTTCATTTAGTCAGGCATTCGAGTTGACCCTTTAGAGATATGAGCCGACTCCTCCAGAGTTCATTAAAAATCAATTCTGAGAGAATAGCCAGGCAAGCCAACTCCAATGAGAAGAGCCGACTCCTCCAAAGTATAGTTTTGAAGACCTATGAATCTGAGCCAACTCGATCTGAGATGAGCCGACTCATCTAGGTAAGGAATCAAGAATACTATGAAATCGAGCCGACCCAAATGAGGTGAGGTGACTCGACCAGAACTTCTCTGAGAATCCGAGCTGACTCGAGGGATCCAAGCCGACTCCAAGGTAACGGCTAATTCCAGAACTTCATTTTTGAATTTGAAAAGTGGTCTAATGGTCAAATATCACATCCCAATGGTCTACAATGACTATACCCACCTGAGAAAAGTACAAGACTCTATAAATAAGGGATTGAGACAACTTTTTAAAAAGGCTAATGCTTAGTTGAACATTAAATGAGCTTGTGAGCAAGAGAGCACCAGAGAGTATCCAAGTCAGTCTTCAAGACTTCACCAACTCCAATCTGAAGCTTGAAGCATACATTGTAGAAGTTGAAGAAGCCACCGAAGAATATTAAAGTGCAATTAAGAAGGCTTCTCTCGAGCTACATTGGCAACCTTCAAACAACTTTAGTTTGTCATTTTGTTGCTTATTTTCTTTAACTCTTTTTTGAGTTTTTGGGTTATTGGTGAGCCCGGTTTAAAAACCAAGTAGGTTCTTGGTTAGCCTGTTCAAAACCAAGTGTAGGTTCTTGGTGATCCTGTTCAAAACCAAGTTGGGTTCTTGGTGATCTTGTTTAAAACCAAGAGTTGGGTTTTTGGTGAGCCTGGTTGAAAAAGCAAGTTGGGTTTTAGATAATGAGCCTGATAAAACAATCTGACTGTATTCTGGTAGTGAATATAGTGAAAATCCCAAGTGGTATCTTGGGTAGTGGATGTAGGAGCAAGGGTGCTCCAAACCACTATAAATCTATTGTGTTTGCATTGTATTATTTCTGTTTGTGTTTACTTCTGCTGTTAATTATTTGAAACACAGTACCTACCACTAAAGTATATTTAAAAGAGTACATATCTGATTAATTTTTTAAATTCCCAATTCTCCACCCTCTTGAGAAAGCCACCTGGGCAACAACTGGTATCAGTGCAGTGTCTCTGAATTTAATTAGAGAAAAAATTGATGTCTCATCCCATGAGTACTTCTTTGGCTAAAGGCCAATCTACTAATAGACCTCCACTGTTCACTAGCATAAATTATTCATACTGGAAAGCTAGAATGAAGATATACATTTAAGCTATTGATTTTCAGTTGTGGAATGTCATTCTTAAGGGTCCACAAATATCCATGATTAAAATTGATGGCGTGGATGTCCCAAAACCTGAAAAGGATTGGGATGAACATGATATGAAAATGAAAAAATTGAATGCCAAAGCCATGAACTTAATATATTGTGCTTTGGGTACAAAAAAGTTCAACCGATTTATATTTGCTCATCTACAAAAGAAATCTGGGATAAACTTGAAGTGACCCATGAAGGAACTTCCCAAGTGAAGACCTCCAAAATCAATCTTCTAGTATATAGCTATGAATTATTTAAGATGGAACAAACTGAAACTATCTCTGCCATATTTTCATGATTTACAGATATTATTAACGGTTTGAAAAGTCTTGGCAGGGTTTACTCAAATGCAGACCTGGTATAGAAGATTCTAAGATCACTTCCGGATAAATGGGACCCCAAAGTAATTACCATCCAGGGAGCAAAAGATCTAAACACACTGACTTTCGATGAATTGCTGGGTTCTCTCATCACTCATGAATTGGCCATGTAGAAAAGAAATGAAGAGGATCGAAAAAAAAGAAAACAATTGCCTTCAAAGCTGCATCAGATTCAAAGAAACAAGATGAGGAATCGAAGATGAATGCTCCTCCTCTGAAGATGATTTAGAAGATGAAGATATAACCATGGTCGAGAGGAGATTAGAAGATTTATGGAAAAGAAGAAAAGAAGATATTTTAGAAAGTTTCATAAGAAAGCGAAATATAGTAAGGACAAGGACAAAAGAAAAGAAAAAGAAAGTGATCAAATGCCTATCTATTATGAGTGTAAGAAACTAGGGTATATCCGTCCCGATTATCCTTTACTAAAGAAAACTTTCAAGAAAAAGAAAAAGAAAGCTATGGTTGCTCCTTGGAGTGTTAGCGAGATGTCAACTTCAACAGAAGAGGAAGAGACCACAAAAACTGCAAACTTCTGTCTTATGGGTCTCGAAGATGAGGTAACGTCCCCCGAACCTCAAATATAATTTATTTTTGATAAATTAAATTCTGCATTTCATGACTTATTATTTAAATTTAAAAAGGCTAGAGTAAAGATTAGAGCTTTAAAGAATATCAAAGATTCTTTACTAAAAGAGAAGGAAGAGATTTTAGAAAAGAACAAGATATTACAAAAAGAAATAACTATCTTTTTTAAAAATAATAAAGCTTTGGAAATTAAGAAAAATGCATGTCTTGAGAAAAACAAAGCTTTAAATGTTGAAAATTCTGAATTGAAAAAGGAGGTTGAAAAACTCAAGCCATTGGTTGAAAAACTTACATTAAGTTCAAATAAGCTTGAGTTGATTTTGAAAGAGAAAAGAGATTCAAAAAGTAAAGTTGGAATTGGTTACAACTCTTTAAATGCAAATGGAATTTCAGCTACCAAATTTATACCTTCAAAAGCTTATGTTCCAAAAGGTTTATCTCAAAATGCTTTTGTATCAAATCCTTCAATATCCATTTCTAGAGCTTCAAAGTATATTCCTAAGTTTTCAAATCAAAAATCTTTGAAGTCAAATGTTTCTACTTCTGCATCACATGCTTATACATCTAGAACTTCAAAGTTTACTTCTTTTCAAAATGCTAGAATTATTTGTTATGCATGTAAAGGGGTAGGACATAAGGCATTTCAATGCAATATTTTTAGAAATGCTAAAAGTAAAGTAAGAAAGATTTGGATTCCCAAGGAACTGCCTCTGCTAACCTGCAAGGACCCAAGATAGCTTGGGTACCTAAAAGAACTTGTTGATTATTTTGCAGGAACATCTTATAGCCCAAAAAATAAAGAAAAGATGGTATCTCGATAGTGGCTATTCAAGACATATGATAGGTGACAAGGATCAATTCATCATCCTAGAAATGAAAGAAGGAGGTTTGGTAACCTTTGAAGATAATGGCAAGGAAAAAATAATCGGTATTGGTAAGATCAAATTGACCCCCTCTACTTTTACTGAAAATGTATTGCTAGTAGACAAATTGAAGCATAATTTGTTAAGTATTAGTCAATTATGTGATAAAGGCTTATATGTTGTCTTTGAATCATCTATGTGTATTGTAACAAACTTTCTTGATTCTAACAACAAATTCATTGAACATAGACTTGGAAATACTTATATAGTAGATCTTAATGATCTAGTCATGTCCAGTAGTTCCAGTCTAGCAGTAATGAATGCTAAGATCAAGGAGTCTTGTTTACTTTAGCATAGATGATTAGGTCATGCTAGCATGCATACCATTGCCAAGTTAATTTTTAAAAATCTAGTTAGAGGTTCGCCTAAGTTTAAAGTTGATTTTGAATATGTTTGTGATGCTTGTCAAATGGATAAACAAACTAGGGAGAGTTTTAAATCCAAAAATATGATTTCAACTTCTAGACCCCTTAAGCTACTTCATATGGACTTATTTGGACCAACTAGGACCACAAGCCTAGGTGGTATGAAAATGCTCTTGTGATAGTGATGATTTTTCAAGATTTACTTGGATCTTGTTTATTGCACACAAAGATGAAACTTTCAAAGTATTTCAAAAATTTCATAAGAAAGTTTCAAATTCAAAAAATCTTTCAATCATATTTATTAGAAGTGATCACGGCACTGAATTTGAAAATCAATTTTTCAATGACTATTGCACAGAAAATGGCATTGATCACAACTTCTTCGCTCCTAGATCACCACAACAAAATGGTGCTGTAGAGAGGAAGAATAGGATTTTGGAAGAAATGGCTCAAACAATGTTATGTGAAGGTAATCTTTGAAGGTACTTTTGGACAAAAGAAGTGAACACTGCTTATTATATCTTAAACCGTATTTTGATTCGTCCAATTCTAAAGAAAACCCCCTATGAGCTTTGGAATGAAAAGAAATCTAATATTAATTACTTTCATGTTTTTGGTTGTAAATGCTTTGTGTTGAACAATAGAAAAGATAATATAGGAAAATTTGATGCTAAATCTGATGAAGCAATTTTTCTTAGTTATTTATTACATAGCAAAGTATATATAGTATTTAATAAAAGAACTCTAATTGTAAAAAAATCAATGTATGTTATTTTTGATGAAACTAACTCACACCTTCAAAGAAAGAAGAGTGTATAGACAATGATGCAGGTACACTTCAAAAGAAAATGAAAGATATTAGCATACAAGAGAAACCAACTCAAGAAGGAGAAGAAGTGGTAAGTAAGGATCATGCTAATCTACCAAGGAAATGGAGGTATGTAACTTCTCATCCAAAAGATTTAATTATAGGTGATCCTTCACAAGGTATTAGGATTAGGTCATCACATAGAGATGCACATGATTACCTAGCATTTGTATCATAAATAAAGCTATATAGTTTAGAAGAGGTTGAAAATGATCCAAACTGGATGATGGCCATGCATGAAGAACTAAACCAGTTTGAAAGAAATAATGTGTAGACTTTAGTTAATAGACCATCAGACCATCCCATTATAGGTTCCAAATGGGTCTATAGAAATAAACTAGATGAACAAGGTAAAGTGATAGAGCAAAGCAAGGTTGGTAGCCAAAGGATACAACCAAGAAGAAGGAATAGATTTTAATGAAACTTATGCACCCATATTAAGACTAGAAGCTATAAGATTATTACTTGCATTTGCTTGCTACATGAATTTCAAACTATTCCAAATGGATATAAAAAGTTCTTTTTTAAATTGTTTTATATCAGAACAAATTTTTGTAGAACAACCACCAGGTTTTGAAAGTCATGCTTTTCAAAATCATGTATTTAAACTCAATAAAGCATGTATAGACTTAAACAAGCACCTAGAGCCTAGTATGATAGACTAAGCAAATTCCTGCTTGAAAATGATTTTGCAAGAGAAAATGTTGATAAAACTCTTTTTATCAAAAAAAATGATGATATATTAGTTATACAAATCTATGTAGATGATATTATATTTGGTGCAATTAACGAAGAACTTTGTGGAGAATTTGCTAAGTTGATGCAGGGTGAATTTGAGATGAGTCTAATGGGTGCACTAAACTATTTTCTTGGACTTCAAGTAAAATAATCAAAGGATGGGATCTTCATAAACCAAGCCAAATACATCAAAGAAATCATTAAGAAGTTTGGTATGGAGACAAGTAAATAAATGAGCACATCCATGAGCTCTACCTGTAGATTGGACAAAGATGAAGATGGCAACAACATTGATCAAAAGTTATATCGAGGTATGATCGGATCATTGTTGTACTTAATTGCTAGTAGACCTGATATCTTATTTAGCGTATGTGTTTGTGCTAGCTTTCAATCTAATCCTAAAAAATCACATATGCTTGCAGTAAAAAGAATCATAAGATATTTAAGAGGAATAAGTAATTTAGGTCTATGGTATTCAAAGCAATCTTCATTAAATTTAATTTGATTTTTTGATGCTAATTATGCTGGTTGTAAAATTGATAGAAATAGCATTAGTGGTACATGCCAATTTTTAGGGTTGAATTTAATCTCATGGTACCGTAAAAAATAAAACTAGGTAGCACTATCTACTGCTGAGACAGAGTATGTTGCTACTGGGAGTTGTTGTGCACAAGTGTTATGGATTAAACAACAATTAGAAGACTTTGGTATTACATAATCTAAAACTCCTATCAAATGTGATAACACAAGTACTATAAATTTGTCAGAAAACCCAATTTAGCACTCAAGAACAAAGAACAATAAAATAAGACACCATTTCATAAGAGATCATGTTTTAAATGGTGAAATTGAATTAGAATTTATTCCAACTAAAAACTAACTTGCTGATATTTTCACTAAACCACTCAATCAAGATAGATTTGAAATGATTAGAGGAGAATCGAGACTTTGTGACCCTTTTTTTGAAAACTTAACCTAATCTCTTAAAATTAAGGAAACATTATCTAGAAAGCCTCTACATCAAACTAAGAACTTTGTCCATCTCTCCTTGTAAATTTTTGCCATTAAATTTCAATTTTGAGCCTTTTTTACTCTTTTGGAGAATTTTGGTTCGAGTCGACTCAAGCTATTGTGCTCAAGTCGAGCCAACTCGAATTATTGATTAAGTCTTTTTATATCTCTGCTCGAGTCGACTCGAGTAAATTAGGGCTTGCCAAGCCGACTCGGATGTCGGGCAAGCAGTTTTTTATTAGAGCCATAAGACTTAATCTAAGGTTTTATGCTTTAAGTGTTCATTTCTTGCTAGCTTAGAACCCTTGTTTCCAACCTGAAAATACCTTCCATCCTTCAAAACCTACCTTTTCTAGCTTAAAATCTTGCATTCTTCTTGAGCTCGTGCAATGGCTCCGAAAAGGGTTGTCGGCAAGAGATCACAACGAGTCGAACCTACTGCTGAAAGGGAAAGGAGGACCAAGAGATGCCTAGAAGAGTCGACTCAATCAGTTGAAGTGGAAGAACAAGAAATGGAACCGACCGCAACATCTTCTCCTCCAACACAAACTATTTCTATGGCCAACCGACCTGTCACAAGTGGAAGATGAATAATCTTCACATTCTTGAAAGAGGTAGGGCTTCAGATTGGAGATTTAATCAAAGACCAGGGCTGGAGTTTCTTCTACTCCTTTAATGTTCCGACATATCCCAATTTGGTAAGATGCTTTTATGAAAACTTAAGATTGGAAGAGCATCACATTGAGTCTATAGTTAAGGGAAAGAGAATAATAGTGACAGAGGAAAGATTAAGTAGCATGCTTGAAATGCCAAATTAGGGTCTAAAGCATCTAATTTTGAAAGATAAATAGAAAACCCTCAGGACAATCTTGAATAGGACTGATGTGAGTGGAATTGGGAATGTGATGGCTAATACCCTATCCCTTAAAATGAGATTACTGCACAACTTTATAAGTAGGATCTTTCTCCCAAGAACTGGCAGGTTTGATTGGGTAAGTAAGAGAGATCTCAGCTTTATGGGACATCTAATTGAGGGGGAGGCCCTCAATTTACCTCACATTATGCTACTGCAAATGAAAGAAGCAATCAGAAAAGTGAAGGCATGTTTGCCGTATGGAATGGTTTTTACTTTATCAGGCCTCCAGAGTGAACCTAGATGGTGAGGATGGTAGACCACCTCATCACACTAATACTTACTCTTCCAAGTCTTTGCAAAGAATGGGATACCAACTAATTGAAGGATCTTGGAGGAAAAAAGGATCAGATCAGAGGGCTATTGGATCTTCTAGTAGTGATGAGGATGATGATGAGGAGGAGCAGCTACCTACGGAGATTATCATTGTTGCTGCTACTGAACCTACTGTTCATGATGCTGTGGAGTCAAAGCTTAGAGAGTATGGGAGTCCCAGGATCTCTCTAGCATCTCCACCAGCACCAGCATCTCCACTGGCTCCACCACCTACACCTTCAGTGACTGCATCTGCTCAGGGACCATCTACTGATACTTTAGGAGCTTCATTGTCTCATGCCTTCATTGCACATCAGATGAGGCTACTTTCTCAGACCCTGACCAGTACTTTTGGATCGATGTTTAGCGACCTTCGTCAAATAATCAAAACCAAACTTAAGGAGATATGTGGTGAGATTAGATAGCTTCATTCCAGGGTGGACAATGTTCAGTCCACAGGACATGCACCACAGGTGGATCTACAGTCAGTCACTGATTCTTTCAAAGCAACTTTTGAAGACATTAAGAAATCTGTTGACCACAAGATTGAAGAATTCAGAACTGAACTAAGAGAAATGAGCTACGAGATGGGATGTATGGAACAAGGAAAGAAAGTAGAAGATGATTACACCAAAGGAGTAGGAATTCTTAGAGCTGAATTTGGAAGATTGAGAGGGTCAGCAGAGGCATTTGCCAAAGCCCAAGCAAGTGAGCTAGTTGCACTCAATACAGGAATCAAGAAGATGGAAGAAGAGCTCAATTCAGTATGCGTAACCCTTTGTCAGCTATCCACCACTGTTATTGCAACCTACTCTTCTACTCCCAAACAGCCTACACCTCCTCCTGTGTTTGATCCAAATCCTGTGTCATCTTGTCCACCTTCATCTTCTTATCACCCTAGACAACCTCCACCACATTCTTCTAGGGATAGAGGTTCTTCTAGTATTCCTAGGAGTTGGGAAGGTACATCTAGACCTATCAAGATGGAATCTAGTGATAGTGATTAGATTCATCTTATGTATTTTTGATTGTTTTTGAATGACTTGTATTGAAAATCTTGAATGAAATGAAAGTATTTCTTTTCTACTCATTGTGTTTGAAATGTGATTTGTGCAATATTATCATCTGTATATACAAATCAAGACAAATTTTAATTAGAGTATCAAATTTCTGAGAATGTGAAGTTATCTCAAACAATATTAATAACATTCTCATTCTATTTTAAAAAATCAAGCATAGAGTACTTAACAAAGGGTTCGAAATTAATTGAATACCTTTTTGATTAATGACAAAAAGGGGGAGAATGGTATGTATATGTATGAATGTGCATGGAAAATATACAAGTAAGGGGGAGAATGATATAAATATTGGAAAATTAGAAATTGGTATCAATTTTGCATAGAAACTTGCTTATATTTGCTTTGATAAATTTGCTCTGATTGCTCTGATATATATTCAACTTAATTATTTTGATATAATTTGAATTACTCTAATATATTGTCAATGGCTATTCATTATTAGCTCTCAACAAGCTCCAATATGGCATAGCTCTGATATATTATAGCTCTGATACATATTGAAAGATGAACAAGCTCTGATATATACTGAAAGCTTTGATGTATATTAAACTTATTTCTAAAAGCTCTAATATATATTGAACATATTCCTAAAGCTATGATACATTGTTAAATTCTTTCAAAAACATTTCGATATACAACGCATATATGTCTATACTTATTTGCAAATATACTTTTACATATAATTGTAAAGCTTTTCCATGCCCGGTGTTTTGTCATCATTAAAAAGGGAGAGATTGTTGACCCCTTGAGTGATTTTGATGATAACAAAACATTGGAGCATGTACTTATGTTACTAACTACTTTTCAAGTGCTTTACATGTTTTTGTAGGATGATTTCATTGCTAAATTACAACAACTACAATCTTATCATGTGTCATGAGTTGTGTTGCAAATGTGTCATGTAAAGAAGAGCCCAAAGAAAAATTAAACAAATATTCTCTAAAATGGATTACTTCTAAGTGATTTCAAGCTTAAATTCCTTAGAATCAATTATTAGTTGAGTTGGGAAGAATCTTGAATGATAAAATATTGCTGGATGAAATCTGGAGAAGAAATAAAAGCTTCACTGAAAAACTCATCTGAGCAGACTCGAGTAAAGGGAGTCGACTCTAGTTCATGGCACGATGAAGGATACTGGCACACAAAAATTCGAGCCGACTCGTCCAGTGCAACATTTCTTGAATCAGGCTGGCGAGCCGACCCGAAGGGAGTCCGAGCCGACTCATCCATTTAGTCAGGCATCCGAGTTAACCCTTTAGAGATCCGAGCCGATCCTCTAGAGTTTATGAAAAATCAGTTCTAAGAGAATAGCGAGCTGACTCTAATAAGAAGAGCCGACTTCTCTAGAGTACATTTTTGAAGACCTGTGAATCCGAGCTGACTCGAATTGAGGCGAGGCGACTCGACCAAAACTTCTTGAGAATCTGAGCCGACTCTAGGGATCCGAGCCGACTCGAAGGTTGATTCCAGGCAGGTAATGGCTAGTTCTAGATCTTCATATTTGAATTTGAAAAGTGCTTCAATGGTCAAATGTCACATTCCAACGGTCTACAATAACTATACCCACCTGAGAAGAGTACAAGACTTTATAAAAGAGGGATTGGGGCAACTTTTAAAAAAGGCTAATGCTTAGTTGAACATTAAATGAGCTTGTGAGCAAAAGAGCACTAGAGAGCATTCAAGTCAGTCTTCAAGACTTCACCAACTCCAATCTGAAGCTTGAAGCATACATTAAAGAAGTTGAAGAAGCCACTGAAGAGCATTGAAGTGCAATTAAGAAGGCTTCTCTCGAGTTGCATCGGCAACCTTTAGACAACTTTAGTTTGTCATTTTGTTGCTTATTTTCTTTAACTCTTTTATGAGTTTTTGGATTATTGGTGAGCCTGATTTAAAAACCAAGTAGGTTCTTGGTTAGCCTGTTCAAAACCAAGTGTAGGTTCTTGGTGATCCTGTTCAAAACTAAGTTGGGTTCTTGGTGATCCTGTGTAAAACCAAGAGTTGGGTTTTTGGTGAGCCCAGTTGAAAAACCAAGTTGGGTTTTGGATTGTGAGCCTGGTAAAACAATCCAACTATATTCTGGTAGTGAATATAGTGAAAGTCGCAAGTGGTATCTTGGATAGTGGATGCAATAAAGAGGGTGCTCCGAACCACTATAAATCTGCTGTGTTTGCATTGTGCTGTTTCTGTTTGTGTTTACTTCTGCTGTTAATTATTTAAAACACAACACCTATCACTAAACTAGATTTAAAAGAGAATATATCTGATTAATTTTTTAAATTTCCAATTCACCCCCCTCTTGGAAAAGCCACCTAGGCAACATTTATTGACCATGACTACATTCACCAGCCAGCTGGGGTATTGGACCTTGCAAACGAAGCTGGCCACGAGGAGCTTCTCCACCTCATTGATGGTGTTCTACCTTTCTGGGACAAAGCTCCTCTTCTTCTATTGGACAGGGCAGCACTTTGGGTCGATGTTCAACCTGTGAGTGATGATGTGAGGAGGGATTCCTGGCATGTCCATCATGGTCCAAGCAAAGACGTCTGTATTTGCTCGGAGAAAACTTGGCAGGCAAGCCTTCTTGTCCTCCTGCAGTTGGGCTCCTATCTGTACAGTCTTCAATGGATCTGCACCGAGGGGGCATGACAACAGGCACTCGACTGGGCCACCCTTGGCATCCTATGCTCTTTGGTCGAGCTCACCAGTGACAGGATCTTCTTCGGTGCTTTAGCACCAGGGATTGCTTGTAGATAGTGCTGAACTAGTTAGGGGTTCCCCCGGATCTCTCCCACAACATAAGGGGTTGGGAACTAAACCAGGATTCACTTTGTTGATATGACTGCATCGAGCAAATTGAGCCTAGGGTGGCCAAGAATCATGTTGTAGGCTAAGGGAAGCCTAACAACCAAGAAAGTCATCATGATCGTGCTCTACCGGAATGGCGACCCAATGGTGACTGGGAGAGTGATCTCTCTCTCAACCCCAATTGAATCTCCAGTAAAACTGACCAGGAGAGCATGCACCAGCTTCAACTAGGCGAAGACAAATTCATCTTGGAGAAGCCATCATAAAAAAGGATATCAGTCAAACTTTCACTATCGACCATAATCAGTTTTACAAGATTCTTCGCTATCATCATTTCGACGACAACGGCATCGTTATTTACGTTTTCCACCCGGGTCATCCTTTCCCTCATAAAGGAGAATACATTCTCAAACCCTTCCCCTGCCCTAATCCTTTTTGAGGTGCACTCTCTCCCACAGGATATCATGCCCACTGGCTTCTCAGTAGGTCAGTTGTCAATAGGAGGGAAAGCTATAAGTGTTTGAGGTTCTGCTAGAGCTTTGCCCCCCATGAATTTCCTAAGATAGCCTCTTCTTATCAGATCTTTGATCTTCCTCTTAAGATGACGGCATTCCTCGGTGTCATGGTCATGGTCATGGTGGAACTAACAGTACTTTGACTTATCATGCCCAAGAGACGGCCTTAGCGGGGGAGGGCGGTGCAGGTAGCACTCGCCCTCAATCTCCATGAGGATCTTGAACCTTGGGATGGGAAGAGGAGTGTATAATTCTTCCTGGATGGGGGAACTATTTGGCTTCAGACCCATCCAAAGGTTCGGGGTTACTCCAGGCCTGTGCATCCTGGAGGTTTCTCCTTGGGATTGCTTCTTCAGAGGCCTCCTATCCAGCTCCCTTCAAGTGTGGTCTGCCTCCTCTACACAAATGTACTTGTGGACTCGAAGGAGGAGCTCGGAGTAAGTCTTCGGAGGCTTCTTATCTAAGGAATAGGTAAGACGGGAGGTTCTGAGCCCTCTTTTCAGTGCCAACATGGTGATGGGCTCGTCTAGATTGTAGATCTCCAAGGTGACAGTTTTGAAGTGGGACACATAGTCCCACAAGGACTCATGATCTTATTATCGGATAGAGGAGGCTATCGCTTCTTGTGGCACCTTCCGATAGGTGGTGCGGCACCAGAATTTGATAGAGGCTTCTCAACTCTCTGTGGATCTCTGATAAGGATTTTTAATCTTTTGGGTCCTGTAATAAGGCTTAAAACCTGAATAATTTGCTTTCGAGTCATGTAATTAATATCTAGTTGGTTTCAATTTGTGGTTTAATCTTGTAATTTGGCCAATTTGATCAAGTTAGGGTCAATTGGTCCTATAATTAGCTAAGTTGGTCTACAAGCTCAAGTCAATTTGAAGATGGGCTCAAGCTAGTTTGAAGATGGGTCCACATGTGGGCAATCAAGTCAAGCCCAATTGAAGATGAGTCAAGCTATCTCTGGGGGTCAATTGGTCCTATAATTAGCTAAGTTGGTCCACAAGCTCAAGTCAATTTGAAGATGGGCTCAAGCTAGTTTGAAGATGGGTCCACAGGTGGGCAATCAAGTCAAGCCCAATTGAAGATGAGTCAAGCCATCTCTCCTCCATGCCAAGTAGGAGTGCCAACTCATGGAGTGCCACATCATCAATGCCACGTGGCATGGGAGGTGCCACTTTAGCTCATGGAGTGCCACATCATCAATGCCATATGGCATGGTAGGCGCCACCTCACCAAGCACCTTGGGCGTCCAAGTTCAAGATGAAACAAAATTCAAATTCAAATTTGGGATGCCCATTATTCTTCCCTTGATCCAAGTAGACAATATCCACATAACACTCCCCAAATTAAGCTACCAAGATCAAGCATCATGGTCAGCCAAGAAGAGATTCAAATTTCAAAGATGGACGCTAAGCTTTATGAAAGAATTTAAATTTCAAAAGTTGGTCGGCCATGCTTCATGAGAGGAGAAATTCAAAATTCAAATGGGCGCCCCTTGATTCATGAAGACAACCCACCCTTTTCTCCTCCCAAAATCAAGTCTTGTAACCCCCTCTTTCAAATTTGAATTCAAATGTTTAAATGAGGACTTGGGTGCTTATAAAAAGGATCCTAACCCTCTTGTAAAAAAAACTGATGAATGAAAAAAAGAATTTAGAAATTTTCTTTCTTCTAGCCCTTGTCTCTTAACTTGGAACTCTATAAGAGAGTGTGCCTTCGCTTTTGAGCATCGAGGGGTGTGAGGCCCCAGATATCCCATTCCTACACAAGCCACCAACTCCTTGGACGTCCTCTAGAAGATCCTCCTGGATGCCCAACAAGAAAAGCCCTTCTGGCTCTTCTTGACCGCCACCTTCACTTCACCTCTCTCTATTTTCTTTGCTTTCCTATTCCTTCTTGTTTTCTAACTATTTTCTAGGTTGCTTGCAGGTCCTTCAAGTACCATGGATAAAGGAGTTGGTCCCCCTTGCCTCCAGGATCATCTGACAGAAAGCCGGCCAATCCGTGGGGTCGAGGGCTTGATCTTCCAGGCCGCATCCATGAGTGTGAGCGAACTCAGCATCAGGCACTTTAGTGTTTTGAGAAGTTTGCCCTCCTTGGTCTTCTAAGTTGGGTATTGATTTAGAGCTAAGTCCTACCAGGGTTTCTTAATCCCGAGATCCTTCTTTATCACTATTTAGGGTCCATTTTGCATGCTAGAGTTTCTTGTCATTATACAAATCTCTAAATCTATTCTTAGTTTAATTTCGATAATCGATAAATCCATTAAAACATAAAAATAAAAAAAAGAAATCACCTGCATGCATCTCTTAGGTCCCGCATCATGTCTGGTATCAGAGCATGGTCAGGACTTAGTTTCTCTTTAAGTACTTGGATCGGATGCTTCACCATGGCCGTCCGATCATAGGAAAAAGTAGGGCTGCAAGACCCTCATATCCCATTCAAAGAGAATTTCCTATGGCATGTAGGGGTGCCGATGTGATTGATCTTTGAAGAAGAAAACAAGGAGATAGGTATCTTAGGTCCTAAAGAAAATTTCTGCATAATTAAGTTTTGCATCATTAAATTCTGCATCATGTCCAACCAGTACATGGTCTATTGTTTTGATTGTTTCTGCATGTACAAAATTCAGAAACTACTGATTCTTGTTTTGCTGGATTCTACGTAATTGGTAGTATGTTTCAAAAGTTCTTCAAAATTTATTTCAGTCTGTAGATTTTCTCCACACTTGATTACCACCTGAGAACAATTCTGTCCTGAAATTCTAGCAAGTCCAATTTTAGCTTACTTTCATTTTAGCATAGTTTAATTTCTACACTTAGGTTCATCTCATTTAATTTTTAGCAACTCATATTTCTGCCTATACACATCAAAACACACAAAAAAAAAAACTTTAGTGCACTTCATTAGGTTTCATGTGTGTGCCATCATATGCATAACTTATATTAAGGGCGACAATATCATAAGATAAGGAAAGGAGATCATTACCTTTCCTTGGCCTGAAAATCACCAACTTTGCATTTTGAACCTAAGCCTAACTTAAAATCTATTTAGCAACCTAATAGTTTAGGGACATCAACAAGTCGGGTTTAACCATTGTGGGAAACTAGTGCATACAACCCTTCAATTAGCACTAGGAAGCTGGTGTCTAAGGCAAGAGGTCTAGTGTCAAATGACCTAAATGGTGTTGTGGTTCTTTAATTGGGTCCCTGCGAATAGCAGGGGGCCTCCCATACTCCCACCTCTTACCTGGCCAGTAAAAGGGCTAGTTGTTGTGCTGTGTGTAATATGAGTCAACCCATTATGTTTGAACTCATAGGTATAGCAAACCATGATACCTTCCATTGTATGTTGCATGTCAATTAGGTCAGGAGTCCAGTATCACCCACATCACCTTTGGTTTGATCAAATGAATTTGAGTCTTGAAAAGACCCATAGAACCCATGCTGTGCCTAGATCAACATCCTTCAGTCCTAGAGTCCACTATCCCACCCCAAATCCAAATCATGATTTTATGTACCAAGATAAGAGGGTCATTAGCAACATTAGGACAGAAGCTCCTTCATTTCAAGGCAGTCTTGATCCTCGGGTTTACATTGCTTGGGAGGAAGATATGGATGATTATTTTAAGTGGGATGAAATGTTTGAGGATGGAAAGCTAGGTTTGCCCAAATGCATCTATGGGGTCAAGCCAAGTCTTATTGGCTCAATGTTCAGGGGAAGATAGCGTATGGGAGACACGAACCCATTAGGACCTGGGAAGAAATGAAGAGCAAGCTTCGTGAAAGGTATATCTTTGCATCCTACCAACAAAATCTCCTAGATCGCGTAGAGAGGCTGACACAAGGTAATGGATTAATCATTAATTATATTGATAGATTCACCTAATGCACTATATTGTGAATAAGGATCCATATGATATCCTAATCCAATTTGAAGAAGGTTTGAGGAAAGATATCCGGAGAGAATTGTTTAGACATGAAATCTATAGTTTGGAGCAAGCCTACCGAGTAGCCCAAAACTATGAGAGGTCCTTAAGGCATGCCAGATCAAGTACTTTGGAGTTAAATCTGACCTCTGCTAGCTTTAGTCAAGTCCCTATTGGCTTGACACCTAGTGTGAACCAGACTTTTATTGGTCAACCATCACCTGTATCACCTCCAACCCAGAAGGATGACTTTGAGAAGAAATTAGGTATGGCCGACCCAGGATTAGTTGACCAGAATGAAGCCATACTGAAAGAACAGTTAAAGGAGGAAGAATTAGAACCCATTATAGAAGTATATGAGGCTAACATGAGTTTAGTAGACGAATATGAAGGTGAAGACTTTGAGGAGGATAACTCTACCACCTTACTTGAGGAAAACCTTAGAGAAGATAAGATTGTAGAGCCTAGCCCTGAAGTATCAAAACAATAAGAAATTAGTGAGGACTTGGTTCCTATAAGTCAATGCCCTCAGGAAGAGCACACTCCTTTAGCCTCAACCCGAGACCTTATTCAGTTCCTTTATAAAGAGTTCATTCCTCTAACCCTAGTTGATGACCTTTTTTTGGAACTGACCAAGTCTTCCTTTCTTGAAAAACCTACACTTGCAATAACCAAATTATCCATCCTTCAATTTGACCTTATGTCATCCATAGATCGATGTTCAAATCTAAAGGTCATCCTGAGTAACCAAGGTCTATTCCATGCTTCCAATGGATTGTCCCAAGACTCTAATTTTTATATCCTGTTGTACCCTAAGGCTTCCAATGTTTTCCAAACTTTCAAATTATACTTTGTTGAGGTCGTTCAGTTGCACCAATGCTTTGAGTATGTTAGGTTTGCGACCTACTTTTGAAAGACCTTATGGCATTTGCTAGGGATCCATTATAAATTTTCATGTGCATGCCAGACCAGGGTCAAACCTAGAGAGACTATAGTCTGTTAGGTTTAGGCCCAAAGAGTCCAATAAAATTCTTCTTAATAGGAATGCATAGTTGAGTGTGCATTTGTTAGGTGTCAGTATGAGTCGCAGAGTCATTCACACAGCATGCATAAGGAGATTAGCCAAAAATTTAATCTAAGTAATAATACATACAAGAAATTAGCTGATTCCTGAAAGCAAGCCAAAGAATTTGAAATAGGGGATTCTATAATGATTAGGCTTAAGCCTGAACGGCTCCCACCAGGGGCTATTAAGAAGCTACATGCTCGTGGAGCTGGCCCCTTAAAAGTGATAAGGAGAGTTGGCCTTAATGCTTATGTGCTTGAGCTTCCCTAGGATTTTGGCATTAGCTTGACTTTCAATATCTCAGGCTTAGTCGAGTATAGGGAGCCGATAACAATACCCGGCGAGCTATTTGGACCTAACCTATCCTTTGAGAGTGAACTCAACCCTGAGTGTCCACCTCCAATTTTACCTGAGAGAGGAGAATGGATCCAGCATGTCTTGGATGATCAAGCTATCATAACCCAAGGCAAAGGCTATCAGCATTACTTGGTCCGTTGGCAAGGTCGATCGGAGTTCGATGATTTGTGGATTACCTGAGAAGACTTGCAGTGCCTCGACCCCAACCTTCTTGAGAAATACCAAAGCCAGATCAACCCTTACTCGATAGGGTCAAGTTCCTCCCACCTTGGGAGAATTGGGGTGGGCACCAAGATTTGATAGAGGCTCCTCAACCCTCTATGGATCTCTAATTAGGATTTTTAATCTTTTGGATCCTGTAATAAGGCTTAAAGCCTGAATAATTTGCTTTCGAGTCATGTAATTAGTATCTAGTTGATTTTAATTTGTAGTTTAGTCTTGTAATTTGGCCAATTTGGTCAAGTTAGGGTTAATTGGTCCTGTAATTAGCCAAGTTGGTTCACAAGCTCAAGTCAATTTGAAGATGGGCTCAAGCTAATTTGAAGATGGGTCCACAGGTGGGCAATCAAGTCAAGCCTAATTGAAGATAAGTCAAGCCATCTCTCCTCCATGCCAAGTAGGAGTGTCACATCATCAATGCCACATGGCATGGGAGGTGCCACTTCACCAAGCACCTTGGGTAGCCAAGTTCAAGATGAAACAAAATTCAAATTCAAATGTGGGACGCCCATTATTCTCTCCTTGATCCAAGTAGACAATATCCAAACAACACTCCCAAAATCAAGCTACCAAGATCAAGCATCATGGTCAGCCAAGAAGAGATTCAAATTTCAAAATTGGATGCCAAGCTTCATGAAAGGATTTAAATTTCAAAAGTTGGTTGGCCATGCTTCATGAGAGGAGAAATTCAAAATTCAAATGGGCGCCCCTTGATTGATTAAGACAACCCACCCTTTTCTCCTTCTTAAATCAAGTCTTGTAACCCCCTCTTTCAAATTTGAATTCAAATGTTCAATTAAGGACTTGGGTGCTTATAAAAAGGATCCTAACCCTCTTGTAAAAAAAAATGCTGAATGAAAAAAAGAAGTCATAAATTTTCTTTCTTCTAGCCCTTGTCTCTTGACTTGGAACTCTGTGAGAGAGTTTGCCTTCACTTTCAAGCATCGAGGGGTGTGAAGCCCCAGATATCCCCTTCCTATGCAAGCCACCAACCCCTTGGACACCCTCTGGAAGATCCTCCTGGATGCCCAACAAGAAGAGCCCTTATTGACCATCACCTTCACTTCACCTCTCTCTTATTTTTTTGCTTTCCCATTCCTTCTTGTTTTCTAATTCTTTTCTAGGTTGCTTGCAGGTTTTTCAGGTACCATAGATAAAGGAGTCGGTCCCCCTTGCCTTTAGGACCATCTGATGGAAAGCCGACGAATCCGTAGGGTCGAGGGCTCGATCTTCTAGGCTACATCCGTGAGTGTTAGTGAACTCATCATCGGGCACTTTAGAGCTTCGAGATGTTTATCCTCCCTAGTCTTTTAAGTCGGGTATTGATTTAAAGCTAAGTCCTACTAGGGTTTCTCAATCCCGGGATCCTTCTTTATCACTATTTAGGATCCATGTTTGCATGTTAGAGTTTCTTGTCATTATACAAATCTCTAAATCTATTCTTAGTTTAATTTCAAGAATCGATAAATCCATTAAAATATAAAAACAAAAAAAAAAATCATCTGCATGCATCTCTTAGGTCCTGCATCAGTATGCATCAAAGTGCGCCATGAACTTCTTCTCCAACTGCATGAAGGAGTCAATGCTCCCGGGCTCGAGGTGGGTGTACTAGACTCGAGCAGCCTTTCGAATGGTAGCTGGGAAGGCGATGCAGAGATGGCATTAGTTGCTCCTTGGACTCTCATAAGGGCCTTGTAGCTCTCTAGGTGGTCCAGGGGGTTGGTGGTTCGGTCATAGGGATTCGCTTGAGGCATGCAAAATTGGATGGGAATCGGTTCCTCTTGGATTTCTTAGGAGAAAGGAGGGCGGGCATCATAGCCTGCTGGCTCACGTGGGGAGCCCTGTTCCTCCAGGCATCTCTCAGCTTAATGCCTGATAGCCTCGTCGATGGAACCTTTTATCGAGGCTGTCGGAGGAGAGGAAGATGAGGGTCAGAGAAGATCATGCCCAGGGGCCTTGCCTCAACAGTGCTTGCGATGCCTAAAGGCAGCATGGTTGGAGACCGGCTCTCTCGGTTGGCCGATCCGCTCCACTACCTCTTCCTTGGGGTCTGAAGGCTCCCTCGATGATGAGATGTGGCCCGCGAGTGCGATGGCCTTCCATGGAAGGATCGTAAACTACCACGATATTTGGTGGCATGAGCCATGAGAGTTCCTAGCTACTATTGGGTTGCTAGAGATCGGTGCTGGTGATGCAGCTGTCGCACCATTGCGGTCAAGGTCTGGACCTACTAGACGAGTGTGGTGAGTTGAAGATCCATTGGAGGTGGTGATGGCGGAGCAGGAAGCTCCCTCTCCAGACTGAGTGGGTCTTTATGGGGAGGAGGATCCCCCGCACGATTGATGGAGGCTTCCCGCATGTGTGTCACCACCATGTTGCCAGTATAATTGCTTTGATGATGAGAGACTAGCTTAACACAGGACCGATCCCCTTCTTAGCATGCCAATCTGTTGTCGCCTAGATTATCATGGCTTGCAACTCCTGCGTGGCATCAGTTGGTGGCTCTCCTACCTGGCATCTAATGTATGTGCCCGATCTTGCAAAAGAAGGGAGACTCGGGCCAGGGATCTCGGCGAGGGCACTCCAACGATCAAGTCAGTGGATGATCAAGGAGAACATATCCTTCTCGATAGATCCCAAAGCGGTTTCCACCCTCAGAGATCTTGAGAACTGATGGAATGAGGGTTAGGATTCAGAAGGAGGGCTTAAGCAGTGGTGGCTGTAGTCGTTGGAACTCTCCTAAGGAATTCTAGTATATTCCAGAGATCTTTCGAGTCTTGCTGAATTGCCTACCCCTTCTCACTTACATTTGCTAGAGGCCCCTTTTGGCTTCTTTTAGATGAGTGGTACCTCTTATGAAGTGCGGAGTTCTGGCTTGGCCTCCTTTGGGCTCTCCTTACATGGGTGAGGCGTGGGCTTGCTCTCTTCACCCCTCTTGAGGAGGGGGGTCGTTTATCCCTAGTAGTGGTAGTAAAGCATGGAGGAGTACGCATCCCTTTTATGATGGATACATGAGGTACGTCGTAGGTCCTGGCACTCTGATAGAATACTGCCCTTCTATGGCATCATCCCATCATATTTGGGGGGACCTGGCAAAGCACCGATCTGGAGGCAAATGCTACAGGATCTGAATTCCATGGCAAAACCTTCCTCTTCTGGGTGGTGCAGATGGTGGGTAGAGGGGTGCAGCATCCCGAGTGGAGTTCCCTTTCTCCAAGTGGTGCCGATAGTGGGTTGAGGGGCCTGACGCTCCGGCGGGATGCTCCTCTAGAGGTGGTGTGCTCTAATGAAATGCCATCTTGCAAGGATCACAGTTGGCATGCCATGGAGGGTGCCATTTCTTTAGAGGTTCCAGGCGGCGTGCCTTAGCAGAGCACCGCCCCTCAGGCATGTCAGCCTCTCCAAGCCATGCCAGGGTTCTGATGAGGGTGGTGGCGCCACTTGCCGATGTCACCAGGCCATTTACCCTAGGAGCACTCATGTGAGAGGCCATGTTCACCTAAAAAAATCCATACCTGACTTCGAAAAAGAGGATGACTTTGATCAGGGGGTCGACCTCGAGCGGGGTAGCCTAACTCCGGTCGAGGGTTCAACCTCGAGGGAGTCCCTTCGACCAAGGGGCTTGAAAAGCGAGGGCATGACCTCGGCTGGGGCTCAACCTTGGGAGAGAAATTCCGACCAAGGGGCTCAAGAAGCGAGGGCACAACCTCGATCAGAGCTCAATATTAAGGGAGCTACTTTGGCAAAGGGGCTTGAAAAGCAAGGGCATGACCTCGATCGGGGCTCGACCTCGAGGGAGCCACTTCAACCAAGAGGCTCGAGAAGCAAGGGCATGACCTCGACCGGGGCTCGATCTCGATGGAGCCACTTCAGCCAAGGGGCTTGAGAAGCGAGGGCATGACCTCGACCAGAGAAGAGAGGGCACGACCTCGGCTGGTGATCAACCTCAAGGGAGCCACTTCAGCCAAGGGGCTCGAGAAGCAAGGGCATGACATCGGCCAGGGCTCAACCTCGAGGGAGCCACTCAGCCAAGAGGCTCGAGTAGCGAGGGCATGACCTTGATCGGGGCTCAACCTCGAGGGAGCCACTCCGGTCAAGGGGCTCTCCGAACACTCCACCTAGGGTCTGCATCCAAGTGGTGTCTTCTACCAACATGGTCGTCAGCTAGATCTAAGAGGGACTCCACAGTAGCAGTCCTACCATATCAGCTAGTGTTGCTACCTAGATCATCATGGCTTGTAGCTATGACATGGCATGGACTCATCGGCTCTCGAAGGGCACTTGGTCCTCTTCTCTGGTCCGCTCCAAAATTGGTATGACCTGTAAAAGAAAGGAGACCCTGGCCAGGACAGTTCGATGATCAAGTCAGTTAGGACGATCAAGGAAAACAGAACCTCTGTAACAGAGAGCTTGGGATCTCTCTGCATCGAGGATGAAAGATGAGATATATGAAATGGAAAGACATGGTTGAGTGGAGATCAGAGAGCTGGGAGGTTTCCTTGACTGGTTCCTTGCCCATTTGCTCTTTAAGTCTTACTAGTGGCCTTCCTCTTTTCTCTCGGGAGTCCTTCCTTTTGTGTTATATGAGAAGGATGGCCTAGACCAAGTCTGGGGCTTCATTGAGATGTCTTTTTCATCGCATCCCTTTCAGGAGGGATTTTCTTTATCCGCAGCCTCCCCTTGTCGGACCTGTCCTCAAAAGGAGATCATTCTATTAGGGGCATTCATTGATGTAGTACAGATCTTGTCCCTCTAGTGGTGTAGTTTCTCGTGGAAGGGGAGGGCGCCGTGTCATTGAGCCCCATGCCATGGTGGGGCATTTCTATTCCAAGAAGGACCACCGAAGTGTCACAAGGCCTAGGGCCTTAATGAAATACTCCTCTTGGAGGAGGTACAAGTTTCGTGTTACGAGGGTTAGAGCCCCCTGGTTTCACGGTCATGGATGTGGCAGCACGCTACAGGGCCTGGAGCCTGGTAGAGCATGCATTGCATAGAACGTGTGGGTGGCATGTTTGCAGAATTTGAATTCCTAGTAGGGTGTGCGCCACCTCTTGGAGGTTGCAGGTAGCTGGGAGCATTCATGGCATGGTTTGAACCTCTACTGATCTTCTATCTCTTTTGCCTTTGCCGTGGACTTCGACCTTGGTTGGATGGGGGGAGCTCAATCTCGAGAGCTAGATCCCGAAAAGCATGAGCACAACCTCAACTGGGAGCTCAACTCTAGATGGGAGCTGATCTTGATTGGGGGCTCACCCTCGAGATGCATGAGCCATCCTCAGCTAGAAGCTTGACCCCGAATATGAGCTGACCTCGACCTTAGGGCTCGCCCTCGGAATGCGTGATCATATCCTTCACCGGGTGCTTGACCTCAGATGTGAGCTGACCTCGGTCGAGGGGCTCGCCCTCGGAATGCATGAGCACGTCCTTAGCTAGGAGCTTGACCTCAGATGTGAGCTAACCTCGACCGGGAGCTCACCCTCGGAATGCATGAGCATGTTCTCGGCCAAGAGCTCAACCTCGGATGTGAGCTAACCTCGACCAGGGGGCTCACCCTTGGAATTTATGAGCACATCCTCGACTAGGAGCTCGACTTCGGATGGGAGCTAACCCCGGCTGGGGGGCTCACCCTCAAAACACATGAGCACGTCCTCGGTCTGGAGCCCGACCTCGACCATGGGCTCACCCTCAGAATGCATGAGCACATCTTTGACTGGGAGCTCGACCTCGGATATGAGTTGACCTTGACTGGGGGGCTCGCCCTCGGAATGCATGAGCACGTCCTCGACTGGTAGCTCGACCCCGGATGGGAGCTGACCTCGACCAGGGGCTTGCCCTCAGCTCTTCACTTGATCACCACATCCAGATGGCATTTCCTACCAGCGCGGCCACCAGCAAGGGCTCCACGTCAGTGGTTGTGCCACATTAGGCTTCACGTCAGCGATTGTGCCACATTAGATGCCCCCCACTCTCGAGCCCAAGGAACGATGCGATGCTCAGGGCGATGAGAGTAATGATCATGCTAACATGGAAGGAAGCACTTCCTGCACCATTAATGGCTCAAGCACTGGTGCCCCGGAGATCGCACTTTTGCACCAATGAAGTGACACCATGTCAGCCCTTTCCAAAAAGGGGCCATAAATACTGTTCCTGGAACAAAGCAACCGCCTCCGAACCAAAGCATTGACTCCATCAGATCTTGGCATGTGGCAGGCCCTGGTTGGCCAGGGAGGAGAAAGGGCGCATGCCTTCGACCGGTACGAGGCAATGGGAGCTGTAAGCTTTATGAAAGAGACTTGTCTTCTCGCCCCTTAAGGGTTTTTTGAGTGACAGAGACAAGGCTTCTTCTGCAGAGCGCTTCTACTCCTTTTCGCCTCAACTCCATTTCTCTGGTCAAGGATTCAAAGTCCTAGAAGGTTAGACTTCTCCTCCCCCTTCCTCTTTCTTCTCCTTCTCCTGCTTTTCTCCTTTGGCCTGTGCTGAAGGAGAGTTCCCATTAGGTTTCTAGGCTTTCGCTTCTCCTTTGTCTTCATTCCTCCTACTCCTTATGAGTTCTTCTGGTGGAGGGCACCATCGTCGGGACTTTTCTGGTGAGGCCGGGCCATCTCGATCGAGGCCTCCTTCCTCAGATAGCGAGGAGGAGGATGTCCCTGTAGTGATTCGTAGGGGTCCCCGCCAGACGGGGATTATCATTGGACCCCCTACGGCTCCTCCCCCTCCTCCATCTCCTTCTCCTCCCATCGGTGATCAGGCAGTCCCACCAGCATTGCCTCGGTGATGACTGGTGAGGATCTCCTCTGCATCCAGAGGGCATATGAGATCTTTGATTCCATCCAGCTCTCAGTCCATGGACCGGAGGAATGGGTCACTTTCGGTGACCAAGGCTGGATTGCCCTATACAAAGATTTCTTCTTTGGGTGTCTTCGTCTTCCTCTTCATCCCTTCTTTCTCTCTTTTCTAAGCAACTATCACTTGGTCCAGGCCCAACTTGCTCCCAATGCCATCAAGACCATCTTTTATTTTATTATCATTTGTCATTTCCACGGGATTGTTTCCCATTTCTCCCTCTTCAGGGTTTTGTTCACCCTGAAGCGCCACCCAATTGACAATCCATGGTAGCTCGTGGCCCCCCGCTCGTAGGCCATCAAGCTTGACCTTCCCTTTTCCATTAAGGGGTGGAAGTGCAGGTTCATGTTCACCTCGGTTGAGAGGGTGGACTTGGTCTGGAGTGACCCAGATCGTTTCCCCAACCAGCATTCTACAGTCGAGCCGGTCGACAAGGAAGTGTACGACCGACTTGTCACTTCTGAGGTCCATCCTCTCCAAGACCTATAATCTAAGTGAAACATCATTGACACTAGGGTCAACCAGGCCCAGACTTAGGGTAAGGCTCGCTACTGAGCCGGTCGACAAGGAAGTGTATGACTGGCTCATCACTTCTGAGGTCCCACCTCTCTGGGACCTATTTAATGAGCGAAATCTCGTCGATGCCAGGGTCAACCAAGCCCAAACTCAGGGTAAGGCTCACTACTGAGCTTCTTTTTCCCCCAGGTTAATCAGGCCATAATTGAGGACTAATTGAAATCTTTTGTCTTGCAGGGATGAAGTTTATTATGAGCGAGCTCCTAGGTATGTCGAAAAAGAGGGCCGCCTCCATAGGGCCTGAAGGGGAGCTTGCGAAGAAAGCCTGGGAGGAGCCGGGATGGAGGCCTGACTAAGAGCCCGGGAGGAGGGGACCTGCTACCATACCGGACGCCCCTGGGCCAAGGGTCTAGCATCCAGCCTATAGGCCCAGGAGCTAAGCTCGAACCATGGTGGGGGCCGTGCCATCAGCCCTAGTAGCCCCTCCATGGACCGAAGCTCCACCTCGATCGAAAGTGGTGGAGGTGGCGAGAGACACCGCCATGAAGAGTCCGGCCCCACCAACTGGAGGCAGAGCCACCGGCGATTGGCTGACTACCACCGTGCCTTCGCCAGCTACCACCTTGAAAGCCTCAAAGCTATCTGCAACACTGGATCCAGGGAAAAAGAAGGTGTCCATCTACCTACCTCGGGATGCGAGGTTGATGCTGGATGGAAAGCTGGTGAAGGATATTCTAGATGCCCTCATCCAGCCACTGGACCACCAGGATAAAAGCGACCGTCAGGTGGTGGATGTCTTCACCGGGGTGTTCCCCCAGCTTATGTTAGTAAGTCATTTTCCAGACTACTTCATTTTTCTCTTCTTCCTGATGAGGTATTAACTGATGTTTCCTATGTAGGTGGCTGCCGACGTTTAGCTCCTTCGAGACTCTTGCTAGGGGCTGATGAGATGTAACTTCTGTTTATGCAAGGAGAGGGATGAAGCCCGGGCTCAGGCCGCCCGGGCTCAAGAACTGGAGGGCAAGGTGAAGGCCCTTCAAGACCAATTGGCCAGCTCCGAGGCAAGAGCAACGGGGCTGGAGAAGAAATCCACCAAGCTCTAGGTGGCCCTAAAGGAAGAAAAGGGGGAGAACTTGTTGGGCGGAAGCCAAGTGGGCTGATACATGCAATTTAAAACTTTGCTAAATTGCTTGATGTAGCAGAAGGAGATAAAACAATTTTATCTAACATGTTAATCTAATTAACACTAGCCTCACACATATCTTTATGCATATAGAGTAATACATGTATGAAATCATATAGGCAAACTATGTAACTCATAGAACCTTTCTTTCAATCACATAAGAAGAACATTTCATCATACTGTGAGATAAGGATACAACCCTTACCTATGAGGTGATGATCACCATAAAGGGAAGTACTCCAAAGAAGCAGAGAGGCTCTGCGAGCAGCATAAACGTCCTGCCTCTACAGGTGTTCACACCAGGATAAGGGGATGATGCGGGACGAGGAGATGGATGAAATGCATGGATGATGATGTGCTTTAAAAGACTAGCTATCCAAGATGAACAATAAATTTAAAGCATGAAAATTAAGCATAAGAGAGATAATTTTCTTCCAAGTAAGAGACAGTTAATCAAAAATTAAACACCCGCATGCATATCACATTCAAAGTAATAAAAGATGGATCTCATGGCTAGGAAACCATTCCTACTAGGTCGAAACACCTTCAAATGATCAGATCCAAAGATCCAAGAAAAGGTTCTCCTACCAATAATGAAGGTTAAAATATTTGGTGGAAAGGAAGCTCTCAACACTCAAAGATTGAGGCATAAACCCTAAGACTAGCACTCCCTACTTTAGGACTTACCTTGGCCTTGATCCATGGCATGGAGACCTCATCCTTGACTTGGATTTCCTGAGAGAACCTGCAACAAAACCCAATATTAGGCATGGAAGAGGAATTAAGGATGGAATTGAAACAAAGGAAAGAAGGAGAAGGAATAGTGACCGGCGGCTTGGAACCAAGGAGCTTGAACTTGGATCAATCAAAGGGCATCCCACTCTTCAAACACAAATCCAAGGGCATCCCCGCCCTCTTCTCAAATAAGGCTTCAAACCTTCAAACCAAAGAGATCTCACTCACTCTACACAAGAGAACACAAGAAGGAACTTAACAAGAAGGAAACCTTTCATTCAATTCTTAAAATATATCATAGCATAGTATGCTTACAAGAAAGGGCTTGGAGCCCTATTTATAGGCCTTGGAACTATAGGAGTCAGCCAAGGAGAGAGAGGGGGAGAGGGTTAGGTTAAGCTAATTACTCCTAGTTAGATATAACAACTTTGGTTACATGGTAGTAACTAGAAGTAGTTTGCAACAACTTATAGGTAGAAACTTGTAACAAGTTGACATGTGGTACCTAGGTGGCAATGACATGGCCTCCTATTGCTGATGTGGGTCCTTTGGTGGCATGTGATGTGGCATCTCACATGTCAAGTTGGTTAGAGATTTGTTAGGGGATTGGAAAGTTATTATATGCTCCCCACAAATCACTTGATGAGGTGTCCTCTATGTCTCCCCCAAAGATGCTTGATGTAGTGTTGCAAGACTAATTATGCGTGCAAACTATTTTTCTATGGTTAGGCATTAAGTTAGGAGTTTGTATCTTGAATTTTGAGCCAAGAAACTAAGTAATTCTATAGAAAATTCAGAAGCACAGGCATGCAAAAAAATATCCTAAACAGTGAAAAAGCAAGATCGCCAAGGTTAAGAAGCCCTGGTAAGGCTAGCTCTTCTGCAATACCATAATGGATGATTCTAGGGGGTGTACCTAGCAGTGACTTAAAGATCAATCCATGATGAGTTCACTCTACACTCTCGAATGTGACCTGGAAAAACAAGCTGAAGCTCCTGTGGATCTGCGGCTTTCAATCCGGTGGCCCAAAAGCTGGTCAGATGAAATCCTTGATTCATGAAAACTGAGGGACCTGCAAGACACCTATCAAAGGTTAGAAAACAAAGAAGAAAGAGAGTAGATCACTGAAAGGAGAAGGGAAAGAAGAATATTGGAGGTGGGCGGCCAAGAGGAGAAGCAAGCTGGTGGCTAGGGTTTGTAGAAGGCTTGGAGGCAGGGTGCAGGGGTAGGGATCACACAAATACCCTTCACACAGTAAATCACATAGAAATTTAAGAATAACTCAAGGAGATTTTCATTCATTAATCAGCAAAAAAACACATGAGAGGGGGCCTTTATATAGTATTACAAAACTTGGGGCCTAATTAAGGGTATACAAGGGATTTTACAAGAGTTTTAGACCCATCCATCCCTATCTAGAATTCCACTCCCTCTTAGGCTCTCTCTCTTTGCTTTGGTCGGCCAAGGGGTGGTGATCATAAGGGTGGCCGACCAAGGGAAGGTGACCATAAGGTGAGGCATGAATTTCATGAAGGGCTTGGGCCTTGGGCGGCCCACTTTAGTCCTGGGCAGGCTCTAGGGTTTCTTTTGATGTCCATCTTCCCGGCAGGCTGATGTAGTTGTCATCCTAGTCTTCAATGATGATGACTTCAAGATCCTTCTCATACAATCCAAGGTGGCACATTCATGTATGACTGGGACTTCTTGAAGTTGTCAAATTGTCACTCTGGCTGCGGTCCATCAGTGTCTTGAGTCTTCCCTTTTTGAACTGGACTGGACTCAATATGAGACTTGCAGGACTCAAAATAATAAATGGCTCAACATGAGCAGACTCAACCAACTAACTGGTGTGGGCACCAGGATCTGACAGAGGCTCCTCAACCCTTTGTGGATCTCAGATTAGGGATCCACTTCTATGAGTCTTGTAATAAGGCTATGAGCCAAAGTAATTTAACAATTTTTAGTCATGTACCTAGCCTAAGTTTGTTTAGTCTTGTACCTCGACCAACTTGGGTCAAGTTTAGGTCATGGGTCTTGTATTTATTTTTGGTTCTTGTCTGAGTTTGGATTGGGCCCAAGCCCAATTGAAGTCAACCTGGCTTTCAAGATAAAGTCAAGTTCCTTGTGGGCCAACCCACCTCTTTCACTTGGAAAGATGCCAACTCAGGTGCCACCTCAGCCACCTACGTGGCGCCACATCAGTTGCCACTCAAGCATCCAAGGAAGGAAACAAGGAGGCGCCCTCATGCATTCCACATGCCCTCTCCATGCCATTTTGCTCTTGGGCGACCTTAGAAGGAGGAGACATCATCCCCCTCTTCCCTCCCCCACATCATGCCATGATCCATCAAAATATGGGGCATTGAAGATTGCATGAAGAAACCAAGCCACAAAGCAAGCCATCTTTCGAGTCTTCCTCCCAAAGTACTCATGCAAGAATGGAAGGTCAAGGGACACACTCCCCTCTCCAAGTCTTCAACCTTGCAACACCAAAAGCTCCCTCCACTTTGGCCGGCCATGAATCACTCCAAGTGGGCGTTGAAGGATCAAAGGAAGCACATCCCTTCAAGCAAGCCATGTTCCATGTTTTCTTCCCAAAATGAGCATGCAAAGAAGGAAATCAAGAGGCCAATCCCCCTCTCCAAGCCCTCCCACATGCCACGCCAATCCTCTCCTCCATTTGGTCAGCCATGAAGAGCTTTCCCCTTTCATGTGGGCGCCAACTTTTGGGTTTGTAATTTGGGTTCAAGGGTTTTGAATTATTTTGAATTCAAATGGGCCTTGGGTGCCTATTTAAAGGACCCAATCCCTCCATTGTAAAGCTATTGAATGATTGAATGAAAAGAGTGTTTGAGTTTGTTTATCCTCCAACCATTGTCTCCTAGACTAGGTTTGAGTGAATTTGCCTTCGTCCCTAGGGACGTCGAGTGGTGTGAGGCCACCTGTCCGTCGCCCCAGGGCGTCGCGAGTCCTTCATCCTCCTGGACATCGAGTGGTGTGAGGCCACAATCCTTCATCCTTCGGGACGTCGCGGGGTGCGAGGCCCCAAGTTATCTCTTTCTTCGACTTCGAAATTCAGCCGGACAACGGGCTCGAAGCCCCTTCTTAACCCCATCTCAGTCCCTTTCAGTACATCTCTCCACTTCGCTAATCCCTATTTTGGTTGCCTACAGGTCCTCCCTGGTATCTCGGGCACCGGAGACAGTCTGTTTTGCCATCGCGACCATCCGATCGAAAGCCAGTGCATCCGTGGATTCAACTGCTCAGGCATCCAGGCCACATCCACCGAGTTGAGCGATCTCGGCATCGGGCACTTCAGACGTGTGAGGTTTGCTCTCTCTATCTCCTAAGTAGGTATTGCATCTCGAGCTAGTCCTACCGGGGTTTCTTAATCCCGGGATCCTATTCTCATTTTCACTATTTAGGGATTTGAACTGCTAGTGTAAGCTTCCATTATTCATTTCTGTTATTTCTAGTCTTTGATCGTGATCGGGAATCAAAACCCTAAAAAAAAAAGAAGAAAACATCTAAAACTATTCAACCATAAAAAAAATTCCTTTGCATCATAAGCATCCATACTAGCAACTCTAGCCCCCTCTTTCCACATCATTATTGGTATCAGAGCAAGGCTAGGACTAGTGCATTTTGTTTTCTTTCATTTTCTGCATTCTGGTCAGCCCATATATGGTCTGATCATTGGATTGTTTCTCTCTATAGAGGCCTCCAAATCTTATGATTTCTATTTTATTAGATCGCATTGATTTCAAAGTATTTTTGTCTATTTTCTCAGATTTTATTTCAGTTTGTAGAATTTCTACAAACCGAAATACTACCTGAGAAAATCTCAGGTCTGAAATTTCAACAAGCATCTCATTTCTTGCTTCATTCATCCATCTAGCTTATTTCTTGCATTTAGGGACATATTTTAATTCCTGCAGTTTGTTTAGCATTCACACATCTGAAAGACACAAAAAAAAAAAAAACAAGAAAATTTTAAGTCATTTCATTAGTCATTTTTGTGCTTCATTTTACATAACTTATCTTAAGGGCGTCAAATTAACATAGGGTCAGGATTTCATTACCTGTCCCTAGCCCAAAAACCACCACCCGACATATCGAACCCTAGCCATTAACTAAAATTGATTAGATGTTTAATCTGCTCTAGTGAGCTAGGGACACCCACGAAGTCGGGTCGACCCAAGTGCCGAGCCAAGTTAGATTACTTGTTGGTGTGTGCTTGAGTAGCTGGTGTCTAGGCAAGTGGTTCAGGGACTAGATCCCGAAGGGAAGTGGGTTGGTTCGCTTACCTGGCCAATTTCTAATTGGTGTCTAGGCAAGCAAAGAGGAACCTCCACTAACCTTACACTTACCTGGCCAGGTGCCAAGTTACTGCTTTCAGGTTCATCTTCTTGACTTCACATTTGGAGAGATCTCCTAGGTCTAGCAAATCATAGCATCGTTGTGTTACATGTGCACTAGATCAGGAACCTCATTTCACCCACCTTCTCCACCCTCTACCAAAACCATGGACCAACTGCGAGCTAACATTGGAGCCCTAACCCAATCCATGACCCAGTTAGGCAACCAGTTGACCAATAGACTGGATCAAATAGAGGCCAGACTAAGACCCCTAGAAGAAGCTGCTAGGCCCCGACCTGAACCCAGTCCTGAGTCCCCTCATCCCAGGAAAAACCTGCAATAAGACCCTTACTTTGAGGATGAATTTGGGAGAGACCCTGACCCCTTTGTTGATACCCGTCCTAGGAGACCCAATCTGGAGGACCATGAAGAAAGGGACCTTAAGAGCATCAAGCTTGAGGCACCCACTTTCGATGGAAGTTTAGATCCCAGGGTGTATGAAGATTGGGAGTCTGCTATGGAACAGTATTTTGATTGGTACTCTATGTCAGAAAGAACTAAGTTTAAGTTTGCCAAGCTTAGGTTGGTTCACCAAGCTAGGTTGTTTTGGAATAGTGTTGAAAATTACATAAAGCAGAAAGGTCAATTACCCATAACCGCCTGGGGGGAAATGAGAGATAAGCTTAGAAGGAAATACCTACCTGCATCCTACACCCAGAAACTGTTGGACCAATGGCAAACCCTAAGTCAAGGGAGTAAGAGTGTGGCCGATTACATCGCCAAGTTTGATGAATATGTTATGCGATGTAAGGTTGTTGAGTTACCTGAGGTAACCCTGTCTAGGTTTAGGGCTGGCCTACACCCAGACATTCAGAGAGAGCTGTACTTTAGAGCAACCATAACCTTGGAAGAAGCTTACCAAGTTGCTAGGCTCTGTGAGCGTTTCCAGAGAGCTCCCACCTACATAAGACCTGAGCCCTTTAGGAACCAGAGCCGAATCCCTGGATCCACCCAAGGTTATAGCCAGGCTTATTCGAGTCGACCAAGCCCAAACTGAACCGACCCAAGTCGACCAAACCTAGCCCGACCCAGTCCTAGTCGTCCCAGCCTAAACCGACCCCAATATAGTAGAGAGGAAAAGGGTAAGGCTATTGAAGTCCAGAGGAGACCCGATCCCCAAGGTAAATGCTTTAGGTGTCATAAACCTAGACATTTTGCTAGTCAGTGCACCGCCCCTGCCCTACTTATAGAGGAACCCACTGAGACTGAACTCGAACCAATTGTTGAACCTAAGGAGGAAGTCTATGATCCTGAAAATCAGTTGTTAGAAGAGTACGGGGGAGAGGAAGAAGTGTATGAATCTGAAGACCTTGTAGGAGTTATCTGATGCATCTTAGCCCAAAATGTAATGCAGGAAGACTGGCGTAGGACTAACATCCTACAAACCCTGATCAAGCTAGGAGATAAGGCATGTAAGGTCATCATTGATAGTGGAAGCTGTGTTAATGCCCTTTCCTTGAGTACAGTCAAATCTTTAGGACTAGCCACAGTTCCCCACCCCAACCCATACAAAGTCTCCTGGATAGATTCAACTTCAATCCCAGTAAAATCTAGGTGCCAAATAAAGATAAAAATGAGTTCCTATGAAGAATCGATTTGGTGTGATGTCTTACCCATGGGTGTGGGTAGTATCATCCTAGGACGACCCTGGCTTTTCGACCATGATGCCACCTTTTATGGTCGATCCAATACCTGTGTATTTTTCCATCAGGGGAAAAAGATCATAATCAACCCAATCCAACCTAAGGACCCCATTAAGAAAGGATCTAGTAGCCTTAAAGAGAAGAAAATAGGAGTCAACCTGATCATACCTAAGGAGCTAGAGAAAGAGATTTTAGAGGGAGCCCCTGTTTAGATTCTAGCCACCAAGGAGAGTCATGAACCCACCAACGTAGAACACCCCCAAGAGGTAGTGAAGACTCTAAAAGAATTTGAGATGTTTTCTCAGAAGAATTACCTGATCAGTTGCCACCCCTTAGGGACATCCAGCACGCTATAGATTTGGTCCCAGGATCCACTTTGCCCAACCTTCCCCACTATAGGATGAACCCCACTGAACACCAGGAACTTCAGAAACAAGTGGGAGAGCTGCTTAGGAAGGGTTTTCTTAGGGAGAGTTTAAGTCCCTGTGCCGTCCCTGCCCTACTTACCCCTAAGAAAGACAGGACCTGGAGAATGTGTGTTGATAGCAGGGCTATCAATAAAATTACAAACAAATATAGGTTTCCTATTCCCCGCCTGGATGATATGCTCGATATGATGGCCGGTGCCACTATCTTTTCCAAGATAGACCTCAAGAGTGGTTACCACCAGATTAGAATTCGACCGGGGGATGAATGGAAGACGGCGTTTAAGACTAAGGATGGTCTGTTCGAGTGGGTAGTGATTCCTTTTGGGTTGTCTAATGCACCCAGTACCTTTATGAGAGTCATGACCCAAGTCTTGCGCGAGTTCACTAGAAAATTCCTAGTAGCATATTTTGATGACATCTTGATCTATAGCAAGACCAAAGAGGACCACCTTAACCACTTAAGGTTAGTCTACCAAACCCTTAGGGAGAATAGCCTTTACGCCAATCCTAAGAAGTGTGAATTTATGACAACTAGGGTTATCTTCTTAGGCTTTGTAGTTAATTCTAAAGGAGTTTCCGCCGGCCCCGAAAAGGTTAGAGCTATAGTTGAGTGGCCTGTCCCTGCTAGTATCCATGATGTACGTAGTTTCCATGGCCTAGCCACATTTTATAGACATTTCATTTGGGGATTCAGTTCAATTGTAGAACCTATAACTGACTGCATCAGGAAGGGAGGTTTTCAATGGACTAAAGCTGCAGACAAAGCCTTCCTTGAAATTAAGGATAAAATGATACAAGCACCTATCCTAAGATTGCCAGATTTTTCTAAGGTTTTCGAGGTTGCTTGTGATGCTTCGGGAGTTGGGATTGGTGGAGTACTTAGTCAGGAAAATCACCCCATGGCCTTCTTCAGCGAAAAACTTAATGAAGCCAAAATTAAGTACTCAACTTATGACAAAGAGTTTTATGCAGTCGTCCAAGCCCTTAGGTACTGGAGGCACTACCTGTTATCCCATGAGTTTGTTCTGTTTTCATACCATGAAGCTCTTTGATACCTGAACTCCCAGAAATGATTGAACCCTAGGCATGCTAAGTGGGTCGAGTATATCCAAGCTTATACCTTTGTGCTTAAACATCGTGCTGGTATGAGAATAAGGTAGCTGATGCCCTTAGCCGTCATGCCCTTTTGTTAAACACAGTTAGGATTGAGGTTGTAGGATTTGACCGACTTAAGGAGCAATATGAATCTTGTCCTGACTTTAGTGAGATCTTCCAGTCCAAGCTTCAAGAACCATCTAGTGCCCATAGTGACTATACCTTACAGGATGGTTACCTTTTTAAGGGTAATAAGTTGTGCATTCCCAAGACTTCACTCCGAGATTTTTTAGTGTGGGAAACCCATGCGGGAGGCCTAGTTGGTCACTTTGGTAGGGAGAAGACCACTTTAGCTGTTGAAGACTAGTTCTTTTGGCCTAGCCTTAAGAAAGATGTCGCCAATATTGTTTCTAGGTGCCGGACCTGTGATGTGGCCAAGCAGCAGAAACAGAATACTGGCCTTTACACACCCTTGCCCGTACCTAGTCACCCTTGGCAAGACCTCAGTATGGATTTTGTGGTAGGATTATCCAAGACCGCAAGGAAGCACGATTCTATCTTTGTAGTAGTGGATAGGTTCTCCAAAATGGTTCATTTTATACCCTACTCCCAGACCCTAGATGCTTCCAAGGTTGCCAAGCTTTTTCTGGAACATGTGGTTAAGTTACATGGCCTACCCAAGACCATAGTGTCCGATAGGGATGTCCGCTTCACTAGCTATTTCTGGAAAACCCTTTGGCACCTCCTAGGCACCAAGCTCCAGTTCTCCACTGCCTACCACCCGCAAACCGATGGACAAACTGAGGTAGTCAGCCGCAGCCTAGGAAACCTTCTTAGATGCTTGATAGGCGAACATACGGGAAATTGGGATCTTCTTTTACCTCGAGCTGAGTTTGCCTACAATAGTTTGTGAATAGGACCACCGGGAAGAGTCCTTTTGAAGTTGTCTGTGGATACAAGCCTAACCGACCTCTTGACCTGATTCCCCTACCCATCCATGCATGTATCTCTGAGTCCACTGATTCACTTGCATAGCATATTAGGGACATGCATAAAGAAATTAGCCAGAAAATTAATGTAAGTAATAACACATATAAAAGGCTGGCTGATTCCAAAAGCGAGCAAAAGAGTTTGAAATAGGGGATTTTGTAATGATTAGGCTCCGGCCTGAACGGTTTCCACCGGGAACCGTTAAGAAGCTTCATGCTCGTGGGGCGGGTCCCTTTAAAGTGATTAGGAGAATGGGCCCTAATGCCTATGTACTAGAATTACCTCCGGATTATGGAATTAGCTCGACATTCAATATCTCTGACTTAGTCGAGTACAGGGAACCCGCAAACATACCCGTGAGCCATTTGGGCCTGACCTCCCTTTTGAGAGTGAGCCTGAACCTGAGTGTCCACCTCCAAACATACCTGAGCGAGGAGTGCAGATCGAGCGTGTCCTGGATGACCAAGCCATCACTACCTGAGACAAGGGCTATCAACGTTACTTAGTCCGATGGCAAGGCCGACCCGAATCCGATGACTCATGGATCATACGGGAGGACTTGCAGTTCATCAACCCCGACTGGAGAGGTACCAAAGCCAAACTAATCCTTACTCGACACGGTCGAGTTCCTCCCACCCGGGAGAACTAGTGTAGGCACCAGGATCCGACAGAGGCTCCTCAACCCTCTATGGATCTCAAATTAGGGTTCCACTTCTGTGAGTCTTGTAATAAGGCTATGAGCTAAAGTAATTTTACAATTTTTAGTCATGTACCTAGCCTAAGTTTATTTAGTCTTCTACCTTGACCAACTTGGGTCAAGTTTAGGTCATGGGTCCTGTATTTATTTTTGGTTCAAGTCTGAGTTTGGATTGGGCCCAAGCCCAATTGAAGTCAACCTGGCTTTCAAGACCAAGTCAAGTTCCTTGTGGGCCAACCCACCTCTTTCACTTGGAAAGATGCCAACTCAGCCACCTACGTGGCACCATATCAGTTGCCACTCAGGCATCCAAGGAAAGAAACAAGGAGGCACCCTCATGCATTCCACACGCCCTCTCCATGCCATTTTGCTCTTGGGTGACCTTGGAAGGAGGAGACATCATCCCCCTCTTCCCTCCCCCACATCATGCCATGATCCATCAAAATATAAGGCGTTGAAGATTGCATGAAGAAACCAAGCCACAAAGCAAGCCATCTTTTAAGTCTTCTTCCCAAAGTACTCATGCAAGAATGGAAGGTCAAGGGACACACTCCCCTCTCCAAGCCTTCAACCTTGCAACGCCCAAAGCTCCCTCCACTTTGGCCGGCCATGAATCACTCCAAGTGGGCGTTGAAGGATCAAAGGAAGCAGATCCCTTCAAGCAAGCCATGTTCCATGTTTTCTTCCCAAAATGAGCATGCAAAGAAGGAAATCAAGAGGCCAATCCCCCTCTCCAAGCCCTCCCACATGCCACGCCAATCCTCTCCACCAATTGGTCAGCCATGAAGAGCTTTCCCCTTCCATGTGGGCGCCAACTTTTGGGTTGTAATTTGGGTTCAAGGGTTTTGAATTATTTTGAATTCAAATGGGCCTTGGGTGCCTATTTAAAGGACCCAATCCCTCCATTGTAAAGCTATTGAATGATTGAATGAAAAGAGTGTTTGAGTTTGTTTATCCTCCAACCATTGTCTCCTAGACTAGGTTTGAGTGAAGTTGCCTTCGTCCCTAGGGACGTTGAGTGGTGTAAGGCCACCTGTCCGTCGCCCCAGGGCGTCGCGAGTCCTTCGTCCCCCTGGATGTCGAGTGGTGTGAGGCCACAATCCTTCATCCTCCGGGATGTCGCGGGGTGCGAGGCCCCAAGTTATCTCCTTCTTCGACTTCGGAATCCAGCCGGACACCGGGCTCGAAGCCCTTCTCAACCCCATCTCAGTTTCTTTCAGTACATCTCTCCACTTCGCTAAACTCTATTTTGTTTGCCTACAGGTCCTCCCTGGTATCTCGGGCACCGGAGACAGTCTGCTTTGCCATCGCGACCATCCGACCGAAAGCCAGTGCATCTGCGAATTCGACTGCTCGGGCATCCAGGCCGCATCCATCGAGTTGTGCGATCTTGGCATCGGGCGCTTCAGACGTGTGAGGTTTGCTCTCTCTATCTCCTAAGTAGGTTTGCATCTCGAGCTAGTCCTACCGGGGTTTCTTAATCCCGGGATCCTGTTCTCGTTTTCGCTATTTAGGGATTTGAACTGCTAGTGTAAGCTTTCATTATTCATTTCTCTTATTTCTAGTCTTTGATCCTGATCGAGAATCAAAACCCTAAAAGAATAAAAGAAAACATTTAAAACTCTTCAACCATAAAAAAATTCCTTTGCATCATAAGCATCCATACTAGCACCTCTAGCCCCCTCTTTCCACATCACTAACTCAAGCGAACTTGACTCAACTGAACTTGACTCAACTTGAACTGACCATATCCAAAACCCTAATGGTATGGATGACTCTAAATACAGGACTCAAATATAGAAATGCCCAAAATAGGACTCAGGAGCCAAAGTACAGACTCAAGTGGGCTAAGCCCTTATTACAAAATTGGACTCAAATACTCAAACACTACTCAGATAACCATAAAGGGTTGAGAAGCCTCAGCCTAAGTCTGGTGCCTTTAGGTCCGCACTATGTAGTATCCTCCATGTGAAGGGAAGTGGTCTCCATGTGAAGGTGAAGAAGTGGCATCCATGAGGTGTCCAAGTAGCATGCTTGAATTGGGTTGACTTGGGTTGACTTGGCCCAATAGGATGGTGCAGTCAGCTTGTGCTTCAAAAAGGGTGAGTCGACTCATGAGAATGGTGGAGTCGGCTCATGGGCTTTGTGATTGGGCTTCATCCCATGACCTTTATAGGATTTAAGTAGATTCTATTAGCTGCAAAACCAAAGAGAATTAGTTTGAAATTTTTCTTTCTTGTTGATGTCCCCATCAGTTCTCTCATGGTAGAAAGAGCTCGACCCTATTGAGTTGGAATCAATTTGACTTTGGTAATACCCTAGTAAGCTGGGGTCAATTCTTTGTAGGTCCTCTCGAGTAATCCATGAGTCTTCAAAATTAGGACGCCCTTGCCAATGAACCAAGTGGCATTGATAGTTGTTGTTTCGGGTAGTGATAGTCTTATCATCTAAGATTCGCTCAATCCTATCTTGCCACTTTGGAAATATGGCTAGTGGACACTCAAGGGTTAGCCACTCTCAAAGATAGAGTCAGGCCCGAATGGCTCATTGGGTATCATTGTTGATTCCTTGTACTCTACTAGATCTGAAATGTTGAAAGTGGAATTGATATCAAAGTCGAATGGTAAATCTAGCACATAAGTATTGGGTCTGTTGCTGCCAAGATCATCATGGCTATAGTTGAGGTCGAGGTTAGAATGTGCTCCTGTCACTTGGGATCCTGCTTGGGCAACCGGACCTACAAAATAGAGTTAGTGACCCAGGCCGGGGATTCTGGTGGGGGCACTCTGACGGCCAAGTCAGTAATGATCCAGGGGAACAGATCCTCCTGGTTGAGCCTTAAGGGTGGACTCCATGTTAGGAGGAGGATTTATGAGGTGAGAGAGTATGAATGGGTCGAGCACAGATTATGGGAGTGACAATAGAGGAGAGCTCTAACTGAGTGGCTGTGTTCGTCTAGACCCCTCCTCGGGGTTTCGTGGTAGCCTCGAGCGTCGTCTTCCTGTGCGCTGCCCCCTTCTTGCTTGTTGGACCCCACTCAACTGAATCATAGCTTGAGTGAAAAACTGAAAAACTTACCTCATTTGAATCTGAGAGACCCCTTTTAGCTGGGGGTGTTACGCACCACTTACCTCGGGATCTTCCCCATGCTTACGGGCACGTGCGATGATATTTCGTGCCGTGGACAGGTTGCCTTTCCATTTTAGTGGTATGGAAGCTATCGTTTTCTCTAACATTCCTTCTGGTCACTCCCTTTTGGATAACTTAGCAGGGCCTCGATCGAAGGGCCGCTGCCCCCTGGATCCGGACCTATTGGTTGACTTCCAATTTTGGAGGGTGTAGCCGGTTGGTGGAGAATGCAGAGCCTTGATCGGAGGATTCCTTCCATTTTGGTGTAAGTGGCAGCTAGGATCATCATCGCGGCCTAGCAGGTATCTTTTCGCGGTCCTCGAGCATCGGGCCATCATCCAGGGAGAGCGGTAACTTTCTTTGGCTGCAGATCTCTTCATCCGAGGTGGAGCCGATCTGGAGAGGCGGAGCTCGACTTCGACCTCGATGTCTCAACTCGGAGGGAGCATGGCCGGGTGAAGGAGAGGCGGAGCTTGACTTTGTCCTTGCCATCTCGACCCGGAGGGAGCGTGGCTGGGTTAAGGAGAGGCAGAGCTCGACTTCGACCTCGATGTCTCGACCCGGAGGGAGCGTGGCCGGGCGAAGGAGAGGTGGAGCTCGACTTCAGCCTCGGTGTCTCAACCGGAGTGAGTGTGGTCGGGTGAAGGAGAGGCGAAGCTTGACTTCGGCCTCGACATCTCGACCCGGAGGTAGCATGACCGGGCGAAGGAGTCCGGGTGGAGACGTCCATGTGGCAGCTTCATCTGACATGGCATCTAATAGGGGTCCCACGTCAGCAATCCCGCCACATCATTTGCCCCCCACTCCTGAGGCCCGTTGGTGTGCTGTGCTTAGGACGAAGGGAGTAATTGCAGTGCTGACATGGAAAGGTAGAAATCTGGTGGAATAATGATCACGATTGCCGGTGCTTCGTGAGGCGGTTCTCCAAGCCAGTGCGGAGGAGCCACGTGGACACATCCAAGGAGTAGTTATTGTTGGCATGGAATTTAGAGCAGCCACGATCGAAGTGAGGTGTCCTACTCACCGATGGTCGACACGTGGCACAAATCCATCGACGGAGATGCTGTAACGGTACGGTTAGGCATCAGGTCACTTCAAAATGAAAGGTAGATTTTTCCAAAACATCTCTTCTTTCAAATCTCGTGTGCTCGCCATCGTACCAAAATTTTCTCTTCTCCCTCGGCCATCTTAGACTCCCCCAATTAACCAGGTTTGTCTCTTTCTTACCTCGTCTCCCAGCAGGGTAGGATTTCCCTTTAAGCTTAGGGTCTTCTCGGATGTAGTCCATCTTCCTCTTCTTCTTTTCTGGCCTCCATCTTCTTCATCCTCTTGGATGTCTCGTTTCGGCCCCAACTTCCATCCCCTAACCAACCAGGGTGAGGCAAGACCTTCTAGGCTGAGGCCACCTTCTTCCTTCGATGAGGAGGAGGAAGAGATGCACTTCGAGTTTAGTAGAAGGTGCCCCCCTACCGAAATAGTCATTAGGGAGCCCAGAGCTAGCCCCCTCCTCCTCCTCCACCCGAACCCATCCTTGAACCTACTCGGTCGACAGGTCCTGGTGGGGTTATTTCGACAATCTCCATTTAGGAACTGGTGACCATCCAAGATGTTTATTTCATTCTGTACTTCATCCGGCTCTCGATCCCTCAATCGGGGGAATGGGTCACCTTTAGTGGCCCGGGCCGGATCGCCCTCTATGAGGAGACCCTCGCGGGGGGACTTCGGTTTCCCTTCCATTCTTTCTTCCTTTCCATGCTGAGCAACTTTCATCTCATCCCTGCTCAGCTCATCCCGAATGCTGTGAAGACCATTTTTTGTTTAATAGTACTTTATCACTTTCAAGAAATTGTAGCTCGGTTTTCCTTGTTCAGGGCCTTTTTTATCCTGAAGTGCCACCCTTCCAAGGGGTGGTGGTCCATCTCTTCTCGCCCTAGGGGCATTAAGTTTGAACTCCCCTCTTCCATCAAAGGATGGAAGAGAAAATATTTTTTCATAATGATTGAGGCGGTCGACTGGGTTTGGAGCGACCCAGATCGGTCCACTAATCGAGACTCCGTGATTGAAGCAATTGACTGAGAGGTCTTCGAGCAGCTCCGCACCATCCAGATTTCTTCACTAGAGGTTCTACTATCAAAGTAGAACCTCTTCGAGGCCGGGGTCGACCCAACAAGAGAGTTGGATGAGTTTTGCTCGAACTTTTCTCCTTGTGCCTTTTCTTTTGTCTTTCTGAGCTTGGAGTTGATATTCTTTCTTCTGTGTGCAGGTATGAAGTTTTCATTGGATGACTTGCTCTCGATCACCAAGAAGAGAGGTCCTCCTGTGATAGTCGATGAGTCCCCTTCGAAGAGGGCTCGCGATGAAAGTGGTGCAGTGACCACTCCCGCCACGCCGACTCAATCGAGTAGAAGGGAAGCTGAGGCCATCCCTGAGCAAGGAAGGAGGGCGGTCGAGGTGAAGCCTGAGCTAGGCTAGAGGGCTGCTGAGCCCGTGCTAGAGCAACCGAGGCGATGAGAGCCGGTCTCGGCCTAGAGCCTGAGGTGGTCGTCCGGGCCAGGGCTGCTGCCGCAGCTATCGCCATGATGTCTCCTCCTCCCCCGGAGGTCGTCGTTGTCGAGGAGAAAGTACAAGGGGGAACAGAGCCAGCACCGGGGGCACCGTCCGAGGAGGCACCAAGCTCCCACCACGCCCCTGAAGCCTCTTCTATCGACGACATGAAGATAGGGGAATTAAATGCCAAAGCAATGAATTTATTATACTATGCTTAGGATGCTAACGAGTTCAATCGAATTTTTACTTGCTCTTCTGCAAAGAAAATTTGGGATAAACTCGAAGTGACCCATGAAGGAACTTTCCAAGTGAAGACTTCGAAAATAAATCTTCTAGTACACAGTTATGAATTATTTAAATGGAACCTACTGAAACCATATATAGCATGTTTACTCGATTTATAGATATTATTAATGGTTTGAAAAGTCTTGGTAGGGTTATTCAAAGCAGATCTAGTACAGAAGATCCTTAGATCACTTCTGGACAAGTGGGACCCCAAAGTGACTGCCATCCAGGAAGCGAAAGATCTAAACACCTTGTCTCTGGATGAATTAATGGGTTCACTCATCACTCACGAATTGGTTATGCAGCACCGAACTGAAGATGATCAAAAGAAAAAGAAGACTATTGCATTCAAGGCTGCATCTAATTTTAAAAGACATGATGAGGAATCAGAAGATGACTGCACCTCCTTTGAAGATGATCTAGAAAATGAAGATATCGGAATGGTCATGAGGAGATTCAGAAGATTTATGAGAAAGAAAAAAGGTAGATATCATAGAAAATTCTCCGAGAAAGGGGAATATAGTAAAGATAAGGACAAGGACAAGGAGGAAGAAAAAGAACAAGTCCCCACCTGCTATGAATGTAAAAAATTGGAGCACATTAATCCTGATTGTCCACTATTGAAGAAAATCTTCAAGAAGAAGAAAAAGAAGGCGATGGTTGCTACATGGAGCGAGAGCGAGGAATCCACCTCAACTGAAGAGGAAGAGACCACGAAAACTGCTAATCTTTGTCTGATGGGTCTCGAAGACGAGATAACATCCCCCGAACCTCAATTAAAATTTATATTTGAAGAATTGAATTATGCTTTTCATGATTATTATCTGAATGCAAAAAGGTTGGAGTAAAGATTAGATCCTTAAAGAATATCAATGATTCTTTACTAAAGGAAAAACAAGAAATTTCAGAAAAGAATAATATATTGCAAAAGAATTTACATGTCTTTTCTGAAAAGTTTAAAGCTCTGGAAACTGAAAACAATGCAAGTCTTGATATGAACAAAGCTTTAATTTTTGAAAATAATGACTTGAAAGGGAGGTTGAAAAACTCAAGCCACTTGTTGAAAAATTTACATTATCTTCAAACAAGCTTGAGTTGATTTTAAGAGAACAAAGAATTTCCAGAAATAAAGCTAGAATCGATTTTAATTCTTTAATTTCAAATGGAATTTTAGCTACTACTTTTGTGATACCAAAAGCTTATGTTTCAAAATTAATATCTCAAAAAGTTTTTGCAACAAATGTTTCTACTTCTACTCCTAAAGCTACATCGTATGTTCCTAAGAGATCAAATAGAAAATCTTTTATATCTGCATTGCATGCATCAACATCTAGAACTTCAAAATTTGCATCTTTTCAGAATTCTAGAGTTGAATGTTATGCACGCAAAGGATTAGGATATAAAGCTTTTAAATGCAATACCTTTAGAAATGTCAAGAATAAAGTAAGAAAGATTTAGGTTCTTAAAGGAACCACCTCCGCTAACCTGCAAGGACCCAAGTTAGCTTGGCTACCTAAAAGAACTTCTTGATTGTCTTGCAGGAATGTCTTGCAACCAAAAAATTGAAGAAAAGATGGTATCTTGACAGTGGCTGTTTAAGGCATATGACAGGTGACAAAGATCAATTTATCACCCTAGAGATGAAAGAAGGAGGTATGGTTACTTTTAGAGATAATGTCAAGGAGAAAATAATCAGAATTGGTAAGATCAAAATTATCCCCTGTACTTTTATTGAAAAATGTATTGCTAGTAGATAAATTGAAGCATAATTTGTTAAGCATTAGTCAATTATGTGATAAAGGCTTCAAGGATAACTTCGAATCATCTATGTGTATTGTAACAAATTCTCTTGATTCTAGCAGTAAATTCATTGGACATAGACTTAGAAATATTTATATGATAGACCTTAATGATCTTGCCATATCAAGTAGTTCCAGTCTAGTTGCAATGAATGCTAAGACCAATGAGTCTTGCTTACTTTGACATAGAGGATTAGGTCATGCTAGCATACATACTATTGCTAAATTAATTTCCAAGGATTTAGTCAGAGGCATGCCTAAATCTAAAGTAAATGTTAATCATATTTGTGATGCATGCCAATTGAGTAAACAAACTAGGAAAAGTTTTAAATCTAAAAATATAATTTCAACTACTAGACCTCTTGAGCTACTTCACATGGACTTATTTGGACCAACTAGGATCACAAGCCTAGATGGTATGAAATATGCTCTTATGATAGTAGATGATTTTTCTAGATTTACTTGGATTTTGTTTATCGCTTGGTGCGGGCACCAGACTCAAAAGAAGACTTCAAGGCTCCATTTGGATCTCTGATTGACCCTACCCGAGAGAGTTCTTCCACCCAAATTCTGTGAAGATCACTATCTGGTTGGTAACCCATCTCTCCTCTCTATTTCTGTCCTGTTGAAAGTTCAGAGCGAAACCCTAGGTCTGGGAGTTTCTCAACCCCCAGCGATCTGTTACTTCTGAACTACTCTGATAACCTAGTTTTTCTAAATTGTGCTTTCAATCATTACCTAGTTTCCTTCAACTTAGTTTAACTTTACTTTGAGTCAAAGCCAATTTCTGAAATATAAAAAAAAAAAAGAATTAATCTTAATTTTTACTTCCGCATACGCTTCTTTGTTCTTTGTTCTGCATCATTTTAAAAAATGATGAATGAAATCAATTTCTTTGTGAGCAACTTTGTGTTTCTCTCTTCTGCATTTGTTTTCAAGTGTTGAGCTCCGTGAGGGAGTAAATCCGGGTTCCCTAGGAACCTTGAGGAGGTCTGAGATCTCCAACCCCAAAACCCTAGCTTAGTCCACCCATCTCTACTCCACCACCACCAAACCCTAATTTTCCATCTACATCCCACGGCCCCTCTCTTCCACATAGAGGCCGGCCACCAGCATCCAGGTTCAGATCAACTGTTTCAACTACAGAGCAAGTTCTACGAAGAGTTAGATCAGTATCAAGATCTCCGGAACTTCTACATCCAACAATCTTCATTAAGTCCTCAGGTCAGTGTCTTTCTTTGAGTTTCTGGTTCTTTTTTTTTGTTCTTCTTCTTCCAGATCCTGAGTTCAAGAAGAAGGCCAACCTTGCCATAGGACTACAATCTGAGGATCCATTACGAAGATATCCCATCTCCAAGGATCCTACAATCTGGTCGAGAGTGTCCTTCAATTGAAGCAACGAGAGATATCACAGTCAGGTATAAAACCTTCTCTTCTCTCTTTGTCTGTTTCTTGAAAGAGGAGTAAACCCTAGGTCTGGGGGTTTCTCAATCCCCAGCGATCCTACTTCTGAGTTACTCTGATAATCCACTCCTTTTAATTGTGCTTTCTGTCATTTCTTAGTTTCTATCAACATTAGTTTATCTTTCCTTTGAGTCAAAGCCGACTTCTGAAAATAAATAAATAAAAAAAAATACATTAATTTTAATTTGCTTCCACATTCCATATTTTGTTCTGCATCAATTTTGGTATCAGAGCTTTCGTTCTGCATCAATTTTGGTATCAGAGCATTCGTTCTGCATCAATTTTGGTATCAGAGCTTTCGTTCTGCATCATCGCTCATGAAGATGAAACTTTTAATGTCTTTCAAAAATTTCACAAAAAATTTCTAATCAGAAAAATCTTTCAATAGTTTCAATTAGGAGTGATCATGGCACCAAATTTAAAAATCAATTTTTTGATGATTATTGCACAGAATACGGTATTGATCACAACTTCTCTGCTCCTAGGACACCATAACAAAATGGTATTGTAGAGAGAAAAAATAGGACTTTGGAAGTGATGGCCCGAACAATATTATGTGAAGACAATCTTTCAAGATACTTTTGGGTAGAAGTGGTGAACACTACTTGTTATATTTTGAACCATGTTTTGATCCGTCCTATTTTGAAGAAAACCCCCTATGAGCTTTGGAATGAAAAAAAACCCAACATTAATTATTTTCATGTATTTGGGTGTAAATGCTTTATGCTTAACAATGGTAAAGATAATCTAGGAAAATTTGATGCTAAATCTGATGAAGCAATTTTCCTTGGTTATTCATTACATAGTAAAGGATATAGAGTATTTAAAAAAAGAACTCTTACCGTAAAAGAATCTAGGCATGTTATTTTTGATGAAACTAACCCTTCACCTTCTAAGAAAGAATAGTGCATAGATAATGATGTAGGTACAATTCAAAAAGAAATAGAAGACATGAGCATACAAGAAAGACCAATCCAAGAAGGAGAAGAAACGGTAAGTAAGGATCATGCTGATCTACCAAGAGAATGGAGGTATGTAACTTCTCATCCAAGAGAATTAATTATTGGTGATCCTTCACAGGTATCAGGACTAGGTTATCACATAGAGATGCACATGATTACCTAGCCTTTGTATCACAAATAGAACCTCATATCTTGGAAGAAGCTAAATCTAATCCAAACTAGATGATGGCCATGCATGAAGAATTAAACCAGTTTGAAAGAAATAAGGTATGGACTTTAGTTGAAAGACCATCAAACCATCCCTTCATAGGAACCAAATGGGTCTATAGAAACAAGTTAGATGAACAAGGAAATGTAATAAGAAACAAAGCTAGATTAGTAGCTAAGGGATATAACCAAGAAGAGGTTATAGATTTTGAACACCTGTAGCAAGATTAGAAGCCATTAGATTACTTCTTGCATTTGCTTGCTACATGAATTTTAAACTTTTTCAAATGGATGTGAAAAGTGCATTCTTAAATGATTTTATATTCGAACAAGTTTTTGTAGAACAACCACTAGGTTTTGAAGATCATGTTTTTCCAAATCATGTATTTAAATTGAAAAGAGTATTATATGGTTTGAAACAAGCACCTAGAGTCTGGTATGATAGACTTAGCACTTTCTTGATTGAAAATAATTTTTCAAGAGGAAATGTTGACAAAACTCTTTTCATCAAGAAGAAAAATAATGATTTATTAGTTGTACAAATTTATGCTGATGATATTATATTTGGTGCAACTAATGAAACTCTTTGTAGAGAATTTGCTAAGTTAATGCATAGAGAATTTTGAAATGAGCCTAATGGGTGAACTTAACTACTTCCTTGGACTTCAAGTGAATCAAACAAAGGAAGGAATCTTCATCAACCAAGCCAAGTACACCAAAGAAATAATCAAAAAGTTTGGTATAGAATCAAGCAAACAAATGAACACACCCATGAGCCCAACTTGTAGATTGGATACAGATGAAGATGGATCCAACATTGATTGAAAGCTTTATAAAGGTATGATCGGATCCTTATTATACTTAACTGCAAGTAGACCTGATATCTTGTATAGCATATGTGTATTTGCTAGATTCCAATCTAATCCTAAAGAATCACATATGCTTGCTATTAAAAGGATTATCAAATATTTGAAATGTACAAGTAATCTAGGTCTATGATTTTTAAAACATTTTTCATTGAATTTAATTGGATTTTTGGATGCTGATTATGCTGGTTGTAAAATTGATAGAAAAAGCACTAGTGGCACATGCCAATTTCTAGGGTTGAATTTAATCTCATGGCATTGTAAGAAACAAAACTTGATAGCACTATCTACTACTGAGGCTGAGTATGTTGCTGCAAGGAGTTGTGCACAAGTATTATAGATTAAACAATAACTAGAAGACTTTGGTGTTATACAATCTAAAATTCCAATCAAATGTGATAACACAAGTACTATAAATTTAACAAAAAATCCAATTCAGTATTCTAGAACTAAACACATAGAAATTAGACACCATTTTATTAGAGATCATGTTTTGAATGGTGACATTGGACTAGAATTTATCCCAATTGAGAACCAACTTGTTGACATTTTCACTAAGCCACTCAATCAGGATAGATATGAAATGATTTAAGGAGAATTAGGTCTTTATGATCCTTTCTAGATTTTCCTAATCTAATTCCTTCAAAATTAAAAAAAAATTATCTAGAAAACTCCTACATCAATTCAAGTTCTTTGAATAGCTTTCCTTGAGATTTTATCGAATTAATTTCAATTTCTGATTCATTTCAACTTTTGTGGAAAGTTTTTGTTCGAGTCGACTCGGGCAATTGGCTCTAGTCAAGAAGACTCGAATCTATGTTGTTTCAGTTTTGATCTGGTCGAGCCGACTCGGGCAATTTAGGGTTATTAGAGCTGACTCGGATGTTGGGCAAGCATTTTTTTAATAGAGCTATGCAATTTTTTTTCGAACTTTATTGTTCTCTATTCTCATTCCAAATTCTATCTCTCCACTCAAAACCTCTAGCAAAACCTGGAAATCTTCTTCCTCAAGCTCCCATTCCACATTTTGGTGCGGGCACCAGACTCAGAAGAAGACTTCAGAGCTCTATCTGGATCTCTGATTAACCTTGCCCGAAAAAAAAAAAAAAAATTAGGGTTTTTGGTTTGTAATAAGAGTTGACTAGATCAACTCAATTTAGCTTGAGTCTACATTACCTGCATTTTATTTTGTTGAGTCATGTTGACTCAGTAGTGGACTAGGGTTTCAACCTGGGGTGTTACATTTTTCTCCCAAGACCAAGCAAGTGGACACCACACTCCCAGCCACACTCCCAGCCATACGCCTGAGTCCAGGGGGCGCCATATCTACATCCAGTAGCCTTTGGTCCCCACTCCACAGATAGCAGCTTCCTTCTCTCATGCGCCAGATGAGGAGAAATCCACCAAGAGTCCACAAATCAAGGGGGCGGCTAAGACTTTCCCAAGAGAACCAAAGTAAAGATGGGAAGAAATTTTCTTGGAGAGAACTTCAAGGAGGCGCCCACTACCTGCCAAAAAAATCCAAAACAAAGATGGGAAGTACCTTGACTTAGGGAGGAAGAAAAGGAGGAGTCCAAAAGAGTTGATCCATGGAAGTAAAAAAATTCTCTTGAAGATCCATACAAGGAGGCGCCATCTAACTGCCTTTTATAACCCAAATCAAATTTTTTTGGTACTTTGGCCGACCATATGTGTATGATTTTTCCTGATTTGTAGATCCCCTCCTTTAGTCCCACATGGGAAGATGTAAAACCCTACTCCCTTGTAAAGCCTTATAAATTAAACCCCTCTTGTAAGTTTAAATCAATAAGATGAATGAAACCAAATTTTTTTTTGTGAGCAAACTTTGTGTTTTCTCTCTTCCGCACTTGCATCCAGGTATTGAGCTCCGTGATGGAGTAAATCCGGGTTCCCCAGGAACTTTGAGGAGGTGTGAGATCTCCAATAACCCAAACCCTAGGTTAGCCACTCCACTCCCAAACCCTAGCCGCCATCACCCTTCTCTTTCCACCAAGCCCTAGTCTATTCCACTTCTCACGGCCACCCTCTCCAAGTCCAGGCCGGCCACCAGCATCCAGCTCCAGTCCAGATACTTCAGATCTACAGCAATTCTAAGAGGAAGTCAGATCGGCCTCCAGGAGAATCCTGATTTCAGCAACTTCGGCTTTCAAGTTCTTCAACCTGGTAAAATCTTTTCTTAAGTTTCTGAATTCCATCATTTGTTCCTCTTCTTTCCCAGATCTTGAGTCCAGAAGAAGCCGACCAAACCACGAGACCAGTATTAGAGGATCCATTGCGAAGATAGCCGACTCCGAGGATCCCACAATCTGCTCGAGAGAGTTCTTCCACCAAAATCCTGAGAAGATCACTGTCTGGTTAGTAAACCATCTCTCCTCTCTATTTATGTTCTGTTGAAAGTTCAGAGCGAAACCCTAGGTCTGGGAGTTTCTCAACCCCCAGCGATCCGTTACTTCTGAACTACTCTGATAATTTAGTTTCTTCTAAACTGTGCTTTCAATCCTTACCTAGTTTCCTTCAACGTAGTTTAGCTTTACTTTGAGTCGAAGCCAATTTCTGAAATATATAAAAAAAAAAAAGAATTAATCTTAATTTTACTTCCGCATACGCTTCTTTATTCTTTGTTCTGCATCATTTTTGGTATCAGAGCTTCCGTTCTGCATCAATTTTGGTATCAGAGCTTCCGTTCTGCATCATTTTTGGTATCAGAGCTTCTGTTCTACATCATTTTTAGTATCAGAGCTTCCGTTCTGCATCATTTTTGGTATCAGAGCCCTGTCTAGGGTTTCTGTTTCGTTTGCTTGCTTGAGTCTCTCTCTTTTTACTTTGTCTGCTCGAAGTAGACTCCCCAGGACGTCCGGTCCTAGGAACGAAGCGAGGTGCAAACATCCTCTTCCCATTCCACGGGGTGTTCCTAGGGCATGTAGGGGATCCGTTGGGTTATAACTTCGTAGCAGGAATTGTAAACGGGGAAGTACTCTATTTTCAGTCTGTAATTACCCTGTTGCAGGAATTATTTCTCACTGCAAGTAACTCTAAATTTGTGATTTTTGTTTTGCCGAAACCAGTATAATTGAAACTATTTTGCATAATTTTTCTGTGATTTATTGGTTTCCGTGGGATTTCTGAGGATTAAATTACTGTAACTCTGTTTTTGTGTTCTGCAATCCAATTATTTTTGAGTGTTCATCTCTTAATTCATCTTAAGGGCATTTGAGCATCTAAGATAAGGGGAGGAGTTGATAACCTCTCCTTAGCCCAAAACCACCACCCACTCATTCGAACCTAAGCCTTTAATCTTAAAATTAATTAGACCTAATTTGCCCTAGTGGGCTAGGGACACCAACAAGTCGGGTCTAGGCTAATGTTGAGTCAGTTTGTCTAGTTACTCTATGTGTGCTTTGTACTCAGTGTCTAGAATGGTGGTTCAGGGATTCTATCCCAAAGGGCTTGTGTGCTGGTCCGCCTACCTGGCCAATCTCTGATTGGTGTCTAGGATTGGCAATTAGGGACCTAACACTCCCCTTACACCTACCTGGCTGAGTCCCGAGTTACTACAGGCTAGCTTGCCACTCTGATTGGGCATCTAGTTTGGGCTCTAGGTCTAGTTAGCCCGTAGTCGTTTCAGTCGAGTCTCATTGGTGTGCTTGCTTGCATCATCATGTCCACCCGAACGAAGTACCCTACCAACCTGGTCAAACCCAACCTGATTTAGAGGCCATGATTAGAACTCTTACCGAAAGTATGACCAAATTGAGTCAGGATATGAATGAGGGTTTTGCACATTTTAGAGACCGAGCCCAGGGACTTGAGAAACATAGACATCAAAATTGGACCCCTGATCCAAAATTTAATAGGCCCCAACCTCACCCATGCCAGGAGCCTAGGAGGACCTTATACCATGATCCCGAGCATAACCCTAGGAGCCTATATCCATACTTGGTTGACTCAGAAAAGGGACCTGTTAGGAACACCGAACCTTATGCACCCACTTTTGATGGAAGACAAGAGACATATATTAAGTGGGAAGAACAAATGGATTGGTATTTTGAGTGCACTAACATATCGAAATTAGGACAAATTAGGTTGGCCAAAACCAAGTTCACCAAACATGCTAGGTCGCATTGGTATGCTATTGAGCATGAGTGTTATCAAAGAAAAGAGGAAATATATACTTGGAGAGATATGAGAAGTAAGTTGAGAGATAGGTACCTAGGTAGATCCTATGAGAAAAGACTTTTAGACCAATGGTACCAATTGCGACAAGGTAATAGGCCTGTGTCTAAATATATCGAGGACTTCCAGTGGTACGACATGAAATGCAATACCATTGAGATCGAAGCTCAGATCACATCGAGGTTTAGGGTTGGGTTACACCCAGACATTTATAGGAAGCTATGCCTTGAAATAACCAATAAGTTAGACCGAGCCTACCAAGAAGCCCAAGACTATGAGTGGTCTTTAAGATATAACCAATCAAGTACTTTGGACTTAAAGCCAACCTCTACCAACTTGAGTCAAGTTCCGATTGATCCGACACCCGTAGTGAACCAGACTTTTGTTTGTCAATTCCCACTTGTGTCACCTCTTGACCAGAAGGATAACACTGAGAAGGAGTTAGGCATGGCCATCCCAAAATTAGTTGACCTGACCAGAGCCGTACTTAAAGGGGAATCAAAGGAGAATAGATTAGAACATTTCAGTGAGATTGAGGAAGAAATATATGAGCCTGACATAAGTTTGATAGATGAATATGAAGAAGAAGAATTTGAGGATATCTCTCCCGATAATTCAATTAACCAACTCCTACCTAATGGGGTTATTGAGGGGACCCCTGCCACTCAAGGAATTCAGGAGCTAACCCTAAGAGAAGACCCTTTTGAGGAAGTTCAGGAAGAGGAAATTACACCAAATGAAAGCTTAAGTGAGAATACCCCTGAACTCATTGAGGAATCCAAAGAAGACACCCCTGAGTCAAATCTGGTAGAGAAGTGTGAAGAAGGAAGGGGTTCACAAGAATTGCCCATTGAGAAGGTCCAAGAACAAGAAAAGATAGTAGCTTAGAGGACTTTTTAGATAAACATTCCAAAGACCTCCTGATAACCTTCCACCTTCTAGGAGCACCCAACCTACCCTAGAACTTGCACTTGTAGACCCTCCTAGAGCAAATCATGAGGTTTGGATAAGTGCACCTATAGAACAATGTCCTCATTTTAAGGTCATCCTGAATAACCAAGGTTTGTTTCTTGTTTCTGATAAGCCACCTCAAAACTCTGATTCTTATTTCCTACCCTTCCCTGAATCTTCTCATGTTTCTAGAGCTATGGGATTACACTTTACTGAGATCTCTAGGTTGCAAGACTCCTTAGAACCTATTAGGTTTGCCACCTACTTCTGGAAGACCTTATGGCACCTACTAGGCATCCATAATAAGTTTTCATGCTCTGCATGCCCTCCTCCGACCCAAGGTCAAACCAAGAGAGCCTTAGTTTGTTAGGTTTAGACCTAGGGTTCCTTTGGAATAAAGTCCATTCTTTAGGAATGCGTCGTCAGTCTAGTTTAGTTTTTCTTGACCCTTTACTAGGCTTTGGCTCAGATTTTGGTTTGATTGAGAGCACCAGGAATTGAGATTTGTATTTTGTCCAGGACTAAATTTGCATATAATGTTTCGATCAATAGGTCTATAGGCTAGAGTCCCTTTGAAATTGTTCATGGATACAAGCCTCACACGCCACTTGATCTGATTTCACTATTAGTCCACACACACAAGTCTCTTGATGCACTTGCATAGCATGTAAAGGACTTGCATAAAGAAATTCATGCCAAAATAAATTTAAGTAATGAAACTTATAAGAAGTTGGCTGATTCTCAAAGGCGAGTCAAAACTTTTGTTGAGGGAGACTATGTAATGATTAGGTTAAGGCCTGAACGGTTCCTCCTGGAACTGTTAGAAAGTTACATGCTAGAGGAGCTGGACCATTTAGAGTGGTGAAGAGAGTAGGGTCCAATGCCTATGTGCTCGAGTTGCCTTCAGAACTAGGCATTAGCTCCACTTTCAACATTACAGACCTAGTAGAGTATAGAGAGCCAGCTGTGATCCCCAGTGAGCCTTTTTGAGCCTAATCCTACTCTTGAGAGTGAACCCAACCCTGTGTGTCCACCAACAAACTGGCCTGTGAGGAAAGAGCAGATTGAAAAGATCCTGGATGATCAGGTTATCTCTACTCGTAATCGAGGATACCAAAGATATCTGGTCCGCTGGCAAGGAAGGCCAGATTCTGATAACTCTTGGATCTCCCGAGAAGAATTACAAGAATTGGACCCAGACCTCTTGGAGAGATACCAGAGCCAGCTTGATCCATACTCGACAGGGTCGAGTTCCTCCCATCCCGGGAGAATTAGTGCGGGCACCAGACTCAGAAGAAGACTTCAGAGCTCTATCTGGATCTCTGATTAACCTTGCCCGAAAAAAAAAAAAATTAGGGTTTTTGGTTTGTAATAAGAGTTGACTAGATCAACTCAATTTAGCTTGAGTCTACATTACCTGCATTTTATTTGTTGAGTCATGTTGACTCAGTAGTGGACTAGGGTTTCAACCTGGGGTGTTACATTTTCTCCCAAGACCAAGCAAGTGGACACCACACTCCCAGCCACACTCCCAGCCATACGCCTGAGTCCAGGGGGTGCCATATCTACATCAGTAGCCTTTGATCCCCACTCCACAGATAGCAGCTTCCTTCTCTCATGCGCCAGATGAGGAGAAATCCACCAAGAGTCCACAAATCAGGGGGCGGCTAAGACTTTCCCAAGAGAACCAAAGTAAAGATGGGAAGAAATTTTCTTGGAGAGAACTTCAAGGAGGCGCCCACTACCTGCCAAAAAAATCCAAAACAAAGATGGGAAGGACCTTGACTTAGGGAGGAAGAAAGAAGGAGTCCAAAAGAGTTGATCCATGGAAGAAAAAAAAATTCTCTTGAAGATCCATACAAGGAGGCGCCATCTAACTACCTTTTATAACCCAAATCAAATTTTTTTTGGTACTTTGGCCGACCATATGTGTATGATTTTTCCTGATTTGTAGATCCCCTCCTTTAGTCCCACATGGGAAGATGTAAAACCCTACTCCCTTGTAAAGCCTTATAAATTAACCCCTCTTGTAAGTTTAAATCAATAAGATGAATGAAACCAAATTTTTTTTTGTGAGCAAACTTTGTGTTTTCTCTCTTCCGCACTTGCATCCAGGTGTTGAGCTCCGTGAGGGAGTAAATCCGGTTCCCCAGGAACTTTGAGGAGGTGTGAGATCTCCAAAAACCCAAACCCTAGGTTAGCCACTCCACTCCCAACCCTAGCCGCCATCACCCTTCTCTTTCCACCAAGCCCTAGTCTATTCCACTTCTCACGGCCACCCTCTCCAAGTCCAGGCCGGCCACCAGCATCCAGCTCCAGTCCAGATACTTCAGATCTACAGCAATTCTAAGAGGAAGTCAGATCGGCCTCCAGGAGAATCCTGATTTCAGCAACTTCGGCTTTCAAGTTCTTCAACCTGGTAAAATCTTTTCTTGAGTTTCTGAATTCCATCATTTGTTCCTCTTCTTTCCCAGATCTTGAGTCCAGAAGAAGTCGACCAAACCACGAGACCAGTATTAGAGGATCCATTGCGAAGATAGCCGACTCCGAGGATCCCACAATCTGCTCGAGAGAGTTCTTCCACCAAAATCCTGAGAAGATCACTGTCTGGTTAGTAAACCATCTCTCCTCTCTATTTCTGTTCTGTTGAAAGTTCAGAGCGAAACCCTAGGTCTGGGAGTTTCTCAACCCTCAGCGATCCGTTACTTCTGAACTACTCTGATAATTTAGTTTCTTCTAAACTGTGCTTTCAATCCTTACCTAGTTTCCTTCAACGTAGTTTAGCTTTACTTTGAGTCGAAGCCAATTTCTGAATATATATATATAAAAAAAAAGAATAATCTTAATTTTACTTCCGCATACGCTTCTTTGTTCTTTGTTCTGCATCATTTTTGGTATCAGAGCTTCCGTTCTGCATCAATTTTGGTATCAGAGCTTCCGTTCTGCATCATTTTTGGTATCAGAGTTTCTGTTCTACATCATTTTTGGTATCAGAGCTTCCGTTCTGCATCACATTTCTTCCCGTAAGTGTTGCAATGGCACCAAAATTGGTAGTGGGAAAAAGACCAAAAGAGCTGCACTCTCAGTGGAAGTAGAAAGAAGAACAAAGCATCGGCAAGAGGAGCCGACTCGAGCAGTTAAGAGGGAAGAAGAAGAAACAGAACAGTTGGTCTCTACTCACTCTCCAAGATAAAATGTCAATGTCTAACCAGCCTGTTACTAGTGGTAAAAAGATTATTTTCAAGTTTCTTGGAAGAAATTGGACTGAAAATTGGGGATTTAATTGATGAACAAGGCTGGACATTATTCTACTCTCTAAATTTATCTACATATCCAACCCTTATTAGAGCATTTTATGAAAATCTGAGAATTGAACCCCAACACATTGAATCCACAGTAAAGGGAAAACGGATTATAGTGATAGAGGAGAGGCTCAGCACTATATTGGAATGCCTTCTGAAGGGACTAAGCACTTAGTTTTGAAGGATAGAGAGAAACCCTTCAAACAATACTGGGCATGATGGATGTTAGTGGAGTAGGAACTGTCATGGCAAACACACTTTCACTAAAAATGAGACTCCTCCATAATTTTGTTAGTCGAATATTTCTTCCAAGGACTGGTAGATTTGATTGGGTAAGTGAACATGACCTCAGCTTTATGGAACACATCATTCAGGGGAGGCACTAAATCTATCCTATATCATGATAATGCAAATGAAAGAAGCTGTCAAAAAAGTTAAGGCTTGTTTACCTTATGGAATGGTTCTAACCTTGCTATTTCAAGCCTCCAAGATCAATTTGGAGGGGAAGATGGTAAACCCCCTTCATCATACCGACACTTATACTTCCAAATCTCTGCTCCGAATGAGGTATATCCTTAGTGAAAAGATATAAAAGAAGAAGGGAATTGAAGAGAGAGCATAGCAGTCTCCAGCAGCAGCAGCAATATTGAGGATAGAGATAGTGAAGGAATTCCTAGGGAGATCTCCATTGTAGGGACTTCAGCACCTGAGCACATTGTTGATGTTCCAGTTGGCACCTCTATTGACTTTGCTAGCATTTCTGAGCTAGCTGAGAATACTGTACCTAGATTTGCACCTACTGAGACTGAGCATGCGACATTTGAAGCTGTGGAGATAGTGCACTTTGAGTATGAGACTTCCTTACCAGTATCTCCACCTGTGCCGGATACTACTTATGTTCCTCCTGCATCTTTTGTTCCAAGACCACCTACACCTTCAACTGGACCTTCAGTGACACGGGACTTCATAACACTTCAGATGAAGTCACTGATAGAATCTTTGACTGCTTTCTTGGATACTATGTTTGGTGAGTTTTGCCAATTAGTGGATTGTAGACTGGATCATATTGATAGTGAGGTCAGGGAGTTAAGAGGTAGAGTTGAATCACTTGAGACCTCCAGACCTATATCTTAGCTTGATCTGCAGCCTATCATTGACACCATATCATATGGTTCTGATTCAATCAAGAAAACTATTGGTCATCTTTGGAAGAATACGAACAGAGCTAAAGAATATAAGGTTCAATATGGGATCATTAGAACAAGAAAAAGATGGAGAAGATTATACAAGGGGCATAGGGATCTTAAGGTCGAATTTGGAGATTGCGAGGTTCTGCTGAGCTTTAGCAATGTGCAGCTGCGATTAGTTGCTTTAAACACTGAGATGAAAAAGCTTCACGAGGAGATGGAGGTGGTTCAATTTCACTGATCAGCTCAGACCATGCTATGGGGACATCAAAACCTCCGGTTTTCATCTTTTCTCCTAGATTTTTTTATTTTATTATACATTTTTTATTCCAGCTATTCCATCTATCCCTACTATTCCCATTTTATTCCATGTTTTCCTGTTTTATCCCTCTACTATCCACATCTCAACTCAATCCATCGGATCTCTTTTTAATTGCCTGAGAAAGGGTTTGCCACCGGTTTCCTCCCCCCCTCAACCAGTTATTTATTTTATTCATTTCTTGAGCACCATTAATGTCCGTTGAGTCATTTGTCTCGGTGCAACCTCCCAATGTGGTCAATTTTGTCCCATTCCACATTTCCTTCCACACCAAGAAGCAAGTGGAGCACACTCCAAGCCACACGCCCCCACACTCCGAGCACACGCCAGAGTCCAGGAGGCGCCATAGAGGCATCCCAGTGTCATGGTCCCCACACCAAAGAAAAAAAATCAAATTGGAGGCTAATTAAAGGAGGCGCCCACACCTGCCTAATTTACCTAGCAAAGAAGGAAGAAAACTTCTCTTGGAGAAGAAATCAAAGAAGGACATCCAACACTCCTAATGAAGTTCAATCAAAATCAAAGAGCTTAACTTGGAGTGGAAGAAAGAAGAATACCATAAGAAGAAGAGGACTCCAATCCAAATCCAACTCCAAAGGGGGTGCCATAAAAGTTCAAAACATTCCTTTATGGCCGTCCCAATTTTTTTGGACTCTTGTCGGCCAAGGGAGAGGATTTTCTACCTAATCTAGGGGTTGGAAGAGTTTAGTCCCACATGGAATTTGTACAAGCTAGGAGAAAATTTTTAGGTCTCTATAATAGACCTCTCTTTGTAACTTTAAAAAAAATCAATGAAGAAAATTTTTTTTTTGCTATTCTCTTGTGTTGAGTGACTAGGTTTCTCTTCTTCCGCACTATTCTAAGTGTTGAGCTCCGTGAGGGGTAATCGGGTCCATGGAGCCTGAGGAGGTGAGAGATCTCCATCTTTATCCAAACCCTAGGTTAGCCACTTGAAATTCCAAAACCCTAGCTTCATACTTTATCCATCAAACCCTAGATCCATCCATCTCCCACGGCCTCTCCCTCTACAAGTCCAGCGTCCACCTTCATCCAGATCCAGTCCGGCTACTTCAGATCCAAAGCAAGTTCCAAGGAAAATCACATCAACATCCAGGAGAATCCAGTTTTCCACATTTCAATCTTCAAGTTCATCAACCTGGTAATCTTTTCCTTGACTCTCTGATTCCATCAATTTTTTCTTCTCTTCCATCTTGAGTTCAGGAGAAAGCCACCGCCAAGGACTGGTATTGGAGGATCCATACGAAGATATCTGAATCCGGATCCAACAATCTGCTCGGGAGAGTTCCTCCACCAAATCTGTGAATATCATTGTCTGGTTAGATAAACCATCTCTCCTCTTTATTCTGTTCTTTTGAAAGTTCGGAGCGAAACCCTAGGTCTGGGAGTTTCTCAACCCCCAGCGATCCGTTGCTTCTGAACTACTCTGATAATTTAGTTTCCTTAAAATTTGGCTTTCAATTATCATATTAATATCTTTCAATGTTAGGTTAACTTTTCTTTGATTTGAAGCCAACTTCTACAAACATTAAAAACAACAAAAAATTAGTTATCTTAATTTACTTCCGCATCGCATTTCTTTATTGTTCTGCATCATCTACTATTCCTATCATCTTCAACCTCACCATCGCCCAGATCTACTTTTTTCATCTCCCGCCTCGCTGCCGATGACAAGGCCGTGTCTTTGCCACCGATCTTCCTCCCCACCATCTCCATAGCTGCTGGAGATCTATTTGCCGTCCAATCTTCGTGGTCCGCACCCATGCCGTCATGGCTCTTCCCTTGGAGCCGCCCGCCCCTCCAACTCCCGCAATCGTCCGCCAGCTTCCCCAGCCACCGGGTGCCGCCACCTTCCCCTGTCGCCGGGTGCCAGCGCCATGCCACCACCTTCCCCAATGTTGATGCCAGCAAAGCCTCCAAGCCTTCTTCCGATCTGCCCCTATTCCCCAACAAGTATTCCAGATGAAAAGTAAAGCAACAACACCAAAGAAAGCAACAACAAGAATGAGAAGAATGGAATTGTGAGCAACTCCAAGAATAAACCCACCAGCAATGAACCCCATCACAAACAGAAGAACTGTTGGAAAAAGTGAATATGAATTTTTTATTTCTAAACTATCCTTTGGGATAGAAAACCATCCTGTGGGATGGAAACTATCCTGTGGGATGAAAGCTTTTAGTCCCACATGGAAAGATTGGAAAAAGAGAAGGCTCTTTATAAGAAAACATTTTTCCAAGCTCTTACTTTTAGGCTCACCATAGGTGGAGAGCTTGAGGGTGATGCAAAGCATCACGCGCACGTGCATGTGCGATGGGCGACAAGGGTGCGATGGGCGACAAGCGTGCAATGGGCACTTTGTAGGTGCACTTTGCACTTTGCACGTATGCATTATCACGATGAGCATGAGGAGCCTTTAAGTTTTTCCTGATCAAATAGATCAGACAGTCGAGATTGATTGGCACCAGATCAAGGTTACAAGGAAATGAGTTGGTTTTGTTTTGATAGGAGCCGACTCGGATGACTGGCTGGGTCGACTCGAGTGGTTCGAGTCGACTTGGATGACTAGGAGTCGACTCGGATCCGCAGAATGGGAAACACGGTCTGGACGAGTCAACTTGAGTGGTTCGAGCTAGCTCGGATCCATAGAATGGTATCATGCGGTCTGAATGAGTCAACTCGAGGGAATCGAGCTGACTCAACTAGGACGCTCTCTGTAGTAAGGAGCCGACTCTAGAAATTCGAGCCGACTTGGATGACGGGATTTTAGAATCGCAAAACAACGGATCACGCGTTCGGAGGCATAATCACGCATCCGTTCATGGATCAACGTTTCTTCTGAGATCAGGGGTGCTATCAAATCATGAAATGATGCATTGAGAAGCATGCTAATCACATGATCTAGAGATCACAGTACGAATTAGCATATCATGGTGTCCGATCATGATTGAAGAAATGTATCGATCGCGTAAAGGCATATCTCACTACGAAAAGACACCAGAAACTCCCTCCGATGAAATCAGAAGGTTGCTTCCAAGGGGTACCTTAAGGCTATAAATAGGTCCCCATTCTTCATTCATTTTATCCCATTCATTCCTATTTTTTTTTCCTTCCTTTTCTTAGGCATTTGCATACTCTGAAAAATAGAGTATAGCTATGTGCATTGTAAGTCTCTTAGCATTTGCATACTCTGAAAACAGAGTATAGCTATAGTGCATACAAAAAAAGAAAAGCATTCCTGGTTCAATTTTCTGGTGAATTGTAGTGCTGCTTTCACCAGAAGATGACCATTATATCCTGGGAGACAATCGTCATAAAATCATAAGCACCATTGTGGGACGAAATTATCTTAAGGACATAGAGTGTAACTCTAGACTTGGTCTTGTCAATTGGGTAGCCATTGTTCATACACATCCACACCACCAATCTTAGACAATTTCTCCGTACTGAAGGGCTGCTCAAGTGATGGCAACAATGGCTGCACCAGTTCAGGCCAAGAAGCCAGAGAATTTTGACAGCACCAACTTCAAGAGATGGCAACAGAAGATGATGTTCTATCTGATAACTCTGAATCTGGTAAGAGTTCTCAACAAAGATCCATCAATCCTAAAAGAAGGAGAGAACGACAAGCAGATTGTCACTGCTATCGATGCATGGAAGCATTCAAACTTCCTATGCAAAAACTATATCCTTAATGGATTAGAGAATACTCTGTACAATGTGTACAGTAGTATAAGCATAGCAAAAGAGCTGTGGGCATCTTTGGATAAGAAGTATAAGACCGAGAATGCAGGCCATAAGAAATTTGTGGTCGGCAGGTTTCTTGACTACAAGATGGTAGATTACAAGATCGTCTTGGAACAAGTTCAAGAACTACAGATCATACTGCATGAGATACATGCAGAAAGGATGTCTCTGAGTGAGTAATTCCAAGTAGCCACTATAATTGAGAAGCTACCTCCATCATGGAAAGACTTCAAGAACTACCTGAAGCATAAGCGGAAGGAGATGGGACTTGAAGATCTGATCGTCCGCCTGAGGATTGAGGAAGATAACAAGAGCCATGATAAGAAGACAGGAAGACATCTTACTGAGCCTAAGGCCAACCTCATGGAAGGAAAGGTCAACAAAAAGAAATGCAAGTTTTCTGGAGAAGGCTACAAACAGAAGAAAGATAATCCTAAGAAGTTCAAAGGAAAGTGCTTCATTTATGGTAAAATAGGCCACAAATCCAAGGATTGTCATTTCAAGGAAAAGAAAAGAAGGAAGTCAATACTACTGAAGATACCCTATCCCGTGAAGTGTTAGGGATGATGTTGTCAGCAGTCGTGTTTGAAGCAAACATGGTACCAAATGAATGGTGTGTTAACATTGGAGCTACTCGACATGTCTGCTCTGATAAGAGTATGTTTTCATCATATACTCCTATCAGAGGTAGAAATCTACTGATGGGTAACTCCACTACATCGAAGATAGAAGGAATTGGTCGCATTATTCTAAAGTTGACATCTGGCAAAGAGCTTCTACTGAACAATGTACTGCATGTTCCTGACATCCGTAATAACTTGGTATCAGGCTCCCTCCTAAGCACACATAGATTTAGGATGGTGGTTTGAGTTTGATAAATTTGTACTTACTAAAGGGAGGATCTTTCTGGATAGAGGTTACTTGAATAATGGATTATTCAAGATGAATGTAATGACTATACATCTCAACCTTGAAAAGAATAAAGATTCTCTTCTGTTTATATGGTTGACTCCTCTTATCTATGGCATGATAGATTAGGTCATGTGAATTTTAATTCATTATGGAAGTTAATGAATTTAGAATTGTTACATAATCATGAAATTGATCCATATTATAATATGAGATATGTGTTGAAGCTAAGCTAGTCAAAACACCATTCCACTCAATAGAAAGAAATACTGAACCTTTAGATTTGATCCACAGTGATCTATGTGACTTGAAGTCAATACAATCTAGAGGAGGTAAAAAGTATTTTATAACATTTATTAATGATTCAATCAATATACTGTTATGTGTATCTAATGAAGTCTAAAGATGAGGCTTTATATATTTTAAATGTTATAAAACTGAGATTGAAAATCAGCTTGGTAAAAAGATCAAGGCTATAAGGAATGATAGAGGTGGTGAATACAATGCACCATTTAATGACTTTTGTCAAGAACATGGCATTGTTCATCAAACTACAGCTCCTTATTCACCTCAATTTAATGGAATTGCTGAATGCAAAAATCAAACATTGAAAGAATGATGAATGCCATGTTGATAATTCTAGTACACTACAGAATTTATGGAAAGAAGCAACTCTCGGCTAATCATATTCTTAACAAAATATCTCTTAAGAAGAAGGACATCACTCCATATGAGTTATGGAAAGGAAAAAAGCCTTCTTATAATTTGAAGATGGGTCCACAAGTGGCAAACAAGTCCAGCCTGATCGAGCCACTTCTCCTCCATGCCAAGTTAGGAGTACCAACTCATCTTCCAAGCCATGGAGAATGCCATGTCACCAGTGCCACATGTCATGAGAGTGCCACATCACCAATGCCACATGTCATGAGAGGTGCCACATCATCAAAGCCATGTTAAACACCTTGGGCTGCCAAGTTTATGATGAAATTTCAAATTCAAACTCCAAGATGGGCGCCCTCTAACTCCCCCTTGATCCAAGCAGACAACATCCTCACTCCACTCCATAAATCAAGCCACATCACCTAGATCAAGCCAAGCATTATGGTCGACCAAGTTTCATGAAAGAAAATTCAAAATTCAAAGTTAGGCACCCTTGATTCATGAAAACAACCATCCCCATTCCACTCCCCAAATCAAGTTTGTAACCCCCATTTTCAATTTGAATTCAAATGAGGACTTGGGAGCTTATAAATATGGCCCTAACCCTCTTGTAATGGAAAAATGATGAATGTTGAATCAAATGAAATTCTGAAATTTTTCTAGCCCTTGTCTTTGTGACTTGGAACTCTGTGAGAGAGTGAGCCTTCACTTTTAAACATCGAGGGTGTGAGGCCCTAGATATCCTCTTCCTACACAAGCCACCAACCCACCTCCCAGTTTGGATGCTGCTCTTGAAGCTCCTCCTGGATGCCCAACAAGAAGAGTCTCCTCTTGACCGCCACCTCAACTTCACTTTTCTTCATTTCTTTGCTATCTTATTAATTCTTATTTTTTAACTCGGCTCTAGGTTGCTCGCAAGTCCTTTAGGGGCCACAGACAAAGTAGTCGACCTACCTTGCCTTCAGGACCATCTGATGGAAAGCCGACGAGCCCATAGGGTTGAGGGTTTGATCTTCCACGCCACATCTGTAAGTGTGAGCAAACTCGGCATCGGGCACTTTAGAGTTTTGAAAGATTTGCACTCCCTAATATTCTGAGTAGGGTTATTGATTTAGAGCTAAGACTTACAGGGTTTCTTAATCTCGGGATCCTACTTTATCACTATTTAGGGTCTATTTCTGCATACTAGAGTTTTTTTATCTTTATGCGAGTCTCTAGATCTATCCTTGGTTTGATTTCGAGAATTGGTCAATTCATTAAAATATAAAAACAACAAAGAATTACTTATATGCATCTTAGTCCCGCACCATCTTGGTATCAGAGCCTGTTTGGGCTTAGTTTCTCTTTTAGTACTCGGATCGAGTGCTTCACTATGGCCATCCAGTCATAGGAAAGAAGTAGGGCTATAAGACCCCTCATCCCATTCTAAGGGATCTTTTATGGCATGTAGGGGTGCCGCTGTGATTGACCCTTGAAGAAGAAAACAAAGAGATAGGCATCTTTATGATTAATTTTCTACATCACGTCCATCCCAGTACATAGTCTATTATTTTAATTGTTTATGCATGTAGGAAGATTAGAAAATTCTGATTCTTATTTTGCTAGATTTTGTTATATTTGATTTTACTTTTTTAAATTTTCTTAGGATTTAATTCGATCTATATAATTTTTGCATACCTGATTACTACTTGAGAATAGTTTTGCCCTGGAATTTTAATATATAGTTATTTCAGCCTCTTTAAATTTCAGCATAGTTTAATTTCTATACTTTAGGTTCATATCATTTAATTTTTAGCAATTTATATTTTTGCCAAAATACATCAAAATATATATAAAACTTAAGTGCACATTATCAGATTTCATATGTATGCCTTCATATGCATAACTTACTTTAAGGGCAACAGTATCATAAGATAAGGAAAAGAGGTCATTACCTTTTCTTGGCCCAAGAACAACCCCTTTTGCATTCGAACCTAAGCCTAACTTAAAATCTATTAGCAATCTAATAGCTTAGGGACATCAACAAGTCGGGTTCAACTATTGTGGGAAACTAGTGCATGCAACCATTCAATTAGTACTAGAAAGCTGGTGTCTAAGGCAAGAGGTCCGATGTCAAATGACTTAAGCAATGTTATGATTCCTTAATTGGGTCCCTGTGAGTAGCAGGGGGCCTCCCACACTCCCACCTCTTACCTGGCTAGTGAAAGGGTTGGTTGTTGTGTTGTGTGTAATCTAAGTTAACCCATTCTATTTGAACTCATAAGTCTAGCAAATCGTAGTACCTTCCATTGTGTGTTGCATGTCAACTAGGTCAGGAGTCTAGTATCACCCACATCACACTCAGTCAAGTGAACCCATTGATAGTCCAAATCGTGAAGCCCAGATTAGAGCCCCACTGAACAGATGGCCCAATCATTTACCCAGATGAACTAAGGGTTCAACCAGGTGGAAACAAGGGTAGAAGCCCGTATGGCCCATGCTAAATGTAAATCATCTAGGTCCAATTCTCTTGATCCAAGAACCTATTATCATGATCTTGCCCTTGAGTCTAACCCTAGATGTCCATATCCATACTTGGTTGACTCCGAGGAAATACCCATTAGGAGCACCCAACCTTATGCACCTACTTTTGATGGAAGCCAAGATCGTGAGGTGTATATTGATTGGGAGGAGAGAATGAATCAGTATTTTGAGTACACTAAGATGTCAGAGTTAGGAAAAGTTAGATTGGCCAACGTAGGTTAACCCGACATGCTAAGTGGCATTGGAAAGTTATTGAGGATGAATGTTATCAAAGAGGAGATGAAATACTTACTTGGAGATCCATGAGAAGTAGACTGAGAGGAAAGTACCTAGGTAGATTTTATAAGCACAAACTTTTAAACCAATGGTACAGGTTGAGACATAATAATAAAACTATGTCTGAATATATTGACCATTTAATGAGTTTATTAGAAGATGTATCATAGTTGAACCTGAGTCTAAGATCATAGCTAGATTTCGAGGTGGTCTACGTAGGGACATCCGGTGAGAACTATTTCAATGGCAAATTCAGGACCTAGAGAAGTCTATCACATAGCTAGGGAGTTCGAGCCTTATCAAAGGGAACGCATGAGTAGTCGACCTAAGCCTAGCATGATTAGCACCTCTAGGCCAATTCCTTCAAACCAGCCTACTACTCCTATCCCATTAGTTTGTAAGGAAAAGACCCTTGAACCCATTAGTGAGCCTAAGGAAGAAGTATATGAGGCTGAACCGAGTTTAATTAATGAATATGAAGGGGATAAGGAAGAACCCTTTGAAGAATTTCAGGGAGAAAAGGTTGAACCCACTGAGAATTTAAATGAAGACACCTGAGCCCATTGAAGAATCCAAGAAGACATCTATGAATCAAGTCTAGTGGAGGAGTATGATGAAGATGGACCCAAGGTTGAAATCACTGAGGAACTAATAGAAAAGATCCTGAACTCACTATAGAGTTTGAAGGAGTGACTGAGCTAGGATCAAACATAGTAGATGAAAGTGAGGGTTCACAAGAGTTGTCCATAGAGGAGGTCCAGGAACAAGTCCCTAAGGAACAATCCCAAGAAGTAGACATTATTTTAGAAGACTTTCAAGATAAACTTCCAAGACCTTCCACCATCTAGGAACATCCAGCCTACCCTAGATCTTACACCTATAGATCCTCCTAGTACTAATCATGAGGTTAGGACAAGTACATTGATACTCTTAAGCCAGAAGTTTCATTGAACCATATCTATCCTAAGGCTTCGAATGTTCCCCAAACTTTCCAATTACACTTTGTTGAGGCCATTTAGTTGCACCAGTTTTTTGAGTATGTTGGTTTGCAACCTACTTTTGGAAGACTTTATGGCATTTGCTAGGAGTCCATTGTAAATTTTCATGTGCATACCGAACCAGGGTCAAGCCTAGAGAGTCTATAGTCTGTCAGGTTTAGGCCCAAAGAGTCTAATAAATTTCTTTCAATAAGAATGCATAGTTGAGTCTGTACTTTGTTAAGTATCAGTACGAGTCACAGGTGCATCATGTTAGAGATTTGCATTAAGCACTAATTTTGAAATAATCTGGCTAATTCGTAAAAGAGAGCCAAAGAGTTTGATGTAAGGGATTCTGTAATGATTAGGCTTAGGCCTGAACGTTCCCACCGGGGACCGTTAAGAAGCTGCATGCTACAGAGCCGGACCCTTTAGAGTGATTAAGAAAGTAGGACCTAATGCTTATGTGCTGGATTTGCCCCTTGATTTTGCATTAGCTCGACTTTTAATATCTCTAACTTAGTAGAGTATAAGGAGCCGGCAACGATACCTAGCGAGCCATTTGGGCCTAACCTATCCTTTGAGAGTGAACCCAACCCTGAGTGTCCACTTCCAATTTTACTTGAAAGATGAGAACGGATCGAGCATGTCCTAGATGATCAAGATATCACAACCCGGGGCAAAGGCTATCAATGATGCCTTGTCCGTTGGCAAGGCCAACCAGAATCTGATGATTCATGGATTACCCGAGGGGACTTGCAGTGCCTCATCCAATCTTCTTGAAAAATACTAGAGCCAGACTAACCCTTACTCGACAGGGTCGAGTTCCTCTCATCTCGGGAGAATTGGTGTGGGCACCAGGATTAGACAGAGGCTCCTCAACCCTCTGTGGATCTCTGATTAGGGTTCTAAGTCTTTTGGGTCCTGTAATAAGGCTTAAGACAATTAAGCTCGAGTAATATGCATTCGAGTCATGTAATTAGTATCTAGTTAGTTTCAATTTTGATTTAGTCTTGTAAATTTGGCTAGAGTGAGTTAATTTGGTCAGGTTAGGGTCAATGGATCCTTCAATTAGCCAAGTAGGTTCACAAATTCAAGTCAATTTGAAGATGGGTTCAAGCTAATTTGAAGATGGGTCCACAAGTGAGCAAACAAGTCCAGCCTGATCAAGCCACTTCTCCTCCATGCCAAGTTAGGACTGCCAACTTATCTTCCAAGCCATGGAGAATGCCACATCACCAATGCCACATGTCATGAGAGCGCCACATCACCAATGCCACATGTCATGAGAGGTGCCACATCACCAAAGCCATGTCAAACACCTTGGGTGGCCAAGTCTATGATGAAATTTCAAATTCAAACTCCAGGATGGGTGCCCTCTAACTCCCCCTTGACCCAAGCAGACAACATCCTCACTCCACCCCACAAATCAAGCCACATCACCAAGATCAAGCCAAGCATCATGGTCGACCAAGTTTCATGAAAGAAAATTCAAAATTCAAAGTTAGGCACCCCTTGATTCATGAAAACAACCATCCCCATTCCACTCCCCAAATCAAGTTTGTAACCCCCATTTTCAATTTGAATTCAAATGAGGACTTGGGAGCTTATAAATATGGCCCTAACCCTCTTGTAATGGAAAAATGATGAATGTTGAATCAAATGAAATTCTGAAATTTTTCTAGCCCTTGTCTTTGTGACTTGGAACTCTGTGAGAGAGTGAGCCTTCACTTTTAAGCATCGAGAGGTGTGAGGCCCTAGATATCCTCTTCCTACACAAGCCACCAACCCACCTCCCAAGTTTGGATGCCACTCTGGAAGCTCCTCCTGGATGCCCAACAAGAAGAGTCTCCTCTTGACCGCCACCCTCAACTTCACTTTTCTTCATTTCTTTGCTATCTTATTAATTCTTGTTTTTTAACTCGGCTCTAGGTTGCTCGCAAGTCCTTTAGGTGCCACAGACAAAGGAGTCGGCCTACCTTGCCTTCAGGACCATCTGATGGAAAGCTGACGAACCTACAAGGTCGAGGGCTTGATCTTCCAGGCCGCATCTGTAAGTGTGAGCAAACTCAGCATTGGGCACTTCAGAGTTTCAAAATTTTGCACTCCCTAATCTTCTGAGTAGGGTTATTGATTTAGAGCTAAGTCTTACCGGGATTTCTCAATCCCGGGGTCCTACTTTATCACTATTTAGGGTCTATTTCTGCATGCTAAAGTTTCTTGATCTTTATGCAAGTCTCTAGATCTATCCTTAGTTTGATTTCGGGAATTGGTCAATTCATTAAAATATAAAAACAACAAAATCAATTGCATGCATCTTAGTCCTGCACCATGAAAGCTGGTCTTCGATTTCCTTTACATCCCTTCTTTATCAAAAGTTTTAACCTATACCATATAGTCCCGCACAGCTGACTTCGAGCAGTATTCGGGTCATCTATACCTTCTTAGTCCTTTGCTAGCAGTTGAGTATAGAGCCTACAAACTCCTTATCATTTCCTTCTTCATTTTGAAGAAGGACTTCCATGGCCAGGGATGGTGGGTCATCATCAGCCCTCGCCCAGGTCAAAAATTTGTCACAGGGCTGCCATCTGCTATTCACGGATGGAAGCATTGTTTGTATTTTATGTTTTCAACACATCCCTAGGGTTTCAATACTGAGTGGAGAGAACCTCGTCTGATCACCAATGATGGCAAGAAAGTCCTGAAGGTTGATTGGGAAGACTTCGAAAAGCTCTCGGGTGTTCAAGTTCCTCCGATAAGGGAGTTGCTGAGCAAGCATAACTTGTATCTCACTCAGATCAGTGAGTCATCGTTCTTAGGTACACCCTGTAAGACAGTCTTCATTCTATTTAGCCTTCATATTATCTTGTCAGTTAACCACTGTAGTCTTTTTATTTTACAGGCACAAAGATGAAGCCAGACTTTGGCAAGCTTTGTTAGGCTGCCCGCAAGAGGCATGTGCTGGTCCCTTTAGTAGAATCGATGGGTTGGAAGAAAGCTCGGGCCAAAGAGGCCACAAGAAGTGTTTCTGCACAACTAAGGGTGATGTCAGATGATGATAATATTTCGCTGACAAAGCTTCGATCCAGGGCTACTACCTCGACTCAAGCTTCGGAGTAGCCGACGTCAGCTTCAACCACTAGTACTCCACCACCTCAACCTCCTCATCAAGATAGAGGCAAAGCCCCCAAACTTAAGAGAAGCCAAGGGAGACAATCTCCTTGAGGGTGAGTATGAGGTGGACATCACGGTCTTCTCTAATGGGAGGGGCTTGGAGAACCCCAAACTAGCCAAAAGATTGATTAAGGCCATGCTCCTCCCAAAAGACTGGGAGGTAATAAAGAATCATCGACAGGAACAGGTTGTTGACTTAGTGTACCTAAACATTTTGAAGGTAATAGGTACTCTCTTTACCATCTTCTTTGAATTTGTAAGAAGTATAACTAAACCTTTTGTGGTCTGATGCAGCTTATTCACGAAGTGACCCTAATAGAAGAAGGCATATCAGGGTTCGCAAGTCTCAGCAAAGGCCTTCGTGAGGAACTGGAGACAGCGAGAACCAAAAAGGAGGTGGCCAAAGAGTTAAAATTGGTCATGGAAGAGAAGTTGAATAAAAGCGTTGCCATTGTTCAATCTTTGGAGGCCGAACTGATGATGGCCCAAATTAAAATAGCCGAACAAGAGGCGAAGCTGAGGAAGAAGAAGATGATGATCCACTCCTTGGAACATTCAGCCAGGGATAGCCAGAAGAAGGTCGCAAAGGCTTCACATAAGGCAAACCTGGCTACCAAGGAGGTAGAGTTGGCAAAGGAGCAACTTATCCGAGCCATTGAAGATTACAAGAAGTCTTCAAGCTTTGATGACGAGATGATCATGGCCAGGGTAGTTAGCTACTAGGTGGGCTTGAATGATTGCTGCAAGGAGATTCTCAAGCTTCACCCAGATCTGGACATCTCGGGCCTACAATTATATGAAATCGAAGAAGATCCCATGATGTAAGTTGAGGTCGAAGAGGTTCCAAGATAGCCGAAAGAGGCTCTCATGTAGCCGACTCGGATATTGCTTTCGATCGCTGACACCTGATCTTTGTATTCTTCTTTTTTTTTTGTAATGAAATAGAAATGTACAAGAACTTTTATGGAAATGAATGAAGAATTTCTTTTTTCTCAAGTTATGTCTTCTGCAATGGACTTTCTTTTGAAATTTTTCCAAGTATAAGATAGTCGGATGTCTTTTAACTCTTACTTGAGAAGAAAAAATTTTCTAGGTATAGATCTGTCAGATCCTTTCCAACTTCTATTTGAGAAGAGAATTTTTCTAAGTGTAGGGTCATTGTCATGATATCTTGGTGACATAGGAGCACTTTTACACAAAGTACCATAGTGTAGTTCATCTTTTCTATTGACCCTGATCAATTTTGTTGATACGGTAGATTGATGAGCCTAATGTTGCTGGTATAGTAGGCGGCTTAGGCCCACTTGTACGTTTGTCAGATATACCGATAGAGTAGGCTAGTTAGGCCCCCTCTTGTGCTTGTCAACTATATTGATAAGGTAGGCTATTAGGCTTGCCTTTGCACTCATCGGACATACTAATAAGGTAGGCTAATTAAGCCTGCCTTTGTGCTTGTTAACTATATTGATAAGGTAGGCTGGTTAGGCCTGTCTTTGCACTCATCGAACATACCGATAGGGTAGGCTGGTTAGGCCCGTCTTTGTGTTTATCAATTATACTTGATAAGATAGGTTGATTAGGTCCACCTTTGCACTCATCGGACATATCGATAAGATAGACTAGTTAGGCCTACCTTTGTTTGGTCATTTTGATGAAGCCATTAGAAAAAAATATTTATTGATAATATTTATGAAGATTTTCTACATTCTAAGGCCGAGGTAGTAGGGAGCCATCCAAAGCTTCAAGTCGGTAGGTCCCGTAGCATACGAGCTCACTGATTCGATAAGGTCCTTCCCAATTGGAAGAGAGTTTTCCTTGTTTCGTCGACCTGGATACTTTGGCCTTTTGCAATACCAAATCTCTGTCTCTGGTCGGAAGGTTCGTGCCTTCACCTTGGAGTTATAATATTTGGCATCCTTTTGTTGGTACATAGCCATCTTCATTTGAGCCTGGAGTCTAGTGCCCTGGAGTAGATCTAGGTTTGCTCTGCGGTGTTCTAAATTTTCAGGCTCTGTAAAGTGATCAATCCTCGGGGATTGCAATATGATTTCCACTGAAAGGACTGCTTCAATGCCATATGCCAAGTTAAATGGGGATTCTCCAATAGCCATTCTAAGGGTTGTCCAGTATGCCCAAAGGACCGATTTAGTTCTTCGACCCAGAGCCCCTTGACATCATTCGGCTTGGTTTTCAAACCATGGAAATCATCCAATTGGTCACTTCAGCTTCTCCATTATATTGAGGATGACCGATGGAGGTTAACTTATGGAGGATATGATAGCTGGCACAGAAGTCCCTAAACTTCGGGTTGTCAAATTGCCTTCCATTGTTGGTAATGATGGCATGAGGGATTCCGAACTAGAAGATGATGAAATTCTTGACAAAGATCTCGACTTTCCTTCAGTTATGTGAACTAAGGGTTTGGCTTCGATCCACTTGGTGAAATAATCAATGGCCATGATGAGAAACTTTCATTTATCTGAAGTTGGAGGGCATGGACCAAGAATATCCATTCCCCACTGAGTGAATGAGCAGAAAGCTGTTAATTGAGTCAGCTAACTTGCAGGATGTCTTTGGATATTAGAGTATCTCTGGCATTGGTCACATCTTTGGACACAGTCAACTGCATTTTTCTGAATGGTTGGCCAGTAATAACCTTGGCATATATTTTTGTAGGCTAGAGATCTGCCCCTCAGATGATCTCCATATATACCCTCATATACTTCCTTAAGGCGTAGTCGGTGTTCGACAGTCTCAAGCATTTCAATAGAGGTTATGTGAAAGATCTTTTATAAAGTATTCCATCCAGGATAGTGTACTAAGAGACCATCCAACAGATTGTTTGGCTTCAACCTTATCTTCTGGTAGTATACCATCATTCAGGAACTTGAAGATAGGGTCCATCCAATAGGGCTCGTGTTCGATTGGATGCACCTCCGAAGCTTTCTCTGATATGCTAGGATCTTCCAAGTATTATATGAAAGTCCGACCAAGGGAGTCCGAAGTAGTGGTCGCTAGTCGAGAAAGGGCGTTGGTCCGAGAATTTTCAGTTCGCGGCACATGGGCTATCTCAAAGAATTCCAGTTGAGACATTAGATCTCATACTTTTTTTAAATACTTGATCATGATTGAGTCTTGGGCTTCAAACTCACCTCTCACTTAATTTATCATTAGCTGAGAATCCGAGAAGACCTTGATCTTTCAAATTTCTTGCTCTTCAATAATTCTAAGTCCCGCCAAGAGGGCTTCATATTCTACTTAGTTGTTTGAAGCTTGAAAAGAGAAAAGGAGTGCATACTCCATAGTTTGTCCATCGGGATCAGCCAGTAAAAGTCTGGCTCCATAACCAGTAGAATTGAATTCTCCATCCATGTGGAGTATCCATGTGGACTCTAAATCTTCTTCGGCTATCTCTCCTTTGTCAACCATTTATCAACTATTTTCTTGGCTCCATGTATATTTAGTGAGGAAATCAACCAATACTTATGCTTTATAGTCGATCTAGGTTGGAATGTGATATCGAATTCACCTAGATTAATAGCCCATTTGGCTATCCTCCCTGAAGTATCAGGGCATCGAAGGATGACCTTCAGGGTTGATCCATCAAGACCATAATGGCATGGGATCGAAAGTAGGGTTGCAAGCATTTTGCTACGATAACCAATGAATATATAAGCTTCTGTACTTTTGGATACCTCACTTTGGCTTCATGCGGTACTTTGCTAGTATAGTAGATCGGCTTCTGTAAGTTGGCTGTTCCTTTTCTGACAAGTACTGAGCTGACAGCCTTATCCGAAGCGGAGAGACATAAGAGAGTTTCACCTTCCTGAGGTTTTGAGAGTAGGGGGACTTCTCAAGTATTTCTTTAACTCTTCAAAGGCGAGTCGGCAATCTTATGACCATTCAAAGCCTTTTATTTGGCATAAAGCTTTGAAGAAGGGGAGACATCTTTCGGTCAATCGAGAAATAAATTGGCTCAGAGAAGCAATTCTCCCAGTCAGTTGTTGTATCTCTTTTTGTTAGAGGGATGCCTCATACCTTGGATAGCTTGAGTTTTTTTGGATTGGCCTCTATTCCCTATTTGGTGACGAGGAATCCCTAAAATTTTCTTGATGTTACTCCAAAGGTGCATTTGGTTGGGTTCAGCTTCATCCGATGACGTCACAGGGCATCAAAGGACTCCTCCAAATCTTTGATGTGATCAGTCTTTTGAAGACTCTTCATGATTATGTCATCAACATATGCCTCCATGTTTCTCCTAAGTTGCTTTTCAAATACCTTATTGATTAGCCTTTCAAATGTTGCCCCAGCATTTTTCAAGCTGAACGGCATCACCATGTAGCAATATAGTCCCTTCTCTGTTACAAAGGCCTTTTTTTCTTCATCCTCAAGGTCCATTCAGATCTGATTATACCTGGAGAAGGCATTCATGAAACTTAACAGCTGGTGTCCAATAGTAGCATCAATTAGCTGATCTATTTTTGGTGGAGGAAAGCTATCCTTTGGGCAAGTCTTTTTGAGGTCGATATAATCAATGCAAATCCTCTACTTGCCATTAGCTTTTTTTACCATCATAACATTTGCTAGCTAGTCCGAGTAATGGACCTCCTTTATGAATCTAGCATTGATAAGCTTATTCACCTCTTCATCAATCACCTTTTATTTTTCTAGAGCAAAGTTTCTTTTTTTCAGTTGGATTGGTCTGTGGTCGAAGCTGACCTCCAGTCGGTGTGTGATGACTTCGGCTAGGATCCCTAGCATGTCAGTGGCTGACCATGCAAAAATATCAGCATTGCTTCATAGGAAGTTGGTCAGCCTTGTCTTCATCTCTTCGTCGAGCAGGCTTCCGATCTGCATGACTTTTGTTGGGTAGTCTTCCCTTAGTGGTATAGAAATGGTCTTCTCAATTGGTTCCCTATAATCTTCCATCCGATCTCTTGGGTCCAATTGCTCTAGAGTCATGTGGTCGGTCGATTGTCTATCTTGTATCATCAAGCACTATCGAGCAACTCTTTGATCTCCTCTCATTTCTTCGATCCCATTTCTAGTGGAAAATCATACTACAAGGTGGTAGGTCGACACTATGGCACGGAACTTATTCAAAGCGGGTCATCCCAAAATAGTGTTATACATTGATGGCATTCGTACGATCACAAAGTTAATGGAGAGTACTTTTTGGAATGGTTCCGTACCAAGGGTCATCGATAATATTATTTTTCCTTCTACTCTGACCTGGTTACCTCCAAATCCTATCAGGGGTATGGGGGACTTTTGCAACTTATTTCTAGGTAGATTCATTCTGAGAAAAGCATTGTATAGCAAGTCCTCTATGAAACTTTCATTATCTACCAGAATTTTTCTTACATCATAATTGGCTATAATAGCCGATACTACTATAGGATCATCACGAAAAGTTTGGATTCCTTGTAGGTCGTCATCCGAAAAGTATATGACATTGTTGCTCCCGTACCTTTTGGAAGCACCTTCTTTGGCTCCACTCCTCCAGTCGGTCCGATGATGCAGCATGCCTATCCTTCCATCCATAGGCCTTTGGTTGGGTAATTCTGCCTCCTCAGCAACTCTCTTGGGGGCAACAACTTCAGTCTGGGGTTCCTGGTTGTTGACATACTTCTCCAGGTGTCCCCGTTTGATCAGATCTTTGATTGCATTTTGAGCTGGATGCATTCTTCAATATTGTAGCCATGGTCCCGGTGGAATCAACAATATTTATTTTTATTCCTTGATATAGGAGGTTCCTTCATGGGATGAGGCCTTGCAGGTAGCTTTCCTTCTCTATCTCCATTGCTTTCCTTCTATATCTCCATTGCTTTCCTTCTCTATCTCCGTTAGAATATTTTCCCTTAGGAGAGAGAGGAGTATATGAGTCAAACTTGTCGACCAGTTGCTTGGATTTGGGGCTGCATCGTCGAGTCGATGTGTCATCGTTGCCAGGAGGTCTGGGTGCCTGCACTTTACCACTCTTTTTCTTGGGAACCAACCTCCCATCAGCTTGGCATCATCCAGTTGCTTGCTCTTCGGCCATTGTAATTTTCGAGCCCTTGCCAGCAGTTCGGCGTAGCTCGTAAGAAACTTCTTATCTAGAGAGAAGGTAAATCTGGATGATCAGAGGCCCTTTTTTATAGCGGACGTAGCCACATGTTCATTGAGATCTAGGATCTCAAGGGTAGTGGAGTTGAATCTGGCCACATAGTCCCTTAGGCTTTCTCCTTCATTTTGTCGTAGAAGGAAGAGGCTATCTGAATTACAAGGCATCCTTCGGCAGTCTTGAAATGTGATACAAATAATTTTTCTAATTTGTTAAAAGAATGAATTGTACCTAACGATGCTCGAAAACCACATTCAAGCTGCTTTATTCAGAGTGGCAAGAAAATCGAGGTAGTGCAAGCATCAGAAGCTCCCTATATCATCATGTATGCCTTGAAGCTTTCTAGGTGATCAAAAGGATCAATAGTACCGTCATATGGTTTCAACTGTGGGACTTTGAAGTGGTGTGGAATCACTTCTTCCATTATTCTTTGGGAGAAAGGAGGCTGTGAGTCATATGCAATGGTTTCATCATTTCTCCGTCGGTCATCGAGTCTTGCTATCTGCATCTTCAATTTCTTGAATTTCTTTTCATAGTCATCATGTGTTCCTCCTCCTCGTCGGGTGTTCCTCGGAGTGGAGTCTTCAGAAGACATTGAGAAAGATCTTCTAGCCCTTTTTTTTTCGAGTCAACTTTCAGCCTGCCTTCAGTGTCAAGAGCTTTAGGGTTCAAGAGGTCACTGATCCCAAGATGATCATCGAGTAAATTATTGATGTTTGCCTTCTCTTCTTAAGGACCAGTAGCTGAGTCTTGAGGCCGCCAACGGGTACTTTCCATTGAGGATGATTTTTTAGAGATTCCGTACCACAGCCATCGGTGCATCCACTTGATTCAAGAGGGCTTCCATCTGTTGTTATCCCACACTTAATGTGGGAGGAGCCATATTGTTCTCCATTAGGGGTCGTTCCTCTTGGAAGTAGGGCGTCCCCTGCTCACTGAGATATTTGGGCTTTCCTTTTTACATCTTGCCTTTTCTTAAGGACTCCCCTTCCCAAAGGGGGGTAATTCACATAATTAAATGACCTGGGCCCCTACCTAGCATGCCAATCTATTGATGCTGATCTTCATGGACCGGATGGAATGCCTGGATTGCTAGTTCACCTTCTTGGGTTCCTGCAAAACAGATCCCTTACCAAAATTTCTCTAGTGGAGGACACTCTGATGCCTAAGTCAGTAAAGATCGGGCAACAGAATGGAGAGTTCAAAGAGAGAGTGTAAATGGAGAAAAAGGAAAGAGTCTTGACATGGTCTAGGATAGCCTTAGACTTCCCTCCTTTCGAAGATCCTCTCTTACCTCTATTTATAGGCATTGATTCAATTGAAAGTGGTTAAGATTTTCTTATAACTGATTGCCGTTAGAGAAGTTAAGATAACTTCTCTTCAGCTAATTGCAGTTACTGCTGGTCATTATTTACTTAATCTTACAGATGTCATGGCAGTCAGTTGTATGATTGTTGGTTTCAACAATCAGACTCGTTCTTGATGGGCCTTAAGTCGAAGTAGATTAGCCAACTGTAGGTCAGCCAGTTGCTTCGGAGTATGCCGATGGCTGACTGCGAGTCATGTGTTATCATTGGCTGGAGTGTAGGGTCGATCCATTCTCATGTCGGGCCTTTGAAGTACTATGCCGATCCATCCAGTCGACCGGTCCGAATGGATTAATTAAATCTTCGTCGATAAATTAAATCTGCGGTCCGGTTTATTGTAACAGGTATCATCAACATGGCTTGGGAGACAATCACTAGAGATCCTCAACAGATGTGAGAGGAAAGCAACACAAAGCCATGAAGCATTAATAAGGCATTGAAGGGGTTGACATTTCAGATGGTTGATGCAGGATATGCAGCCAAATAAGCTAATTTGCATTATGAATAACACCCTTAATTCTCTTACAATTAGAGAATGAGAGAGTACTGAATAATATTGCTACATCAATTATGAGTGATGCTCATTGCGGTCACTACCATATGTTGTCAAAAATATTACCTTTCAGTCGCACCTCCAGGATCAATAAAGGTGAATTGCCTTTTGGTCTCACTTATTGAGGTAAATAATGGAATTCCACATTTTGAGTCAGGAGAAACTACAGCGTTTAGCATGTGGCAGAATCGCCGAGGTTATAACCGGAATCAAGGGAACATGCTTTGACGATATCCAAGTAGCTGCATCCATAGGGCTGATCAGATTCAGGGATTTGATAGGTGCAGAGAAAATGCTCAATTTTAGGCATCAATAGCGGTATCTGGATGGCAGAGATATGTTGAACGGGATGTAAGTAACATGGACGAGTTTGCAACAAACTTGAATCAAACCATTTGGATTTTCATGAGTTTGGTACTCTTTGTGAGACATTTACTTATCTCCAATGCTTTTAATCTTACGTCCAAGGGATATTCAGAAATGTATCCGATCCTTGGACCTGCTTCGGAGCACCATTTAAACTTAAGTTTATGCCCAAGCTCGGAAGAACTCATTTCCCTCTTGGAGTTGATCTTCTCCATCACTGCTCTTTGAACAGTCTCTGCTATTGGGTTTTGAAGGCCACTGAACAATGTCCCTTTACAGTATCTTTTAGTCCCTTCCCCTTGAGCTGTCTCAGTTTGGGAAGTAGTGGTTGGTTCCATAATTAGATCTTTCACTGCATTGACAAGCATTCTGATTCTTTGGGCTGTGGAAACTGATACAGCTTATATAATCTTCACTTGTGCTAGTCCTTGGTATTTAATAAAGGGAACCGGAAAAGTTACGAAATCAAAAGTTTTGTTTTATTCAAACAAAATCATAATAATTATGATATCGTCTGTAGTTTGTATTATGTAGTATTATTCATTCTGTACCTGAACTTCATTAAGATCAACTTAATTTTTTCCACGAGGAACGTCAAGTTCTCAAAGTTCTCGCTTGTAGGACAGTAGCGCCCACCGTAAGCCCATATACACTGCAATCAATGAAAAACTTTGCTCGCTTATTGTCACGTCCCGATCCGGTACCCAAGCCAGGCGTTTATCAGACAGCCGCATTTCAGCATTTAATCCCATCGAATATGCAAGACTTTTCTTTACAAATTAATATTCAGACAATGATTGAAAATAAAATCACTAAACTTTATTATTTCTAAAGCATTTCAATCTAAGCTAACAGATGAAATCTCACTAAAAATCCAGATACAATGTGAGCATAATTTAACTAAAATTTAAAATAAACATGAATTAGGAAACTAAATCTCTAAATTTTAACTCCCCATTGACTGGTTTCAAATCTTGATTGATCTTCCAGATTTGTAACAAAGGTAATAGAAACAGGGTGTGAGCTTGACAGGCTCAGTAAGTTATCATCGCCTCCAAAAATACATAATATATCAATAACAAATTACAAACATAAACAAATCATACAAACAGGATATCTAGCATCATGACAAAATAAATAACACATCATGCAAATATGCACACTTAATTACAAATGACATGACTATGGATGGCCAACTATTTACTTTACTCTACTAGTCCCTCTGGCTATGGCCACGATCGGCCCGTGGTTAGCCCCAAAAGAAACTAAATATTGACTACATATACTGACAACCGGTCATGTACCAGTGATCGTCCCACTGGATGTCCGGAAGGAAACTAGCTCTGATATCATACGAGAAAACATACATTATCAGCATGTGCTAGCAACTGTCATACATGGCTAAAAATAAAGACAACTAGCTCCTAACTACACATACCGTACATCGGTCATGTGCCTCGCCCCACTGGAGGCCCGGAAGGAGACTAAGTCCTCGTGTGATTATAGTCGGACTATAGAGCATCAACACCAGGACACATAATAATGTATGCAACCCAATGCAAATCAAATTATACTACACATAATTAATATTTCATAACATTTATAACATATTCAGCATGTACTATTAGAGGTCAAGATAACTTACCTGAAAGAACTCTATACTGCCTATTCGAATTTCAACTTTAATACTACTCTTTCGACAGGAAAGATAAAAACCCTGACAAGATTAATTATATAATTAATTTTCTATCAAAAATAAACTAGCATAGGAGAACAGCTTTTAGTCCGGTCTGGGTTTTGGCCTAAATCACTAAAAGACTCGGTTCAAATTTTATCATTATTTTTGACATTTTACTTTTTTCTCTTTCATCCTTCTCCTTTTCTCTTCTCTCCACTCTCTCATCTTCCTTCCCTCCTCTTTCTCTCTCCGCTCTTCTTTCTCTTCTCTCTCCTGTCTCTTTCCCCTCTTCTTCTTCTCTCTCTCTTCTTTTTTTCTCCTTTATTTTTCTTTTTTCTCCTTCATTTTCCTTTTTTTTTTCTTTTTCTTCTTCTTCCTTTCTTTCTTTCTTTCTTTCCTGATCCTCTTCCTCTCTCGGCTTGAGCTTGCCTCCTTTACTTCGATAAGCCAGAGAAGGGCGGTGGTCCACTGGAGGTTTTTCGAATGGAGCAGGGATAGGGGTTGGCTGGTGCATCCACGGCCATCTTGGCCATGAGTAGAGAAACCGAAAAAAATAAAACCCTCTTCATACAACTTATTTAAATATACAAATCAAAAGCTTAGGGGAAGAAGACTCACTGGTAACGATCCAAGAGTGGTTGGCTATTGGAGGATAGGGAGAATCGATAAAAAAATTGATGATGGGAGGAGGGTTTTAAAGGGGAAAAATGATGGAGTTTTCCTCGCCGTATGGGGGAGAAACTCCAGTCAATCTAGTTCTCCTCCCCTCCCGACACTCCTTCGGCCATCTTCGCTGCCCCATGGCTTCTGTCCATGCTCTCTAGTGAGGTTTTTGGCCGGATAAAACAAGGGCTCCATTCCCTATTTTTCTCCTCTCTTTTTTTTTTCTGATTTTGAACTGATGTCGGAGGAGGTTGCCAACTTCAGTCCAAATGGACCCAAAAGTAAGTAAGCTTCACACTTATAGTGTGCATTATTCATCTAATACCGATAATTATTGAAAATAAAATTGTTGAATTTCTGCTCAGGGATGAGTGGCTCACATCCAAAGTATGCCCTTCATGCATGAATAGACAATAGATTGTTTCCACCTCGCATGCATCCAGAGAATCTAGTCCAAGTGCCAAACAAAAAAAAAGAAACCAGGTGGCATGGAGATGGTGATTGTTTAGCTATTTTTCAATGAAATGCATTACTTAATGCTTCAGTTTGCTTGAGATATGGTATTAGTGAAACTTCGGAAATAATGTGGAACCCTTGAAACAATAATTGATTTAAATTTTTGAGCAGTCAAGAAAAAGTATGTAAAAGGTATGGTCATTAAAGGATAGAATTTATCAAGTCTCAGAAAATTCTCTGAAGTCATGTATACCACCAAATTTCTGTGCAAGGTTTTCAATATAACAAGAAAGAAAACTAAACTTGCTGATATATTAAATTTATTTAAAATTGAACTTTGCACAAATATCTTCAACATAATAGATCATGGAGGATACAAGGAATAAAGAATGGTTAAAATTTTTTAATAGAGAGTGTTACAGGGTATCTCAGATACCTCGGATATAGATTTAGGACCCAACTTCAGAGATGGATGCATTGCCTGCCAACCATCTGTCAGTCGGAACCTACTACCAGGGTATCTTCACAGTTTAATAGCCAAACACTGTGGCCCAGTCTACTGACCCATTTATTGACCCACCAGCTCCTCCGAGCCATGTGTCGAGGCATGCAACACTTAACTACTAGTAGGCATGGCCCTTCAGCATGCCCCACCTCATGTGATTAAACTCCAGGATTTCAAATGTTAATTGCTCAGACAGCGATAATGGCTTCCCTATCCAGATGATATCACCTATAATAACAATTTCCATGATCCCCAAAAGGGAATCATGGCTACAATCCCGCAACGACATGATCATGGCCCAACATCCTCGGAGTTGCTGCTTAGCCCTCTTCTATAAATAATAAAGGTCTCGAGGACTTCTAGCAAGTGATCTTTTTCCACGCTCATTATTTCCCTTCTATTCTAGATCTCTGACTTGAGCATCAGAGTATCCATTCTTGGGCTAATCCCGATTGTGGACTTTTTTTGCAGGTCACTCCAGTGATGACTTCAACTAGCCAGCACCTTCTCCGATCTCAAGTCAAAATCTACCATGATAAATTGGTGCTAGAGAAAGAGCCCAAACCATTTTAGGGAAGAAGAATGAGCAAAGCATCCATGATGCCATCCAAGAATGCGACATCAAGGAATACTAGAGCCCGCTCAAATAATAGGGCTCCCATGCCCACATTGCCACCTACGCAACAACCCCCCGCCTGCCGTAGGGATAACTCCGGACTAGTTTAATGACTTAGTCTAACTGGTTTGTAACCTAGCTTCCATGGCCCAAGGGATGTAGCAAAATAATGCTACCTCGTAGGAGGCATAGCCTGCTCCTCCATAATAACAGGGCCTACTACGGCTCAACCCACCATCTCAGCCACCTCTTACGGCATCTCACCCTCTGCCACTAGAGCCAGAGCTAGAGAGGTGGACAAGGCAGAGCCATCCCCGAAGTCTAGTTCAGGAGTGGAGACGGTTTTTCACTCTCCATTCCTAGAGAGACTCTACCCCTAGCAAATCACAACGTAGTACTCGGTAGCCCATAATACCTGAGACACTGATATGGAGTGACATCTCCAGGAAATATATCGGTGGATCAAGGTATTGTAGAATCAAGCCTCGAACCAAGATGAAGGGTCCGGCCTCAATGTTAGCCCACCCTTCAATTCCAAAATAATGGAAGAATCAATTCTTGGAAATTCAAGGTTCCCCACCTGAAAATCATGATAGGTCAAGGGACCCACTAGATCACCTAGAGAGCTTCTAGACTCTCATGCTCCTTTGTCAGGCATATGATGCCATCCTTTACCAAGCCTTCCTTAACTTTTAGAGGGATAGTGAGGCATTGGTACTCGAGTCCCAAGCTTGATTCCATTGATGTTTTAAGGAGCTGAACAACTATTCACCTTCCACTTTGCCAGTAGCCGATGGTGTCATCGAGGGTTGGATTATTTAATAACTATCCATCAAGGGGAGGAGGAATCCCTCCATGCGTACCTCAACTATTAGATGTGTATGCCCTAAAAGCTAAATTGGCTGACACACTGTAATTTCTAGAACATCAAATTATACTTAATCATTTTTTTATTGATAAAATTGGATATTTTTTATTCATATTTTTCTTTATGAATCATCCATGGAGTTAATGGATAATGACACATATTCTCAAGAGTTTAAGAATTTGAGACATGTCATATAGGTTATCTCCTAAATGCTCCTAGTGTTGGATCATCACATGGATAGTGATCGATCCATCAAGATCGGTGTACAGATTGCTTCTCTTTCAAGTAGATGAATCTCAAGTCTATAATATGGAGATACTAGAACAAAAGTGTAAGTGGTTGTTAGAGAACAACGGTACCAAGCATGACTAAAGAACGAGAAGTCATATGGATGTCTACTCACTCGTTAGTGACTTCTCGAGCTGTAGTTGTATGAGTAGTTTCTTGAACTACGGTGCCTCAGTCACTCATAGTAAGTTGCAGTAGTTTGACAAGCGCATGAACATAGTTCTTAGCCATATGAGATCTTGTAGTATATGTTGGCTGCATTAGGTTTGCTATAGGAGTTGAGAGTGTACCTATAAGAGATTTATCGACCTTGGTAGTAGAGGAATAGTCCTATATAATCCAAGAGACTAAGTCATTGAGTCTATGGCCACAATAGTATGATAATGGAAAGAAGTTTCTATGAAAATCATGATTGAGCTCAAGTCAATTAAGTCTAGTATATGACAGATGCTTACAGTTTGACGAGAATCTATAACTTGTATCCTATCAAGATTTTCAATAAACAAACTTGATCACATGGGAACTACGTCTAGAGGTTCATCCTTCAATTTTGCTAGGTTGCCACTATATACTACTAGGTATTACTGGTAGTTGTGGGAAACTCACTTAGATCATTTTTGGATCAACAATTCATTTTAGGGTTGAGCTAGAAAAGTTCTAGCTCATTAAAAAGGTTTTGATGATACTATGATAAAGATCATAGTAGTCTCATACCAGATAATGAAACTGAGGGATCATATACAATAGGGACCTAATCAAGGCTTGAATCAAATTAGTTGGTACTTACTATTTTTGACACCTATCAATTTTGGCACCAGAACCTTAATTACAAGAGTTACAATTTGATTAAATTTAATTAGAGTTAATTTTTTAGTTGGACTAGGATTCCAAATCCTATGTGAATAGGATTGTAAACCTTTTCGAATTCAATGCGAATCGGGTTTGAATTTGATTTAAATGATCCAAATTAAATTTAGTTAAAATAGAATGCCTAAACTAATTAGATTAGGCCTAAAATCTCTCTAATTAGCATGGAAAATATTTATTTGTATGGTGATTTGATCAGTTTTGATATGGCATGCCCAATTTCCTTCTTCCCTTCTCCATGCCAAGACTTCTATTGTTGCCCTCTTATTTTTTCATTTGAGTTCTTTTCAGATAAGATGGAGTCCTATCTAATAGAGGCTTCCATGAGAAGGATTCTCATCTCTTAGTGGGTGTGATATTTATTTTTGTGTGATAAAATAATTCATTTCGTGATTGATCGGCCAAAGAAGTGTCTCATCCAATTTCTTCATGCCAAGACTCCTTGTCACCCACTTTGTTTTTATTTGATATAAGGAGGACTCTAATCTACATATGGATGAAGCTTTATCTAGAGTGGTGTCATGTAGTAGGAAAGGAACTTAATTTTGTGCGACAAAACATCTTAAAAAAAATTGCACACATAATTTCTCATCTTGCTGCAATTTTTTTCAAACTCCTTTTCATGCCCACTTGCATTTGATTTCGAATCAATTTTCGATTAGATAAGATGTTATCTCATTGAGGTATGGAGAGGTCAAATAGTTAAGAAGTTTGTGTGACAATATATGAAAGAAAAAGAAGTTTGCATGGTGTTTTTTTTTTTTTATGATTGCATATCCTGCAACCCTCATCCATTTACCACATCTCTTTTCTTCCTTCCACTGAGTCCATGCCATAACTCTAAGAATCTAAGAGTAGAGAGAGAGGAGAAAGGGAAGAAGAAAGGGTTTATCCTCCCTAAGGTGTTCGAAGAAGGGTCAGAGAGTGAGGGTTTATCCTTCACAAGAAGGATGCATGGGTTGTAGCCTTGTTTCTTCGAGAATGTCTCAAAAGAGGTTTGAGATCCAAGCTAGAAGAGGCCTGTAAGGAGCTAACACTCTGAGGGCCTTGGGAAGTCATCAGCATCATCCCCAAGTAGATACCAGCAAAGGCCGGGCTTCAACAGCAACCCGATGATCCACGAATCCGATATAGTTGAAGGAGAATAGCGATCAAGGTAAGTTGATCTAACCTGCCTGATTTATTTTATTTTTTAGATCTAATTTCATGTGATGAATTCTTAGATAGGTCCTTAGGTATTATTTTTAAATAATTTTTGCATGCTTGTATAAAATTATTTTGAAAAATTACTTTTACTAGGGATTTAAAACCATGTTTTAGCATGCTACCACCAGTAAATCCTTCATCAGCCACTTCAATGCAGCCATCCTAGAGGTGCGCAATCTAGATCAGTTTGTGGCCATGATGGCTCTAAAGAGTAGACTGATAAAGAATGCCTTCCTCTTCTCCTTGAAAAAAAGATATTCCAAAAGCTTCACCAAGATGTTGATGAGAGCAGAGAAGTACGCTAATGCTGAGGAGGCATACAATGCACATCGAGTTCTTACCAAGCCTAAGGCAGATCAAAAATCAAAGGGCTCAAAGCAAGCCCCTGCTGATTAGGGCAATCAAAGAAATCGATTGAGGTCCCGCAGTCCTCTCCCTCGCTACTTATCTAAAACTTTGCTGAGGAACCAACGGAACTGGTCTCCACCCAAGAGACTTACTTTTCACCTTCGAGGTGCTTTACCAAGTATATGCCTTTGAATATGCGTTAGGGATAGATTTTGATGAAAGTCAAGGTGCAACTACACTGGTAGGGAGGATTCGAGCTCGGCCCACATCACAATATGAATAATATTACCAATATCATCATGATTAGGGACATGACACGAAGGAGTGCATCCAGCTATAGATGAGATTAAGCACTTCATCCGGGAGAGGAGGCCGATCGGTTCCTTTAGAAAGGGCTCCACCATGGTGGTCACCTTCGAGGCCTCAATAATTACTACCACTGCCACCACAGCAACCATGCCAAGCCCCTAAATAGCCTCCCTAGTAGGAGATAGGAGATGAACCCCATGTGCTCCAAACATGATATGAAAAGCATGGCTATGGTCGATGAGGCCCATCAAGAACCTACAGAGTCTTCTAGAGCTACAAAGAGACTAAAGACCAAGGAAGTCATTGCTTCTCTGACAAAGATGTAGCCGACATCCAGTTCCCACACAAAGTCTTCCAAGCTATAAAGAGATAATAGACTAAGGAAGTCATTGGCTTCTCTGATAAAGATGCCCGATATCCAGTTCCCACACATGGATGCAGAGTTGTAACCTTGAATATTAATGATTACAAATACACTGTGTTAGTTTATAGTGGAAGTACAGTTGATATTTTATATCTTTCGGCCTTCTCTCGGATGAACCTTTTGTTAGGACCTGGTACCACTCTGGTACCAGCCATGGACTATTCTTTTATATGGGAACCTGGGTGTTAAACCAAAAAATCAAAGGAAACAAGAGAAACGAGGAACATGATTGGAAGTGCCTCCAATCTAGTTCAAGAGAATCTTCTGCCACATTGTGTTTCTTGGTTTCAAGATGCAGTGTGCTTCACCTGGATATATAATATCATGAAATCCACTAGATAGGAGTCCCCCTCGTGCTGCTTCAAACCCTAGCAACCTATTTTGGGGCATTGAAAAGGGGATTGGGGTGAAACCAACCTAACATGCTAATTATTCAGTGCAAACTATACAGAGCTCTATTTTATGATCAACAATTGTCATTATGTTGGCACTTCTAGAGGTCCTTTGGGTATACAATCAAAATAGTAACATCCTCTAATCGAGCCCTCTTGCTATTTTAATGGCACCTTAAAAAGTTTGTGGAGAGAGAAAAGGACCTGAGAATAGGAACTCTCAGCACCCAAAATATAACTAATGAATCTATTTTAGGACATCTTGCTTTCTCTTGGCATGAATCCTTCATTATGGCATGAGGAGAGAGAAGAAAGAGAAAGAAAAGGCTAGGTTTCAAAATAAAATACCTCTTTTTATTCTACTAATTACTTGGTATTACAAGTCCCTTATATACCATTACAATGGGTTAAATAACCCAAGCCCAAAACTCCCTAGACTAACCATGTATGAATGCACTCAAACCAACCGAGTACATGATGTGCTTTCACCCTCTTAGATCCAAACCTACTCCAAAACTAGATTAGCCCCCTTGAGATCCAAATCTCCTAGACCTCGAGCCCATGAAGGCTAAACCTCCACTCTAAAACCAAAGCCATCCTAGCCCTCAGACTCAAACCGGTCCTAGAAATTTGGAGCAAGCCCATGCTCTTTTCTTGGCCTCCCAAGGCTTGGGAGCACCACATCAACTCCTACGATCTCCACCTTAATGCCTCTAAGATTTGGCAAGCCTGACAATATCCTCTTTCATGACCCTGTTATCACTGCATACCCTGATAGCCCCTCGTATGAATATCCTTGCCTTGCCATCGCCAACCTTCTTCAACTTCTAAGCTCCCTTGGAGACCTTTGGGATGACCACCTCCATAGCTAAAGACCTTTGCTTGCTTCTTGGCATCACCCTAGAACTTGTTATAGGCTCCCTTCTGCATAGCAGCCGCATCACTTATGCCTTGGACTTTCTGAGAGACTGTAGCATTTCTAGGCTAGCACTCATTGCAACTGATGCTCCACTTGACACGATCTCCTTAGAACCATACCTCTCCATCTGCACACTCCACTCTACTTGACTTTGTGCAGATTTAGCTCTAGTGCTGAGATATCACTTCTTCCCTTACACCCCTATGCTCTGAACTCATGCCAAAGCATCCTCCACATGTGAAGCCACCTCTACCCAGTGCTCCACCTAAATCTGAAGTCCACTTGATGCTACATAAGTCAATCTTATACTCAAGGCTAGCCACCCAATGTTGCTCTGTTAAGCCTACCACTGCACCTTGATCATTAGTGCTGCCTTTTCAGACCCTACATACTTTGTGGACCCCTCTAAAGTTGCTTCAGACCCTCCGCACCCCCCAGGCAACCTCTGAAGCCATCAAGAGCTATCCAACTCTTTAGACATAACAATTGAACCTAAGGAATCCGAGTCTTTCCTTTCTTCTCCCTTGCACTTCTGCCAAAGTGAACACTCCTGCTTAAAGTGCCCTACTTTACCATACTTGAAGCACTTATTCTTCTTGATATCTTTCTAAAACTATCTCTACCCCCTTACTCCATTTTTCTTCCATCTCCTAGATCTCTCCAAAATTGCAAGACCATCCTAGAGAGCTTCCCCTTCATCATTTGTTCTCGCTACTCGTTGGACCTGAGCACTGATACAATCTCTTCGTACACCAGTGTCTCTTTACGATATGCAATATCGTAACTAATAGATCGAAGCTCCTGGATAGTCCATAACATCAACAAACTTTTATTCTCCTCTTTAAGCTCACTCTAATATTAAGCAAATCCATACTCATCCGGTTGAACTGCTGATAGATCACGATCTTATCATTAGGACACCATGATTACTAGTTTAAAATCCAACTTCTAATAATTAAATATGCATAGAAAGCAGCACCCCAATCTAGCTATGATGTAAGGTAGCTTTCAACTACCTAATTTTTTTTTGATGCTGAGATATACTTTTCCTTCACTGTTTGATGCAAACCTTCACACTTGACTTAGTATAGAGGCCCAGTTACTAAGCTTAGGTAATCCATATATACTCTATGTTTGGTACTTTTTATTTCAGATAGGTAGCTCTTTTCTTAAACTCAAGGTAGCTTTCACACTACCTAATTTTTTCAAGTAGGTAGCTCTTTCTTAAACTCAAATTTTTTTAATTGGGTGTATATCAATTACTAATTTTTGTGATAATTGAGTCCTCCATTAGCCTTACAGCTAATATTTACTTTGCCTTATTAGTGTGCATGTGTAATTGAAAGTACTAATAGCCTTTAGATGATTTAAGTAAGCTACTAAAAGTCTGACCAACTAGTCTACTCTTTGACTCGCTATAATCATTAGTAAATACCTTCTAACTCTATTACTTTTTTCTAGTCTATTTTGCTCAAGATTTTCTTTCTTGACTAAATAAAAGTTTTTCCTTTAAAAATTTTAAATTTTTTTAATAATTTTTTAATAATTTCAAAGATTTTTATATTTTAAAAAAAAATTAAAAGCTTGTCCTATCCCGACCTCCTACTTAAATACCATTTTTCTTGATGCTATAAATAAGTTAAAGAAATAAATTCAAACCATAAGGCAAAAAGAAATATATATGGATAGAGATTACTTGAAAAGAAGAGCTTATAAAGGCTACAATAATCAATTTAGATTGCAATGTATTATTATTATTTTATTTTAAGAGTATAAAAATAAATATTGGGTTATCTTTCAATAAGTACTAAGTTTACATCTTCAGCTAGATATTATGAGGAAGTCTAGTGGATAATTAATTTTAATATGTCCCTCATGACATCAAAAGGACAGGGCTAATTAGGAGTCCTTGTCATCATGGCAAAAAAATGTTTGTAGAGTACTCTATGATGATTAGCCTGAATCAATAAAGTATATCAGGCAAGCATGTTATTCCAAGATTTAAAAATATGATTATAGTTCATATGATTAGAAAGGGATTATGTTTGTTAAGTCAAGATTGGAGGTGGTAGTTTGGAAATATTTTTAATTATGGGTTGATCTATCCTACTCCCCTTCTTGAGCATGATATGTTTGGTCAATATCCCTTTTCATTTTAAAGTTACGCACCTTTTTTGGATTAATATTAAACTTATCTTCATACATCATTTTAATATCATGGTAAGATTTTGGAGGTAGTTCTCAAGATTAGTGCCGAATATGAAAAAATTAATTATAAAATTTTCAAGATCATGATCCCTCAGTTTAGTAATATCTCACCAAATAGTTTCTTTATGTGCTTTTAGAATACCACTGAGTTAGGCTTCCTGGGTAAGGTTTATTGGAAAAGTTTTAATGGGTGCATCAAGAAGTGGCTTCAGTTCTAAATTAGGCAATAATTCTAACAAAGGAGCTATTGGTGGGCTAGGTGATGTCTCTTATTGTTTGTCAATTCACTATGGGATAGTTTCAAAATTAGATGTTTGTGTTAAGTTGTGAATTTCCATGGTATACCTATATGCATTAAAATTGTCCACCCTGAGTTAAGCCAAACAGGGATCTACTAAATCTTGGATGAGAACCTTGGGGATAGTTTCCTTTATTAAGTAATGCATTTGTGGTTCTTAGGAAGTCTCTGCTAATTTCATCATTGCATCTATTTTTTCTCCCATCCCATTAAAAGGCATGGATGATCCTAGGGTACTAGGGAATGGGGCCATAAGTAAGTGGGGTAATGATGAAATTGGTTCATCTCATAAGTTTAATTTCTCCATATATTTTTCTACCTTAGCCAAATTATCTATGTCAATCTTTATGATTGTATAGAGTTATTCTAAGACCAATTCATTCTCAGGAGTCAGAGTTAATTATTCAGGAAAAGATAGAGAGTCATTAAAATTTTGAACTAGATATGATCCCTCTAGGTTACTCTCGAGTTGACTAGATAGTTCACCTCCATCTTCTCTATTAAGTTTAATTAATCATTGATCAATTTAATCTATTATCTCATTGATAGATTTCTGTTGGACCATAATTATTTGCTAAAATTGAGTAAACCTATCAACATCTAGGTTGGTCTATAGGGGAGGTGAGTATAATGCTTGCTGAACCTTTTCTTCAAATAATGGGCTATAGTTAGTTAGAAAAGGTTTACACTATAGATAAGGTTGATCATAATATAATGCATCTATGAGCCTGGATCCTTGAGTTACCGGGATAACCACTAGGTATGGTTGCCACAAAAAATCTATTTGAGTCCCCCACCCTAAATTATAAGCATTAAAGTATGGATTATGTCTTGAGTTGTAGGCCATTTGGGTTTGATCTTGATAAACTTGGTCATACATAAATTGAAAAGGTTGGTACACATTAGGCACTCTCTCTTAAAGTGAGTAGGACTCGAATAAACTTGGTGTACTGGAAGAAAGGGTACTCTATTATAATGATTCATTCTCCTAGCACTAATTTGGTTATTGGATTGTTTTGATTATTCAGATATGTAATTAGGATTTTAAATCAGAGCAATCTTTATTTATTTATTTATTTAAGAGGAGTGGTGAGATGAATGAAGGAAGAAAGATAGAAAAGAGTTCTAAAGATGAGGGCCTAAGGAGTCCTATATTTAAGAGAGAGAAAAGAATTAGTTAGGATTTGATATTATTTACAAATAAGTTAGTATAACATGGACTCTCTATCCTAGGGTTATCCAAAATCTAAATAGGTCCTAACTACCAAGGCCACCTTGGAGCCCTCCAAGTCAAAAACTAACTAATCAACTAGCTAGATAAGGGTAAGATCGATGGGGGTCCCCCGTTGCTTTTTTTAGACACCAATTAGATTGGTCAGGTTAGTCAATAGAACCAATTAAAAATTATCTTTTTTTGGAGCTACGGTGCAGACACCAGAGGCACCAAACTTAGGCAGAGGCTTCTCAACCCTTTGTAGTTATCTGATTAGTATTTTCAATATTTGAGTCCAATTTTGTAATAAGGGCTTAGCCCACTTGAGTCCTACTTTATCCCCTGAGTCCTGTTTTGGGCCTTTCAGCATTTGAGTCCTGTATTTAGAGTCACTCATACCATTAAGGTATTGAGTCAAGTTTGAAATGCTCATTATAAGTTTTGTCACTTTAAGTCTTATAAGACCTTTAAGTCTTGTATTGAGTCCAGTCCAATTTTGTAAGAAGAAGACTCAAGTCACTTTTGGATCCAGCCAGCATGACACTCCAACCACTGCATGGAATCAAGTCACCCACATAATTATGCCACTTGGAAAGCATGGAAGGAGTCATGGAGCCACCCTTGAAGACTCTAGTGAATCAAATGTCTACAACATTTACTAGGAAGAAGGACAACCAAAGATAACCCGAAAGCATGAAGCCCTAACCCTAATTCGGCGCCCCATCCTTATGGTCACCACCATGTGGTCGGCCACCTTAGGGTCACCCCCTTGGCCAACCATAACAAGGAGAGTGAGAGAGATTGTGAGCCTAATTGGGAGAGGAGTTTCCATGTATTCTAGGTAGGGTTTGTGAGGAAAAAGGATACAAAGAAAGTTACTTGTATAACCTTACTTGGGACCCAAGTCTTGTAAGCCTATATAAGAGGCCCCCTCTCATGTATTTTGAAAACTTTTTAATGAGATTTCTTGAGTTTTTCTCCAACATTACTGTGTGCTTTATCCTCCTAAGAGAATCTATGTGAGACTTGTTGCTACTACTATCTTCCTATGCCCTGCCTCCAAATCTCCAATGAAACCCTAGCCGCCAACCCTGCTTCAACCTTGGACACCCCACCACTTGGCCGCCCACATCCAACCCTTTTCTTCCCTTTCTTCCTTTTATCTTATACCTTATTTCTCCTTTATTTTCTAACCCTTGATAGGTGTTTTGCAGGTCCCTTAGAGTCCACGAATCAAAGATTCCATCCGACCAGCTTTCGGGTCAGCAGGCCGAAAGCCACAGATCTGCGGGATCTCCGGCTTGATTTTCCAGGATGCATCCAGAGCGTAGAGTGACCCCTTTATAGATTCATCTTCAAATCACTACCAGGTACATCCCTTGACTCACAAGTTGCGGTATTGCAGAAGAGCTAGCCTTACTAGGGTTTCTTAGCCTTGGCGATCTTTTCTTTTCACTATTTAGGGTATGTTTCTGCATGCATATGCTTCTAGTTTTTTTGTAGAATTTCCTGCTTAGAGTCTTGGCTCAAATTTTGGGATATAAACTCCTAATTCACTACTTAAAAATAAAAAAATAGTTTTCATGCATAAGTATTGCCACATCATTTGATATCAGAGCATCTTTTAGGGCAAATTTCTGCATCCCGTCATTCCTGCATATGGTATGTTCTTTTAATTGTTTCTACATGTGGATAACTTAGAAACTCCTGATTCTTATTTTTGTGAATTTTTCATAACTAATAATATTTATCAAAATTTTATCATAATTTAACTCAGTTTCTATATCTTCTGCACATCTGATTTACTGCCTGAGAATAGTTCTGTCCTAAAATTTTAGTAAGTCTAGTTTTAGCATGTTTAGGGTTCTTTTTGCATAATCTCTACATACTTTATTTTTCTTTATATTTCCTGCATATTAAGTACTTTCCTTCAAATTATATTTTTGCAAAAAAGAAAATACAAAACATATACATAAAACACAAAATAAATTAGAAACCCTAGTTTTCATATGTGTGCCACCATATGCATAAGCACATTAAGGGCAATTCTACTATGCCAGATGGGGGGAGGATTTGATCACCTCTCCTTATCCCAACAACCCTTGCATTCGAGCCCAACCTAATTAAAATCAATTAGACCTTATTTGCTTTGCTCTAGTAAGCTAAAGACACCAACAGGTCGGATCCAACCTTTGTGGGAAGACTAGTGCACCCAATACCTCTCCTATTACTGAAAGCTGGTGTCTAGGCTAGAGGTCCAGTGGCAAACATCCTAAGCAGATCAGTGGTTCCTTAATTGGGTCCGTGCGAAAGCAGGGGGGCCTCCCACTATCCCACCTTTTACCTGGCCAATGGAAGGACTAGGGGTTATGTTGTGTGTAAATTGAGTCAACCCATTCTGTTCGGGCTCTAGATCTAGGAAACTATAGTCGATTATCCTTGAGTCTTGCATGTGCACTTGGTCAGGAGTTGCATATCATCCACCACTCCCACTGATAGCTGGACCCATGGAAAATCCAAATCATGAAGCCTAGATTAGAGCCCTCACTAATCAGATGGCCCAATCATTTACCCAGATGGCCCATTCATTTACCCATATGAACCAGAGGTTCGACCAGGTGGAGACTAGGCTAGGAACCCTAGAGGAGGCACATGGGCCTCATATTGAACCAAACCTTGAGTCACCTCCCCATCCTAAGAGAACCCCATGCCATGATCCCTACTTCGAGGCTGAACCTAGGAGAACCCCACATCATGACCCAGTCCTAAAGGTTCACCCAAGGAGACCTAATTAGGTTTTCATGGACTAGGAAGAGAGAACCTACAGGAACATTAGACTTGAAGCACTCACTTTCGATGGCTATCTTGATCCAAAGGTTTATATAGATTGGGAGGGAGAAGTCGACTAGTATTTTGAGTGGTACGATATGTTTGAGGAGCGCAAGTTTAAGTTTGCCAAGCTTAAGTTAATTCGCCAGGCCAGGTTATTGGTGTAGACACCAGGGCCCGAAAATATCAATAGGTTGAACCCACATCCTTGTGGATCACCTATGAATAAAATCCTGGACCCAACCCCTTTTATCATGTAAATATTTTATTTTATTTTCTATTATTTTGGTTTAGTTAGGGTAAACCCTTTTTACCAACCATAATTAAGGTTTTGTTTATTTTGGGATAAAACCTTTTTTACCAAGTTGAGTCGAAATCCCAATTGAGTTAAACCCTATTTACCCAATTGAGATCTAAATGGTCTAATTTAATTAGCCCTTTTTACCAACTTTAATTGGATTTTTATTTGAAAGCCGAATTAAGTATGGTTGGTTCAATTAGTTATTAGTTGGTTAAATCATGTGGTTAGTTATTCATTGAGTCCATGTAATTAGTTGAGTCATTGAGTCTTGTATAATAAGAGGGGACCCAAGACAGCATCCCATGTGCATCCAATTGAAGACTTAAGACAACCCATGTGCTAGCCCAAGTCACAACCTCTTCTTGGCACCACCTTTTCAAGGATTTGGACATCAACATATATCATGTTTGGACATGTCACTAGGACAACACTACTTGGTACTTCATCCAGGACAAGAACACATGCCATGTCACTTTTGTTTGGACATCCCACATGCCATGTTCTTTTATTTTGGTCGGCCAAATGAAAGCAAAATTGGTGCCACTTAATATTAAGATAAGTAAAGTAGAAGGACTCCCCAAGATGGCGCCCTCCCACTCAAATGTTCCATGCCAACTATAAGGAAATCGGCCAAGCACCCTCTTTCATACCAACTTCAAGAGTTCTAGAAATTTTAATCACTTAAGGGAAGAAGGTTCAATGGTCTTCTACTTTAAGAATTTCAAGCAATCAGGATGGAAGCTGCTTAAGTCTCCTAAACTCAAGAGTTTCACCAAAACTCTTGAGTCTTCTTCAATCCAGATTGAGGAGTCCCACACATGTAGACAACCACATCATCCAGATTCTAGAGTCCAGCATCAAAGGCCAAGTGATGGAGCATCTTGACCTCACATCAAGCCACTTCATCAATCCAACACTTGGGCACCCAAATGAGATAAGAAGCCTCAAGATTTTGTCCACTTTGAATGGAGTCCAAATCAGCCCAGCAAGCATAGTCCAAAACATCCAAAAGCAGAATTCTAGGAGTTGTAGTCCAAGGGAGCACAAGACTAGTATTTGTGTCCCTTACATCACTAGTTGGGAGTCTATAAATATCCCACCAACCCATCCTTGTAATTCATCAATTATTCATCAATATACAATGAAATTCTGTCAAATTCTCTTCCTTTGCTGTGTGCATCACGGGGTGTGAGGCCCTTCCTTTATTCTACAGAACATCGCAGGGTATGAGGCCCTACTTATCCAACCATTAAGAAATCCAAATCCACCATTTCTAAACCTTCCTTTCTTTCATTCTTTCATTTCCTTTGCTATTTTTAATTCATGAATCTTTCTTTATTGAGTGTTACAGGTGAACAGGAATCAAGATCAGGTATTCTTGCCTCGAAACCAGCTTCGTGCAGAAAATCAGAGCCCGGGAATCGAGTTCTTGAAACCCTGCCGTAAAGATCTTTAGAGTTCCATCATATCTAATTCAAAGGAGTGTATCTTCGTTTGTAAAATTAGAACTTATTTTTTTCTCATAATTTCTGACTCGTTGAATAGATAACCCTAGTTTACGGTGGTTTCTCAGCCACCAAGCCCTATTTTTTTAGTTTACTTTGTTAGGTTTATTTGTGGGTAATAGCAAGTAGACTAGTCTTTCTTTATTAAATGCTTTGAGTCTTTAAGATTCTAAAAATCTGAAAGAAATTAATCTCTATTTTTTCTCTATTAATTAGGTTTAAATATCAGTAATTTAATTTTGATTTTTGTTCCGCATCAGTTTTGGTATCAAAGCAGATTAAACTAGGGTTTAATCTCTCTTATGCTGATTTAGTTTCTCTTTAAGTACTCGGATCGGGTGCTTCACCATGGCTGTCCGGTCATAGAAAATAGTAGGGCTACAAGACACTCACCTCTCATTCAAACAGGATTTTCTATGGCATGTAGGGGTGCTGCTGTGAATTGACCCTTGAAGAAGAAAACAAAGAGATAGGCATCTTTAGGTTTTAATTTCTGCTTCTCGGCCATCTTAGTACATAGTTTATTGTTTTAATTGTTTCTATTTGTAAGTAACTCATAAAAATCTGAATTTTATTTTTCTGGATTTCTTATAATTGAAAGTATTTTTCAGAATTTTATCATAAATTATTTTGATCTATAGAATTTCTTACTTCCGAAATACTACCTGAGAATAGTTTTGCCCTATTCTTCAACAAAGCTAATTTCAGCAAGTTTAGGGTTCTTTTGGTAAATTTTTTTTGCATATTTTAATATTTCCTGCATATTAGATACTTATCTATAGAATATATCCTTGTTTAAAAAATTAATTAATTAATTTTCATTTTCTTTTATTTTTGCTTATTTGTATATTAGGGTTTCATCTTGTGTATGCATCATCAAGTAACCTAATCTTAAGGGCACTTGAACATTTAGATCGGAGCAAGATTTCATCACCTTTCCTGAGCCCACAACAACTACCTATTTCATCCGAAGCTAACCTTAATTAAAATTGATTAGACTTAATTTGCTCTAGTGAGCTAGGGACACCAACAGGTCGGGTTCAACCTTTTTGGGAAAACTAGTTACACTCAGTTTGGCATTTGTGTCTTGAAGCTGGTGTCTAGGTTAGAGGTCTAAAGGAAAACATCCTAAGCGATTTCATGGTTTTTAATTAGAATCCTGCAAGAGCAGGGGGAGCCTCCCATGACCCCACCTCTTACCTGGCTAGTGGACAGCATAATTGTTGTCTTGGCTGTGTTTAGTCGACTCATTTTGTTTGAGCTCTAGGTTTAGGAAACCCTAGTCCGAGTGAAGTTCTTTGTGTTTGCATTGCATGACCACTAGATTAGGAGCCCAATACCTGTAGTCTCACCCAAACCCAACCCAGCTTGACCATGGATTACAACCCTGAAACCTTTCTGAGATTCATGACTGAATAATTTGCCCAAGTGAATAATAAGTTTGATTGACTAGATGATCAATTTAAAAACCTAGAAAGGACCCGAAAGACCCGTACTAAGCCTAAACTTGAGACGCCCTTACCCACACAACCCAACCCTAGGATAGACCCTCGCCATGACCCAATCTGGGATCTTAGTTTGAAGAGACCTCTAGAATAATGGCAAAGGCCCAGTTATGGACCCAAGCTTGTATCGAATACATACCCCTATCTTATGAACCCAGATCCTACGAGTCCATTTCCTATAGGCAGGAGGAACCCATAGTCCATCAACTTGTATCCCATAGGATTAGTACTCCTAAGTATCAACCAAGCATTAGTCAGGTTCCACTTAATCAACCCGAACCCACTAAGATTAGTACACCTAGTCAGAACCTCGAAATCAGTCCACCTCTCCTTAATCGACCCACCTCTACTACCCCATTGGTTCACCAAGTTGCTATTGTAGTGGAAGTTTATGAAGCTGATGTGAGCTTAGTAGATGAGTATAAGGAAGAAGTGGAGATACCTATAGCTGACCTAGAATTAGCTAACCTTGACCATACCCAGACTAAAACAGCCCAGAGTTAGTTGATCATGACCATACCCTGACTGAAACTGTACTGGTAGGATCCTTAGAAAAAGAAATCCATGAGGAACCTAACACTACTACTGAGACCTTACCTAGGAAAATTCTAGAAAAAAGTCAAGTCATAGAGCCTAGTCCTAAAATTCAGGAACCAGAAGAGCTTATTGAGGACTTGATTTTTCCAAACCAGCAACCTCAGGAAGAATTTACTCCATCAGTCCCAATTGAAGATCTTTTTCCTGAAATTATTGACCCATTATTCTATACAGCAGATACTATAGATATACCCCAAACCTTTAAGGTCAACCCCATTAGTCTAGGACCAATTCTCGAACCCTTTTCTTATTTCCTACCCTACCAATTCAACTCCAAACCCAGTTCTTATTTTTTATCTTTTCATGAAGCTTCCAGCATTTCTAGGACCATTAGTTTGCATTTTATAGAAGTTAGTATGTTGCATAAGCCCATTGAGCATGTTAGGTTTACAACCTATTTCTGGTAGACCCTATGGCATTTATTAGGAGTGCATATCAAGTTTTCATCTGCATGTCATCCACCAACCAAGGGTCAAGCACAGGATTGAAATTAAGGACTTAAATAGACAAAATAATAATAATAATAATAATAATAAAGAAATAATTTTTTTTTTACTATAAGTATATAGTTGAGTCTATTAGACATTTGCAGAGTCATATACATAATATATTAAAGAATTGTATAAGAATTATATGGCTAATTCAAGAAAAAGACTCAAAGAATTTAATGGAGGAGACTTTGTTATGGTTAGGCTACAACCTGAACTAGTTATATGCCCATAGTAGTGAACCATACAAAGTAATTAAGAAAATAGGACCTAATGCCTACGTGCTTGAATTGCCACTTGAACTAGGCATTAGCTTTACTTTCAACATTTCATACCTTATTGAGTATAGGGAGCCGATGTTGATTCCTAGTGAGCCATTTGGACCTAATCTAGTCCTTGAGAGTGAACCAACCCAAGTGTATCCACCTGCCATACCACCAGCTCAGAGAGATAAGATCGAGTAGATCTTGGATGACAAGATCATTGTAACCCAGAGCAAAGATTACCAGTGGTATCTAGTTTATTAGCAAGGATGACCTGAGTCTGATGATTCTTAGATCACCAGAGAGGACTTGCTGAGAGTTGACCCAGACTTGCTAGAGCGCTATCATAGCGACATTGACTCATACTTGACAGGGTCGAGTTTCTCCCACCTAGAGAGAATTGGTTTGGATACGAGGGCCCAAAAATATCGATAGATTGAACCCACATCTTTATGGATCACCTGTGAATAAAATCCTGGACCCAACCCCTTTTACCATATAAATATTTTATTTTATTTTCTATTATTTTGGTTTAGTTAGGGTAAACCCTTTTTACCAGCTGTAATTAGGATTTTGTTTATTTCGAGATAAAATCCTTTTTACCAAGTTGAGTCGAAATCCCAATTGAGTCAAACCCTATTTACCCAATTAGGATCTTAATGGTCCAATTTAATTAGCCCTTTTTACCAACTTTAATTGAGTTTTTATTTGAAAGCCTAATTAAGTATGGTTGGTTCAATTAGTTATTAGTTGGTTAAATCATGTGGTTAGTTATTCATTGAGTCCATATAATTAGTTGAGTTATTAAGTCTTGTATTACAAGAGGGGACCCAAGACAGCATCCCATGTGCACCCAATTGAAGACTCAAGACAACCCATGTGCTAGCCCAAGTCACAACCGCTTCTTGGCGCCACCTTTTCAAGGATTTGGACATCAACACATGTCATGTTTGGATATGTCACTAGGACAACACTACTTGGTACTTCATCCAGGATAAGAACACATGTTATGTCACTTTTGTTTGGACATCCCACATGCCATGTTCTTTTATTTTGGTCAGCCAAATGAAAGCAAAATTGGCACCACTTAATATTAAGATAACTAAAGCAGAAGGACTCCCCAAGATGGAGCCCTCCCACTCAAATGTTCCATGCCAACTACAAGGAAATCGGCCAAGCACCTTCTTTCATGCCAACTTCAAGAGTTCTAGGAATTTTAATCACTCAAGGGAAGAAGGTTAATGGTCTTCTACTTCAAGAGTTTCAAGCAATCAGGATAAAAGATGCTTAAGTCTCTTGAATTCAGGAGTTTCACCAAAACTCTTTGATGCGGCACGATGAAGAGAATGCAATCTAAATGATGGATTTAGAAATGAGAGCAATGAAGCCTATTAACAGGTACTAAATTTCATATCAAAAGTACTAAGGTAAAGCTATGGAAGGAGCACTGAAATTTGGAACTTACGCCGTGATGTAGTTATTTAAATCCTAGAGAAGATTAGGGCTAATGAATATTGAATTTAAATCTTAGCAACGATTTTCAATAACTCAGACTTAAGAGATTAGGAGGTGTTATTTATCCAAGATGATCACTCCCTGGTAGATCCATTGAAGCTCTTAGACGAACTAGCCCTGAAGTGGAAGATTGGCATTCCAAAGAAACTAGTTTCATTCAACATTGATCTTTGGCAAGAGAACCCTTTCTTGAACTCCGAATCGTAGAAGGATCCTGCACATTGAACGAGTTAGACTGGGACCAATTTGAAAGATATCAAAACAAAGAAACCAAACAGGCAAGGGAACTTCGATGGAGGCATGGATCCCTAGAGGTGGATGTTGGCATTGGACACTTGAAAGCTTGAGAAGAGAAAATCAAACACACCCAAAGAAAACAAGAGGATACTACCAAAAAAACACCTTCTTCAACTACTACTTCACTTAAATTTCATTTCATCCAAAAAGCTTCCTCTTTACCATGGGCGTACAAGAGGCTTTTAATGGCCTTTCAATCAATTTGAAATTCCCCATATCATGGAGAAATATTAGGGGGGGTTACATGAAATGTGGATGATTTGGTGGAGGATTTGGTGGAGCTGGTTGCATGATTTGTGGATGGAGTTGACCGACCTCCTTTGAATTTGAAAACACTCCTTGGTCGACCACTTGTAGCTTTCATGTAGTTTAAAATTTGAATGATGCCACATGGCAGGTGAGGTGGCAATGATGTGGCATGGCAAGATGGCATGGTGACATGGCGCATCCTTCTCCATGGCGCCCCTTGGAGATGACATGGCAAAGATGATGCGACGTCCTCTGGTGATGAGTTGGCACCGGTGGTCCATGATGATGTGGCATTCCAAGTAAAGCTGGTCTGGCCCAATTTTAAGTAGCTCTTGAACTTGACTCAGTACAAAGCCTAATTGACTCTAATTGAACTCTTGATTGAATTCTAATTGAACTTTAAAATCCCAAAAAAAATAAAACATGACTCAATAAACATACAGGACTCATACGAGACTTGAGTTCCTAGTTTCAATCCATAAAGAACTTGAAGCTTCTTCTTTCTGAGCCTGGTGCCCCCACCACTCTTGAGTCTTCTTCAATCCAGATTGAGGAGTCCCTTACCTGCAGACAACCACATCATCCAGACTCTAGAGTCCAGCATCAAAGGACAAGTGATGGAGCATCTTGACCTCACATCAAGCCATTTCATCAATCCAACACTTGGGCACCCAAATGAGATAAGAAGCCTCAAGATTTCATCCACTTTGAATGAAGTCTAGATCAGCCCAGCAAGCAGAGTCCAAGACACCCAAAAGCATAATTCTAGGAGTTGTAGTCCAAGGGAGCACAAGACTAGTGTTTGTGTCCCTTACATCACTGGTTGGGAGTCTATAAATACCCCACCAACCCCTCCTTGTAATTCATCAACTATTCATCAATATACAATGAAATTCTATCGAATTTTCTTCCTTTTCTGTGTGCATCACGGGGTGTGAGGCCCTTTGTTCTACGAAACATCCCGGGGTGTGAGGCCCTACTTATCCCGGGGTGTGAGGACCTAGGTGTTCTTACCTCGGAACCAGCTTCACGTGGAAGATAGGAGCTTGGGAATCGAGTTCTTGAAACCCTGCCGTAAAGATCTTAAGAGTTATGTCAGATCCAATTCAAAGGAGCGTATCGTCATTGGTAAAATCAAAGCTTATTCCCGTCTCATAATTTCTGACTCATTGAATAGATAAACCCTAGTTTACGGTGGTTTCTCAGCGACCAGGTCCTGTTTTTTTAGTTTACTTTGTTAGGTTTACTTTGTGGGTAATAGCTAGCAGACTAGTCTTTCTTAATTAAATGCTTTAAGTCTCTAAAGTTTTAAAAATCTAAAAAAAATTAATCTCTATTTTTTCTTTGTTGATTAGGTTTAAATATTAGTAATTTAATTTTGGTTTTTGTCCCGCATCAGTTATATTGGGCTAATGTTGAGAGTGTGCTTAGACAAGGAGGTCATGAACCGATAGTCACCTGGAGGGCCATGAAAGCTAGGCTTAGAATGAAGTACCTCCCAGCGTCATACCACCAGGGATTATTAGACCAGTGGCAAAGATTGAGTAAGGGTAGCAAGAGTGTAGCTGAGTACATCACGAAATTTGATGAGTATGCTATGTGATGCGTCATTGATAAATCTGAGTTAGTCACCCTATCTACGTTTAAAGCTGGCCTTAGGGATGACATACGGAGAGAGCTTTTCTTGAGAGAGGTTAGTGACATAGAGCAAGCCTACCAAATTGCTAGGGATTATGAGCATTTCCAAAGAGGGCCCATCTTTCGTAAACCTGAGCCCACTAGAAAAACTAGTCATTACCCAGGACCTAACCAGGTCTACCCGAGTTGACCCAATCCAAGCCAACCCAGTCCAAGCCATCCCTACCTGAGTCAACCCAGCCCGAGGTAACCTAGTCTGACCAGTTTGAGACACCCTAACCCGAGTCGACCCTAGCCCAGTACCCCTATGGCCCGTAGAGAAGATAAGGGTAAGTCTATAGAGGTCTAAAGGAGTCCCAATCCCTAGAGGGTGTGCTTTAGATGTCGCAAACTAGGACATTATGCTAGCCAGTGCCCAATCAATGCCCTACACCTAGGTGAGTTAGATGAAGATGAGTCTGAACCCATAGTTGAGCCTGAGGGAGAAGTCTACGAGGCTGAGAACCAATTGCTAGATGAGTATGATGGAGAGGAGGAAGTGCTTGAGCCTGAAGACCTGTTAGGAGTGGTTAGGTGCATCTTGACCCAAACCCAAACTAAGGAAGACTGGCATAGGACTAACATCCTACAAACCTTTGTCAAGTTAGGAGGTAAGGTGTTCAAGATCATAATAGATAGTGAGAGTTGTGTCAATGCCATCTCTGCCAATACAGTCAAATCTTTAGGATTGACCACAATGCCCCGTCCTATCCCTTATAAGGTCTCTTGGGTAGATTTTACCTCCATCCCGATCAAGTCTAGGTGCCAAATCTTGATTAAACTGCAATCATATGAGAAGAAGATTTGGTGTGATGTCCTTCTCATGGGAGTTAGTAGTATCATCTTAGGTCGACCATGGCTTTACGATCATGATGCAACCCTATTTGGTCGAACCAATATCTATGCCTTTAGTCACCGTGGGAACAAGTTTGTGATCCATCCAATTCCACCCAGAGATTCAGTTAAGAGAGGTTTTAGCAGTCTTAAGGAAAAGAAACTAGGAGTTAATTTGATTAAGGCTAAGGAACTTGTGAAGGAGATTACTGAGGGTAACCCTATTTGGATCTTGACCACCAAAGAAATTCATGAGCCGGCCCAAAAGAAACACCCTCCTGAAGTAGTTGAGGCTCTAAAGGAATTTGAGGATGTCTTTCTTGATGAATTACCTGATCAATTACCATCCTTAGAGACATCTAGCATGCCATAGACTTGGTCCTAGGAGCCACTTTACCAAACATTCCTCACTATAGGATGAACCCCACTAAGCATCAAGAGTTACAAAAACAAGTGGGAGAATTGCTTAGGAAGGGTTTCATTAGAGAGAGCTTAAGTCCTGTGCGATCCCTGCTCTACTGACCCCTAAGAAAGATAGTACCTGGAGGATGTGCATAGATAGTAGAGCCATCAACAAGATTATAGTGAAGTATAGGTTTTCCATCCCCCGATTGGATGACATGCTAGATATGATGTCCGGTGCTATAATTTTCTCAAAGATCAACCTTAAGAGTGGCTATCATCAAGTTAGGATTAGACCTGGAAATGAGTGAAAGACCGCGTTCAAAATTAAGGATGGCCTTTTTGAGTGGGTTGTGATGCTTTTTGGACTTTCGAATGCACCAAGTACATTCATGAGGATCATGACCCAAGTCCTGAAGGAGTACATTGAAAAATTTGTTGTGGTCTACTTCGATGATATACTGATCTATAGCAGGACTAGAAAGAACCACCTTAGTCGCCTCAGATTAGTGTGTCAGACCCTTAGGAAGAATAGCCTCTATGCCAACCTCAAGAAGTGGTAGTTCATGACACATAGGGTTATCTTCCTAGGTTTTGTTGTCACCCCAGATGGAGTTTCTGCAGACCTTGAAAAGGTTAGGTCTATTATCGAGTGGCCTGTACTCTCCAGTGTCCATGAAGTTCTGGCCTAGCAACCTTTTACGAGAGATTCATTAGGGGTTTTAGCACCATCGTCACACCCATTACAGTCTGCATTAGGAAGGGCACTTTTGAATGGACCAAAGTAGCTAATAAGGCCTTCTTAGAAATTAAGGATAAGATGACCCATGCACCTATCCTTAGGTTACCAGACTTCTCGAAGGTGTTTGAGGTCGCATGTGACACATCGGGAGTAAGAATAGGTGGGGTACTGAGTCAAGAAAGTCACCCAATAGCCTTCTTTAGTGAGAAGCTGAATGAGGCTAAACTTAAGTACTCTACCTATGACAAGGAGTTCTTTACGGTAGTCCAGGCCCTCAGGTATTGGAGACACTATTTACTGCCACAGGAGTTTGTCTTATATTTTAACCATGAGGCACTCTAGTTCCTAAACTCCTAAAAGAAGCTCAACCCTAGGCATGGTAAATGGGTCGAGTACATCCAAGCTTTCACCTTTGTCCTGAAACACCGTGCCGGGATAGAGAACAAGGTAGAAGATGCCCTTAGCCATAGGTCTTTGCTTTTGAGTTCAGTCAGCACTAGAGTCATAGGGTTCGATCGATTAAAGGATGAGTATGAAGCCTGCCCTGACTTCGGTGACATTTACCAGACCATTAGGCTAGGACCATCTAGTACCCATAGCGAGTATACCATTCAGGATGGCTACCTATTCAAGAACAATAGGCTCTGTATTTCCATAACTTCACTTAGAGAATTCCTAATTTGGGAGACCCATGCTGGAGGATTAGCTGGTGACTTTGGTAGGAATAAGACCATCTTAGCGATCGAGGACCAATTTTATTGGCCAGGGCTGAAAAGGCATGTTGCCCAGATAGTAGCCAGATGTAGAACTTGTGCCGTTGCAAAATAGTAAAAGCAAAACACTAGCCTATATACACCTTTGCCAGTGCCTGATCACCTTTGGCAAGATCTCAATATGGACTTCATATTAGGATTACCAAGGCCCAGAAGAGACATGATTCCATTTTTGTAGTGGTCGATAGGTTTTCTAAGATGGCTCACTTCATCCCATGCTCCCAGACCTTCGATGCATCTAGAGTAGCCAATATTTTTCTATACAATGTGGTTAAACTCTGTGGCCTATGCAAGACCATCATATCCGATAGGGATGTTAGGTTCACCAGTTATTTCTGGAAGACCCTCTGGAATCTGTTAGGGACCAAACTCAAGTTTTCTACATCCTACCACCCCCAGACAGATGGCCAAACCAAAGTGGTGAACCATAGTCTAGGAAATCTCCTTAGGTGCCTAGTAGGTGAACACACAAGAAAATGGGACTTATTGTTGCCTCGAGTAGAGTTTGCCTACAATAGCTCAATGAATAGGTCCATGGGAAAGAGTCCTTTTAAGATAGTCCATGGGTATAAGCCTAATCGCCCCATCGATCTGATTCCCTTACCCATCCATGCATGAGTCTCAGAGTTTGCAAAATTATTTGCACAGCATATTAGAAACTTGCATAAGGATATTAGCCAAAAGATTAATCTAAGTAATGAAACATATAAGAAACTAGCTAATTCCTGAAAGAGGGCCAAGGAATTTAATGTAGGGGATTCTATTAAGATTAGGCTAAGGCCTGAGCAATTCCCACCACGGACCGTCAAGAAACTTCATGCTCGTAGAGCTGGATCCTTTAGAGTGATAAAGAAGGTCAGACCCAATGCCTATGTGCTAGATCTATCCCCGAATTTTGGCATTAGCTCTACCTTCAATATCGCAGACTTAGTCAAGTATAGGGAACCAGCAGTGATTCCTAGTAAGGCCTTTGGACCTACCCCATCCTTTGAGAGAGAACCTAATCCAGAGTGTCCACATATTAATTGGCCTGAGAGAGGAGAATGGATCAAGCGTATCTTGGACGATCAAGCTGTCACAACCCGAGGTCGCGGCTATCAACGCTACCTGGTCCAATGGCAAGGTCGACCAGAACCCGATGATTCGTGGATTACTCGAGAGGACTTACAGCACTTCGACCCAAACCTCCTTGAGGATACCAAAGCCAGAGCGATCTGTACTCGACGGGATCAAGTTCCTCTCACCCTGGGAGAATTGTTGCGGACACCAGAGGTACCAGACTTAGGTAGAGGCTTCTCAACCCTTTGTGGTTATCTAATTAGTATTTTCAATGTTTGAGTCCAATTTTGTAATAAGGGCTTAGCCCACTTGAGTCCCTACTTTGGCCCTTGAGTCCTGTTTTGGGCCTTTCAACATTTGAGTCATGTATTTAAAGTCACTTATACCATTAAGTTATTAAGTCAAGTTTTGGAATGCTTATTATAAGTTATGTCACTTTGAGTCTTATGATTCCTGTAAGTCTTGTAATGAGTCCAGTCCAATTTTGTAAGAAGAAGACTCAAGTAACTTTTGGATCCGGCCAGCATGACACTCCAACCACTGCATGAATTCTAGTCACCCACACAATTGTGCCACTTGGAAAGCATGGAAGGAGTCATGGAGCCACCCTTGAAGACCCTGGTGAATCAAATGTCTACAACACTTACCAGGAAGAAGGACAACCGAAGAGAACCTAGAAGCATGAAGCCCTAAACCTAATTTGGCACCCCATCCTTATGGTCACCACCATGTGGTCGGCCACCTTAGGGTCACCCCCTTGGCCAACCATAACAAGGAGAGTGAGAGAGATTATGAGCCTAATTGGGAGAGGAGTTTCCATGTATTCTAGGTAGGGTTTGTGAGGGAAAAGGACACAAAGAAAGTTACTTGTATACCCTTACTTGGGACCCATGTCTTGTAAGCCTATATAAGAGGCCCCCCTCTCATATATTTTGATAACTTTTTAATAAAATTTCTTGAGTTTTTCTCCAACATTGTTGTATCCTTTATTTTCCTAAGGGAATCTGTGTGAGACCCATCGCTACTACAAGCTTCCTGTGCCCTGCCTCCAAATCTCTAATGAAACCCTAGTCGCCAACCGTACTTCAACCTTGGACGCCCCACCACTTGGCCGCCCACATCCAACCCTTTTCTTCCCTTTCTTCCTTTTATCTTATACCTTATTTCTCCTTTATTTTCTAACCCTTGATAGGTGTTTTGCAGGTCCCTTAGAGTCTACGAATCCAGGATTCCATCTAACCAGCTTTCGGGTCAGCGGGCCGAAAGTCATGAATCTGCAGGGTCTCCGGCTTGATTTTCCAAGATGCATCTGGGAGCATAGAGTGACACCTTCATAGATTCATCTTCAAATCACTTCCAGGTATACCCCTTGACTCACAAGTTGTGGTATTGCAGAAGAGCTAGCCTTACCAGGATTTCTTAGCCTTGGCGATCTTTTCTTTTCACTATTTAGGGTCTATTTTTGCGTGCATGTGCTTCTAGTTTTTCTGTAGAATTCCCTACTTAGAGTCTTGGCTCAAATTTTGGGATATAAACTCTTAATTCACTGCTTAATAATAGAAAAATAGTTTGCATGCATAAGTAGTCCCGCATCAGTCTACATCATCCTTGAACCCCATTTCTAGATACCAATCAATCTGCCAATCCTGATCCGGTCTAACTCTTATGGGCACCTTGTCCTATTAAGCTCGAATTCCTTAGAGGCTGATGTCTAGTTAATTTTAATTAAAGGACCTAGATATGCATGATGATGGGTGGTGATTTATGGACCAAGAAAGGATAATCAAATCCCCACCTTTTATTGTTTATGAGTTATTGCAGTTAATGTCTTATGAAAATATGTAATGCAAAAATAGAAAGATGTCCCAAACAAGTTATAGTCTTTTAAGTTTTGATTAGTTGCTCTATGTTAGTTATGTATTATATAGTATCTTTGTTTTCTTTTTGGATTATGTTATTTCAAACAAGAGGAATAAAATGTGAGTTTTATATTTAGTTAATTAAATATGGGAGAAAGAAAGCTAAACTAGGTTAAGCAAATAAAGTAGCTAGATATCCTAAATTAAAGCAAAAATTCAAATCTAATATTTAAGAAAGTTATTTGAAAGGTTAAATGATTTTTTTTTAAGGTTCATTTGAAAAGAAAAAAACTTAAAAGATTTTTTTTTCTTTTTAAGTTAATTTGAAAAGGAAGAAACTAACTAAAAGCAAACAAAAATAATTTTTTTTTAGGTTAATTTGACAAGGAAAAAATTTAAAAAAATTTCTTTTTAGATTAGTTCAAAAAGAAAGAAACTAACTGAAAATAACTAAAAAATATTTTTTCTTTTTATGTTAATTTGAAAAGGAGGACAGCAATAAAAAAGAAATAAATATAATAAAAAATTAGGTAGATTTTTTAAAAAAGGAGACTAATCAAAAAAATAATAAACAAATGGTTAATATGAAAAGGAAGAAATTAATAAAAGGTAACTAAAAAAGAAACTTAATTTAAAGTTAGGGTTGATCTCATCAAAATTATAGAACTTTCTTTTTCCTTTTTTTTCTATTTTTATTTTTTTGATTTGCAAAAAAAAGAAAAATTAGTAAACTGAATTTACATATATTCAAAGAGATCAAAAATATTACCATTCATGCCTTTCCTGGCAACAGTGCCAAAAACTTGATAGAACATGATATTATCATTAGGACACCATTATTACTAGTTTAAAATTTAACTTCTAATTAATTAAATTTGCATAGAAAGCAGCGAGTCAGGTCAAATCCATAGGAAAAGAAATATGTTAGATATTTTGAAAACTTTAATTTAAAAAAATAAATAAATCAAAGTTAGGAAAATAGAAATTAAAAATATAAAAAATAAATCACTTGGTACCAGGATCTACTTTTTAGATCCTAGCATCTACTTGTAATAAAAATGAAGAACATGAATTTAAAAGTGCATAAAAATAATTTTTTGCATTAAATAAAAGTAGATCCTGTTACAAGAAATTAAAAAGGATAGTTTTATAACTAAAAAAACTGTAAAGATAACAGTAACAAAGACTAGAAGTAGTTGGTGCAGCCTCATCGGGAAGATAGTCAATGAACTCCCTTCTTCTTTCATATTTCTCGAAGTGAACAGGCTTTCTCTACTTCTTCTTTGGATCTTGATCTTGGAGATGGAGTTGGCTTGAAGATGGTATAGGAACAGAACTCTCCTCTAAGAAACCTCACACTTAGAGACAAATCTGCAATCCAAAGCTAAGCCCTCTGTCCTATACCGTCCCTCTCTCCAGGAAGCCCTCTTCTGTAGCCCATGGATCCTTTAAATAGAGCTTGGTAAAGGCTCAAAATCAAGTAAGATTAATATGAGCTATGAGATAATTAATCTTTGGTGTCTATGGACCATAGGAGCTTCTATAGACCAAGCGGCTAGTCCATGGTGGACTGGTTGCTTTAAAATCTATACATAATTTTGCATTTTTTATCTTTTTTTTGATTTTGGGTCTATTTGAATTTTGATTCACATGCCATTTGATCCATTGGATTCTATAAATCAAGTTCTTTATATTGACAAGCTTTTTAGTCCATAATCCAACCAATTTTCTTAGATTCTAAGTTTCAAAAATTTTCATCAATCATGATGTGCCTACCAAAGAGGAAGAAACATGAGTTAGACTTTTTATTAAATATTTTAATGGATGTATGGTGCTTTGGCTTGATATCTACTTTCATAAATATGCTAATTTCATCTTTTTTAAAGGTATTTTAAAAATATTTAATTTTGCAAGAAGGTCTAGTTTAATTATAAAATTAGGATTTTTAGAAGATATTAGCACTAATAATTACTTAAACTATTTAAAATAGATATATAAATACATGATTTATCAGCCACTGAATATGATCCACAACATCTCTAACCTCCTGTATCTGGAGGCTATAAAGTTACATTTTTAGAATTAACTTATTACACATGTTCTTCTCTATATACAATATATGCAACATGACCATAGACTTTTGGGTGATCTCTCCTCCAACACACCATATAGCACCTTATCTACTAGACACATCCTAATCATGGCACATGCCCTATTCTCAAATGATATCCATTGCTTGGCAGTCATCCCCTTTGGCCTATCCTTCAAGACTGCATCCAATTCCATCTGAACTAGTAAATCTTCCATCCTAACCTTCCACATAGTGAAACTCCCTTTTTCATCAAACTTATCAAATCCAAACTTCACCCCATTGTTTTTCATTAGTCACAAATCATAAACAGCACAAAGATAGATCTAAAAAACACTTGACTAGGGAGGGTGGATGGTAGCCTTGAGATCTCTTCCTCACAAAACCTAGAGAAAAACTAAGATCAAATCTAAAATCTGGTTCTACTAATTTTTGCTGCTGAAAATTGATCATAGCAACCCTAAATTGCTTCCTTTCTCACAAAACATGGAGAAAACCTAAATCTAAAAAAAATTATTACTGATCTTCTTCTGATCACAACAAACTCCAATCATAAAATTTCTAGAAAACTAATAATGATGGGGATCCAGGGCAGGTCCAGGTTCTTTTTCCATTTTTCCTAATTTTCTCGCATTTTTTTATTTTCCTATTCCTGCTATTCCACCTATCCCCACTATTCTTGTTTTATCCCAAGCCTATCCCCACTTTATTCCAGCCTTATTCCATCTTCTTCCTGTGATTTTTTAAAACCTCCCAAACCCTAGCCCACCACCCCGCCACCCCCAGATCCGGGCTGCCGGACCCCCGGCCGCCCCTGCCGGACCGCCATCGGTGCTCGCCGGCCTCGCCCTCACCAAAAAAGCCAGCCGCCCCCCACCCAAGGTCATGGGAAGACGAACGGATGCGGAGCTATCCGTCCGCCGCCTACCCGCCGCCCGCTTGCCGCTGCCTGTCGCCATCCCACCGTTGTCGGCTCTCGCCCGGCCACCGGGGGGGCCCTCGCTGGTGCCCAGGGCCCCATGGCCTGTGGGAAGATGAATGGATGCGTCCGTCGGTGTGACGCCGCCGCCTGCACCCGCACTGCCGCCCGCGCCCTACCGTCGTCGCCCCCGTGCCATCCATCGGAAGCGTCTCCCCGAGCCACCGTCTTTGCCCCAGCATCACCACCGGCGAAGCTTGCCAGACATCCCTCCCCCCTCTGTGAACCTCCCCTATTTTGGTTCATGGAGAAGAGATGCTCCATAGCACGATCGTGAAGGCAATTACCTTCACTATTGCCGACTTCAAATCTGCACGAACTTCAAAGCAACATAGATTTCAGAGCTACATGGATTTTTGAGGCTGCACATATCTCAGAGCAGCCAATAAAAAAAATCAGAGGAAAAAAAAAAGAAAGAAATGTGAAAAAAAAATTGAAACTAGCCATTTGTTTTGATTTGGTTAGTTCTGGTTTCATCAAACCCCCGCTAAGCCTGACTCGATGGAGTCGAGTTCTCCCCATCGCAGGGAAATGATGGGGACCAAAAGTTTATTTTATTTTATTTTACTTGAGTTCATTAGTCCTGAAATAAAGTGGAACATGTGAGTCCAGTTGAGTCCCTTTAGTCCTGTGAGTTTTTTAGTTCAACCAGGTCCGATCGAGTCATTCAGGTCATGTACAAGAGGAGAGTTCACAACCAGGAGATTCACCAGGCCCCCCAACCAGAGCCCGCCTTCATGCACCTGGACCCTTTCATGCCGCCAAGCCTGCAAGAGAAAGCTCCAGTCCAAGACAGGCCCACTATTGACCGGTCCACCAGGGTTTCTTGGCCCACAAGTCATGGTTTCTTAGCCCTCAAGTAATGTACCCTGGGGTGAATCTATAAATACCACCCCTCCCCTCTTGTATGAATTATCTTTTTTCTCATCAATACAAACTAATATTGAAAGTTATTTTGTTTGAGTGTTTTTTCTCCGGTTTGGAGTGGGTGTGATGCCCTGGTTCCTTATTCTTGAGTGCAAGCCCTAATCCCTGGTGACTTCTATGCTTGCCAGCGATCCTCCCCCGCTCTGTCCTGCATCACTAATCCTCTGCTGATCTAAAAAGAATTGGAACCAAAATCCTTGTTTTTTAGATCTATAAATTTCTGCTAAAACTCTACTACGGATCCTCTACTATTTCCACACTCAACCAGCTCTGATACAAATTTTTAAGACTTGGTACCACTCTGGTACTAGCCATGGGCCATTTTCTTATATAAGAACCTAGGCATTAAGCCAAAAAATTAGAGGAAATAAGGGAAACAAGGAACCTGATTGGAAATGCCTCCAATCTATTTCAACAGAATTCCACACAGCATGTTTTTTGGGTTCCAAGATGCCATGCACTTCACTCAGGATCCAAAATGCTTCGAAACCCCACCAGATGGAAGCCTCCTTAGATTGCTTTAACCCCAGCAACTTATTTTGGGGCATTGAAATTCACCCTGACATGCTAAATTGTTCATCACAAACCTGTGCAAAACTCTATTTTCTGACCAGAAAATTACCATTGACATGGCACTTCTCTAGAGGTCCTTTGGGCATGAAATCAAAATAAGAACATCCTTTGATCGAGCTCTCCTTGTTGTTTTAAAGGCACCTCAAAAGAAGTTTCATGGAGAAATAAAAGGACCTGATAACAGGGACCTCTCAGTGCCCAAAATAGAACTACTAAAATATATTTTGGGGACATCTTTGTTTCTCTTGGCATGAATCCCTCTTTGTGGCATGGGGAGAGAGGAAGAGAGAGAGAGAGAGGAGGCTAGGGTTTCAAAAAAAAAAGGATTGTTTTCATTCTACTCATTTCTTGGTATTACAAGATCTTTATATACCAATTACAATGGATTAAACAACCCAAGCCCAAAAACTTTCTAGGCTAACCCATACATGAGTGCACTCAACCTAAACCCGACTACATGATGTGCCCTCACCCTCTTGGACCCAAACCTGGTCCAAAACTAGATTAGCCCCCTCAAAACCTAAATCTCCTAGGCTTCGAGCCTGTGAAGGCTAAACCTCTATCCTAAGACCAAACCCAATGGCTTCTCTATCCTAAGACCAAGCCCTAGGATCTGAACCAGTTCTAGAAACCTGGAGCCAAGCCCATGGCTCCTCTCCTGGCCTCCCAAGGCTTGGAAGCACAACACCAACTCCTACTCCTTTCTATGTAAGCTTGGAGAGATATGGGTCTCTCATATAAGGTTTTAATTGCAACCCAAAGGCACCAGAGGGAATGATTACTTTACCCATTAAAGGTGGAACCTACCCGCAGTGTGTTATGGTACGAATGACCTTTTTAGTGGTAAAGCTCCTAGCCCCTTATAATGCAATCCTCGGATGACCAAGATTGAGTGCCCTCGATGCTATGGTCTCCATCAAATTCTTGATGGTGAAATTCTTAATTGACCAAGGCATCGGATGACTTAAAGGTAGCCAGGCTATAGCACACCAATGTTATAATGCTAGACTCCAGCCCGAGGCCAAATTTGACCCATTTTCCATAGAGTTGGATAACAGAGACAAATTGTCCAAAGAGCATGGCAAGCCATTGGGTGATTTGCTAGAGATTCCCCTATCAAAAGGAGACCTTAGCTGAATTGGTGTGGGCACTAAGATCAGACAGAGGCTCTTCAATCCTTTGTGGATCTCTGATTAGGGTTTCAATTTATTGGGTCCTGTAATAAGGCTTCAAGCCTGAGCATTTTAATTTTGAGTCATGTATTTAGTTCCAATTTTTGTTTTAGCCTTGTACCTTGGCCAATTTGGTTAAGTCAGGTCAATGAGTCCTGTATTTAGCTGTATTGGTCCAAGCCTAAGTCTACTTGAAGATTGAGCTCAAGCTGGTCTGAAGTTGGAGTGGCACTTGAGTCAAGCCCAGTTGATGGATCAAGCCATCTTCTCCATTCCATAAAAAATGCCACCTCAGCTCTTGAAGCGCCACCTCACTGGCGCCACTTGGCGAAAGGATGCACCATATCATATTGACACTTGGGTGGCCAAGAGTGAATGGAGGACTTCAAAATCAATGCTTGTTGGACGCCCATGCTCCAAGCCAACAAACTCCCCATCCCACTCCCCACATCAAGCTCTTTTCCAAAGAAGCTTGGTCAGCCAAGGAAGGTTCTTCAAGACAATGAAGCATCCCATGATTTTTGAAGACATGTTCCTTTCTTCCAGCCTCCACATCATGCCTTCTTCCTAAAGAGTCATGGTCGGCCATGGAAAAAAATTGAAGTCAATTGGGCACCACCTTGAGTCATGAAGGAATTCAAAATTTGAATGGGGACAACCTCCTCCCTTCCCTCCACAAATCAAGCTCCTCCAAGTCAAGGTCAACCTAGCACATGAATTTCGAATTTCAAGAGATTAAATGCAGATTTTGGGCACCCCTTGTTTAATGTTTTGTAACAAGTCTCATTTGAATTCAAATGAGACTTAGGTGCTTATAAAAGGAGCCCTAACCTCTTGTAAATTCAATTTTGATGAAATGAAAAAAAGAGTTCAAGTTTTCTTTCATTAGCCCTTGTCTTCTTGGACTAGAAACTCCGTGAGAGAGTGCCTTTGTCTTTCGAGACATCGAGGGGTGAGTGGCCCTGAGTTACCTTCCTCCTTTGCAAGCCACCAATCCATCTTCAAGCTGGGACACCACCTAGAAGATCCACCTAGACGTCCAACAAGAAGAACCCTCTTCGATTCCTTTCTCCTCCCTTTTCACTTTCTCATACCCCTACTTGCTATTTTTTAACCCTTCTCTTGGTTGCTCGCAGGTCCTCCAGGTGCCACGGACAAAGGATTCAGTCTCCCTTGCCTTCGGACCATCGGATGGAAAGCCGGTGAATCCGCAGGGTTGAAGGTTTGATCTTCTAGGCCGCATCCACGAGTGTGAGAGAACTCGGCATCGGGTGCATCAGAAACTTCAAGATTTGCATTCCCTGGTCTCCTAAGTAGGTATTGATTTAGGGCTAAGTCCTGCGGGGTTTCTTAATCCCGGGGTCCTCTCTTCATCATTGTTTAGGGACTAAACTTGCATGCTAGAAGTATCTTGTTTTTATAGAACCCCTAGATCTAGTCTTTGCTCAACTTCGAGAATCAGAAAATCACTTAAAACCTAAAACACCAAAAAGAAATCATTTGCATATCCATCTCATCATTAGTATAGTCCTACATCATCTTAGTCCCACATCATGAATAGTTCGGATCAGTTCGGACCTGGACAAGGTAATGAAGGAAAGGCTAACTACTTTTTTGTAAGAGAACATCGATGTATTCACTTGGTCCATTATTGACATGCCCAAGATAGATCTAAATATGATGGTACATCGACTGAACATCGATCCGACCTACTGACAGTGAAGCAGAAGAAGCGGATCTTCATACTTGAGTTGCAAAAAGCTATCACTAAGGAAGTTGACAAGCTAGTCAAGGCCAAATTTGTTAGAGAAGCGATGTACCTAGACTGGCTAATGAATGTGGTGCTTATAAGAAAGCAAATGAAAAGTGGCGTATGTGCATAAATTTCACTAATCTGAATAAAGCCTATCCCAGAGATAGTTATCATCTACCTCGAATCAACTAGCTTATAGATGCAACTTTCGATCATGAGCTCCTCACCATCATGGATGCCTTCTTTGGTTACAATCATATTCAAATGGCTCTTGAAGATGAGGAGAATATTGCCATTATTATTGATTACAAATTTTATTATTACAGGGTTATGCCCTTCAGGCTCAAAAATATAGGTGCGATAAATGAACACCTAGTGAATAAGATCTTCAAGGAATAGATTGACTAGAATATAGAGGCCTACGTGGATGATATGTTGGTCAAGAGCCAGACCACTCATGACTATATTACTGACCTCCAGGAGACCTTCAGCACATTGTGCCAATACAAGATGAAGCTGAACCTGGTGAAGTGCATCTTTGAAGTGGCATCTAGCAAGTTTCTGGGTTTCATGGTATCACACCAAGGCATCAAGTCAAATATGGAAAAGATTTGGGCAATCCAAGAAATGACTTCATCGAATTCTATTGAGATATAGTGCCCCACTAGAAAGGTGGCGGCCCTCAATCGCTTCATATCCAAGTTGGTAAAGAAGTGTCTATTGGGAATTATATTCCAAAGCCAATCATCTAGGATGTAAATGATTGTGCAACTCATGTATATGTATGAATTATTGAATTAAATAAAAGATTTATTCTGATTGTTTATCACATGTCATCTTCGTAATGGAACTCTTATGTGATGATGTCCTTTGAGCTACCTTGTATGCGATGTAGAGAGGATGCATCGTGTAGTTCATAAATTGATTCACGACCAAAGGATACGTTGTTTCAGGATGATGGTGTATCGAGAGTAGGTCATTGATGTCATATCTGTTGGTTGTCCTCTTAACTAAGTAGTATGGAGATGCTGGTATGACATTAGGTGTTATGTTTGACACGTCACTGAACGTGACTCTCATGTGGGATTCTCTTTCTGCCAAAGAGGAGTCTTGCATTAGAATATGAACATGAATTATTCCTCTGACTTGAGATCACTATGGCAACTTACAAGCAACTCACTGTGCCTAGATGCTAGACTACCCGAATTTCTAATCCAGTGCTGGAAGGTTGCTGGGTACAGTCAAGTACTTGTGTAGCAGTAGTAGGATCGAGAAAGGATTGACCTCTCCAAATGGTTTGGATTGAATGCTTAATATACCTCAATTGAGAAAGACCTTGGCCAGGGCATTCCTTGTAAGGAGTTACAGGGATTCTTTGTTTGAGACATATTGTGATGGATTGATTAGGATTGGATAGTTTAACCCTATGCCATTCAGAGCATTGGGAAGTTCAAGGAATAAGTTCAGTGCTATTCCATATTTGACATGTTCATGTTGCTCTGTAATTTTTAACCTATTCAGATGCTGGGTATCATTGCTAGATGACAACTTTGGCTGGTACTGGAAATGTTCCCAGGCTACCGGTTTAGTATTTGAACCTGAGGGGTCACACATATTAGGGACTTAAGTAACTAATCAGCAAATCAATTTGGACCTAATTATAAGTATTATAATTAAGATTTGACCTAATTAATTATGGATTAATTGTTAATTAAATTAAATCAGATTTAATTTGATTTTAATTAGTCCAAATTATGTTGGGTCAATAGCCTTTTCAAAATATGTTTGATTCGATTTAAATCTGGCATTTGATTTGAGTGTCAAATCAATTTAAAATTGGACCATGAGTTAGAGCCCAGTTGGACTGGAACTCTCTCTCCATATCTCTCCCTCTCTCCTTGTTTCCACATGCCACATGGCATGAAGTTTTCATTAATGAAGAGGAATGACATGAGGAAACCAAGTCTCCTCTCATTTATGACTTGGAAAGTTTCTTAAGTTTTGTTTTCATACTAGTCTCCTCCTATTTTTGACTTGGAAAGGCCTTCATTATTTTGTCATGATAAATGAGGGTGGTGATATGGAATAGAGAATTTGACCTTGTTCATGAAAGAGGAGAAGTGGGAAGAATTTCTTCCATGTGAAAATAAGTAAAGACTTAAGCAGGTTTTTTATGAGGTGTGAAAGCATTAAAAGGGAGAACTTTTTCTTATCCTCTTTAAATGCCTTCATACACTTAGTCTTATGCCATTAATGGGGAGGTGAGCTATATAAGGAGGGAGGGGGTGGCCGGCCAAGAATGAAAGAATGAATGAACATGAGAAGAGAAGGAGAGATGGGAATGAAAGATTTTTCATCCACTTGGATGTATGAGGGTCTTTAGGCATTTTGCTGCCAAAGGTTCCCTCTCCCTTCCATTCATTTTTACTTCTTCTCTTAGTCTTTCTTCCAAGTGTTGACAAGTTATTTAGATAAGAGCAAGAAGAGGAAAGGAGGTCCTAAATCTTACAAAGGCTAGTTTGCAAGATATAAGCCAGAGCCGGTCCAGTTGTCGATCGGCACAGCTTTTGAAGCAAGCCCGATTTGCTGAAAGAGGAGAGGGCTGCAAGGATCTAGTAGTCTAGTGCCCTCTACGACTTTGCTACGACAAGCTCTGTGTAGATACCAGTAGAGGCCAGGCGCTTGCACGGCTATAATTGATCCCCGGTCTAAAAAGGATCAGCATGGATTTCAAAGCAGGCTAGGATAGCGATCCAGAGCCATTCTTTTTTATAGGTCGGTGCCATCCCTGAGATCACAACTGAGAGGCAGCCATTTTTGCAACCTTCGGGTCTTCCTGGTGAATGTCACCAAGGTACGTGCTCATTCTATGTATGACATAGTTATTATTGATGCATCATTATAACGTTCTATTTTTCATACAATGTTTCCATGATTTCATATTTACATTACTCCAGATGGATCTAATCCTGGTAGGGGCTTGTGTTAATTAGATTAACATCTATAGATAAAATGGTTTTATCACTTTCTGCTGCTTCATGCCTTTAGAAAAGTTTTAAAATGCATGTATCATCCCTAGGAATACTTCCTTACAATGGTATCAGAGCCAGGTTATGTATGCATCTAGTTTAATGTTTTTATGAAATCAGTTGATTTCCTTCATGTAGTACTCAGATTAAGGTGGATTCTCCATGGCCATCCAGTCATAGGAGAGAAGCATGGTTTAAAGACCATCTCTTTCCATTCCAAGGGGTTCTCTTATGGTATTAGAGGTGCCGCTGCGTCATGGCCTTATGAAGAAGAAAGTGAGGAATTTAATATGGTGAGGGCACCAGGATTAGACATAGATTACTGGACTCTCTTTGGTTTACTTAGTCATGTATCCAAATTTTGAAAGTTTTGTAGTCAATTAAGACTGAGTCCTGTAATAAGTTGAGGTTAGTTGATTTATCTCAACCCTCAACCCTAGTTAATATACTGAGTCCTGTACTTCAGTTGTGAGTCCAGTATGAGTTCAAATCTTGTACAAGAGAGGAGGTTACCCTATTTTGGAGTTCCACCATGCCACATCCAGGAGTCAGAGGCTGCTACATCAGCTTGTTGAATTTTGTGAGATACCCTAGGATCCAAAATTCTTTCCAGAAATCCTGATTCCTTCCAGATGCCCTCCAGATGCCCAGATTCCCTTCTAGATGCCAGAGTATATTCCCAAACCAGGGCACCCATGAGTCTAAAGGTCCATCTACGCCCATCCTAATAGAAACCAAGCCCAGGTGCCAAGCCTAAGCCCTTAAAAAGCAAGATCCCATGAAATATTCCTGCTACCAGGCTACCAGGCCACCCTAGCTTCCAGGAGACCCAAGCCCATGCTCCATTCACCTATTGGGCCGACCCACTTACTGCCTTGAAGCCCAACATGCCAAGCCTTGGTGTCCTTGAAGAGTTGACCAAGTCCAAGCTCAAGGGAGGTGTCCTTAAGTAAGAAGGAGAAGACTAGTCTAACCTAGTTAGGATTTATGTTCCTATTTGTTTTAAGATTTGTAATTCTAACCTAGCTAGGAGGATATGTAATCTAACTAGGAAAAGGCTTGTTAACCTAAGTGTAACCCTAGTTATGAGAGGGCATGGGAACTTTATAAATACCCTACCCCTCCCCCTCTTGTACTCACTTTTCTCTTATGAAATAAACCCTAAAAAAATTTTGTCTTCAAGTTCTAGTGTGAGTGATTGGTGTTCTTCGTTTGAGTCTTATTGTGCTTGGCCGAACCGTGCTGCCCTAGCTTCCATCCATATCCCAGGAGATCAGCCACGCACCAGGAAGTGAAGCCCTAGTTGCCGTCCAAGACAAAGAGCTTCTCCTTCCCAAGCCATCCACTCCTAACCCTAATTCAAATTTCTCTTAAAACCTAGTTTCTATTCCATTTTTTATTTGCTATTTTGATTGACCCTTGATGCTTGCAGGATCCCCAAGGTGTTTCACCTCCCCAGAGGAGGCTTTCCTTATCTCTAGGACCACCCAAATCAGCCATCAGATTCAAGGGAATCGAGGCTTCTTCATCCAGGCTCCAATCAGAGTGTGTGTTACCTCTTCATCATTAATTCTTCAAATGTCTGACTAGTAAGAAACCTTCCATTCTCTTAATCTTTGATTTGATGAAGATAAGCTATTTTAAACTAGGAGTTTCTCAATTCCCAGGTCCTAACTTTCATTATCTTGCATGAGTTATTTTGTGATCATTATGATTCTTTGCATTGCAACTCTATTGCTAGTTCTTACTTTTACTTGAGAATTTAGCCTACAAACCTAAATTATAAAAATCATAAAAAAATTAGTTTACTATTTTTCTTACATGATTAGCAATCTTAGAGTCATCTCGCATCACCATGTTAGCTTTTCTCTTCTTTAGAGTAGCCTTCCTCAACTCATGGGCATCCAAAGGATTCATATCTGAAATCAAGGAAAAATGATGTTTAGAAAAGAACAAGAATTGAAACAAAAAAGTAGAAGGAATGGATTAGAATTCTTCTTACCTTTCAGCTAAACTTGATTGATCGCTGTGTTAAAAAGGGTTACCTCGGATAGCAGCACTTTCAAGCTAGGAACTTGAAAACATCGAAGAACACCAACCCACTCCCCCTCTTTCCAGGATGAAAGAGCAGGACGAGTCAACTTTCATGACTGGGTACCCTATTGCATAAATTTTCAATTCTTGATATCTAGCTGTCTTATAAAAAAACTACTTCTTCCAATGTTGGATAGAAGGAGTGCCCCGAATCAAGGAACGCTACCCTTTACGAGGATAGGCAAACCACCATCCATGGTAGTGGTGGTGTTTGCCAAAACCAGAAGGCCCTAAAAAGAGAAATTGTAGGGCAAACCTCAGTTAAGACACAAACTACTAAGAAGCTATACATAAACCACTATGTGTTCGGCATAACTTCACAAGGACCTATAGCTCTAAAAAAATCAGTTAAGAAAGGAAACAAGGGCAGCCTAAGCCTAGCTAGAAAATATTCTTTATATAAAGTTAACCAGCTTGGAGGAGGGTTGCATGCTTGGTCAGTCTCGAGAGGGACTTCCAGTTTGAAACTTGGAGGAATTTGGTACTTGCTTTGCAGCTTTTCGAAATGTGACTCTTAAATCCCATACTAGATAAGCCTAGGAAGGAAATCTCCTTCAGGGTCCCCTAGAATCTTTTCTTCAGGATTCCCCGGGAGTTCTCCTTCAAGGTTCATAGAGGACCCTTCTTTGAGATTCGCCAACTCTTATGGTAAGGTAAAGGCTACCGTTACCTTATCGCTTGGGATAACTTTCATATTCTCATAGAAATTCTTGATTTGGTAAGATCATGGTCTGAAGACCATGAACCACCAGTCCAGGGGACCACTCAGAGTCCAACATCTAAAGATTAAAGGAAAATACCTTAAATTAGAAAAAAATCATCTTAAAAGCAAACACGAAGAACTATAAGAGTTCGAAATAGGTGACAAACACCATTGAGACCAAGATAGGAACTATCCTTAAAAAAAGAAAAAAAAGCAGAGAAACCCCCCAACATTAAGTGAGAGTATGAAAGGCCCAAATAAGAAGGAAATGGACAAAATGATGGCGGACACTGACAGAACTCACTAGAGATAGTTGTTGGACAAAGAGAAGCAAACTCGAAGGAAGAGAGAGAGAAGAGAATTTCGAAGATGAAAGATGAACCAGGTGCTAAGAATTTCCTTACTTATAAAAGCCCTTTCAATAGCTTAGATTCGGTTAAAATAAAATCAACTCGTCATATGGTCGACAAGTGGTGACAGGAGGTAGGCCGAATAGTGTCCTTAAGGATCATCAACATCGAAACAATTTGAGTGTGCCTTGTAAACCTGCTCGCCTTTCATGCAAAAAGGTCTTAATCCTTCTCGAGCACCGTATCACCTTAGGCTATCATGATATTATAAATGCTCTCCATTCCTGGAGTAATCCATGATAAGATGTCTTCTCAAACATCATACCATATCAGTGAAAATCTGAGAATTAATGTGATTTGACTGATAGCGAACTTTAGCCATTCTAATATCTTCCCTAAAACTATCAAAGAAAAATTAGTAGGACCAAAAACACCCCAAGAATAACAAAAAACCTTCAAAAAGCACCAAGTCATGACACTTAAAAAGTTTATATTTTATTCATCTCAAAGATATTTACAAGCTAGAGATAAAAGAGCAAAAAGTTACAATAGATGGAAACTTTAATTCCCTTGCCCTCGTTCCTGGTTCACTTGGCTTGCATGAAGAGACCATATAGACTGCATCTTGATAGGAACCCGAAGTAGGCATGCCCCTGCTTCTAGAAGTATCTGGGTTGCTAGAAACTTATAGTCCTCAAATTCGGCACCATATGCCTCGCTTTCAACATGGTAAAGACATGTCTTGGTAGCACCGCGCATGCTTTAGCCAGGGATGCTTTGCTTAGCAAATCTCAAAATTTTGTTACTATAGTTATCATTATTTCTTTTCAGCCATCAATAGTAATCCTGGCCGCCTCCAATTGGGTATGTAGAGATATGTTTTCTTCTATCTCCATGGTTTGACAAGTTTGGACCCACTAAAAAGCTATTGCATTCCTATCATTTTCTTCTTCTAATGCCTGTTGAAGGAATCAAACATCTATTATAGCTTCATTCCTAGCTCGTTCAGTTTGTTGGATCCTATCATCTTGTTTCGAAGGTCTCTCACCTTGTATTTAATCTCGAGCAACGTGAAGCTCTTTCCATAACCACTCATTTTGACTCCGGACTAGATTAAGCTCCTTCCAAAATCATTGCATTTGACTATTTGCTTCGGCCTTTAGGTCCTTGATTTTGGCATAAAAATTCTTCTCCAACTCGACAATCTTTGCTTTAGCATTCGAAACCACCTGGGCCTCTTCCTGGTGCATGACCTCTACTTTCTGGTGCATTGAAGCTAGATGACTGCTTGCATCTCCTAGTTTTACTGTTGAATGAAATTCTTTGATAGTACATCAACACATGCTTTGTACTCTCGAAATTCTCCCTTTACTTCGGAAGCCTGAATTGTAGCTTCGCTAAGTTCTTTTTCGGCATCGGTGACTTTTTCCTCCATCACAATAACTTTTGCCTCTGCACTTCAGCTAGAGCCAACTACAAGAAATGTCCATGTGGATAGAAAGAAAATGAGATGAAGTAAAAAATAATGGCGTGAAAGCCGAATGATGAATTTTCTCCATACTTGAACAATTGACTCAAAGGCCATACTAGCATGTCTTTTATACTCTATCTCATAGGTCCGAGGATCACCTACTGCTTGATGGAAAGCCCAAACTTGTTCTTTGGCAGATATTGGACTCTTGGGAATGTTCAGGACACCAGAGTCATCTCCTGATACTTTAGCCTTGGGAGCATCGATAGAGGAACTGGAACCCTTATTACCCAAAGCACTAGCCCTTTGACGCTTCAAGACCACCCTCCGCAAATCTTGAATGTCATGCGGATCCATTGAGCACTCAAACCATCAATAAATTTACCAGAAAACCTACTAGAAATTGCCCTACCCATCAAAAATTGTCACTCAATGAATAAAAACTCTCCCTGATAGAAAAATCGGCAACAATGAGCCATCTTTGAGACTCCCTTATAAAGAAAATCAGCTGCATTATTCTTCGTATTCTTCGAGGAAACATCATGAGTGCAGAATAAGGGAAATCTCTTTGATAAGCTTGATTTTTGAGAGTGCAAAACCAAACATAGCTCTTGGATCCCTGGGATGTGGTATTAGAACTACTCCTTATCTTGAATACAATATATTCAGACTAATGAGTGGGGGGCTATTGATAGGGAAACCCCACTTCCAGAATCCTAAAGGTCTCAAGAGCAAGTGACAAATTAGTCAAATCTATTTCAGGGTTAGATGGAGCTATGCCCAGTTGATTCTACCTTCCATGATGGGTCCATAGTACCTCAGATATGTATACACAGAGCAAATGTCCACCTGATTCAGAATCGATCGAATCTACATCACTAGAATATCATGATTACTGAATCATTCGAAGGACAAGTCCTGTTTTAGAATATTCTTCCAAAGCATTTCACTGGTCATCTAGTCTTGCTTCTCAAAAGCAGAAGCCAGGAACACTACTTTAACTCTTGATCCTATTGATCATCGTATTAAGGTATATTCAGCCCCCTGGGTCTCCGCTAGATCCAATATTTGGCCTTATGGCTCCTTACTAATGCAAACCTCCGGTTTCTCAATCTCCTGGCGGGCCTAACTTCTGACCTCTCAAACCTTATTCAGATAGACATTCGGTCATTTGAGTTATTGTTTCACAGATCTGCAATTAGGACATATTTGATCAAATCCTTCTGGCATAACTGACACCTGGGCTCTCTAGTCCGAAGGACTCCCAGATTTATCAAAACTAAAAATACCTGGAATTTAGATTCAGCTACCAGCATCCTGCAAGGACGTTTCATTAGATGATCGAAAGAAAAGTCTACCAATGCTCGCCCTGGCACACCTTTCATAACAAACAAACCATCAAATCTCGTTATTAAGAGTAGATCTCAGTCATTAAAGAAGCCTGGCCTCTCTTTAGGCCATAACTCCCAGAGCCATTAAGACAAACGGTTGGAGATATGTAAGATAAAATCTTCCATTAATGGAAAGAGAATACTCTAGATTATAAAGGATGATCTCTATCTAGAAATCCCGATGAGGGTCCCAAAATCTAGCCAACTCCTTTCTATCAGTTGCCATGTCAAATTATCTCCAGACTACCCTTGAAGCTTGAGTATAAAAGGGGATCCTCAATAGATCCCCCAAAGGTATGCACGCCCTATCCATGCATGCATGCGCTTGCACCCTTATTTCACCATCTTGTTTTCTGGTCTATGGGCTGAGACACTGGCTTAAGTATCGAAGGGCCTTCATCAGAGCCATCTCTAGCTAGGACTTCTTTTGTATGTACAACTACGAGTATCCAATCTCCAGCCTACTCAAGCATTCGAGTATATTTCAATACCATCAATAGTTTTTAACTTGAGATGTATATGCCACATATTTTTAGCATTCTTATCTATCATGAGTTTTACAATCATTCTCGAATTGTTAAAAATGTAGAATTTGACATCTATCATTGTAGGGATAGATGTTCTATCTTTTCATTATTTTATTAAAAATGTAATTGAGAGTTGAGCCATGTGAAATTGAAATAATGTAGCCCTCCCCATCATAACTGCACATAGCCATGAAACAGAATTTTCATTATCTTTAGAATCCATGACTATTAGAAAGTTAGATGAAACTCTTTATAAAGATATATGAGGTTGTTTCAATCCAAGTAATAGTGATGAATAACATGTCATCAATATAAGAATGAAGAAGAAAAATGTATTGATGGCTTGGAGAACTCAAATGAAGAAGAAAATGGTATTAGTTATGAAGTAAGAAGAACACTTAAATGAAGGTGAGGAAAAAAAGAAAAATGAAGATGAGAAAAAAAAAATTCTATAAAAACTTGAATGTCTATAAAGAAAATTTTAAAATATTTCAGAGTATGCCAAGTCAATGGGGATTTGCAAAGGTCAAAATAGGAATGATTTCCGTGGAATAATCCATTTCATCCTCTGTTCTAAGACAAATGGGATTAGGGAATGCCAAAATGGAAAAAATCTCCATTTTGGATGATGGATTTGAGGGAGATGGTTCCAAATAAAATGGGATTTCGAAAGGCCAAAATGGAAAAGATTTTCACGTGGAATCGTTGATTCAGGGAAAGAGTTTAGGCAATGTAATAGTATCCTAAAAAAACAAAAAAATGTAGACTATGAACATTTCAGAGTGGAGTAAATAGTACCATTAAAAAAAAGAAAATTGAAAACCATAGACGTTTCATACTGGAGACATGTTTAAGGGTATTATCAACATTTTCTAAACTTAACTCTCGCCAAAACTCACGTAACATGGTATACAGTGACAGGGTTTATACTTTAGGTCAACGGGAACTTTTTGTTACAATGGCGTCAAAGAAGGGAGTGGTAATTAAATACCTATAATAGTTTTGTCTTATGATGAAGAGAGTATGAAAATTACGTAAAGAGTGACAGAGAATTCTTTTTTATGAAAAAAAAACCCCGTAGATGGTTGAGGCTTTTTGTAATGAGATAAGCCAAATTTATTATTTGGATCTTTATTTTCTCTTGAATGAATATATTTTTCTCTTCCAAATTTTTCTTTCACTATTATTGCTTGATTTATTTGATGTATGAATTAGCTCCTAGGCCGGCATATTTGATCTACTTCCGTAAATCTGGAATACGACTGACAAAATTTAACTGGCTCAAATAATATGGGTATCGTTTTGTCAAAGAATTGATGATGGCTATTAGATTTTTGTACACTCTGCAGTCTAAGAAGAACATCGTACTATTGAATAAGTTGGGCTTGAAAAGAAAATAAAAAAACAATTTTCTTACCCAAAAATATTATGAAAAAGGTCATAAATAAGTGTTAAGTATCATGCTTGGAATGGATGTGAATCAATATACACATGCCCGTGGGACCTGAAATCATATCGATCAGTCAATACTGACTTGAAATTTATCTGTGGGTGCTGGAATTGACCTGAATGCTCTATATTGATCCATGGATTTCTTCTCTTCCTTCGAGTTCATGGCCTACGTATTTATTATTCCATGTCCTTCTGCTATAAGTTGTTGTTGGCATACACTTGATAATTGCATCTCAGTTGGCTTCATAGCTTCATCTTTGCTGTCTCAATTTTGGCCGAAGTAGAGATGGAAAAAGGTGTTAAGACTGCGTATACTTACCTGGCTTGGCTTCTCTGGTTTGCAAGAAATCAAAGAGTTTTTCTCTCGAAAATTTTCAGACTTGATGATCTGTTCCTATACGTGTTTTGTGTGGATATATTTTCAAATCAGCCATATACCTTCATTACTCTGTCAAGGAACTAGGCCATTCATCCTCTCTCTTGGCAGCCTGCTAATCCTTCTCAAATCAGCTGCGTGGTCCCGCCACTTGAAGTATTGAAGGTGATTTCGATGGGGCAAAAACCGGAGACAAAACCAATTTGTCTTGTGTTATTAGGCTCTATGCAGGTAATTTGATTATGATAGCTGACAGAACCATATTCTTCATCTTCTGTTTTTCTTATTGAACTAGTGGGTCCGTGGGAGCTTGGATGAGGTTGTTTTATGCAGTAGGAGACTCCGGCACTATTGTCACAAGGGATTTCTCATTCTTCTACACACAGGTTATCAATGGACTCTCTAATGAGAGATATACTATCTTGGAATTCAGCAGCACAGGCAATCACTATCTCGCATACAAAAAGAGAGGGTAATAAGGTGCCAGACTGGTCGGCTGAGAAATATTTTTCAAGATGATTTCGCCATTTCTCCTGGTAAAACTATGTGCAATGATCTACTTACTCTTCTCAGGGCAGATGTGTACGGTGCGAAATATCTGTGACTAGTCGCTTGTTTTGTTGTTTTGGCACATAATGTATAATGCATGAGATATAATTATGAACCCTGTAATGTACCTAAAAAAGGAGAGACATATATGTTGCATGCAATTTTCATGGGCCCTATCTAAGAACTTGGATTGGAATCCAATTCATATTCGATATTTTACTTAATATATCATATGTTTTATATTTATGTCTATTATTGGCGCAAAGTCCCTTTTCCGACCGGGCGGAGCTAGTGGATCGCAGGCCCGCTCCCTGGTTCATCTGCAAAACAAATTCCTGGCTGGAATTGCTCCGGCGGGGAACACTCCAATGCCAAATTCAGAGGCGGGCTCCAGCCACAGAATGGGAGAGTTTCTCATGAGGATTAGATGAGAAGGGAAAGACTCCGAGATTTTCAGGAGTATCTTGTGCCTTACCTGAAGCATTCCCTCTTACCGTTATTTATAAGGAGTTGTCCAGCCTGTGGTTCCGTTCTTCCTCCAGCGGTTACGATGAGGGAGTTAATTTCTTTTCCATAATTTGGAATCATGGGAAGTTATTAGACAGTTCTGGCGGCCAGACCGAAGGCATTGCCACTGGAGTTACGCGCCATGATTGTGTTCCAGAAATAATTGATGATAACCGTTGCTTGTCGAGTTTATAGAGACTTGAGATAGGTTGAGGACCCATCTTCAGATTTCCCTTTTAGGAAGATTTCCGTGATTGAATCAGGGAATGTCTTCGTCCTAGGACCCTTTCGAGATAGATCGGAGGTCATGTCTTCAGCATAGGTCGAAGACCTAATCTTTGATGTAGGCCGAAGACTATGTCTTCGACATAAGCCGAAGACCGTGTCTTCAGGAGTCAGTGGAAGTCACTCCTCAGTCCAGGCTAAAGACCTTATCTTCGAGGGCCGTAGGCCCGTTAAGAATTTTGGCTTGCTCGTTGGTTATCTAGTTTATTCCGAATACCTCGGTTTGAAGTTTACGGTTCGGAAGAAATGTCTTTGACCAGTTGAACCGACGGCTGGTTCGTACTTGGACCAACATATCCCAACAGTTGCCCCCCTACTCTCAGTTTTCGAAGCAAAGATTTGTCTCGAAGAGTGAGAGTATTACTAGTTTGTCGTTTTCCTCCTGGGGATGGTGTAGTGGATGATTACAAAACCTCTGATTGGACCGTCTACCATAACTGCCGGCTGATTCGGGAATCAGGCGATGGACAGCTGTCATTCCCTGATTGAGGGGTGAAAAAAGGAGTGGGCAGACCATAGACTCTCTCCTTTTTTTGTGGTGCGACGGTTCAATCAATCCTTCGGTTGGGATTTGAGTGGTGGTCGTGGACCCTTCCCGTCCCTTGGAAGATGAGTGCACTCCATCTAGGCCATTGATTTATACGGATTATGACCTTTGGTCTATTCCATGTCAAATCATCTTAGGGCCGTTTTGGGGTTGCGCGGCTATCTCGAACGTCCATGGCGGGTTTATGAAGAGAGTCCCGTTTATCAAGATGTTGCCTTGCAGCTTTTTCGTCTCTTTTTTAGAAGGAGAAAAGGTCTGGCTGGGGAAGCTTCTTCTATCTCACACTTTCAGTTTTGACTCAGCTTTCCCTATTTTTAGCCATCAGTCCCTTCCGTAGGTAGAATCTTCCCTCCGCTTCTTTGCCTCGCTCTTTTATCATGGCCGAGTCTGTAGGAAGCCAAAGGGAAAAAGTTGGGCCCTCGGGGGTCGATGATATAGTGAGTCCGGAGTTAGTTCCCAGTTCCGTTTCACCAGGAAAGATTGCTCATCTTCGAGAACGCTATCACGTTCCCGATGGGTTTTCTATAATCCTTCCCATATATGAGAAACGGGTGAACAAGCCTCCTGCTAGGTGTTTGGCCGTGTACGAAGACCATTTGAAGGCTGGCCTTCGATTCCCCCTACATCCTTTCTTCATCAAAATCTTTCGCCTGTACTAAGTAGTGCCTGTGCCGTTGACTCCGAATAGCATTCGAAATATCTGCGAGTTTCTAGTCCGGTGTCACATAGCTAATATGAATCCCAGGGCCAATTTGTTTACTGCCCTTTTTATGCTTAAGGGAGATTTCCACGGTAGCGGATGGTGGGTGATTGGCCCTCGACCTGGTCGCAAGATCATCAAGGATATGCCCAGCGCCATCCATGGGTGGAAACCTATATTCATTTTTGTATTGTCCATTGTTGCCCAGAGAGCAACTTAAGAGGGGGGTGAATTGGGTCTCTAAAAAATTTAAAGCTAAGCTTGATAAAACAAGTAGCAAACTTCACAAGACAAGATATGCAATTCAATTCAACAAGGTACTAAGATGCAATGCTCTAAAGTAATAGTGCAGCGAAAATTAAAAGCAATAAGAAAGAATGTAAAGAGCAAGGAGGGAGAAACAAGCAATCATAAACACAACAAGCTATAGTGGTTCGGTGCCAATCATGCATCTACATCCACTCCCCAAGATCTCCTTGGGAATTCATTATAATCAAACGATTACAGCCGATTAGTTTTTCGGGCTCACTAATCAAAACCCAACTTGTTTTACAAGGCTCACAAGTCATAACCTCACTTGGCTTTCCGGGTTAACCATGAACCTAATTGGTTTTCACAAGGCTAACCAAAAACCTCCCTTGATTTTCCGACCTAACCAAGAACCTTAGTGGTTTTGAGGGCTAACCACCAACCTAAGTGATTTTCAAGACTTACCAATAACCTCACTTGGTTTTCCAATAGGCTAACCAATAACCTTTACAAGATATAAAGTTTTAGAAACAAAGAACCAATATAAGCTTTCAATAGAAAAGCAAATAAAACAATGTAGCTCGATGTAGTGCTACTTTGCTCTTGATGAAGCCTTTTGAATGTCCAAGTATGAATGATCTTCAATGCTCTTGATGGCTTTGAATGCTTGGAAGGCTTCCTTTTGGCTTGAGAGTGGTTGAACCTTGAATGAATAGGAGTTAAGGCTCTTCTCTCTTCTTTTCTTTCAAAACTCTTTTTGGATATTCAATACATTACTTCTTGATTTAATTTGGAGCCTATTTATACCTTCCCAAGGCCTCAAAATCGAGATATAGCCGTTACACTCAAAAAACTAGCCATTAAGACCATTTGGGACGAGTTCTGCGTTTGAAAAAACTAGCCATTACTGTTGCCAGAACTCCATGTGTCGACACTTCCTCAGTTGAGTCGACACATAAGGTCGACACATGTTCTTCTTGAGTCAACACATAGTTCAAAATGCTCCATTCAGAATCTCTGAAAATCTCAGTTGAGTCGACACATTCTCAATTGAGTCGTTACCTTGAGTCGACACATTGCATCCATGAGTCAACACTTCAACTGTTGCTTCAACTTCTGTAAGTTCTGTGGCTTGAAAGTCTCAGGCGATGTGTTGATCCATATATTGACACTTTAAGTCGACATATAAGCTCCATGTGTCGACACTTGATCTGTGCCATTTGAAACTTTGGTGCATACCGACCTGAGTCGACACTCTAACTTCATGTGTCGATACATCATGTCATGTGTCTACACCTTGAGTCGACACATCTTTGAAAAAATCATAGAAACTGCTGGTTCATTCAACCATCTCATAATGTGTCCAAGTCTTGTATTGTACAATCATTCCATTCAAACTTGGTTCTTCAACGCAATTGGGCTTCTTCAAATTTTGTGAGCATCCTTTCAATAAAAACACACTTAAAGCAAATCATTAGTCCTCAAATTATACTTAACTATTTTGCTTATCATCAAAATCAATTAGTGGAGTCAATAATCTTCCCCTTTTTGATGATAACAAAATCCTTAAGTATAATTTGCTTCAAAGGTAAGGCTTTAAGAGAATTATTTAAGGTGCACAATATTGAAAGCATCAAATATATCAATCATTACTTGCATTAAAGATATAATCATTTAGACCACAAGTAGGAGAATTAGAGCTTGTTGCAAGATTAGAAAGTATCAGAACTTTGATATACATTTAAATTTATAGAGTGCATGTATCATGATACTTTACAAAGATATTTCAGCAATTAACAAAGCTCCTCCTGAATTAATGATTCATAACAACATTTGTAAAAAATCTTTTCAAAACATTGAAAGAGTGGTTTCAAGAATTAAACTCACTTTGAATTTGAGCAAAAAGTAAAGCTCCATCTTTCTTAAGGAACTTTGTAAGTGATTTTCAAGTTTTTCAAAAATCCTTAAAGTTAAAAGTTACTCCCCCTTTAGTTTAGAGAGTAAAAACACATTTATACTTAAATCTCACTAAATTACTCCCTCTTTTTGTTATTATTAAAAAGGTAGGAAAAAACACACAAGATATATCATAGAGTTTATAAATTCATTTTTGAAACTACTCACTCTTTTTCTTTAGGAAATACATTCAATAAAGAGTGAAGATATAGAATTATAAGAGTAATTCAAGATATAATTTTCAATCTCATTAAGCACAAAGATAAGAGGAATCAAAAAGACTTTCATATATGTCAGGAACTTGTACATCAAGTATACAACAAAGGTAAAAGTACATATAAGCATAAATGTAAACTATCTAGAAGTATAAAACTATCTAGAAGTACATCAATATCCCAATCCTCATCCATCGAGTCATCAGAAGATGAACCGATCTCAATCGGTCTGGTATCAGAAGAAGATCGAGCTCGTGGCCATCGTGATCGAAGATCTCGAAGTCTGGTCCTGGTCAACTGAAGAGGGGTACGGCGTCCACGTCCTCTGCGATGAATATAGGTCTGACCTCTGACTGAAGCAGTAGAAGTAGGAGCTACGTCCTCCATAGGAACTAAACTGATCAGATCAATCAACTCTGCAACAGCTGGAGTGGTGCGGGCACCAGAATCAGAAGAAGACTTCAGGGTTCCATCTGGATCTCTGAATGACCTTGCCCGAAGATTAGGGTTTGTAATAAGGGTTGACCTGGTCAACCAGATTATTTTATTTCTTTGAGTATGCATTTCATTTTGTTGAGTCATGTTGACTCAGTCTAAGTCTAAGTCAAGTCCTGGTTGGCGCCATTCCCTAGGGCATCATTTTTTCTTCCAAGGCCAAATGCAAGTGGACGCCACACTACCAGCCAAACTCCCAGGACCAGTTGGCGCCACATTTCATCCCAGTGTCCCTGGTCCCCATACCCAAGAGAGCAAGAAAATTTTCTTAGGAGAAGTCAAGGAAGGCGCCCACAAGCTGCCAAAAGTAACCAAGCTAAAGGAGCATGGGATTTTTCTTGGAGAGGACTTCAAGGTAGGCGCCCACACTTGCCTAAAGTACCTAGCTATGAATGGAAGGAGCCTAGTCTTGGGGAGAAAGACTAGGAGATGAGTATTTTCTTCCAAGAAAGAGCAAGTCATGGAAGGAAAACCCATGACTTAAGGAGAAGAACTAGGAGGTGCCCCACATACCTGCCATATGAAGCCATCACCTTGCATTTGAGGCCGCCCACTCCAAGGAAAGAAGCCTGGTCGGTCAAGGAAAAGTTTTTCATGCTTAGGATGAATGTTTAGTCCCACATGGGAAGTAGTGTAATTTTGTTTCTCTTGCAAGGTCTATATATTAGACCCTTATGTAATCTTTTGATTATAATGAGTAAATGAAATCTTTTCTTGTGTTGAGCAACCTTGTGTTCTCTTCTTCCGCACTTCTTTGAGTATTGAGCTCTGTGAGGGAGTAAATCCGGGTTTCATTGGAGCCTTGAGGAGGTGAGAGATCTCCAAAGTTACCAAAACCCTGCCCCGCTTTCATCCCTGGCTGCCAACCCTAATTTCCTTTCATCATCCTAGCCGCCAACACCCAAATTCCTAAACCCTATTCCCACTTCATTCAAGGCCGCCATCTCCTTCTCCATGCCACCGCCCACTATATCAAGCCCTAGGTCCTTTTCATCTGCAAGCCGCCGCCCTACCAGCCAAACCCTAAATCCACTCCATCTTCCATCGCCACCTCCATACTCTTCCCTCATCTTCAAAGTTCGAGCAGTCCGAAGCTATCCCAGGTAAAGGTCTCTTCCTTGAGTTTCTTACATCCTTATCTTGTTCTTCATCCTTTCCAAATCCAGAGTACGAGAAGAAGGCCAACCTTGCCATAGGACTACAATCCAAGGATCCATTACAAAGATACCCCGTCTCCAAGGATCCTACAATCTGCTCGAGAGTGTCCTTCAATTGAAGTAAAGAGAGATATCACAATCAGGTATAAAACCTTCTCTTCTCTCTTCGTCTATTTTTTGAAAGAGGAGTAAACCCTAGGTCTGGGGGTTTCTCAATCCCCAGCGATCCTACTTCTTTATTACTCTGATAATCTACTCTTTTGAATTGTGCTTTCTTTCAGTGCATATTTTCTTTCAATATTAGTTAGCCTTTTTTTTGAGTCAAGCCAACTTCTAACAAAACACAAAAAAAAAAAAAATAGTCTTAATTTACTTCCGCATCGCATCATCTTATTTGTTCTGCATCATTTATGGTATCAGAGCCCTGTCTAGGGTTCTTGCTTGTTTGATTATTTTTTCGTTCCTTTTTACTTTTGCTGCCTGGAGTAGACTCCCCTGGCAATCCGGTCCTAGGAACAAGCGAGATGCAAGCCTCCTCCTCCCATTCCATGGGGGTTCCTAGGGCATGTAGGGGTGCCGCTGGGTTATAACTTCTAGGCAGGGATTGTAAACGGGACACACGTTCTATTTTCTGCCAGTAACTGCCCTGTTATTTGAATTGTTTCTCCTTGCAAAAAATTCTAAATTAAGTAATTCTTATTTTTCTGGAACCAGTATAATTGAAAGTAATTTACATAAAATTATTATGATTTATTAATTTCTGTAGATTTTCTGAGATCAATTTTACTGCTGTTCTGCTTTTCTTATTTTCTGCAAGCTATTTTTTTATTTGAGTGTGCATAAATTGAATCTATCTTAAGGGCACCGAAGTTGCAACATAAGGAGAGGATTGAGACCCTCTCCTTAGCCCAAAACCACCTCCCGCGTATTCGAACCTAAGCCTTTAATCTTAAAATTAATTAGACCTAATCTGCCCTAGTGGGCTAGGGACACCAACTGGCCGGGTCTAGGCTAGTGTTGAGTCAGTTTGTCTAGTTACTCTATGTGTGCTTTGTACTCAGTGTCTAGAATGGTGGTTCAGGGATTCTATCCCGAAGGGCTTGTGTGCTGGTCCGCCTACCTGGCCAATCACTGATTGGTGTCTAGGATTGGCAATTAGGGACCTAACACTCCCCTTACACCTGCTTGGCTGAGTCCTGAGTTACTACAGGCTAGCTTGCCACTCTGATTGGGCATCTAGTTTGGGCTCTAGGTCTAGTTAGCCTGTAGTCGTTTCAGTCGAGTCTCATTTGGTGTGCTTGCTTGCATCATCATGTCCACCCGGAACGGAGTACCCTACCAACCTGGTCAAACCCAACCTGATTTAGAGGCCATGATTAGAACTCTTACCGAAAGTATGACCAAATTGAGTCAGGATATGACTGATACTGTTGCCCAGTTTAGGGATCAAGTCCGTGAGGATCTTACCCAGCTTAGGGATCGAGTCCAAGTACTTGAGGAACCTAGACATCAGAATTGGACTCTTGACCCAGATTTTAATGTGCCTCAACCTCACCCACACCAGGAGCCTAGAAGACCTTTATACAGAGATCCTGAACCTAATCATAGGAGGCCTGACCCAGAGCCGGAAGATAGAGATGATAGGTTCATCCAGAACATCAAATTAGATGCACCCACTTTTGATGGTAGCTTAAACCCTAAGGTGTATTCTGATTGGGAGGGTGAGATGGACCAGTACTTTGAGTGGTATACCATGTCTGAGGAAAGGAAGTTCAAGTTTGCCAAGATGAAGTTAGTGCGTCAAGCTAGGTTATACTGGGGGAACATTGAGCTAACCACTAGGAGACGAAATGTTGAGCCCATAACCACTTGGCAGGGTATGAAAGAGAAGCTTAGAGATAAATACCTACCCATTTCATACTAGCAAAATCTGTTAGACCAATGGCAAACCTTGAAACAAGGGAACCAATCTGTCTCAGACTACATAGCCACCTTGATGAGTACTTGATGAGATGTGATGTGAGTGAAGCCCATGAGGTCACTTTGTCTAGATTTAGGGCTGGACTTAGGGAAGACATTAAGAGGGAGTTGTTTCTGAGAGAGGTTACTGACCTAGACCAAGCCTATCTGAATGCACTGAACACTGAGAAATTTCAGAGAGGACCTATACCTTCTAGGGTTAGTGCCCCAATCCCATGAAATGGACCTAGCCAAGTTACCCCTAGCAAACCTTTTCAGGGTATTCCCACCCCTAGGCCCATGGACAAAGGTAAGGCACCTGACACCCAGAGAACCCCTAGTTCTAGTATCACCTATTTTAAGTGTCAGAAACCAGGTCATATCTCCAGCCAGTATACAGCCATAGCCTGTTTTAAGTGCCATTGGGTAGGTCATGTTTCTAGCCAGTGCCCACGTAGATCCCTTTACATAGAAGAGGGAGAGGAAGAGAATTCTGGGCCCAATGAGGAATTTGAAGAAGAAGTTTATAAGACTGGAATGAACTTGGTTGATGAGTATGAAGGAGAGGAGGAACCCACAGAGTCTGACCAGTTAGGAGTTGTGAGATGCATCCTGTCCCAGAGTAGAGTTCAGGAGGATTGGCGTAAGACTAACATCCTACAGACTTTCCTTAAATTAGGGAATAAGGTATGTAAGATCATCATAGATAGTGGGAGCTGTGTGAATGCCATTTCTGCTAGCACTGTCAAAATGTTAGGCTTAACCCCAGTCCCCCACCCCAACCCCTATAAGGTTTCTTGGGTAGACTCTACCTCTATACCCATCCAGTCTAGATGTCAAGTCCAAATCCAGATGCAATCCTATCAAGAGAAGATTTAGTGTGATGTCTTACCCATGGGGGTGAGCAGTATAATTCTTGGGAGACCTTGGTTATATGATCATGATGCCACCCTCTTAGGAAAATCCAATACCTGTGTCTTTAGTTTTAATGGGAAAAAGATCACAATCCATTCAGTCCCTCCTAAGGACAAGGTAGCTAAAGGACCCAATAAGGTCAAAGAGATGAAGACTGGAGTGAACCTAATTAGTGCTAAGGATCTAGAACAAGAAATTCATAGTGGTTCACCCATTTGGATGTTGACTGCTAAGGAACTTAGGACTCCTACACCCTCAGAGCCTCCTCAGGAAGTTAGGCCTTTGTTAGAAGAATTTGAAGATGTTTTTTCCCGAGGATCTGCCATACCACCTTCCACCTCTTAGGGATATCCAGCATTCCATAGATTTAATCCCAGGAGCTACTTTACCCAACTTGCCCCATTATAGGATGAATCCATCTAAGCATGAGGAACCGCAAAAGCAGGTTGGAGAATTGTTGAGGAAGGGGTTCATTAGAGAGAGTCTTAGCCCTTGTGCAGTCCCTGCACTACTGACCCCAAAGAAAGATGGCAAGTGAAGGATGTGTGTTGATAGTCGTGCCATCAACAAAATCACAATCAAGTATAGGTTCCCCATCCCTAGACTAGATGACATAGTAGATATGATGGCTGGTGCAATGTTTTTTTCCAAAATTGATCTCAAGAACGGCTATCATCAGGTTATAATTAGACCAGGGGATGAGTGGAAAACCGCTTTCAAAACTAAGGATGGTCTCTACGAATGGGTTGTTATGCCTTTTGGGTTGTCCAATGCCCCTAGTACTTTCAAGGATTATGACCCAGGTGCTTAGAGCTTTCATAGGGAAGTTTGTAGTGGTCTATTTCGATGACATCCTGATCTATAGAAAGACCCCTGCAGACCACCTAGGCCACCTTAGACAAGTCTGCCAAGTTTTGAGGAATGATAGTCTCTACGGTAATCTCAAGAAGTGTGAATTCATGACCAGTAGAGTTATCTTCCTTGGTTTTGTAGTAACCCCTGACGGCGTGGCTGCCGATCCAGAGAAGAGTAGGTCCATAGTAGAATGGCCAGAGCCGACCAGTGTGCATGAAGTTAGGAGTTTCCACGGCTAGGCTACTTTCTATAGATGACTCATCAAGGGGTTTAGTACTGTAGTTGCTCCTATCACAGACTGTATTAGGAAGGGAGAATTTCAGTGGACTAAAGCAGCCCATAAAGCCTTCCTAGATCTTAATGATAGGATGACCCAGGCATCCATTTTGAGGTTACCCGACTTTTCTAAAGTATTTGAGGTTGCCTGTGATGCTTCAGGTGTAGGTATAGGTGGAGTCCTAAGCCAAGAGAATCATTCCGTAGCATTCTTTAGTAAAAAACTTAATGATGCTAAGCTTAGGTATTCTACCTATGATAAAGAATTTTATGCGGTAGTGCAAGCTTTGTGTTACTGGAGACATTATTTGCTACCACAGGAATTTGTGCTGTTTTCGGACCATGAGACTCTTAGATTCCTGAATTCCCAGAAGAAGCTTAACCCTAGGCATGCTAAGTGGGTAGAGTATATCCAGTCCTATACTTTTGTTTTGAAACATAAGGCTGGGACTGAAAATAAGGTAGCTAATGCCCTTAGTCATCGATCTTTGTTATTGAATTCTGTTAGGGTTGAAGTCATAGGGTTTGAGCAGATCAAAGAGGAATATGAGTCGTGTCCAGATTTTAAGACTGTGTATCAGGATCTAGCTCAAGGACCATCTAGTAATCATATGGATTATACCCTTTTAGATGGCTTTCTGTTCTTTAAGAATAGGCTTTGCATCCCTAGAACTTCTCTTAGGGAATTTTTGATTTGGGAAATTCATGCTGGGGGTCTAGCAGGCCATTTTGAAAAAGACAAGACCACCCTGGCTATTGAAGACCACTTTTTCTGACCTAGCTTAAAAAGACATGTAACACACATTATGGCTAGGTGTCGGACCTGCGCTGTTGCCAAACAGCGAAAACAGAACACCGGCCTTTATACCCCACTCCCTGTCCCAGATCATCCTTGGCAAGATGTGAGTATGGACTTTATGTTAGGTTTTCCTAAGACCCAGAGGAGGCATGACTCTATCTGTGTCGTAGTCGACCGATTTTCTAAGATGGCCCACTTATTGCCTTGTTCCCAGACTTTTGATGCATCTAAGGTAGCCACCCTGTTTTTTAATGAGATAGTTAGACTCCATGGCCTACCTAAGATAATTGTTCCAGATAGGGATGTCCGATTCACCAGCTATTTTTGGAAAACCCTTAGGCATAAGTTAGGGACAAAACTTAAGTTTTCAACTGCCTATCATCCCCAAACTGATGGCCAAACCGAGGTAGTGAATTGTAGCTTAGGCAATCTGCTAAGATGTCTTGTTGGTGAAAACACTAGGAATTGGGATTTGTACTTACCTAGGGCTAAATTTGCATACAATGACTCGGTTAATAGGTCTACAGGTAAGAGTCCATTTGAAATTGTGCTCGGGTACAAACCTCACACATCTCTTGACCTAGCCCTTTTACCAGTCCACACATGAGTCTCCGAGTCTGCTGAAGTTTTTGCACAGCATATAAAAGACTTGCATAAAGAAATTCATGCCAAAATAAATTTAAGTAATGAAACTTATAAGAAGTTGGCTGATTCTCAAAGACGAGTCAAAACTTTTGTTGAGTGAGACTATGTAATGATTAGGTTAAGGCCTGAACAGTTTTCTCCTAGAACCGTTAGAAAGTTACATGCTAGAGGAGCTGGACCATTTAGAGTGGTGAAGAGAGTAGGATCCAATGCCTATGTGCTCGAGTTGCCTCCAGAACTAGGCATTAGCCCCACTTTCAACATTACAGACCTAGTAGAGTATAGAGAGCCAGCTGTGATTCCCAGTGAGCCTTTTGAGCCTAATCCTGTTCTTGAGAGTGAACCAAATCCTGTGTGTCCACCAACAAACTGGCCATTGAGGAAAGAACAAATTGAAAAGATCCTGGACGATCAGGTTATCTTTACTCGTAATCGAGGATACCAAAGATACCTGGTCCGCTAGCAAGAAAGGCCAGATTCTGATGACTCTTGGATCTCCCAAGATGAATTACAAGAGCTGGATCTAGATCTCTTGGAGAGATACCAGAGCCAACTTGAGCCTTATTCGACAGGGTCGAGTTCCTCCCACCCCGAGAGGATTGGTGCGGGCACCAGAATCAGAAGAAGACTTCAGGATTCCATCTGGATCTCTGAATGACCTTGCCCGAAGATTAGGGTTTGTAATAAGGGTTGACCTGGTCAACCAGATTATTTTATTTCTTTAAGTCTGCATTTCATTTTGTTGAGTCATGTTGACTCAGTCTAAGTCCAAGTCAAGTCCTAGTTGGCGCCATTCCCTAGGGCATCATTTTTTCTTCCAAGGCCAAATGCAAGTGGACGCCACACTCCCAACCACACTCCCAGGACCAGTTGGCGCCACATTTCATCCCAGTGTCTCTGGTCCCCACGCCCAAGAGAGCAAGAAAATTTTCTTAGGAGAAGTCAAGGAAGGCGCCCATAAGCTGCCAAAAGTAACCAAGCTAAAGGAGCATGGGATTTTTCTTGGGGAGGACTTCAAGGTAGGCACCCACACTTGCCTAAAGTACCTGGCTATGAATGGAAGGAGCCTAGTCTTGGGGAGAAAGACTAGGAGATGAGTATTTTCTTCCAAGAAAGAGCAAGTCATGGAAGGAAAACCCATGACTTAAGGAGAAGAACTAGGAGGTGCCCCACATACCTGCCATATGAAGCCATCACCTTGCATTTGAGGCCGCCCACTCCAAGGAAAGAAGCCTGGTCGGTCAAGGGAAAGTTTTTCATGCTTAGGATGAATGTTTAGTCCCACATGGGAAGTAGTGTAATTTTGTTTCTCTTGCAAGGTCTATATATTGGACCCTTATGTAATCTTTTGATTAGAATGAGTAAATAAAGTCTTTTCTTGTGTTGAGCAACCTTGTGTTCTCTTCTTCCGTACTTCTTTGAGTATTGAGCTCCGTGAGGGAGTAAATCCGGGTTCCATTGGAGCCTTGAGGAGGTGAGAGATCTCCAAAGTTACCAAAACCCTGCCCCGCTTTCATCCCTGGCTGCCAACCCTAATTTCCTTTCATCATCCTAGCCGCCAACACCCAAATTCCTAAACCCTATTCCCACTTCATTCAAGGCCGCCATCTCCTTCTCCATGCCACCGCCCACTATATCAAGCCCTAGGTCCTTTTCATCTGCAAGCCGCCGCCCTACCAGCCAAACCCTAAATCCACTCCATCTTCCACCGCCACCTCCATACTCTTCCCTCATCTTCAAAGTTCGAGCAGTCCGGAGCTATCCTAGGTAAAGGTCTCTTCCTTGAGTTTCTTACATCCTTATCTTGTTCTTCATCCTTTCCAGATCCAGAGTACGAGAAGAAGGCCAACCTTGCCATAGGACTACAATCCAAGGATCCATTACAAAGATACCCCATCTCCAAGGATCCTACAATCTGCTTGAGAGTGTCCTTCAATTGAAGTAAAGAGAGATATCACAATCAGGTATAAAACCTTCTCTTCTCTCTTCGTCTATTTTTTGAAAGAGGAGTAAACCCTAGGTCTGGGGGTTTCTCAATCTCCAGCGATCCTACTTCTTTATTACTCTGATAATCTACTCTTTTGAATTGTGCTTTCTTTCAGTGCATATTTTCTTTCAATATTAGTTAGCCTTGTTTTTGAGTCAAGCCAACTTCTAACAAAACACAAAAAAAAAAAAAAAATAGTCTTAATTTACTTCCGCATCGCATCATCTTATTTGTTCTGCATCATGGAGTAGGAGTGCGATCAAAAGTAGGACCGGAATCAAAATAATGAAAGCCGGGTGTGTAAAACCCAAGCTCTCGAGTGACTGATGATATATGAAGGGTAGGAGTATCAAAAGTAGGTGTAACAGCTGATGATACGGGTATATCAAGAACAACAGTATCAGCTATAGAAAGTATCGGTGTATCTATAATAGATGTATCAAGTGTGGGTGTCTGAATGATAGGTGTATGAATGTCAGGAGAATCAATAGTAGGTAAATTAGTAACAGGTATATCAATAATAGGACTAAGAATAGGAATAGAAACTAGAAATGGAGTGTGATCAACCGATCTGGAAGGAGAGGATGGATCAGAAATCAGAACAGGTGAGAAGGATGGGTCAATAACAGGGCTCGCAGGCATGTCATCCGTCACGTCCGCAACTGGCTCTGACATAGGATTAGTAATGTCAAAATGGTCTGACTCAGTCTCCACATCTCTATTAATATCTCCAACAATAGTATCTCCATCTCCATCTCCAACTCTAGTCTCAACACTAGTATCGATATCAGTAAAAACATCCACTGATGCTGGAGCAGGTACATCAACAGAAGCAGGAACAGTGTCTGCAGTAGGAGTACTCGTAGAAGATCTGGATGGTGCTGAGAGAATAGCCGAAATGCCATCACTAAGACCAATATGGCTCTCTCTCGTTTTAGTAGTAAACATGTCTAGACGCTGCCTCATGATAAATACATCGATCTCTACGCATCTGACTCTATCCTCTAGAGTATCTGAAACACCAGGAGTTACCGTCTGCGCTGGCTGTGGCTGGGCAGATGTAGAAGGATCAGACTGAGATGGCTGTGCTGCCGTCTCAAGCTGAGGCTCACTAGGTCCAGCTTCACCTGAAAGAATCCGCTCTTCCTCTGCTGTATCCTCATTAATGTCAGCTGTATCCTCAGCCTGTCTTGATATCCTCCATGTCCACTGACCTCGGACTAAGTGATAACCCATGAGATGCAATGAGCTGATGTTATATACATCAATATGGATCAAAGTGCGATAAGGCTCATCCTGAAAACAACTCCATACTCCCTGAAAAGTATTATCAACCCCATGCCATAAGGCAAGAAGAGCCACCAACTAGATGATGCCTCTGTAATCTGATAAACCATCATAACAGGAAGACAAATCGATGTCCGCTGAATCAATGAGACCATCACCAGTAACTCCTGCTCGATGATATAGTCAAATCGACCGGTCTTCGGTAGAAGAATCCGGGCAACTATATGATGTAGCAGTCTCATCTCTGTGGATAGTCTTGATGCTGGAATAGTGGCTCCCTCTGGTAAGATATCAGGCTCAAAAATGCACTAGAGACCACTAACTCGGTCTATCAAGCTGTCAATAACTGATCCAGTCATGGGTATATCCCATACTCTGCTCAGAATCTTTGAAGTGATGGGGATATCCCGTCCTCTGACCTGAGCAATCCAGCCATCAGACCCTCGGGCAAGTGAACCGTAGAACTCTCTCATCAGCCCTGGGTAGTATCTCTCGCTGAGTGAACAGAAAGTAACCAATCCAGCATGTCTAATCCAATCTCCAATCCTGAAATGCTGCTGGTCTAAGAAAGTAAGGTCCACTCGGCGTCCTCCAACCACTGTCTTGGAGCTCATCCGGCTAGAAGGTGCAAACAACGGTCGTGCAGGCGGATCCGAAGCTCTAGACTCGTGTCATGCCTTCGTTCTCCTCTCTTCTTCATGCTGTGACTGATGCGGTCGGCGAATGACTTGTTTGCGAGGACCCATTGTTAAGAATCAAAGATTTGGCAAAGTTTTTGGTGGAAGAAAGAGGGTTTCTAGGGTTTAGGAGCTAAAACCTAGGAAGATTTCCAACAAAAACGGCCACTAAAGTCTCAAATCCAAGAAATTAACAAGTAAAAGCAAGGAAATGAGAGGATGAACAGGATGGATACCTGGAATCGATGTGTCAACTTGGAGGAGAAAGAAATTTGGAGGAAAAACGGTTTGGAAATCCCTTAAATCTCAGTTTTTTGTCGGTCATGTGTCGGCTCACGCATGTGTCGACACATTTTGGTGTCGACTCATGATGTGTCGACACATCCACTTAAAAATAAAAAAATCAGGAATTTCTCTGAATGATCAAAATCAATTCAAATAACATGTTTTTGGAGTCAAATTAACAATGATTAATCATGATTTATCATTAATAGGGTTGAATAGATCTAATTTGAATCAAATTGGGGGAAGGATTTAATCAAACGAATTGATGACCCCGAGCTCTCTTCTAATCGTACAGAATCGATCTTCCAGAAGAGGTTAGTCAAAATATCAGCTAATTGAAATTCAATACAGATAAATTCAAGCAAAACATCATTATTTTCTACATGATCTCTAATAAAATGATGCCTAATTTCAATGTGCTTACTCCTAGAGTGTTGAACATGATTTTTAGTCAAGCAAATAGCACTGGTATTATCATACTTAATAAGAGTTCTAGTGAACTTGATTCCAAAGTCTTCAAGTTGTTGTTTAATCCACAAGATTTGAGTACAACAACTCCCTGCTGCAATATACTCAGCCTTAGCTGTAGATAATGCAACCGAAGTTTGTGTCTTGCTAAACCATGAGATTAAGTTAACTCCAAGAAATTGGCAAGTTCCACTAGTACTCTTTCTATCTAATCTACAACCAGCAAAGTTGCATCAAAATATCCAATCAATTCAACAGAAGAATTTTTAGCATACCACAAACCAATACTAATAGTACCAGACAGATATCTAATAATGCGCTTAACAGCCATAAGATATGATTCTTTAGGTTCAGACTGATATCTAGCACACATGCAAATACTAAATATAATATCTGGTCTACTAGCAGTCAGATACAGTAAAGATCCTATCATGCCTCTGTATAATTTCTGATCTACAGATTTACCATGCTCATATTTATCAAGTTTACATGAGGGGCTTATAGGCGTACCTATTAGTTTAGTAGTCTCCATCCCAAACTTTTTGATAATTTCTCTTGTGTACTTAGCTTGGTTGATGAAGATACCATCTGAGTTTTACTTGATCTGGAGTCCGAGAAAGAAATTTAGCTCTCCCATCATGCTCATCTTGAACTCACCCTGCATTAACTTAGCAAACTCTTGACAAAGAATTTCATTAGTAGCACCGAAAATGATGTCATCAACATATATTAGTAATACTAATAAATCATTATCTTTCCTTTTCAAAAATAGAGTTTTGTCAACATTTTCTTTAAAAAATTTATTTTCAATAAGAAATTTGCTTAGTCTTTCATATCATGCTCTAGGTACTTGCTTTAATTCATAAAGTGCTTTGTGTAATTTGAAAACAAGATCATGATGTGCATGATTTTCAAATCCAGGTGGTTGTTCAACAAAAACCTTTTCATTTATAAAACCATTTAAGAAAGTACTTTTAACATCCATTTGAAATAATTTGAAGTTCATAAAATAGGCAAAAACTAAAAGCAGTCTAATTGCTTCAAGTCTAGCCACAGGAGCAAAAGTTTCATCAAAGTCAATCCCTTCCTCCTGATTGTAGTCTTTAGCAACTAGCCTAGCTTTATTTCTAATAACAACATAATTTTGATCTAATTTATTCCTAAATACTCATTTAGTGCCAATGATTGAAACATTAGATGGCCTTTCTACAAGTGTCCAAACATTATTTTTATCAAATTGGATTAATTCTTTTTGCATAGCATAGATCCAATTAGAGTCTTTTTCAGCTTCTTCAAAACATTTAGGTTCTAATTGAGATACAAAAGCAATATAATCACATTCATTTCTAATAGAAGCTCGAGTTCTTACCCCTTTCGATGGATCACCTAAGATTAATTTGTTAGGGTGTCCATGAGCATACCTCCACTCCTTAGGTAGATCTTGATGCATTGGAGTGTCATCTTCTTTCTCATCCTTGTCTTGTTTTTCTTCATTTGGTTGAGCTTGATCATTCAGTGTCAGCTTCTGAAGTTTGTCAGCACCTACACATTCATCAGATGTATCTTCTTTTCTCGAGGACTTGTAAAAACATTCTTCAAATACAACATATACTGACTCTTCTACAACCAAAGTCGGTTTGTTGAATACTCTGTATACTTTGCTTAATGTAGAGTATCCTAAGAAGATACCTTCATCAAACTTGGCATTAAACTTTCCTAAATGATCTTTTCCATTATTCAAAACAAAACATTTATAACCAAAAACTCAAAAATATTTCAAAGTTGATTTTCTTTGGTTCCAAAGCTCATATGGAGTTTTCTTTAAAATAGGGCATATCAAAACTCGATTCAAAATATAACAGGCTGTATTTATAGCTTCAGCCCAAAAATACATTGGCAAATCATTTTCACAAAGCATAGTACATGCCATTTCTTCTAAAGTATAATTTTTTATTTTTACTATCCCATTCTGCTGAGGTGTCCCAGGTGAAGTTGTATTCTATGCCTTTTTCATTGCAAAAGTTTTCAAAATCTTGATTTTCAAATTCGGTTCCATGATCACTACGAATACAAATGACTGAAACACCTTTTTCGTTTGAAACTGTTCTATAAAACTTTACGAATATAGAAAATGATTCATCTTTTTGTGCTAAAAAGAAAATCCAAGTAAATCTCGAAAAATCATCCACAATGACTAATCCATATCTCTTGCCTCCTAGACTTGATATTCTAGTTGGTCCAAAGAGATCCATATGAAGTAGTTCAAGTGGCCTACTAGTAGTTACAAATCCTTTTGGTTTGAAAGAAGTTTTGACTTGTTTTCCAAATTGACATGCTTGGCAAATTCTATTTTTTTCAACATAAATTTCAGGTAAATCTCTAACTAAATTCTTTTTACTAAGTTTTGAAATGAGATACATACTAGCATGCCCTAACCATCTATGCCATAACCAACTAGTCTCTTCCTTGGTAGAATTAATTGCAACAAGGCATTCACCATTAGGTAAAGATAGATCATCAAGATCTACTAAATAAATATTTTCATACCTTTTTCCAATGAATTGTACTCCATTTGTATCTGGACTAGTAATCATACAATATGATGATTTGAAAACTACTTGAAAACCTTTATCACAAAACTGACTAATGCTCCAAAGATTATGCTTTAAACCATCTACTAACAGTACATTACCAATACTATTGGAAGGAGTTATGTGAACCTTACCAATAACAATGATTTTTTCTTTACCATTATCACCGAAGGTCACACTTCCTCCATTCAAAGCTTCAAGAGAAATGAATTGCTTCACATCTCCAGTCATGTGCCTTGAGCAACCACTATCAAGATACTAAACTTATTTGTTTTCCTTGGTTGCAAGACACACCTACAATATGATCAAGCTTTGACTTAGGTACCCAAGCTAACTTGGGTCCTTTCGGGTTAGCATTCAAAATGGTTTCTTTTGAAACCCACACTTTACTAAAAGACATGATTTTTCTAAAATTATATTGATATAATTTATGACCTAATTTTCTACAAGTAAAACAAGTAATACTGGATGATGCAGGCACAAAAAAGTTTTTAAAATATTTTTGTTACTTTTGTGGTTTATATCCTAAACTTGCCTTGTTAAAACAACTCTTTAATTGTTTAACAGTAAATTCAACTTTTCTGAACTATAAGTAAATTTGTCAACAAAAGATTTTAATTTTTCAAGTTCATTTTTGTGTTTAGCATTTTCAAGTTCTAAATCCTTGTTTCTCTTTAAAAGCTCATTGTTAGAACCTATTTGTTTAGGCCTTTTTAAAACTTCATTTTCCATAACTAAAGGATTATTTTTCTTTTCCAAAATATCTAGTTTAGTTTTCAAAGAACTAACATCATTAAGTAAAGAATTATTTTCTAAGGAGAAACTGTTTGCATGTTTTTTCAATTTCTTATTTTCAGATAAAACTAACTTGTAATCATGCATCAATTCTTCGAAAGCATTTCTAAGTTCATCGAAGGTAAAATCAATTTCTGAGTCAAAACATACCTCTTCATTGTCCTGATGTGCCATGAAGCAGAGATTTGTAATTTCGGTCTACTCTTCTTCTGAACTAGAGTCTTCGCTATCACTCCACGTGGCCATCATTGCTTTCTTCCTTAGTTTCTTCCTTGATTTCTTGAGAAGAGGACAATCAAACTTGTAATGTTCCGGCTTCTTGCACTCGAAGCATATCGGTACTTCCTTCTCCTTTTCTTTTTCCTTTTCTTTTTTCTTTTCTCTCTCTTTTTCTTTTTCCTTTCCCTTTTTCTTGGATTGAAATTTCTTCTTGTAGGGAAACTTCCTCCTCTTCATGAATCTTCTAAACTTACGAGCAAGGAGGGCTTCTTCACCTTCTTCTTCTTCTTCATCTTCGAACTCATCGATCGAGGATTCTTCTTGAATATTAGACTTGAAAGCAATCCCCTTCTTCTTCTTGTCCATGTCCATTGATTTTTGTTTTATATTGAGCTCATAAGTCATGAGCGATCCCACTAGCTACTCAAGTGGAAGCTTGTCTACATCCTTTGCTTCTTGAATTGCGGTCACCTTTGGATCCCACGATGTTGGTAGTGACCTAAGAATTTTATTCACAAGATCAGCATTAGATATGACTTTACCAAGACTTCTCATAGTATTTATAATATTTGTAAAACGTGTATACATATTAGTGATAGATTCATTTGGTTCCATCCGGAACATCTCATATGTGTGCACTAACATATTGACTTTAGTATTTTTCACTTGATCGGTACCCTCATAGGTAACTTCAAGTATGTCCCATATTTCTTTGGTGGACATGCATATAGATATCCTATTAAACTCACTAGGATCTAATGCATAATACAAGAGATTCATTGCCTTAGCATTGATCTCGGATTGTTTGATGTCATTTTCATCCCAATCCTCTTCAAGTTTTAGGATGGAAACACCATTAACCACCACCGAAAGAATATGAGGACCCTTATCAACTACTTTCCACAAATTATAATCTATAGATGCATATAAATTTTCATCCTAGTTTTTCAATAAGTATAATTTATTTCATTGAAAAATGGAGGTCTATTTGAGGCTTGTCCCTCAACTACACTGGTACCAAATGAGGCTGCCATAGATCTTTACTCAAGGCGATAAAGCCTATACACTGAGAACAGGGCTCTGATACTACTTGTTGCCCAAAGAGCAATCCAAGAGGGGGGGTGAATTGGGTCTCTAAAAAATTTAAAGCTAATCTTGATAAAACAAGTAACAAACTTTACAAGATAAGATATGCAATTTAATTCAACAAGGTACTAAGATTCAATGCTCTAAAGTAATAGTGCAGCAAAAATTAAAAGCAATAAGCAAGAATGTAAAGAGCAAGGAGGGAGAGAACAAGCAATCACAAACACAACAAGCTATAGTGGTTCGGTGCCAACCATGCACCTACATCCACTCCCCAAGATCCCCTTGGGAATTCACTATAATCAAATGATTATAGTCGATTAGTTTTACGGGCTCACTAATCAAAATCCAACTTGTTTTACAAGGCTCACAAATCACAACCTCACTTAGATTTCCGGGCTAACCAAGAACCTAATTGGTTTTTACAAGGCTAACCAACGATATGAAAAAGATTTTGGCAGCTGATCAGTCTGATTATGACTTACTAACTTATTCAGAGGCCATTCCCATCTACAAGTTGTTGGAGGAGAGGAATCTCCATCTTGCAGGGATCAATGAGTTCCCTGTGTTAGGTATAAATGGTGAAAATTTTTTATCTCTTCTCTTTCATTCTTGTTGTAGTCCAGTCGACTCAGAGGGATTTTTTTTTTGTAGGCAGTGGAGTGAAGCCTAATTTGAGCTGGCTCCGCCAATCTTCTGAGAAGAGGACGGCTCAGGCCCTTCCTTCAAGGTTGGCGGTTTGGAAGAAGGCTTGAAGGGATGACCCTGAGAGGAATAGAAGTACTTCATCCTCCAGAGGAACCTCTGGAGGGGACGTGGCACCAATGATGGAGGCCCTAACAAGGCCTCAACTAGTTGATTCTCCGCCGGCGGTTGCCTCTCCAGTTCACACAAGGGAGAGTCTGTCTCCGGTGGCTAATATGTCTTTGCCTTGCCCCATGCAGTAGATAGGGGCAAGGCACCGCAAGTCAAGAGGGAGCCTGTTCGGGAGGCTTCTCTAGCTGGGAGCCATCCCGCGGACTCTTCGGAGCTTGCCCCCATGGAGGGATTGTTGATCCCCACCGTAGTTAGGCAGGCGCTAAAAGATACATTGCTGCCTCATGACTTGGCAGTTATTCGAGGCCGAAGCCTCGCTAGAATATCCGACTCTGCCTTTTTCTTCCTGCAACATGTGAGATCCTTATCATTTTTTTTTTTGCCCAGAGGGTTGTTCGGTCCATAACCTTGCCTTGTCGATGTAGTTGGTCTACGACATCACCTTCATGGAGGAGGGCCTAGGGAATTTCGACAATCTCATCCATGGTCTTAAGGAAGAACTCCATACAGCCAAGGCTGAAAAAGAAGTGGCCGAAGAATTGAAGCAGTCTATGGAGAGTCGTCTCACTCATGCAGACGCTGAAATTCATGGTCTTAGGAATGAGCTGAAGAGCGCCCACTTGACAATCACGGGGCAAGGGACAGAATTGAGGAAGAGTAGAAAATATGTCGATTCCTTGGAACAGTCCATCCGGGAGAATCAGGAAAAGATGGAGGACCTGAACAGGGCGGTCGAGAAGGCAACCAGGAGGGTTGAAGAGGCATCCTTGGAGTTTGAGGCAGCTAGAAGAGAGTCTGAAGTCTTGAAAGAGCTGGCAGGTAGAGCTGTAGTGGATTTTAGGAAGTCCTCATAGTTCCAAGGGAGATCGGAGGGATGTCAAGTCCAAGAGAGGATATCCCAATCATGGTCGAGGCTCCCAGCATAATTTTGGCCCAGGTCGAAGAGGCTGGAGAGGTGCCAAACTTGGGAAAAAAAACTCCTGTCATGGCCGAAGACTTGAATATAGTTCCAATCCCAGCCCAAGAGGGAGCCCAATCTGAGGAGGGGGTCCAGGTTGAAGACTCTTTGGACTCAACCTAAGTCAAGGAAACTCTCTCTACACAAATTGATAGGCTGCTCCAATCCTGCAATGCTGGGTCTCTTCCAGCCGATGCCTAAGGATTTGTGCAGCTTTAGGTGTTATATCTCTTCCTTACTTTTCTCTAAAATGTAACTAATGAACTCTTTTGAATTTCCAAGTGGCTTTCTCCTTTTTGTACATGTTATGTCATGTTTTTGAATCTAGTTTAAATGAAGCTATTGGCTTTAGTGATGATTTGAACTACACTGCTCTTTCTCCTTTTTGGCCGAGGAGCTGAAGCCGAAGATTATTTAGTTCATTGCTGGCATCGAAGACGAGCTCCGAAGCAGAACTGGAAAGCCGTTGCTGATGACTGACCATGGTCAAGCCAGGCTGATGCCGGTCTTCTTTCATAATTAATTCATCCATTTAGGAATGGACATAACGGACATATGTCATCTTCCTGTTGACCATTGGTTAGTGAACATTGATTATGATTCTTGTTGCCCATGTTGAGTGTGTCGATATTTGAACGGTCGCATCCCCGTGCACTCCGGGTGCCACCATATCCTCCCATTCCAAAAGGGAGCCATTAATGCCATCGCCGTACAATGAAGATTATTCTGGGTTCGAAGTGCCGGTGGTTGCCATCCCCAAGAGTGGTTATTGGCGATCATACCACTCCCAAGCGGTTGCCTGGAGTTTCGAGGTGTCGCTTCAACACGTGGCATCCTTCGGTGCATCTAGGAAAGGGCGTGGAGCACATTTTCCTATGGCTAATTGTGGGTATAAGGTCCTTATAAATAAGGCCCTATCTCCCCCTGTCAAAGGCCATCGTAATTTCAGACTCCCATTTTGGAAGTTCCCTTCTTTCTCCAGCATCCCAGTGAAATGAAGTTCAACATTTCCGAACTTAAGAAGGTGGCAAAGAAGAGGGCCTCCGAGGCCCCATCTGAGGGAGAGCCTAGCTCTAAAGTTCCTCGGGGAGGCGATAACGATGACCCACAGGCGGTCATTACTCGCTTGGAGAGGAGAATCCAGATCTTGGAAGCCCGCTTGGTGGAGGCCAAGGTGCATGTTGAGGTCGTAGTTGTAGAGGCGGTCCTGGATTCGTACCACCGGGGGTTCCGAGAGCATCAGGACAAGGCTTTCAAGTTCTTCCATTTGAAGGGCTTGCAAAACATCAGGCCTTCTATCCCGTTCCCTGGTCACGAATTCGATTCTGACTTCGAATAGGAGTCAAAGTCAGACCCCGAAGGGAACACCGCACCGGAGCCTCTCCATCCTCCTTCTAGGGCTTTGATGCCTCCCGCCGGCACGAGAAAGGGCCGGCTGGTGGTCACTGAATCTACCTTCCCCCTCATCTGCAATGCCCCTTTTTTTTTGTAAATATTCAAAAATGAAATGAAGTTTTCAACTTCTTCCACTCTTCTTCTGTGATTTGTCATACTATGATATGTTGAGAATGTAAATTTCTCAAAACATTTGGGATCTGGAAAGAGACGTGAGACCGGCTGGGCCATCCCATCGAGTATTTACTGTTAATAGGATGAGTGGTATAGGTTCACTCTAGCACATTTTCGGATTTACCATAGGGTAAGGTGTCTAAGCCATCCCTGTGTCTTCCTGTCATGATTAAGGTAGGCTATTTAGGCCCGTCCTGGTGCATCTTCGGACATACCGTAGGGTAGGCTATAGAAACCACCCCTGCGCCTTCTTTGGTATAAGGTAGGCTGATTAGGCCCATCCCGACACGTCTTCGAGTTTTTCGTAGGGTAGGTTACGTGAACTGTCTCTATGCCTTCGATCATTTTGGTAGCCTGATTGGGCCGTCCGTTGCGCTCATCGGGCATATCGATAAGGTAAGCGGATCAGACTCTCCTTTGTACCATTGGCCGATTGCTTAGATCGTGCCGTTCAAGCCGTTGTTGTTCAATTGATGCAACGGGCCGTTCAGAGTTGGACAAATTTGCACGAAAGATTTAAGGGCCTGATTATTGATAGTATTTGTAAAGGTTTTGTACATTCCATAGCCGGGACAGAGTTTTACCATCTAGGGTCTTGAGTCGATATGTCCCTGGACGTATGACTTCTTCGACTTGGTATGGACCTTCCCAGTTGGGGGAAAGCTTGCCCTGTTTTGTTGGCCTGGATACTTCTGCCCTTCGCAGCACCATGTCCCCTGTGCGAAAAATTTGCTCCTTTACTCTGGAATTATAATTCTTGGTGACCTTTTACTGGTATGTCATCTTTTTCATTTGGGCCTGAAGCCTGGTGCTTGGCAGGAGATCCATGTTAACTCTTCTGTGATCGGAGTTTTCAGGCTCTTTGTATTTATCGATTCTTAGAGATTGGAGGGAGACCTCGATAGGAAGAACTGCTTCGGTACCGTATGCCAGGTTGAACGAAGACTCGCCTGTGGTCATTCTCGGGGTAGTTTTGTATGCCCAGAGGACGGAGGTTAGCTCTTCTGCCCAGAGTCATTTAGCTGTGTTCAACCTCGTCTTTAGACCATGGAGAATGATCCGATTAGTTACTTCGGCTTCTTCGTTGGACTGCGGGTGGGCAACGAAAGTTAGCCAGTGTTGCATATGGTACCGAGCGCAGAAGTCTTTAAACTTCGGATTATCGAATTGCTTCCCGTTGTCAGTGATTATTATATGTGGAATCCCGAACCAAAATATGATGAAGTTTTTGACAAAATTCTTAACCTTGCCCTCCATGATTTGAGCCAGTGGTTCAGCTTCGACCCACTTTGTGAAGTAGTCAATTACCACAAGAAGGAATTTTGTCTTCCCAAATGCGGGTGGAAATGGGCCAAGAATATCCATCCCCCACTGAGCAAAAGGCCAGGGGGCTGTTAGCAGGGTCAAGTGACTCTCTGGTTGTCTTTGAATGTTGGTATATCTCTGGCATTGATCCATCTTCGTACAAAGTTGGCCGAGTCCTTTTGGATGGAGGGCCAATAGTATCCTTGGCATATAATTTTATACGCTAAGGACCTGCCCCCTAAGTGATCACCACATATCCCCTCATGGACCTCTCTCAGGGCGTAGTCAACATCTGACGGTCCCAAGCATTTCAGCAGAGGCTAAGAGAATGATCTTTTATAGAGAGCTTCGTCTAGGATGACATATTGAGATGCCATCCAGCGGATCTTTTTGGTCTCTGCCTTATCTTCCGGCATCACTCCCTCGTTTATGAACTTGATGATGGGATCCATCCAGCTCGACTCGGCCTTAATTTGGTGCACCTCCATAGCTTCCTCAACTATACTTGGGGCTTCAAGGTGTTCAACAAAGGTGTAGCCAAGGGATTCCAGGGTTGTAGTGGCGAGTCGAGACAACGCATTTGCTTGGGAGTTCTCCGATCGAGGAACATGAATGATTTTGAAGTATTCCAGTTGAGAAGATAAGATTTGTACCTTTCCAAGTACTGCACCATGGTGGGGTCTCTGGCTTCATATTCTCCTTTAACTTGATTTACCAACAACTGGGAATCCGAAAATGCTTGGAGTCTCCAAACTCCTAAACTCTTGGCGATCCGAAGTCCTGCAAGCAGGGCTTCGTATTCAACCTGATTATTTGAAGCACGGAAGGAGAACCGTAGTGCGTACTCCACTATGTGACCATCGGGTTCAGCCAGTATAAGACCGGCTCCACATCCAGCGAAATTGGAAGCTCCGTTCACATGGAGTACCCAATCGAACTCCGTATTCTTCGAATTTCCTTCTTCTGCTGGAGGCGCTTTGTCCTCGGACTTCCAGGTGCACTCAGCCAGGAAATCTGAAAGCACCTGGGCCTTCATAGCCGATCGGGACTGGAAGCTGATGTCGAACTCACTTAGTTTCATTGCCCACTTGGCTATTCTTTTGGAGGTATCAGGGGATCGGAGAATGGCTTTAAGGGACTGATCGGTCAGCACCACGATGGCGTGGGCGTGAAAGTAAGGCCATAGTCACTTTGCTGCAATTATCAGAGAGTAGATCAGCTTCTGCATTTTCGAATATCTTGTTTCAACATCATGCAGAACTTTGCTGATGTAGTAGATTGGCTAGTGAGAGCCATCTTCTGCTCTTCGAACAAAGACTGAACTGACTGCTTCGTCCGAGGTGGAAAGGTATAAATAGAGCACCTCCCCTTCTTAAGGTTTGGAGAGTAAAGGCGAGGTCTCTAAATACTTCTTCAACTCTTCAAAGGCAGTGTAGCAGTCTTCAATCCATTCGAAGCCTCGAGACTGTCGAAGTACCTTAAAAAATGGGAGACATTTCTCGGCTAATCGAGAGATAAACCTGCTTAAGGAGGCGATCCTCCATGTTAGCTATTGGACTTCCTTCTTGCAGGATGGATGCCTCATATTTTTGAAGGCCTGAATCTTCTCAAGGTTTGCTTCAATCCCTTGCTTGGTAATGAGGAAACCTAGAAACTTACCCGAAGTAACCCTAAAGGCGTACTTCATCGGGTTTAACTTCATTCGATAACGTCGCAAGGCGTTGAATGACTCTCCTAGGTCTTGGATGTGATCTTTTTTAAGGAGGCTCTTGACGATCATGTCGTCGACATAGGCCTTCAAGTTTCTCCCCAACTGTTCTTTGAACACCTTATTAATCAATCTCTGAAATGTCGCTCCAGCATTCTTGAGCCCAAATGGCATCATCTTGTAGCAATATAGAACTTTGTCGGTGATGAAGGCTGTCTTCTCCTCATCCCGGGGATCCATTCGGATCTGATTGTAGTCAGAGAAGGCATCCATGAAACTTAGCAGCTGGTGATAATAGTGGCATCGACCAGCTGGTCAATCTTTGGAAGAGGAAAGCTGTCCTTTGGGCAAACCTTATTAAGGTCTGTGTAGTCAATGCAGATCCTCTACTTGCTATTAACTTTCTTTACCATTACTACATTGGCCAACCACTCGAGGTAGTGGGCTTCCCGAATGAACCCTGCCTTGAGGAGCTTACTCACCTCTTCATATATTGCTTTTTGTCTTTCCGGGGCAAAGCTTCTCTTTTGTCGGACCGGCTTATACCCAGGAGTAACTCCCAGCCAATGAGTGATCACTTCAGCAGAAATTCCTAGCATGTCCGAAGCCGACCAGGCGAAGACATCGGCATTATCTCTGAGGAAGCAGATCAGCTCCGTTTTGGTTTTTTCATCAAGCATGCTTCCAATCTGCATGACCTTGGTGAGGTCCTCTTTAGCTAAGGGTACCGAGATAGTTCTCTCCATAGGTTCACTAGAATCTGTAGTCAAGTCCCTCGGATCTAGCTGATCTCAGGTTGTAGGATCATTAGAGTGCTTGTCTTAGATCATCAGGCATTATCGTGCCATCCTCTGATCTCCTCTTACCTCTCCCACACCATTTATGATGGGAAAGTGTACCAGGAGGTAGTAGGATGACACTACGGTCTAGAACTTGTTCAAGGCAGGCCATCCTAGAATAATGTTATAGGCCGAAGGGGTTCGGACTACCATGAAATTGATAGGCAGTATCTTTTATCGAGGTTCGGTGCTGAGGGTTACAGGCAGTACTATTTTTCCCTCGGCATCAACCTGATTGCCTCCAAAGCCAGTGAGTGGTATGGGGGACCTTCGCAATTTGTTTCTAGGCAAACATATTCGAGAGAATGCATCGTAGATCAAGACATCGGTCGAACTTCTATTATCAACTAAGATTCGTTGTACATCGTAATTGGCCACAACGGTCGAGATTACAATAAGGTCATCGTGTGGCAGCCGAACTCCTGCAAGGTCGTCATCGGAGAAGAGAATAATGTTGTTGTCCTTGAGTCGCTTCGGGACATCGTCTTTGTCCCTTTTCCAGTTGGCAGGTCGATGTATCATCCCCACGTCTCCATTGGTGGGCCTTTGATTCATCAGTTCAATCTCTTCAGGAGTTGATTAAGGAATAGTAGCTTCTGACCAAAGTCTTTGGCAACCAACGTACCACCCAAATACCCTCTCTTGATGAGATCATCTATTGCATCTCTCAATTGGATGCATTCTTTAGTATTATGGCCATGGTCCCGGTGGAATCGGCAGTATTTATTCCTGTTCCTTGTGGAGGAGGATGCCTTCATGGGACATGGCTGCTGGAGATAGTTTTCTTTTTTCTATTTCCAAGAGAATCTTTTTGCGAGGGAGGTTGAGGGGGGTATAGGAGTTGAATCTTCTGCCTGATGTTCTGGGCCTGGGAGGACTCTTTCAGCGGTCAGCATACTTATTGTCTTTGAAAATAGGGAGGCCTTGTCCCCTATTATTTTTCTTCTTTGAAGGGGGCTTCCCTTCGATCAGTCGTCGATTGGCCACCTATTCTTCGGCATCGGCATATTTCTGAGCCCTCGACAAGAGCTCAACATAGCTTATGGGGAACTTCTTGTACAGGAAAAAGGTGAGCCTGAATGTACGAAGACCCTTCTTCAATGCAGACATGGCCACGTGCTCGTTGAGATCGGAGATCTCGAGTGTGGCCGCGTTAAATCTGGAGATGTAATCTCGTAGACTTTCTCCTTCATTCTGGTGAAGGAGAAATAGTGTATCTGTATTCTGGGGGGTCTTGCGATAAGTCCTGAAATGCAAGACAAACAGTTTTTCTAACTCGGAGAAGGAATCAATGGTACCTGGGAGTATGCTCGAGTACCACATCCGAGCAGCTTTCTTTAAGGTGGCCGGGAATACGAGACAGTACATCATATTCGAAGCTCCTTGGATCATCATATGGGCCTTAAAACTGCTTAGATGGTCAAAAAGATCGGAGGTGCCGTTGTAGGGTTCCATCTGGGGAACCCTGAAATGCCGAGGGATAACTTCGACCATGACGCGGTCGGTGTAAGGCGGGTGCAGATCACACACCACCAAATCATTGTGGTCTATTCTCGCCATCTCTGATTCAATGGCATTGAATTTTTCATCGTAATCAGGGAGAGCCTGCTTTGGCACTTTCTCTACGGGAGTAGAGTCTTTAGAGGAGGGTGAGGAAGTTTGCCTAGGTCTTTTCCCTCTCTGTGGGGAATCAGTGGGCCTAGGCATTTATGAACTTCGGCCTTTGGGAGAGGGCCGAGGACGGGGAGAGAGATGTGTGGACCCCTCTCGAGGGACTCTCTTCCTCCGGGATCGAGAACTATGCATGGAGGTGGCCGACGGATGCCTCACCTGAAAAGCTCTATTTTGGAAATCCTGAACCATAGCCGTGAGGTTAGTGACCTGGTTCAGGAGGGCTTCGAACTACTGCTGTCCCACGATAATTGTGGAATGTCGTTCTCCACAGGGGATGCATCCTATGGAATGGAGCATGACTTCGACTCGCTGAGGTAACCTGAGTCCTTCTTTTTGCCATCAAAAATTTCTTACTTCCCCTTTGTCAAAGAGGAGAGTTTAACAATGTGCGCCCCCTTCATGGCATGCCAATCTGTTAACGCAGAGTCCCTTTTCCGACCAGGCGGAGCTACTGGATCGCAGGCCCGCTCCCTGGTTTACCTGCAAAACAAATCCCTGGCCGGAATTGCTCCGGCAGGGGACACTCCGATGCCTAAGTCAGAGACGAGCTCCAGCCATAGAATGGGAAAGATTCTCAGGAGGATCAGATGAGAAGGGAAAGACTCCAAGATTTTCAGGAGTATCTTGTGCCTTACTTGGAGCATTACCTTTTGCCGTTATTTATAAGGAGTTGTCCAGCCTGCGATTTATTCTTCCTCCAGCGGTTGGGAGTTAATTTCTTTCTCATAATTTGGAATCATGAAAAGTTATTAGACGGTTCTGGCGACCAGACCGTAGGCGTTGCTGCTGGAGTTACGCACCATGATTATGTTTCAGAAATAGTTGATAATAACCGTTGCTTGTCGAGTTCGTAGAGACTTGAGACAGGTTGAGGACCTGTCTTCAAACTTCCCTTTTAGGAAAATTTTCGTGATTGAATCAAGAAATGTCTTCGTCCTTGAATCCTTTCAAGATAGATCAGAGGTCATGTCTTTGGCATAGATCGAAGACCTGATCTTTGATGTAGGCCGAAGACTATGTCTTCGACATAAACCGAAGACCGTGTCTTCGAGAGTCAGTGGAAATCACTCCTCAGTCCAAACTGAAGACCTTATCTTTGGGGGCCGTAGGCCCGTTAAGAATTTTGGCTTGCTAGTTGGATGCCTGGTTTTTTTCGAATACCTCGGTTTGAAGTTTATGATTCGAAAAAAATGTCTCTGACCAGTTGAACCGACAGCTAGTTCATACTTGGACCAACATATCAAAACATCTATTATATAACTTCTAGTAAAATTTATTAATTATAATTTGAGTTTACAATGCGGTTGAACAATTTTAATGGCATGAAAAGGAACAGAGCTTTTCATATAGTAATATTGATTTGAGAGTTGGATCTACCCTTAATCTATGTCCTGTTCGATTTAATTCCAATTCAATCCTATTTAAATCTAACCTGATCCAATTTTTGGGTTTTAAGATATTTCATTTAAAACCACCAATTATTTGAGTTTGGCATAAGTCATACCCCAATGTGACTAAACTTAATAGCACCGGTGATTAAATCCAAATTTCTTTGAGATGGAAAGGCCAGAAAATTTTGAAAATATTTTTAATTTTTGAGATCACAACAATATCTTGGCTGAATAACAGATATATTATTACTAAGTATTTAAGACAGTCATTTTACAATTCTAAGTTAATCTATTACATTCAAGGAAGTATTACAATTCTGCGTAGTTAACATATTATATTCAAGTATTAGGGTGATCAGGAATAAATATTAACCCAATCATCATCTCAATTACAATCAATTAACTTGAACAAAATTCATCGTGCAAAATTTTCTGATATATAATACCTAGGGCTAGAAATGGGCCGGCCCAAAATTTATTGGGCCGGCCCAAAGTTTATTGGGCCGGCTCAAAGAATATATTTTAAAAATTTTTGGACCGAATCCGGGCATTCCTTTGGTCCAAAAATTAAATGGACTCTATTTTACAACCCTAAGACTAGTCCAATATATTTAAAATTTGGTTCGAAGCCTGAACCAATTTCAGGCCGGCCTGAAGTTTATTGAGCTGGCCCGACCTAGTTCCAGACAATGGGCTTTTGGGCCGGTCCATTTCCAGCCCTAATAATACCATGTATCAGCCCATGAAAAGAACCAAAATCAAATTTCAAGCATGTTGTTTAACTCATCCGTATCACTTAACAGGAGGCCCAATGCGTGAACCCATGACATCTAGGTCTGGGTTAGATGTTGGGTAAGGCTGGATGGAGAGATACTGTTTTCATATTCAAATCCATGACATCTAGGTCAACCTCACCATTGCACCAAAACTTACCCTTATCCATATCACTGGCTTCAATATATCCAGTCTCTGTCATGTTGTACTGTAGTTGCTGCCCAAGTTTGACCCTTCTCTCTATGCCATCACTGACCACATTCCTGTAGGTGCCTGGCAGTCTGAGTAGGCATGGGGATGCAGAAACTTGACAACAACCATGCATGTTACGTTCACTAGACGAACTACCTCACGATGTTTCTGCTACATATAATTTGTTGAAACTTCTCCAGATTTGCAAGCCTCGCATGTGTTGAAGCAATCCCTTCTCCTGTATCAAAGAAGACCAATTTGTAATTCAACTGTCACAGAGTTGAAACTGATTGTTGATTCCCTCTTAATATAGAACAGCAATTGGATTAAGAATCCATAAATCAACCGACATTAATTCAAATTGATGAATTGTGTCGAATAAATTACTTCTTCAGCACCAAACCGTATGAGTTGATTCCTGTTTTTGTATAATATCTAATACAACTTATTGAGATGCTTTACAAGAAAACTTTGAGTGCACTGATTGCCTCTTTCTTTATAAATGAATCCTCAGGCTTTCTCAGTGATTTTTGGAGAAGGGGGGACATACCCTTATTCTTCATGATGCACTTCTTTGGATGCGCATCCTGCATCAATCATCTGAATCGCCAACCCATTCAGTGTTGTATTGATACCATCTCCATCGTCTTGTGTTGCATTCCAAATAGAGAACCAATGAATTCTGTTCCCCACCTAAATCCAACTGCATCCTGGCACTTTCTTTAACCGTGTCTTTAAAACATCTCTTGCTCCAGCTCTCTCATCCCACATCCCAGCATTTGCATAAACACCAGAAAGCAAGACATGTGCTGAAACATCTTCAGGATCGATCTTCAAAATTTGCTCAGCTGCATACAACCCAATGCCTAAATTTCCATGAGTTTTACAGCCAGCCATTAGGCTACGCAATAAAACCTTATTTGGTTTGATAGGCATGCTTTTTATGAACTCATAAGCTCTTTCAACCAGCCCAGCTCGCGCAAATAGATCAACCATACAAGCAAAATGATCTATTCTTGGAATTATTCCATACCCTTTCATAAGATCAAAATAGCACTGCCCTTGTTTGACAAGACCCACATGAGCACAAGCAGATAAAACTCCAATGAAAGTTATTTCATTGGGCTTGATACTCTCTATTTGCATCATGTGAAAGATCCCTAATGCCTCCTCTCCAAAGCCATGTTGAGCATACCCAACAAGCATACTGTTCCAAGAAACCAAGTTTTTGGAAGGCATCACATTGAAGACTTTGCGAGCATCTTCCAATCTTCCACACTTTGCATACATGTCAATGAGTGCACTTCCGACAATTACATTGGCATCAACTCCAAGTCTAATAATGAGATTGTGGGTCTGTTGACCCCACCCTACTACTGGAAGATCAGCACAAAGTTTCAGAATACTAGAATAAGTATGAGGATTTGGATTTTTCCCTTCAAGCAGCATTTGTTTCAGAAGTTCCATGACTCCTTTAAAATCACACTGATCAACATACCTGGCAATCATAGCATTATATGATACAATATCATGTTCTTCCATTTCTTCAAAAAGTTTAAAAGATTCATCAAGCAATCCACATTTTGCATAAAAATCCATGACTGCATTGCCAACGTAAGCAGCCATTCTGATACCTGATTTTATTATAAGGGAGTGGAGCTGCTTCCCTGCTTCAACTGCAGAAACGGTAGAACAACCAACAAGAACAGATGGAAAGATATGTTCATTTGGTTTCAAGCAGGATGAGTGAAACTTTCTACAAAGATCCATAGCTTTGTCTCCATGCCCTTGCTGAGCATATCCTCCAATTAATGCAGCCCAGGATGCCAAACCTGGCTCATCTAACTCTAAGAAAGCCTGGTCAGCCAAATCAAGCTCGTTGCATTTTACATACATATCAATAACTCCGGCCTCAACAAACTGATCGGATGCAATTCCATACTTGATGACATAACTATGTACCTGCTTCCCAACAGCCAAAATCCCCAAACTAGAACAAGCATTCAAGACACTGGCAACCATAAACTCATTAACCTCCACACCTTCTTTCCATGCCCGTGCAAAGATCCTCAAAGCTTCCTCACTCTCTCCACATTGACAGTAGCCCGAAAGGATTGATCCCCATGATACCATATTCCGTTGAAGAATTCCATCAAACAAACTCCGGGCCAAGTGTATCATACCACATTTTGCATACAAATTAACCAATGAATTGCTTACGAAGGTACTAAAAACACCTCCTTCGAGCCTATAAATCCTTCCATGAATCTCCTTCCCACTCTGCGCTGCTCCAATGCTTGCACAAGCTGAAAGAACACCGACATAAGTAAAGTTATTTGGACTGAAACCAGCAGACACCATCGATCTGAAAGAGCTGATTCCCACTTCTTTGGGGCCTGATTTTGAATACCCAGATATGAGAATGGTCCAGGAGACCGCATTCTTTTCAGGCATTTGATCGAACAGATGACGTACATCATCCAAGCGATCGCAACTGACGTACATGGACATCAAATGGTTGCTTGCAAAGAGATTGGGGAGAAACCCGGATACGATCATTTTTCCGTGAACCATCTTTCTTTGGCTGATGCACCTGGCATTGCGGAGAGCACGAAGGAGGAATTCTAGAGACATAACTCCATCTACACCACGGAGTGAAGAATTCAGAATGAAAGCTTCCGGATCCTAGTGTTACGTTCCAGTCCGTCTGAACCGGGGCTGTCAAAGGGTGCGTTTTTTTTTTTTTGTTCATCAAAAAAAAAAAGGGCGCGTTATTTCGAAGCCAGCTCGTGATCCAGAATTTTGACTCGAACTCCCTAGGTCAACAAGTATATAATCTACGTTTAGCCAAATTGGGCTACTGAAGTGGATCTTCACTTGGGTCCATCAGATTTGGATTGAATGATAGAGGACTCGCTGATCTAAGTTATTGAATTTGTGCTACTATTTTAAAATTATTTATATATTAAAAATTATATAATTTGAAAGTTTATATATCAAATGATTCAGGAAAAAAAGAAATCTAAACAATACTAAATTATTTATATTTTTTTTGGATTACTTGATATAGAAATTAGAAGCCTTCTAAGTATATAATTTTTTAATAATAAATAATTTAAAAATAGTAAATTACATCTAACAACTTGAATTATTAACATATAACTCCATTATCCAATGTAAATTGATGCATTTGGTCTAGCCTACATGGATCCCATGTGGCTCGACATCTCACCCGTCAGCTTAGCACTAGGCCATCTTATCCACTAGTTTAGCACGACCAACAGTTTCCTCAAATCCTGACATATGACCCTAGGCATCATGCAAGGAAACTTGACATGCCCTCCTCCCGTAGAGAATAGGTGACTGTGCTATAACTCTCTAATGCTGGCTACTATTCATTAATGCAGGTGCCCTACGAAACCACACCTGCTATGTAGACAAGCTCCACACTATCTCTAGCAACTCTTATAAGAGCATGCACTCTGTGACGACGTATCGACCACCACTCCTTGCACCACACAATACTTCCATAAGCGTCAGGTACTTCGTATACCTTATTTATAAAATTGTTTCCCAGACCCTTCAGGTAAGGCCTTTGCCAGGTAAGTTTTTCTCCAGAGAAGTATTTCCAAAAAGTCTTTTCTGCAAAGCTTTCTCTAGGCAAGCATCTCTAAAAATCCAGAGCCCTCTAAGAGACTTAACAAGCCTCCCAAAGCCATTCTAGATTTGTGTTCAAGTAAAGGCTAGGTCTACCATACATAGCCTAAATCTCGTTCATTCTCCCGAGCCTCACCAACGTTCATTTTTGTTGCCTCGCACACATCCACTTGCCACTCCCATTGGCTTGCTTATTCCACCACTTCCACATGTTACTTACATTACCTCACTTGCCTCTACTTTACCGTTACACCACCGACTTAGAAGCTATAATTTTCCTCTCTTTTTTGTTTGCTTATGTGAGAGATTGACTTAGACATCGGAGGGTCCACCATGAAAAACCACCCCATTGTGACTAGACTTCTATGTCTTCTTCATTTTGCAGCTTCCAGAATGCCTGCACACTACAAGAAAATGAAGTACTAGTGACAGCTAATTAGCCATCACTAAAAAAGGTATACAACGATACCAAAAATGATGGTAAAAAATACTGTCGCCATCGCTAATAGTATTAGCAACGGGATTGTGACTATTATAGATGGCAAATGACATTGCTAATAATTTTTAAAATTTTAAAAAACTTTATTTTTAAAAAATATTATTGGTGACTAATTTTAAACTATTAGAGAGGGCAATGGCCATCACTAATAATTTTTAAAATTTTAAAGAATTTTATTTTATAAAAAATAGTATTAGCGATGGTATTTTGACTTTTAGCGATAGCAGTTTACCATTGCTAATAGTGAACATTGAAAAATTAGGTATTCCTGACCAATATTAGTAATCCAAAATTTTGTCTCTAATATCATTATTATTTATGACATTTTGATAATTAGCGATAATAGGCTGTCGTCACTAATAATTCTCCTTAAAACCATCCGATCGACCAATTTTTTCCTCATTCCCGCTTTTGGCTTCCCTCTCCCCGATGCCTCTCCTTCCAGATAGTTTCCCTTCTCCTGCCAGTGCCTGCCCCTCCATCCCCCTGCCCAATCATCGATTCCCTCTCTCTTGCCATAGAGCTCCCTTGCCCCCCGGTTTCCTCCTGCCATTGAGCTCACCCTCCGGTTTTCCTCCCTACTGCTAAGCTTCCTCCTTGGTTTCCTCCCTATCGTCGAGCTTCCCCCTTCCCAAATTTCCTCCCAGCAACCGAGCTTCCCCCTCCGCTACCCCCTTGGTTTCCTCTTGCCACCAAGCTCCCCCTGGAGGGGTTTCCTCCCTACCAACGAGCTTCACCCCCTCGGTTTTCTCCCTCCACCAAGCTTCCCTTTCCCTTCTTGGTTTCCTCCCTTCACTGAGCTTTCACCTTGGTTTCCTCCCTCTACCGAGCTCCCCCTTCTCGATTTCCTCCCTCTACTAAGCTTCATGCCCCCTCAGGGTTTCCTCTCCCTACGGGTTCCCCCTCTTCAACCTCTGAGCTCTCCTTTTCCCCCTCCCACTAGTTCCTGTAGCCCCATCCCTATGGCTGCATCCCCACGCTACCGTTCCAAGTTGGCGCTACTATTTTCGAGTCAATGTGTTGCCATCCCTGAGCTGGTGCCACCATTCCCATGCCTCCTTTTGTGTTACCATCCTGTGCCTAAGTTTTTTCACACCATCGGATCTGCCATCCATAGGGCTTGCTTGTTTTAAGTAAAATATATTCAAGTATAGATAAGTCCTGTACATACATATATACATATATAATAATATTAAAAATTAAAATTTATTGGTTACAAATAATACAATTTATGAAATTGGAATAAATCTTAGCTACAAGACTAAAATATAATTTAAGAATTTTGCTAAATTTTGTAGGAAAAAAAGTCGGCAATCTGATCAGGTTGGGTCAAATACAAATTGACTTAAAAAACCTTCAACCTGAACCCAACTTATTTATTAAATAGGTCAGGTTTTAAAATCCAAACCTGATTTGTTTAATAAATAGATTATCTGACCTGACCAATTTATAAGCCATTTACAAGTTAGGTTAAAAATCAATGATCCAACCTATTCCGAACCTGATTAAAAAAAAAAATAAAAACTACTATTTGGAGACTTGGACTCGATTCTCTCCCCCATCACCATCACATTACCCACATCCATGGAAACCATGGAGAAGAGTTAGAAGATGGTGGATGAGCTCCAAGAACTCTAGCATCGATAGTGTGGCTGTGGGTGGCGAGAGCCAGAAGAGTTGTTGCTAGGAGAGCTCAGAGGGGGAGAAATGATGGGCACGAGAAGGGAGGGCTCCGGTGGGTTAGATGAGGGGTTGGGGGGCTAGAGGAGTGGCATCACCACTAGCAGGCCATAGGGCAGGGGTGACAGGTAAGGGGAGGGATGCTCTCAGAGGAGCTCGGAATGGAGGGAGGAGGAACGCACCATATAGGAGCCACGGACTGATAAGACTTATAAATATGTATATAAAAGCATCAATTTATAAACTAGTTTATCCTTATTCTTCACAAATTGATGATTTTACCTTTCTTAATAGGAAAGATACATGCTAACTTAAAGAACTTGATTTATGGATTCAAACAACATGAACTGGACCCGAATCGGAGTTCAAATGCACTCAAAATCAATTAAAAACCCAATTAGCATAGTTTTTGGAGCAATTGGTCCATCATGGACCAGTCGCTTGGTCTACAGCCCATTTCCATGGACCGGTTGTCTTCCCTAATTCCATCATCTCCATCGTCGGCCATGTTGCCCCCTCTCGGCCTAATCCATCGTCTCCACCTCATCCTAAGATGCTTGGAGCCACCGTGCCATTGCCGATCACCACCACTCGTCACCATTCATCGCAAGCTACCATCGCCACCACCACTTCTTCCCATCACCATCAAAGCTGCCACCTCTTGAGACACCGTCACCACAACCTCTCGTCCACAACCATCCCACCATCATCGCCACTCTCAGCCTGTGCCGCCTCCAAGTCTCCATTACTGCCTACTGTTACCCATCGCCATTAGCCTGTCCATGGCCATCCCACCATCACCACCAGTCTAGTAGCCGATGCCATCATCGCCGCTCATCACCCTCGTAGCTACCCCTCCCCGATACCAAGCAACCCGCCACAAGCCACCATGCTGCCACCTGCTACTATTACTACCACCTACTATGATGCGGGATGACTCTAGGACTGACATGAATGTAGGAAATAACAGTAACTAATTTTTTTATAATTTTTTTAAGAATTAAATTGGTGGCTAAAGTTCCAAAAAATAGAAAAGACTAGCAAGAAAACTAGCAATGAAAAGAACTAAAGTACCCGCATATGAACTCATGCAGAATAATAAAAGGACCTCGAGGGTTGAGAAATCCCCGGTTAGGATATTTTACCTTCAATAAAATCAGAAATCATGAGGGGGATGGATTGTACTGACCAACGATTTGAAGATCCTGTCGAAGACGAGGTCACTCTGCACTCTGGATTGTCACATGGAAGATCAGCCAGTTGTTCCACGGATCAATCAACTTTTTTCAATTGGTCCAGGAGGCAAAGAGGGCCTTCTCCTTGGAGGTGAACACCACGGGGATCCTGCACACATTAAGAGGTTAATAAAAAAAAGATCAGGAAAGCAAAAATAAGAACTAGGGTTTTGAAGGAAAATGAGAGCAGAGTGGCTGATGCTGGTGGCTTGGAGTGGAAGAAGAATGCCTGGCTGGGGGTCAGCTAGGGCTCTTGCACTTGGGGCATGTTAGAGCTTGGAGAGGGATGCTTTGGGTGGCCAGGGTTAGATGAATTAGGGCACTCAAGTCTCACAATCACTTCAAAGAAGAACACAAACTAACACAAGAAAATTTCACCAGAGTTTATTTCATGAATAAAAGATTGATTACAAGAGGGAGAGGGGGTGGGTATTTATAGGCTCACCCAGGTCCTCTCCTTGTTAGGAATGGATTACAAAGTTTGATTAGGAAGAGAATTACAAAGTGACTTAGGACTAGGAGTACATAATTTGAATAGAATTAAAACTTGATTCCTAATAGGATGTGGACTTCTCTCTCCTTCTTGGACTTGGTCAAAGGACCCCTCATGGGCTAGGATGCCTCGTTGGACTGGGCTTGGACTTTAGGCACCTTCTTGTGGACTTTTGGGCAGCAAATGGGCACCCTCAAGTGGGCTTGGACGGCCTCTGGATGGGCTTGGCACATGGGCTGGGAAAACCCTGGGCGCCCACTTTAATTTGGACTGGAAAAGGCCCGGGGCACCATCTTCTTCTAGTCTTCTGGGCTTGAGAGGGCTTTTGGGCTGGGATGCATGGAAGAAAGGATATTCCCTGGGTGCCAAGTATCTTCAAGTGTGGAGGCTTCATGGTCTTAGACTTTGCTCTGACCTGGGAGGGCCTGGTGAAGGCTTTGGTTGGTGATCCTCCTCTTGTATAAGACTGGACTAACACAAACTTATAGGACTCAATTGGACTCATTAGATTGAGACAACTCAACTTATTACAGGACTCAATAGGATACTTATTACAAAACTTGGCTCAATTAAAATAAGTGATACATTATTAAAGGACTCAAAAAATCCTAATCAGTGAACCAGATAAGGCCTAATAATCTTTGTCGGATCCTGATGCCTCCATCAATTCTCCTAGGGTGGGAGGAACTCGACCCTGTCGAGTAAGGGTTAGCTCGACTATCATATTGCTTAAGAATGTCTGGGTTAAGGTGTTGCAGATCCTCTCGGATGATCCATGAGTCCTCAGAATCTGGCCGACCTTGCCATCGGACTAAATACCATTGATAGCCTTTATTTCGGGTACTGATGGCTTGATCGTCCAGGATGCACTCAATCCTTTCCTTACTTATAGGCCAATTTGTAGATGGACACTCTGGGATAGGTTCACTCTTAAAGAAAGGGATAGGTCCAAAGGGCTTACTAGGTATCGCTACTGGCTCCCAGTACTCTACAAGGTCTGAAATATTGAAGGTTGAACAAATACTTAACTTGGGTGGCAACTCAAGCACATAGGCATTGGATCCAACTCTCTTTGTTATTTTGAAAGGTCCAGCTCCGCGAGTATGTAGTTTCTTTACGGTTCCTAGAGGGAACCGTTCATGCCTAAGCCTGATCATTACATAATCCCCTGTAGAAAACTCTTTAGCTCTTTTTCGGGAATTAGCCAAGTTTTTATAGAGTTCATTACTTATGTTGATCTTTTGACTAATTTCCTTATGCAAATCCCTAACATGCTGTGCAAAGGACTTAGCAGACTCAGAAACTCGTGCATGCAAGGGTAAGGGGATCAGATCAAGAGGTTTATTGGGTTTGTAACCATGAACAACCTCAAATGGACTTTTTCCTATGGACCTATTAACAGAACTATTGTAAGCAAATTCGGCTATGGGCAGAAGAAGGTCCCAATTACCAGTATTCTCACCTATGAGGTATCTAAGTAGATTGCCTAAGCTTCGGTTCACTATCTCAGTTTGGCCGTCAGTCTGAGGGTGGTAGGCTATGAAAAACTTGAGTTTGGTTCTAATAAGTGCCAAAGGATTTTCCAGAAGTAATTGATAAAACGGACTCCCTATTGGATACTATGATCTGAGGAAGGCCATGTAACCTAACTACATGATCAAGGAAAAGTCGCGCTACTTTGGATGCATAAAAGATTTGAGAGCAAGGTATGCAATGAGCCATTTTTGAAAACCTATCGACCACTACATATATGGAGTCATGTTTCCTTAGGGTCTTAGGTAGGCCTAACACAAAGTCCATGCTAAGGTCCTGCCATGGACGATCTGGTATAGGTAAAGGGATATATAAACTATTATTTTGCTTCTGTTGCTTTGCAACAGTACAAGTTTGACATCTGGACACTATGTGAGCAACTTCCCTTTTTTAAACTAGGCCAAAAGAACTGGTCCTCTATAGTTAAGATAGTCTTGTTTCTGCCAAAGTGACCAGTGAGACCTCCTGCATGGGTTTCCCAGATTAAGAATTCTCTAAGTGAAGTCCTGGGAATACATAGTCTATTATTTTTAAATAAGTAACCATCTTGGAGGGTGTAATCACTATGAAAACAAGATGGTCCTTGGGTAAGGGATTGGAATACTTCACTGAAGTCTGGACATGTCTCATATTCTCCTCTCAACCGATTGAATCCAATGACTTCAGTGCTAACAGTGTTTAAGAGCAAGGCACGTTGACTAAGGGCATCTGCTACTTTGTTCTCAGTTCCAGCCTGATGTTTTAACACAAAGGTATAGGCTTGGATAAACTCTACCCATTTGGTGTGCCTAGGGTTTAACTTTTTCTGGGAGTTTAGGAACCAGAGTGCTTCATAATCAGAGTAAAGGACAAACTCCTGGGATAGTAGATAATGTTTCCAGTATCTAAGGGCTTTTATTACCGCATAAAATTTCTTGTCATAGGTTGTTTATTTAAGCTTAGCCTTATTAAGTTTTTCACTAAAGAAGGCTATTGGGTGATTTTTTTGGCTCAAAACTCCTCCTATGCCTACTCCTGATGCATCACAAGCTACCTCAAAGACTTTGGAAAAATCGGGTAACCTCAAGATTGGTGCTTGTGTCATTTTATTCTTAATTTCTAGGAAGACTCTATTAACTGCTTTGGTGCTAAATCCCTTGATAAATCTTCTAAAGAAGATGGCTAGACCATGGAAACTACGTACTTCTTGGACACTAGTAGGTACTGGCCACTCTACTATGGATCTAACCATTTCAGGATTAGCTGATACTCTGTCAGGGGTTACCATAAATCCTAGGAAGATAATGATGGAAATTCTTCCAAGGTGCCGGGAATCATACAGCACGTGGAAGTGAATTTCAAAACAAAATTCTAACCATGAAACCCTAATATGGCTAGAAAACCCTAATTCCCAGGAACCTCCTATGCAATACCAATCAACGAAATATAAATGAAGTCAGAATATATACCTGGATCGCTAAAATCCAATCCTTTCCTTGAGGCTCACAAGTGCAAGCCCTCCAACGATGATCCACATGAGAATGGTACCAAGGAAGAATCCCTACCGGGATTGCTTGCTTCAACAGAACTCTTTGTCACCCTTTTGACCTTTGACCACTATAGGACACCCTGTCCTACTATAGGGCTCTCTGGACACAATCCTAAACCACTCTTGATTTTAGGACAACCTTCCTCTAGGACCCTTTGGCTTATGTCCTAAAACTAAGCCTTTTCCTAGTAGAAAAGACATTGTCTTAACAAGACAAGTCTTGTCCTAAAGTAAGAAGGAGGGAGAGAGAAGTGGAAGAACACTCAGAATATCTTTACAGTGAAAAGGAAGATCTGAAACTCATATTACCGTCCCTATTTATAGTTTTAAGAGAGGCATGTGATATGTCCTCCAACAGGTTATCAGATATGATTTTTCAAGACTGAAAAATCATATCTAATATGTCTCCTTATGCACCAAAAGATATATTGGCATCCATCCATTTTCCTGGATAATCTATGACTCGCCACATGGCAAGTACCAGTCCCTAGGAAGCCAAGAGGTGCCTCTTCAATCTCCAAACACCAGAGCATATGAAGAGTCCTGAAAGCAGAAGGACTCTGCTTCAAGGCGCGCGTCACATAAAGAGACACATCTTTTCATGCGTGCTTTTGCTTCCATCTCTTTTTCACGCCCTTTCAAAAAAGGCCTTGACCAGTCAAACATATCCAAGAGGCATGGGTTAAGATGAGAAGGTGCCCCCCTGAAATGAAACACTCCAGTGTTTCATCTGCAGAAGGACTTTTGTCCTTCTGCGTGCACCTTCATCTCCGGCGCGCACTAAGAGGCACCAAGAATCCCTTTATCTTGTGGTCAACTTTATCCACACCCCATGTAACCTTTGACTAGTCAAAGCATATACAATATGGGTGTCAAAAGAAAGAGCATTAAGTTCTCTTTCCATCCATATAAATATTTTTCAAATCAGAGGACTATAGACTCTTCTAGGCCTTTTTGAATGCCAAGGTATCATTTTGGCATCTAGAGTCCCAACTCAAATGGACTCTTCAAAAAGATGTCCAAAATACCAAAATAAAATCAGATCAAGCTCTGATTTGGCTATCCCCACTTAGGACTCAACCTAATTTAGATTTTTCTAATTAGGGTAGCCCAATTAGCAAGCAACCGGACCCAATCCAATTGGGTTAGGAATTGGGTTAGCCTATATATGCTAGTATGCAATATGGCTAACCAATTAGGATCCCATGATCCTAATTAAACCATGAGTGACTTCCTTGGCCAACTCCTTATTGTGTGTGACCCATTGGGTTCCATATCTAGCCAGCAGTAGGTTTAGGTTTGAGCTGATTTGATCCGATCGAACCCGATTGACCTAATTAGGTCAAATCGGCTCACCTAATTATCCAATTCGAGTCACACATCGAACTGACTCATGAAACCAATCCAATTGGTTCATGAAAACCTACAAGACAACATTGACGTCTAGCAACATGTCATGCCTACCTATAAGATGAGAAGTTTGATGGAAATTATCAAAATACCTTTCAGTAGTAAGTTGCCATGCAATTCAATCTTTTGATCTCCCATTATCCCGATTAAGTGATGGATATGGATAAATATCAAACCCTGACAGTTAATCATTATGAATCTCAGCTCGATCATGAGGACTCAACCGATGACTAATTAGAAGCCACTTCTAATCTCATCGTACTTTGCAAAGATTCTTTGAGTCACTCATCGAAGATATTACACGGGATAACATATCCTCTTACCAGGATTGATCAATTCATTGTTGATTCACTCACATTCTTTGTACACCTTCCACCATACCCAGAACACCCCATACATATTGTAATGCCATGAATGAGTATGAACCAAAGTATGGCTTAGTGTGCACAAGGAACCATGGTGACCTCAGGTTTGAAGATCACATGCATAACTTCTACTCTGGGATCTATCTTTTGACAAGGAGTAAGACTTCCATAAGATAGTCCTGGTGCAGATCAGTTCAATGTATTCATAACCTGATGAGCACCCTTATTCTTGTATTAGTGTCTCTACACAAGTGGCTATGAGACCAACCATCCTCATCAACTGAGCATACATAGGATAAGCTAGTCTTACCGGATTCATCGATCCCCGAATCGATGGTCCAATGACTAGGAACATTCTAGATTAGGGTTTATAGGAATTAGGTCTCACTATTATTTTATCATAACCCTATTTCCATTGCCTTACTTTATGGGGTTCATCATAGTCAAAAACATGACACAGCAGTATATGATGAATCAAATGCCTTTATTATAAATAATGATGTCATACATGAGTTAGAAGTTTACAAAAAGGCCCATACAATGATTGGCTCTGAGGGCATTTTTCTATCAGATAACTCTATGGATCATGAAATCACACTTCTTTAAATTAGCATAGAGACTCTCCTTCCTAAGGGTCTAGCAAATTTGTCTTAAGTGATCCAAGTGGTCTTCCTTAGTCCTACTGTAGATTAGGATGTCATCAAAATAAACTACTATAAATTTTTCTATGAACATCCTTAGGACTTAGGTCATGATTCTCATAAAGGTGCTAGGGGCATTGGACAACCCAAAAGGCATGACAACCCATTCATACAGACTATCCTTGGTTTTAAATGCGATTTTTCACTCATCTCCAAGTCTGATCCTAATCTGATGATAGCCACTCTTAAGGTCTATCTTTGAGAAGATGGTTGCACCGGCCATCATATCTAGCACATCGTCCAATCGAAGGATAGGAAACCTATATTTCATAGTGATTTTGTTTATGTCATGGCTGTTGATGCACATCCTCTATATGCCATCCTTCTTAGGGGTTAATGGGGTTGGTATATCACAAGGACTTAAGCTCTTCCTAATAAACCCTTTTATAAGGAGTTCACCTACCTGTCTTTGTAACTCTAAATGTTCAGTTGGGTTCATTCTATAGTGGGGCAGATTGGTAGGGTAGCTTCTGGGAGTAGATCTATGACATGTTGGACGTCCCTTAGTGGTGGTAGCTGGTCATGTAAATCATCAGGAAATATATCATTAAATTCACTTAAGATTCCCTTGACCTCTTGAGGGTACTCTTTATTAGATTGATAAGGTACTTCTTTTGCAGCTAACATCCAGACTATAGTTCCCTCAGAAATCTCCTTCTCTAGCTCTTTAGCAGTGATTAAATTGACTCCATACTTCTTTTCTTTTAGTGAGCTAGATCCTCTCTTAACTTTATCCTGAGGTGCAGTGGGGTTAATTGTAATCTTCTTCCCATGAAAATTAAACATGCATGCATTAGACTGGCCGTATAGGATAGCGTCATGATCATAAAGCTAGGGTCTACCTAAAATTATACTACTAACTTCCATGGGCACATCACACCACACTTTATCCTGATAAGGCTGAAGCGGGATTTGGACTTGGTATCTGGACTTAATGGGTATGGATGTGGAGTCTATCCAAAAATCCTTATAGGGGCTAGGATGGGGAACTAGGCTGAAGCCTAGGGTTTTGACTACCTTAAGTGAGATGGCATTCGCACAGCTCCCACTATCTATAATAATTTTGCATACCTTATCCCCGATCTTCATAAAGGTTTGTAGGATGTTAGTTCTATGCCAATCTTCTTGTGTCTTGGTCTGGGCTAGGATGCACCTAACTACCCCTACTAGGTTAGACTGATCAAAGTCCTCCTCATCTCTCTCATACTCATCTATCAAGTATGCCTCAACTTCATACACCTCTTCTCCATCTTCATCATTGGGTTCAGGCTCCTCCTCTTCAAGTTCCCCTATGTGTAAGGATCTGGTTTGGCATTGGCTAGCATAATGGCCTACCTTATTACAATTAAAACAAGCATTGGGGCTAGGACTCGGGGCTTTCTGGAACGTGGGTGCCTTACCCTTATCAGTCCTAAGAGGTGCAGAATTGCTAGAACTGGATTGACTCAAACTAGGGTTGGGTCGAAGTGGTGCGGGCACCAGACTCAGAAGAAGACTTCAGGGCTCCATCTGGATCTCTGATTGACCTTGCCCGAAGAATTAGGGTTTTCTGGTTTTGTAATAAGGGTTGACTTGGTCAACACAATTTTTTTGAGTCTGTATTTCCCTGCAATTTAAATTTTGTTGAGTCATGTTGACTCAGTACAAGTCCTAGTAAGTGGTCTAGGTCTTCTCCAGGGTGCCACATTTTCTCCCAAGCCCAAGCAAGTGGGCGCCACACTCCCAGCCACATGCCAGAGTCCAGGAGGCGCCACATCTCCATCCCAGTGTCTTGGTCCCCACACCCAAGGGAGCAAGAATTTTTCTTGAAGCCAAAATCAAGGAGGCGCCCCATATATACCTTAAAAGGCCAAGCTAAAGGAGGAAAGAGGCATTTCTTGGGGAGCACTTCAAGGGGGCGCCCAATCCATGCCTAAAAAGACCAAAGCAAAGTTGGGAAGAGCCATGACTTGGGGAGAAAGAAAAGGAGGTGTCCAAAAGAGTTGAGCCATGGAAGGAAAAATTTTTCTTGAAGAGCAAGGCTAGGAGGCGCCACCTACTTACCATTTGGAGCCACCAATCAACACTTATGGAAGCTCTTGGCTGGCCATATGAGAAGGATTTGATTCTACAAGCATAGTTTGAAGATCCATCCTATTAGTCCTATATGGGAAGATGTAAAACCCTGACCTCTTGTAAAGACCTATAAAATAAACCCCTCTTGTAAGTTTTAAAAAACAACTGATGAATGAATCCAATTTATGTGTGAGCAAACTTTGTATTCCTCTCTTCTGCACTTGCATCCAGGTGTTGAGCTCCGTGAGGGAGTAAATCCGGGTTCCCTAGGAACCTTGAGGAGGTGTGAGATCTCCAACCCCTAAACCCTAGGTTAGCCACTTCAACTCCAAAACCCTAGCCACCCATCATCCTCTTCTTTCCACCAAACCCTAGCCTACCCCCATCTCTCACGGCCTCTCTCTCCAAGTGGAGGCCGACCACCAGCATCCAGGTCCAGTTCGGCTGCTTCGAATATGGAGCAAATCCCAGAGGAAGCCAGATCAGCATCCAGGAGAATCAGGACTTCAGCAATATCAACTTTCAAGTTCTTCTATCTGGTAAATCCTTCCTTGAGTATCTGGTTCCATAAATTGTTCTTCTTCTTTCCCAGATCTTGGGTTCAGGAGAAGCCAACTCTGCCAAAGGACCAGTATTGGAGGATCCATTATGAAGATATCTGAATCCGGGGATCCAACAATCTGCTCAAGAGAGTCCTTCCACTAAACTCTATGAAGATCACTGCCTGGTCTGTAACCCTTCTCTTCTCTTTACTTCTGTCCTGTTGAAAGTTCAGAGCGAAACCCTAGGTCTGGGAGTTTCTCAACCCCCAGCAATCCTTTACTTCTGAACTACTTTGATAACCTAGTTTCTTTAAATTGTGCTTTCAATTATTACATAGTTTCTTTCAATTTAGTTTAACTTTCCTTCGAGTCAAAGCCGACTTCTGAAAATATTAAAAAAAAAAAAACAACAAAAAAAAAATAGTCTTAATTTACTTCCGCAACGCATCATCTCTTCTTTTGTTCTGCATCATTTTTGGTATCGAGCCCTGTCTAGGGTTTCTGACTTGCTTGCATGTTTTGAGTGTCTCTCTTTTTTACTTTGTCTGCTCGAAGTAGACTCCCCAGGACGTCCGGTCCTAGGAATGAAGCAATGTGAAAGCCTCCTCTTCCCATTCCATGGGGTGTTCCTAGGGCGTGTAGGGGATCCGTTGGGTTACAACTTCGTAGCAGGAATTGTAAACGGGGGAAGCATTCTATTTTTAGTATGTAACTGCCCTGTTACAAGAATTGTTTCTCATTGCAGGTAACACCAAATTGCATGATTTTTATTTTACTGGAACCAGTATAATTGAAACTATTTTACACAATTTTACTCTAATTTATTAATTTCTGTATATTTTCTGAGATCAATTTTACTGCTGTTCTATTTTTTTTATTTTCTGCAAGCTGTTTTTATTTGAGTGTGCATAAATTGAATCTATCTTAAGGGCACCAAAGTTGCAACATAAGGGGAGGATTGAGACCCTCTCCTTAGCCCAAAACCACCTCCCGTGAATTCGAACCTAAGCCTTAATCTTAAAATTAATTAGACCTAATTTGCCCTAGTGGGCTAGGGACACCAACTGGTCAGGTCCAGCCTAGGGTTTAGTCAGTTTGTCTGGTTACTCTGTGTGTGCTTTGTACTCAGTGTCTAGAATGGTGATTCAGGGACTACATCCCGAAGGACTTGTGTGCTGGTCCACCTACCTGGCCAATCACTGATTGGTGTCTAGGATTGGCAATTAGGGACCTAACACTCCCCTTACACCTGCCTGGCTGAGTCCCGAGTTACTACAGGCTAGCTTGCCACTCTGATTGGGCATCTAGTTTGGGCTCTAGGTCTAGTTAGCCCGTAGTCGTTTCAGTCAAGTCTCATTCTGTGTGCTTGCTTGCATCATCATGTCCACCCGGAACGGAGTACCCTCCCAACCTGGTCAAACCCAACCTGATTTAGAGGCCATGATTAGAACTCTTACCGAAAGTATGACCAAATTGAGTCAGGATATGAATGAGGGTTTTGCCCAGTTTAGAGACCGAGCCCAGGGACTTGAGAAACGTAGACATCAAAATTGGATCCCTTATCCAAAATTTAATAGGCCCCAACCTCACCCATGCCAGGAGCCTAGGAGGACCTTATACCGTGATCCCGAGCATAACCCTAGGAGCCTATATCCATACTTGGTTGACTCAGAAAAGGGACCCGTTAGGAACACCGAACCTTATGCACCTACTTTTGATGGAAGACAAGAGACATATATTAAGTGGGAAGAACAAATGGATCAGTAATTTGAGTGCACTAACATATCGGAATTAGGACAAGTTAGGTTGGCCAAAACCAAGTTCACCAAACATGCTAGGTCGCATTGGTATGCTATTGAGCGTGAGTGTTATCAAAGAAAAGAGAAAATATATACTTGGAGAGATATGAGAAGTAAGTTGAGAGATAGGTACCTAGGTAGATCCTATGAGAAAAGACTTTTAGACCAATGGTACCAATTGCGACAAGGTAATAGGCCTGTGTCTAAATATATCGAGGACTTCCAGTGGTATGACATGAAATGCAATACCATTGAGACCGAAGCTCAGATCACATCGAGGTTTAGGGTTGGGTTACACCCAGACATTTATAGGAAGCTATGCCTTGAAAAGACCAATAAGTTAGACCGAGCCTACCAAGAAGCCCAAGACTATGAGTGGTCTTTAAGATATAACCAATCAAGTACTTTGGACTTAAAGCCAACCTCTACCAACTTGAGTCAAGTTCCGATTGATCCGACATCCATAGTGAACCAGACTTTTGTTTGTCAATTCCCACTTGTGTCACCTCTTGACCAGAAGGATAACACTGAGAAGGAGTTAGGCATGGCCATCCCAAAATTAGTTGACCTGACTAGAGCCGTACTTAAAGAGGAATCAAAGGAGAATAGATTAGAACCTTTCAGTGAGATTGAGGAAGAAATATATGAGCTTGACATAAGTTTGATATATGAATATGAAGAAGAAGATTTTGAGGATATCTCTCCCGTAATCTCAGTTGAACATCCTTGTCTTGAGCGGATTGATTCACCCAGTCCTGTAGAAGTCCTCCTTATGGCCCCAGACCCCTTCCTTCGCATGACTGAGCTACCCTTCTATAGAGTATACCTTTCCTCACCCATAGGTCAAATTTCAAGTCTTGAGGTCATCATCCATAGACCCTTCCATGAATCATTCTCTAATCCATCTCTTGAGAAAGTGGATCATTATTTGCTTAGAGAACAAACCTTAACTGTTGCAATCACATGTTCTAGGCTACTCCCCGAACCATCTCTTGATCCATTCCTAGGAGTAGCAAACTTTTACTTTCGTAATGATGACCAGTTGACACTCATAGATCACCATTCAAACCTTCAGGTCACCACCTTTAGTCAGCAGGTAATTCGAGACTCCACCTCATATTTCTTCCCTTTCTCTAGGACTTCCAATGCTTCTTACACCATCCAAGTATACTTTGTCGAAGTCTTTAGAGTGAACCACGTGTCAAAATCTATTAGGTTTGCCACCGACTTCTGGAAGACCTTATGGCACCTACTAGGCACCCATGATAAGTTTTCATGCTCTGCATGCCATCCTCTGACCCAAGGTCAAACCTAGAGAGCCGTAGTTTGTTAGGTTTAGACCTAGTGTTCCTTTGGAATAAAGTCCATTCTTCAGGAATGCGTCGTCAGTCTAGTTTAGTTTTTCTTGACCCTTTACTAGGTTTTGGCTCAGATTTTGGTTTGATTGAGAGCACTAGGAATTGGGATTTGTATTTTGTCCAGGGCTGAAATTGCATTCAATGTTTCGATCAATAGGTCTATAGGCTAGAGTCCCTTTGAAATTGTTCATGGATACAAGCCTCACACACCACTTGATCTGATTTCACTATTAGCCCACACACACAAGTCTCTTGATGCACTTGCATAGCATGTAAAGGACTTGCATAAAGAAATTCATGCCAAAATAACTTTAAGTAATGAAACTTATAAGAAGTTGGCTGATTCTCAAAGACAAGTCAAAACTTTTGTTGAGAGAGACTATGTAATGATTAGGTTAAGGCCTGAGCAATTTTTTCCTGGAACCGTTAGAAAGTTACATGCTAAAGGAGCTGGACCATTTAGAGTAGTGAAGAGAGTAGAATCCAATGCCTATGTGCTCGAGTTGCCACCAGAACTAGGCAATAGCTCTACTTTTAACATTACAGACTTAGTAGAGTATAGGAAGCCAGCTGTGATTCCTAGTAAGCCTTTGAAACCTAATCCTGTTATTGAGAGTGATCCCGACCCTGTGTGTCTACCAACAAACTGGCCTGTGAGGAAAGAGCAGATTGAAAAGATCCTGGATGATCAGGTTATCTCTACTCGTAATCAAGGATACAAAAGATACCTAGTCCGCTGGCAAGGAAGGCCAAATTCTGATGACTTTTGGATCTCCCGAGAAGAATTACAAGAATTGGACCCAGACCTCTTGGAGAGATACCAGAGCCAGCTTGATCCATACTTGACAAGGTCGAGTTCCTCCCACCCCAAGAATTGGTGCGGGCACCAGACTCAGAAGAAGACTTCAGGGCTCCATCTGGATCTCTGATTGACCTTGCCCGAAGAATTAGGGTTTTCTGGTTTTGTAATAAGGGTTGACTTGGTCAACTCAATTTTTTTGAGTCTGTATTTCCCTGCAATTTAAATTTTGTTGAGTCATGTTGACTCAGTACAAGTCCTAGTAAGTGGTCTAGGTCTTCTCCAGGGTGCCACATTTTCTCCCAAGCCCAAGCAAGTGGGCACCACATCTCCATCCCAGTGTCTTAGTCCCCACACCCAAGGGAGCAAGAATTTTTCTTAAAGCCAAAATCAAGGAGGCGCCCCATATATACCTTAAAAGGCCAAGCTAAAGGAGGAAAGAGGCATTTCTTGGGGAGCACTTCAAGGGGGCGCCCAATCTATGCCTAAAAAGACCAAAGCAAAGTTGGGAAGAGCCATGACTTGGGGAGAAAGAAAAGGAGGTGTCCAAAAGAGTTGAGCCATGGAAGGAAAAAATTTTTCTTGAAGAGCAAGGCTAGGAGGCGCCACCTACTTACCATTTGGAGCCACCAATCAACACTTATGGAAGCTCTTGGCTGGCCATATGAGAAGGATTTGATTCTACAAGCATAGTTTGAAGATCCATCCTATTAGTCCTATATGGGAAGATGTAAAACCCTGACCTCTTGTAAAGACCTATAAAATAAACCCCTCTTGTAAGTTTTAAAAAACAACTGATGAATGAATCCAATTTATGTGTGAGCAAACTTTGTATTCCTCTCTTCTGCACTTGCATCCAGGTGTTGAGCTCCATGAGGGAGTAAATCCGGGTTCCCTAGGAACCTTGAGGAGGTGTGAGATCTCCAACCCCTAAACCCTAGGTTAGCCACTTCAACTCCAAAACCCTAGCCGCCCATCATCCTCTTCTTTCCACCAAACCCTAGCCTACCCCCATCTCTCACGGCCTCTCTCTCCAAGTGGAGGCCGACCACCAGCATCCAGGTCTAGTTCGGCTGCTTCGAATATGGAGCAAATCCCAGAGGAAGCCAGATCAGCATCCAGGAGAATCAGGACTTCAGCAACATCAACTTTCAAGTTCTTCTATCTGGTAAATCCTTCCTTGAGTATCTGGTTCCATAAATTGTTCTTCTTCTTTCCCAGATCTTGGGTTCAGGAGAAGCCAACTCTGCCAAAGGACCAGTATTGGAGGATCCATTATGAAGATATCTGAATCCGGGGATCCAACAATCTGCTCAAGAGAGTCCTTCCACTAAACTCTATGAAGATCACTGCCTGGTCTGTAACCCTTCTCTTCTCTTTACTTCTGTCCTGTTGAAAGTTCAGAGCGAAATCCTAGGTCTGGGAGTTTCTCAACCCCCAGCAATCCTTTACTTCTGAGCTACTTTGATAACCTAGTTTCTTTAAATTGTGCTTTCAATTATTACATAGTTTCTTTCAATTTAGTTTAACTTTCCTCCGAGTCAAAGCCGACTTCTGAAAATATTAAAAAAAAAACAAAAAAAAAAATTAGTCTTAACTTACTTCCGCATCGCATCATCTCTTCTTTTGTTCTGCATCATTTTTGGTATCGAGCCCTGTCTAGGGTTTCTGACTTGCTTGCATGTTTTGAGTGTCTCTCTTTTTTACTTTGTCTGCTCGAAGTAGACTCCCCAGGACGTCCGGTCCTAGGAACGAAGCAAGGTGCAAGCCTCCTCTTCCCATTCCATGGGTTGTTCCTAGGGCGTGTAGGGGATCCGTTGGGTTACAACTTCGTAGCAGGAATTGTAAACGGGGGAAGCATTCTATTTTTAGTATGTAACTACCCTGTTACAGGAATTGTTTCTCATTGTAGGTAACTCCAAATTGCATGATTTTTATTTTACTAGAACCAGTATAATTGAAACTATTTTACACAATTTTACTCTAATTTATTAATTTCTGTATATTTTCTGAGATCAATTTTACTGCTGTTCTGTTTTTTTTATTTTGCAAGCTGTTTTTATTTGAGTGTGCATAAATTGAATCTATCTTAAGGGCACCAAAGTTGCAACATAAGGGGAGGATTGAGACCCTCTCCTTAGCCCAAAACCACCTCCCGTGAATTCGAACCTAAGCCTTAATCTTAAAATTAATTAGACCTAATTTGCCCTAGTGGGCTAGGGACACCAACTGGTCAGGTCCAGCCTAGGGTTTAGTCAATTTGTCTGGTTACTCTGTATGTGCTTTGTACTCAGTGTCTAGAATGGTGATTCAGGGACTACATCCCGAAGGGCTTGTGTGCTGGTCCGCCTACCTGGCCAATCACTGATTGGTGTCTAGGATTGGCAATTAGGGACCTAACACTCCCCTTACACCTGCCTGGCTGAGTCCCGAGTTACTACAGGCTAGCTTGCCACTCTGATTGGGCATCTAGTTTGGGCTCTAGGTCTAGTTAGCCCGTAGTCGTTTCAGTCAAGTCTCATTCTGTGTGCTTGCTTGCATCATCATGTCCACCCGGAACGGAGTACCCTCCCAACCTGGTCAAACCCAACCTGATTTAGAGGCCATGATTAGAACTCTTACCGAAAGTATGACCAAATTGAGTCAGGATATGAATAAGGGTTTTGCCCAGTTTAGAGACCGAGCCCAGGGACTTGAGAAACGTAGACATCAAAATTGGACCCCTGATCCAAAATTTAATAGGCCCAACCTCACCCATGCCAGGAGCCTAGGAGGACCTTATACCGTGATCCCGAGCATAACCCTAGGAGCCTATATCCATACTTGGTTGACTCAGAAAAGGGACCCGTTAGGAACACCGAACCTTATGCACCTACTTTTGATGGAAGACAAGAGACATATATTAAGTGGGAAGAACAAATGGATCAGTAATTTGAGTGCACTAACATATCGGAATTAGGACAAGTTAGGTTGGCCAAAACCAAGTTCACCAAACATGCTAGGTCGCATTGGTATGCTATTGAGCGTGAGTGTTATCAAAGAAAAGAGGAAATATATACTTGGAGAGATATGAGAAGTAAGTTGAGAGATAGGTACCTAGGTAGATCCTATGAGAAAAGACTTTTAGACCAATGGTACCAATTGCGACAAGGTAATAGGCCTGTGTCTAAATATATCGAGGACTTCCAGTGGTATGACATGAAATGCAATACCATTGAGACCGAAGCTCAGATCACATCGAGGTTTAGGGTTGGGTTACACCCAGACATTTATAGGAAGCTATGCCTTGAAAAGACCAATAAGTTAGACCGAGCCTACCAAGAAGCCCAAGACTATGAGTGGTCTTTAAGATATAACCAATCAAGTACTTTGGACTTAAAGCCAACCTTTACCAACTTGAGTCAAGTTCCGATTGATCCGACATCCATAGTGAACCAGACTTTTGTTTGTCAATTCCCACTTGTGTCACCTCTTGACCAGAAGGATAACACTGAGAAGGAGTTAGGCATGGCCATCCCAAAATTAGTTGACCTGACTAGAGCCGTACTTAAAAAGGAATCAAAGGAGAATAGATTAGAACCTTTCAGTGAGATTGAGGAAGAAATATATGAGCCTGACATAAGTTTGATATATGAATATGAAGAAGAAGAATTTGAGGATATCTCTCCGTAATCTCAGTTGAACATCCTTGTCTTGAGCGGATTGATTCACCCAGTCCTGTAGAAGTCCTCCTTATGGCCCCAGACCCCTTCCTTCGCATGACTGAGCTACCCTTCTATAGAGTATACCTTTCCTCACCCATAGGTCAAATTTCAAGTCTTGAGGTCATCATCCATAGACCCTTCCATGAATCATTCTCTAATCCATCTCTTGAGAAAGTGGATCATTATTTGCTTAGAGAACAAACCTTAACTGTTGCAATCACATGTCCTAGGCTACTCCCCGAACCATCTCTTGATCCATTCCTAGGAGTAGCAAACTTTTACTTTCGTAAGGATGACCAGTTGACACTCATAGATCACCATTCAAACCTTCAGGTCACCACCTTTAGTCAGCAGGTAATTCGAGACTCCACCTCATATTTCTTCCCTTTCTCTAGGACTTCCAATGATTCTTACACCATCCAAGTATACTTTGTCGAAGTCTTTAGAGTGAACCACGTGTCAGAATCTATTAGGTTTGCCACCGACTTCTGGAAGACCTTATGGCACCTACTAGGCACCCATGATAAGTTTTCATGCTCTGCATGCCATCCTCTGACCCAAGGTCAAACCTAGAGAGCCGTAGTTTGTTAGGTTTAGACCTAGGGTTCCTTTGGAATAAAGTCCATTCTTTAGGAATGCGTCGTCAGTCTAGTTTAGTTTCTCTTGACCCTTTACTAGGTTTTGGCTCAGATTTTGGTTTGATTGAGAGCACCAGGAATTGGGATTTGTATTTTGTCCAGGGCTGAAATTGCATTCAATGTTTCGATCAATAGGTCTATAGGCTAGAGTCCCTTTGAAATTGTTCATGGATACAAGCCTCACACACCACTTGATCTGATTTCACTATTAGCCCACACACACAAGTCTCTTGATGCACTTGCATAGCATGTAAAGGACTTGCATAAAGAAATTCATGCCAAAATAACTTTAAGTAATGAAACTTATAAGAAGTTGGCCGATTCTCAAAGACAAGTCAAAACTTTTGTTGAGAGAGACTATGTAATGATTAGGTTAAGGCCTGAGCGATTTTTTCCTGGAACCGTTAGAAAGTTACATGCTAAAGGAGCTGGACCATTTAGAGTAGTGAAGAGAGTAGAATCCAATGCCTATGTACTCGAGTTGCCACCAGAACTAGGCAATAGCTCTACTTTTAACATTACAGACTTAGTAGAGTATAAGAAGCCAGCTGTGATTCCTAGTAAGCCTTTGAAACCTAATCCTGTTATTGAGAGTGATCCCGACCCTGTGTGTCCACCAACAAACTGGCCTGTGAGGAAAGAGCAGATTGAAAAGATCTTGGATGATCAGGTTATCTCTACTCGTAATCAAGGATACCAAAGATACCTAGTCCGCTGGCAAGGAAGGCCAAATTCTGATGACTTTTGGATCTCTCGAGAAGAATTACAAGAATTGGACCCAGACCTCTTGGAGAGATACCAGAGCCAGCTTGATCCATACTTGACAAGGTCGAGTTCCTCCCACCCCGAGAGAATTGGTGCGGGCACCAGACTCAGAAGAAGACTTCAGGGCTCCATCTGGATCTCTGATTGACCTTGCCCGAAGAATTAGGGTTTTCTGGTTTTGTAATAAGGGTTGACTTGGTCAACTCAATTTTTTTGAGTCTGTATTTCCCTGCAATTTAAATTTTGTTGAGTCATGTTGACTCAGTACAAGTCCTAGTAAGTGGTCTAGGTCTTCTCCAGGGTGCCACATTTTCTCCCAAGCCCAAGCAAGTGGGCACCACATCTCCATCCCAGTGTCTTAGTCCCCACACCCAAGGGAGCAAGAATTTTTCTTAAAGCCAAAATCAAGGAGGCGCCCCATATATACCTTAAAAGGCCAAGCTAAAGGAGGAAAGAGGCATTTCTTGGGGAGCACTTCAAGGGGGCGCCCAATCTATGCCTAAAAAGACCAAAGCAAAGTTGGGAAGAGCCATGACTTGGGGAGAAAGAAAAGGAGGTGTCCAAAAGAGTTGAGCCATGGAAGGAAAAATTTTTCTTGAAGAGCAAGGCTAGGAGGCGCCACCTACTTACCATTTGGAGCCACCAATCAACACTTATGGAAGCTCTTGGCCGACCATATGAGAAGGATTTGATTCTACAAGCCTAATTTGAAGATCCATCCTATTAGTCCCACATGGAAAGATGTAAAACCCTGACCTCTTGTAAAGACCTATAAAATAAACCCCTCTTGTAAGTTTTAAAAAACAACTGATGAATGAATCCAATTTATGTGTGAGCAAACTTTGTGTTTCTCTCTTCCGCACTTGCATCCAGGTGTTGAGCTCCGTGAGGGAGTAAATCCGGGTTCCTAGGAACCTTGAGGAGGTGTGAGATCTCCAACCCCTAAACCCTAGGTTAGCCACTTCAACTCCAAAACCTAGTCGCCCATCATCCTCTTCTTTCCACCAAACCCTAGCCTACCCCCATCTCTCACGGCCTCTCTCTCCAAGTGGAGGCCGACCACCAGCATCCAGGTCCAGTTCGGCTACTTCGAATATGGAGCAAATCCCAGAGGAAGCCAGATCAGCATCCAGGAGAATCAGGACTTCAGCAACATCAACTTTCAAGTTCTTCTATCTGGTAAATCCTTCCTTGAGTATCTGTTCCATAAATTGTTCTTCTTCTTTCCCAGATCTTGAGTTCAGGAGAAGCCAACTCTACCAAAGGACCAGTATTGGAGGATCCATTGCGAAGATATCTGAATCCGGGGATCCAACAATCTGCTCAAGAGAGTCCTTCCACTAAACTCTGTGAAGATCACTGCCTGGTCTGTAACCCTTCTCTTCTCTTTACTTCTGTCCTGTTGAAAGTTCAGAGCGAAACCCTAGGTCTGGGAGTTTCTCAACCCCCAGCAATCCTTTACTTCTGAACTCTTCTGATAACCTAGTTTCTTTAAATTGTGCTTTCAATTATTACATAGTTTCTTTCAATTTAGTTTAACTTTCCTTTGAGTCAAAGCCGACTTCTGAAAATATTAAAAAAAAAAACAAAAAAAAAAGAATTAGTCTTAATTTACTTCCGTATCGCATCATCTTTTTTTGTTCTACATCACGAAGTGGGTTAGGGTTGGGATGGATTGAGTTAGGATTGGGTCGAGATGGGTTGGGGTTGGGTCGGACGGGGTTGGGGTTCGATCGGACTGGGTTGGGGTTGGATCGACCCTGGTATACCTGGCTAGAGTTAAATTTTGGGAAAGGGGTATTGCTCCTAGGAGGTTCGGGTCGATGGTATGTAGGTCCCCTCTGAAATTTCTCATAGTACCTAGCTATCTGGTAGGCATGCTCTAAATTGCAGACCTCCCTCATATATAGTTCTCTCTGGATATCTTCACGTAGTCCGGCTCTAAACCTAGACAAAGTCAATGATGAAGACTCGGTTGCATTACACCTTATGGCAAACTCATCAAACTAGGCGATATAATCTGATACATGCCTATTCCCTTAACGTAACTTATGCCATTGGTCTAGGAGCTTCTGATTGTAGGATGCAGGAAGGTACTTTTCCTTAAGTTTATGTTTCATGTCCTACCAGGTGTTTATGGGAGGAAGTTCTTGTTGTCTCCTAGTACACTCAAGGTTAGCCCAATGTAGCCTAGCCTGACAAACTAACCTTATTTTTGCAAATTTATACTTCCTTTCCTCACTCATGTCGTACCATTCAAAATAATAGTCCATGTCTCCTTCCCAATCTATGTAAACCTTAGGTTCTATGCTACCATTAAATATGGGTGCATCTACCCGAATGTTCTTCATGGCTCTCTTATCCTGATCAAAAACTTCATGGTGGGGCCTTCTATGGTTGGGTTCCTGGAAAGGGTCAGGGTCTTGTGCTCTCCTAGGTTTAGGCTCCTGATATGGTTCCTGGTGTTGGGCTCTCCTAGGGTTGGGCTCCATGAAGTGGTCATGGTTTTGGGCTCTCCTAGGGTTATGGGAGGTGGAAAGGGGTGAATCAGGATCAGGTTCAGTATTGGACTCTTGGGTTCTCTCTAGGGTCCCTACACGGTTATCCACCTGATCGAACCTATGGTTCACTTGGTTGAATTTATAGTCCACTTGGTCAAACCTATTATTCATTTGGTTTTGGGATTGGGTCAGTTGGTCAAGTCTATGATTTATTTGGGTATTCGACTGGTTCATCTAGGCTAACTATTCAGTAATGGCCCTCAATTGAGCACCAAAGTCATTGTCCATGGTTAAGCTGGGCTGGGGTTTAGACTGGTTGTACTGGACTCCTGACCTGGTGGTCATGCAATTAATCAATCAAGGTGTTATGATGCAGTCAAGCACACAAGGTTAACATGTACTATAGTTTGCTAGACCTAGAGCCAAAGTTGAATGGGTCTACTCAACTTACACCCAAGTCAACAACTAATCCTTCCACTGGCCAGATAAGAGGTGGGGTGGTGGGAGGCTCCCCCTGCTTGTGACAGGGACCTAATTAAATACCACAAGTCCACTTAGGGCGTTTGCCTCTGGACCTCTAGCCTTTGATACCAGTTTCTAGTAATAGTTGAAAAATTGAATTCACTAGTTTACCCACATGACTCAGACCCGACCAGTTGGTGTCCCTAGCTTACTACAGCAAATTAGGTTGCTAGATGATTTTAATTAGGTTGGGTACGTATGCAAGGTGGTTATTTTAGGCCCAGGATAGGTAATTACCTCCTGCCCTGATTTGAGATAGGAAATTGCCCTTAAGATTAGTTTAGATGAGATGATGCACAATCAATGAACCTGATGCAGTCTAATAACAAAATAGAAAATATATTTTTTTCCTTTTTATGAGGTGGCAACTTAAATTTGAGTTGGTTAAGTTAGCAAACAAAATTGGCTTGGTGATGCAGATGATCCTAAGACTACCATGATTGCAGGAAAATAGAAACTAATTTTTTTATAATTTTTTTAGAATTTTAATTTGTAGGCTAATGTCTCGAAATCAAGTAAAGATTAGCAGGCAAACTAGTAATGAAAAAATCAAACCTACCCGCATAAGAACTCATGCAAAATAATAAAAGAAAGGATCTCGGAGATTGAGAAACCCCTGGTTAGGATAGCATAGCTTCAACAAATTAGAAATTAGAAGGGAGAAGGATTTTACCAAGCATCGATTTGAAGATCCTATCGATGACGGGGTCACACAGCACTCGGGATTGTCGCTTGGAAGATAAGCCTTTAGTTCCTCGGTTCGGGCAGCTATTTGGGATTGGTCTTGGAGGCAAAGAGGGCCTCCTCCTTGGAGGTGAATACCTCGGGGATCTTGCAAGCATCAGAGGTTAGCAAGAGAACAAATAAGAAAGCCAAAATTAGGGAATTAGGGTTTGGAAGAAGGTGGAATCAGGGTTTCTGAAGCTGGTGGCCTGGATGGGTGTAGAAGACTCCTTGCTTTGGATGCCTAGGGCTTCTTTTCTTTGGGTGGATGAGGGCTTGAATGAAGGTACTTTGGGGTGGCTAGGGTTTGGGTGGATTAGGGTTCAAAGGTCACACTCACACTCACACATAAAAGAACACAAGCTTAAGACAAAATTTCACTAGAGTTTTGATTCATGAATAAAAGTTGCTTACAAGAGGGGGAGGGATGGGGTATTTATAGATGTTCTCCAAGTTCTCTTCTTGTTAGGATAGAATTACAAAGTAGAGTGGGAGAGGGATTACAAATTTACTTAAAACTAGAAGTATACAATTTGAGTGAAAATAAAACTAGATCTCCTTGTTTGAATTGGATTTCTCCCTTCCTTGCACTTGGTCAAAAGGGCTTCTCTTAGGCTTGGATACCAACCACTCTTGGGCTTGGACCTGGGGCAACAAGGGGAGGCCTCTTATTGGGCTTGGGCAACCTTCAAAGGGCTTGGGCACATTGGCCTCCTGGTGGGCTGGAAACCCTAGGCTAGGGCGTCTAGAATATTCTCTGGCATCTTGGAATCTTCATATATGGAGCTTCATGGGCTTGGGCTTGCTTTGCTCTGGGGGCCTGATAAAGGCTTTGGCTGGTGCTCCTCTTCTTGTATAATTGGACTAGTATTGGACTCAATTTATAGGACTCAATTAAACTAGACTGGGGTTGAAACAACTCAACTTATTACAGGACTTTATACAACTCAACTGAGCTAACTTCATTACTAAACTCTCAACTGGACTAACTTTATTACAAAACTTGATGACAAAACTTGACACATTATTAAGGGTTCAAGAAAATCCTAATCCGTGAACCAGATAGGGCCCAGTAATTTGTGTCGGATCCCGGTGCCCCCACCAATTCTCCCGGGGCGGGAGGAACTCGACCCTATCGAGTATGGGTCAATGCAGCTCAAGAAGGTCTAGGTTGAGGTGCTGCAGAACCACTCGGGTGATCCACGAGTCCTCAGATTCTGGCCAACCTTGCCATCGGACCAATTATCTTTGATAGCCATTATTCCAGGTATTGATGGCTTGATCATCCAGGATGCGCTCAATCCTTTCCTCACTAATAGGCCAATTTGTAAGTAGACACTCTGGGATGGGTTAACTCATAAGGGAAGGGATAGATTCAAAGTGCTTGCTAGGTATCGCTGCTAGCTCCCGGTACTCCATAAGGTTTGATGTATTGAAGGTAGAACTAATACCTAATTTGGGTGGCAACTCGAGCATATAGGCATTGGATCCAACTCTCTTCATTATTTTGAATGGTCTAGCTTCATAAGCATGTAAGTTCTTTATGGTCCTTGGAGGGAACTGCTCGGTCTAAGCCTGATCATCACATAATCCCCTGTAGAAAACTCTTAGCTTGTTTCCGGGAATTAGCCAAGTTTTTATAAAGTTCATTAATTATGTTTATCTTTTGACTAATGTCTTGATGCAAATGCTATGCAGAGGTTACTACAGGTGTGGATAGATGAAGTAGGTCTGTGGACTGATTAGACTTAAAATCAGATATTGTTGACTATGGTCTTGATTTTGATGATTAACAAAATGCTTAAGTAATATGAGTACTAATTGAATGTTTTAGTATGTTTATCAGATCTTAGTACTCATCTATGTTGAATGAAGAAATGCTTGTATTTCAGTTGAAGAATTCCTTCAGATTCATAAAATTTCAAGTTATAAGGACTTTAGAATATAAGGAAGACTTGGAAGGACTTAAAGTTTGATTTTGGAGAAGTTTCAGTAAGTTTTAGCACTAGCACAAGCAAGTATCGACTCATGAAGAAGTTCAAGTATCGACTCAAGGCCTGAGAACAAGAAAAATACAGAACTGTGAAAATCCAGAATTTTTACCTTAAGCTGACCCAAGTGTCGACTCATAGAAATCAAGTGTCGACTCATAGAAATCAAGTATCGACTCACGAAAGTCAAGTGTCGACACTTGCTGTAATGGCTAGTTTTTTAAAAGTGCAGAATTGATTCCAACTTGCTTCAAATAGCTAGTTTTTCATCCCCAACGATCATAACAGTCATCTATGATTTGGAGAGCTATATAAACATCAAAAATCAAATGGGAAAGCAATACTTTGGTGAGATTATTGAATATCCTTCAAGGATTCAAGAGTTGAGTGGTTCAAGCCTTCAACTTCCAAATATAAGAGAGTGCATCCAAGTTCACATCATCAAGCTGTAATTAAAGGCTTCAACAACTTGAAGATAAGTTCTTCATCAATAATCAAGGGCTTCAAAGAGATATTTGCTTTGTTTAAGAAAGCTTTTATTGTGTTCTTTTCATATTGTGCTTACTTTGTTTATTAAGGTTTTTGGTGAGCCTTAGAAAACCAAAGAGGTTTGTTGGTGAGCCTTGGAAAACCAAAGAGGTTATTGATTAGCCTCTGTGTAAAACTAACATAGGTTGTTGGTGAGCCCACAAAACCAACATGGTTTTTGGTTAGCCATGAAAACCAAGAGATTGTTGGTTATCCTAAGTTAGAAAACCGACAAGAGATTTTGACTTGTGGGTCCAGGAAAACATGTTGGGTTTTGATTAGTGAGCCCGGAAAACTAATCGACTGTAATCTTGGTGATTATAGTGAAATTTTCAAGGAGAACTTGGGGAGTGTATGTAGGTGCCTTGGAGTGCACCAAACCACTATAAACTTGTTATGTTTGTGTGATTGTTTTCTTTGTGCATTTACTTTATTAATTCCGTTGCATATTATTTTGAAGCACACAAATACTTTGGCAAAATACAAGCACTTAATTGAGATTAGCACATAATTGTTGAAATAGTTCAAAAAGTTTTATAAAACCCAATTCACCCCCCCTCTTGGGTTGCTTCATCTCTGGGCAATAGATATTATTTCATTACTTACATTTATTTTCCGAGGTTGTTCCTTAGGGACTTGTACTTGGATTTCCTCTACGAACAACTCTTGTGAACTCTCACTTTCACCTATGATGTTTGATCCTGGCTTAGTCACTTGTTCTTCAAATATTATAGTGGGTTCAGGATCATTTTCCTTTAACTCCTCAATAGGTTCACTCTCTAATTCATCTTCTTCAGGTTCCTCTATTGGACTCAACTCATCAATGTCTTCTTGGGATCTTTCAATGGACTTAGGATTAGCCTTAATTAGATTAACTCCTGGTTTCTTTTCCTTAAGGCTACTAAAACCTCTCCTAACTGGATCTCTGGGTTGAGTCAGATGAATTACAAACTTCTTTCCATGGTGACTAAAGGTACATATGTTGGTTCAACCAAACAGGGATGCATCATGATCATAAAGCCATGATCGACCTAAGATGATACTACTGGCTCCCATGGGAAAGACATCACACCAGATTTTCTCCTCATATGATTGCAGTTTGATCAAGATCTGACACCTAGACTTTATTGGAATGGATGTGGAATCTATCCATGAGACTCTATAAGGCCTAGGATGGGGAACTGGGATCAATCCTAATGATTTAACTGTATCGGCAAAGATGGCATTAACATAACTCTCACTATCTATTATAATCTTGCATACCTTATCCCCAATTTTCATAAAAGTCTATAATATACTAGTCCTACGCCAATCTTCTTGTGTCTTGGTTTGGGATGGGATACATCTAACTACCCCTACTAAGTTAGACTAATCAAATTCCTCCTCATCTCTTTCATACTCCTTTATCAAGTCTGCCTTAGCTTCATAAACATCTTCTTCCTTATCATCATTAGGTTCAGGCTCTTCCTCAAGCTCCCCTATGTGTAAAGATCTGGTGGAACATTGGCTAGCACAATGACCTACCTTGTTGCATCTAAAGAAAGCATTGGGGCTAGGGCTTGGGGTTTTTTGAAATGCTGGTGCTTTACCCTTGTCATTCCTAGAGGATGCAGAATTACTAGAACTAGGTTGACTCGGACTCGGGTTAGGATGAGATGGGTTAGGGTTGGGATGGGTTGGGTTGAGATTGGGTCAGGCTGGATTAGGGTTAGGACAGGCTGGATTAGGATTGGGTCAGCCAAAGTTGGAGTTAGGTCGGGTTAAGTTAGGGCTGGGTTGGCCTGAGTAACCTGGATTCTGGTTGGGTCTAAAACCAGAAGTGTTGGCCCTGAAGGTTTCAGGTCGACGGGTTAGCGGTGCCTTTTGGAATCTCTCAAAATTTTTAGCTATCAGATAGGCCTGGTCTATGTGTTCAACTTCCTTTAGGTACAGTTCCCTTTGGATATCCTCATGAAGCCAGCTCTAAACCTGGATAAAGTCACTAATTTAGGTTCATCTAGGGCACACCTAAGGGCACACTCATCAAACTGGGTTATATACTCTCTCACAGTTTTGGCTCCTTGTTTTAATCTTTGCCATTGATTTGGAGACATTGTTGGTAGTATGGGGGAACATATTTGTCTCTAAGTTTTAGCTTCATGGCCTCCCACATAGTGATGGGTGGATGGTTCCTTTGTTTAGTGAGGCAGTCTATGTGTTTCCAATATAACCTAGCCTGATCAGTTAGCCTAAGCTTGGCAAATTAACACTTTCTTTCATCACTTAAGGCATACCACTTAAAATATTTCTCCATGCCTCCCTCCCAATCTATGTAGACCTTGGGATCCAGGGTGCCATCAAAAAGGGGTGGATCTACTCTGATGCTCTTAAGGATTCTCGCATCAAGGTTCTGGTCATCATGATTGCACCTCCTAGGTTTAGGATCCTGGTAGGGTTCCTGGCATGGGGTTATCCTAGGATTAGGTTCCATAAATTGGCCCTGGTTCTGGGTTCTCTTAGGGTTGGGCTCTATAAATTGGTCTTGATTTTGGGCTCCCCTAAGGTTATGAGAGGTGGAATAGGGTGAATCAGGATCAGGTTCAGTATTGGACTCTTGGGTTCTTTCTATGGTACCTAGTCGATTTTCTACTTGTTCAAACCTATTGATTAACTGGTCAATCCTATAGGTTGCTTGGTTGTTCAATTGGGTCATTTGGTCAAATCTATGATTCAATTGGGTCATCTGGGCGGTCAATTGGGTATTAGATTGGTCAATCTTGTGGTTCAATTGGGTGGTTAATTGGATATTGGATTGGTCAAGCTTGTGGTCCATTCAGTCAAAGCGTTCAGTCAAGGCCTTCATGAAGGTTTCAAAATTGGAGTCCATGGCTGAGCTGGGTGGGGATTTAGACTGTTGATATTTGGTCCCTAGTCTAGTGGTCATGCAATCAAATGAGCAAGGTGGTATGATGCAGTCAGGCACTCAAGGTGAAATTGGACTACAGTTTACTAGACTTAGAGCCAAAATTGAATGGGTCTACTCAACTTATACTTAACTCAACAGCTAGTCCTTCCACTGGCCAGGTAAGAGATTGGGTGGTGGGAAGCTCTCCCTGCCTGTGACAGGGTCCTAATTAAAAACCACTAGTCCATTTAGGATGTTTGCCTCTGGACCTTTAGCCTTAGACACCAGTTTTTAGTAATAGCTAGGGAATTAGGTGCACTAGTTGGCCCACACAATTCGGACCCGACCTGTTGGTATCCCTAAGCTCTCTAGAGAAATTAGGTTGCTAATTGATTTTAGTTAAGGCTTGGGTTCTGATGCTGGGTGGTTGTTTTGGACCTAGGACAGGTGATGAAATCCTGCCCTAATCTGAGAGAGGAAATTGTCCATAAAATTGATTTAATGAAATGATGAACACACTATGAGCCCTAATGCAACTAATAACAATCAGAAAACTAATTTTTTTGTTTTTTTATTTTATGAGATGGAAAATTAAGTTTAAGTGGGTTGAGTTAGCAAATAAAATTTGGGCTTGGATGAGTTAGGGTTTGGAAGTTGATTAGATTTGGTTTGAACAAGTATGTAGAACAAAATTTAGGATTTGTTTGGAAGCAGAATTTGGTTTAGTTTTTGGTGCAAAAAAAATTATAAAAATTTCATGATAGAGGATGATCAATTTAAATGATCCTTGCCAAATCTCATGCAAATAAAAATTTGTATGATGATTCAAAACTTAGGGTTTTCAGACTATATGTAGAAATTTAGGATTTTTGCTAGGGTTTCTAAGATGTAGAATGTTTATATTGTTTTGTTTTGTTAAAAATAATTAAAAATTATGATAATTATTAGGACTAAGCATAGATAATATCATCAAAATTTCAATCAAAAATAAAATTTCTAAGGTGATGAAATAGACCAAAACTCAGACACCTACTACAGATGACAGGATGCAGAAAAATAGCAATGATTGTTTTTAGGGTTTTTTTGATGAAGATGCAAGCTATCCTAAACTAGCTCTAATACCGAACTGATGCGGGATGATTCTAAGACTATGATGAATGTAGAAAATAGAAACTAATTTTTTTTACAATTTTTTTAGAATTTTAATTTGCAGGCTAATATCCCGAAATCAAGTAAAGATCAGCAAGCAAACTAGTAATGAAAAGATTAAACCTACCCGCATAAGAACTAATACAAAATAATAAAAGAAAGGATCTCAGAGATAGAGAAACCCCTAGTTTGGATAGCATACTTTCAACATCAGAAATTAGGTGGGGGAATGGTGCAGGGCGGATGTCAAATGCCTGCAGCGACCAAAACCCCGATTCAGGGAGAATGGGTTATGGGAATTCTTGGATGCTAGGATTGAGCAAGATGGGGAAGATCCTTTGAAACCTGCAACGATCAAGCACTGGAAGGGCAGTGTGATTCCTCACGTTGCCAGCCCTCTACCGGATTTCAATCCGGGTCTTCAAGATTGGAAGGGACGAACGATGGGTTTCTCACCGTGAGTCCCTGTTTCTTTTTTTTTTTTTTTAATCAAGAACTAGGAACGGAAGAAAGAGATTCCTCACGGAATCGTCTTCTCCCAACCGGGCTTTTGGCTTGGTGTGCGCAAGGGGTAAAAGGGTGCTGGCGGCCTTCCACGGAAAGAAGACATCCAAACTCGCCTTCCACGGAACCAAAAAAAATGACAGCACATCCCCCAAAAAATTCTCAAAACAAACAACGTCCAAAACAAAACAACGAAAAAATGCTGCTCATATTCCTTGGGTTCGGGTTTTAAGAAAAAAAAATACAATACCAATTGTAATGCCCCCCACGTGACTAACAGGGAGGGAAAAAAAAAAAAACACTAATATAAACAAATCCAAACGCTGACTCTTGCGTGAAACTCTTTAAATGGATTTTTTTTTCTTCTTTTTTTTTTAAAAAAAATCAAGAGATCACTCCACTAATAAAATTATAATAATAATAATAAGACTAAAGACTCCAGTGTTTTCTCGGATCCGAAATTTCACGGACGCAATTAGTGTATTGGGCCTTCGGCCCAATTCCTAATTAATTGTTTTCATCCCAAAAATGGGTCAGATTTAAAACTTGCTTCCCTTGAAGGCGTCTGAACCTGTGCACGTTTCCTGCTGGCGAGGCTGGCACCCCCAAATCGTCATGGGTCGGAAGCTGAACCGAAACGTCTGGGTTGGGCTTCGCCGAACTATCACCGAGCTGTCCTGATATATGAGTCAGTCGATCAGGTTCAATAATCATCTCGATGTCCGCATCACTCTCCCCTTCCTCTGAAAAGCTTGTCCTTAAGCTTGAATTATCACCTGCATAAGGGGTTATGGTGCGGGCACCAGACTCAGAAGAAGACTTCAGAGCTCCATTTGGATCTCTGATTGACATTGCCCGAGAAATTAGGATTTGTAATAAAGGTTGACCTGGTCAACCAGTTTATTTATTTTTATTTATTTCTTGAGTCACCATTTAAATTTTGTTGAGTCATGTTGACTCGGTGCAAGTCCCGATGTGGTTTCAATTTGGTCCAAAATGGTGCCACATTTGTCTTCCAATCAAATCAAGGTTCAAGCAAGTGGAGGCCACACTCCAAGCCACACGCCCAGCCACACTCCGAGCACACGCCAGAGTCCAGGAGGTGCCACAGAGGCATCCCAGTGTCATGGTCCCCACATCCAAAGAAGAAAAAATCAAATTGGAGGCTACTTTAAAGGAGGCGCCCATACCTGCCTATTTTACCTAAGCAAAGAAGGAAGAAGACTTCTCTTGGAGAAGAAATCAAAGAAGGACATCCAACCTACTCCTAATTGAAGTTCAAATCAAAATCAAAGAGCTTAACTTGGAGTGGAAGAAAAGAAGAAATACCATAAGAAGAAGAGGACTCCAAATCCAAATCCAACTCCAAAGGAGGCACCAAAAAAATTCAAAAAAATTCCTTTATGGCCGTCCCAATTTTTTTTGAACTCTTGGTCGGCCAAGAGAGAAGATTTTCTACCTAATCTAGTGGTTGGAGGAGTTTAGTCCCACATGGGAATTTGTACAAGCTTGGAGAAAATTTTAGGTCTATATAATAGACCTCTCTTTGTAACTTTAGAAGATCAATGAAGAAAATTATTTTTTGCTACTCTCTTGTGTTGAGTGACCTAGGTTTCTCTTCTTCCGCACTATTCTAAGTGTTGAGCTCCGTGAGGGGGTAATCCGGGTTCCATTGGAGCCTTGAGGAGGTGAGAGATCTCCATCTTTATCCAAAACCCTAGGTTAGCCACTTGAAATTCCAAAACCCTAGCCACCCTTCATTATTTTCAATCCATCAAACCCTAGCTCCATCCATCTCCCACGGCCTCTCTCTCTCTACAAGTCCAAGCCATCCACCTTCATCCAGATCCAGTCCGGCTACTTCAGATCCAGAGCAAGTTCCAAGGAAAATCACATCAGCTTCCAGGAGAATCCAGTTTTCAGCAATTTCAATCTTCAAGTTCATCAATCTGGTAAATCTTTCCCTTGACTCTCTGATTCCATCAATTGTTTTTCTTCTCTTCCAGATCTTGAGTTCAGGAGAAGCCAACCCGCCAAAGGACCAGTATTGGAGGATCCATTACGAAGATATCTGAATCCGGGATCCAACAATCTGCTCGGGAGAGTTCCTCCACCAAAATCTGTGAAGATCATTGTCTGGTTAGATAAACCATCTCTTCTCTTTATTTCTGTTCTTTTGAAAGTTCGGAGCGAAACCCTAGGTCTGGGAGTTTCTCAACCCCCAGCGATTCGTTGCTTCTGAACTACTCTAATAATTTAGTTTCCTTAAAATTGTGCTTTCAATTATCATATTAGTATATTTCAATGTTAGGTTAACTTTTCTTTGATTTGAAGCCAACTTCTACAAACATATAAAAAACAAAAAAAAAAAAATTAATTAATCTTAATTTACTTCCGCATCGCATCCCTTTATTTGTTCTGCATCAGGTTAGATGTCGAATATTGAATACATCAGAAATAAGGACATCGTCTGGTAATTCAACTCGGTAGGCATTGTCACTAAATTTCTCCAACACCTGACAAGGACCAATTTTCTTTTGTTTGATTTTGGTGTAGGCCCCCTGTGGATATTATTCTCTTGGCAAGAAGACCCATACCAAATCACCAACCTCAAAAGTCTGCTGTCGACGTGTCTGATCAGCCTTAGCCATATACTTGGCATAATTTTGCTCTAGATTGGCTTTAACAGTTGTGTGCACCTCTCGGAGATCCGCCACTCGATCTTCTATTTTCTTGATTTGTTTGGCACATCAACAGGTAAAATATCAAGTGGTCCTCTTGGCAGAAATCTATACAATACCTGAAAGGGTGCAAAACCAGTAGAACGGTTCACCGAAGAATTGAACTCAAACTCAATCTTTGGCAAACATACATCCTAGTTTTTAAATTCTTGCACATTGGCTATCAACAAGTTACCAAGACTTCGGTTGACAGTCTCGATTTGCCCATCGGTCTGAGGATGATAGGGACTACTGAATTTTAATTTTGTACCCAATTTTTTCCACAATTCATGCCAAAAATGCCCCATAAACTTGCTATCTCGGTCCGAAACTATTGACGATGGTAACCCATAATGTCGGACAACTGCAGAAAAATAAAGATCATCTACTTTTGACGCATCAAATATCGTTTTGCATGACAAGAAACAAGCCATCTTGCTGAACCGATCTACGACTACCATAATTGAATTTTGACCTCTCACTGTCCTTCTGTAAAAACCCGCAAGACCCAAAAAGGATCTCAATTCAGTCAAAGTAGTAGGTGCTGGCCAGTCCACTATCGCTCGCACCTTACATTCATCTAGAAGAATTCCATCACCAGTAACAACATATCCCAGAAAAATTAATTTGTCTACCATCCAAATACACTTCTCTGGGTTAGCAAAAAGCTGGTTTTCACGTAATACTGTTAGAACTTATGAAACATGCTCAACATGCTCTTGTGCTGTCTTACTGTATATCAATATATCATCAAAGTATGCAACAACTAAAGAACTAAGGAATGGACGCAAAAGCTGGTTCATTACTCGCATGAACATACTAGGAGCATTAGATAGCCCGAATGGCATCACCAACCATTCATACAGGCCTTCCTTTGTCTTGAAGGCTATCTTCCATTCATCACCTAGCTTCATTCTGATCTGATGGTACCCACTTTTCAAATCAATCTTAGTAAAGAACACGGCACCACTCAACTGATATAGCATATCATCCAGCCTCGGTATTGGAAATCTATACTTAATAGTAATTCTATTTATTGCCCGGCTGTCAACACACATACACCATGAACCATCCTTTTTCAGCACCAAAAGTGCTGGTACCGTGCACGGGCTAATGCTTTCCCGTACAAAGCCTTTGTCTAAAAGATCTTGAACTTGCCTCTTCAGCTCCTCATGCTGCTGTGGGGTCATTCGGTAATGAGCCTTATTCGGCAACACAGAACCCAGAATCAGATCAATCTCATGCTGAATATCTCGAAGTGGTGGCAAACCCGAAGGAAGCTCACTCCGTACAACATCCCGAAATTCCTCCAAAACTGACACCAACTCCTGGGGAAGATCATGTAGCTCTAGTTCCCCATTCTGGCCAAACTCCTCTGGCTTACTAATCAGGGCAAAACAGAAATCTTCTCCCTCTAAACTCACCTCAAACTCCCTGCTTGGCAAACAAATTATTACCTTCTGTTCAGCCATGTCCTGTAGCAGTTTCAAGATCACTTTTCTCCCATCTGGTCGCAGCATATAAGTATGAGTGTAACTATTATACACTGCTTTATTATCAAACTGCCATGGTCGTCCCAAAATGATGTGTGTCGCATCCATCGGTACAACATCAGCTACTATTGACGTCTAAAGCTGAGGACCAAAAGACAAGGCCAACCTACAACGTCGACTGACCTGAATATCTGCATCCCGATTCACCCAACCGAGCTTGTATGGTTGAGGATGGGGCTCAGTCATCAACCCCAATTTCTTCACAACTTCCTCAGCAATCACATTCTCCCAACTTCCAGAATCAATAATTACCTTGCAAGTTTTACCAGCTACAGTGCACTTTGTTGAGAAAATATCGTGCCGACGCCAATCTCCACCAGCTCTTGGTGCAAGACACATCCTCCTAATGATCAGACTCTCTTCTTGGATGTGGTCTGGGTCAATCACATACATCTCATCCTCGAACTCCTCATCCTCAGAAAATTCAACTTCCTGCTCCTCCTCCATAAGTAACTGGGTACGCGCCTTGGGGCACTCATTGTCATAATGTCCTAAGTCATGACACCGATGGCAGCGAACATTGGCTCGATTGCTGCCCACCCTCTGCTGGGGACCTGAAGCCCCACTCAGCACTGTAGGTCTCGGAGGAATTGCCGAAGTTTGTTGCCTCACCACAGGAGGTGCACTCCTACTACCAGAACTCTGCCCCGAAAATTGACCAGATAATTTTTCTCTACTCTGGAACCCTCTATTCCACATCAGGCTCTGCTCCACTGCTTGCGCCTGCATGTGCGCATCTCCAACACTGTCAATCCGATGCAGAGCCAACACATCCTGGATCGGGAATCGCAGTCCAAGCAAATACATGGCTACCAACCTCAGTTCTGACTCCATCAATCGGTTTTGAGCCACCAGTCAGTAGAACTCTGTAGTATAATCTTCCATGCTTCAATTTTCTTGTGTTAAACCATGCAATTTAGAATAAAGGACCTGTTCATGGTTCAGAGGAAGGAACTCTCGATTCATCTCCTGCTTCAAGGCTGCCCATGATACAATTGGTGGCCTCCCATCCATATACCTCCGGTAGTGCTGTGCATGCCACCAAGCCACTGCTCGATCTCGGAATTAGATTGTGATAAGCGGCACTTGCTTGTCCAAAGGCACTTTTTTTAGCCATAAAACATCATCAACCTACAGGGTCTAATCCACATACTCATCAGGATTCAAACCACCTCTAAACTCTGGTATTTCAATCCAAAACCGGACTCCCAATGAGTCTGATTGTCATGCACAGGCGGCGGTTCGAAATCCCTGGGAAGCGCTACATCACGCTGTGGTTGCTACCCTCTTTGCAATGGTGGAGGATCTTCAATATTCTGGAAAGGGTCGGCATCACCTTCTCGATATTTGTCAGGTACATTGCGATCTTGACGAGGTATAGCACGATCTTGCACCTCCAACCGTGCCATCATTGCTTGCAAAACAGCCATCATCTACTGCTGGGTCTCCACAACATCACGAAGAGAAGGCTCCCCGTTGTTCCGCTCCATGGTTACCGGCAGAGTTTTTTTTTTTTTTTTTTAAATCTAGAACGGATCAAGGACAGATCAAGAACAAGAATGGATCAAGGCTTTGATCAAGAACGGATCAAGGCTCTGATACCAAGCTGGTGTAGGGCGGATGTCAAACGCCTGCAGCGACCAAAACCCCGGTTTAGGGAGAACGGGTTCTGGGAATTCTTGGATGCTAGGATTGAGCAAGATGGGGAAGATCCTTTGAAACCTGCAACGATCAAGCGCTGGAAGGGCAGCATGATTCCTCACGTTGCCAGCCCTCTACCGGATTTCAATCCGGGTCTTCAAGATTGGAAGGGACGAACGATGGGTTTCTCACCATGAGTCCCTGTTTCTTTTTTTTTTTTTTTTTTAATCAGGAACTAGGAACGGAAGAAAGAGATTCCTCATGGAATCATCTTCTCCCAACCGGGCTTTTGGCCTGGTGTGCGCAAGGGGGAAAAGGGTGCCGGCGGCCTTCCACGGAAAGAAGACGTCCAAACTCGCCTTCCACAAAACCAAAAGAAACAACAGCACGTCCCCCAAAAAATTCTCAAAACAAACAATGTCCAAAACAAAACAACGAAAAACACTGCTCATATTCCTTGGGTTCGGGTTTTAAGAAAAAAAAAATACAATACCAATTGTAATGCCCCCCACGTGACTAACAGGGAGGGGGAAAAAAACAAAACACTAATGTAAACAAATCCAGACGCTGACTCTTGCGTGAAACTCTTCAAACGGATTTTTTTTTCTTCTTTTTTTTTAAAAAAAAATCAAGAGATCGCGCCACTAATAAAATTATAATAATAATAATAAGACTAAAGACTCCGGTGTTTTCCCAGATCCGAAATTTCACAGACACAATTAGTGTATTGGGCCTTTGGCCCAATTCCCAATTAATTATTTTCATCCCAAAAATGGGTTAGATTTGAAACTTGCTTCCCTTGAAGGCGTCTGGACCTGCGCACGTTTCCTGCTGGCAAGGCTGGTGCCCCCAAATCATCAAGGGCCGGAAGCTGAACCGAAACGTCTGGGTTGGGCTTCGCCGAACTATCACCGAGCTGTCCTGATATATGAGTCAGTTGATCAGGTTCAATATTCATCTCGATGTCCGCATCAGGGAAGGATTTTACCAAGCACCAATTCGAAGATCCTGTCGATGACGAGATCACACAGCACTCGGGATTGTCTCCTGGAAGACAAGCCTTTAGTTCCTCGGTTCGGGTAGCTATCTGGGATCTGTCCTGGAGGTAAAGAGGGCCTCCTCCTTGGAGGTGAATACCTTGGGGATCTTGCAAGCATCAGAGGTTAGCAAGAGAACAAATAAGAAAGCCAAAATTAGGGAATTAGGGTTTGGAAGAAGGTGGAATCAGGGTTTCTGAAGCTAGTGGCTTGAATGGGGGAAGAAGACTCCTTGCTTTGGATGCCTAGGGCTTCTTCTCTTTGGGTAGATGAGGGCTTGAAGGAAGGTACTTTGGGGTGGCTAGGGTTTGGGTGGATTAGGGTTCAAAGGTCACACTCACACTCACACACAAAAGAACACAAGCTTAAGAAAAAATTTCACAAGAGTTTTGATTCATGAATAAAAGTTGCTTACAAGAGGGGGAGGAGTGGGGTATTTATAGATGTTCCCCAAGTTCTCTCCTTGTTATGATAGAATTACAAAGTAGAGTGGGAGATTGATTACAAATTTACTTAAAACTAGGGGTATACAATTTGAGTGAAAATAAAAACTAGATCTCCTTGTTTGAATTGGATTTCTCCCTTCCTTGCACTTGGTCAAAAGGGCTTCACTTGGGCTTGGATGCCAACCACTCTTGGGCTTGGACCTGGGGCAGCAAGGGGCAGCCTCTTATTGGGCTTGGGTGGCCTCCAAAGGGCTTGGGCGCATGGGCCTCCTGGTGGGCTGGAAACCCTGGGCTATGGTGCCTAAAATATTCTCTGGCATCTTGGTACTTGGAATCTTCATATGTGGAGCTTCATGGGCTTAGGCTTGCTTTGCTCTGGAGGTCTGGTAAAGGCTTTGGCTGGGGCTCCTTCTCTTGTATAATTGGACTAGTACTGGACTCAATTTACAGGACTCAATTGGACTAGACTGGGGTTGAGACAACTCAACTTATTATAGGACTCAATGCAACTTAGCTGAGCTAACTTCATTATAAAACTCTCAATTGGACTAACTTTATTACAAAACTTGATGACAAAACATGACACATTATTAAGGGTTAAATAAAATCTTAATCAATGAACCAAATGGGGCCCAGTAATCTATGTCAGATCCTGGTGCCCCCACCACTTGGGTGAGGTGGGGCTTGATAGTTGATTAGGTTTGGTTTTGTCAGGCATGCAAAACTAAAATTCTGGGTCTATTTTGTTGGAGAATTTGGTTTGGTTTCAGAGCAGAAAAAATTTCAAAAGATTTTAGGATAGAGGATTAACAGTGAAGATGATCCCTACCAAATTTCATGTAGAACAAAAATCAGATGATAATGCAACACCTATGATTCTTGATAGGATGCAGAAAACACAGAATTTCGTTTAGGGTTTCTAGGATGCAGGTTTTTATACTTTTTTGTTTCTATAAAAATAATTAAAAATAATGAAAATTATCAAGACTGAAAAAAGAGTATGCTATGCAAATTTTAGAAAAAAATAAAAATCCTAATATGGTAAAATAGATCAAAATTTGGACCACTAGTGCAGAAGACAGGATGCAAAAAATCATAGATGAATGTTTTTGGTATGTTTTTTTATGAAGATGCAACTATCCTAAATCTGCTCTGATACCAAACTGATGTAGGATGATTATATGACTGACATGAATGCAAGAAATAACAGTAACTAATTTTTTTGTAATTTTCTTAAGAATTAAATTGGTGGCTAAAGTCTCGAAAAATATAAAAGACTAGCAAGAAAACTAGCAACGAAAAGAACTAAAGTACCCGCATATGAACTCATGCAGAATAATAAAAGAAGGACCTCGAGGGTTGAAAAACCCTCAGTTAGGATAGCTTACCTTCAATGAAATCAAAAATTAGGAGGGGGATGGATTGTACCAAACAATGATTTGAAGATTCTGTCGAAGATGGGGCACTCTATACTCTGGATTGTCGCCTAGAAGATCAACCAGTTGTTCCACGGATCAGTCAACCTTCTTCAGTTGGTCAAGGAGGTAAAGAGGGCCTCCTCCTTGGAGGTGAACACCATGGGGACCCTGCACATGTCAAGGGGTCAATAAAAGAAAGATCAGGAAAGCAAAAAAAAGAACTAGGGTTTTGAAGGAAAATGAGAGCGGAGTGGCTGATGCTGGTGGCTTGGAGTGGAAGAAGAATGCCTGGCTGGGGGTCGGCTAGGGCTCTTGCACTTGGGGCATGTTAGAGCTTGGAGAGGGATGCTTTGGGCGGCTAGGGTTGGATGGATTAGGGCACTCAAGTCTCACACTCACTTCAAAGAAGAACACAAACTAATACAAGAAAATTTCACCAGAGTTTATTTCATGAATAAAAGATTGATTACAAGGGGAGGAGGGGGTGGGTATTTATAGGCTAACCTAGTTCCTCTCCTTGTTAGGATTGAATTACAAAGTTTGATTAGGAAGAGAATTACAAAGTGACTTAGGACTAGGAGTACATAATTTGAATAGAATTAAAACTTGATTCCTAATAGGATGTGGACTTCTCTCTCCTTCTTGGACTTGGTCAAAGGACCCCTCATGGGCTAGGATGCCTCGTTGGACTGGGCTTGGACTTTAGGCACCTTCTTGTGGACTTTTGGGCAGCAAATGGGCACCCTCAAGTGGGCTTGGGCGGCCTCTGGATGGGCTTGGAAAACCCTGGGCGCCCACTTTAATTTGGACTGGAAAAGGCCCGGGGCACCATCTTCTTCTAGTCTTCTGGGCTTGAGAGGGCTTTTGGGCTGGGACGCATGGAAGAAAGGATATTCCCTGGGTGCCAAGTATCTTCAAGTGTGGAGGCTTCATGGTCTTAGACTTTGCTCTGACCTGGGAGGGCCTGGTGAAGGCTTTGGTTGGTGATCCTCTTCTTATACAAGACTGGACTAACACAAACTTATAGGACTCATGAGGTTGAGATAACTCAACTTATTACAGGACTCAATAGGATACTTATTATAAAATTTGGCTCACTTAAAATAAGTGACACATTATTAAAGGACTCAAAAAATCCTAATTAGTAAACCAGATAGGGCCCAGTAATCTTTGTTGGATCCTGGTGCGCCCACCATACCACCATTACTGCCATTTCCCTGCTACTATGACCAGGCATAATCTGTGGCTACTAGAATGATCCCAACCATCCATTGTATTGATCCAATAGCCTAGGAAGAGGCCGATTATTAATAGGATTTAGGGTATTGTTTGAAGTGCGATTCGAAGATCTAATGGCTAGGAAACTGCTCGACTAGATTTGAGTTTAATCAAACACAATGCAGTAAAAATTAAAGCTTTCAATAAAGATCCAATGATAGAAAAGCTTTAGTCAGTCAAATTTTAATTAGAGCAGGATTTCTATGTCTATTTCAATAAAATTTTGGTTCACCATCCAACCACTAATTTTGTAAGAAATAAATCCTACCTGCTTTTATGATCTCTTTCTTTAGTCCCATACCAGAAAATCATGAAAACCTCTCCTTTGTTAATACCTATAAAAAGGCTCCCCTACCTTTGCCTAAAAGCATGAACCTTGGAATCCCTTTAGAGCCTTACATAGAGGGAGAGGAAGAGAAGATCATGCATGGCTAAGAAATTTCGTCTTCAAAGAGTAGATGAGGTTTTTGATATTTATCTTTTATAATATTCTTTTATATAATTAAATATTGATCATAATGCTTTTCTTTTCATGAAGAAAATTTATTTTACATTACTTCAAGTTTTATCCTTATTATTTAGACTATAATTAGATTTTAAAATAGCTTATGATCACGTAGAGACAAGTCATGATCCAATGATATGATTTATGCTCAATAGATAGGTTATACTCGGAATTTGATTATAGAAAATTTTATTTTTATGATTTGAGACTTTGAATAGCCTATGGCTATGTAAGAATAGATCAAGGTTTGTATCCAGTAAGAGAGGCTAGCTTGGGGATCAATTATAATTTAATAATTACATATTGAAGAAATACTTAATCTAATATTTAATATTGAATCGAAACTCAAGACATCTTTCATATTCTTGTTAATATCTTATCTACTAGCTTTAATTTAATTATTATTTCTAGTAATAAACATATTCCCAATCCTTTATCTTTTAACCTAATTAAAACTCTAACAAAAAATCCTAAAAGTGAATATAACTTAAATTGATCCATGAGGATATGATCCCAACTCATCCTAGTATAGAGCTGAGTTAGTAAATTATTTTGATCACCTACAATGGCGATTAATTTTTGGCACCATTGTTGAGATTATTGGCATGGTTAGTTCATATAAAAATTAAAAATAAAATTAATTAATTAACTTAATTTTATAATTTATTAGGATTTATTTTTAGAGACTAAAATATCAAACTAGTCTTTTTGGACACTTGTTTGTTTTGCATTGCATCTCATAAACTATTTAAGGGCATGTAATCCCTAAACAACATAAGGTGAGAATTTCATCATCTTTTCTTGATTCACAAATCACCATCTTGCAACTTCATTGACCTAAAGCTTTATATTTAAATCAATTAGATGTTGGCCTTTAAGAAATTTTCGAGCACATTAAGACAATGGACCCTAAGAGTTGGACCGAGTTAAGGTTAATCAGTTACTTGGTATTTAGGAAAGTGATTCAGGGACAAGATCCTGAAAGAAGGTGATTACTTAATTGATTCCGTTGACTAACCTGGCAAATTTATTTGGTATCTAGAAAAAGTAATGAGGGGATCTCCATCAACCTTATACTTGGCCAGTTGGCTAGCTAGCTTTTAACTTAGAGGGCTCGAAGGTGACCTTGGAATAGTTAGAAACTATCTAAATCTTAGTTAACTAGGATAGAGAGTCCATGATATGCTAACTTGATTGCAACTAACATCAAACTTTAACCTAATTATCTCTTAGCTCTAGGACTCCTTAGGCCCTTCTCTTTAGAACTCTTTCTCTTTCTTCTTTTTTTCTTCTCTCCCTTCTCTATAAAAAATAAAAATTAAACAAATATAAAAACTTGAATCAGTGTTTGCTTTAGATTACCTTTAAAGGGGTATGCTTGGCCATTGTTCCCTATAACCTGAAATTTATCCCTTAAATCCAGAAATAAAACAAACTCTTAGAGCAAACAAACATAGAGCCATGGACCGAGACCAGGAAATTGACCCACCTAGATAATTAAAGGAGTACTTTACTCTTTCAGCATATAATTACTCTCCTTGCATCCAAGTGCCTACAATAGAGGCCATACAATATGAAATTAAATCTAGTACCATTTGAATACTCCCATCCTTCTATGGACTTACAAATGAAGTCCCCTATAAATACCTTGAATTCTTAGAAATCTGCTCCACTATTAAAATCCAGTATTTCTCTGAAGATGCTCTAAGATTGAAATTGTTTTCTTTTTTATTGAAGGACAAATCCAAATATTAGTTGAACTCCTTAGATACTATTATAAATTCCACCTGGGACTAACTTCAGAGGGAATTTCTTAAGAAGTACTTTCGTATAGAAAAAACAAATCAAATCCATAAGGCTATCACTAGTTTTTTTCAACTAGATGGAAAATTATTTCATGAGACCTAGAAGAGGTTAAAAGAACTGATTAGGAAGTGCCCACACCATGCAGTACCCAAGTGATAACTAGTTCAGTGCTTCTATGATGGTTTGTCAAAGAAGCATCGGCAAATGGTAGATGCTTCATGTAGTCAGACCTTCATGTTAAAGAATAAGCACAAAGCTAGGCAATTGTTTGAAACATTGAGCGAAAATTCACTACACCACCTGTCTGCTACCAGGCGAGACCCTCCTATGATCGGATCCAAACATAGAGGGATTTATAAGATAGGAAGCTCAATCAACATCCATAGTAAAGTGGATGAATTATTCCAAAAAATTGATCAACTACTATAGATCAGACCCATCCATACCCTAGCACCTATAAGAGATGTTTGTTCTATTTGCTCAAGTCCTACACACTATCATTGAATGTCCAGATGCACCACAATACCCTAAGTTCATGCATGAGCAGGTGAATCAAGCCCAAACTCAGCATAACATTAGACCTGGACACAATCCTTACTCCAACGTCTACAATCCGGGTTGAAAAGATTATCTTAATTTTTCTTGGACTTAGCAACCTGCTTCTAGGCCTCTAGTGCAAAAACCTAGTTATCCCGAGGGAGCTTATATATCAGTTCCATTTCTATAATACATACCGAATCTGCAGCCTTCTCCAAACACTACTTTTGAGAAGAAGGTACTGCAAGCACTTAGAGGGTTGGAGATGAGCAACCAGATCCTTCACTCCCACACACAGTCCATTACAAAGCTAGAGGCTCAGATAGGTCAGTTAATGATAGTATTCAATAGGAGGGAGGAGGGCAAATTATCCAACCAACTAATTAGCAATCCTAAAGGACAGTACATGGCTGAAAGCTCTACAGACCAAGAAATTTTTTGAACATGCCAAATTAGTGATGACCCTTAGAAGTGGGAAAACCTTGAACTAGTTTGAAATAACCCAATAGCCAGATCACCTAATGCTGGCCACACTAGAAAAGATGAAATTAATAAAGAGGGAGGAACTCATTGACCTAGCACCTAAAATTAAGGATCCATTTTCTAATGCTTTAGAATATGTTCTGTCTCTTGATAAGAAAGGTATAAAAATGAATGAAATGTTGGAACTATTCAAACAGGTCCAGATAAAGCTATCCATTCTTGATGCTATTAAGCAAGTCCCGGCATATGCCAAATTTCTAAAAGACCAGTGCACACAGAAATGAAGATCTAAGGCACACACACCTAAGAAGGTCCACTTAACTAAATAGGCTAGCTCAATTTTTTAGCAAATTATCCCTTTTAAACTTAAGGATCTTGGTACCCCAATTATATCTTGTATCATAGGGGATCTCATGATTAAGAAAGCACTATTACATTTGGGTGCAAGTGTCAATCTTCTTGCTAGCCTATTTATGATCTATTTGGATTTGAAAGTTGCAATCCACTTCGGTAACCTTACAACTAGTAGACCAATCCATTAAGATATCTCATGAAATGCTGAAAGAAATATTAATGAAAGTAGATGAATTCTACTTTTCTCTTGACTTTCTAGTGTTAGATATGGAATCTAGTAGCAATCCCAGCCAATTACCAATCATCCTAGGTAGGCTCTTCCTAGCAATTGCTAATGCCTATATAAATTATAGTATTGGGGTCATGAATGTGTCTTTCAGGAATAAGAAGCTGAGGTTGAATATTTTTAATGCATCTCAGGGACCACCCATATATGACCATGATGAGATCAACATGCTAGAGGAAGTATAGAGGAAGCCATAGAAAATAAGATTCCTACCTTGCTCAATTCAAACCTTTTATAGACATGCTTAACACATTTTGGAGTGGACAATTTTGATACTGATGGGTACAATGAAGAAGTGCATACTTTATTATAACCACCCAATTTTAGTACCACCCCTCCTTGGATTGTAAGGTATGAGCAATCATCAACTAATCAAGTACTCTAGTACCATCCTTAGAAGCACCACTTATCCTAGAGTAAGAGCCACTTCCTGATGCATATAATGAAGACATTTTAGGATCCAATGACACCTCCCTAGGGACCACTGCAACAACAAATTACATTGCATTTGATCTGATCCCTGACCAGGAAGTACATCTTTTAGGTGACCATATAGGGGCTATAGAATGGACCAATACTAAATTAAGCAATATTTACCCCTTTACCCATACTTATGGAAAAACTGATATACATTAAGTGTAGGGTTCGGTGGCAAGGCGGAATCATAGATTTCAAAAATTTTTATCTTTATGAAATCTTCACCAAACCTTCAACCCAAAATCTCCTTAAAAGAATTAAAACATATAAGATGTTTATATAAGATTTAATCTCAAATTAAGATACTAACCTGTATCGCAAAATCCAAACTCTGAATCTCCACTAGGTACCCAAATGTTCACCCTCCAATGGTGATCCACACAGAAAAATAATGAAGACAATAATTTCTAGTTCTTGGCTCCTCTTCTTGAATTCTTTTTCAAGAATTCAATTCTTGGACCTTTAGGCTGAAATTTTCTTTAAAGAAAATTTCTTTTCTTCCTTCTTTCCTCTTCTTGAATTTTCTTCAAGAATTCCCTTTCTTGAATCCCTTTTCTTGAATTGAATTGGAAGAAAAATTAAGACAGTCAAAGTCTTAATTCAAGAAGGAAAAGAAGAATAGATCCTTTCCCTTTTCTTTCCTTTACCGTTCAAGACCTTCTTCTTATTCTTATTTAGGGTCAGAGTTTCGACAGAGGATACCTCTGTAAGGGAAACAATACCCAACAAGAACAAGAGGAAGGAGTATTCTGGAGAGGAAGAAAGGGAATTGGATCTCTGAATTATGTTACGTGAAAACCCCCGAGAACCCAACCCTATTTATAGATCTCAGAGGGGTGTCATCTCGAAACAACGCAACCCTCTGAAACCCCAGGGATCACGATCCCTCATTCCTCACGCGTCCCCTCAACCAAAAATCATGATTCTCTGATTTGATTTCGTTTTTCCGACGAGGAGGACTCTCGGAAAAACTTCAGGAAGAATCGCGACTTTTGGAGACGGATTTGCGACCGAAAAGCGACGGATGTTTTCCATAATTTTTTCTGGCCATCAGATCTAGATCCAAGGGCGCTAGACAAGGATCTGAATCGCCCCTTTTCAGATTTTTCTCCGACGTTTTCTTTCTCACGCGTTTTAAGAGAAGTCCACGCGCGTGGACTCTCTTTCTTGGCGCGCGCGGGTGAGAAAAGGGAGGGGGCGGCTTGGAGAGAGGGTCTCAGTGAACTAAATTCACTTGGGTTCAGCCATGGGTTAGCCCAATGTCCTAAAAAATAAATTGGACCTTAATCTGGTTCAATTAGAACCCAATTAAGCCCAATTCGGAACCAAATTCGAATCTGATTCGAATAGAAATTTGGTCTGCAACACATGCTAGTGTGTTTATCCTGCAAACATGATTTAATTCCAAATTAAATCCTTCATCAATTTTCTTTTGTGTGTGACCCATTGGGTTCCACACCTAGCCAGCAGTAGGTCCGAGTGCTATTTGACTTAATTCGGTTAGATCTCAACTAAGCCGATTTAGGTCAACTCAAACTAGCTTGACTCGGTCAATTAGAATCTAATTCAAATTGACTGATTTGAATTACCATGACTCAATCATATACCTATAAGACAAGATTGACGTCTAGCAACGTATCATGTCTACCCGGAAGATGTGGAATTTTGGTGGAATTACCAAAATACCCTTCAGTGGTGAGTTACCGAGCAATTCAGTCCTTTGATCAACTTGCATCCCGAATATGATTATGAATATGGATACTTGTCAAATCCAATTTTCATATTCATCCCTAGCTCAATCTTTATAATATGATTCATTAATGAACCATTAGAAAATAACTCTAATGTTCATACTTTGATCAAAGGTTTCCTGAATCCATCATTTGAAATTAGCTGGATGCTATTCCCTCTTACTAGGGCTGATCAATTCCTTGTTGACCTACTCACAACCTCCATATACAATCCACCATAACCAGTATCACCTCGTGCATGACTCAGTGTCATGATTGATTGCGAACCAAAGTATGGATTCATGTATATAAGGTACTATGGTAGTCTCAGGTCAAAGGACCACATGCACTACTCCCACTATGAGAATTATCTATTGACAAACATATAAGGTTCCATTAGATATTCTCAATCTGGATCAATTCAGTGAACTCATTCTCTAATGAACACTCACATCCTAGTATTAGTGTCAAACACAAGTGACTGTGAGATCAGTCACCCTCATTACAAAACATATATAGGATGTGCTGGTCTTGCCGAAGACATTGATCCCCAACTCAATGTCCCATCGACCAGGAATATTTTAGATTAGGGTTTTAAGGCTTTAGGTCTCACTGGTATGATCTCATCATAACCCTAGAACCATAGCCCTAATCTATGGGGTTCATCATAAAATCAAAATGACACAGCAAATGATGAAACTAATGCCTTTATAAAATGTCAATTCATTGATTTTGGGATCAAAATTACAATATTTCAATTGGCTTTCAGGGCACAATCTTTCAATCTCCCACTTGCACTAAAGCCAATCGCCTTTAAATCTTAACCCCATACAATCAAGGTGGTGATCAAACTCTCGCTGTGATAGAGCCTTAGTGAACGGGTCTGCTACGTTGTTCTTCGTTTCTACCCTTTTAATGCAGACTTCTTGTCTTTCGACAATCTCTCGAACGAGATGGAAGCGTCTCAGAATGTGCTTTGATTTGTGATGAGCTCTTGGTTCCTTTGCTTGAGCAACAGCCCCCGTATTATCACAGTAAAGTGATACTGGACCTTCAATCTCAGGAACTACGCCCAACTCTGATATGAACTTCTTCATCCAGACAGCTTCCTTGGCAGCTTCACTAACAGCAATGTACTCTGCCTCAGTTGTTGAGTCAGCTACAGTTTGCTGTTTAGAACTTTTCCAGCTTACAGCTCCTCCATTAAGGGTAAAAACATACCCTGATATAGATTTGCTGTCATCTGGATCTGATTGAAAACTAGAATCTGAATAAGCTTCTAGTTTAAGATCAGATCCTCCGTCCTCCGTATATTAGAAAAATATCCTTAGTTCTTCTTAAGTACTTAAGAATATTTTTTACAGCCTTCAAATGATCCTCTCCTGGATCAGCCTGAAACCTGCTGGCTATACCTAAGGCATATGCCACATCAGGCCTAGTACATAACATAGCATACATAATAGACCCTACTGCCGAAGCATAAGGTACCAAATTCATTCTATTTCTTTCTTCAGGTGTCTTAGGAGACATCTTCTTAGAAAGATGTATGCCATGACCAATAGGTAAGTAACCTCTTTTACTTTCCTCCATGCTAAATCTTTTTAGCACTTGGTCAATGTACCTAGACTGGGATAAACCTAGCATCCTCCTAGATCTATCTCTATAGATCTTGATGCCTAGTATATAAGATGCTTCTCCCAAGTCTTTCATGGAAAACTGTTTAGATAACCATACCTTGACTGATTGTAACATTGGGATATCATTCCCAATGAGGAGTATGTCATCTACATACAGAACCAAGAAAACTATGGCACTCCCACTAGTCTTCTTGTACACACAAGGTTCATCCTCATTTTTGATAAAGTCAAATTCTTTGACTATTTTATCAAATCGGATGTTCCAACTCCTAGATGCTTGCTTTAATCCATAAATAGATTTCTTTAGCCTACATACCTGATTAGGTTTAGTCTCCAAGACAAAACCTTCTGGCTGTGACATATAAACCTCTTCCTCAAGGAAACCATTGAGGAATGCAGTTTTCACATCCATCTGCCAGATTTCATAATCATGATATGCTGCTATAGCAAGCATGATCCGAATAGATTTGAGCATGGCAACAGGAGAAAATGTTTCATCATAATCTATTCCCTGTTTTTGTCTGAAACCCTTAGCCACTAATCTAGCTTTATAAGTTTCAACTTGGCCATCTGTCCCAATCTTTTTCTTATAGACCCATTTGCATCCAATAGGGTTAACACTCTCTGGTGCATCAACCAAAGTCCAGACTTGGTTGACATACATGGAGTCCATTTCGGATCTCATGGCTTCCAGCAATTTGTCTGAGTCACTACTTATGACAGCATCCGTATATGTTAGAGGCTCATCATTATCAATGATTCGGGCTTCATTATTTTCAATAATGAACCCATACCTTTCAGGTGCATGTTGCACTCTATCAGACTTACGGATAGGAGTGGTGCGTTCAGGTTCTATACTAACTGTGTTATGATTTTGTTGAGATGTATCTACTTGTTGAACTTCTTCAAGTTCAATATTTCTCCCACTGCCCTTTTGTAGGATGAATTCTTTTTCCATAAAAATGGCATGCCTACTGACTAAAACCTTTTGTTCAGTAGGGTGGTAGAATAGATATCCTATACTATCTTTGGGATATCCAACAAATAGACATTTTTCTGCTCTAGCATCAAGCTTTTGTCCAAAATTTCTTTTGACATAAGCTGGACATCCCCATATCTTAAAGTGCTTAAGATTGGGTTTCTTTCCCCTCCATAACTCATATGGAATGCTAGATACAGATTTGGATGGTACTCTATTCAAAATATTAGCCGCTGTTTCCAAGGCATATCCCCAGAAAGAAACATGTAAGTCTGTGAAGCACATCATGGACCGTACCATATCTAATAAAGTACGATTTCTCCTTTCAGCAACACCATTTAATTGTGGTGTGTAAGGAGGAGTCCATTCAGAGATGATTCCCTTTTGTTTAAGGTGATCAAGAAACTCGGTGGATAAGTATTCACCTCCTCTATCTGATCGAAGGATCTTAATACTTTTCCCCGTTTGTTTCTCTACCATACTTTGATACTCTAAAAATTTTTCAAAAGCTTCGGACTTATGTTTCATTAGATACACAAATCCGTACCTTGAAAAATCATCAGTGAATGTGATGAAATATGAGTATCCACCCTTGGCCTGAGTTGTCATAGGTCCACATACATCAGTGTGTATGAGTCCTAATAACTCTGTTGTCCTTTCATTATGTCCACTAAATGGAGTCTTGGTCATTTTACCCATGAGACATGATTCACAAGTTCCTAATGATTTATAGTCATAAGGATTAAGGAATTTTTCCTTGTATAACTTGTTAATCCTCTGCTCACTAATATGTCCAAGACGACAGTGCCAAAGTAAAGTATTGTTTACTTCATCTCTTTTTCGTTTATTACTAACATGTAGTATATTGTCATCAGAAGATAAAGTTAAGAGACCATTGCAAAATATGCCATTAAATATTATTTCATTAGAAAAACTGATTGAGCAGCCACTGCTCATTACATTCATAATATATCCTTGTTTAAGTAACAAGGGTACAGATATGATGTTTCTAATGATTCTAGGCATAAAATAATAATTCTTTAACTCTAAAATCTTCCCAGAAGGCAGCTTCAACATATAAGTCCCTACAGCTTCTGCTTGGATGGAATCTCCTCCAGCACCGTAGAGCTCGAAGTCGCCTTCCTTCAAAACTCTAATGTTCTGTAGTCCCTGCAATGATTTGCAGATATGATGACCACAAGCAGTATCCAATACCCAAGAGTTTGAATTAGAAGTGTCTAATGACAAAATTGCATGTATCTCATACATACCTTTTGGTGCATTACTAGCACCAGGCTTCACACTTGCAAGGTAAACCTTGCAGTTTCTTTTCCAGTGACCCGGCTTGCCACAATGAAAGCAGGTCATTTGTCCGGAGGCCTTCTTTCCTTTCTTTTTCTTGATGCCCCCTTTTGGATTTAACCTCCTCTTGGAACCCTTTTTGCCTATTTTCTTCTTGTTTACACCATCCACAAGAAGAAGTGGAGCCTTATTTTTCTTTAAATGGCTCTCTGCTGTTTTTAACATATTCAACAGCTCAGGCAAGGAAGTGTTAAGTTTGTTCATATGATAATTAAGAACAAACTGTGAAAATGACTCTGGGAGTGACTGCAGGATTAAATCCTGATTCAACTCCCCATCCATAACAAAACCCAATTGACCCAATCGGGTGATTAGGTCAATAACCTTTAATACATGGTCTTGTACGGATGTACCTTCTGTCATCCTTGCACGGAATAACTGCTTAGATATTTCATATCTTGCAGTTCGACTATGTTCTCCATAAAGTTCTTTTAAATTGAGAAATATGGAGTTTGTGTCCATGCTATCATGTTGCCTCTGTAACTCATTGGTCATAGAGGCAAGCATTATACACTTGACAGTAAGTGAGTCATTTTGCCACGTGTTATATGTGGTCTTATCCTCTTGCGAGGCATCTTCCCCTAATGGTTCCAAGGTTGGGGTATCAAGAATATAAGAAATTCTTTCTTGGCTGAGTACTATCTTCAGGTTTCTCAACCAATCAACATAGTTTGGTCCAGTCAATTTATTTGCATCATGAATGCTACGGAGTGAGAGTGAAGAGGCCATTTAATCTACATTAACAAACAACATTACATAAGCAGACAATCAATGTTGACAAAACATAATTAAATTAGGACTTTAACTTAATTATGTCTCCCACTATTTTATCAAGCATCATAACCCTCAATGTGATGATCGAGAAAACCCTAATTGGTTCTCTTAGTGGGGTTGAGATCCTAATTCCTTATAAAAGACCTTGTGTGTACACAACAAATCTTATATAAGTTCAAAGGTAGGAAAACTCTTTCCAATTGTAATTCATATAATTCTCAACTTATCTTGGCCTCTAAAATATTAATAGCCTTGTGTGTACACAACAAACTATAATATTTTAGTTAAGTTAGACCCTTCATTGCTATATAGTCATGATATTAATTATAATACCCTTGTGTGTACACAACAAAGTATTATATCAAATCATTCCAAAAGCATCAAATGTACCAAGCAAAAATTATGTTAGTCACCATAAAGAAAAAAGGCCTTGTATGTACACAACAAACCTAATATGGATCATAACATAATAATGACTTGGCATGAAGGAAAGCCATATGTAGTGAATATTACACTGAGCATATCAATCAATAATTAAGTTAATCATACCGGCCAGGTAAGTGGGAGAGTGTTGGGAGTCCCCCCGTTGCTTTCCTTAGACACCAATAAGAATTGGCCAGGTCAGTCAACGGAACCAATTAAAAACCACGTCCTCTTTACCGATCATGAACCACTTTTCTAGACACCGAATGATAAACTAATCATATTGATTATTTTTGCTTTTGGTATATGACACTACAACTTAATATGTTGTTAAAGAGGGCTTTATTAAAACAAAGCACATTCTAGCAAATATGTGCCATAGTGTGCCATCATACTAGGACAACCATTTACCACATAATGGATCCACCATTATGCCAGGGCAACCTTATTTCAGTATGATGACTAGAAGGCTAAACATATCTCTATGCAAATTAAGGTTTAAGTGAAAACCTTAATTAGTGGCATACATCAAACATATATGCATAATTAACACAAATATGTGATTGGTGTGTCATCATACTAGGACAACCATTTACCACATAATGGATCCACCATTATGCCAGGGCAACCTTATTTCAGTATGATGACTAGATCTCTATGCATATCTCTACAACAATTAGGGTTTGAGTGAAAACCCTAATTGGTGACATTATAACAAACATATATTACATCTCATGTTACTTATATAAATATGCATCTAAAATTCAGAATATATATTTTAATCTTAATAAGGAGGCTCTGATACCACTGTAGGGTTCGGTGGCAAGGCGGAATCATAGATTTCAAAAATTTTTATCTTTATGAAATCTTCACCAAACCTTCAACCCAAAATCTCCTTAAAAGAATTAAAACATATAAGATGTTTATATAAGATTTAATCTCAAATTAAGATACTAACCTGTATCGCAAAATCCAAACTCTGAATCTCCACCAGGTGCCCAAATGTTCACCCTCCAATGGTGATCCACACAGAAAAATAATGAAGACAATAATTTCTAGTTCTTGGCTCCTCTTCTTGAATTCTTTTTCAAGAATTCAATTCTTGGACCTTTAGGCTGAAATTTTCCTTAAAGAAAATTTCTTTTCTTCCTTCTTTCCTCTTCTTGAATTTTCTTCAAGAATTCCCTTTCTTGAATCCCTTTTCTTGAATTGAATTGGAAGAAAAATTAAGACAGTCAAAGTCTTAATTCAAGAAGGAAAAGAAGAATAGATCCTTTCCCTTTTCTTTCCTTTACCGTTCAAGACCTTCTTCTTATTCTTGTTTAGGGTCAGAGTTTCGACAGAGGATACCTCTGTAAGGAAAACAATACCCAACAAGAACAAGAGGAAGGAGTATTCTGGAGAGGAAGAAAGGGAATTGGATCTCTGAATTATGTTACGTGAAAACCCCCGAGAACCCAACCCTATTTATAGATCTCAGAGGGGTGTCATCTCGAAACAACGCAACCCTCTGAAACCAGGGATCACGATCCCTCATTCCTCACGCGTCCCCTCAACCAAAAATCATGATTCTCCGATTTGATTTTCGTTTTTCCGACGAGGAGGACTCTCGGAAAAACTTCAGGAATAATCGTGACTTTTGGAGACGGATTTGAGACCGAAAAGCGATGGATGTTTTCCTTAATTTTTTCTGGCCATCAGATCCAGATCCAAGGGCGCCAGACAAGGATCTGAATCGCCCCTTTTCAGATTTTTCTCTGACGTTTTCTTTCTCACGCGTTTTAAGAGAAGTCCACGCGCGTGGACTCTCTTTCTTGGCGCGCGTGGGTGAGAAAAGGGAGGGGGCGGCTTGGAGAGAGGGTCTCAGTGAACTAAATTCACTTGGGTTCATCCATGGGTTAGCCCAATGTCCTAAAAAATAAATTGGACCTTAATCTGGTTCAATTAGAACCCAATTAAGCCCAATTCGGAACCAAATTCGAATCTGATTCGAATAGAAATTTGGTCTGCAACACATGCTAGTGTGTTTATCCTGCAAACATGATTTAATTCCAAATTAAATCCTTCATCAATTTTCTTTTGTGTGTGACCCATTGGGTTCCACACCTAGCCAGCAGTAGGTCCGAGTGCTATTTGACTTAATTCGGTTAGATCTCAACTAAGCCGATTTAGGTCAACTCAAACTAGCTCGACTCGGTCAATTAGAATCTAATTCAAATTGACTGATTTGAATTACCATGACTCAATCATATACCTACAAGACAAGATTGACGTCTAGCAACGTATCATGTCTACCCGGAAGATGTGGAATTTTGGTGGAATTACCAAAATACCCTTCAGTGGTGAGTTACCGGGCAATTCAGTCCTTTGATCAACTTGCATCCCGAATATGATTATGAATATGGATACTTATCAAATCCAATTTTCATATTCATCCCTAGCTCAATCTTTATAATGATGATTCATTAATGAACCATTAGAAAATAACTCTAATGTTCATACTTTGATCAAAGGTTTCCTGAATCCATCATTTGAAATTAGCTGGATGCTATTCCCTCTTACTAGGGCTGATCAATTCCTTGTTGACCTACTCACAACCTCCATATACAATCCACCATAACCAGTATCACCTCGTGCATGACTCAGTGTCATGATTGATTGCGAACCAAAGTATGGATTCATGTATATAAGGTACTATGGTAGTCTTAGGTCAAAGGACCACATGCACTACTCCTACTATGAGAATTATCTATTGACAAACAGATAATGTTCCATTAGATATTCTCAATCTGGATCAATTCAGTGAACTCATTCTCTAATGAACACTCACATCCTAGTATTAGTGTCAAACACAAGTGACTGTGAGATCAGTCACCCTCATTACAAAACATATATAGGATGTGCTGGTCTTGCCGGAGACATTGATCCCCAACTCAATGTCCCATCGACCAGGAATATTTTAGATTAGGGTTTTAAGGCATTAGGTCTCACTGGTATGATCTCATCATAACCCTAGAACCATAGCCCTAATCTATGGGGTTCATCATAAAATCAAAAGACACAGCAAATGATGAAACTAATGCCTTTATAAAATGTCAATTCATTGATTTTGGGATCAAAATTACAATATTTCAATTGGCTTTCAGGGCACAATCTTTCAATCTCCCACTTGCACTAAAGCCAATCGCCTTTAAATCTTAACCCCATACAATCAAGGTGGCGATCAAACTCTCGCTGTGATAGAGCCTTAGTGAACGGGTCTGCTACGTTGTTCTTCGTTTCTACCCTTTTAATGCAGACTTCTTATCTTTCGACAATCTCTCGAACGAGATGGAAGCGTCTCAGAATGTGCCTTGATTTGTGATGAGCTCTTGGTTCCTTTGCTTGAGCAACAGCCCCCGTATTATCACAGTAAAGTGATACTGGACCTTCAATCTCAGGAACTACTCCCAACTCTGATATGAACTTCTTCATCCAGACAGCTTCCTTGGCAGCTTCACTAACAGCAATGTACTCTGCCTCAGTTGTTGAGTCAGCTACAGTTTGCTGTTTAGAACTTTTCCAGCTTACAGCTCCTCCTTTAAGGGTAAAAACATACCCAGATATAGATTTGCTGTCATCTGGATCTGATTGAAAACTAGAATCTGAATAAGCTTCTAGTTTAAGATCAGATCCTCCGTATATTAGAAAAATATCCTTAGTTCTTCTTAAGTACTTAAGAATATTTTTCACAGCCTTCCAATGATCCTCTCCTGGATCAGCCTGAAACCTGCTGGCTATACCTAAGGCATATGCCACATCAGGCCTAGTACATAACATAGCATACATAATAGACCCTACTGCCGAAGCATAAGGTACCGAATTCATTCTATTTCTTTCTTCAGGTGTCTTAGGAGACATCTTCTTAGAAAGATGTATGCCATGACCAATAGGTAAGTAACCTCTTTTACTTTCCTCCATGCTAAATCTTTTTAGCACTTGGTCAATGTACCTAGACTGGGATAAACCTAGCATCCTCCTAGATCTATCTCTATAGATCTTGATGCCTAGTATATAAGATGCTTCTCCCAAGTCTTTCATGGAAAACTGTTTAGATAACCATACCTTGACTGATTGTAACATTGGGATATCATTCCCAATGAGGAGTATGTCATCTACATACAGAACCAAGAAAACTATGGCACTCCCACTAGTCTTCTTGTACACACAAGGTTCATCCTCATTTTTGATAAAGTCAAATTCTTTGACTGTTTTATCAAATCGGATGTTCCAACTCCTAGATGCTTGCTTTAATCCATAAATAGATTTCTTTAGCCTACATACCTGATTAGGTTTAGTCTCCAAGACAAAACCTTCTGGCTGTGACATATAAACCTCTTCCTTAAGGAAACCATTGAGGAATGCAGTTTTCACATCCATCTGCCAGATTTCATAATCATGATATGCTGCTATAGCAAGCATGATCCGAATAGATTTGAGCATGGCAACAGGAGAAAATGTTTCATCATAATCTATTCCCTGTTTTTGTCTGAAACCCTTAGCCACTAATCTGGCTTTATAAGTTTCAACTTGGCCATCTGTCCCAATCTTTTTCTTATAGACCCATTTGCATCCAATAGGGTTAACACTCTCTGGTGCATCAACCAAAGTCCAGACTTGGTTGACATACATGGAGTCCATTTCGGATCTCATGGCTTCCAGCCATTTGTCTGAGTCACTACTTATGATAGCATCCGTATATGTTAGAGGCTCATCATTATCAATGATTCGGGCTTCATTATTTTCAATAGTGAACCCATACCTTTCAGGTGCATGTCGCACTCTATCAGACTTACGGATAGGAGTGGTGTGTTCAGGTTCTATACTAACTGTGTTATGATTTTGTTGAGATGTATCTACTTGTTGAACTTCTTGAAGTTCAATATTTCTCCCTGCCCTTTTGTAGGATGAATTCTTTTTCCATAAAAATGGCATGCCTACTGACTAAAACCTTTTGTTCAGTAGGGTGGTAGAATAGATATCCTATACTATCTTTGGGATATCCAACAAATAGACATTTTTCTGCTCTAGCATCAAGCTTTTGTCCAAAATTTCTTTTGACATAAGCTGGACATCCCCATATCTTAAGGTGCTTAAGATTGGGTTTCTTTCCCCTCCATAACTCATATGGAATGCTAGATACAGATTTGGATGGTACTCTATTCAAAATATTAGCCGTTTCCAAGGCATATCCCCAGAAAGAAACAGGTAAGTCTGTGAAGCACATCATGGACCGTACCATATCTAATAAAGTACGATTTCTCCTTTCAGCAACACCATTTAATTGTGGTGTGTAAGGAGGAGTCCATTCAGAGTTGATTCCCTTTTGTTTAAGGTGATCAAGAAACTCGGTGGATAAGTATTCACCTCCTCTATCTGATCGAAGGATCTTAATACTTTTCCCCGTTTGTTTCTCTACCATACTTTGATACTCTAAAAATTTTTCAAAAGCTTCGGACTTATGTTTCATTAGATACACAAATCCGTACCTTGAAAAATCATCAGTGAATGTGATGAAATATGAGTATCCACCCTTGGCCTGAGTTGTCATAGGTCCATATACATCAGTGTGTATGAGTCCTAATAACTCTGTTGTCCTTTCATTATGTCCACTAAATGGAGTCTTGGTCATTTTACCCATGAGACATGATTCACAAGTTCCTAATGATTCATAGTCATAAGGATTAAGGAATTTTTCCTTGTATAACTTGTTAATCCTCTGCTCACTAATATGTCCAAGACGACAGTGCCAAAGTAAAGTATTGTTTACTTCATCTCTTTTTCGTTTATTACTAACATGTAGTATATTGTCATCAGAAGATAAAGTTAAGAGACCATTGCAAAATATGCCATTAAATATTATTTCATTAGAAAAACTGATTGAGCAGCCACTGCTCATTACATTCATAATATATCCTTGTTTAAGTAACAAGGGTACAGATATGATGTTTCTAATGATTCTAGGCATAAAATAACAATTCTTTAACTCTAAAATCTTCCCAGAAGGCAGCTTCAACATATAAGTCCCTACAGCTTCTGCTTGGATGGAATCTCCTCCAGCACCGTAGAGCTCGAAGTCGCCTTCCTTCAAAACTCTAATGTTCTGTAGTCCCTGCAATGATTTGCAGATATGATGACCACAAGCAGTATCCAATACCCAAGAGTTTGAATTAGAAGTGTCTAATGACAAAATTGCATGTATCTCATACATACCTTTTGGTGCATTACTAGCACCAGGCTTCACACTTGCAAGGTAAACCTTGCAGTTTCTTTTCCAGTGACCCGGCTTGCCACAATGAAAGCAGGTCATTTGTCCGGAGGCCTTCTTTCCTTTCTTTTTCTTGATGCCCCCTTTTGGATTTAACCTCCTCTTGGAACCCTTTTTGCCTATTTTCTTCTTGTTTACACCATCCACAAGAAGAAGTGGAGCCTTATTTTTCTTTAAATGGCTCTCTGCTGTTTTTAACATATTCAACAGCTCAGGCAAGGAAGTGTTAAGTTTGTTCATATGATAATTAAGAACAAACTGTGAAAATGACTCTGGGAGTGACTGCAGGATTAAATCCTGATTCAACTCCCCATCCATAACAAAACCCAATTGACCCAATCGGGTGATTAGGTCAATAACCTTTAATACATGGTCTTGTATGGATGTACCTTCTGTCATCCTTGCACGGAATAACTGCTTAGATATTTCATATCTTGCAGTTCGACTATGTTCTCCATAAAGTTCTTTTAAATTGAGCAATATGGAGTTTGTGTCCATGCTATCATGTTGCCTCTGTAACTCATTGGTCATAGAGGCAAGCATTATACACTTGACAGTAAGTGAGTCATTTTGCCACGTGTTATATGTGGTCTTATCCTCTTGCGAGGCATCTTCCCCTAATGGTTCCAAGGTTGGGGTATCAAGAATATAAGAAATTCTTTCTTGGCTGAGTACTATCTTCAGGTTTCTCAACCAATCAACATAGTTTGGTCCAGTCAATTTATTTGCATCAAGAATGCTACGGAGTGAGAGTGAAGAGGCCATTTAATCTACATTAACAAACAACATTACATAAGCAGACAATCAATGTTGACAAAACATAATTAAATTAGGACTTTAACTTAATTATGTCTCCCACTATTTTATCAAGCATCATAACCCTCAATGTGATGATCGAGAAAACCCTAATTGGTTCTCTTAGTGGGGTTGAGATCCTAATTCCTTATAAAAGACCTTGTGTGTACACAACAAATCTTATATAAGTTCAAAGGTAGGAAAACTCTTTCCAATTGTAATTCATACAATTCTCAACTTATCTTGGCCTCTAAAATATTAATAGCCTTGTGTGTACACAACAAACTATAATATTTTAGTTAAGTTAGACCCTTCATTGCTATATAGTCATGATATTAATTATAATACCCTTGTGTGTACACAACAAAGTATTATATCAAATCATTCCATAAGCATCAAATATACCAAGCAAAAATTATGTTAGTCACCATAAAGAAAAAAGGCCTTGTGTGTACACAACAAACCTAATATGGATCATAACATAATAATGACTTGGCATGAAGGAAAGCCATATGTAGTGAATATTACACTGAGCATATCAATCAATAATTAAGTTAATCATACCGGCCAGGTAAGTGGGAGAGTGGTGGGAGTCCCCCCGTTGCTTTCCTTAGACACCAATAAGAATTGGCCAGGTCAGTCAACGGAACCAATTAAAAACCACGTCCTCTTTACCGATCATGAACCACTTTTCCTAGACACCGAATGATAAACTAATCATATTGATTATTTTTGCTTTTGGTATATGACACTACAACTTAATATGTTGTTAAAGAGGGCTTTATTAAAACAAAGCACATTCTAGCAAATATGTGCCATAGTGTGCCATCATACTAGGACAACCATTTACCACATAATGGATCCACCATTATGCCAGGGCAACCTTATTTCAGTATGATGACTAGAAGGATAAACATATCTCTATGCAAATTAAGGTTTAAGTGAAAACCTTAATTAGTGGCATACATCAAATATATATGCATAATTAACACAAATATGTGATTGGTGTGTCATCATACTAGGACAACCATTTACCACATAATGGATCCACCATTATGCCAGGGCAACCTTATTTCAGTATGATGACTAGATCTCTATGCATATCTCTACAACAATTAGGGTTTGAGTGAAAACCCTAATTGGTGACATTATAACAAACATATATTACATCTCATGTTACTTATATAAATATGCATCTAAAATTCAGAATATATATTTTAATCTTAATAAGGAGGCTCTGATACCACTGTAGGGTTCGGTGGCAAGGCGGAATCATAGATTTCAAAAATTTTTATCTTTATGAAATCTTCACCAAACCTTCAACCCAAAATCTCCTTAAAAGAATTAAAACATATAAGATGTTTATATAAGATTTAATCTCAAATTAAGATACTAACCTGTATCGCAAAATCCAAACTCTGAATCTCCACCAGGTGCCCAAATGTTCACCCTCCAATGGTGATCCACACAGAAAAACAATGAAGACAATAATTTCTAGTTCTTGGCTCCTCTTCTTGAATTCTTTTTCAAGAATTCAATTCTTGGACCTTTAGGCTGAAATTTTCTTTAAAGTAAATTTCTTTTCTTCCTTCTTTCCTCTTCTTGAATTTTCTTCAAGAATTCCCTTTCTTGAATCCCTTTTCTTGAATTGAATTGGAAGAAAAATTAAGACAGTCAAAGTCTTAATTCAAGAAGGAAAAGAAGAATAGATCCTTTCCCTTTTCTTTCCTTTACCGTTCAAGACCTTCTTCTTATTCTTGTTTAGGGTCAGAGTTTCGACAGAGGATACCTCTGTAAGGGAAACAATACCCAACAAGAACAAGAGGAAGGAGTATTCTGGAGAGGAAGAAAGGGAATTGGATCTCTGAATTATGTTACGTGAAAACCCCCGAGAACCCAACCCTATTTATAGATCTCAGAGGGGTGTCATCTCGAAACAACGCAACCCTCTAAAACCCCAGGGATCACGATCTCTCATTCCTCACGCGTCCCCTCAACCAAAAATCACGATTCTCCGATTTGATTTTCATTTTTCCGACGAGGAGGACTCTCGGAAAAACTTCAGGAAGAATCGCGACTTTTGGAGACGGATTTGCGACCGAAAAGCGACGGATGTTTTCCTTAATTTTTTCTGGCCATCAGATCCAGATCCAAGGGCGCCAGACAAGGATCTGAATCACCCCTTTTCAGATTTTTCTCCGACGTTTTCTTTCTCACGCGTTTTAAGAGAAGTCCACGCGCGTGGACTCTCTTTCTTGGCGCGCGCGGGTGAGAAAAGGGAGGGGCAGCTTGGAGAGAGGGTCTCAGTGAACTAAATTCACTTGGGTTCATCCATGGGTTAGCCCAATGTCCTAAAAAATAAATTGGACCTTAATCTGGTTCAATTAGAACCCAATTAAGCCCAATTCGGAACCAAATTCGAATCTGATTCGAATAGAAATTTGGTCTGCAACACATGCTAGTGTGTTTATCCTGCAAACATGATTTAATTCCAAATTAAATCCTTCATCAATTTTCTTTTGTGTGTGACCCATTGGGTTCCACACCTAGCCAGCAGTAGGTCCGAGTGCTATTTGACTTAATTCGGTTAGATCTCAACTAAGCCGATTTAGGTCAACTCAAACTAGCTTGACTCGGTCATTTAGAATCTAATTCAAATTGACTGATTTGAATTACCATGACTCAATCATATACCTACAAGACAAGATTGACGTCTAGCAACGTATCATGTCTACCCGGAAGATGTGGAATTTTGGTGGAATTACCAAAATACCCTTCAGTGGTGAGTTACCGAGCAATTCAGTCCTTTGATCAACTTGCATCCCGAATATGATTATGAATATGGATACTTGTCAAATCCAATTTTCATATTCATCCCTAGCTCAATCTTTATAATGATGATTCATTAATGAACCATTAGAAAATAACTCAAATGTTCATACTTTGATCAAAGGTTTCCTGAATCCATCTTTTGAAATTAGCTGGATGCTATTCCCTCTTACTAGGGCTGATCAATTCCTTGTTGACCTACTCACAACCTCCATATACAATCCACCATAGCCAGTATCACCTCGTGCATGACTCAGTGTCATGATTGATTGCGAACCAAAGTATGGATTCATGTATATAAGGTACTATGGTAGTCTCAGGTCAAAGGACCACATGCACTACTCCCACTATGAGAATTATCTATTGACAAACATATAAGGTTCCATTAGATATTCTCAATCTGGATCAATTCAGTGAACTCATTCTCTAATGAACACTCACATCCTAGTATTAGTGTCAAACACAAGTGACTGTGAGATCAGTCACCCTCATTACAAAACATATATAGGATGTGCTGGTCTTGCCGGAGACATTGATCCCCAACTCAATGTCCCATCGACCAGGAATATTTTAGATTAGGGTTTTAAGGCTTTAGGTCTCACTGGTATGATCTCATCATAACCCTAGAACCATAGTCCTAATCTATGGGGTTCATCATAAAATCAAAAAGACACAGCAAATGATGAAACTAATGCCTTTATAAAATGTCAATTCATTGATTTTGGGATCAAAATTACAATATTTCAATTGGCTTTCAGGGCACAATCTTTAATGAAGAAATTTCAAAGAGAGTGAACTTGATTATAAGAGACATCATGAATGCAAGGTGGTGAAATGGCCTAACCAAAATCCAATGCAGTAAGGAGCTGAATGGTGTGCCTCGATCGAATGGTCAATTTATACACTTTCTTCTTATCATTCTCCATGGGTGATTGGCTAGTATGCACAATCATATATCAACAGACATTGCCATACTACGCTGACCTTGCCCATCTATTCGGTAGAACCTATCTTTGAACCACCTTGAATCTCAGCATAGTTTGGCTGAAGACTTTAAACTTAATGCTTGTTAGGAGGCAACCCAACATATATCTTTCTTTTCTATTATCTTTTTTCTATTTTATAGAAATTGAATAATAAAAATTAGGCAAGTTGGGGGGGAAGTACATGTTCGACACCCTTCCAAGATTTAGATGGAGTAAGGACTAACTATACCCATAGTGAAGGACTTGTTACTCGGCATTAAATGAGCATACAAAGTCAGGTGGTATCCTTGTTATATTTTATGATTGCTATTTTTTTTGTCCTTCCATTGGGAACAATAGAAATTAAGTTAGGGGGGAGAATAACTAATCTAATTAAGTCCTCAAATATGAATAGAAGTAATTAATTTTGTGTAGCTAAACTTTATCTCGATTTGAAGTTAATTTGGTATCCTAATCAATGAATGATTAACAGTCTAGATAATGTTAGAGATACTGAGGGGCTAATTACTAAGAAAATCTAATGAACGATAGGATTTAGACTAAACTAAATTTTAAGAGTGATTCTAGAATTCTCTTCATTCTTATTCAATAAAGAATCTACTTGTTAAGGATATAGGTGGAAAGGTCAAGATATATAAAAAATTCTTAAAAAAAAGAGAAAGAAATAAAATAAAAGGATTTTGGTACTATCTTACTAACTGGTCCCTTCATCTAAGTATTATGGTTCACGTCAAAAGGCAGAGATGCCGAAAACCTATTGGAGAGTCAATCTTATCTCATAGCTTTTCTTGGACTCTTACTGAGTAACCAAGCTCATTCACCTAAGTAAGCATTGTGATTTGCATCAGAAGGTGAGAAGGCCAAGAGATCTGTTAAGCAATGGTACTACTGAGTAACCGAACCCCTTCATTTAAGTAAGCATTGTGGTTTAAATCAAAAGGCGAGGATGCTAATATTTAAGATGTTAGGACATTGCACTATACTCCTTTCTAAAAATAATAATAATAATCATAAGGGGACTAAAGTGTAAAAAGATAACAAACCAAACTCAAATCAAGTTAAAGGACTTAAAGAGTAGGTTAGAGGATGGTAAAGGAAGATCTCCAAAAATTGCTATAGTTAGCACTTAATCACTAATTGGGTTAACTAAGTGATGTAATGATGTACCTCTTTAATGGTCTGGCTAGGTATCAGTCACCTTTAGAACTATCTAGGATAACTCTCAATTCAAGTATGAGTTTGTACACCCGACTAAATTATTTGCTTTATTCAAGGATGAGCAAAGTTCAAGTTGGGGGTGTGATAAGTCCTATAATATATCTATAAAAGCATCAATTTATAAATTAGATTATTCTTATTCTTTAGAAATTGATGCTTTTAACTTTCTTTTATAGAAAAGATACATGCCAACTTAAAGAGCTCGATTTATGGATTCAAATGATATGAACCAGACCCGAATCGAAGTTCAAATGAGTCAAGAATTAATTAAAAACCTAATTCAGCACAATTTTTGGAGCAGCCGATCCATCATGGATTAGTTGCTTGGTCTACAACCCATTTCCATGACCCAATTGACACCATCATCTCCATCGTTGGCTATAGTGCCCCCTCTTAGCTCGATCCATCATCTCCATGTTGGGTTCGGGAACCAGTGCGGAAGTGTGGATTTCAAAATTTTATGAAATCAGGTCCGAACCCTAATCCCAAAATCTCCTTATTAGCAATTAAAACTTATGACTACATGCATGTCCAAATTTAAACATAGTTTAGATACTAACCTCAGATCGCTATATCCAATCCGATGTAGAAATAAACTCCAAATTGAGTAACCTTTTGAACACACCAGGCGTCCACTTGTCCGCCCTCCGATGGTGATCCACACGGGCAGATGATCAAGATAGTGACTCCTCAATTGGGTTCCTTCCAATCAAGTTCTACCCCAAGAACTTGATATATGGGCTATTGGCTAGGACTCCTCTAGCCAAACGGGGACTAAACCTTCTCTCTTACTCTTCTCCTAGTTTTTAGCAACTTTGGCCCCTTAAGACACTCTTGTCTTAAGAATAAGCCCTTGTCCTAAAATGAGACAAGGCTTGTCTTGGAGGGAGAAGAAAATTAAGACAAAAATTGTCTTAATGTAAGAAAGAAAGATAAGAGGCGCCTTCTTCCTTTACCGTCGGAGAGTTTCTCTCTCTGACTCTCCTTCTGTTCTGAGATTCGACAGAGCCTAGGCTCTGTAAAGGAATCAAAGACGAAAGAGAGGAGGGGGAAACAATCTTCTGGAGAGGGAGAAGGAAAGAGAATCAAGGCTTCGCCGTAGAAAAACTGGAATAAAATTTTACGGTGAAGCCTTCTTCTTAAATAGGCGACAGAGAGGCACCTTCTCATCTGAAAACATCCTCTCACGTCCCTCTCTCTCTTCTCACGTCTTCTCTCTTTATCTCACGGCCCTTGGGATTAATCTCACGGCCTTTGGGATGGGAAGACGCAAGAAGGACCGTGAAAAACTCAGAAGGGCGCGCGCAGAAAGAAGAGTCGCGCCCCTTCAGTGTTTTTTTCTTTCTTTTCATGGTAATTCCAATTTTTTGAAGAGTCCACGCCTAGGTGGACTCTGATCCACGCCTCATCAGCCAAAAGACGCCGGTCTCTTCTTTCTTTTCATGCAAAGACGCGACTTGGAGAGAGTCCACGCGCGTGTGGACTCTTCTCCTTGCGCGCGCGCGTGGGAAGAGAAGGGGAGGGGTTTTAGGCGATGTGGGAAAGGGGTTTAGCCTCTTAGGTTAGCCCAATTGCTAGCCTACTGTTAGCCCAACATTTTGAATCTTCAATTAGATTCAAACCGGAATGAATTTGGATCTAAAAAAGACCAAATCGGAACCCTAACTCGAATCCGATTCAAGTAGAAGCCATGGTTTGCAACACATGCTAGTGTGTTCATCTGCAAACGAGATTTAATTCCAAATTAAATCCTTGATTATCTGTCCTAAGTGTGTGACCCATTGGGTTTCATACTTAGCCAGCAGTGGGTCCGAGTGCAAGTTGACCTAATCTGATCAGAACTCATTCTAATCGATTTAGGTCAAATCGAGCTAACTCGAGTCAGTCAATTAGGACTCCTCCTAATTAGTGATCCAATTAAACCATTTAATTTGATCAACCCATAAGACAAGATTGACATCTAGCAACGTGTCATGTCTACCCAGAAGATATGGAAATTCTGGTGTAATTCCAAAACTACCCTTCAGTGGAAAGTTCCCGTACAATTCGATCCTTCAATCATCTTGCATCCCGAGTATAACTATGGATATGGAAACATGTCAAAACCAGCTTATACTCATTCCCAGCTCAGTCATACATTAATGATTCAATTAATTCGATATTAGAAATCATTTCTAATATCTGTACTTTGATCAAAGATTTCCTGAATCATCATCTGACCTAATTTGGCTGGATGCAATCTCCTCCTACTAGGAGTGATCAATTCCTTGTTGACCTACTCATTACCTTCATATACAATTCACCATACCCAGCATCAACCTCGTGCATGACCCAGTGTCATGATTGAGATTGAACCAAAGCATGGGTTCATGTACATAAGGTATTATGGCAGTCTCAGGTCATAGGACACTTGTACAACTCCCACTATGTGAAACATCTATTGACATGCAGCTAAGGCTCCATTAGATGTTCTCAAACTGGATCTATTCAGTGAACTCATTCACTAATGAGCACCCACATCCTTGTATTAGTGTCCTACACAAATGACTATGAGAGCAGTCACACTTTTCAGCATACATAGGATGTGCCAGTCTTACCGGAAACCCTGATCCCCAACTCAGGGTTCCTATGACTAGGAATATTCTAGATTAGGGTTTTAAGGCCTTAGATCTCACTGGTATGATCTCATCATAGCCCTACAACCATAGCCCTAATCTATGGGGTTCATCATATAATGACACAGCGAATGATGAAAAAATTATTGCCTTTATTAATTTGTCAATTTACAATGGTCTGGGAGATACAGATATTGGCTTATAGGGCATAATCCTTTCAATCTCCCACTTGCACTAAAGCCAATCGCTCTTATTCTTTAACCCCATACAATCGAGGTGGCGATCAAACTCCCGCTGTGGTAGAGCCTTAGTGAACGGGTCTGCTATGTTGTTCTTTGTATCTACTCTATTGATGCAGACTTCTTGTCTTTCGATTATCTCTCGGACAAGATGGAAGCGTCTCAGAATGTGCTTGGACTTGTGATGGGCTCTCGGTTCCTTAGCTTGAGCAACTGCTCCAGTGTTATCACAATAGAGTGGCACCGGGTTCTCAATCTCAGGAACTACTCCCAACTCTGTGATGAATTTCTTCATCCAGACAGCTTCCTTGGCGGCTTCACTGACAGCTATGTACTCTGCCTCGGTAGTTGAGTCAGCTACAGTCTGCTGTTTAGTGCTCTTCCAACTTACTGCTGCACCATTCAAGGTAAAGACATACCCTGAAATGGATTTACTATCATCTGGGTCTGATTGAAAACTAGAGTCTGAATAGGCTTCTAGTTTAAGATCAGATCCTCCGTATATAAGAAAAATATCCTTAGTCCTTCTCAGGTACTTAAGAATATTTTTCACAGCCTTCCAGTGATCCTCTCCTGGATCAGCCTGAAATCTACTGGCTACACCCAAGGCATATGCCACATCAGGCCTGGTACATAACATAGCATACATAATCGACCCTATAGCCGAAGCATAAGGTATAGAATTCATTCTATTTCTTTCTTCAGGTGTCTTAGGAGACATCCTCTTAGAAAGACGTATGCCATGACCAATAGGTAAGTAACCTCTTTTGCTTTCCTCCATGCTAAATCTCTTTAGCACCTGGTCTATGTACCTAGACTGGGACAAGCCAAGCATCCTTCTTGATCTTTCTCTATAGATCTTTATACCCAGTATATAGGATGCTTCTCCCAAGTCTTTCATGGAAAACTGTTTCGATAACCACACTTTGACTGATTGTAACATTGGGATATCATTCCCAATAAGAAGTATATCATCAACATATAGAACTAAGAAAACTATGGCACTCCCACTAGTCTTCTTGTACACACAAGGTTCATCCTCATTTTTGAAAAAATCAAATTCTTTGACTGTTTTATCAAATCGGATGTTCCAACTCCTGGATGCTTTTTAATCCATAAATGGATTTCTTTAGCCTACATACCTGATTAGGTTTAGTCTCCAAGACAAAACCTTCTGGTTGTGACATATAAACCTCTTCCTCAAGGAAACCATTGAGGAATGCAGTTTTTACATCCATTTGCCAGATATCATAATCATGATATGCTGCTATAGCAAGCATAATCCGAATAGATTTGAGCATGGCAACAGGGGAAAATGTTTCATCATAATCTATTCCCTGCTTTTGTCTGAAACCCTTAGCCACCAATCTGGCTTTATAAGTTTCAACTTGGCCATCTGCCCCAATCTTCCTTTTATAGACCCATTTACACCCAATAGGGTTAATACCCTCTGGTGCATCAACCAAAGACCATACTTGGTTGACATACATGGAGTCCATCTTGGATCTCATGGCTTCAAGCCATCTGTCTGAGTCTCTACTCATGACTGCTTCCGTATAGGTTAGAGGCTCATCATTTTGAATGATTTGGGCTTCATTATTTTCTATTATGAACCCATACCTCTCATGTGCCTGTCGCACCCTATCAGACCTACGGATAGGAGTGTGTTCAGGTTCTATATTAACTATGTTGTTACTTGACTGAGAAGTGTCTATTTGTTGAATCTCATTAAGTTCGATATTTCTACCAGTGCCCTTTTGTAGGATGAATTCCTTTTCCATAAAAGTGGCATGCCTACTGACCAAAACCTTTTGTTCAGTAGGGTGGTAGAACAGATATCCTATACTATCTCTAGGATATCCCATAAATAGACATTTGTCTGCTCTAGCATCTAGTTTATGTCCAAAATTTCTTTTTACATAGGCTGGACATCCCCATATCTTAATATACTTAAATTGGACTTCTTACCTCTCCATAATTCATATGGAGTGCTAGAAACAGTTTTAGATGGTACTCTATTCAAGATATAAGTTGCTGTTTCCAAAGCATATCCCCAGAAAGAAAAAGGTAACTCCGTGAAGCACATCATGGACCGTACCATATCCAATAAAGTACGATTCCTCCTTTCAGCAACACCATTTAATTGTGGTGTGTAAGGAGGAGTCCATTCAGAGATGATCCCCTTATCTTTAAGGTGATCAAGAAACTCAGTGGATAAGTACTCACCTCCTCTATCTGATCGGAGGATCTTTATACTTTTTCCTGTCTGTTTCTCTACCATACTTTGATACTCTAAAAATTTTTCAAAAGCCTCGGACTTATGTTTCATTAGATACACAAATCCATACCTTGAAAAATCATCAGTAAATGTGATGAAGTATGAGTATCCACCATAGGCTTGAGTTGTCATAGGCCCACATACATCTGTGTGTATGAGTCCCAATAACTCTTTTGTCCTTTCTTCATGTCCACTAAATGGAGTCTTGGTTATCTTACCCATGAGACATGATTCACAAGTTCCTAATGACTCATAGTCATAAGGATCAAAGAAATTTTCTTTGTATAACTTGTTAATCCTAGTCTCACTAATATGTCCAAGTCGACAATGCCAAAGTAAGGTATTGTTTACATCATCTCTTTTCCGTTTGTTAGAAACATGAAAAATATTGTCATTAGTGGAAAGAGTTAATAGACCATTGCAGAATATGCCATAACATATAATTTCATTAGATAAAGAAATTGAGCAGCCACTGCTCATTACATTCATAGTATATCCTTGTTTAAGTAACAAGGGTACAGATATGATATTTCTAATATTTTTGGCATATAGTAACAATTCCTTAGCTCCAAGATCTTCCCTGAAGGTAACTTCAAAATATAAGTCCCTACTGCTTCTGCTTGGATGGGGTCCCCTCCAGCACCGTAGAGCTCAAAGTTACCTTCCTTCAATACTTTAAGCCCCTGAAGTCCCTGCAATGATTTGCAGATGTTATGACCACAGGCGGTATCCAACACCCAAGTATTTGAAATGGAAGAATCCAATGACAAAATAGTATGAACTTCTTTCATACCTTTTGGTGCCTCTGATGCACCAGGCTTCAAACTTGCAAGGTAAACCTTGCAGTTTCTTTTCCAATGACCCGGCTTGCCACAATGAAAGCAGGTCATCTGTCCGGAGGCCTTCTTTCCTTTCTTCTTCTTAATGCCCCCTTTGGGATTCATCCTCTTACTGGAACCCCTTTTGCCTGTCTTCTTCTTTTCCACAAGAAGAACTGGAGCCTTATTTTTCTTTACATGGCTCTCTGCTGTCTTCAACATATTCAACAGCTCAGGCAAGGAAGAATTAAGTTTGTTCATATGGTAATTAAGAACAAACTGTGAAAATGACTCTGGGAGTGATTGCAAGATCAAGTCTTGATTCAACTCCCCATCAATTACAAAACCTAATTGACCTAATCGAGTGATTAGATCAATTACCTTTAATACATGGTCTTGTACTGATGTACCTTCTGTCATCCTTGCACGGAACAACTGCTTAGATATTTCATATCTAGCAGTTCTACTGTGTTCTCCATAAAGCTCTTTTAAATTGAGCAGTATGGAGTTAGTATCCATGCTGTCATGCTGCCTCTGCAACTCATTAGTCATAGAGGCAAGCATAACACACTTGACAGTAAGTGAGTCATTTTGCCACATATTATATGTGGTCTTCTCCTCTTGCGAGGCATCTTCCCTTGGTGGTTCCAAAATTGGGGTATCAAGAATATAGGAAATTCTTTCTTGACTGAGTACTATTTTTAAATTTCTCAGCCAATCAACATAATTAGGCCCAGTCAATTTGTTGGCATCTAAAATACTACGGAGTGAGAGTGAAGAGGCCATTTATCTACATTTAAACAAAGAACAATGCATAAGCAAACAACCATGAAATGATAATACATGATTAAATTAGGACTTTAATTTAATTATGTCTCCCACTATTTTATCGAGCATCATAACCCTCTATACGATGATCGAGAAAACCCTAATTAGTTTTTCTTAGTGGGGTTGAGATCCCAATCCCTTATAAAAGACCTTGTGTGTACACAACAAATCTTATATAAGTTCATAGGTAGGAAAACTCTTTCCAATTGTAACCCGTACAATTCTCAACTTATCCCGGCCTCTAAAATATTAATAGCCTTGTGTATACACAACAAACTATAATATTTTAGTTAAGTAAGACCCTTCATTGCCATATAGTCATGACTTTAATAGTAATACCCTTGTGTGTACACAACAAAATATTACATTAAATCATGCCATAAACAAATAATTGTATTAGGCCAAAAATTGTGTTAGTCACCATATTAGGTCTTGTGTGTACACAACAAACCTAGTATAGATCGTAACACAATAATGACCTATCATGAAGGAAGGCCAATAATAGTATTTTAACACCAAGCATGTTAGTCACGAATTAAATCAATCAGATCGGCCAGGCTAGTGGAAGAGATGTGGGGGTCCCCCCGTTGCTTTCCTAGACACCAATTTAAAATTGGCCATGTCAGTCAACGGAACCAATTAAAAACCACGATTCCCTTTACCTTCCCAGAACCACCTTTCTAGACACCGAAATGACTAATTATCCATCATGACTAATAATGCTTATCGGTTAACTATACTATCACTTAATATAATTTTAAGAGGGATTTATGCAATGCCAGCACATTCGATTAAAAGCTATCACATATATTAATACATGCTTTAAACTAAGCAAATATGTGAAACGTGTGCCATCATACTAGGACAACCATTTACCACATAATGGATACACCATTATGCCAGGGCAACCTTATTTCAGTATGATGGCTCCAGGGCTAATCATATCTCTAAGACAATTAGGGTTTCAGTGAAAAACCCTAACTGGTGGCAATCATCAAACTCATGTTCAATATTGTGCATCAATATAAAAACTTTAAACTGATACTACATCACGAATTGAACTGCATAAGTTTTAATCTTAATAAGGAGGCTCTGATACCACTGTTGGGTTCGGGAACCAGTGCGGAAGTGTGGATTTCAAAATTTTATGAAATCAGGTCCGAACCCTAATCCCAAAATCTCCTTATTAGCAATTAAAACTTATGACTACATGCATGTCCAAATTTAAACATAGTTTAGATACTAACCTCAGATCGCTATATCCAATCCGATGTAGAAATAAACTCCAAATTGAGTAACCTTTTGAACACACCAGGCGTCCACTTGTCTGCCCTCCGATGGTGATCCACACGGGCAGATGATCAAGATAGTGACTCCTCAATTGGGTTCCTTCCAATCAAGTTCTACCCCAAGAACTTGATATATGGGCTATTGGCTAGGACTCCTCTAGCCAAACGGGGACTAAACCTTCTCTCTTACTCTTCTCCTAGTTTTTAGCAACTTTGGTCCCTTAAGACACTCTTGTCTTAAGAATAAGCCCTTGTCCTAAAATGAGACAAGGCTTGTCTTGGAGGGAGAAGAAAATTAAGACAAAAATTGTCTTAATGTAAGAAAGAAAGATAAGAGGCACCTTCTTCCTTTACCGTCGGAGAGTTTCTCTCTCTGACTCTCCTTCTGTTCTGAGATTCGACAGAGCCTAGGCTCTGTAAAGGAATCAAAGAGGAAAGAGAGGAGGGGGAAACAATCTTCTGGAGAGGGAGAAGGAAAGAGAAGCAAGGCTTCGCCGTAGAAAAACTGGAATAAAATTTTACGGTGAAGCCTTCTTCTTAAATAGGCGACAGAGAGGCGCCTTCTCATCTGAAAACATCCTCTCACATCCCTCTCTCTCTTCTCACGTCTTCTCTCTTTATCTCACGGCCCTTGGGATTAATCTCACGGCCTTTGGGATGGGAAGACGCGAAGAAAGACCGTGAAAAACTCAGAAGGGCACGCGCAGAAAGAAGAGTCGCGCCCCTTCGGTGTTTTTTTCTTTCTTTTCACGGTAATTCCAATTTTTTGAAGAGTCCACGCCTAGGTGGACTCTGATCCACGCCTCATCAGCCAAAAGACGCCGGTCTCTTCTTTCTTTTCATGCAAAGACGCGACTTGGAGAGAGTCCACGCGCGTGTGGACTCTTCTCCTTGCGTGCGCGCGTGGGAAGAGAAGGGGAGGGGTTTTAGGCGATGTGGGAAAGGGGTTTAGCCTCTTAGGTTAGCCCAATTGCTAGCCTACTGTTAGCCCAACATTTTGAATCTTCAATTAGATTCAAACCGGAATGAATTTGGATCTAAAAAAGACCAAATCGGAACCCTAACTCGAATCCGATTCAAGTAGAAGCCATGGTTTGCAACACATGCTAGTGTGTTCATCTGCAAACGAGATTTAATTCCAAATTAAATCCTTGATTATCTATCCTAAGTGTGTGACCCATTGGGTTCCATACTTAGCCAGCAGTGGGTCCGAGTGCAAGTTGACCTAATCTGATCAGAACTCATTCTAATCGATTTAGGTCAAATCGAGCTAACTCGAGTCAGTCAATTAGGACTCCTCCTAATTAGTGATCCAATTAAACCATTTAATTTGATCAACCCATAAGACAAGATTGACGTCTAGCAACGTGTCATGTCTACCCGGAAGATATGGAAATTCTGGTGTAATTCCAAAACTACCCTTCAGTGGAAAGTTCCCGTACAATTCGATCCTTCAATCATCTTGCATCCCGAGTATAACTATGGATATGGAAACATGTCAAAACCAGCTTATACTCATTCCCAGCTCAGTCATACATTAATGATTCAATTAATTCGATATTAGAAATCATTTCTAATATCTGTACTTTGATCAAAGATTTCCTGAATCATCATCTGACCTAATTTGGCTGGATGCAATCTCCTCCTACTAGGAGTGATCAATTCCTTGTTGACCTACTCATTACCTTCATATACAATTCACCATACCCAGCATCAACCTCGTGCATGACCCAGTGTCATGATTGAGATTGAACCAAAGCATGGGTTCATGTACATAAGGTATTATGGCAGTCTCAGGTCATAGGACTACTTGTACAACTCCCACTATGTGAAACATCTATTGACATGCAGCTAAGGCTCCATTAGATGTTCTCAAACTGGATCTATTCAGTGAACTCATTCACTAATGAGCACCCACATCCTTGTATTAGTGTCCTACACAAATGACTATGAGAGCAGTCACACTTTTTAGCATACATAGGATGTGCCAGTCTTACCGGAAACCCTGATCCCCAACTCAGGGTTCCTATGACTAGGAATATTCTAGATTAGGGTTTTAAGGCCTTAGATCTCACTGGTATGATCTCATCATAGCCCTACAACCATAGCCCTAATCTATGGGGTTCATCATATAATGACACAGCGAATGATGAAAAAATTATTGCCTTTATTAATTTGTCAATTTACAATGGTCTGGGAGATACAGATATTGGCTTATAGGGCATAATCCTTTCACTCCAACCTATCCTAAGATGCCTGAAACCACCATGCCACCACCAGTCACCATCACTCATTGCCATTCATTGTAAGTAGCCATTTCCGCCTCCCCTTCTTTACATCACCATCGGAGCTGCCACCCCTTGAGATGCCCTTGCCACCACCGCTCATCCACTACCATCCCATCATCACCGATGCCCTCAGCCCATGCCACCTCCAAGTCTCTATCATTGCCTGCCATTGCTCATCATCCCTCCCCTATCTATGGCCATCCCACCATCACCACCAGTCTGGTAGTAGACGCCATCACCATTTCTTATCATCATCAAAGCTACCCCTCCCCAACACCAAGCAGTCCGCCACTAGCCACCATGCCACCGCCTGCTGCCATTACTGCCACCTCCTTGCTTTTATGACCTGGCAAGATCCATGGCCACTAGAATGATCCTAGCCATCCATTGTATTGATCTAATAGCCTGAGAAGAGGTTGATTGTTAGTAGGATTTTGGGTATTGTTTGAGGTGCAATTCAAAGATTTAATGGCTAGGAAACTGCTTGACTAGTTTTGGGTTTGATCAGGCATAATGTAGTAAAAATTGAAGCTTTTGATCAAGATCCAATGATAGAAAAGCTTTAGATAATCAGATGTTAATTGGAGTAAGATTTTTAAGTCTATTTCAATTGGAATTTGGTTCACCATCCAACCATTGATTTTGTGAAAAATAAATCCTAGCTATTCCTATGATCTCTTTCTTTAGTCATATATCGAAAAATCATGAAAAGCTCTCCTCTATTAACACCTATAAAAAGGCTCTCCTATCTCTGCCTAGTAGCATGAACCCCTAGAATCCCTTTAGAGCCTTGCATAGAGGGAGAGGAAAAGAAGATCATGTGTGGCTAAGAAGTTTTATCTTTGGAGAGTAGATGAGGTTTTTGGTATTTATCTTTTATAATTTATTTATATAATTAAATCTTGATTGTAATGCTTTTCATTTCATGAATAAAGTTTATTTTGCATTGCTTCAAGTTTTATGCTTATTGTTTAGACTATAATTAGATTTTAGAATAGCCTATGATTACATAGAGATGAGTCATGATATAAAGATATGATTCATGCTTAGAGAGTATGTTATGCTTGAAATTTGATTATAAAAGATTTTATTTTTATGATTAGAAACTTTATGTTGCCCAGGTGGCTTTCCCAAGAGGGGGTGAATTGAAAATTTAAAAAATTCAATAGAGTATATGCCTTTTTAAAAAACTTCTTTAATGTGGTAGCTGCTGTGATTCAGAAATTTAAAGTAGAAGCAATTAAGAGACGAAGTAAAAGCACAATCACAAACATAGTAATTTAGAGTGGTTCGGAGCACCCTAGCTTCTACATCCACTACCGAAATACCACTTGGGATTTTCACTGTATTCACTTCTGGAATACAATCATATTGTTTTACCGAGCTCACAATCCAAACCCAACTTGATTTTTCAACTGGGCTCACCAAAAAGCCAACTCTTGGTTTTAAACAGGATCACTAAGAATCCAACTTGGTTTTACCAGGATCACCAAGAATCCAACTTGGTTTTACCAGGATCACCAAGAACCCTTACACAGTTAGTTTTGAACGGGATCACTAATAACCCATTTGGTTTTTAGACCGGGCTCACCAATAACCCAACTCTTGATTTTAAACAGGATCACCAAGAACCCAACTCAACAAGAGTAAAAGAAAGTAAGCAACAATAATGACAAACTATATTGTCGGATGGTTGCTGATGCAGCTCGAGAGAAGCCCTCTTAATTGCACTTCAACGCACTTCTATGGCTTCTTCAACTTCTTCAATAAGTGCTTCAAGCATTAGGTTGGAGTTGGTGAAGGCTTGAAGTCTATTTTGAATGCTCTTGCAGTTGTCTCTAGCTCACAAGCTCAAGTAAGCATTAATCATTCCTTAACCTTTTCAAAAGTTGTCCCAATCCCTCTTTTATATAATATTGTACTCTTCTCAGATGATTTTAGTCATTATAGACCGTTGGGATGTGATACTTGACCGTTGGAGTACTTTTTAAATTCAAAATTGGAGTTCTAGAACTAGCCATTACTTGTCTGAAATCGACTTTCGAGTCGGCTCGAATCTTCTCGACTCAGCATGGATCCATAGAGTAGTTCTGGTTGAGTCACCTCGCTTCATTCGGGTTGGCTCGATTTCTCAGTAGTTTGATTCCTTACTCTGGAAGAGTCGGCTCGGCTTCCTTCGGGCCGGCTCTCCTGGCTGTTCACTCAGAATGGTTCTTTCTGGACTCTGGAGGAGTCAGCTCGGATGTTGAAGAGTCGACTCAGATATCTGACTGAGCAATAGAGTCAGCAAGAATTTCCTTCAGGTCGGCTCGCCTGTCTGATTCAGGAAATTATACACTGGATGAGTTGGCTCAGATTCCTTCGAGTTGGCTTGGATTTCAGCATGCCAGAAATCTTCGGTTGTGACATAGATCAGAGTCGGCTCTTTCTACTAGAGTCGGCTCGGATAGATCTTCAGTAAGAACTTGAACTTCTCTCCAAAAGTTTTCCAGCAAATCTTCAACACTTCAAACTTTTCAAACTCAACTTATAAATGAATCAAAGCAATTTAAAGCTTGAAGAACATAAAAGCAACCCATTTTTCATGATTTTCTTTTAACTATTTCTATGGGTTCTTCTTGACATGAAAAAATTACAATACAACTCATGACAGAAAATAAGAATGTAGAAGTTGGAAATGAGTAGTGAAATCATCTTACAAAAACTTATAAAGCACTTGAAGAGTTGTTAGTAATACAAATACATGCTCCAATATTTTGTTATCATCAAAATCACTCAAGGGGTCAATAATCTTCTCCTTTTTGATGATGACAAAACACTGGGCATGAAAAAAAAATTTTACATGTATAATTATATTTGAAAGTAAATATTAACATGTATCAGAGCTTTTACATGGAAAAACTTTTACTTGAAAATCAGAACTTTTGCATGTATTAATGTATCAGTGCTTGCATATGGACAAAGTATCAGATCCTTTGAAACAGAAGGATTAAATGTATCAAAGCTCTCGAGAATATGTTTAATATATATCAAAGCAAGTAAGGTTGTATTTCAGAGCATTTAAAGCTAGAGAAGTATTCATCAGAACAAATATGATATATGTATGTATCAGTCTCCCCCTTTCTCATATATTTTTCATGCACAATTCTATGTCAGTCTCCCCCTTTTTGTCAACAATCAAAAAGGTTTTCAAAAGATTTCTCTCCTTTTGTAATACACTAAACTTGATTTTAAAAATAGAAAGAGATGATTGAAAATATTTGTTTGAGATAATTTCACTTATAACAAGATTTAATAATCTATTTTCAAAGTCATTAAACTAATGTACCATTGCAAAGTGCTGTGCAAACACATTTCACAAACACATTGAGTGAGATAAAAAAGCTTGCATTTCATTTATGGAATTTTCAATACAAATTACAAATTACAAATTCAAAGATACAACCAAAAGTCTATTCACTATCACTAGGCAATTGTATGATAGGTTCTACTAGTTCTTTCTTAATCTTGGAACTAGTGCTACTGGATGGTCCAGGTGGTGGCATGGAAGATATAGGCTCAACAAACTGTGGCTCAGAAGTTTGAGGTCGAAGGTGTGGTGCAAGCTACCTTGGGTGTGGTGCAGTCTGACTAGGAGGTGGTGTAGGATGAGTAGGAGCAGGTGTAGGTTTGGATGGTCTAGAAGTAGCAAAGGATGCAATGACTAAAGTCTGAAGCTCAATGAGGGTCACCCAAATAGAACTAAGCTCTTCCTCCACCTTTTTTATCCCAGTATTCACTGCAAGCAATTCAGTACCCTAGGCACTAGCAAAAGCTTCAACAGAGCCTCTAAGTCTCCCAAACTTAGATCTCAAGATGCCAATCCCTTGGGTGTAGTCTTCTTCCATTCTCTTGCCTTGTTCCAATCCACCCATCTTGAAACTCATTTCTTTCAGTTCAGCCCTGAACTCTTCTATACTTTGGTCAACTAATTTTTTAATAGTTTCAGTGGCTATCCTGAGAGTATTAGATAAATGCTAGGTGTCAAGCTATGGTGTAGGTCTAGTAGACTCAAGGGTGTCGACTCTGGATCTCAACTATCTGACCTCACCACTAATCTCTTCAAGTCGACTATCGACTGATTGGCAGAGCTCGCCAAACATCAAACTCATAGATCTAGTTAGTGACTCAGTGAGTGATCTCATATGCTTAGCAATAAAATCTTGTGATACCGAAGGTCCTGAAGAACCAACAAATGGTCCTTGAGTAGAAGGTGCTGGTGGAGAAGCTAGTGATGGAAACATCCTGGGACTCCCATAAGCTGTGTGCTCAGTCTCCACAGCAGGTTCAGTGATAATAGTAGCAGGCTCAGTGACAGTAGTAGCAGGCTCAGCAGTAAACTCAGTATTAACAGAGGCAATGTCAGTAGCAGCAACAGTAGGAGGCTCCTCAAGGGTAGTAGTATCAACAATAGTATCCAAGATAATCTCCCTGGGCAGCTTTTCATCATCATCATCATCATCCTCACTGCTCGAAGATCCTATAGCTTCTATATCTGTTCCTTTCTTCCTCCATGTTCCTTCTTTAAGTTCATAACCCATTCGCTACAAGGATTTGGAGGTGTAGGTGTCTGTATGGTGAAGGGGTCTTCCATCTTCACCTTCAAGGTTTACTCTAGAGGCCTGGAAGAAAAGGGTAAGCACCATACCATAAGGCAAACATGCCTTAACCTTTATGACAACCTCTTTCATTTGCATCATCATTATGTGCGGCAAGTTGAGAGCTTCACCTTCAATAACACAACCCATGAAACTAAGATCTTTCTCACTTACCCAGTCGAATCTTCCTATCCTTGGAAGAAAGATCCTGCTAATGAAATTATGCAATAACCTCATCTCAAGGGATAAAGTGTTGGCCGTTACATTGCCAATGCCGCTCACGTCCTCTCTATTCAGAATCATTTTGAGAGTTTTCTCTCTGTCCTTCAGAACCAGATGTTTCAAGCCCTCAAATGGCATTTCCAATAGGTTGCTAAGCCTTTCTTCAGTGACTATAATTCTTTTCCCTTCAACTGTTGATTCCACATGATGTTCTTCAAGTCTCAAATTTTCATAAAATGATCTTACCATAGCTGGATAGGTGGGTACATTCAGTGAACAGAAGGAGCTCTACCCTTGATCTTCAATTAGATCACCTATTCGCAACCCTAGTTCCTTGAGAAAAGTAAAAATAATTCTTCGACCGCTGGTTACAGGTTGATTGGACATGGAGACCAGTTGTCGTGGAGAAGTGGGTGCTGCCATTTGTTGAATTTCTTCTTCTTCTTTCCTTTCCACGGATCGAGTTGGCTTTTCTTGCCGACACTTTGTCTATCTTTCCCTTTCTACTGAAGGTACAGCCCATTTAGACCTCTTGCCGACTGCCATCTTGGGTGCCATTGCAATCCTTGGCAAGAAAAAGAAGGAAATTGAAGCTCAAAAAGTAGGTTTGGATGAGTGGAGTAGATGTTCGAGTGGAGAGCACGGGTTGAGAGCAAGAACAAAGGGTATAAAATTTTAGAAAAGATTCTATGGCTCTATTAAAAAAATGGCTTGCCTAACATTTGAGTGGACTCGACAAGCCCTAAATTGCTCGAGTCAGCTCGAGCAGAGCTCTCTAGAACTAATCAGAAATTCGAGTCAGCTTGACTTGAGCACTGTAGCACGAATCGACTCGAATAGGAACTTTTCACAAAAGTCAAAAAGAGATAAAAAATGAGAATTAATTCTAGAAAATCACAAGAAGAGATAGTTATAAATTTTAAATCAATGTAGGAGGCTTTCTAGATAATGTTTCCTTAGATTTGAGGGAATTTAGGTCAAAAGAATCCTAAAGAGGGTCATAAAGTCCTAGTTCTCCTCTAATCATTTCAAATCTATCTTTATCAAGAGGTTTAGTAAAAATATCAGCAAGTTAATAATTAGTTGAAACAAATTCAAGCACAACATTACCATTTAAAACATGATCTCTAATAAAATGATGTCTAATTTCTATATGCTTTATTCTAGAATGCTGAATTGGATTCTTAGAGAAATTAATAGCACTTGTGTTATCATACTTGATAGAAATATTAGCTTATGTAACACCAAAGTCTTTTAGTTATTGTTTAATCCATAACACTTGTGCACAATAACTCTTTACAGCAACATACTCTACCTTAGCAGTAGATAGTGCTATCGAGTTTTGTTTCTTACAATGCCATGAGATTAAATTCAACCCTAGAAATTGGCAGTGCCATTGATGCTTTTTCTATTTATTTTACATCCACCATAATCAGTATCAGAATAACCAAGTAAATTCAATGAAGAATGTTTTGAATACCATAGACCTAAATTACTTGTTCCTCCTATATATCTTATTATTCTTTTCACAGCAAGCATATGTGATTCTTTTGGATTAGATTGAAATCTAGCATAAACACATACACTAAACAAAATATCAGGTCTACTTGTAGTAAGTACAATAAGATCCAATCATACCTCGATATAGCTTTTGATCAATGTTGTTGCCTTCTTCATCTTTATCCAATCTGTAGGTTGAGCTCATGGGTGTGCTCATTTCTTTGCTTGTCTCCATACCAAATTTCCTGATAATTTTTTTAATGTACTTGGCTTGGTTTATGAAGTTTCCTTCCTTTGTTTATTTTACTTGAAGTCCAATGAAGTAGTTCAGTTCACCCATTAGACTCATTTCAAACTCACCCTGCATCAACTTAGCAAATTCTCTACAAAGATTTTCATTAGTTGCACCAAATATAATATCATCAACATAAATCTATATAACTAATATATCATTGCTTTTCTTTTTGATAAAAAGAGTTTTATCAATATTTCCTCTTGTAAAATCATTTTCAAATAAGAAAGTGCTAAGTCTATCATACCAGGCCCTAGGTACTTGTTTCAACCCATATAAAGCTTTATTAAGTTTAAAAACATGATTTGGAAAAGCATGGCTTTCAAAACCTAGTGGTTATTCTACAAAAACTTGTTCAAAAATGTGACCATTTAAAAATGCACTTTTCACATCCATTTGAAAAAGTTTAAAATTCATGTAGCAAGCAAATGCAAGAAGTAATCTAATGGCTTCTAGTCTTGCTACGGGTGCATAGGTCTCATCGAAGTCTATACCTTCTTCTTGGTTATATCTTTTGGCTACTAATCTATGTTTGTTTCTAACTATATTTCCTTGTTCATCTAATTTGTTTCTATAGAACCATTTGGTTCCTATGATGGGATGGTCTGATGGTCTTTCAACTAAAGTCCATACACTATTTCTTTCAAATTGGTTTAGTTCTTCATGCATAGCCATCATCCAATTTGAATCAGATTCAGCCTCTTCTAAGCTATATGGTTCTATTTGGGATACAAAGGCTAGGTAATCATGTGCATCTCTATGTGATGACCTAGTCCTAACACCTTGTGAAGGATCACAAATAATTAAATCTCTTGGATGAGAAGTTACATACCTCCATTCCCTTGGTAGATCAGTATGATCCTTACTTACCATTTTTTCTCCTTCTTGTGTCAATCTTTCTTGTATGCTCATATCCTCCAATTCTTTTTAAAGTGTATCTGCATCATTATCTATACACTCTTCTTTCTTAGAAGGTGAGGGGTTAGTTTCATCAAAAATAACATGTACAGATTCTTCCATTGTCAATGTTCTTTTATTAAATACTCTATATGCTTTGCTATGTATTGAATAACCAAAAAAAATTGCTTCATCATATTTGGCATCAAACTTTCCTAGATTATCCTTACCATTATTTAGCACAAAGCATTTACAGACAAAAACATGAAAGTAATTGATATTAGATTTCTTTTCATTCCAGAGCTCATAAGGGGTTTTCTTTAAAATTGGGCGAATTAAAACATAATTTAAAATATAGCATGCAGTGTTCATCACTTCTGTCCAAAAGTATCTTGGAAGATTGCCTTCACATAACATTGTTCGGGCTATCTCTTCTAATGTCCTATTCTTTCTTTCTACAACACCATTTTGTTGTGGTGTTATAGGAGCGGAGAAGTTGTGATCAATGCCGTGCTTTATGCAATAGTCATCAAAAAACTGATTTTCAAATTCAGTGCCGTGATCACTTCTGATAGAAATAATTGAAAAATTTTTCTGATTTGAAACTTTTTTATAAAATTTTCAAAAATCTTTAAAAGTTTTATCTTTGTGTGCAATAAACAAAACCCATGTAAATCTAGAAAATTCATCTACTATCACAAGAGCATATTTCATACCATCTAGGCTTGTAGTCCTAGTTGGTCCAAATAAGTCCATGTGAAGTAGCTCAAGGAGTCTAGAAGTTGAGATTTTTTTGATTTAAAACTTCTCTTAGTTTGTTTACCTAATTTACAAGCATCACGAACATGTTTAAAATCTACTTTAAACTTAGGCAAACCTCTAACAAGATTCTTTGAAATTAACTTGGTAATAGTATGCATTCTAGCATGACCTAATCGTTTATGCCAAAGTAAATAGGACTCCTTGGTCTTAGCATTCATTGCTGCTAGACTGGAACTATTAGACATAGCTAGATCATTAAGATCTCTTGCATAAATATTTCCAAGTCTATGTCCAATGAATTTGTTGCTAGAATCAAGAGAGTTTGTTACAATATACATAGATGATTCAAAGACAACCTTGAAGCCTTTATTGCATAATTGACTAATACTTAACAAATTATGCTTCAATTTGTCTACTAGCAATACATTTTCAATAAAAGTATAGGGGATCAATTTGATCTTACCAATATTGATTATTTTTCCCTTGCCATTATCTCCAAATATCACTAAACCTCCTTCTTTCATCTGTAGGGTGATAAATTGATCCTTGTCACCCGTCATGTAACTTGAATAGCCACTGTCGAGATGCCATCTTTTCTTCAATTTTTGGGCTGCAAGACATTCCTATAAAATAATCAAGAAGTTCTTTTAGGTATCCAGGCTAACTTGGGTCCTTGAAGGTTAGCAGAGATGGTTCTTTTAGGAACCAAAATCTTCCTCATTTTACTTTGGACATTTTCTATAAATATTGCATTGAAAAGCTATATGTCCTATTCTTTTGCAAGCATGACAGATAATTCTAGAATTTTGAAAGGATGTATGCTTTAAAGTTTTAGAAGTAGATGCAGATGCATATGTAGAAATATTTGACTTCAAAGATTTCTATTTTGAAAACTTAGGAATATATTTTGAAGCTCTTGAAATAGATGTTGAAGGATTTGAAACATAAGCCTTTTGAGATATAACTTTTGGAACATAAGCTTTTGAAGGTACAAAAGTAGTAGCTGAAATTTCATTTGAATTTGAAGAATTAAAACCAATTCCAGCTTTGTTTCCAGAAATTCTTTGATCTTTTAAAATTAACTCAAGCTTGTTTGAAGATAAAGTAAGTTTTTCAACTAAGGGCTTGAGCTTATCAACCTCCCTTTTTAAATCAGAATTTTCAACTATCAAAGCTTTGTTTTTCTCAAAACATGCAATTTTCTTAGATTCCAAAGCTTTGTTCTTTTCAGAAAAGACATGTAAATCCTTTTGTAATAAATTATTCTTTTCTGAAATCTCTTCCTTTTCTTTTTGTAAAGAGTCATTGATATTCTTTAATGATCTAATATTTATACTAGCCTTTCTGAATTCAGATAATAAGTCATGAAATGTAGAATTCAATTCATTGAATGTAAATTCTATTTGAGGTTCGGGAGATGTTACCTCATCTTTGAGACCCATTAGGCACAGATTTATAATCTTTGTGATCTCTTCTTCTTCGGTTGAAGTCGACTCCTCGCTGTCGCTCCATGTGGCAACCATTGCTTTCTTTTTTTTTTCTTAAACATCTTTTTCAATAGAGGACAATCTAGACGGATGTGCCCAAGCTTCTTGCATTCATAGTATGTGGGCATCTATTCTTTTGTTTTTCGCTTTCTTTGTCCTTCTCCTTAGAGTGCTCACCTCATTTATAAAATTTTCTATAGTATCTTTTTTTCTTCTTTCCCATAAACCTTCTAAATCTCCTCATGACCATAGCAATATCTTCATCTTCCAAGTCGTCTTCAGAGGAGGAGCATTCATTTTTTGATTCCTCATCTTTCTTTGAATCCGATGCATCTTTAAAGGCTATTGTTTTCTTCTTCTTCTGATCATCATCAGTCCTATGCTGCATGGCTAGCTCATGTGTGATGAGATAACCCATCAGTTCATCCAGAGGTAAAGTGTTTAGATCTTTCGCTTCCTAGATGACAATTACTTTGGGGTCCCACTTATTCGAAAGTGATCTAAGAATCTTCTATACTAGATTATCATTTGAATACACCCTGCCAAGACTTTTCAAACCATTAATGATATCCATAAAGCGAGAAAACATGGCAGAGATAGATTCATTTTTTTTTATTTTAAATAACTCATAATTATGTACTAGAAGATTAATTTTGGAGGTCTTCACTTGGAAAGTTTTCTCATGGGCCACTTCAAGTTTATCCCAAATTTCCTTTATAGAAGAGCAAGTGAAAATTCAATTGAACTTGTTAGCATCCAAAGCATAGTATAATAAATTCATGACTTTGGCATTCAATTCTTCCATCTTCATGTCGTGTTCATCCCAATCCTCTTCAGGTTTTGTGACATCCATGCCATCAATTTTAATCATGGGTATACTTGGACCCTTTAAGATGATCTTCAATAACTGAAAATTTATAGCTTGTATATAAATTTTCATCCTAGCTTTCTAGTAAGAATAATTTATTCCAGAGAACAGTGGAGGTCTATTTGAGGATTGGCCTTTGACCAAATAGGTACTCATGGGATGAGCCATTTATCTTTACTTTAGATAAATTCAGAGACACTACTCTGATACCAGTAGTTGCCCAGGTGGCTTTTCCAAGAGGGGGATGAATTGGAAATTTAAAAAATTCAACAGAGTATGTGCCTTTTTTAAAAACTTCTTTGATGTGGTAGGTGCTATGACTCAAAAATCTTAAGCAGAAGCAATTAAGAGATGAAGTAAAAGCATATTCACAAACACAGTAATTTATAGTGGTTCGGAGCACCCCAGCTCCTACATCTACTATCCAAGATATCACTTGAAATTTTCACTATATTCCTATTGGAATACAGTCAGATTGTTTTACTGGGCTCACAATCCAAACCCAACTTGGTTTTTCAATCGGGCTCACCAAAAACCCAATTCTTGGTTTTAAACAGGATCACCAAGAACCCAACTTGGTTTTACTAGGATCACCAAGAACCCTTACATAGTTAGTTTTGAACGGGATCACTAACAACCCACTTGGTTTTTAGACCAGGCTCACCAATAACCCAACTCTTGGTTTTAAACAGGATCACCAAGAACCCAACTCAACAAGATTAAATAAAAGTAAACAATAATAATGACAAACTATATTATCGGATGGCTATCGATGCAGCTCGAGAGAAGCCCTCTTAATTATACTTCGATGCACTTCTATGGCTTCTTCAACTTCTTCAATAAGTGCTTCAAGCTTTAGGTTGGAGTTGGTGAAGGCTTGAAGTCTGTCTTGAATGCTTTTGTAGTGCTCTCTAGCTTACAAGCTCAAGTAAGAATTAATCATTCCTTAACCTTTTCAAAAGTTGTCCCAATCCCTCTTTTATATAGTATTGTACTCTTCTCAGATAATTTTAGTCATTGTAGACTATTAGGATGTGATACTTGACCATTGGAGCACTTTTCAAATTCAAAATTAGAGTTCTAAAACTAGCCATTACTTGCCTAAAATTGGCCTTCAAGTTGGCTCGAATCTTCTCAAGTTGTCTTGGATCCATAGAGTAGTTCTGGTCGAGTCACCTCGCTTCATTCGGGTCGGCTCAATTTCTCAGTAGTTTGATTCCTTACTCTGAAAGAGTCAGCTCGCCTTACTTCGAGTCGACTCAGATTCTCAAGCTTTAATAACTTTACTATGGAAGAGTTGGCTCGGCTTCCTCCGGATCGGCTCTCCTGGCTGTTCACTCAGAACGGTTCTTTCTGGACTCTAGAGGAGTCAGCTCGGATGCTGAAGAGTTGACTCGGATATCTGACTGAGCAATAGAGTCGGCTAAGATTTCCTTCGGGTTGGCTCACTTGTCTGATTCAGAAAATAATACACTAGATGGCCAGCTCGGATTTCTACGTGCCAGAAATCTTCAGCCGTGCCATAGATCAGAGTTGGCTCTTTTTACTGGAGTAGGCTCAGATAAATCTTCAGTTAGAACTTGAACTTCTCTAGAAGTTTTCTAATAAGTCTTCAACACTTCAAACTTTTCAAACTCAACTTATAAATGGATCTAAGAAATTTAAAGCTTGAAGAACATAGAAGCAACCCATTTTTCATGGTTTTCTTTTAACTATTTCTATGGGTTCTTCTTTACATGAGAAAATTATAACACAACTCATGACAAAAAATAAAAATGTAGGAGTTGGAAATGAGTAGTGAAATCATCCTACAAAAACTTGTAAAGCATTTGAAGAGTTGTTAATAACACAAATACATGCTCCAATGTTTTGTTATCATCAAAATCACTCAAGGGATCAACACTTTGAATAGCCTATGGCTATATAGGAATGGATCAAGGTCTGTATCCAATGAGATAGGCTATGCTCAGGGATCAATCATAATTTAATAATTATATATTAAAGAAATACTTAATCTAATACTAAATATTGAATCAAAATCCAAGACATCCTTCATATTCTTATTAATCTCTTATCTGCTAGCTCTAATTTAATTCTTATTTCTAGTTATAAACATATTCCTAATCTTTCATCTTTTTAACCTAATTAAAACTCTAACAAAAAATTCTAAAAGTGAACATAGCTCAAACTAATCCTTGAGGATATGATCCTGACTCACCCTAGCTATAGTGCTAAGTTGGTGAATTATTTTTGATCGCCTATAACAGTGATTATGGACTGAGAACCAAGAAGGGGCCACGAACCACCACTTGGGGGGATGACCCACCAAGGGAGGGAGGGTTCCAGTGGATCGAGGAGGGACTAGGGGTAAAGGAGCAACTCGCTGCAAGTAGGCCATGGAGTGGGGGTGACCAGCGGGTCAAGTTAGGGGCTGGGGGACAAAGAAGCAGCATTTCCATGAGCAAGCCATGAAGGGGAGTGATGGGTGGGGGATGGTAGCACTCGGAGGAGCTCGGGATGGAGGAAGTGTTGGGTTGACTACATCGAATTTGGCCCATTGAAGAAGCCTATGATGAATTCTAGCCCAAGAAATAGGTAGAGAAGATCTAGCCCAAGAGGAAGAAAGAAGCCTTTTTATTAGACCTCAGCCCATAGGTCTGTAAGCAAGCCTGTAGCCCAGGCTAGCCTCCAGGGCATGGCCTAGCAATGCACGCATGGGTGCGTGGCCCAGGTGGGTGTGTAGCCTAGCATGTGCACTAGCCTAGGCCTAGGTGGGCACTTGGGTGGGTGTATGACCGGCCCAGGCCCAGGTAGAGGTCCTCCTTTTCCCTTTTTCTACATGATTTTTGGAGCATGCAGTGTTTTGATCAATGTACATGTTGTTTTAGCTGTGTATGCACCCGATCATGTGATCTGACAGATGCTCACTGATCGCATGATGATCGGATGGTTGAGACTCGATCTAGAATGATTTGTAGCATATTTGGTGGATTTGAGCATAATTTTTGGCACAGATCAAGTCCGATTGATGGCCATGATTGCTTTTATAGTTAGATGATGATTAGAAGAGCTATGGGACTCTGATTTAGATACTATTTAGATTATTGGACTTTTGGTGAGATGCTCTTCATAATAGTGGTTATAAAACCATGGGAAAAGAGCAAAGACTATGTATGAGGATCAAAAGAGTGGTGAAGGATCTTTAGAAAGCTTGTAGGGGCTATGCATTAAGAGCTTGTACAAGAAATTTTGGGATTTTTTGTTGAGATATTTGTATAGGATTAAGAATAAAAGTTCTCAATTTTGTAAGTTTATTTTTCTCCTAGTGAAACCTTGCATACCTAATTAATTATGTTTATATTTATTCTCTTTTTCTTTCTTCTGTGGTATTGATACCGATAATCGTGATCTTGAGAATAGGGTCTATATTTTGCATGAGGGATCCTTGAGAGAGAGTAGTATTAGTACAGTTGATACCCCAACTACTAGATTAGAGCCCCAATTATCCATGCTTAATCAAGATTGAAGAAGATGAGAGGACAGGCATAATCAAATTTGAGATCAGTTGGTTCGATGGGTAGAGCAATTTCTCCTTCTGGAAAGCAAGGGTGAAGATATGCTTATCCACAAGGGTTGATCGACGCTCTCATATGTGAGGAGAGGCTAGCATCATGAAGGAGAAGACTTGGAGATGGCTCCATATGTAGGTGGTGAGCACAATCCGCTTGTATTTAATGGACGACATGGTGATTCATATACTGAGCAAGATTTTTTCGATGGCACTATGGGAGAAGCTTAAGGTATTGTACATGGTGAAGTCCCTCACTAACACACTGTTCCTTTAAAAGTGGTTCTACCAACTATGGATGATCAAAGAATAGAGCATGCAGGAGCACCTAAGTAACTTTCAAAGGATCCTCACCAATCTCTTCAATGTCGATGAAAAAGTTGAGAAGTCTAGGGCACTAGTCTTGTTGTCATCCTTATAACAGTCCTTCAAGTTCTTGATGACCGCTCTTCTAGTGGGGAAGAGCACCATCAAGATGGAGGAGGTAAACTCGGCATTACTCTAGAACAAGGTTCTTAGATGGAAGAACCAAGCTTCGAGCTTAGGTAGGAACTCAATGTTGGTGGTTTCTCAGATGGAAGAACCAAGCTTCGAGTTTAGGTAGGAACTCAGTATTGGTGGTTTTTGGAGGATCAAGGGAAATAAAATGGAGCAACAAAGAATCACGAGGTGGATGGTCCAGGTCGAAGGATGCTAACAAAATCAAGTTTACCAATGTGATGAGCTAGGGCATCATTTTAGAGATTGCCCGAGCTTAAGGATTGGATGAGGGCTACTATAGCGGTGATCGATGATAGCGATGATGTGTACATCAGTGATGCACTCATAGTATCTAAAAAGGTGATATCCTTCTTCTTAGTGGATTTTAAATTCTACATGTTCACATCACATAATGTTACAGAGAGGAGCAGTTTGACTCTTTAAGAGCAGAGAGGGTGCTGACCACTTGCTAGACTAATCGAGTTATGATATCGCACCATTGTGATAGTCAGCTTGGAGATATATGATGGGAAAGTAAAGAAACTAGGCAAGGTCTAATACGTACCTAATTTTTTTAGAAATTTAATTTTTCTCAGTAAATTAGACTTAAATGGCTACAGTAGAGAGTCAATGATGGAGTCCTGAAGGTCTTGCATGGCAGTATGATCATTTTGCGGGGAAGAAGCATGGAGGTCACTATTTTTTTGACAGCAAGTCTAATATGAGGTGGAGTCCCTAGTGCGAATAGGAATCTAGTGCGAGGTGGACTTCTAGGAGTAGGTGGATCATTATGGGACAAGAGCCTCAGGATAATGATAGGCAACATCATAAGGTGAAGTTCCTATTATTACAGGAGACTTTTCCGAGCAGGTCTTAGATCAAGATGGGCACAACACATGATAGAGGTAGGATCAAGCAACCTGGCTCGACTCCCATGTTTCTCCATCCATGATCAAGCATTTGCTTTAGGGCATGGGGTTGCAAAACCCTTCAAAAAGCTCTCCAAGTCAGTGGAGGCTAAATGTTGAGTTGAGATGGGATTGTTAGGTTGATCACCTCAAATTTGGCCCCTTGAAGAAGCCAGTGATGAAATCCATCCCAAGAAATAGGTAGAGAAGACCTAGACCAAGAAGAAGAACAAAAGAAAAAAAAAACCTTTTTTTGGATGTTGGCCCACAGGCCTGCAGGCGAGTCCATGGCCCAGGCTGGCCTACAGGGCATGGCCTAGCACCGCGTGCTTTGCAGCCAAGGTGGGCACGCGGTCTAGCATGGGCACCAGCCCAAGCCCAAGTGAGCACGTGGCCGGCCTAAAGCTAGGCAACAGTCCTCCTTTTCCCCTCTTTTACATGCTTTTTGGAGCACATAGTGTTTTAATTGGTGTACACATTGTTTAAGCGGTGTACGTGCGTGATTGCATGATCCAATGGATAAGCACCGATCATGTGATGATCAAATAGTTGAGATTAAATCTGACATGATTCATGGCATATTTAATGGATTTGAGCATGATTTTTGGCATGAATCAAGTCCGATTGATGGCCATAATTGCTTCTACAATCAAATAATGATTGGAAAAGTTATAAGACTCTGATTTGGATATGGTTTGGACTGTTAGACTACTGAGAAGACTTTTTTTATAGTAGTGCCTATAAAACCTTGGGCAAAGAGTAGAGGCTATGTATGAGGATCAAAAGAGTGGTGAAGCCTATAGAGGCTATGTTGAGAGCTTATATAAGAGATTTTGGGATTTCTTGTTAAGATATTTGTACGGGGTTGAGAGTAGAAGTTTTCAATCATGTAAGTTTATCTTTTCTTATAGTGAAACCTTGCATATCTAACTAATTATATTTGTATTTATTCTCTTCTTCTTACTCCTGTGGCATCAATAATGGTAATTATGATCCTGGAAGCAAGGATCTATATTCTGCATGAGGGATCCCTAAGAGAGAGTGGTTGATAAGTCTATTAATTATCCCAATTTAATTATTAAAATAAATATTAATTAATATATACTTATTAAGAATTGATATATTTAATTTAAGTTTTATAGAAATGAGTTTATGAATGGAAAGAGCTTAATTTTTGGAGTCCAACGGTGTAAACAACACCCAAATTGGAGTTCAAATAGGCCCATAATTGAATTTTGAAATCTATTAAGGAATTGCATGATTTTTAGAGTAGACAGTCCACCATGGACCAACTGCTCGTCTATAGGATGGAGAACGGTCCGTGTGTAGCCATTGGAGCCAGTCCACAACCCATGCCCGTGGACCATAGTCATCATTTCTTGTCGCCCGACCACCACAGTGGTCTCCTATCGTCCCTCTCATTGCTGGGAGTGTCATCATGGCCAGAGGAGGTGCCGAGAGGTGGTTTCTAGCATGGAGAAGTTCCAATCACTACCACCCCTTCATCTTCCCCCATCTTTGTTCAACCACTACCCGAGCCACCACTCATGCCACCTCTGCCACTATTGAGAAGAAAACTAGAGCCACCAGTTGTCTTCTTCCCATCTTGCCCAACTCCCCCTGCACCGCTGATCGCTGTCGTAGGTGGTCAAAAATAATTCACCAACTCAACTCTATAGCTAGGGTGAGTCGGGATCGTATCCTCAGGAAACTTAGGGTTAATGATGCGGGACAAGCCCCCAATTAGGATTATTTTAGAGAAGGGTGGATCATTGGTCGCTAGGAAACGACCATTATGCTAGGTTCAACCAGGCCCAATTTATTTTTTCCAAATTTTTTATTCAAATAAAACCCTTTTTTTTCATATTTTTTCTTTTATATTTTTTCTCTTTTTTCCCTATATTTTTTCCTTTTTTTCTGTATTTTCCTTTTTCACTTTTTTTTTTATTTCCCTACCTAAACTAAAGTCGGCATTAGGGGGGTCGGGATGGCTTTGAGAGGCGTGCAGAAAGAAGGACTGCTTGCTTGTTCGTGCAGATTTCTCCTTCTTCTCCACGGACCTAATCCAAGGGAAGGAAGGCTCGCGGAGAGGGTTTTCGCTGGTGGGCTCTCTGGCGATAGCACTAGGGAGGAATACCGTGACACGGGGAGAAGATGGCTGGCACAGACAGGGTTCCGGTGGCTAGGCTCAGTGATGAGCTCTCTGATAGGAAGGGAGGACATCACCATGATCAGTGGCACGGGAAGATCTGGGGTACAGGGGGTTTCGATTAGCATTGGTGGTGCAAGGCGATGGTCATTGGCTTGATCATGGATGCTTTGGATGGAAGGAAGGGGGCCAGAGGTTTAGACAACCATGGGCATTGATTTGCCAGTAGCAGAGGCGATTGGGTTGGGCCGATTAAGGGTGGAACGGCATGCATGGCACGGAATCAAGTGAAGACTGAGGCTTGGCGATGGATCACCAGTCATCGACTACTGGCGATGGAGCAGGGAGGGGCTGAGGGTGTCGGTGACAGTGGATCACTGATGGTGTTCCCAGTTATAGGTGGATGAGCGGCTGTCGGATGGAAAGATCAGGCATCGCATGGAGATCTGCGCATGGAGATCTGCGCATGGAGATCTGCTCATAGGCAGAAGAAAGATGGCACGAAGATGGGGCCTTCATGGGAAACAGGGGCGGAGATGTCTCCGGTGGGATCAGGACGGTGATGAAGAGGAGGTTATAGCATTATGGAGATGGAACGGTGGTTTGGCTCCCAGATTGGAACAGAGAAAAGAATAGAAGGGGGAAAGAACACAGATGAAGAAGAAAGACGAGAGGAAAATTTAGGAAGAAAAAAGAAAAACCATGGTTGGGTTACCCACCCAGGCTTTAGTGCCCACTCTTACCCAAAGCGACCATGTAGGGCATCGGCACCCTGTTTTTAACCATGAGTTTTTGTTTTCTCTTTCCAAATATTCTTCATCTAATTTCATTTGAATGATAAAATAATTAAATAGGCGAGTCTGAAATATCCGATATCCTGATCTCAGATACCTCAACCTCAATCCTAATACATTTAAACTATTAAAAATAAACTAATCCAACTACATCCTAAAACAATGATAAAAATAAATTCTAAAATAATGTACGAAAACTAATCCTAAAATTTCGAGATATCCCAATCCCTCGTACACCCATATAAATAAAAAAATTATATTTATCTTCATTTAGAGGTGCTCCGAGATTCATGCTGCTATGGGATCCATGCTACTCTAGGATCTGTGTTACTTCGGGATATGTGCTGCATCGACTTTAGAATCTGGGGCTTCAGGGTTTGGGCTGGGCTAGCTTCAAGTTCTGGGCTGGGGCTAGGCTGGCTTCAAGTTCTGGATAGGGCGGCTTCAGATTCTTGGCTAGTCGATATCCCCATTATTCCCTTGAGGTGCAGAGAACTTGACTCCGTCAAGTCAAGCTTCAGTAATCTTCTGGATCCAAGATGCACGGCTTGCACACTAAATTTTTTTTATACAAATAATGTAATTAAAAATAAAATTGACTAACCTAACCTAACCCTTGCTCTGATACCAAAAATTGATGCAAGTTGAGCCCCCGATCAGGATTATTTTAGAGAAGGGCGGATCGTTGCTCGCTAGGAAATAACCTTTAGGCTAGGTTCAACCATGCCCAAATTAATTTTCTCAAATTTTTTATTCAAATGAAACCCTTTTTTTCATATTTTTCTCTTTTTTACTATAATTTTTTCTTTTTTTATGTATTTTCCTTTTTCACTTTTTTTAAAAATTTCCCTACCTAAACTAAAGTCGGCATTAGGGGGGTCGGGATGGCTTTGAGAGGCGTGGAGAAAGGACTGCTTTCATGTTCATGCAGGTTTCTCCTTCTTCTCCATAGATTGAATCCAAGGGCAGGGAGGCTCGTGGAGAGGGTTTTCGCCGGTGGGCTCTCCAGTGACGGTGTTGGGGAAGAATATCATGACATGGGGAGAAGATGGCTGGCACAGACAAGGTTTTGGTGGCTGGGCTCGGCGGTGGGCTCTTTGATCAGAAGCGAGGACATCGTTGTGGTCGGTGGCACGGGCAAATATGGGGCACAAGGGGTTCCGATTGGTGTTGGTGGCCCAAGGTAGTGGTCATCGGCCTGATCATGGACATCTCCGGATGGAAGGAATGAAGCCGGAGGTTCAGGCGACCATGGGCATCGATTTGCCAATAGTAGGGGCGATTGGGGTTGGGCTGATTAAGGGTGGAACGGCACGCGCAGCATGGAATCGGGTGGAGATGGAGGCTTGGTGGTGGATCCCCGGTCATTGGTTGCTGGCGATGGAGCAGGGAGGGGCTGAGGGTGTCGGTGACAGTGGATCACTAATGATGTTCCCAGTTGTAGGTGGATGAGCGGCTATCGGACAAGAAGATCAGGCAGCATATGGAGATCTGCTCACAGGCGGAAGAGAGATGGTGCGAAGATGGGGCCTTCACGGGAAACAGGGGGCGAAGATGTCTTCGGTGGGATCAGGATGGTGACGAAGAGGAGGTTATAGCATTGTGAAGATGGAACAGTGGTTTGGCTCCCAGATTGGAACAGAGAAAGGAACAGAGAAGGGGGAAGGAACACAGATGAAGAAGAAAGACAGAGACGAAAATTTAGGAAGAAAAAAGAAAAATCATAGTTGGGTTACCCACCCAGGCTTCAATGCCCACTCTTACCTAGAGCGACCATGCAGGGCATCAGCACCCTCTCCTTAACCAGGAGTTTTTGTTTTCTCTTTTCAAATATTCTTCATCTAATTTTATTTGAATGATAAAATAATTAAATAGGCTAATATGAGATATCTGATATCTTGATCTCATATACCTCAACCTCAATCCTAATACATTCAAACTATTAAAAATAAACTAATCCAACTAAATCCTAAAACAACGATAAAAATAAATTCTAAAACAATGTATGGAAACTAATCCTAAAATTTTGAGATATCTCAATCCCTCGTACACCCATATAAATAAAATATTATATTTATCTTCATTTAGAGGTGCTCCAAGATTCGTGCTACTTCGGGATCCATGCTACTCTAGGATCCGTGCTGCTCCAGGATATGTGCTGCATCGACTCAGAATTTGGGGTTTCAGGTTCTGGGCTGTGCTGGCTTCAGGTTCTGGGCTGGGCTGGCTTCTACTTCTGGGCTGGGCTGGCTTCAGGTTCTAGGCTGGGCTGCTTCAGATTTTGGGCTAGTTGATGTCCCCATCAGCTAAGTTATGATTTTAAAAGAAAAGAAAAGTAATTATGATTGTGTGAAAATAAAAGTGAGCAAGAAATAAACTACTCCTAAGGTAAAGCAAGTGAGAGTGAGTATTTTAGGAGAGGAAGAGTGATTGTGTAGTGCCAAATTGTATTTCTTTTATAACCAAAATGTAATTGGCTTTAGGAATTTACCTGTCTTCCTTTGGCATGCCCCGTACCCATAACAGATCATGGCACGTCTTCGGGAGGCACTAGGTATCCAATTCTTCTTTCCTCGGCATGCCCCGTATCTGTAATAGATCATGGCACATCTCTGGAAAGGAAGAATTGTCCTAAAATCAATCTAATAATAAAGCATAATAAAAGGTAAATAAAAGAGAATAAATAAATACATAAAGAAAAATATATTATTTTATTACAGAACAAGAAATACAAAAGACTGAAGAACCAGCTCTTCCCTCCTGCACTTCAATACTAACTCATTTTAAGTTGATCCCCTCCTGTCCCCTATGCAAAGACTCTAAGGGACTTCGGAGAGTTGGAAGAGAGTGGAAACTGGGAAAGAATGGAAACTAGGAAGAGAGTGGAGCAAAGATAGGAGGATAGAAGATGGAGCAAAGAAGGAATAGAAGAGGGGGAATAGATGAGGAATAGAAGAGGAATAGAAGAGGGGGAATAGAAGAGGAATAGAAGAGGGGGAAATACGAAGCAGAGAAGGGAGAGAAGAGGGGGGAATCAGACTGATCCCTCCTTCCAGACTCGATGCCTCACTCCTCTTCGTGGTGAAGGCTTTTATAGGTAGTGAACCCCAACAAATCCCATAATCCGTTCCAACAATCTACCCAAGTTCAATTCATTCTATTCAACATCCAACAATCTCCAACGACTCCAACAAACCCAGCGAAGCTCCAACAATCTCCAACGGCTCCAACAAACTCCAACGAAGCTCCAACAATCTCCAACAACTTCAACTGAACTCCCAATCAATGGATTTGGATAGTAGAAGTATGGCCAGCGATGGGTAGCATGGTGGGACCAGCGACGGGGCAGCAAGGCATGACCGGCAATGGCGAGGAGAGGGCTGCTGTGGAAATCCATTGGCTTGATCTTGGTTGGCTTGGATGGCAGCCAAAAGCCAGCATATGGAGGTGGAAGAAGGCTTTTCCAGCCATGAGAACTTCCTCGATGGTGAGGGGAAGGCTACCGGTGGTGTCTCCGGTGAGTTTGGTGAGTTTTGGTGATGCTCCACCAAGAGGAAGAAAATGGCAACAATAGCATCATTTGGAGCAAAAACCTATAGCTTGGCATCTTTTTTGGCCATGTGGAGCTTCTCAGTGGCAAGGGGAAGGTGCTGGTAGCATCTCTGATGAGTTTCAGCTCAAAACAAGCTTCGCGGTCCATGGCTCTATTTCGTGGACCGTGGCCATGGCAACCCGTGGACAACAAGGCCCTCCGTAGACCATTCGCCGGTCCATGGTAGATCGACTGTGCCAAAACTCATGAAATTCCTTGTTAATCCTTCAAAAATCAATTCGGACTCATTTCAAGCCCGATTCGCTTCAAACTCCATGGACCGATTATGCCAAAATTCATGCAATTCCTTGTTAATCCTTCAAAAATCAATTCTGGACTCATTTCAAGCCCGATTCTCTTCAATTTTTTTATTTGAACCCATAAATTGAGCTCTTCATGTTGGTACTCTACTTTCCTACAAATGATATATAAAAATATCAATTTTAAATAAATAAAGATAATTTAATTATTAAATTAATACTTTTATATATGTGTATAATGTAGTTATCACCCCCCAACTTGAACTTTGCTCATCCTCGAGTAAAGTAGATAGATTAGCCATGTGTATCAACCCCTCCTTGAATTGGATGTTAACCTAAGCATCCCTAAATACAGATGATACCTAGTAAGACTACTACTGAGATACTTCATCGGATTATTATTCAACTCAATTAGTGGTCGGGTAGAGCCCATAAAGATTTTTAAAGTTCTTTTTTTGCCAACTGTCCACCTCATTCTTTGAATCCTCTAACTTTCAGGGGTTTAGTTAAGTACCTTTTTGCCAGCTAGTTTTTTCTTTTTTCTTTTTTTTAAGTATAGTGTCATGTTCTAGCCTTTTAAGTGTTAGTATTCTCCCCTTTTAATGCGAACCATAATGCTTACCTAGGCAAGGGGCTCGGTTACTCAGGGAGGTACCATTGCTTAATAGATTTCTTGACCATCTCACCTTTTGATGCAAACCATAATGCTTACCTAGGTGACGGGGCCCGATTACTCAGTAAGAGTTCAAGCAAAGCTATGAGGTGGGACTAACTCCTTTTTCTTTTATTTTTTCAAGGGAAAATCTTTAGCATACTAGACCTTTTGATTTATACCCCCATAAAGTAGATTCTTTATTGAGATCAATGGTTAGAAGGTTTTGGAATTATTTCATGAAATTATTTATGATCTAAATCCTGCCATTTATTAAGTTTCATTAATAATTTATCCTTCAGCATCTCTAGTTTATCTAGACCATTAATCAATCATTAATTAAGGTGCCTATGTAACTCCAATTCGAGATAATAATTAAGTACACATAACAACATCATTTCTAACTGTACTCGAAGATCTAAGTAAGTCAAGTTTTTCTTCCCCCCCAACTTAATTGACATTATCCTCAATGGAGAAAGAAAATAAGGGGTACAATAAGAAAGAATACACTTAGGATGAATGTGCTTCCAAAGTTGAAGAGGGCTTCATGAAGTAGCGGGTTCCTATTCTGCCACCTAAGTTCCTGTAAGTGCACTAAAAAAAAAATGAGATTGTTGAGTTGCCCCCAACCAGCGCTAAGTTTAACATCTTCAGCCAGATGCTATGAGGAAGTGTTACTGATATTGAATTTAGGTTCATCCCTCCAGATTTTTAGAAGACAGGACCTATTAAGAGGCCTTGTCATCATGGCAAAAATATGTTCATAGAGTTTTTGACGATGAGTATCCCTGATCCATAGAGTACACCGGGCAAGCATGCTAGACCAAGATTTAAAAGTATTATTATACTTTGGTTTAAGATTAGGAAGGAATTGTGTGTGTTGGATCGAGAATGGGGGTGGGGGCTTGAAACTTTTTGTAACTTTAGAAAGATCTACCCTAATCCCTTCCTGATGGCACTTTGTCCAAGTTAATTGTAAGTCTATCTCTATACATCGTTTTAAAATAAAAGATAGATTTTGGAGGCAATCCTTGAAAGTAGTGCCAAATATAGTGAAATTAGCTATAAAATCATTATCCCTCATTTCATAAACATCCCATCCAATAGCTTTTTTATGCATCTTTAAAACACCAACTATTTGGTCTTCCTGGTTAGAAATCATTGGTAGAGTGTCAGTAGGTGTGATAGGAAGCAATTTCAATTTTGGATCTAGTAGTGATTCTAACGGAGGAGCTATTGGGAGGCTAGGTGTTGGCTCAACTTGTTCCATCAAAAGTGGGATGGGTTTGAAATGCAGTTTATCGAATAGGTTATCCCTCCATATGATATATTCATTTACTTTAAAATTATCAACCTCACAATAAGCCATATAGGGATCTAACGACTTCTAGGGATAACTTGAAAGTATGGCTTCCCCTATTATGTCATTCTATTATGGTTCTTGGGATCCTTAATTAATTCCATCATATCATCAATTTCTTCTTCCATCCCATAAAAAAGAGTAAATGATTCTAAGGGACTTGGGAAGGGGACTATTGGTGAGTAGGATGATGATGGAAGTGGTTCATTCCACCAGTTTGGTTTCTCTATCTCAGTCGAATCATCTATATGGGTCTCTATGATGGTGTAGGGTTGTTCCATGATCAATTCATTCCCGAGAGATATGGTTGATTATTCAGAAAGAATTAAAGGGTCATTAAAATCTTTAACTTGGTAGTGTTCCGCTAAATTACTCTCAGATTGACTAGGTAGTGTTCCGACCTCCTCCCTATTCATTTCAGCTAATAATTGGTCAATCTGATTTATAAGCTTATCGATAGATTGTTGCTGAAGCATAAACTTATCGATAAATTATTGGAATTAAGCAATCCTATCAACATCTGGGTTGATCAGTTAGAGAGGTGGGTTTGACCAATTTTTTTGATTCGGTCTATGGCTTACAAAACCTTCTCTTGAAATGATAGGCTATAATTAGGAGAAGGTTGATAACATGGATAGGGCTAATCGTAATACGATCCATCTATGAACAGAGGGTTGTAAGCAATAAAGTGTGGGTTTTCTCCTGGTTTATAGGCCATATGAGTTTGATCTTGATAAACTTGGTCATTCCTAGACTCAGAAAATTGGTACATGGCTGGGCACTCCTTACAAAGTGAGTTGGACTTGGATATGTGGAGCATGCCTATTGTGCAGGAAAAAAGGATGGAGTTGAAGAGTGTTTAATATTTCGCGGATGATCGAATTCATAGGGTATAGCATCAAAGGCATGGGACAACTTATCCACTCTACCATTGAGATACATGTTCCTAGCACTGCTCCAATTCATTAGATTGTTCTGATAGTTTTGAGATATTTAATCAAAGATCCTAGATCAAAGCAATCCTCTTCTAAGTTTTTTTTGATTTTTATAAATCACAACCATGCCTATAGTCCCCGGTAACGGTGCCAAAATTTGATCGTTATCGTAGACGGTCAAAAATAATTCACCAACTCAACTCTATAGCTTGGGTGAGTCAGGATCATATCCTCAGGGATCTTAGGATTAGGTTATGATTTAAAAAGAAAAGAAAAGTAATTATGGTTATGTGAAATAAAAGTGAGCCAGAAATAAACTACTCCTAAGGTAAAGCAAGTGAAAGGGAGTATTTCAGGAGAGAAAGAGTGATTGTGCAGTGCCAAATTATATTTCTTTTATAACCAAAATGTAATTAGCTTTAAGAATTTACCTATCTTCCCTTGGCATGCTCCGTATCCATAACAGATCACGGCACATCTTCAGGAGGCACTAGGTATCCAATTCTTCTTTCCTCGGCATGCCCCGTATCTGTAACAGATCACGGCGCATCTCCAGAAAGTAAGAATTGTCATAAAATTAATCTAATAATAAAGAATAATAAAAGGTGAATAAAAGAGAATAAATAAATGCCGAAAGAAAAACATACTCTTTTATTGCAGAATAAGAAATACAAAAGACTGAAGAACTAGCTCTTCCCTCCCGCACTTCAACACTAACTTACTTTAAGTTGATTCCCTACTGTCCCCTATGCAAAGACTCTAAGGGACTCCGAGGAGTTGAAAGAGAGTGGAAACTTGGAAAAGAATGGAAACTAGGAAGAGAGTGGAGCAAAAATAGGAGGATAGAATACGGAGCAGAGAAAGAATAGAAGAGGAATAGAAAAGGGGGAATCGAAAAGGAATAAAAGAGGGGGAATAGAAGAGGAATAAAAGAGGAATAGAAGAGGAATAGAAGAAGAGGAATAAAAGAGGGGGAATAGAAGAGGAATAGAAGAAGAGGAATAGAAGAGGGGAAATAGAAGAAGAATAGAAGACGGGGAAATATGAAGCAGAGAAGGGAGAGAAGAGGGGGGAATCGGACTGATCCCTCCTCTTGGACTCGATGCCTCACTCCTCTCCATAATGAAGGCTTTTATAGGTATTGAACCCCAACAAATCCCATAATCTATTCCAACAATCTACCTAAGTTTAGTTCATTCTGTTCAGCATCCAAAGATCTCCAACGACTCCAACAAACCTTGCGAAGCTCCAACAAACTCCAACAAATCTCCAACAATCTCCAATGACTTCAATCGAACTCCCAATCAACATATTTGGATAGCAGAGGTGTGGTCAGTGACGGGCGGCATGGTGTGACCGGTGATGCGCAGAAAGGCATGATCAATGATGGAGAGGAGAGGGTTGCTGTGGAAATCATTGGCTTGGATGGTGGCCGAAAGCCAGCATCTAGAGGTGGAAGAAGGCTTTTCTGGCCATGAGAACTACCTTGGTGGTGAGGGGAAGGCTGCCGGTGATGTCTCCGGCGAGTTTAGTGAGTTTTGGTGATGCTCGGCCAAGAGAAAGAAAATGGCAACAGCGGCATCATTTGGAGCAAAAACTAGTAGCTTGGTGTCTTTTCCGGCCATGTGGAACTTCTCGGCGGTAAAGGGAAGGTGCCGATAGCATCTTCGACGAGTTTCGGCTCAAAACATGCTTCGCGATCCATGGCTATGTTTTGTGGATTGTGGCCATGGCAGCTCGTGGACCACAAAGCCCTTTGTAGACCATTCAGCCAGTCCATGGTGGACCGACTGCACCAAAATTCGTGCAATTCCTTGTTAATCCTTCAAAAATCAATTCTAGACTTATTTCAAGCCTGATTCGGTTCAAACTTGTTTCATTTGAACCCATAAATCGAGCTCTTCGCATTGGTACTCTCCTTTCATACAAATAATATATAAAAGTATTAATTTTAAATAAATAAAGATAATTTGATTATTAAATTAATACTTTTATATGTGTGTATAACATAGTTATCTGCCGCCTTCAACCTCCATCCCATCGACCACCAGCTTATAGCCATCACCGACTGCCACTGTCAATAACACCAGCCACCACCTCTGTCCAGAACTGGGAGAAGCAGCAGTCCAATGCCAATTGGGAGAAGAATCTGGGATGAAATAGTAGTGCAGATCGGACTCGGTTTATCGAAGAAGGAAGGAGACCAGTCTTCACATGATTTCTAGCATGATTTAAGACCTGTGATGTAGAATGGATGGTTGAGAATTCTTTGCACGATATCTGGCCAATCTTAAGCCGATTGACTCTAAATTTGACTGGGAGGAAGCCCTAGATAAGCTCTATAAAAGGAGGACCCAAGGCAGCAATTCAAGGATCAGTTACTTCAGCAATTATTTTCTATTTCTTTTATTTAGATCATTTATATTAGATTTAGAAAAGAAAGAAATTTTAGGAGGAAATGTTGGCGGTAGTGATGCACGGCTAGGCTCCTTCAACCTGGGATGAAGATGAAGCCTATAACCAGGTTCTATCTTTCTTTTTGTACTTAGTTCTATGCAATAAAAATAATGTTCTTCCTTTCATATCTTTTTATAGTTATTTTTTTGATCAAGGTTTTGATCTAGCATACATGGCCTATACCCTCTATCGACATGCCGTGATCTCTAGATACGATACATACCTCAGAGAGGTAGATTGCAGTATAGTAGCTTAGATCCCTAATCTTGCAAATCAAGTAAATAGTTTATGCTCTAAGTGGACATGTCATGATCTCCGGATATGATCTGTGTCCAATAGGAGATAAATTGTTCTAACATCGAATTTACAAGAGTTATGGATCTTTGGTGCGGGCACCAGACTCAGAAGAAGACTTCAGAGCTCCATCTGGATCTCTGATTAACCTTGCCCGAAGAATTAGGGTTTTTGGTTTGTAATAAGAGTTGACTAGATCAACTCAATTTAGCTTGAGTCTACATTACCTGCATTTTATTTTGTTGAGTCATGTTGACTCAGTAGTGGACTAGGGTTTCAACCTGGGATGTTACATTTTCTCCCAAGACCAGGCAAGTGGACACCACACTCCCAGCCACACTCCCAGTCCAGGGGGCGCCATATCCACATCCAGCAGCTTTTGGTCCCCACTCCATAGATGGCAACTTCCTTCTTTCATGCACCAGATAAAGGGAAGTCCACCAAGAGAGCACCAATCAAGGGGGCGGCCAAGACTTTCCCAAGAAAATCCAAGCAAAGGAGGGAAGAAATTTCTCTTGGAAGAACATATCAAGGGGCGCCCATTACCTACCAAAAACACCTAAAACAAAGATGGGAAGGACCTTGACTTAGGGAGGAAGAAAAGGAGGAGTCCAAAAGAGTTGATCCAGGGAAGGAAGAAATTTTTTTCTTGAAAATCCAAGCAAGGTGGCGCCATCTACCTGCCATTTATAACCCAAATCCTAATTTTTGGTATTTTGGCCGACCATATGTAAGGGATTTGCCCTAATTTGGAGATCCCCTCCTTTAGTCCCACATGGGAAGATGTGAAACCCTCCTCCCTTGTAATGCCTTATAAATTAAACCCCTTTTGTAAGTTTACAAGAATAGATGAATGAAAATTTTTTTTCTTGAGCAAACTTGTGTTTTCTCTTGTCCGCACTTGCTTCCAGGTGTTGAGCTCCGTGAGGGAGTAAAATCCGGGTTCCCCTGGAACCTTGAGGAGGTGAGAGATCTCCAAAACCCTAAACCCTAGGTTAGCCACTCAATTCCCAAACCCTAGCCGCCATCTCCCTTCTCTTTCCACCAAGCCCTAGTCTTTTCCTCTTCTCACGGCCACCTTCTCCAAGTCCTGGCCGACCACCAGCATCCGACTCCAGTCCAGATACTGTAGATCTACAGCAATTCTAAGAGGAAGTCAGATCGGCCTCCAGGAGAATTCGATTTCAGCAACTTCAGCTTTCAAGTTCTTCAACCTGGTAAGATCTTTCCTTGAGTTTTGAGTTCCATCATTTGTTCCTCTTCTTTTCCAGATCTTGAGTCCAAGAGAAGCTGACCAAACCACGAGACCAGTATTGGAGGATCCATTGCGAAGATAGCCGACTCCGAGGATCCCACAATCTGCTCGAGAGAGTTCTTCCACCAGAATCCTGAGAAGATCACTGTCTGGTGAGTAAACCGTCCCTCCTCTCTATTTCTGTTCTGTTGAAAGTTCAGAGCGAAACCCTAGGTCTGGGAGTTTCTCAACCCCCAGCGATCCGTTACTTCTGAACTACTCTGATAGTTTGGTTCCTTCTAAACTGTGCTTTCAATCTTTACTTAGTTTCCTTCAACATAGTTTAGCTTTACTTTGAGTCGAAGCCAATTTCTGAAATATATATATAAAAAAAAAATAATAAAAAAATTAATCTTAATTTTACTTCCGCATACGCTTCTTTGTTCTTTGTTCTGCATCATTTTTGGTATCAGAGCCCTATCTAGGGTTTCTGTTTGATTGCCTGTTTGAGTCCCTCTCTTTTTACTTTGTCTGCTCGAAGTAGACTCCCCAGGACGTCCGGTCCTAGGAACGAAGCGAGGTGCAAACCTCCTCTTCCCATTCCATGGGGTGTTCCTAGGGCGTGTAGGGGATCCGTTGGGTTACAACTTCGTAGCAGAAATTGTAAACGGGGAAGAGCTCTGTTTTCAGCCCGTAATTTCCCTGTTGCAAGAATTATTTCTCATTGCAGGTAACTCCAAATGCAGCGATTTTTGTTTTTCTGAAACCAGTATAATTGAATCTAATTTTCATAATTTTCTCACGATTTATTGGTTTCCGTGTGATTTCTGAGAATTAAATTACTTCAACTCTGTTTTTGTGTTCTGCTATCCATTTATTTTGAGTGTTCATCTCTTAATTCAACTTAAGGGCATTTGAGCATCTAAGATAAGGGGAGGAGTTGATAACCTCTCCTTAGCCCAAAACCACCACCCCTTCATTCGAACCTAAGCCTTTAATCTAAAATTGATTAGACCTAATTTGCCCTAGTGGGCTAGGGACATCAACAAGTCGGGTCAAGGCTAGTGTTGAGTCAGTTTGTCTGGTTACTCTGTGTGTGCTTTGTACTCAATGTCTAGAACAGTGGTTCAGGGATTCCATCCCGAAGGGCTTGTGTGCTGGTCCGCCTACCTGGCCAATCTCTGATTGGTGTCTAGGATTGGCATTCAGGGACCTAACACTCCCCTTACACCTGCCTGGCTGAGTCCTGAGTTACTACAGGCTAGCTTGCCACTCTGATTGGGCACCTAGTTTGGGCTCTAGGTCTAGTTAGCCCGTAGTCGTTCAGTTGAGTCTCATTTTGTGTGCTTGATTGCATCATGTCTACCCGGAATGGAGTACCCTACCAACCTGGTCAAGCCCAACCTGATTTAGAGGCCATGGTTAGAGCTCTTACAGAGAGTATGAACAAATTAAGTCAGGATATGAATGAGAATTTTGCCCAGCTTAGGGATCGAGTCCAAGTACTTGAGGAACCTAGGCATCGGGATTGGACTCCTGACCCAGATTTTAATGTGCCTCAACCTCGCCCACACCAAGAGCCTAGAAGACCTTTATACCGAGATCCTGAACCTAATCATAGGAGGCCTGACCCAGAGCCTGAGGATAGAGATGATAGGTTCATTCGGAACATCAAGTTAGATGCACCCACTTTTGATGGTAGCCTAAATCCTAAGGTGTATTCTGATTGGGAGGGTGAGATGGACCAGTACTTTGAGTGGTATGCCATGTCTGAGGAGAGGAAATTCAAGTTTGCCAAGATGAAATTAATACGTCAAGCTAGGTTATACTGGGAGAACATTGAGCTGACCACTAGAAGACGAAATGTAGAGCCCATAACCACTTGGCAGGGTATGAAAGAGAAACTTAGAGACAAGTACCTACCAATTTCATACCAGCAGAATCTGTTAGACCAATGGCAGACTTTGAAACAAGGGAACCGATCTATTTCGGACTACATAACCACTTTTGATGAATACCTGATGAGATGTGATGTGAGTGAGGCCCATGAAGTCACTTTGTCTAGATTTAGGGCTGGGCTTAGGGAAGATATTAAGAGAGAGTTGTTTCTGAGAGAGGTTACTGACCTAGACCAAGCCTATCAGATTGCACTGAACACTGAGAAGTTTCAGAGAGGACCCATGCCATCTAGGGTTAGTGCCCCAATCCCAAGAAATGGACCTAGCCAGGTTACCCCTAGCAAGCCTAATCAAGGTATCCCCACCCCTAGACCCATGGACAAAGGCAAGGCACCTGACACCCAGAGAACCCCTAGTATCGTCTGTTTTAAGTGCCAGAAGCCCGGTCATATCTCCACTCAGTGCACAGCCATAGCTTGTTTCAAGTGTCATAAGGTAGGTCATGTTTCTAGCCAGTGCCCTCGTAGATCCCTATATATAGAAGAGGGAGGAGAAGAGAGTTCCGAGCCTAATGAGGAGTTTGAAGAAGAAGTTTATGAGGCCGGAATGAATTTGGTTGATGAGTATGAAGGAGAGGAAGAATCCACTGAATCTGACCACTTAGGGGTTGTAAGATGCATCCTGTCCCAGACTAAAGTTCAGGAAGATTGGCGTAGGACCAACATCCTACAGACTTTTCTTAAACTAGGGGATAAGGTTTGTAAAATCATCATAGATAGTGGGAGCTGTGTGAATGCCATTTCTACTAGCACTATCAAAATGTTAGGCTTAACCCCAGTTCCCCACCCCAACCCCTATAAGGTTTCTTGGGTAGACTCTACCTCTATACCCATCCAGTCTAGATGTCAGGTCCAAATCCAAATGCAATCCTATCAAGAGAAGATTTGGTGTGATGTCTTGCCCATGGGGGTGAGCAGTATAATTCTTGGAAGACCTTGGTTGTATGATCATGATGCCACCCTCTTAGGAAAATCCAACACCTGTGTCTTTAGTTTCAATGGGAAGAAAATCACAATCCATTCAGTCCCTCCTAAGGACAAGGTAGCTAAAGGAACCAGTAAGGTTAGGGAAATGAAGACTGGAGTGAACCTGATTAGTGCCAAGGATCTAGAACAAGAAATTCATAGTGGTTCACCCATTTGGATGTTGACTGCTAAGGAACTTAGGACTCCTACACCATCAGAGCTTCCTCAGGAAGTTAAGCCTTTATTAGAAGAATTTGAGGATGTTTTTCCCGAGGATCTGCCAGACCACCTTCCACCCCTTAGGGATATTCAGCATTCCATAGATTTAGTCCCAGGAGCTACTTTACCCAACTTGCCCCATTATAGGATGAATCCATCGGAGCATAAAGAACTGCAAAAGCAGGTTGGCGAATTGTTGAGGAAGGGGTTCATTAGAGAGAGTCTTAGCCCTTGTGCAGTCCCTGCACTTCTAACCCTGAAGAAGGATGGCACGTGGAGGATGTGTGTTGACAGTCGTGCCATCAATAAGATCACAATCAAGTATAGGTTTCCCATCCCTAGACTAGATGACATGCTTGATATGATGGCCGGTGCCATGGTTTTTTCTAAAATTGATCTCAAGAGCGGCTATCATCAGGTTAGGATTAGACCAGGGGATGAGTGGAAAACAGCCTTCAAAACTAAGGATGGTCTCTATGAATGGGTTGTTATGCCTTTTGGGTTGTCCAATGCCCCTAGTACTTTCATGAGGATTATGACCCAGGTACTTAGAGCTTTCATAGGGAAGTTTGTAGTGGTCTATTTTGATGACATCCTGATCTATAGTAAGACCCCTGCAGATCACCTAGGCCACCTTAGACAAGTCTGTCAAGTTTTGAGGAATGATAGTCTCTACGGTAATCTCAAAAAGTGTGAATTTATGACCAGTAGGATTATCTTCCTTGGATTTGTTGTAACCCCTGACGGCGTGGCTGCCGATCCTGAAAAGATTAGGTCCATAGTAGAATGGCCAGAGCCGACCAGTGTGCATGAAGTCAGAAGTTTCCATGGCTTGGCTACCTTCTATAGGCGATTCATCAAGGGGTTTAGTACCATAGTTGCTCCTATCACAGACTGCATCAGGAAGGGAGAATTTCAGTGGACCAAAGCAGCCCATAAAGCCTTCCTCGATCTTAAAGATAGGATGACCCAGGCACCCATTTTGAGACTACCAGACTTTTCAAAGGTATTTGAGGTTGCCTGTGATGCTTCAGGAGTAGGTATAGGTGGAGTCCTAAGCCAAGAGAACCATCCCGTAGCATTCTTTAGTGAAAAACTTAATGATGCTAAGCTTAGGTATTCTACCTATGATAAGGAATTTTATGCGGTAGTACAAGCTTTGCGTTACTAGAGACATTATTTACTACCGCAAGAATTTGTGCTGTTTTCGGACCATGAGGCTCTTAGATTCTTGAATTCTCAGAAGAAGCTTAACCCTAGGCATGCTAAGTGGGTAGAGTATATCCAGTCCTATACTTTTGTTTTGAAGCATAAGGCTGGGTCTGAAAATAAGGTAGCTGATGCCCTTAGTCGTCGATCTTTGTTGTTGAATTCTGTTAGGGCTGAAGTCATAGGGTTTGAGCAAATCAAAGAAGAATATGAGTCGTGTCCGGATTTCAAGACTGCATACCAGGATCTAACTCAAGGACCATCTAGTGAGCATAAGGATTATTCCCTTATAGATGGCTTTCTGTTCTTTAAGAATAGGCTTTGCATCCCTAGAACCTCTCTTAGGGAATTCTTGATTTGGGAAACTCATGCTGGAGGTTTAGCTGGCCATTTCGGAAAAGATAAGACCACCCTGGCTATTGAAGACCACTTTTTCTGGCCTAGCTTAAAAAGAGATGTAGCACACATTGTGGCTAGGTGTCGGACCTGCGCTGTTGCCAAACAGCGAAAACAAAACACCGGCCTTTATACCCCTCTCCCTGTCCCAGATCGTCCTTGGCAAGATGTGAGCATGGACTTTGTGTTAGGTTTGCCTAAGACCCAGAGGAGGCATGACTCTATCTGTGTTGTAGTAGACCGATTTTCCAAGATGGCCCATTTCTTGCCTTGTTCCCAAACTTTTGATGCGTCTAAGGTAGCCACCCTGTTCTTTAATGAGATAGTTCGACTCCATGGCCTACCCAAGACCATTGTTTCCGATAGGGATGTTCGGTTCACTAGCTATTTCTGGAAAACCCTTTGGTATAAGTTAGGGACGAAACTTAAGTTTTCAACTGCCTATCATCCCCAGACTGACGGCCAAACCGAAGTAGTGAACCGTAGTTTAGGCAATCTGCTAAGGTGTCTTGTTGGTGAAAACATTAGGAACTGGGATTTGTACTTACCTAGAGCTGAATTTGCATATAATGACTCGGTCAATAGGTCTACGGGTAAGAGTCCATTTGAAATTGTGCATGGTTACAAACCCCACACACCTCTTGACCTAGCTCCTTTACCAGTCCACACACGGGTCTCTGAGTCTGCCGAAGTTTTTGCACAGCATATAAAAGACTTGCATAAAGAAATTCAAGCCAAAATAAATTTAAGTAACGAAACTTATAAGAAATTGGCTGATTCTCAAAGGCGAGTCAAAACTTTTGACGAAGGAGACTATGTAATGATTAGGTTAAGGCCTGAACGGTTTCCTCCTGGAACCGTTAGAAAGTTACATGCTAGGGGAGCTGGACCATTTAGAGTGGTAAAGAGAGTAGGATCCAATGCCTATGTGCTCGAGTTGCCTCCAGAACTAGGCATTAGCTCCACTTTCAACATTACAGACCTAGTAGAGTATAGGGAGCCAGCTGTGATTCCCAGTGAGGCTTTTGAACCAAATCCTGCTCTTGAGAGTGAACCTGACCCTGTGTGTCCACCAACAAATTGGCCTGTGAGGAAAGAGCAGATTGAAAAGATCCTGGATGATCAGGTTATCTCTACTCGTAATCGAGGATACCAAAGATACCTGGTCCGCTGGCTAGGAAGGCCAGATTCTGATGACTCTTGGATCTCCCGAGAAGAGTTACAAGAGCTGGACCCAGACCTCTTGGAGAGATACCAGAGCCAACTTGATCCATACTCGACAGGGTCGAGTTCCTCCCACCCTGGGAGAATTGGTGCTGGCACCAGACTCAGAAGAAGACTTCAGAGCTCCATCTGGATCTCTGATTAACCTTGCCCGAAGAATTAGGGTTTTTGGTTTGTAATAAGAGTTGACTAGATCAACTCAATTTAGCTTGAGTCTACATTACCTACATTTTATTTTGTTGAGTCATGTTGACTTAGTAGTGGACTAGGGTTTCAACCTGGGATGTTACATTTTCTCCCAAGACCAGGCAAGTGGACACCACACTCCCAGCCACACTCCCAGTCCAGGGGGCGCCATATCCACATCCAGCAGCTTTTGGTCCCCACTCCACAGATGGCAACTTCCTTCTTTCATGCACCAGATAAAGGGAAGTCCACCAAGAGAGCACCAATCAAGGGGGCGGCCAAGACTTTCCCAAGAAAATCCAAGCAAAGGAGGGAAGAAATTTCTCTTGGAAGAACATATCAAGGGGCGCCCATTACCTGCCAAAAACACCTAAAACAAAGATGGGAAGGACCTTGACTTAGGGAGGAAGAAAAGGAGGAGTCCAAAAGAGTTGATCCAGGGAAGGAAGAAAATTTTTTCTTGAAAATCCAAGCAAGGTGGCGCCATCTACCTGCCATTTATAACCCAAATCCTAAATTTTGGTATTTTGGCCAACCATATGTAAGGGATTTGCCCTAATTTGGAGATCCCCTCCTTTAGTCCCACATGGGAAGATGTGAAACCCTCCTCCCTTGTAATGCCTTATAAATTAAACCCCTTTTGTAAGTTTATAAGAATAGATGAATGAAAAAAAATTTTTCTTGAGCAAACTTGTGTTTTCTCTTGTCCGCACTTGCTTCCAGGTGTTGAGCTCCGTGAGGGAGTAAAATCCGGGTTCCCCTGGAACCTTGAGGAGGTGAGAGATCTCCAAAACCCTAAACCCTAGGTTAGCCACTCAATTCCCAAACCCTAGCCGCCATCTCCCTTCTCTTTCCACCAAGCCCTAGTCTTTTCCTCTTCTCACGGCCACCTTCTCCAAGTCTTGGCCGACCACCAGCATCCGACTCCAGTCCAGATACTACAGATCTACAGCAATTCTAAGAGGAAGTCAGATCGGCCTCCAGGAGAATTCGATTTCAGCAACTTTAGCTTTCAAGTTCTTCAACCTAGTAAGATCTTTCCTTGAGTTTCTGAGTTCCATCATTTGTTCCTCTTCTTTTCCAGATCTTGAGTCCAGGAGAAGCTGACCAAACCACGAGACCAGTATTGGAGGATCCATTGCGAAGATAGCGACTCCGAGGATCCCACAATCTGCTCGAGAGAGTTCTTCCACCAGAATCCTGAGAAGATCACTGTCTGGTGAGTAAACCGTCCCTCCTCTCTATTTCTGTTCTGTTGAAAGTTCAGAGCGAAACCCTAGGTCTGGGAGTTTCTCAACCCCCAGCGATCCGTTACTTCTAAACTACTCTGATAGTTTGGTTCCTTCTAAACTGTGCTTTCAATCTTTACTTAGTTTCCTTCAACATAGTTTAGCTTTACTTTGAGTCGAAGCCAATTTCTGAAATATATATATATATAAAAAAAAAAAAATTAATCTTAATTTTACTTCCGCATACGCTTCTTTGTTCTTTGTTCTGCATCAATCTTGCAATCAGTTAGATAGTTTATACTATAGTGGATGTGTCGTGATCTTCGAATATGACTTGTGCCCAATAAGAGATAAACTATTCTAACCCTAAAGTTGCAAGAATTATTGATATTTCACATAAAAAAAGAATATAAAAACCTGCTTGCATGATGGATTCGGATTCCTAGGTTACTTCTCTTACTAACTGATTTAATTAAGTAATTAGTTATCTTTTAATAACTCTTACTCTTATTCCAATTATCTACAAAATAATTTTTCTTTTTACTCTTTCTTGTGAAATAATCACCCTTGATTTCCTTGGATACGATCCCGACTCATCGCTAGCTATAATAATGAGTAGGTTTTATTTTTGACCGCCTACGACAGCGATCAAATTTTGGCACCATTGTCGGGGATCAAGGCATGATTGTTTCACAAAAAAAAGAAGAAAAAAACCCTTTTTATATAGTTATTGCTTTCTTTAATTATTGCCTTTCTTTTTGAGTTGTCTTAATTAGTAGATTTCCTTATTTTTCTTTTTAACATAGAAAATATAGAAAAAAAAATTTCCTTGTTTTCATAAATCAACTATCAACATAATTAACTCTTCCTTGTAATTAACTACCTTAAATAACCCACAAGAAAATCCTAAGACACCCTTCCATAAAATGTAATTAATTTAAGGAAATAATAATAAACTTTAAAAACTTTCTAACTTGTTTGGACATTCCATAAAATATTTTAAGGGTATAACTTTTAAACAATATAAGATGGGGATTTCATCACCCTTTCTTGGCTCACAAATCACCACCCTGCATACTGCATAACCCAAGCCTTTAATTAAAATCAAATAGACATTGGCCCCTAAGAATTTTCGAGCTCATTAGGATAAGGGACCCTGAGAGTTGGACTAGCTCAGCATTAATTGGCTCATTGGTGTCTAGGAAAGGGGTTCAAGAATGATGTAGCCTTAAAGAAAGGTGGTTCTTTAATTGGTTCTATTGTATAACCTGGCCAATTTAATTGGTGTGTAAGGAAAGCAATGGGAGGACCCCCACCGACCTTACCCTTACCTGGCCAATGGCTAGTTAGTATCTGACTTCAAAGACTGAAAAGCAACCTTGGCTGTTAGGAGCTATCTAGATATGGGATAATACCAGGATAGAGAGTCTAATATTTGATAACTTGTTTATGCTAACCAAATCTTAACTTAATTAAGACACCCTTTTCAATCATCTCTAGAATTAGGACTCAGATTCTCATCTTTAGACTTCTTCTCTCTCTATCTTTCTTCTCTTTTCTTCTCCCCTCTCTCCCCATATAATAAATAAAAAAATCAAATTTTTTTTTTCTTGCTAAGATAAAAGGATGATTGGTCAGATTCAATCTAAACCATATATGATTAAAAGGTCATGGATCCTATTAAACAACCAAAGAGCTTAATGGAGTATTGTTTTCCTGACCCCAATGAATGACCTCGAACCTTACAAGAGTATTGGGACAAGATTGAGGCTGATCGACCTTTTAAAATGAGAACCCAAGCTAATAATTTCATGAATCAACCACAACAGATTGATATGCATTCTAATTTCATAAGATTTGAAGATGCATACAATCATCCAAGGAAACCTGTAGGAACTAACATGGGATCATTGATCCATAGGATTGAGATCTTAGAACGTAGAGGATATACCCAATTTCATCATGTGCCAGCGGACAGTATATGATGCACTAGACCATGTTGTAGAGGGATGCCCTTACTTGATTTACCCACCTATCCAATGTGGGTTTATACACGGGAGTGTACCTAATGACATATATATGACTGAACCTTATACCCCAACCTATAACCCAGGATGTGATCATCACCCCAATTCTATGTGGTTATAAGATGCAACACTAGGAGCCCATGATTTTGATCAGCCCTATCCTAGGCCTAACAAAGTACCTAATCATCAACCAGATTTAGATCTTGAGGAAGAATTAAGCAAGTTAGAAAAGAGCCTAGAAACCTTGGTTAAAGCACAAGCTAATGCCCATGCCATGATAAATAGCACCAATGCCACCCTGAATACCTTTGTGCAAACCACAGACGAACAGATAACCTCCAACACCTAGGCTATTATCCATTTGGAGATGCAAATAAGTCAATTGGCCATAGTTATAAGTGAAGAAGAGCTGCCTAGTCAAACCGAGAGTCATCATGAGGGACAATACATAACTAAAAATTTTGATATCAATGTGACGATCCCTCAGCAATCGATTATAACTCCCAGGAATGAATTGATCATAGAACAAACCTATACAACCAAAGCGACCAACCTAAATAATTTGATTAATGCAGAAATATATGAAGAGAAATCATAATGGAGGGATGAACTACTTCCATTATCACCCAACTTACCAATGATCTCAATCCCAAGAACCCTAGAAACACCCAATACTTTCAACGAAAAGGAAGAACAAATAGGTGCAATGATGGAATTGACTGAGACTTCCCTAGGATCACAAATGTATAATATGATAGAGGAAGCCATGAACGAAAGTTCTCCTCATGATTCATTAAATCCTAGTTTGGCTCACTTTGAGGTGGATGATCTTGATGCAGAGGGATGTACCTAGGGCTGGAAATGGGCTGGCCCAAAGCCCATTGGGCCAGCCCAAAGACTATATTTTAAAAATTTTTAGACCGAATCCGGGCATCCCTTTGGACCAAAAATTAAATGGACTCTATTTTACAACCTTAAGACTAGTCCAATATGCTTAAAATTTGGTCCAAAGCCTGAACCAATTTCAGGTTATTCCGAAGTTTATTGAGCTGGCCCAGTCCAGTTCCATATAATGGGCTTTTGGGCCAGCCCATTTCTAGCCCTAGATGTACATGTACCCTAGAGATGAATGACCTCGTAGAAACACCCTACTCTAACACCACCTCATCTTGGATCAAGCAATATGAGACATCACCCAAGCCCCCAATAGCTCTCTTGTTAGAATCATCACTTGACCTAGAATTGAAACCACTTCCTACTGCATCCGCTAATACCTTACTGATAATATACACTTAGGAAGCCCAAATTGTAGGTGTTCTAAATGTATATAAAGAAGTTGTTAGGTGGGACATTGCACATATAGGGGCTAACAAATTTAAAATTTTTATATCTGATTTCTCTATATTTGGCACTACCTTTGAAACCTGCCTCCAAAACTTATCTATATTGTTAAAACAATGTATGGAGACTGAGTAGATTTTGATTTGGAGAAAGTACCAAATTATATATCAGAAAGGGCTTACACTAAAATCTAAATTATTAGCCAAACCCCTCATGACTCTAGTTAGACCTTTGCCTATGAAGGAAGAGGCATCACATGGTGATCCTAAAATACTCCCTTCATATAGTGAGCACATTGAGTAAATAGATCTAGGTCCATTAGAACTCTGACTAATACTGAAGTTATACCTAGATCTAATGATATAGAAAGAATTGTTAACTATTAGTGTAATAAGCTACTTAATGGTCCCATACAGGAAATATTCTGAAGCTGAATCTGAATCTTGTAGGGAATTACAAACCCATGTCAAGATTCTAGCAGGAATAGGATAAGAAAGCTGAGAGGTTTGACTGAAGACGTTAAACTTAGTGCTTGTTGGGAGGCAACCCAATCTTTTTATTTTTTACTGTAGTGATTTTCATTTTTCTAGGAATAATGGATGCTCTGCACGGTCACTCCTGGCATTACACGAGGTATATCTCATCTAGGTGATATCTCTTCTTATTTTATTTTTCTTTACTCTATTGAGAACAATGGAAACTAAGTTGGGGGGTAAGGGAAGATCTTTTTTAAAAAAACTATTTTGAAAGTACCTTGTCAATTTATGAAAATTTAAAAGAAAATCTTTATAAATCATGTGCCATGAAAGAAATTCTTGAGCAACACTGACTAGGAAGAGATAATAGAGTTAGAAAGTATGTGCTAATTACTATAGAGAGCTAAAGAGTAGACTAGCTGGTTAGACTTTTAGTGGCCTACTTAGATCATCTAAAGGCTATTAGCACTCCTATTGCACATGGACACTAACGAAGTAAACTAGGTATTAGTATAAGGCCAATTAGAGATTTAAGAATTACTGAAAATTGGTAATTGATATACATCCTGTTGTGTCTAGATTGATGTGATGCTCAAGCTTTTGACAAGATTACTGATGAGAGCTTTGCCTTGCAGATCTAGCTCTTTTCCAATGCTTGATGAATGCCCTCAACCACAGAATCGATCTCTTTTCACTCCTGCAAGCAAGTCTACTCATCGGAAGGATTTTGATGGGGGGATACTCCGATGCTTAAGTTAGTCACAAGATCTGAACTAAATAGATAAGAATCTGAGAAAAAATTGATTTGATAGTATGCGAGAGTTCCTGCTGCTTGTACTCATTTACCTCCCGGAAGCCCCTTACTCATCGATATTTATAGGCTACGATCCTAACCAAATTCAGTTAAGAAAGTTGTAAATGGTTAGTTTATTAGTGGACCATCACGTGCACAGAATAATCATCATTAGTTACAATCCATATCGTTTATACTCTTTGACCAACTTATCAAATTTCCTAACATAACATCATAGTTGACTTATTAAGTCAACCTTAAACATTAATCGGCTGCACACTTAAGTCAGCCTAAATAATAAACTCCACTTGAGCATTTGATTGGCCTCTTGCTTCTTAAGCATCAATCGGCCTTACGCCTCTTGGGCATCGATCGGCTTTACACCTCTTGGGCATCGATCGATTTTGTACCTCTTGGACATCGATCGGCTTTACATCTTTTGAACATCGATCAGCTTCATGCCTCTTGGGCATCGATCGGCCTTGTGCCTCTTAGGCATCGATCGATCTTGTGCCTCTTGGAAGCCGATTCATTATTTGATCAACCATGATCATTTCTATCGACTCAACATAAATAGGTTAAATCTGTCATATCTCAACACTAGTCCCCCAGCTTTTGAATTCATTAAATGAATGTCAGAAGCTGACAGAAGGAAAAATATGGTACTTGCACCTTTTCCTCTCCTCTTTCTAGTTTTTTTTTTTTTGCAAATCAATGCTCATATTTTCAAGTAGAGTGCCCTGATAATGTGTTAATCTTTTATTGGAGAAGTGATTATAAAATTGATAGCCGTATCACAATCGGCTGCCATCATTATTAGTTTCAAAATTCACAAAGGTTGAAAGATCACCATCATCGAATAAGTGTAAGCGTCATGTCATAGCTACATCCACGTCGAATCATGAATAGTCACTTCGGTTTTCTGAAGAGTCGTATCTCTCCATCGGATATTAGAGATAAATGGCACAATCGAAACCAAACTTGCCATTCGAAGGAGAAATCTTAACCGTCATATACTACTATATAGGAATCATCTCCTCTAAACAAATAGGTTTTCCTCTAATTCAGTTTTTCATCTTTTAGGAGCAGAGAACTTCTTTTAGGTCGGCTTCTCCTCTTCTTTTCCTTTTCTTTCAATTTAATCTTCCTTTCTTCCTTCTTCTCTTTTCATGGCTAAGATCTTAGAAGTCAGTCATATCAATGAACCCGAAGGCTTTACTTCTCAGAAAAAGAAAAAGAACCAAGCTGAATCAATTAGGATAGACATCATTAGAATCTCTTTAACTGAACATAGAGTTCTTATATTACAAAGATATTACAATATCTCAGACGAATTTGTAGTAATCACTCCAGATTCTGAAGGACAAATAGATCAACCACCCCCAGGCAGCCTTGCGATTTATAAATAACATCTTAAAGCCAGACTCAGATTTTCACTTCATCCTTTTTTTATCCAGATCTTCAAATTATACCATGTACTTCCTGCCCAATTGACCCTCAATAGTATTAGAATAATATGTTCCTTCTTAATTCTCTGTAAGGATGCCGATATAATACCAAGAACCTCACTTTTCACCACTCTTTTTATTTTGAAATGGGATTTCCATGGCCAAGGATGGTGGGTGATTAATCCCCGTCATGGTTGAAAATTCATAGTAGGGCTTGCTTCGACCATTCATGGCTGGAAGCCTTGTTTCTTCTATATGATTTTTAAGATTCCATGGGACTTTAATATCAATTGGAAAGAACCTCGTTTAACACCGAACAATGGCAAGAAAGTGTTAATGGCAGATAAAGAAGACTTCGAGAAGCTTACGGGGATGGAGATCCCCCCAATAAAGGAGCTTCTTAATGAGAGGGGATTGTATTCGGCTGATATCAGCCCCCACCCTTATTTAGGTATCTTATTATTGATATTGCTCTTTCACTTATCCGATGATAGTTGATTCTAACATTTAGTTTATTGGATTATGTAAATATGACCATCATGATGGATGCTCAAAGACTTTAGCAAATGTCAAAGAAGAGGAAAGCTGTAGCTGCTCTAACTGATCAAAGGAGAGGAGAGACAAAGAAATCAAGAAAAATTAGACCAACTATCCCATCAGCACCCAAATCTCCAATATTAATAGTGAGTGTATCTGATGATGATGACGTGCCCATATCTGCTGCCCTTCAGCCTCCGACAAAGGAGAGGCGATTAGCTAGAATTCCCATCATCGGCCCATCATCATCCCTAACTTGTCAAGCCAACAAGGGTAAAGCTCCAATGGTGGAAGAAGAAAGATGTTCCACAGAAGACCCCACCATTAACTTCAATGTATTCATAGATGAATTGAGTCTGAATGATCTAGAGTTGGCCCATCGTCTTCTAAGGGCCATCATTCTCCCGAAAGACTGAGAAATAACTAAATCTCAACAAATAGATGAAACAATTTTGTCGATTTACCCTGTTATGCTGAAGGTAAAATACTAAACTTTATTTCAAATAATTATTTAAATGATCTTTTCAAAATTTGACCAAGTCTATTATGGAATATGCAGTTAGTTCATGGTGAAACTATAATGGAGGAAATCTTAATGAGCTTCGACCGACTCCACCAGGCAATGCATAATGAGATAGATGAGACCAAGGCCGAGAAAGAAGTCACCGAAGAATTGAAACTAGCTATGAAAAAGAAACTAGAACAAAATACAGCCCAGGTTTCTTCTTTGGAGAAGGAGCTCAAAAACTCAATCCAATTTAGCCGACGCAGAATCAAAGTTAAAAAAGAAAAAGAAGAAACTCTGATTGGCTATAGCCAAATCTGAAAAAGCCGAAGAAAGGGCCTTAATAGCAGAAAAGAAAGCAAAACTAGCTGCTAGAGAGGCCATTGACAATTACGAGAAGTCATCGACTTTTCAAGATAAACTCCATGAAGTAGGGGTCGAAGTTATGACATCGACTATGGGGACTATTTGAAAAAGGTGAAATAATGTTATCCAGATTTGGACATCTCCAAAATAATAGAAAATCCAATGAATCCGATGAAGAGGATCAGGCTGAAGAACAAATCGGAAATCAAGTTGAAGAACCAATGGGAGATGTCCCGACTCAAGATTCAATAGTACCAATCCCCGCTCCAGAGTAGGTCGGAAATGTTAATGCAACAACTTTTGAACAAAATTTAGAAAACTAGTGTACAACTGATGTACTACTTTGTTCTATTTTAAATGTTGATATTGAATGACAGAAAATCTCTTTCTTTCTTTCTTCTTTCAGATCATATGACCATGCAATTAATGCTGACTAATATAAACAATTGACTTATCAAAAATTATTGAACTTTAAATAAAATAGGCACTCTTTTGAGAAAAATCTTAGTCAACATCAGACAGGATAAATTGTTCGATAAACTTTCACAAGTAAAAAATTTTCTAAGTATAGGACCATCGGATCACATAACGAATAGATGATTTTTAGAAAAAATTTGTACGACTATGAAGTTATCCGAATAAGATGAACGATGATATGAGATTACCAAATTATAAATAGCATTAGCATATTTTGAAAAATTTGACCAAAATAATTTCCCATTTAAGAAAATCTAATAAACCAAAATCATTGATAAGAAAGACTTCTTGGAAATATAGTTACTCGATTCTTCCGAAGAAAATAAGAATATTAACCATCTAACCATTAAGGGAGCTGATCTCTTCAAATTAGTCGGCCCTTGAGGATAAAATGGCAATATGCCATTTCCTTAACTTTCTAGGCTATTGGAGCCTATAGTAATCCGATCTTTTAATCAGACCTATTAAATATCTTTCCTTTTTTCTTTCATTCCTCTTCGAGAAAGGGAGTTTTCATAGGATATTTTGGATATCAATTCTGATACATTATAACAAAAAGGGCGTATCATTTTTACCAAATGTCATATTCTCATTAGAAGGGTAGTTATTCTACAGATCGTAAAATCGTGCTGGTCAGTATTCCATAAACCATACACAATTCAAATTCAAACCAATTTCTATCTTTTCTCTTTCCATAACTAATTTTTTAAGAATCAGTAACAGCATATAAATTCCCATCAAATTAGGGGTATAGATGTGTCATAATCTTAAAACTGTCATAATCTTGGGACTGCTCGAGATTTGGATCATAAATCTTGATCATTGATACTTCTTATATAAAGGGATTTTAGGCCTACTTTTCAGGCCAATTTCATTTTAAACAATTCGAGCGCCTTCCTCTTCAAACACCTTGTTTTAAGAAACTTTTGAAAAATCTTCATCATATTTCGAAAATGAAACCAGATAGCGAGAGGCTTTATCAGGCTTCAAAGAAATAGCTAAATCCACCCGATCTCGAGAATAAAGAACATGTGTGAAAAGAGTCTGTTTATCAAAAAGCATCTCCAAAACTTCTGCTAAACAAGAATCTCTCGAATATGTCACGTCTTCTTCTGATGAAGAGAAGGTATACTTGCCTGAACCTTCATCGAGAAAACTAGATAGTGGTCCATCTAACAGACCAACTCCAGTAGAGAAAGGTAAAGCTCCAATCATAGAAGCGACATCCGAACCAGGGGCCGATAAAGGTGTTTAGGTATTTATTGCAGATGCAAGTTTTGATAACCCGAAACTGGCAAAGACTATGTTACAATCTACCATTCTTCAGAAGGATTGGGAAGCAACACATAAGAATCATGGAGTGGAAGATATTTTCTCCTCCATTTATCCAGGAATATTGAAAGTAAATGTCAATTCTTCCTTCAAAAAAATTTCTATTTATGTTTCTAATTTCATCTTTACTCCTTTTGTCAGTTCATTAATGACATCTCCATGATTGAAGAAAACTTGCTTAGATCGATTGATTCTCAAATAGACCTTCAAAATCGATTGACATTGATCAGAGAAGAAAGAGATAAAGCTGATGCATGTCAAACAACCTTAGAATCAAGGTTAACCCAAGCCACCAAAGTGAACTTGTTGCTGAAAAAACAAGTAAAGACAGTTGAAGACCAGGCCATGAAGCTTCTAGCTAATGCAAAGAATAGGAGGAAGAAGCTTCAACTAGCGAAAATAGCAATAGAAGAGAAAACCCGTGCTTATGCTGAGATAATGATTCAAAAGTCCAATATAGAAAAGAAAGTAGCCCTTCTTGAACAGAAACTAGAACAAGCTGAACAAAAGGTTACTTCGGCGATCCAAGAAAGCCTTCATGCAATTGATGAATTCAAGAAATCTGAGGCTTTCAACGATGAAATAGATGAAGTGGGTGCTGAAGGTTATAGGATCGGCTTTGAAGACTGTATCGAGAAGATCAAAAAATTATACCCTAATCTTAATATTTCCTCTATTACCATAGATGAGATCATGAAAATAGATGAAAATGAAGCAAAAAAGTTGATCAATGATCCAATAGCCCCTTCAGCTGAAGGAATACAAGTTCAAGAGACAACCACCCTTGCCTTGACCTCCAATCCAATTAAAGAAAAGTAGGGTAGTACATGTAACTGTGTGCTCCCGATGAATCAATGTTTTTTCTTTTGATCAATCATCAATGAAATCTTTTCTTTCTTTTTGGAAAATGCCAAGTTCAAATTCTATAAACTAATCCTGTCTGTTATAATAACCTTCAAGAAGTCGACGATGCTATTTCATATATACCAATGATATAATAGGATAAAACCAACTTGGTATCTCGTAGTTAGCATATTAAGACAACTATAATAGTCAATTCAAGGTCAATATATTAGACCATCCTTCCAAAGTATTAGACATACCGATGTAGTAATGCCGATGGAGTGGTGGATTAGACCAACTCCATTTGTTGGATTGTGGTTAATGTATTAGGCCAACTCTTCAGTTGATCGGTTATACCGATGTTATAATATCGATGAGATGGTGGGTTAGACCAACTCTATTTATCGTATTATGGCTAGCATATTAGACCAGCCTTTCAGTTGATCGGTTATACTAATTTCATTATACCAATGAAATAGTAGGTCAGACCAACTCTGTTTGTCGGATTGTGGTTAGCATATCAGGACAACCTTTCAGTTGATCGGTTATATTGATGTCATGATATCGATGAGATGGTGGGTCAGACCAACTCTTATTCATCAGATTATGGTTAGCATATTAGGCCAACTTTTCAATTTGTAGGATACATCAACTTAATATCTTTTCTCAGATAGGAAGAATGGAAAAGAAGAAATCACTTTGTTGATAATACCTACGAAGATTTTCTACATTTCAAGGTAGAGTCATTTGATAGCCATCTAGGCTTTCAATTCGATAAGTTCCTGGTCACACAACTTCAGTGATGTGATAGGGACCTCCCAAATTTGGGACAAGTTTGCCCTGATCAGTTGGTCAAGATATCACCATTTGTGCAAGACAAGATCTCCAGGCTGAAAGACCTGGGCCTTGACTCTCGAATTATAATATTGAGCAACCCTTTGTTGATACACCACCATTCTTAATTATGCTTGTAACATGGAGCTTTCAAGTAGATCCAGGTTGGCTCTTCTTTGGTTGTTGGCACTACTTGGCTCCTCAAGGCAGTCCATTCTTTTAGAATGCAGAATAATTTCTACAGGTAACATGGCTTCACTTCCATAGGTGAGGTTGAATGGAGATTCCCCTGTAATGGATTGGGGAGTTGTACGATAGGCCCAAAGGATGGAGTTAAGTTCGATAGCCTAAAGTCCTTTAATTTCATTTAATCAGGTCTTCAATCCATGAAGAATAGTCCGATTGGTTACCTCCGCCTCTCCGTTAGCTTGTGGGTGTCCGACGGAGGTTAATTTATGAAGAATATGGAATCGGGCACAGAAATCACCAAATTTTTGATTGTCGAACTGCCTCCCATTATCGGTGATAATGGTGTGAGGGATCCCGAATCTATATATGATGGTATTTCTAATGAATGCTTCAACTTTACTTTCAATGATTTGGGCTAAAGGCTCGGCTTCCATCCATTTGGTAAAATAATTGATGGCTGCGATCAAAAATTTTTGTTGTCTAGAGGCTGGGAGAAATGGACCGAGAATTTCCATTCCCCATTGAGCAAATGACCATGGAGCAGCCAATTATGTCAAATGACTAGTAGGATGCCTTTGTATATTAGCATTTCTTTGACAGAGATCACATTTTCTCACAAAATCCGTTGCATCTTTCTGTATAGTCAACCAATAATATCCTTGTCTTATGATTTTATAAGCCAATGATCTGCCTCCCAGATGGTCGCCATATATACCTTCATAACTTCTTTGAGAGCATACTTAGCATCTAAGGGGGACAAACATTTTAGTAGTGGCTAGGAGAATGATTTTTTGTGTAATAAACCATCCAAGATGACGTATTGTGAAGCAACCCTACGAAGTTGCTTAGCTTTTGTATTGTTTTCAGGTAAAGTTCCTTCAATTAAATATCTGATTATAGGGCTCATCCAGTTCGATTCTTGTCCTACCTAAAGGACTCTTTCTTGGTTATCTACAAAGATACTTGGAGTTTCCAGGTGTTCAACAAAAGTCTGACCCATTAAATCGGGTGCCGAAGTGGCTAACCGAGATAATGAATCAGCTCGAAAATTTTTAGCTCTATGGATATGACTGATGTCCTAGGAATCAAATAGGGCACTTAGCTCTTGAACTTTTCCCAAATATAGGGCCAAGGTCGTATCACGAGCTTCAAAGTCCCCTTTTACTTGATTTATGACTAACTGAGAATTGGACAATATTTTTAATATCTGAACATCTAGCTCCTTTGCAATTCTCAGGCCAGCCAGAAGGGCCTTATATTCAACTTGGTTATTAGAAGTTCTAAAGGAGAATCGAAGAGCATATTCCATGACATTTCCATTAGGGCTAGATAAAATCAAGCCAGCTCCACAACTAGAAAAATTTGAAGCTCCATCCACATGAAGAATCCAAGGAAGATCATTCTTTTTTACTTCAACTGATGCCTGGACATCATCCTTATTGTCATTCCAAGTACATTCGGCTATGAAGTTAGCCAATACCTGGGCTTTCATTACAGAGAAAAGTTGATAAGTAATATCGAACTCACTCAACTTTACTACCCACTTTGCCATTTGGCTAGAAGTATCGGGACATTATAAAATAGTTCTTAAAGGTTGTTCAGTCAATACAATGATCGGATGAGATTGGAAGTAAGGTCTGAGTCGCTTCGCTGATATCACCAAGGTGGAAACAATTTTTTGGAGTTTTGGATACCTTACCTCGGCATCATAAAGAACTTTGCTGATATAATAAATGGGCTTGTGCGATTCATCAGATCTTTTCCTTACTAACACTGAGCTAACTGCTTCATCGGATGTAGCCAAGTAAAGATACAGACTTTTCCCTTATTTTGGTTTAGATAACAGGATTGGATTCATTAGATATTTTTTAAGCTCCTCAAATGCTTGCCGACAACTTCTGACCAACCAAAGTCTTTAGATTGACATAAGGCTTTAAAGAAAGGCAAGCACCTTTCGATCGAATGAGATATTAATTGACTTAATGAAGTGATCCATCCAGTCAACTATTGAATCTCTTTCTTATTAACAGGATGACTCATGTCTAATATAGCTCAGATCTTCTTCGGATTAGCTTCAATCCCTCACTTCATAACCATGAAGCCTAAAAACTTTCCAGAGGTTATGCCAAAAATGCATTTAGTAGGATTTAATTTCATTTGATGTCTCTGAAGCATATCAAAGGATCTATGTAGATCTTTGATATGATTATCGGCTTGAGTACTTTTGACAATCATATCATTTACATACGCTGATGGGACATCAACAAAAAAATATAATTTTCAACTAATTCTTTTGATATTTTTTTCAGCTAAAATAGCGTACTTAGGATTAATGAGAACCTTGGAATGAAGCCCACCAAATCCTTGAAGACAAAGACCAATTCATGAGCCGACTCATGAAAGAAAACCGCCAGTCCCTTGAGTCGACTCAATCCAGATCAAGACCAACTTCAAGCATGCCCAAGTCAAAGCCCAAGCAAGTCAAGATACCACCTTTTGAAGCCCATGATGCCACCTCTTAGAAGTCCATTTTATTCTTCACATGGGACACATTTTGGGAGACAAGAGAAACAACACATCAAGCATTTTGAGGGGAAGCATGGGACCACTCCTCACTCACCCAACAACCCCCCAACCAACTTGCCAAGTGGGATGCCACATCACATGACACCTAGGGCTCCACATCAGCAATGTCAAAGCCACCTAGGTGCCACATAGCAAGTTGTTACAACCTCTTACCTAGAAGTTGTTTCTTGTTGCAACTATGTAACCAAAGGAGTTGGATTTAACTAGAAATGGTTAGCTAACCTAACCCCACCTCCCCTCCTCACTTTGGATGACCCCTAAGGCTATAAATAGGGTCCAAGTCTCCCCTTGTAAGGCATTCCATGTATGAAATATTTTGAGAATTAATGAAGGTTTTTTTCTTGTTGAGTTCTATCTTGAGTTCTTCTTGTATGGAGTGATTTAGTTCTTCTAGTTGGAGTGATTTAGTCCTTTAAGTTGGAGTGTTTAAATTCATGTTTAAGAAGGGAGTGAGAGGTCATTTGAGTGCTTGAAAGGTGGAGTGCTCCTTGCTTGATCCAAGATCCAAGCATCATTCCTTGAAGGCACCGGTTTCTACTTCCTTGTTTTCCCTTTCTTCTTCTTCTTATCTCCATTCCAATTTTGAATTCTCCTTCCATGCCTAATCCTTGATTTGTTGTAGGTTTTTTCTGATTTTTCAAGTCCAAGATGAAGGTCTCCAAGCCAAGGATCATGGCCAAGGTGAGTCCTAAAGGTAAGGAGTGCTAGTCTTATAGTTTAGACTTCAATCCTTGAGTGAAGAGAGCTCCTTCTTCCACCAAATAATTAGCCATCATTGTTGGTAGGAAAACTCTTCCTAAACTTCATTAGATCTGATCATTTGAAGGTTAACTTGCCCTAGTAGTGATGGTTTCCTTATCATGAAGATCCTAATCTCTATTTTGAACTAGATCTATATTTCGGGTATTGTAATTTAGATCAACTAGTCTCCTTATGAAGATTCTTTTCTTGGATTAATTTAGACCATTTATTTGATAATTAATTGCTCAAGTTTACTTGCTGGTTAGCTTGCTAAAACTCTCCATTCATCATTTTATTTTCGTCCCCCATCATACGCCTTCATGGTTTTACTAATCTGATCCTTAAAGATCTTGTTTACTAATTTTTGATATGTCGCTCCAGTATTTTTAAGACCAAAGGGCATTACCTTGTAGCAGTATATCCCTCGGTCTGTAATAAAGGATGTCTTTTCTTCATCTTCTGGACTCATTCATATTTAGTTATACCCAAAAAAATCATCCATGAAACTTAAGAACTTATGCCCTGTTGTGGCATCAACAAGTTGATCGATTTTGGGCAAAGGGAAACTATCCTTAAGGCATGCCTTAATCAGATTGGTATAATCAATACATATCCTCCACTTTCCATTGGCTTTCTTTACCATCACTACATTGACAAACCAGTCAGGATAGTGAACTTTTCTGATAAATCCGGCGTCAAGTAACTTGACTACTTCCTTATTGATAATTTTTTGCCTTTCTGGGGCAAAATTTCTCTTCTTCTGATGGACTGGCTGACTTAACGGGTCCACCTTGAGTTTATGTGTGATTACTTTAGGGGGAATCCCTGACATATCGATGGCTGACCATGCAAATATATCTACATTCTTTTATAAGAAGTTTATCAGTTCTCTCCTTTGGTCTTCATCAAGTGAGCTTCCATTCTGAACAGTCTTAGTTGGATTATCTCATACCAAAGGTGCAGAGATGGTTCTTTCTACTGGAGTTCCCGTTTCTTCAGTTTGATCACGAGGATCTATTTGTTCTGAAGTTAGTCCACTGATGGGTTGTTGGTCCTGAATCATCAAACATTGACGAGCCATTTGTTGATCTCCTCTTACTTCTTCAATCCCATTTTGAGTTGGGAATTGCACTAACAGATGATAAGTAGATACAATGGCTTGAAATTTGTTCAAGGTAGGCTGTCCTAAGATGGCATTATATGCATAAGGCATTTGAACAACCATAAAGATGATATGGAGAGTCTTTTATTTTGGTATTATTTTGAGGGTCACGGGAAGTACTATTTCTCCCTCTACTCCTACAGAGTTTCTACCAAATCCAGTTAACAGTACACGAGTTCTTCATAACTTATCCCTAGGTAAGTTCATTTTGACGAAAGCATCATAAAGCAAAACCTCAGTGGAACTTCCATTATTAATCAAAATTCATCGTACATCATAATTTGCAATTATTACAGAAACCACAATAGGGTCATCATGTGGCATTTGAACTCCTTGTAGATCATCATCAAAAAAGTTGATGCTTCTTCAGAGTCTTTTTGAAGTTCTGTCATCTTCATAAAGTGGTTGGTGGTGGAGCATCCCGACCATACCGTCAGTTGGCTATTGATTAGGGAGCTCCATGCCATTAGTGATCAACATTAGGGCCATCGACCTTAGTGCCGTTGCTTCAATTGGATGATTTTGATTTTGATTATGAACATATTTTTCCAAATAACCATGCTTGATCAGATCCTCAATCTCATCTTTAATTGGATACACTCTTCAGTAGTGTATCTGTGATCACGATGAAAGCGACAATATTTAGCTTTATTGCACATGGTAGCTGGAGCTCACATTGGCCTTGGCCTCTAGAGAAATTTTTTTTTCTATTTCCATAAGTATTTTTTCTCTTGGAAGAGTCAGGGCAGTGTAGGCGTCATACATGTTAACATAGCCTTTGCCGATTAAGTTCTTTGGCTTTTGAGCTTGCCATTGAATCAGTCGGTCTCTAGGGGATCGAAGCCCATCATCCTTGATATTCTTCCTGTTCGGTGCTGATTTTCTTTCCACCTGGCATCGGCTCAGGGCTTGTTCTTCAGCCTGAGCATATTTTTGGGCACGGGCTAATAGTTCAAAGTAACTGACTGGGAATTTCTTATCTAAAGAGAATGTGAACTTGGAGGCTTGCAACCCTTTTTTCATGGCTGACATCGCCACATGCTCGTTGAGATATGGGATCTCCAATGTTGCAGAATTGAATGTAGCTACATAATCTCTCAAAGTCTCTCCCTCTTGTTGTTGAATAAAGAAAAGACTGTTAGAGTTTCTTGGCATCCTTTGACTTATCCTGAAATGAGAGATGAATAACCTTTCTAATTGACCGAAGGAATAAACAGTGCCTAGTTGGAGGCTAGAATACCACATCCTTGTTGCCTTTTTAAGAGTTATGGGGAAAGCAAGGCAGTGAAGCGCATCCGATGCTCCTTGGATTAACATGTGGGCTTTAAAACTACCCAAATGGTCGAGAGGATCAGCCGATCCATCATATGGCTCTACTTGAGGAATTTTAAAATGATGTAAAATCTTTTCTTCCATTATCTTCTTGGAGAAAGGAGGCTGGATATCACATGTGGAGATCATATCTTCTGTCTTCCTTTATTCGCTTAGCCTGGCGACCTATAATTCCAACCTTCTAAATTTCTTTGCAAAGTGATCAATCTTTCTAGCAACTAGAGTCCGTTGAGCACTTTCAGTGGTTGATTCGCTAGAAGATATTGAATAGGATCAGGGGCATTTCCCCTTATCCCATCTTTCTGCATGATTGTGGGATCGGTAATGTTGTTTCACTGGAGAACGCCGCCCTGATGAATGCTGATAAGGAGAATGTCGACTTGGACCCGAGCATCAACTCACATGAAGAGATGATCGCCAGATGCTCCTTGAAGCAGTGGGTTGTTGCTATCCACTTGTAGCCATTTCCTGAAGATTTTGGACTGCCGCAGTGAGTACTTTAGGGATGGTAATGGGTCGGGTTCATAACTATCCAAATCCAAACCCGAATACTTAATAAACTATCCAAATCCGGTCCAAACACTATCGGGACTGGTTTTTTTATCTAAACCCATCTCAATCGGGTATCGGGTAATTCGGGTTTACCTGGCCCGAATCTAATTGAGTCATATTAAATATTTTTTTATTTTTTTTAACTTTAAAATCATCTACCATTTTATAAATCATACATATATTAAACAAATAAAATTTAACTATATTTTTAGTTCAACACCGATCCGAGAGGAGGAAGAGCCACTGAAGAGGAAGAGGGAAACTGGAGATTAATCAGGGTTTATCGATTACAAATTATAATTTACAATTTTCTTATTTATAAAAAATAATGATTAGGATAAAGGGTTTAAATATTTTAAAATTTAATAACTAATAAATAATAATTAAAAAAATATATTTCATATAATATATATTAATTATATATATTTTAATATTAAAATGATTTGGGTTGGGTTTGGGTCGGGTGTATAACTACCCAGTCTTGGCCCAAACCCAAAGTTAAGTATTCGGGTTTCACCCGAACCTGGTCCAAACACAGTCAAAGCGTTGACTACCCGGCCCAATTTGGTCGGGCCAGGTCGGGTACCTACAGGTTTGGGTTTTATTGCCATCCCTAAAATGGTGGGGACACCGGAGGCACCAGAATAAGATAGAGGCTTTTCAACCCTCTGTGAATTGATCAATAATTTATGAGTCCATCTGTAATAAGGACTTAGCCCATCTGAGTCCATTTTAGTTGTTATTTGAGTCTTTTGAGTTGTTATTTCAGTTCTGTACTAGTCAGCTCATGTTGAGCTAGTTCAGTCCAATGCTAGTCAGCTCATATTGAGCTAATTTTATTTTTTTGAGTCCTGTCCAAGCATACTGAAGACTCAAGACTATATCATACAAGTGAAGACCAAGTTCAACTAGATTGAAGACATGGAAATATAGCCCAAGTCCAACCCAGCTTGAAGATTTGAAGACCCCAGGAGGAAAATTCAAAAAACCTTGATTTCTTGCAGATACCCTCTAGATGCCCAGATTCCCTTCCAGATGCCAAAGTATATTCATAGATAAGGGCATCCATGATTCCAGAGGTCCATCTACATCCTAGCCCAAAGAAATCAAGCCCAGGTGCCAAGCCCAAGCCCTAAAGAAGCAAGATACCAGGGAATATTTCTGCTACATGGCTACCAGGCCACCCCAGCTTCCAGAGGCCCAAACCCATGCACCCGAGCCCCTTTGGGCCATCCTCTTGCTGCTCCTAGAAGCCCAACACGCCCCCCTAGGCATCCTTGGAGTGTTGGCCAAGTCAAGAGAATTTTTAGGGATTTTTTCTACCTAATGTTTCCTTATTTTCTAGCTAGGGTTTGAGAGGGAAAAGGATTCTCATGTAAAGACTAATGTGCCCTTACTTGGAGCCCAAGGTTAAGGGTCTATTTAAAGGACCGTAGCCTCTTGTATGAAGGGACATTTTGATATGAATTAAAACCTTGAGTTCTTTTATTGAGTTGTGTGATACCCTGCTGTGTGCATAAAGGGGTTTGTGAGAGTTTTTCTTCCCGGTGTTTGCAATCATCTTCCTGCTGACAACAAACCCTCCAGATCCCTGGACGCCCACTCCAAAAGAAGCCTTCCCTTGCTATTTTTCCTTTGTTTTCTTGTTCCTTTGTGAGTTTTCTAACCCCTGACAGGTCGTTTGCAGGTCCCTGAGTTCCTACGAATCCAACGACTCCAGCCAAGCCTCAATCGGACCACCGAGCAGAAAGCCGGATATCCGCGGGTCATTGGCTCGATTTTCCAGGCCGCATCCATCGAGGAACGAGAGACCCCTTTGATGCGATCTTCACAGACATTGTCAGGTACACCCCTCTACCTCCAGTAGTTTTATTGTAGGAGAACTTGCCCTAACCAAGGCTTCTCAGCCCCGGCGGTCCTTCTTTGCTACTTTTCTAGGTCATTATCTGCATGCTGATCTTCAAAAATTCATACAAACTTCCCTACAAATAATTTTGATCTTAAATTCAGGAATTAATCACCTAACTCAACATGTAAAACATACAAAAATAATTGCATGCATATTAGTCCCCCATCATTTGGTATCAGAGCTTAGATTAGGGCTTGTTTTCTGCAATTTTTCAGTCTGTATATACTCTTTTCTTTTAATTATTTCTTCCTGATAAAAATTCCAAAAATTATGAAATTTATTTTTATGGATTTATAATAATTCACAGTAATTTTAAGATTTTTTTCAGATTTTATTATGGCCTGTGAATTTTCTGAAAGCCGAAATACAGCCAGCAAATTTTCAGCTCTATTTTTTTCAGCAAGACAAGTTGGAAGTTTTAGGGTTTTGTTTAGCATTTTTGCATATCTTTTAATTTTAGTATATTTCCTGCATATTAGGCCATAATTTGCAAGTTTTCTTCTATTTAAGAAAATACCAAAATAAAAAAAAATTACATATTCTCCAAAAATACCAAAAAAAAAAAATATCTAAACCCTAATTTGCATCATCATCTGCCTGCCATCATTGCATAATCTACTTTTAAGGGCACTCTTGCTATATCAGATGGGGGGAGGATTTGATCACCTCTCCTTAGCCCAAAACTACACCCCTTGCATTCAGTCCCAAGCCTTAACCTAAAATTAACTAGACTTAATTTGCCCTAGTGGGCTAGGGACACCAATTGGTCGGGTCCGGACTATGTGTCAGATCATTGTGTCAAGCTAACCCGTGTGTGCTTTGTGCTCAGTGTCTAGAACGGTGATTTAGGGATTCAATCCTGAAGGGCTTGTGTGCTGGTCCGCCTACCTGGCCAATCTCTGATTGGTGTCTAGGATTGGCAATCAGGGACATAACACTCCCCTTACACCTGCCTGGCTGAGTACAGGGTTACTATAGGCTTGTTTGCCACCCTGATTGAGCATCCAGTTTTGGACTCTAGGTCTAGTCAGCTATAGTTGGTTTGATCGAGTCTTGCATGAGCACTAGATCAGGAGTTTCATTTCACCCACCTCCTTCACAAATGTCTGAACCCATGGAAAATTTGCAAGCCCAAATGAAAGCCCTAGTTGATCAAATGGCCCAGATGGCTACCCAGATGACCCAGTTAACTCAGTCTCGTATTCAAACCAATGATAGAATTGACCATCTTGCCAATAGGTTTGATTAGTTAAAAGTCTGGGTAGGGATCCCAAGAAAAACCTATGGGTCACAGTCTGAGCCAGATCCTGATTCCCCTCAACCTAGGAGGACCCCAAACCCTGATCTATACCATGAGGTCGAACCTAGGAGAGCCCCTTATCCTGACCCGTACTACAATCCTCAACCTAGGAGGACTCCAAACCCTGATCCATACCTTGAGGCTGAACCTAGGAGAGCCCATCGTCATGACCCAATCCTTAAGGTTAGTCCTAGAAGACCCAATCAGGATTTTATAGACCAGGAAGATAGATCCTATTTACCCTCTCCCTACAAGCCTAGTATACCCACAACCTATAGATCTTATGACTCCAAATCCTATGAACCTAGAACCTATGAATCCATAACCTATGAACCTAGATCCTATGACTCTAGATCCCATGATCATAGATCCTATGCACCCACACCCTATGAGCCTAGTAGACCCAACACCCAATATTCTGACCCATATAGGGAGTCCAACCCTAGGAGAACCCAATATTCTGACCCATATAGGGAGTCCAACCCTAGGAGAACCCAGTATTCTGACCCATATAGGGAGTCCAACCCTAGGAGGACCCAATATCCTGACCCATATAGAGAGCCCAACCTTAGGAGGACCCCATACCATGATCCATCCTTAGAACCTGACCATAGAGCTGACCCAAAATCCTATGACCCCAGATCTTATAATCCCATGACCCATAGATCTGCACCCTTGTCCTATGAGCCCAGACAACCCATAACCCCTAAGTATTAATCTAGTACTAGTCATGCTTCCCCTAGTCAACTTGAACCCCATAGGATTAGTACCCCTAAATATGAGCCCAGTAGTGAGCCACTACCCCTTAGGCAACCTGAACCTACTAGGATTAGTGTCCATAATCAGAAACCAGGACCTAGCTAATTTTTTCCTAGCCGACATTCTCCAACCATTCCTGAGATTGACAAGGCTTACATTAACGCGGAAGTGTATGAAGCTGATGCGAGCCTAGTGGATGAGTATGAAGGATAAGAGGAGACACCTTTAGTAGACCTAGAATTAGCTGGCCCAGTAGATACCCAGGTAGAAACCAACCCAGAGCTAGTTGACCTTGACCACATCCAACCTAAAGCTATAATGGAAGAACAAATAGAGGAAGAGAACCTAAGTACTGCTGCTAGAGCCTTACCTAAGGAAACCATAGAGGAGAGCCAAATTATAGAGTCTAGTCCAAAAATACAAGAACCAGAAGAATTTATTAAGGACCTGATCTCTTTGAATCAATACCTTCAAGATAAGTCCCCTCCTATAGTTCCCATTAAGGACCTCTTCTCCGAAATTGGCGACCCATCCTTCCATTATGCAAACCCTGTAGATATAGCTCAACCTCGTAAGGTTAACCTCATTAGTATAGCATTAGTTCCTGACACCGTGTCTTTTATCCTACTTTATCCAACTAACCATGAACCTTTTTCTCTACCTTACCAAACTAATTCTGAACCCACTTCCTATTTTCTGCCCTTTCCCGACACCTCCAGCATTTCTATGATTATTAGATTGCATTTAATTGAGATTAGCATACTGCATGCATTCATCACACATGTTAGGTTTGCATCTTACTTCTGGCACACTCTTTGGAATTTGCTAGGAGTTCACTGTAAATTTTCATGTGCATGTCAAGCTAAGATCAAACCTAGGGAACCTATAATCTGTTAGGTTTAGATCTAAAGAGTTCAATAAGATTTCCTTCTATAGGAATGCATAGTCAAGTCTGTTAGGTGTTAGTATGAGTCCTTTGAATCATTTGTTAGGAGTCTGCATGTGCCCAACATGTTCACCACCTACACTAATTTTAAACAAACTGGCTAATTCCCTAAGATGGATCAAAGAATTTGATGTAGTGGATTCTATCTTGGTTAGGCTTAGGCCTAAAAGAAGCTTCATGCTCACAGAGCTAGACCTTTTAAAGTGATAGAGAAGGTTGGATCAAATGCCTAGGTGTTAGACTTGCCTTTGGATTTGGGCATTAGTTCTACCTTCAATATTACAGACCTGGTTGAGTATAGAGAACCGACAGCGATACCTAGTGAGGCCTTTGGACCTATTCCTTTTCATTGTGAGTGACCCTAATCCAGAGTGTCCACTAACAAATTGGCCTGAGAGAGGAGAACGGATCGAGCATATCCTGGATGATCAAGCCATCATGACCCAGGGCCGTGACTATCAATGCTTCTTGGTCCGATGGCAAGGCCAGCCAGAGTCGGACGATTCGTAGATTTCTCAAGAGGACTTGCAACGCCTCAACCCAGAACTTCTTGAGAGATATGTGAGCCAGTCTGATCTTCACTCGACAGGGTCGAGTTCCTCCCACCCCAGGAGAATTGGTAGGGACACCGGAGGCACCAGAATAAGACAGAGGCTTTTCAACCCTCTGTGAATTGACCAATAATTTATGAGTCCATCTGTAATAAGGGCTTAGCCCATCTGAGTCCATTTTAGTTGTTATTTGAGTCTTTTGAGTTGTTATTTCAGTTCTGTACTAGCCAGCTCATGTTGAGCTAGTTCAGTCCAATGTTAGTCAGCTCATGTTGAGCTAATTTTATTTTTTTGAGTCCTGTCCAAGCATACTGAAGACTCAAGACTATATCATACAAGTGAAGACCAAGTTCAACTAGATTGAAGACATGGAAGTATAGCCCAAGTCCAGCCCAGCTTGAAGATTTGAAGACCCCAGGAGGAAAATTCAGAAAATCCTGATTTCTTGCAGATGCCCTCCAGATGCCCAGATTCCCTTCCAGATGCCAAAGTATATTCATAGATAAGGGCATCCATGATTCCAGAGGTCCATCTACATCCTAGCCCAAAGAAATCAAGCCTAGGTGCCAAGCCCAAGCCTTAAAGAAGCAAGATACCAGGGAATATTCCTGCTACATAGCTACCAGGCCATCCCAGCTTCCAGAGGCCCAAACCCATGCACCCGAGCCCCTTTGGGCCAGCCTCTTGCTGCTCCTAGAAGCCCAACACACCCCCCTAGGTGTCCTTGGAGTGTTGGCCAAGTCAAGAGAATTTTTAGGAATTTTTTCTACCTAATGTTTCCTTATTTTCTAGCTAGGGTTTGAGATGGAAAAGGATTCTCATGTAAAGACTAATGTGCCCTTACTTGGAGCCCAAGGTTAAGGGTCTATTTAAAGGACCCTAGCCTCTTGTATGAAGGGACTTTTTGATATGAATTAAAACCTTGAGTTCTTCTATTGAGTTGTGTGATACCCTGCTGTGTGCATAAAGGGGTTTGTGAGAGTTTTTCTTCCCGGTGTTTGCAATCATCTTCCTGCTGACAACAAACCCTCCAAATCCCTGGACGCCCACTCCAAAAGAAGCCTTCTCTTGCTATTTTTCATTTGTTTTCTTGTTCCTTTGTGAGTTTTCTAACCCCTGACAGGTCATTTGCAGGTCCCCGAGTTCCTACGAATCCAACGACTCCAGCCAAGCCTCAATCGGACCACCGAGCAGAAAGCCGGATATCCACGGGTCATTGGCTCGATTTTCCAGGCCGCATCCATGAGGAACGAGAGACCCCTTCGCTGTGATCTTCACAGACGTTGTCCAGTACACCATTCTACCTCCAGTAGTTTTATTGTAGGAGAACTTGCCCTAACCGAGGCTTCTCAGCCCCGGCGGTCCTTCTTTGCTACTTTTCTAGGTCCTAATCTGCATGCTGATCTTCAAAAATTCATACAAAATTCCCTACAAATAATTTTGATCTAAAATTCGGGAATTAATTACCTAACTCAACATATAAAACATACAAAAAGAATTGCATGCATATTAGTCCCCCATCATAAAATACTTCCATTTTGTTCAAAAGAATCCCTAGCTGTTCTTGATCCAGGTTCCCAGTAGGAATGCCATCCACTCCATCCAGAACAGGATCATTCTCTTTAGGCAAATGATGAATCTCCTTAGCAGGAAAATTTTGCACTCTGCCTTTCACCATTTTCCCTCTAGATTTCTGAAAACTTTTATGTCGAGCCCCTTCACGGCGCACCAATCTGTTGTGTCCAGATTGATGTGATGCCCAAGCTTTTATGATGGGGACATTATAGGCCCCAGACTTTGGCAGAGGCATTTAACCCTCTGTGGTTATCAAATTAGAGTTTAGGATGTGAGTCCAAGTTTTGTTCAATTTTTAATTACGATTTAGTCAATTTGAGTGAGTTCATTTGAGTTTTGTGAGTAAGTCCATTGGAGTCCTATCCACACTTGAGTCCTATATTTAGAATGCCAAGTCAGTTGAGTCATGTCAAGTTTTGAGTCTTGTAAGTTTTTGAAGTTTATCAGTCAAGTCAGCTCATGTTGAGCTAGTTATTTTTTGAGTCCTATAAATTTTATAGTGAGTCTAGTCAAATTTTGTAAGTAGAAGACTTAAGATAATTAAAGATCCAGCCAGCTTAAAGTCATGGAGCCACACTTAAAGACCATGGAAGACCCAGCAAGAGAATTTGAAGGCCTTGGAACCCTGGACCACAGCCTGGAGTATGCTAGGCTACCCAAGGCCCATGAGAAGCATCAAGAGGGGCACCAACCCTTATGGTCACCCCCCTTGGTCGGCCTCCCTTAGAGAACCCCTCTTTGGCCGACCAAGAGATGGAGAGGGAGAGAGAGAGGCTCAGTCAAAAGTGGAAAGCCCTAGTCTATGTCTTTGTATGGGTTAGGACTAATGTAATTTCTCATGAATACCCTTACTTGAGCCCCAAGTTTGTAAGCCTATTTAAAGGCCTCCCCTCCTTATGTCATTTCAGAATATTGATAAATTGAATTTGAGTTTTCTCTCTTTGCTATGTGCCCTTGCTGTGTGCGTGCTATGTGCGAGCTGTATGCGAGTTCTTCTTGTTCCTGCACCCTGCCTCCATCTACAACATCAAAACCCTAGGCGCCCCTTCCTTCCAACCCTCAACCGCCATCATCCAAGAGCCTCTCTTTTTCCTTCTTTCAATTATTCAATCTTCATACTCTTAGTTTTCCAATCCCAGATGGTGATTTGTAGGTCCCTCAGTTTTCACAAGTCCGAGGATACCTTCTGATCAGCCATCGGATCACCAAGTAGAAAGCCACGAATCCGTAGGGTCAAAAGCTTGTTCTTCCAAGCCACATCCGGGAGCATGAGTGATCTCTTCATGAAACAATCTTCAGCTGGCACTTCTACCATTGCCAGGTACACCCCCTTGATTCATCAGTAGTGGTATTATGGGAAAGCTAGCCTGACCAGGGTTTCTCAACCTTCGCGATCCTGCTTATCTATTACTTTAGGGTTCATTTCTGTGCATGCATGACTTCCAGAATTTTCATAGAATTCTATACTTTGAATCTTGGTTTGAAATTCAGGATCTAAAACCTAAAGTTCATGCTTAATCATATAAAAATACTTTTCATGCATATTTAATCCTGCATCATTTGGTATCAGAGCATAGTTTAAGGCTAGTTTTTGTATCCCGTTATCTCAGTATATGGTTTGTTATTTTTATGATTTATATATGTTGAAAGATCCAAAAATCCTGATTTTTATTTAGATAGATTTCTTGTAATTAAAAATATTTTTCATAGTTTTCTCATGATTTAATTCGATCTGTGGATTTTCTGTATGCCAGAATACTTCCTGAGAACAATTCTGCTCTGTTTTTCAGCAAGACAAATTTTAGTATGTTTAGGGTTCTTCTTGCATAATCTTTTCATATTTTAATTTTTTCTGCATATTTCCCGCATATTAGGTACTTTTATGCATATTTTATTTCCTACCAAATATAAAGAAAAAAATATTCAAAATCAGAAAATACCAAAACTATAAAACCCTAATTTGCATTTTATATGTGTGCCATCATCTACATAACTTACCTTTAGGGCACTTTTACTATGTCAGATGGGGAGAGGATTTGATCACCTCTCCTTAGCCCAAAATCACAATCCTTGCATCTAAATCCAACCCAAACTAAAATTGATTAGACCTAATTTGCTCTAGAGAGCTAGGGATATCAACAAATCGGGTTCAACTATTGTGAGAAGACTAGTGCACCCATTCATCTCCTATTACTAGAAACTGGTGTCTAGGCTAGAGGTACAATGTCAAATGACCTAACTAGATTGGTGGTTCCTTAATTAGGTCCTGCGTTAAGTAGGGGGGCCTCCCACCATCCCACCTCTTACCGGCCAGTTGAAGGATTAGGGGTTGAGTTGTGTGTAAGTTGAGTCGACCCATTCTGTTTGGGCTTTAGGTCTAGGTACCCGTAGTCGATTTGTTTGAGTCTTGCATGTGCACTAGATCAGGTGCTTCATATCATCTATCACCTCCACAACCGGCTGAACCCATGAAATCCCACCTTGATGCTGTCCTAAAGACCTTGAGTGACCAGATGGCCCGATTAAACACCTGATTAGACCAAATGGATGACTAGATGACCCAATCGAATGCCCAATTGACTCATAGATTTGACCAAGTAGATGTTTGGCTAGAACCCTAAAGAAAATTCGTAGGACATAGACTAGATCCAAACCTGAGCCACCTTTACCCACACTATCCAGGTCCTATGAACCCAGAACCTATGAACCTAGAACCTATGAACCTAGATCCTATGACTCCAAATCCTATGACCATAGATCCTATGCATCCAGATCCTATTCACCCACACCCTATAAGCCCAGTAGACCCATGACCAATGAGCATAATGAACCCATAGGCCATCGACCTAAATCCCATAGGATTAGTACCTCAGATATGAGCCCAGCACTAGTCCCCTTCCCCATACTCAACTTGAACCCACTAGGATCAGTGCCCATAGTCAGAACCTAGATACTGGTTAGGTACTCCTTAGTCAACCCACCTCAGCTACCCTAGTCACTAGCTAGTATTCCCTTAACCAAATCCCTCCTACCAAAATCCCTCCTACCACCCCACTGGTTCATCAGAATGACATTAAAGTGGAAGTGTATGAAGTTGATGTAAGCTTAATGGATGAGTATGAGGGAGAAGAAGAGGAGACATCTCTAGAAGACCTAGAATTAGTTGACCCCGAAGGTACCCAAGTAGAAGCCAATCTAGAGGTAGCTAACCCTGACCACATCCAAACCAAAACCATCTTGGAAGAACAGTTAGAGAAAGGGGACCATGAGGAACATGACCCTACTATTAGAATCATGCCTGAGGAGCCACTAGAGGAAAGCCTAATTATAGAGCCCAGCCCTAAAATTCAAGAACCTAAAGAATTTATTGAGGACATGATTTCTTTAATTTAGTACCGTCAGGATGAATCCCCTCCCATAGTTTTCATTGAGGACCTCTTCCCAGAAATTGTTGACCCATCCTTCCATAGCATGGACCATTTCTTGCCTAGAGACATAACCCAATGTTCATACATTAAGGTCAGTCTCTTTAGTCCAGAACCAATCTCGGAATCCCCTTCCTATTTCCTACCCTTCCTTGAGCCGTCTCATGTATCTAGAAATATTAGGTCACATTTTGTTGAGATTATCAGGTTGCATGAATCCTTAGAGCCCATCCCATTGCTACCTACTTTTGGAAGACCCTATGACATCTATTAGGAGTTCCTGGCAAATTTTTATCTACATGTCACCCATCAACCATGACTCATGCCCCATGCCCAAGTTGTAGTTAAGACCTAATAAACCTCTTTCGATAGGAATGCATAGTCAAGTCTATTAGGTGTTAGTATGAGTCCTTTATGTCACCTGTTAGGAGTCTATAAACCCAGTTCAACTGTCCACACCTGCACTGAACACCGCACAATATATGCATCAGGATAGTAGCCATAAGAGTAATTTAAGTAGTGAAACATCTAACAAACTGGCTAATTCTCGAATAAGAGCCAATGGATTCAATGTAGGAAATTCTATCTTGGTTAGGCTTAGGCCTAAAAAAAAGTTTCATGATCACAGAGCTAGATCCTTAGAAGTGATAGAGAAGGTAGGACCCCATGTGCATAATATGCCCTTGGAGTTTGGCTTTAGCTCTACCTTCAATACCACAGACCTGATTGAGTCTAAGGAATCGGTAACGATTCCTAGTGAGGCCTTTGAACCTACCCCATCTATTGAGAGCGAGCTTGACCCTGAGTGCCCATCTATAATTTGGCCTAAGAGAGGAATACAGATCGAGCGTGTCCTGAACGATCGAGCTTCCATAACCCGGGATAGCAATTTTCAATGCCATCTGGTTCGTTGGCAAGGTCTACCAGGACCCGATGCTTCATGGGATACTCAAGAGGACTTGCTGTGCCTCCACTCAGACCTTCTTGAGAGGCACCAGGTTCAGTGTGACACTTACTCGACAAGGTTGAGTTCCTCCCACCCCGGGAGAATTGATGGGGACATAAGATGCCCCATACTTTGGTAGAGGTATTTCAACCCTCTATGGTTATCAAATTAGAGTTTAGGATGTGAGTCCAAGTTTTGTTCAATTTGTAATTAGGATTTAGTCAATTTGAGTGAGGTCATTTAAGTTTTATGAGTAAGTCCATTGGAGTCCTGTCCACACTTGAGTCCTGTATTTAGAATGCCAAGTCAGTTGAGTCAGGTCAAGTTTTGAGTCCTGTAAATTTTTGAAGTTTATTAATCAAGTTAGCTCATGTTGAGCTAGTCATTTTCTAAGTCCTGTAAATTTTATAGTGAGTCCAGTCAAATTTTGCAAGTAGAAGACTCAAGATAATCGAAAATCCAGCCAGCTTAAAGTCATGGAGCCATACTTAAAGACCATGGAAGACCCAGCAAGAGAATTTGAAGGCCTTGGAACCTTAGACCACAGCCTGGAGCATGCTGGGCCGCCTAAGGCCCATGAGGAGCATCAAGAGGGGTGCCAACCCTTATGGTCACCCCCCTTGATCGGCCTCCCTTAGAGTCACCCCTCTTTCGCCGACCAAGAGAAGGAGAGGGAGAGAGAGAGGCTCAGTCAAAAGTGGAGAGCCCTAGTCCATGTCTTTGTATGGGTTTAGGACTAATGTAATTTTTCATGAATATCCTTACTTGAGCCCCAAGTTTGTAAGTCTATTTAAAGGCCTCCCCTCCTTATGCGCTTTCAAAATATTGATGAATTGAATTTGAGTTTTCTCTCTTTGCTGTGTACCCTTGCTGTGAGCGTGCTGTGTGCGAGTTCTTCTTGTTCTAGCGCCCTGCCTCCATCTACAACATCAAAACCCTAGCCGCCCCTTCCTTGCAACCCTTGGTTGCCATCATCTAAGAGCCTTTTTTTTCCCTTCTTTCAATTATTCAGTCTTCATACTCTTAGTTTTCTAACCCTAGATGGTAGTTTGCAGGTCCCTCAATTCTCACAAGTCCGAAGATACCTTCTGATCAGACATTGGATCACCGAGTAGAAAGTCGTGAATCTGTAGGGTCAGAAGCTTGTTCTTCCAGGCCGCATCTAGGAGTGTGAGCGATCTCTTCATGGAATGATCTTCAGCAGGTGCTTCTACCTTTTCCAGGTACACTCCCTTGATTCATCAGTAGTGGTATTGTAGGAAAGCTAGCCTGACCAGGGTTTCTCAACCTTGGCGATCCTGCTTATCTATTACTTTAGGATTCATTTCTGCATGCATGACTTCCAGAATTTTCGTAGAATTCTATACTTTAAATCTTGGCTTGAAACTTGGGATCTAAAACCTTAACTTCATGCTTAATCATGAAAAAATACTTTGCATGCATAATCATCCCACATCATTTTGACAATATTGCTGATGAGAGCTTTGCCTTGTAAATCTATCTCTTTTCTAATGCTCGATGAATTCCCTCGACCACTAGATCGATCTCTTTTCTAATGCTCGATGAATTCCCTCGACCACTAGATCGATCTCTTTTCACTCCTGCAAGCAAGTCCACTCACCGGAAGGATTCTGGTGGGGGGACACTTCGATGCTTAAGTCAGTCACAGGATCTGAACTAAATAGATAAGAATTTGAGAGAAAATTGATTTGAGGGTATGCGAGAGTTCCTGCTACTTGAACTCACTTACCACCTGGAAGTCCCTTACTCATCGATATTTATAGGCTATGATCCTAACTGAATTCAGTTAAGAAAGCTATAAATGGTTAGTTCGTTAGTGGACCATCACGTGCACAGAATAATCATCATTAGTTATAGTCCATATCATTTATACTCTTTGACCAACTTATCAAATTGGCCAACATAACATCATGGTTGACTTATTAAGTCAGCCTTAAACATCAGTCAGCTGTACACTTATATCAGCCTAAATAATAAACTCCTCTTGAGCATTTGATCGGCCTTTTGCTTCTTAAGGATCAATTGACCTTACACCTCTTGGGCATCGATCGATTTTGTGCCTCTTAGGCATCGATTAGATTTATGCCTCTTGGGCATCGATCGATTTTGTATCTCTTGGGCATCGATCGACTTTACACCTTTTGGGCATCGATCAGCTTCATGCCTCTTGGGCATCGATCGGCCTTGTGCCTCTGGGGAGCTGATTCATTATTCGATCAACCATGTTCATTTTTATCAACTCAATACAAATAGGTTAAATTTGTCATATCTTAACACATCCCATTGTGAGAAACTTGAATTTGAAAAAAGAGCTACCTCCTTGAAAAAATGGAAAAAAAATAAATTATAAATATTGATTTCCCACCAAGTAACCGCGCACTTTCACCTAAGCATTGTTGTTCGTATCAAAGAGTGGGTAGTGTAAAGACGTTCATTAAAAAAAATAAAAAAAATCAAGCAGTGTGAAAGCTACCTCATCCTATGTGCTTAATATGGGGGTGTATAGAACATTAACTAAAGTAGGGGATAGGTGAAAATACCATTATTCCTTACAAGCTAGTACCGAAATTCTAAGTTAGCCATCACAAACACAAGTGCTATAGATCTTTGGATGAACTCTAAGAAAGCTTCTAATAGTCCTGACTATGAAATTTACTTCAGAAACTCAATACTCAATTAGCAATACTAGCTAGCCTCTTTAAACCATAAATCTAGATCTAGTTTTGCAAAGGAGGATCTTAGTGATATATGATTTTATTTTAATCACATTGTTAAGGGACTAGCAATGATTGAGTTGGAGGGTGTGATCAATCTATTAATTATCTTAATTTAATCATTAAAATAAATATTAATTAATATATATTTATTAAGAATTGATATATTTTATTTAAGTTTTGTAGAAAATGAGCCTATGGATGGGAAGAGCTCAATTTTTGAAGTCCAATAGTACAAATGGCACTTAAATCAAAGTTTGAATGGGTCCAGATTGAATTTTAAAATCTATTAAGGAATTACACGATTTTTAGAGTTGCTAATCCACCATGGACTGGCTACTCAGTCTACAGGATGGGGAACGATCCATGGGTAGCCATTGGAGTCAGTTCACAACCCTTGCATGTGGACCACAGCCACCATTTCTCGCTGCCTGACCACCAGAGTGGTCCCCCACTATCCTTCTCATCTTCAGGAGCATCGTCATGGTCAGAAGAGGTGCTGGGAGATGGTTTCTAGCCTGGAGAAGTGCCAAGCCATCGCTTGTGCCACCTCTACCACTATTGAGAAGAAAACCAGTCACTGGTTGTATTCTTCCCATCTTGCCCGACTCCCCCTCACCGCCTTCAACCTCCATCCCACCGACCACCAGCTCATAGCCATCATCGACCATCGGTATCAATGCCACTAGCCGCCACCTTCGTTTAGAACTGAGAGAAGTAGTAGTCCAAAGCCAATCGAGAGAAGGATCCAGGATGCAGCAGGAGTCCAGATCATACTTAGTTTATTGAAGAAGGAAGGAGACCGTTCTTTGCACAATTTCTGGCATGATTTAAGACTTGTTATATATAATGGATGGTTGAGATTCCCTACATGATATCTGGCTGATCTTAAGCCTGATTGACTCCAAATCTGATCGAGAGGAAGCCCTAGATGTGCTCTATAAAAGGAGGACCCCAAGTAACAGTCCAAGGATCAGTTACTCCAGTAATTATTTTTTTTCTTTTATTTAAATCATTGTATTAGGTTTAGAAAAGAGGAGAATTTTGGGGGGAGATGCAGGTGGCAGCGATGCGCGGCTAGACTCCTTCAACCTGGAATGAAGATGAAGCATGTAACTAGGTTCTATCTCTCCTTTTATATTTAGTTTCTATGCAATAAAAATAGTGTTCTTCCTTTCATATATCTTTTTAGTTATTTTTTTGATCAAGATCTTGATCTAGCATACATGGCCTACACCCTCTATCAATCTACTATGATCTCAGGATATGGTATGTGCCTCAGAGAGGTAGATCATAGTATAGTAGATTAGATCCCTAATCTTGCAAATCAAGTACATAGTTTATGCTCTAAGTAGACATGTCGTGATCTTCAGATACAACTTATGTCCAATAGGAGATAAATTATTCTAACACTTAATTTGCAAGAGTTATGGATCTTGCAAACAATTAGATAGTTTATACTCTAGCGGATGTGTCGTGATCTCCAGATACAACCTGTGCCCAATAAGAGATAAACTATTCTAACCCTAAAGTTTTAAGAATTATTGATATTGCACATAAAGAAAAGAAGATAAAAACCTACTTGCATGATGGATTCAGATTCCTAGGTTACTTCTTCTGCAACTGATTTAACTAAGTAATTAGTTATTTTTTAATAACTCTTACTCTTAATCCAATTCTCTACAAAATAATTTTTCTTTTTACTCTTTCTTATGAAATAATCATCCTTGATCTCCATGGATATGATCCCGGCTCATCACTAGCTATAGAAGTGAGTAGGTTTTATTTATGACCACTTATGATAGCGATCAGTGGTATCAGTGTAGTTGATACCCCAACAAGGATGGGGGATACAGGAGGGAGGGGAGCACATGGAGAAGCCAAGGATGGAGGGAGGGGGGACGTGCGAAGGAGCTTGGGATGGAGGGATGGAGAGGGGAGGGTGGGCTTTGATAGTGGTGAGTATCGCAAGAAGAGGAAGAAGGGAGGTGGGAGGACCAGAGGATTGGAGGGAGGAGCTACCGAAGGAAAAAAAGGCCATCCACCTACCCAGTTGCCGATGATCCATGGACCTCTACATGAGGTCCATGGTCACATGGATGAAGTGACAAGCAGAGGCACAATTTAAATTTCAAAGAAGGAAATGAAATACTTTTTAAATTTCAAAAAAATTAGATATATAATTATTTAATTTTGAAAAATAATAAATGGGTTATGTAGGTTGAAAACTTTAAACTTAAATCCATCTTGTTTGATAAACAGGTTAAATGGTTGACCCAAACCTATTTAAGTCAGGTCGAATGCTGGTCAGATTGGTGGATCGAGTCCTATGAAAGATGGAATCTCTTGAACTTTTAATATTATTCATGAATAACTTGTGTTTGGCTAGGAAAATTTGATACGAAATCCAATGAAGCAATTTTTCTTGGTTATCATCCACTAGTAGAGCATATAGAGTTTTTAATAAAAAAATCTTAGTAGTGAAAAAATCGATACATGTTACTTTGATGAGACTAATGATCTTCCATCAAGGAAAAGAGAGGTGGCTGATGATATAGTTGATCTTGAAAAAGGAATGAAGGGGCTAACTCTAAAAGATGACTCATTTCAAAATTTAAAAAAAGAAGATAGAGATCAACAAGAAGGGCCTCAAGGTACACATGATCTACAAAATGAATGGAAGTATGTCCAATATCATCCTAAAAAGCTTCTCATTGGTGATCCTATATAAGGGGTAAGAAGTAGATCTTCTCTTGAGATGCTTGTAATCACCTAGCATTTGTCTCTCAAATTGAATAAAAAATTATAAAAGAAGTTGAAAAAAATTATAATTGGATAAAAAAATGCAAGAGGAACTTAATCAATTTGAAAGGAATAATATTTGGACACTTGCTAGTACACCCAAAGATTATCCTATAATTGATACAAAGTGGGTTTATAGAAGCAAGCTTGATAAAAATGGTAATGAAATTAAAAATATGTTTGAAATATGTCCTAAATCCAATTATCTATCCATAGATGACCCCTATACTTGTATATGAATTAAAATTAATAAAAATTATTTGGCACTTCATCATATTATTTCATCTTCCTTTTTGAACTCTTTTTGTGATGAAGTCCTTAAAACTATAAATTCTTGATAAAGAAGATGAGGATTTATCGAATAGTTCTTAAACTTTATTCATGACCAAATGATATGTTATTAATAGGATGATAACATTTATCAAGTATAGGTCTTATATGCCATATTGGTTGGTTGCCCTTGTAACCAAGGAGTGTGGAGATACTGGTGTAGCATGTAGATTAAATGTGGGAATACATTTTCACTGAACGTGACTCAACTGCGAAGCGGTCTGTTGTCAAGAGCAGCTCACGAAGGATATGGGTATAAGTGTCCCTCCAACTTGAGATCATTATAGTAACTTGCAAGTAACTCACTGTTCTTTGGTGCCAGACTATCTATATTTCAATATAGTGACGAAAAGTTTCTGGGCATAGTCAAGTATTTGCGAAGTATGTGTATGAGTCAAGATGGAATTGACTACTCTAAGTTTTAGGAGTTTATGCTTTACTATATTTCAATTCAGTTAAACTTTGGCATAGATAATCCATGTGATCGGTTATTGGATTTATGAGGTTGAAATATAACCTGGATGATGATCATGGGTTTGACAGTTTACCCTAAAGTCATCCTTAGCATAAGGGTCAAAGGGATAAATTATGTGGAAACCATATGACTGGGTGGTTGTTAAATATTGCTTTGCAAGTTTTTGACCAATATGGAGATTAGGTATCATTGCTAGATTGTCACTTTGATTAGTACAGGAATTAATTCCTATACTACCTGCTTAGTGTTTGAACTTATGGAGTTACGCATATAGTCGAGCATCATAGGAGAAGGCTTGACCTAAGGTCTATTTGTTCAATTTGGAAGTAGGTGACTTGATTGAACAAATGGTCTTAATTGAGAATTAAGTTACAGATCATATGAAATTAAATACTGGCTATGTCTAGCTAACACTGGATACAAAATTGCAAAATTAATTATGGGGTTGCACTTGGATTAATTTCTAATCCAAGAATTTAAAGAAAAATTGGTTTAAATCTTAATTCAATTAGGATTTGATTTTTTAACCAACATTAATCTTATTTTTAATAAGATTTTTAGAGAGGATTGTATTTGATTTCTAATGTGGTTAGGACCCAAATCAAGTTTTAAGTATTAGCCCAATTTTTATTTTGAATTTAGAATTCAAACAAATAAAAAAAATGGCCCACCTTCATGCTAAGAAAGTTCTCAGCATTTTAAGTATTTTTTTCTAGGTTATGGCATTGTGATCCATGTTGCTTTGAGGGGCATGCCAATTTAAGATTTAGGATATGATCCCATGTTAGTGATAAAAAAGGAAATGGAGAAATCTGTGTGACAGATTTTTGTTCGCACGAACAGAAATTAGATTTATGTTCACCAAATTTCCATTTGTTCTTAGTGGATGGGGTTTATAGCTATTTGGATTTTGAATCCAAACAGATTATTGTTTCTCATTAAGAAAATCTTTTTATTAGCCCACGCCCTCTTGCTCCCTGTAGATCATCGAGAAAAAATTTTGAGAAGGTAAGCATCCCTTCTTCTGAAAAATTAGAATCCCGTTCTAAAAATCTAGTCCCGTTCATCTCCCTTTTTCTCACGGTGCTTCAGCGTGCGAGCGAAGTAGAGGAGCGGTGCCTGACACTCTTGCAAAGCAGAAGTTTTTCTTATAACCATAATTATTTTCCATTATAGATCCCTGGTGGAATTTTTCTTTATTTTTATTGCTATATTTTTCTGTCAACCTATGCACCATTTTGTGGGGTTCCAATTTTTCATATTGGATTTTCTATCTAATGGTATCAAAGCCAGGTTTTGGTTTTGAAATTTGTTCATGAAATCGATCTGAATACTGATCAATTTTCTGGTTTTTGAATAGTTTTCAAATATGTTGATAGAAACTGATTCAAGATCAAGTTCTATTTTTAATATGTCTGAAAAATTCTGTTCTAATCCTGAAAATATTTTGGCACCTAATTCATGATCAGATTTTCATGAAAACTATGTTTTTGAACATATTTTCATGAAATTTCTGAACTGTTTATTTACAGAAATTTTGATCTGTTTTGACAGATCTTTTTTTTTGCAAATTAAAGGTCAGGTTTCATCAATTTTTAAATATGTTTTTGGAACAGATTTTAAGAGCTTTTCAATTCTGTTTTTAAACAGATTTTCGGTTGCTTTTAAGAACTGTTTTCATAACAGGTTTTAATAGATTTTAATATATATTTTCAGAACAGATTTTAAGGGATTTTCAAGATTGTTTTTAGAACATTTTTTAGAGAATTTAGGGTCTTTTCTTTTTCAATTTATGCTGAATTTTTAGATTTTGTGTTAACAAACTTATGAGGGATTCAATTTATGTTTTGAATAGAATTTTTCCCGAAGAATGCAGATTTTTTTAAAATTTTTTTATGAATGTTATGGATCTGGTTCCAACCAAATTTTTATTGTTCAAATCTTTCATTATGCATTTTTATTTGGATATTCATGTATATTTAATTTATGATCAGATTAGATATGAATTTATGAATTTTTATGCATGCTATGTTTAGTGTAGTTGTTCTAATATGATTAGACACTTGTTTATATTCACTTTAGTTTTAGAATTGCATGCTTATTTGATATGATTAGTATACTTTAATTTACTTAATAGCATAGTACTCCTCAAAAACCATAGTAAAGGCTGTCATGCCATAGAGGACTACAGTGGAACGGGTGCCTGTATGAATCAAGAGGAAGAAAGGCAAAAAGTATTAGTGAATTGATATTAACATGTGATGTTATTCATTAAACTACATTTCTTGTAAATTATATAAGTGATACATAAATGTTATTTAGATCCTTATGTTAAATAATGAATTTGTAGCATGGGGTTAACTCAAATCGGGTCATTTGACTAGGTATATCCTAGGAATTATAATCTACATTTAATGGACTAAACTTAATTAGAGTAGTTGATCAAATTTAATCAAGAGTTGAATTAGATTAGTTCAATTCTTCTCTAGATCAAGTTCATACATTTTATTGTACCAAATAGACCTGATTGTAGCTCAGTGGTCGAGCTTATATCTTTTAGCTGACCAAATTAAAACTGATAAACCAAGTAGTGTCTAAGGTAAGTCTCGATCATAGTTTTTAATTGGGTTCATTCTCTTATCTAGCTAACTTTATTAGAATCTAAGAAAAGAAAAAGAGGTGGAACCCTCTTATCGATCTTACTTACCTGACCAATTTGGTTGATCAAATTCTAAAAAGGTTACTAAGTGATTCAGAGTTCATCCATGCTATCTATGTTAATCAATATGACTGATTTAGTTTTCCCTAAACCGGCTTAGCCTCTTGTCCTCTTCAATGACTTAGTGAAGTCAGTGGAAGGATTATTTATTGCTGGTCAAATTTTCTTCTCTCAAATCCTCTAAATTATTAGGTCCTTAAAAATGACATAGTTATATGGATTACTACTTCATCGCCTCCCATTACGGTGGATGGTAATAGGTCTAATAGTCTAGATAAATATTGGAGGTGCTAAATGCCTGGTGTTTATCTAGATATTAGAATTATCATCCATGGTATGACAACCTTGTTGTGTCTTTCTGGTGCGGACACCAAAGGCACTAGAATAAGATAGAGGCTTCTCAACCCTCTGTAGATTTCCTAGTAGTGTTAGTCTATTTAAGTCCAGTTTGTATCAAGGGCTTAGCCTATTTGAGTCCCCACTTTGGCCCCTGAGTCATGTTTTTGGCCTTTTCACAATTGAGTCATGTATGTAGCATTTGATCCATACCATTAGGATTTTGGATCAGTCGATCAAGTCAGCTCATGTTGAGCTAATCATATTCTGAGTCTTGTATTCATGTCCAGTTGTATTGAGTCTATATTGAGTCAAGCCCAGTCAAAGGAGACTCAAGCATGTGAAGGACACCACCCAGCGTGCCACCTCAGTATCTGCATGGAGTCCCAATCACACCCTGGATTTTGCCACCTAGGATTACTTGGAGGATCATGAAGTCGGCCCATGCATGAGGAGTTGATGACCACACGCTAGCACACCTCTTCCACACCAACTCCACATGCCAGCATGACAAGAAGGAAAGTCAAAATAGATAAATATGAATCCCACGATTCATGCCAGCTTATTTAGGAAAGAAGTGGTCCACCCCAAGCCAAGAGAAGTAAGAAGTTGGCGCCCCTTGGTCTCTCCTTTGGCTGCCCACTACCTACCTTGTTTGGAGGGATTTTGTTTGGCATGAGAGTGTTTTCTTCCATGTATTTAGCCCCATACTTTAGGAAGAAAGTGGGCACCCCTTATTTTCCTTGTTTTCTTTTGCTTGGGCCCTAGTCTCATGACTCTATATAAGGGATCCCTTGTATTAAAATTTGATAATTTTTTATGAATATAAACTGAGTTTTCCAACTTCTACTGTGTGCTTGCTGTGTGCTAAGGGGAATCTGTGTGAACCCCTTCTTCTTCCTTGTCTCCTATGCCCTGCCTTTAGCCGCCATCAAAACCCTAAAAGCCATCTCTCCAAGCCTTGGCCGCCTAACACAAAAACTATTCCATTCTTGCTATTTTCAATTTATTTCTTCATCCTTGCATTATTTTCTAACCCCTGACAGGTGATTTACAGGTCCCTCGACATCTACAAATCCATTGATTCCAGCCGAGCCGCTATCGGATCACCGGGTTGACAGCCACAAATTCGCGGTGTCTTCGGCTTGATCATCCAAGCCACATCCGAGAGCAAAGAGAGACCTCTGCAAGGATTCATCTACTAGATCCTGTCAGGTACACCCCCTCTACTTGCCAGTAGCATTATCGAAGGGGAACTAGCCCAACCGGGGCTTCTCAGCCTCGGCGGTCCTCTTTTCTATTACTTTTTGGGTCTTTTTGCATGCTGTTGCTTCTTATTTTTGCACAGAATTATTTACTTAAATTCTTGGCCTTATTTTCTGGAATTAGATACATAACTCAACATATAAAAAAATAAAAATATTTTGCATGCATATTTAGTCCCGCATCACTTTCAGATGGATGGTTAGGTTGCCCGAGCTACACCTAGGCTTGATCATTCATTAGTTAAATACACTACGTCTAGTTATGTTAATGGTTGGACCTAACTAGACCTTTTAGTGGAGGTGCCACATGCTTACTAAAGAGGAGTCTAGGATAGAAAACTTCACTAGAAATTGTTTGGAGACATAATTGGTTGAGAACCTATCCATAGATACACATGGGTTGGCCGAGCCACACTCGGGCCCATATGCAATCTATGTGGATTGTTAGATGTGTATGCCCTAGAAGCTAATTTGGCTAATATATTGTAATATCTAGAGAATCAAATTATATTAATCAAATTCTTATTAATAAAATTGGATATTTTTCCATTCATATTTATATCTATGAATTGTCTATGGAGTTAATGGATAATAACACTTATTCTCAAAAGTTAAAAATTTGCAGCATGCGTCATTATAGGTTAACTTCTAAATACTTCAAATTATTGGATCATCATGGGGACAGTGATTGATCCATTAAGATTGGTGCATAAATCATTTTCTTTTGAGTAGATGAGTCTTACGTCTATAGTATGGGAACACTGGAATGAGAGTGCAAATAGTTATTAAAGAACAATGGTACCGAGCATGATCAAAGAATAAAAAGTCACATGGATGTCTACTTGTTTATCAATGACTTCTCAAGCTATAGTTGTATGAGTAGTTCCTTACCTGCAGTGCCTTAATCACTTACAGCAGGGTTGCTATAGTTTGATAAGCACATAAACATGGTTCCCAGCCATATGGGGCCTTGTAGTATACGTTGGCTATAATAGGTTCCTGTAAGAGTTGGGAGTGTACCTATAATGGATCTATGATCTTGGTAGAAGAGAAATAGTTCTATGTGATCTAAGAGACTGTCTTTGAGTCTGTGGCTACAATAGCATGATAATAAAAAGAAATCTTCATGAAAATATAATTGAGCTCAAGCCGATTAAGTCTAACATATGATGGATGCTTAGGATTTGATGAGGATGCATGGCCTATATCTTGTAGGGACTTTCAATAGAGAAACTTGATTACATGATAACTACACCTAGGGTTTCATCCTTTTATTTTACTAGATTGCTACTATTGCTAGGTATCATTGATGAATTGTGGGAACTCAGTTGGATCATTTTTGGATCAATGATCCATGTTAGGGTTGAGTTGGAAAAGTTTCAGTATATCAAAAGGGTTTCGATGATGCTATGATAGAGATCATAGTATGTCTCACTATCAGATAGAATGGAACTTATGGGGTCACACATAATAGGGGATTGACCTAATCAAGACTTGGATTGAATTTAATTTTGTAAAGGTTACAAGTTTAAGAGTTGCTAATTTGGTACTTACTAATTTTGGCACATATTAATTTTGACACCTACTAATTTCGGCACTAGAAACTTAATTATAAGATTGCAATTTGATTTTATTTAATTGGGCATGACCTAATTAGAGTTTAGAATCCTAGTTGGACTAAGATTTCAAATCCTATTGCGAATAAGATTATTGCCTTTTCAAATTTGATTTGAATCATGATCAAATTTGATTCGATTTGAACCAAATTTGACCTGTTTGAATCAGGACACCTAAGCATAATTTGATTTGAATCAGGCTCAAATTTGATTCGATTTGAACCAAATTTGACCTTCATATTTTGGTCTCTATCTCCTTGTCTTGATAAGTTCCATCCTTATCTGATTATACTTTGATTAATATTTGAATTAGGATGAAACTTATCAGATTAGGAGCCCATGCCAATTCTTCCTCATCCATTTCATAGTTTGAATGGGATTCAAATTATGATAAGCCTTATTTGATGAGGCATGATGAGATAGGGTTGGGGTTTTAATGTTTGTTCAACAAACATTAAAAGGAGAGACATATAGTCATGCACAAGTAAGGAATCCCCGATTCTTGTCTTCCATCAATCAATTCCCTACCGCCACCTGTTTCCACTTGTTTTCCAATTTTTCCATGCTAAAAACATCAAAGATCTGAGAGATCAAAGTGAGAAGAAAGGGTTCTTCCTCCTTTAGGTGTCCGAAGAAAAGTTCTGTCCCATAGCATGAAGGGTTCGTGCAAAGACTGCAAGGGCTGTGGCCTTGTTCCTTCAAGATTATCTTGGAACGAATTCAAGATTTAAGTTGGAGGAGAGGCCTGCAAGGAGCTAGCACTCCAAAGCCCTCAAGGAGTCAATCAGTATCATCTCCATGTGGATACCAGTAGAGATCAGGTACATGCATAGCTCCAACAGCAACTTCGATGATTCACCGATCTGACTCAAATCAAGAAAATTAAGGATAGTAATCAAAGTAAATTGATCGAACCTTTTTTGATTTTATTTTATTTTCATATCTGATATTTTGTGATGATATGTTAATTAGCATGTTAAATAGGTCTTTAGGTATTATTTTTAAATAATTTTGTATATATTTTTGAAAAAGTTTTAAAAGTTGTTTCCACCAGAATTTTAGAAATCCTAATTTTTCAGCATGCATGTGTTGGTACTTCCTTCAAGTACCTGCTAAGAAATTTATTCCTCGAATTAGAGGTAGAGGCTACCAGTTTATATAAAATAATGGGAGAAACCTTTAGACTAAAGTCCATGTCTATAGGATTGATTAATTCATATATTAAAACAATTTTTGGTTTTCCTTTTAGAAATTGCTAATACCTTGTAGCTCCATTCACTGTTAGACAGTGATAAATTCATGGAACCTAACTTCAATACCTAGTATCATAAGTTAAAGATTATTTTGGAGCATGACAGGATACTCTATATCCTTACACACTCTGCACCTGAGGAACCCACTCTCAATGCATGAGTGATGGTCAGAGACACTTATTAGAAGTAGCTCAATGACCATATGATGGTACATTATTTAATGAGGGTCTCCATGAATGATGAATTCAGTAGAAAGTTTGAGGATGCATAGCCCTAGGAGATGCTTCAAAAGTTGAATGAGTCCTTTGGCACCCGAGGATGATGAGAGGCACAAAACCTCTAATACTATCCTCAACACCTGGATGTGAGAGGGAGAATTAGTTATAGATTATGTATTATACATGATCAAATAGATCAAACACCTTAGTAAGCTTAGTTTTTCCTTGCACGAGTAGTTGGGCAAGGATGCAATCTCAAACTCACTTCCTAAGTCCTACCTCCCCTTCTCGAGTCATTACAGAATGACCAAGCCTAAAGTAAACTATCATAGTTTACTGGGTCTACTATAGGTTTTTGAAAAGGATAATTAGCTCTACAAGGTGCTGGTTCATGTGGTAGGTAGGTATTCAGCTAGGCATCGATCCTCTAAGAGAGGAAAGAAAAAGAAGGTGCAAAAAATCTCATGTTGTTGTTTCAAAGTCAAACCAAACCAAAAAGCTTAAAGTAGACCTGAGTCATGTAGAATACCTATTTTATAAGATGCTTGGTCATTTGAAGAGAAATTGTCATGAATATTTGGCTTTCCTTGATCCTAACAAACCTAGAAAGAGAAACAAGCAAGCAGTTGCTGGTTAAGATACTTATATGGTTACTCCTTGTAATTTCTTTATTTGTGATACTACTACCTGGATATTGGATACAAGGAGTTCAATTAATATTTTCAATTCATTACAGGGACTTCAAGTTAGTCGGGAGTACGAAAATGGTGAGCAATTCCTAAATATTAGAGATAGAAGATCTATTCCAGTTCTAGCTTTAGGAATAATTCAGCTAGTTTTCAATTCAAGGGTTGTTATTTTGAAAGAATATCACTATTATTCCATGTTTCTTGTTAATGTAATTTCCATTAGCCTTCTGGCCAAAGAAGGTTATGAATTTTCAATAAAGAAAAATTTTTGTTATCATTTTGGATGGTATTACAATTATGTGTGGACAATTAAAATTTAGATTTATATTTTATCATAGCATGTTAGTGTAATGTACACATCTAATAATATCCTAGAATAGATTATATCATTGATGCCTACCTTTGGTATTATTGGCTTGGTCATATAAACAAGAATAGAATAAATAGGTTAACCAAAGAGGAAATACTCATCATCGATGATTGTGAATCATTGTTGTCCTATAAATCTTGACTTCTTGGAAAAATAATAAAATCACCCTTTAGAGGAAAGGGTGAATGAGCCAATGATGTTCTAAGTCTAATACATAGTGATGCATGTGGACCCATGAACACAAGTGCTAGAGGGGGATATTATTACTTCATTACCTTCACAAATGACCTATCTAGGTATGGATATGTCTATCTTATGAAACATAAGTTTAAGTCTTTTGAAATGTTTAAAAGATATCATAATGAAATAGAAAAGTAAACTAGAAACAATATTAAAACTCTTTAGAGAAATTAAGGAAGAGAATATCTCCCTAGTACTTCTTGATATATCTAGAAGAGAATAGGATTGTTTCTCAATTGACTCATCCTAGAACATCTCAACATAATAGGATGTCTGAAAGAAGGAATCGAACTTTATTGAATATGGTTTGATCCATGATGGGCTTTGTAATTTTGCTTATCTCCTTTTGGGGATATGCACTGGATACTGCCTGCTATGTGCAAAATAAGGTTCTGAGCAAGTTTGTTAATAAAATACCATATAAGTATGGACAGGGATGTAGGCCGGTACTCTCTCACCTTAAGATTTGGAAATGTCTGGCTTTTGTTAAACATTTAAAGATAGGCAAGCTAGAACCTAGGTCTGATAAGTGTTTATTTATAGGATATCCAAAGAAACTAGAGGATACTATTTCTACCTCCCTGATGAATAGAAGGTATTCGTCGGTAATAGGAAAGTTTTTTGAAAAAGGAATTCCTTGGAAAAGAAACTAATGTCTCTAAAATTTGACTTGATAAAGTTTGAGAGGTAGAAGTACCAACACAATCTAATGAGCAAACAGAACCAAATTTGATTAAAGAATCAAACTTGGAGCCCATTATAGATGTATCTTTAAGAAGATCCGGTAGAGTACCTGTGAGAACCTAACCAGTAGGCTTTCCTAGGCCAAAGTCGGCAGACCCAACCTATTGGAAATTGTGTCCCAAAGCCAATTGTCTAGGCTGTAGACAGTTATGCCATTTTGTAATTGTATATGAATCTTTAATGAATAAAAGTTATTCTTTTGGCTGTTCATCATATTTACATTTTCCTGAAATGAACTCTTGTATGATGGAGTCCTTAGAACTACATTATTTGATATAGAGAGGATATATCAAGTAGTTCTTAAACTGGTTCACAACCAAATGATACATTGTTATAGGATGACAATGTATCAAGTGTAGGTTGTTGTATGTCACATTTGTTGGTTGTCCTCTTAACCAAGGAGTGTGGAGATACTGGTGTGACATGCAAGTGAAATGTGTGACATCTTACTAAGCGTGACCATCTATGGAGCTCCCTTCTGTCAAAGGGTTGCTCGTGAAGAGACATGGATATATGTGTCCCTTAGACCTGAGGTCACCATGGCAGCTTATAAGCAACTCACTGTACTTTCGTATCGGACTATCTGGATTTCTAATCCAGCGATAGAAGGTTTCTGGGTGCAGTCAAGTACTTGTGGAGAGGCGGTGGATCAAGATGGAATTGACCACTCTAAATAGTTTGGAGTGAATGAATCATACTATTACAGCTTAGAGCCAAAATCGGTCAGATTTTGAATACAATGAGTCATACTTGCCTCCCCATCTTGAATACAATAGTTTGGAGTGAATGAATCATACTTGCCTTTTATGCTTGGAACCTTTTTGGAATGCCTCCCCATCTTCTCCCCCAATCTCTCTTCCTTCCCCTTTCTTCCTTCCATGGCTGCCTTTTTAAATAAGAGTTGTTTTTGGGCTACTTCTCGATGAGAAATTGGTTCTTGGTCTCTGAATCTCCTTGTTGCTGAGATTTTGAGAGGGAAGAAAGGGGCTTGTGAGGATTTGGGGGTTGGGTGTGAGCTACCTAGCACTTAAGCTAGTTCTTGGGAAGAGAGCCAGTTTGGAAGGGTCCACCTCTCCTCCTCGTCTTCCAGGAAGAAGCAGATCGACCTCAAAGATCCCAAGAAGCTAGCACTCCGAGGGAGTTGATCAAAGTCGAGCTCTGGTGTGAACTACCTATAGATGCCATACACGTGTGTGGCTCAAGAGCACCATCCTCGGAGCACCGCCACTTTATCCATCAAAAGTATAACGGTAAGGTATCTTTATATCTTTGAGTTTTATCTTGCTTTTGATGTTTATTGCATGCTATATCATTATACTAGATCCTGTTGTAGGCAGATTGGTAGATCGTTTGATCGATCTACCAAGCCTTCCATTGTGTTGTTTTAAAATAGTTTTAAAATGTATGTTTCTGTCTTGTTGTTGCATATTGGTATGCTTCCCTTTTGCTTTCCCTTCAATGGTATCAGAGCCAGGTTCATCGTAGTATAATAATGTTAGCATGCTTTAATATTTTTTTTTTTTTTTAAAGTACTTGGAATGAGTGCTTCACTATAGCCATCCGGTCATAGGAGAGAAGTAGGGCTGCAAGACCCTCTCTTCCCATTCAATGGGGGTCTCCTATGGCATGTAGGGGTGTCGCTTGTGATTCACTCATGAAAAGATAAGATAAAAGAAAATATAGATTAAAAATATTTTAATCCTATATTATGATCTTAAAATAAATTTAGATAAGATCTAAGAGTTTTGTTTTAATCAGATTTGATTGAAAGTTTGGTAAAACTTTGGATTTGAAATCACTATTATTCCCTATGATAGGCCTTGAGTCAACCTCTTGAGTTGACTCATGAAGGTTGAAGTGTCGACACTTGACTAGGAAGTGTCGACACTTGGGCTTGTGAGTCGACACTTGGGCTTGAAGGTGTCGACTCATGAGCGCTTGCCAGAAAACATAGTGTTATGTTTTCTTCCTATCTCAGGCCTTGAGTCGATCCAAGTGTCGACACCTAGTGTCGACACTTGCCCCTGGTGAGTCAACCTTGACATGAAAAGTTGCAAAAATAGTGAATTCAAATTTCTTATTATAGTAAAATTATTTTATATTTGCAAATTAAAATTGTTCTGATTTATTAAGTCTATTAAACTTAATTAAGAATTAAGTCATTTTGAATGACTAAGAACTCTAGGAATATGATTCAAAGATTTTAAGTCATTTCAATAAGCCTTAAGGGTCATGGGTTATCTTCTATTAGGTCTTTAATTGGGTTAGACCTAAGTTTAAATGCATTGGACTATGTAGAGAATCATTCTAATCAAATATTGAGTTAGGACTTCTTCTCTATAGATCTCTCTAATAGTTAGATTGATAAGTCCATAGATCTAAATGGACCTTATTTGTGGCTCAGTGGATAGCCCGAGTCTTTAGGCTAGTCTAATCGAGCCTAATGAACTATTTGGTGTCCGAGATAAGTTTGGCATCTTGATCATGGTTCTTTGGGGCTACCTCTTACCTGGCCAACTCGGTTGGTGTTTAAGACAAGATGGTTAATGGCGGAACCCAACCCATGATCTCACTTACCTGGCTAATGTGGTCGATCAGAATTGATTAGATAGCTCACTGACTCATGTTAACCCATGTCACCCAAGGTTAATCAGTCTTCACTGATTTTAGGTGCCTATGGATCATTAGTTATGAGTAACCCTCCTTGATTGCTGTGTGGTCAGTGGGAGGTTGATCCATGTCTTCTCATATCTTCTTTTGTCACAATAAGATTAAACCCTCTAAATTATTAGGTCCATAAAAAGATGAAGTTATGGGGATAACCAAGTCTTAGCCTTTCATTAAGTGGGATAGTATGGGTCCAATAGTTGGGTGTTCATCGGCAGATCCAAAGATTGGGTATTCAATGACCTATTGGAATTGCCGTCCTAATATGATAGCTCAGTGCGACTCTCTTAATGGTGGTCAGGTGGCTGACCAAAGTCGAGCTTGACTATTCATTAGTTAGAAGCATCGAATTTTGTCATGTTAATGGTTGGACCTAACTGGGACCTTCAATAGGAGGTCCAAAAGCTGATTGAAGTGTACCTTGGGGCAAAACCTATATACTAGAGATTACTTAGAGAAGTAATCGATTGAGGAACCTACCTTTAGACACACATGGGTGGGTCGACCAAAGTCGGGCTCATGTGTTGTCTATTGGATTCTAGTACCCACTTAGGAATCAAAGTGATTCCTCGAATTGGAGGTAGAGGCTACCAGTCTGAACAAAATAATGGGAGGGCCTTTAAACTAAAGTCTATGTCTATAGGATAATAATTCATATGCACGAATTAGCATTGGTTTTCCTTTCAGATGTCTTCCAACCTGTCACTCTGATATCCTCTCGATAACGAGAAGCTTAAGGATCCCAACTTCGATAGCTGGTATCGAAGGCTCAGGATTGTCCTGGAATATGAACGGATCTTGTATGTGATATTAGATCCGACACCTGAAACCCCTGTGTTGCCGTCCTCGTCGCCGCGCCCGTGCAGAGGATCAGCCGATCCTCCCTGACCGCCTGGCAAAGGAGCCTCCCTTCCTGCGAGAAGCCTGCAACAAAGGGGTTAGAGGACCCTGGCCGGGGATTACGGCGAGGGGGCTCCGACGGTCAAGTCAGTAGACGACGTGGAGGAATAGACTCTCCCTCCCAGGCCCCCTGGAGGGTCTCAGGCTTGGAGAGTTAACTGGTGAAGGGAAAGCGCCGGGGACCGGAAACTCGGCTGGGCCTGCCCGCTGAGCTCACGTCCAGTCTTCCCTTCTCGGGATCCCTGGTTTTCTTCCTCCCAGCGAGGCCTTATGCCGGTCTTTCCTTCTTGTCCCCAGGCTCGTTGGCTTACCTTGCAGTCTTTGGATCCTTCCCTCTTTATCTCCCTCCATCGTGCGCTTGTCCTTTTCTCCCTCGAAAACTCCTCCTCCCTGTCTTCCTTTCTTTTCCTTTTTGGTGAAGGAGGCCAGGCGGCTTTCCGACCTCGTCCGCCGGGCCCAGCAGGAAAAAGGCAAGGACAGAAGAGAAAAAGAGGGAAGGCGGCGCTGGCAGAGCGGCAAGTCGTCAGGCCTCGGGCTTCGTGAGGGTGCTCTTTTCCCCGGGCGTGGGCGCTATCCGTTTATGGGCCCTGTTCCGTCAGGATCGGGTCCCTCGATCGCGGGACCTGCCGGGCCAATGTAAGTGACGTTCCGCGTGCCGCCGCCCTCCGTACGGGACGCCGTCTGGGGTCGGTACGGTCCGAGGGATGGCCTCGGGACCCGTGGCTTTCCCCGGGGGCCTCTCCGTACGAGCGGTCTGGCCTCGGCTGAGTTGGACCTATCTCCGGGGGCCAATTGGCGAGAGGCGAGGGATCGGCCGACCTCGGCTTAGGTGGACCCCTCCTGGGTGGACACCTGGCGAGGCGGCAGAGGGTCGCCTGGCTTCGGCCGAGGTGGACCCGTCTCCGGGTGGCCACCTGGCGCAAGGCGAGGGGTCGGCCGACCTCGGCTTAGGTGGACCCCTCCTGTGTGGACACCTGGCGAGACGGCAGGAGGCCGCCTGGCTTCGGCCGAGGTGGACCCGTCTCCGTGTGGCCACCTGGCGCAAGGCGAGGGGTCGGCCGACCTCGGCTTAGGTGGACCCCTCCTGGGTGGACACCTGGCGAGGCGGCAGAGGGTCGCCTGGCTTCGGCCGAGGTGGGCCCGTCTCCGGGTGGCCACCTGGCGCAAGGCGAAGGGTCGGCGACCTCGCACTAGGTGGACCCCTCCTGGGTGGACACCTGGCGAGACGGCAGGAGGCCGCCTGGCTTCGGCCGAGGTGGACCCGTCTCCGGGTGGCCACCTGGCGCAAGGCGAAGGGTCGGCCGACCTCGCACTAGGTGGACCCCTCCTGGGTGGACACCTGGCGAGGCGGCAGGAGGCCGCCTGGCTTCGGCCGAGGTGGACCCGTCTCCGGGTGGCCACCTGGCGCAAGGCGAGGGGTCGGCCGACCTCGGCCGACCTCACTTGGGTCGTCTCCATCGCGCGCGGGCGCAGATGAGTCGGTGGAGGAACCCCGCGCCGAGCTCGACCTCGGCCTGGGCGGTCTGCTCTCGGATAATCGTCGGGCGGCGTGATCTTGCCGACCCCAGCTTTAAGGGCGTGGCGCTGATTCTGGCAGGAAAACTCACACGTGGCTCGTTCGCATTCGGCGATACCTGAGCCTGGCCACGTCACTGTCACGGATGTAACAGTTGCCCCCCAGCCCGCTGTTCCGTCGGGGCATCGTAGAACGGAACGTCGGGATTAATTGCAGACATGACATGGGGAGGCGAAGATCTTGCTTCATAATTGGCACGATCTTCACTCGTCGTGGCTCGATGCGGCTGGAGACCAATGGGGAGTCGCCACGCGTCGTCCACTTGCCCGCAATCAATGCGTCGCTTCGGGGCAGAGGCCGTTACTCTGCTAACGAGGCGTCGGTGTCGGGCGTGTGCCCACGTGGCGACCATCCAGTGGCCTGAGACGGAATGATGGGTACGGCTGCTGCCGGCTGAGTCTGAAAGGGAGGGACTTTCCAGAACGAGGCCTTTTCCCTTGCTTCGTGGGCGGTTTGCTGCAGGCTAACAACTTCTGCTGCTTGCGCCCGCCTGTGCATTTTTGGGTAAGCGTCTTCCTCTTCTCTAGCCCTCCTCCTTCTCCTTCGATCATTCAATCCTTTTCTTCTTTTCTTCTCCATGGCGCGCCGTCGCCATGTTTCTTCTAATCCGGACGAGGCCGGTCCATCCCGGCCGAGGACTCCATCTTCTCCCTCCTCGGATGAGGAGGTAATCCCAGAGGAGGTCCGCCGGCGTTTGCAACCCGGGGGTGTCACCATTGGCATCCCCAGGGGGATCCGGTCCCCCCGGTTGCACCTGCCGTGCCCCTCCGTTCACTTCCTGCTCTTGCTGCTCTCCCGGCTCCGCCGTTTCTTCCCGCCGGTCCCTCCGGTCATGCCTCCACCATGACCGAAGGTGATCTTTCTCTGCTCCGGGATGCTTATGGCATCCCGGGATCTGTCCATCTATTTGCTCCGCGGTCCGGGGAGCGTGTCACCATGAGTGGCCCCGGCCGTATTGCCTTCTACGAAGACTTCCTCCTCGGGGTCTTCGTTTCCCTCTTCATCCTTTCTTCCTTTCCTTCCTCAGCCATTTCCGGCTCGTCCCGGCCCAGCTGGCTCCTAATGCCATCCGGGTCATCTTCTCCTTCATCGTCTTCTGTCACTTCCATGGGTTCGTTGCCCGTTTCTCGCTCTTCAGGTCCCTGTTCACCCTGAAGAAATGCTCCACCGATGACGGCTGGTGGTATATTTCACCCCGGCCCAGGTGTCTCCGGTTCGACCTCCCTTCTTCGGTTAAGGGATGGAAGAACCGGTTTTTCTTTGCCTCGGTCGGCGACGTCGACTGGGCCTGGAGCGAACCGGACCGGTCGCCGAACCGGAGTTCTCGGGTCGAGTCCGCGGACCAGGAGGCTTACTCCCAGCTCCTGAGTGACGTGGTCCCGCCGCTCGAGGTTCTGCTTTCTGAGCAGAATCTTTTTGAGGCCGGCATCAGTCCCATCCGGGAGACCGGTGAGATTCGGCTCCGCATTAAATTCTGCCCTTCCCCCCTCTCACTTTTTAAGATTGAACTAACCTTTTGATTTCTCCACTTTGCAGGGATGAAGTTTTCATTGGAGAACTTGCTGGAAGGGGCTGCTCAGAGGGAGGTCGTTGACGTGGACGAGCCCGTGGCGAAGAGGGCTCGCACGGAGACGAGCCGGGAGGTCGCAGCGGCGACCGCGCCCGGCCTAGCCGCCGCAGTTTCTCCGCCCAGACCTCCTCAGGGCGGCGCCCTTGGCACCTCGGCTCCACGACCTGGCGGTGCAGCCGAGAGAGCTCCGACGCCCGCCGCTCTGCCCACCGCCGGGCCCATTCCGGCCAGCAGTCCGACGGCACCGCCAGTGGCGACCACCGGTCCGTCGGCTGCGGCTCCAGCAGAAGGGGCGGCCGTCGCAGGGAACGGCCCGAAGGGCCCAGCACCGGTAATCTCGCACCGGGACTCGGTCATCCTCGACCGAGGGCTGGCGGAGAGGGTGATGGAGTATGTTTCCACCGCCCGGGACCGCCGAGCCCGGGGCGGCCGGGACTACGCGGATGCGCTGCTCGGCATCCTGCCCCAGCTCTTCTCGGTAAGTCTGTTCTTCAGCTTCAGCTCTTCTTTTTTCTTTCAATCCGAGGCCTCCTGCCTCGGTACTGACATGTTGCTTTTGTCCTTGCAGATCGGGAACGACGTCCTCCTACTGAGGAACTACCTCGTAGGGAACGCCAAGCGGGACTCCGAGCGGGAGCAGAAGCTTGGAAAACTCGCGGCCGACGTGAAGGACTTGGTGGACAAGGGGGCCGAGCTGCGAGCGGAGAAGCAGGCCCTCCAGTCCGACCTGGCGCGTTCCGAGGAGCGGAACAAGGAACTGGAGGCCTCCTTGGCGGAGGAGCGGACCTCCAACCAGCGCCGCACTGAGGAGGACGCGGCGGAGAAGGCCCGCCTGCAGGCCCACTCACTGTTCCTGGAGCGTCAGCTGGACGAGGCCCGGCGAGAGGCGACCGTGGCAAAGGACCGGAGCTCGTACATCAACGGGCTCCTGGAGGCGGCAAAGCGAGAAGCACTGGAGGCCGTCCCCAAGTTCCGGGCTTCCGACGAGTTTACGTCGGAAGTCCGGAGGCCGCCGTGGACTCCTTCCTCAAGGGGTTCCGGATGTGCCGGGAAAAGGTGGGGGCCTTCTTCCCCCAACTGGACCTGAGTGCGGTCGTCGTCGGCGGCAGGAAGCCGGGGAGCGAGGGCAGGGCCTCCGGCACGACCCAGGCGACACTTCAGGCGGCACCTGCAGCAGCTCCGACCGACGACGCCGCGGCCCAGACACAGCCCCAGGAGCCGGTCGTCGTGGAGGTCGAAGAGGTGGCGTCCGCACCTCCGACGGACGGCGCCGACCCTGCGCCCCAGTGACTGTTGACTTGTACTTTTGCTTTCTGTGTCTTTCTCTTTTTTTGGGGAGTTCCGGCCTGTCGGAGCTCCCTGTTTGTACTGAACACTTTGTAATGAAGACTCCTTTTTTTTTATAAAAATTTGTCTATCAACTTTGGCCCTTTTTCTTCTTCTTTGTTTGTTTGTTCCTGAGATGTCGGTCTGGGATACCTGAGACAACTGCGGGCCTGGTTCTTCCATACTAAACCGAAGGACGGGGTCTGCAAAACCGTGTTGCGGCAAAGCAAGAATCCTGAGCAGGTCCGACTTTGGGCTGCCTTCGTGCTTGCGCGGACAACACAGTTCCTGCACCATCTTCCGGGCCGAAACCTGGGATCCTCCGGACTGAGCTCGATGCCGCAGGCTTTCTCAAACCTTGCACGGCTTGCTGAGCTGTGCTCCGGGCTTGCGTGGGCAGAGCGGATTCGGCGCCACCTTCCAGGCCGAAGCCCAGGATCTTCTGGACTGAGCTCGATGCCGCAGGCTTTCTCAAACCTTGCGCGGCTTGCTGAGCTGTGCTCCGGGCTTGCGTGGGCGAACTTGGTTCGGCGCCACCTTCCAGGCCGAAGCCCAGGATCCTCCGGACTGAGCTCGATGCCGCAGGCTTTCTCAAACCTTGCGCGGCTTGCTGAGCTGTGCTCCGGGCTTGCGCGGGCGAAACGGATTCGGCGCCGCCTTCCAGGCTGAAGCCCAGGATCTTCCGGACTGAGCTCGATGCCGCAGGCTTTCTCAAACCTTGCGCGGCTTGCTGAGCTGTGCTCCGGGCTTGCGCGGGCGAACCGGATTCGGCGCCGCCTTCCAGGCCGAAGCCCAGGATCTTCCGGACTGAGCTCGATGCCGCAGGCTTTCTCAAACCTTGCGCGGCTTGCTGAGCTGTGCTCCGGGCTTTTTGTTGAAGTCAGAGAAGAACGTTTGAAGCGAAGAAGCTTTGTTAAAGGAACTGGGAGCCTTACATCACTGGTAGTACATTCTCAGGTTCGAGGGGTTCCATGTCCGGGGGAACCTGGCACCTCCCAACTCTTCCAAGTAACATGCCCCGTGAGGGAGGGCTTCTGCTACCCGATAAGGGCCTTCCCAGTTGGGTGAAAGCTTGCCGCACTCTCGTGGCTGGGAGGCTTCTGAACGCCGGAGGACCAAGTCTCCGGGACGAAAAACCTTCGGCCGCACTCGGGAGTTGTAATATCTGGCTACACGTTGTCGGTATGCCGCCATTCGAATTCGGGCCTTGTCCCTTGTTTCTTCGAGGAGGTCCAGGTTGAGCATCATCCTGGCCGGGTTTTCTGTCTCGTCGTATTGTTCCACGCGCAGCGTGGGTATGCTGAGCTCGATCGGGATGACTGCCTCGGCCCCGAAGACGAGGTTGAATGGGGTTTCGTCGGTAGCCGTCCTTGGAGTGGTGTGGTATGCCCAAAGAACGCTGGGAAGCTCGTCGGCCCACCTGCCCTTGGCTTGGTCCAGCCGCGTGCGGAGGCCCTGAAGAATGGTCCTGTTCGTGACCTCAGCCTCCCCGTTGGTCTGGGGGTGCGCCACCGAGGTGAAGCGATGTTTGATGCCGAGGTCGTTGCAGAAATCCTCGAACTCTCGACAGTCGAACTGGCGTCCGTTGTCGGTGACCACGGTGTGGGGGAGGCCGAAGCGGCAGACGATGGACTTCCAGAAGAACTTGGCGACGTTTGCTTCGGTGATTCTTGCCAAGGGTTCGGCTTCGACCCACTTTGTGAAGTAGTCGATGGCCACTATCAGGAACTTCCGCTGGCCGGATGCCGGCGGGAATGGGCCCAGAAGGTCCATTCCCCACTGGGCGAATGGCCAGGGGGCTGAGAGCTGAGAGATCGGGTTGGAGGGTTGCCGCTGTACCGTGGCGTGGCGCTGGCACCGGTCGCATTTCTTCACGAAGTCGGCGGCGTCCTCCTTCATCGTCTCCCAGAAGTAGCCTTGACGAAGGGCCTTGTATGCCAATGCCCTGCCCCCCACGTGGTTCCCACAGACGCCTTCGTGAATCTCCTGGAGCACAAGCTTGGCTTCTGCGGGTCCAATGCACTTGAGGAGGGGATAAGAGTAGGACCTTCGATACAGCTGCCCGTCCATCAGGACAAATCGCACGGCCTTCTTCCTGATGAGGCGAGCCGCGTCTCGGTCTTCCGGCAGAATGCCGTCGGTGATGTACGCGGCATACTTGTCCATCCAGCCGGGCTCCTGGCTGACCTGATGGACCCCCGCCGCTTCGAGGCTTGGGACTTCGAGTCGCTCCACATGAGCGCATCCCAGCATTGTGTCCGGCAGAGTCGCCAATCGAGAGAGAGCATCCGCGCGGGCGTTCTCCCTGCGGGGGATATGGAAGATGTTGAAGCGCCGGAACTTGGACGCGCCCGCCTTGACGAGCTCCAAATACCTTGCCATCTGGGGGTCGTGAGCGACATACTCCCCGGACACCTGCCCCGCCATGAGCTGGGAGTCGGTGAAAGCTCTGAGGTTGGTCACGCCCAGCTCGCGGGAGACCCTGAGTCCGGCGAGAAGCGCCTCGTACTCCGCTTGATTGTTTGTCGCGGGGAACTGGAAACGGAGCGCGCATTCGGCGACGACTCCGTCGCCGTTGGCAAGGATGAGCCCAGCTCCGCTCCCTCCGGAGTTTGAGGCTCCGTCCACATGGAGGATCCAAGCGTCCTCTCCGGGCTCGTTGGTGCCGACCTCCGTCGGCTGGGCCGAAGAGTCCTCCTCGGGCTCCTTGCCCAGACCTGCGCATTCGACCAAGAAGTCGGCCAGCACCTGTGCCTTCATTGCCGACCTCAGCCGATATGTAATGTCGAACTCGCTGAGTTTCAGTGCCCATTTGGCCAATCGCCCCGAGGTGTCGGGTCGGCTGAGCACCGCTTTCAGCGGTTGATCCGTCAAGACGGCGATGGGATGCGCTTGGAAATAGGGCCTGAGACGCTGGGCAGACACTATTAGCGCAAAAACGAGTTTCTCGGGCCGGGAATACCTGAGCTCCGCGTCCCGGAGGAGTTTGCTGGTATAGTACACCGGTCGCTGGATCCCGTGGTCGTCGGTTCGGACCAAGACAGAGCTGACGGCCTCCGGGGTAACGGCCAAGTAGAGGGTAAGCTCCTCCCCTTCCTCGGGCCTGGACAGCAGAGGTGGTGATGCGAGCGTCTTCTTCAACTCCTCGAAGGCCTGCTGGCATTCCTCGGTCCAGGCGAAACCATTCATCTTCCTCAGCACCTTGAAGAAGGGACGGCAGCGGTCCGCCGACCTGGAAATAAAACGGCTAAGGGCCGCAACCCGACCGGTCAGCTGCTGCACTTGTTTCTTGGAGGCTGGCTGCTCCATGTCCAGGATGGCCTGGACCTTCTCCGGGTTGGCCTCGATTCCTCTCTGGGTCACCATGAACCCTAGGAACTTTCTGGCGGAGACCCCGAAGGCGCACTTCGCCGGATTCAGCTTCATCTGGTGGCGCCGGAGGTTGCCGAACGTCTCTGCCAGGTCGGCTACGTGGTCCGAGTCAAGTTTGCTCATTACCAGCATGTCGTCCACGTACACCTGCATGTTGCGGCCTATCTGGTCTTTGAAGACTTTATTGACCAGACGTTGGTACGTCGCCCCCGCGTTCTTGAGGTCGAAGGGCATCATCCTGTAACAGAAAGTCCCGCGGTCAGTTATGAAGGCGGTACGCTCTTCGTCCTCCGGATTCATCCGGATCTGGTTGTATCCGGAGAAAGCGTCCATGAACGACAGGAGACGGTGTCCCGAGGTGGTGTCGACCAGCTGGTCGATCTTTGGCAGAGGAAAGCTGTCCTTCGGGCAAGCTCGATTGAGGTCGGTGTAGTCCACGCAGATCCTCCACTTACCGCTGCTCTTCTTTACCATGACCACATTTGCTAACCAGCTGGGGTATTGGACTTCTCGGACGAAACCGGCGGCGAGAAGTTTCTCTACCTCCTCGTCGATCGCCTTCTGCCTCTCCATGGCAAAGCTTCTCTTCTTCTGGCGGACCGGGCGGCTGCCTGGGTCCACGTTCAGGCTGTGCATGATAATCTCGGGCGGAATACCCGGCATGTCGACCGCCGACCAGGCGAACACATCGGCGTTGGCACGGAGGAACTCCAGCAGGCGGGTTCGTTCCTCTTCGGGGAGCTGGGCCCCGACTTGCACCGTCTTCAGGGGGTCTGAACCAAGGGGAAAGGAGAGCAGACGCTCTACGGGCCCTCCCCTGGGTTCCTTTTCTCTTAGGTCGAGGTCCTCGACCTCGCGGGCGAGCTCTGCACCCTTGATGCCCGGGATTGTCTGCAGGCAGAGCGGGACTGGCTGGATTGTCCCCTTCATTTCCCCGAACCCGAAAGGCATGGGGAACTGCACCAGCAGTCTCCTTGTGGAGATAGTGGCGTCTAGTCGGTTGAGCCCGGGACGCCCAAGAATGGCGTTGTAAGGCGAAGGGAGCTTGACTACAGTGAAAGTTACCATGATGGTCGTCTGCCGAGGCGGGGATCCGGCGATAACTGGGAGAGTGATTTCCCCTTCGACTCCGACGGAGTCCCCTGTAAAACCTACCAGTGGGGTGTGCACTGGCTTTAGCTGGTCGAGAGACAAGTTCATCCGAGAGAAAGCATCATAAAAAGTACATCGGCCGAGCTTCCACTATCCACCATGATTCGATGTACAGGGTGTTTCGCGATGGTCATCTCGACCACCACAGCATCATCGTTTACATTGCCGCTAAATTCCCCTCCTTTGGGAGGGATTACATTCTCCGGGGTTTCCCGGGCTCTCTTCTCTGCTTGGCCAGATCCGCGTGAGATCATGCCCACGGGCCTCTCTGTTGGCCGGTTGTCGATCGCAGGGACAGGTGGCAAGGCCGCGAGCGGCTGCTTTTCGGAGGGAGCCTCGTTCTTGACGAACTTCCGGAGGTATCCCCTCCCGATCAGCTCCTCGATCTCCCGCTTCAGGTGGCGGAACTCCTCCGTGTCATGCCCGTGCTCGCGGTGGAATTGGCAGTACTTTGATTTGTCTCGGGCTGCCCTCGGGTTCTGAGGTGGAGGTCGGCGGAGATAACGCTCGCCCTCGATTTCCATAAGATTTTGGCTCGAGGTGCGAGGAGAGGGGTGTACCTTCGCTCGGGGGCAGACTCGGCCCTCGGCCTTGGGTTCGGGCGAGGGTCGGCTGGTGGCCCGGGCCTCCGAGCTCCCGGGGCGTCCCTCGGGGTCGACTTCTTCAAAATCTTCCCGTCCAGCTCTCGACGGGTGCGGTCGGCCTCCTCCGCTCGGATGTACTTGTGGGCGCGGAGGAGGAGCTCGGAATACGTCCTGGGCGGCTTCTTGTCCAGGGAATAGGTCAGGCAGGACGTCTTGAGCCCGCGCTTTAGAGCCAGCATAGCGACGGGCTTGTCCAAGCTGTAGATCTCCAGGGCCGCGGTCTTAAACCGGGCGATGTAGTCACGGAGCAGCTCCTAGTCCTGCTGGCGGACGGAGAAGAGGCTGTCCACCTCCCTTGGCACCTTTCGACAAGCGTCGAAATGTGCCACAAACTTTCCTTCCAGCTGCTGGAAGGAGCGAATGGATCCGGGCTCGAGACGGGCGAACCAGACTCGGGCGGCCTTCCGAAGGGTTGCAGGGAAGGCGATGCACAGAAGGGCGTCGGTGGCACCCTGGACCCTCATGAGGGCTTTATAACCCTCCAGGTGGTCCAGGGGGTCGGTGGTCCCGTCGTAGGGGTCCACCTGCGGCATGCGGAACCGTTTCGGGATTGGTTCCGCCTGGATCTCTTCGGAGAAAGGGGGGCGGGAGTCGTAGCCCGCCGGGTCGGCTGACGAGTTCTGCAGGTCGGCGAATCGTCGGGCGAACTCCGCCAACTTGCGCTCGTGTTCCTCTAGGCGCCTTTCGGCCTGGCGCCTGATGGCTTCGTCGGTGGAGCCTTCTACCGAGACTGCAGGTGAGGGAGGCGCCGATTGCTCTCGGCGCGGGGTCCGGACCCGGCGTCGCTTGCTGCGATGCACCGTTTCGGCCCCATCGGCCGGGGATCGACTCTCGTGATCCTCCGAGCCGGAATAGTCTTTCTTCGGGGGAGCTTGGCGGCTCTCTCGGGGGTTGGAGATGGCTTGCGGATGGGACGGCCTGCCCTGGATTGAGCGCAGGCTCCCACGCTGTCCCGCGACCCGGGCCGCGGGGGTCCCTGGCTGCGGCTGAGTGGCCAGGGACCGTTGCTGATGCTGGAGCTGTCGGACCGCTGAGGTCAAGGTCTGCAGCTGCTGGACGATGGCCGCAAGGGATCCGTCCGCCGGGGTAGGCTGCTGCAGAAGAGGAGGGGGAGCGGGAAGCTCCCGTTCGGGGGTGTGGCCCCCTGGCGGGGAGTGGGCTTCTCCCACTCGGCTGGTGGACGCCTCGCGACCACGAGTGACCACCATTGCTAGGGAGCGTGATACCTGCAAAAAGCTAGTTCCCACTGGGGGTTAGTGCCCTGCCCCCCTTCCTGGCGCGCCAATCTGTTGCCGTCCTCGTCGCCGCGCCCGTGCAGAGGATCAGCCGATCCTCCCTGACCGCCTGGCAAAGGAGCCTCCCTTGCTGCGAGAAGCCTGCAACAAAGGGGTTAGAGGACCCTGGCCGGGGATTCCGGCGAGGGGGCTCCGACGGTCAAGTCAGTAGACGACGTGGAGGAACAGACTCTCCCTCCCAGGCCCCCTGGAGGGTCTCAGGCTTGGAGAGTTAACTGGTGAAGGGAAAGCGCCGGGGACCGGAAACTCGGCTGGGCCTGCCCGCTGAGCTCGCGTCCAGTCTTCCCTTCTCGGGATCCCTGGTTTTCTTCCTCCCAGCGAGGCCTTATGCCGGTCTTTCCTTCTTGTCCCCAGGCTCGTTGGCTTACCTTGCAGTCTTTGGATCCTTCCCTCTTTATCTCCCTCCGTCGTGTGCTTGTCCTTTTCTCCCTCGAAAACTCCTCCTCCCTGTCTTCCTTTCTTTTCCTTTTTGGTGAAGGAGGCCAGGCGGCTTTCCGACCTCGTCCGCCGGGCCCAACAGGAAAAAGGCAAGGACAGAAGAGAAAAAGAGGGAAGGCGGCGCTGGCAGAGCGGCAAGTCGTCAGGCCTCGGGCTTCGTGAGGGTGCTCTTTTCCCCGGGCGTGGGCGCTATCCGTTTACGGGCCCTGTTCCGTCAGGATCGGGTCCCTCGACCGCGGGACCTGCCGGGCCAATGTAAGTGACGTTCCGCGTGCCGCCGCCCTCCGTACGGGACGCTGTCTGGGGTCGGTACGGTCCGAGGGATGGCCTCGGGACCCGTCGCTTTCCCCGGGGGCCTCTCCGTACGAGCGGTCTGGCCTCGGCTGAGTTGGACCTATCTCCGGGGGCCAATTGGCGAGAGGCGAGGGATCGGCCGACCTCGGCTTAGGTGGACCCCTCCTGGGTGGACACCTGGCGAGGTGGCAGAGGGTCGCCTGGCTTCGGCCGAGGTGGACCCGTCTCCGGGTGGCCACCTGGCGCAAGGCGAGGGGTCGGCCGACCTCGGCTTAGGTGGACCCCTCCTGGGTGGACACCTGGCGAGACGGCAGGAGGCCGCCTGGCTTCGGCCCAGGTGGACCCGTCTCCGGGTGGCCACCTGGCGCAAGGCGAGGGGTCGGCCGACCTCGGCTTAGGTGGACCCCTCCTGGGTGGACACCTGGCGAGGCGGCAGAGGGTCGCCTGGCTTCGGCGAGGTGGGCCCGTCTCCGGGTGGCCACCTGGCGCAAGGCGAAGGGTCGGCCGACCTCGTACTAGGTGGACTCCTCCTGGGTGGACACCTGGCGAGACGGCAGGAGGCCGCCTGGCTTCGGCCGAGGTGGACCCGTCTCCGGGTGGCCACCTGGCGCAAGGCGAAGGGTCGGCCGACCTCGCACTAGGTGGACCCCTCCTGGGTGGACACCTGGCGAGGCGGCAGGAGGCCGCCTGGCTTTGGCCGAGGTGGACCCGTCTCCGGGTGGCCACCTGGCGCAAGGCGAGGGGTCGGCCGACCTCGGCCGACCTCACTTGGGTCATCTCCATCGCGCGCGGGCGCAGATGAGTCGGTGGAGGAACCCCGTGCCGAGCTCGACCTCGGCCTGGGCGGTCTGCTCTCGGATAATCGTCGGGTGGCGCGATCTTGCCGACCCCAGCTTTAAGGGCGTGGCGCTGATTCTGGCAGGAAAACTCACACGTGGCTCGTTCGCATTCGGCGATACCTGAGCCTGGCCACGTCACTGTCACGGATGTAACACCCTGCTCCCAATGCTCGGGGTTCGATCAGAGACACTTATCAGAAGTGGCTCTCTGATAGAACCACTATCCGAAGCATAATGTTGGCAGTGATGAATGATGAGTTCAATCACAAATTCGAAGAAGTCCAGCCGGAAGAAATCCTTCAAAGGTTGAAGGAGTCTTTCAGGACACCAGACGATGTTGAGAGGTACAGGGTCTCCTATGCTATCTACAATGCATGGATGCATGATGGGGCCTCAGTCACTATCATGTATTGTACATGATCGAGATGATTGAGCACCTAGGCAAGCTTGGATGTCTCTTGCATGAATAGCTTGGGAAGGATGCGATTCTGAATTCCCTGCCCTCTTCCTATCTAGATTTTCTCGATCATTATAGAATGAATAAGCCTGCAGTTAACTACCATAGTCTGTTGGGGTTGCTGCAGACTTATGAGAAAGACCACCATCTGAACAAAGGGGTGGTAAATCTAGTAGTAGGATCCTCAGTAGGGCATCGTCCCTTTAAGAAAGGAAAAAAAAACATAAAGGGAAACAGGTGTAGAATGCTTCTGGGCCCAATCAGGCTAAGAAGGAGAAGGCTGATAAGAGCCAAGCAAAGTGCTTCTTCTGCAAGAAGTGAGGACATTGGAAGAGGAACTATCTTATTTACATTGTATCCCTTGACCCGAATAGGCCCAAGAAGAGGAAGTAGCCAGAAGGTGCTGGACAAGGTATTTATATGATAACACCTTGTAGTTTCTCCATCTGTGATACTGCTAACTGGGTATTGGATATAAAAAATTTAATTCACATTTGCAATTCTTTGCAGGGACTTCAAGTTAGTTGAAGATTCGATGATAGTGAGAGATTCTTGAATGTCGGAATGGAAGCCAAGTTCCAGTCCTGGCATTGGGAGTCCGCAAACTAGTTTTCAAGTCTTATACAATCATTTTGAATAAGTATCATTATTGTCCATCTTTTATTTTAAATGTCATTTCTGTAGGCCAATTGGCCATGTATGGTTGTGAACTATCAATAAAGAATGATATTTGCAAAATTATTTAGAATGGTTATGTTGTAATGAATGGATATATAAATAAAGGCATTTATGTACTATCGTGACCTGTTAGTGTAGTGCACACATCTAGCAAATGCCCTAGGATAGATAATGTTAGCGATGCGTACCTATGGCATTGTAGGCTAGGTCATATTAACAAGAACAGGATAAACAGGTTGAAGTGTGAGGGTCTCCTCAACTTTATTAAAAGTGGTTCACTTCTAACCTGTGAGTCCTGTCTTCTTGAAAAGATGATAATATCATCTTTTACTGGAAAAGGTGAACGAGCCAAAGAAATTCTAAGTTTGGTACATACTGATGTTTGCGGACCCATGAATATTAGTGCCAGAGGTGGGTATAGTTATTTCATTACATTTACAAACGATCTTTCGAGGTAAGGTTATGTCTTTTTGATGATACATAAATCTGAGTCATTTGAAATGTTCAAACAATATCGTAATGAAGTAGAAAAATAAACTGGAAGATGTATCAAAATCCTTCGATCAGATCGAGACGGTGAATATCTTTCTAAGAAGTTTCTGACATATCTAGAGAAGAATGGGATTCTCTCTCAGTGGACACCTCTAGGGATACCTCAGTTAAATGGAGTATCTGAAAGGAGAAATCAAACCCTGTTAGACATGGTTCGGTCCATGATGGGCTTTCTTTCTTTGCCACTATCCTTTTGGGGATACGCTTTGGAATCAGCCTGTTACCTTTTGAATAGGGCTCTAAGTAAATCCATTAACAAAATCTCATATGAGATATGGACTGGATGTAAGCTGTCACTCTCACACCTTCGGGTCTGGGGTTGCTCGGCTTATGTAAAACATTTGGAAATGGATAAACTTGGACCGAGGTCTGATTGGTGCCTATTTGTTGGGTATCCAAGAGAGTCTAAGGGGTATTACTTCTACTTGGCTGTGGAACAAAAATTGTTTGTCAGTCTTTGTGCTATCCTTTTGAAAAAGGAGTTCCTTAGTAAAGGAACTATAGCCGCTAAGATTAAACTTAGTGAAGTTTAACAAGTAAAAGAACCGACACATTTAAGGGACAACATAGAACCGGTTATGATAAGATCATACCCAGAGCTTGCACAGGAACCATTAAGGAGATCCAATAGGGTACCGAGTCGACCATACAGATACTACGGTTTCTTGGTCTGGGACGGTGATCCCATTAAACTCGATGAGAACAATAAGGATCCAATCACCTATATGGATGTGATGCAGACGTCTGACTCTAAGAAATGGCTAGGAGCCATGCAATCTGAAATGGAATCCATGGAAATCAACAATGTATGGACATTGGTTGATCCGCCTGAAGGGATAAAATCCATTGGATGTAAATAAATTTTCAAGAGGAAAAGGGGCACAGACAGGTAGGTGGAGACCTATAAAGCCTATTTGGTTGCCAAAGGATATCGTCAATGTTATGGTTTTGACTATGATGAGATGTTCTCTCCAATGGCAATGCTCAAGTCCATTCAGATCATGCTTGCTTTAGCGGCACACTTTGACTATGAAATTTGGTAAATGGATGTTCGAACAACTTTCTTGAATGGTGAGCTGGAAGAGGAGGTGTATATGATACAACATAAAGGGTTCACATCCACAGATGAGTCAAAGGTGTGCAAGCTTCAAAGGTCCATCTATGACTGAAATAAGTATCACGGAGTTGGAACATGCGATTTGATAAGTGTATCAAATTGTATGGCTTCATTAGGAACGGAGAAGAACCTTGCATTTACAAGTGGGCTAATGGTTCTATGATTGTATTCCTTGTGTTGTATATGGATGACATTCTCTTAATCAGAAATGACATCCCAGCACTACAAGGAATAAAGGTCTGGTAGTCATCTCAGTTCTTTGTGAAGGACTTGGATGAAGCCTCTTACATACTGGGTATGAAGATCTATAGAGATGGATCTAAGAGGCTTCTGGGACTATCCCAGTCTACATATATTGACACTGTGCTGAAGCAATTCAGCATGAAAAATTTCAAGATAGGCTATCTCCCGATAGGCACTGGAATTGTTCTCTCCAAAGAGGATTGTGCAACAACTCCTGAAGAGAGAGAGCATATGAGTGTAATCCTATATGCTTCAGCAGTGGATTCTATCATGTATGCTATGACATGTACTAAACCAGACATGGCATACTCACTAGGCATAGTGAGCAGATACCAGTCTGACCAAGGTGAAGCTCATTGGAAAGTGGTAAAGACCATCCTTAAGTATTTATGAAATACTAAGGACCAATGGCTAATTTATGGAGAACCTAACTTGAAACTTGTGGGGCATACTGACTCTGGTTTTTAGTCGGATAAGGATGATAGCAAGAGTATGTTAGGATATGTCTTCACCCTTAATGGAGGAGCGATCTACTGGAAAAGTTCAAAGCAGCCTACTATGGTGGACTCAATATGCGAAGTAGAGCATATTGCAGCATCGGATGTAGCAAAAGAAGTAGTGTGGTTGCGAAAGTTCCTTGACAAGCTAGGGGTGGCACCTTCCCTAAATGGTCCTATTCCGGTGTATTGTGATAGCACTGGAGCCATTGCTTAAGCCAAAGAACTGAAGTCTCATCACCGTATTAAGCACATTCTGCGGTGCTATCACCTTATGCAAGAGATCATGGAACGAGGTGACATTGACCTTCAGAAGATCGATGGAAAGGAGAACCTGGCTGACCCCTTCACTAAAGCCATTGGAATTCAAGAGTTCGAAAGTTGTAAATGAAAAATGAGAATGAGATTCTATACCGATTGGCTTTAGTTCAAGTGGGAGTTGTTGGGAATTGTATCCCAAAGCCAATCATCTAGGCTATAGACGATTGTGACATTTTGTAATTATATATGAATTTTTAATGAATATAAGTTATTCTTTTGGCTGTGCATCATATTTACATTTTTCTAAAATGAACTCTTGTATGATTTTATATTTTCCTGAAATGAACTCTTTTATGATGAAGTCCTTAGAACTATATTATTTGATATAGAGATGATATATCTAGTTCTTAAACTGGTTCACAACCAAATGATACATTATTATAGGACGATAATGTATCAAGTGTAGGTTATTGTATGTCACATTTATTGGTTATCTTCTTAACCAAGGAGTGTGGAGATACTGGTATGGCATGCAAGTGAAATGTGTGACATCTCACTGAGCATGACCATCTGCGGAGCTCCCTTTTGCCAAAGGGTTGCTCACGAAGGGATATGGTTATATGTGTCCTTGAGACCTGAGGTCACCATGGCAGCTTATAAGTGACTCACTATACTTTGGTGCTGGACCATCTGGATATCTAATCTAGTAATGGAAGGTTTCTGGGTACAGTCAAGTACTTATGGAGCAGTGGTGGATCAAGATGGAATTGACCCCTCCAAATAGTTTGGAGTGAATGACTCGTTGTGTCTCAATTTAGAAAATCCTTGGCTAGGGTAGTTCTTGTGAGGAGTCACATAACTTGTAAAGTTGAGACATGATATGGATAAACTAAATTAGAATTGGTAGTCGAACCCTAGGTCATCCTGAGCATTATGAGGTCAAAGGGATGAATTATGCGGTAACCATATGCCAGAGGTTCTAGAGAGGTGCTCTGCATCTTCGACCTATCCGGATGTCGGGTATCATTGCTAGAGAGGACTTTGACTGGTACTAAAAGTATTCTAGTGCTACCGACTTAGTGTTCGAACCTATGGGGTTACATACCATAGGGGTTTCTATCTGATCTTAAGGTTGATCGACGATTGAGAATCATTTGCCATCACCGGAGGTCAATATGATTGATCATGTTCCAAGTATCAACACTTGCTTGAATCGATACTTGAAAAGTGTCGACACTTGATGATTTTGCATGAGTCGACACTTGCTATGATGAGCAGAATTCTGGGAAGGTTTTGACTTCAAATTTCGAGTTTGAAATTCAAAATCTGATCAGTTTTGGCTCAAAGCTGTAATAGTATGATGGTCATACTTGCCCTTTATGCTTGGAACCTTTTTGGAATGCCTCCCCATCATTTTTCCTAATCTCTCCTCCTTCCTCTTTCTTCCTCCCATGGCTGCCTCTTTAAATAAGAGTTGTTTCTGGGCTGCTTCTCGATGAGAAATTGGCTCTTGGTCTCTGAATCTCCTTGCTACTGAGATTTTGAGAGGGAGGAAAGGGGCTTGTGAGGATTTGGGGGTTGGGTGTAAGCTACCTAGCACTTAAGCTAGGTCTTGGGAAGAGAGCTAGTTAGGAAGGGTCCACCTCTCCTCCTTGTCTTCCAGGAAGAAGCAGATCGGCCTCAAGGATCCCAAGGAGCTAGCACTCTGAGGGAGTTTATTAGAGTTGAGCTCCAATGTGAACTACCTATAGAGGCTAGACACGTGTGTGGCTCAAGAGCACCATCCTTGGAGCACCATCATTGCATCCATCAAAGGTATAATGGTAAGATATCTTTATATCTTTGAGTTGTATCTTGCTTTTGATGTTTATTGCATGCTATATCATTATACTAGATCCTGTTGTAGGCAGATTGGTAGATTGTTTGATCGATCTACCAAGCCTTCTGCTATGTTGTTTTAAAATAGTTTTAAAATGCATGTTTCTGTCTTGCTGTTGCATATTGGTATGCTTCCCTTTTGCTTTCCCTTCACAACCGACTTCAACCCAGATTGGAAAAAAAAGGAATAGACCACTAGAATAGGGGATTTTGCTCCCCTGCTTTTCCGAATGAGAAGATTTCTAGATTCCTCGACTGGATGACCATGGCTGGGAGGGAGAAGTCTTGTGGCATGAGGGGTTTGGACGGGAGACTCGATCAATCAAGTTTTTCCCATACACGACAAGGAAATCCCTCCATTCTTCCCTATAAATGTTCCTCCTCTAACTGCCTCCAAGCAAGCACAGAGTGAGGTTATCCATCATTTTTCTTCCTCTCTGGTAAGTGGTCGAGGGTTTCATCGATGTCGGTGAGTTCCCTCTCCTTAGATCTCTCCTAGGAAGAAAATAATAAAAGCCATTTATTTGGATTCTTCCAATTTTCTTGAGCCAGACGGACACTGGTGGCCACGCTGCCTGACCCCCTCTATTCAGCTAAGCTCGATGACCCCTTTTCTCGTTCTCCACCATTCATGGTTTTCGAGAACCATGGGAGGCTTGTTTGGGCCGAACTAGGAAGGGAATAGGAAAAAAGAAAAGAAATAAGAAAAAAAGAAAAAAGAAGAAAAGAAGAAAAGAAAAAAAAGAAAAGAAAAAGAAGAAAAGAAGAAAAAAAAGGAGAGAGAAGAGGAGAGAGAGGAGAAAGAAAGAGGTGAGTGAAGGAGAAAGAAAGAGGAGAGAGAGGAGAGAGGATTGAGAAGATGAGAGAGAGAAGAGAGAGAAAGAGAAGAGAGAAAGAGGAGAAAAAAAGAGGAGAGAGAAGGAGAAAGAAGAGGAGAAAAGATAATAATAATTTGAACCGACTCTCTAAATGATTTAGGCTGAGATCTAGACTTGATTAAGGATCATTTTTTCTATGCTAGTTTATTTTAGATAGAAAATTAATTATATGTTTAATTCTGCTAGAGTTTTCATCTTCCTTATCGGTAGAGCCGCATCAGAGTTAAGAATTGAAATTGGTAATATTTTGATAGAGTTGTTTTAAGTAAGTTATCTTGACCTCTAGTATTAAATGCTAAATATGTTCTATGGTATGTTGTAAATATTATAAATTATTAAATATGTATAGTGTAAATTGAATTATATTGAATTACATAAATTATGATGTTTGTTCATGTTAATGCTCTCTAGTTTGACTATGGTCCACGAGTTAGGACTTAGTCTCTTTTCGAGCCTCCAGTGGGGTGCTCACTAGCACATGACCAATGGACGGTATGTGTAGTCAGGAGCTAGTTTCCTTTTAAATTTTTCCATGCAGGGTGATTGCTAGCACATGTTGAGGATGCATGATTTCTTGTATGATATCAGAGCTAGTTTCCTTCTAAGCCTCTAATGGGATGATCACTGGTATATGACCGGTGGATGGTATGTGTAGTCAGGATCTAGTCCTTTTGAGATTAGCCATGGATCGATCGTGGCCATAGTTAAAGGGACTAGGAGAGCAAAAGTAGAAATGGTTGGCCATCCATTATTATATTTGTTTGAAATTTATGATAATTAAATGTGCATGTTAGCATGATGGTGCTGTTTATTTTATCATGGTGCTACTTATTTTGTTATGTCTAATTTGTTTATGTTTGTGAATTGTTATTGAAATATTTATGTATATATTAGAGGTGAGGATAACTTACTAAGCTCGTAAAGCTCCCTCCTTGTTCTTATATTTTTTTTATTATAGATCTAAAAGGTCATTTGGATATTGGGACCAATTAGTAAGGAGCCAGGGTTTAGGCATTAATCCCTTAGTTCATGTTTTATTTTAAATTTTAGTTGAATTTTGCCAAACTGTATCTTGGGGTTTTAGTTGAATGTATCTACTTGCTAGTTTTGATGGAAAACTCTAGAAATAAATAGAAATTAGTGAATTTGTTTTCTACCATTGCCTAGTTATTGATTAGTAAAATAGGCCTTGCATGTCCATTGGGATTGAAGTCTGAGAAAATACAGTCGTTTGTCATACACCTGGCTCGGGCATCGGGCTAGGACGTGATAGTACCACATCAACCAAAAAGATATTATGGTTTCTTGGTCCGAGCTGGTGATCCTGTTGAACTAGATAAAAATGATGAGGATCTAGTCACTTATATAGATGCTATGTAGAGGTCTAATTTGAAGGAATGGCTTAAAGCCATGAGATCCGAGATTGAATCCATGAAGATCAATAATGTATGGACACTCATTGATTTACTTAAAAGGGATTAAACCTATAAGGTGCAAATAGATTTTCAAAAGAAAAAGGGGCACAACAGAGAAGGCGAAGATCTATAAAGCATATTTGGTTGTCAAAGGATATTATCAATGTTATGGTATGATTATGATGGGATGTTTTCTCTTGTAGCAATGCTAAAATCTATTTGGATTATACTTGCAATAGCAGCATACCTAGATTATGAAATCTGGTGAATGAATGTCAAGATGGCCTTCCCTAATGGAAAGCTTGAAGAAGAGGTGTATATGATATAGCCTGAAGGGTTCACATCCATAGATAAATATAAAGTATGCAAGCTTTAAAGGTCCATTTATGGATTGAAGCAAGCCTCTCGGAGTTGGAACATGTATTTAAAAAAATAATCAAAAGATATGGCTTCATTAAAAATGGAGAACCTTGTGTTTACAAGTGGGCTAATAGTTATGTAGTTATATTCTTTGTAATGTATATAGAAGGCAATCTCCTGATTGAAAATGACATCCCTGCATTACAAGGTGTAAAGCTCTGGCTATCATCTCAATTCTTCATAAAAGATTTACAAGAAGCATCCTACATTCTTGGAATGAAGATCTATGGAGATAGATTTAAAAGGTTGTTTGGATTGTTACAATCTACGTATATTGATATCATGCTGAAATGGTTTAGCATGATGAATTCCAAAAAAGGCTATCTATAGATACGCTAAGGAATTACTCTCTAAGAAGGATTATCTGACTATCGTACAAAAGAGAGTATGAGTAGAATCCCATATACCTAGATAGTAGATCTATTATGTATGCTATGACATGTACGAGGCCGGATATTAGCCTACTCGCTAAGTATAGTGAGTAGGTATCAATCTGATCTAGGTGAAAATCATTGACAGATTGTAAAAACAATCTTGAAGTACTTTGGAAATACTAGCGACCAATGGCTTATTTATGGAGATACTAACTTTAAACTTGAAGGATATATTGATTACAGGTTTCACTCAAACCATGATGATGGCAAAAATGTATCCAGTTATATTTTTACCTTGTTTGGTAGGGTGATATGCTAAAAAAGTTTCAAGTAACACACAGTAGTTGATTCTATGTGCAAAGCGGAATACATTGCAGCATCTAAAGCTACCAAGGAAGCTGTTTGGCTAAGGAAGTTCAACAGTGAGCTTAGGATGGTTCCCTCCCTTGATGGTTCCCCACTATATTGTAATAGTATTGGAGCCATTAATAAGCCAAGGAACCCAAGTTCCATCAGAAAACCAAATATATTCTATGATGCCATCACGTTATATAAGAGATCGTTGACAAAGAAGGCATTAATTTGTAGAAGATTGACAAAAAGGAAAACCTGGCTGACTCCTTCACTAAAGATCTCGGAATCAAGGAGTTTGATGAATACAAGTGGAAAATGGATATTAGATACTGTTCTAATTGACTTTAGTCCAAGTTGGAGTTTGTTGGGAATGTATACTAAATCCAATCATCTATCTATAGATGATATCTATACTTGTATATGAATTAAAACTAATAAAAGTTATTTGATAGTTTATCATATTATTTAAACTTCTTTTTTGAACTCTTTTTATGATAAAGTCCTTAGAACTATAAACTCTTAATAAAGGAGATGATGATTTATCGAATAGTTCTTAAAATTTGTTCATGATCAAATGATATGTTATTAATAGGATAATAACATTTATAAAGTATAGGTTGTTGTGTAGAGCTATCAATGGATCAGGTTTGGACCTGAGACCCTTGGGTATTTATCCAACGGGTCTAGGTCTGGTACTAAATTTGGACTCGTTTACCCGGACCCAGACCTGTTTAGCTATAATTAAATGGATCTAGATCTAGATATTAAATATCCAGACCTGATGGACCTGGGACCCAATTATATAATATAATATTATTATATTTATATATTTATATATATTAATATTATTATGAATCATTAGATCTTTTGATCTAACGGTTCAAAATCAACTATAGTTTTTAATATAAAAGGCCTTCAATTTAGTAGTGGAGCAGCCCTAATTCTTTTCTATTGCCTAAATCCCTAATCCTCCCTGCCCCTCGATGGCCTGTAATATTGCTATGGTTATTAGTAGGTTATTATGTCGTTTTATTGCTACTTGCTTGTATTGTTATATTATAATAGGTTCTAGTTCAATCCTCTTGTTTACTCAAAAAGAAAAATGTAAGAAGGCAATATTGGGCTTCATGCGCCATGGTACTATCCACTCGGGTGTAGGTCCAAGTCTGGATACCCGAGATCCATTCGAGTTTGGGTCTGGTACTTCAAAACTGGACTCGTCAGGTATTCGTGTCTGGATTTGGGTTTAATAACAAAGATTGGGTCCGGATCTGGATATCTGGGTTCCGACCTGAACCCGATCCATTGATAGCTCTATTATTGTGTGCTATATGGATTAGTTTTTCTCATAACCAAGGAGTGTGGAGATATTGGAATGGCATGCAGGTAAAATGTAGGAGTACATTTTCACTAAACATGACATAGCTATGGAGTGTCCTACTATCAAGAGCAGCTCATGAAGGACATGGGTATACGTATCCCTCTGACCTGAGATCACCATAGTAACTTGCAAGCAACTCACTGTGCTTTGGTGCTAGACTATCTGTATTTTCGATACAGTAATGGAAAGTTTCTGGGCATAGTAAGTACTTGCAAAGTCTATGTGTGAGTCAAGATGGAATTGACCACTCAAAGTTTTAAGAGTTTATGCTTCACTATTTTTCAATTCAATAAATCTTAGCCAAGGTAATCCATGTGATTGGTCGTTGGATTTATGAGGATAAAATGCAACATGGAGGACTGATCATGGGTTTGATAGTTTGCCCTTAAATCATGCTTAGCATAAGGGTCAAAGGGATGAATTATGCGAAAATCATATGCTCGGGTTCTTAAATATTGCTTTGCAATTTTTTGACATATCCGAATGTCGGGTATCATTGCTAGATGGTCACTTCAATTAGTATAAAAATTAGTTCCTATACCATCGGCTTAGTATTTGAACTTATGGAATCACACGCATAGTCGAGCATCATGGAAGAAGGCTTGATGACCTAAGATATATTTGTTCAATATGGAAGTAAGTGACTTAATTGAACAAATGGTCTTACTTAATTGAGAATTAAGTTACAGGTCATATGGATAAAATACTAGCTATGTCTAACTAGCACTAGACACAAGTTGCAAAATTAGTTATGGGGATATACTTAGATTAATTTGTAATCCAAGAATTTATAAGAAAATTGGTTCAAATCTTAATTCAATTAGGATTTGATTTTTGAACCAATTTTAATCTTATTTTTAATAAGTTTTTAGAAGGGATTGGAAATGAACACTCAACTCCTTCACTCACACAGTTTATCACAAAGCTAGAAACCTAGATAAGTCAGCTAGCTACAGCTTTCATTAGAAGGGAGGAAGGCAAAGTACCTAGCTAGCCCATCAGTAAACCAAAAGGGCAATACATGATTAAGAGCTTCACTGGCACTGAGACATTTCCTGAACAAGCCAAATTAGTTACAACCTTAGAAGTGGGAAAACTTTAAGTCAGCCAGAGGTAACTCAAAAACTAGAGTTGGCTAAGCCAGAAAAGAAAAACATTAAAGGGAAAAAGAAAACCCATTAGCCAAGCACCCATACTTAAGGCTCCATTTTTTAGTGCTTTAGAATCCCCTTTATCTTTAGATAAGAAGGGTCTAAAAATGAAAGAAATGCTTGAGCTATTTAAACAAGTTTAGATAAACTTACCTCTTCTTGATGCCATTAAGCAAGTTCTTGCTTGTGCCAAGTTTCTTAAAGACCCTGCACACTAAAATGAAGATCTAAGGCACACATACTGAAGAAGATCCAGTTAACTGAGCAAGCCAGCTCAGTCTTTCGAAAAATTGCCCCATCCAAACTTAAAGATCCTGGTATCCCAATTATATTCTGTATCATAGGGGACCTCATAATTAAGAAAGCTTTACTAGATTTGGGTGTAAGTGTTAAGCTTCTTCCGAGTTCAGTGTATGACTTATTCAGATTCGGAGAATTGAAACCAACGATAGTGACTTTACAATTAGTAGACTGATCAATTAAGGTACCCCATGGAATGTTAGAGAACGTACTGGTGAAAGTAAATGAATTCTACTTTCCTATTAATTTTTTTGTATTAAATATGGAATCTAGCACTAATCTCAGCCAAATACCCATCATCCTTTAGAGACCCTTCCTAGCAACCGCTAATATTTGTATAAATTATAGGATGGGGGTTATGGATGTATCTTTTGGAAATAAGAAGTTGATGTTAAATATCTTCTATGCATCTCAAGGACCATCTACATATGACCATAATGAGGTGAACATGCAAGAGAAAGTTTATAGATAATAAAATTCTTAGGCTTGACTCAGATCCTTTACAAGCATGTCTAACACATTTCAGAGTGGATGATTTTGATATTGATGGGTATATCAAAGAGGTTAATGCATTATTAGAGCCACCTAATTTTAGCACCACTCCTCCATGGACTATAAAGTATGAACAACTATCAACTAAATCGAGCCCTGTAGTACCAACCTTGGAAGCACCACCTATCATGGAGTTAAAGCCTTTTCCTACCAAGTTAAAGCCTTTTCCTCCAAGTTAATATTAGCACCACCATCCTGGAGTTAAAGTCTTTTCTTGCCAAGTTAAAACATTTTTTCCTTGGACCCAATAATATCCTCTCGATAATCATTGCATCTACCCTAATCACTAATCAAGAAGACAAACTGATGGATGTACTTAAAGAACATAAAGAAGCCATTAGATGGACAATTGCTAATCTAAAGGGTATTGATCTTTCTATTTGCATGCATCACATTTACTATGAAGCTGAAGCCAAACCACATAGGGACATGCAATAAAGGCTGAATTCGAATATGTTGTAAAGTGGCTTGATACTGGCATATCTACCCAATTTTGGAAAGTCATTGGATCAGTCCAACCCAGGTAGTATCTAAAAAGTTAGGTATTACTATAGTAAAGATGACAAGGGTGAGCTAATCCCTACTCATATAATAACTGGTTGGAGAGTGTGCGTAGATTATCAAAAATAGAATGCCATCACTAGAAAAGACCACTTTCCTTTGCTTTTTATTGATCAAATTTTAGAATGACTAGCAAGATAGAGTTTCTTTTATTTCTTGGATGGATATTGAGGATATAACCAAATCTAAGTATTCCCTGTCGATCAAGAAAAGACCACCTTCACATGTCCATTTGAAACATTTGCCTTTAGATGCATGCTGCTCGGTCTCTGTAATGTACCAACTACCTTTCTACGATGTATGTTGACTATCTTTTTTTATATGGTTGATAAGTTTTTTAAAATTTTTATGGATGATTTTTCAGTGTTTGGTTTTACTTTGACGACTGTCTCTAGAACTTAACTAAGGTACTTAAATGATGTATGGGGACCAATCTAATTTTAAGTTAGGATAAGAGCCATTTTATGGTTCATGAGAGAATCATGCTCAGACATATTATTTCTGAGCAAGGGATTGAAGTAGACAAAGCAAAGATTGAATTAATCTCAAAACTACCTCCCCAACCTTGGTTAGATAAGTACGATCCTTCCTTGGCCATGTAGGTTTTTATAGACGTTTCATCAAGGATTTCAGTAAAATCTCATGACCCTTGTATAATTTACTTGCCAAAGATAATTCTTTTGATTTTAATAAAGAATGTCTAGCTGCTTACAATACTCTTAGAACTGCTTTACCACTGCACCAATTATTAAGACCCCAAACTAGACTCTACCATTTGAAATCATGTGTGATACTTTTGATTATGCTGCAGGGATAGTTTTAGGACAGAGTCTTAATCGGGAATTGTTTGTAATTTATTATGCTAGAAAAACTCTATCAGATGCTCATTAAATTATACTACTACTGAAAATGAGTTACTTGTAGTTGTATTTGCCCTTGAAAAATATTGATCATATTTATTAGGGTCTAAGGTCCTAGTTTATTCTAATCATGTAGCATTAAAACATTTTCTATCAAAAAAGAATACTAAACCTAGACTGATTAGATGGATCCTTCTATTACAAGAATTTGATCTGAAAATTTTAGACAAGAGGGTTTTGAAAATGTGGTAGTAGATATATTTCTAGAATCTTGGAAGAATACAATAAGGAAACAATTAAGATAAGTTCCCTGATGGACAACTTTTCTCAATTTCTTTCACTAGTCTTTCCTAATTTGCCCATATTGTTAATTCCTTAGTAACAGGACAAATTCCTTCCCACTGATCCAAATAAAAAAATAATAGATTTTTCTCACAATTCAAATATTACTTTTAGAAAGAACCTGAACTATTTAAGAACTGTCTAGATAAGGTGATTAGACGTTGTGTCACTCTCTTGCCTGTAGGGGACACTTTAGTGGAAAGAAAACTATAGCAAAGGTGCTGTAGAATATATTTTACTAGCAAACACTTTTTAAAGATGCACATGAATATGGTCATAATTGTCTACGATGTCAACAAACAGGAAATATTTTATAAAAAGATATGATGTCCTTCTTTCCTATCTTGGTTATGAAAATTTTTGATATATGGGGGATTGGTTTCATGGGACCCTTTTCTCCTTTTTGATTTAAGTATATTTTAGTTATAGTTAATTATGTATCAAAATGGATAGAGGCCATGGCAACTCGAATCAATGATCATAAAGTTTAATCAAATTTATTCAGCATAATATCTTTAGTCAGTTTGGGTGCCCAAGAGTTATAATTAGTGATGGGGGTGCATATTTCATGAATAGGTACTTTGAAAGTTTGATGATGAAATATGAAATTACTCACAAAGTAGCCAACCATATCATCACCAGACTAGTTTAGTTACAGTTAATTATGTATCAAAATGGATAGAGGCCATGGCAACTCGAATCAATGATCATAAAGTTTGATCAAATTTATTCAGCATAATATCTTTAGTCAGTTTGGGTGCCCAAGAGTTATAATTAGTGGTGGGGGTGCATATTTCATGAATAGGTACTTTGAAAGTTTGATGAAGAAATATGAAATTACTCACAAAGTAGCCAACCATATCATCACCGTACTAGTGGTCAAGTTGAGATTTCTAACAAAGAAATTAAGCATATTCTTGAGAAAACAATAATACCTGATAGAAAAGATTGGTCAAAATATTTGGATGATGCATTATAGGCTTACTAAACTACTTTTAAAGCCCCTTTAGGAATGTCTCCTTACCAACTAGTGTTTGGAAAAGCTTGTCATTTGCCAGTAGAATTGGAACACTTTGCATTTTGGGCTATTAAGCAATTTAATTTTGACCAGGTTTCAATAGGAGACTTCAACTGAATGAGTTAGAAGAGCTATATAATAAACCATATGAATGTTCTAAAATTTACAAGGCTCAAACTAAAGCATATCATGATAAATTTATTAATCAAAAAATGTTTAAGCTTAATTAAAAAGTGTGGCTCTATAATTTTAGGTTGTCCTTTTCCTAGAAAACTTTACTTAAGATGGGATGGACCTTTCATAGTAACTCAAGTATTTTCTCATGGAGTCATAGAACTTAGAAATCCCAAGCAGAGAATAGTTTTGAGGTAAATGGCCAGCATTTGAAACCTTATATAGAGGGAATTAATAATGGAGAAGTTATTAAATTCATTGATCTTGTGAATCCAGCATTACCGTAATGATCACCATAGTCTGGCCGAAGACTTAAAACTTAGCACTCCTGGGAGGTAATCCAGTTTATGCTTTTATTTTTAACCATGTACTTTTCATTTTAGAAAAACCCAAGAAAAATAATAAAGCTAAATTGGAAGGGGAGTAAGGCATCAAAGGAACAAATCTAGTCCTTGAGTACCCTTCTAGGTGGTATCCTTCCTTGTCACTTATTTTATAATCACTTTTTCCATTAGAAGCAATGTAAATTAAGTTGGGGAGGATAATTTAATTAATCAAATCCTCGAGTAGAACTTTAATCAGTTTTGCATACCAAACTTTATCTCAATTTGAAGATAATCAAGCTTTCTAAATGATGAATGATTAATAGTTTAGATAATTTTAGAGATATTGAGAGATGAATTATCAAGGAAATCTAATAAATGTAAAGTTTAGATCATAACATTTTTTGAGTAATTCCAAACCCTTTTGACTATTGATCTTGATAAAGAATCAACCTTATAATGGTATAGGTGAAAATATCAAAGAATCATAAAGTCCTTAAAGTTTAATAAAAAAGGTTTTTAGAATCTCTCACTAAGTAACTGGGCCCCTTCATTTAAGTAAGCGTTGTTGTTCATGTCAAAAGATGAGAATTTAAAGAAACCTCTTATAGAAACAATCTTAACATGTAGTCTTTTTGACTTGAATCAATAAGCCTGAAGGGTGTTCAACACCTAATGCCCTAAAGTCAACTAGTTTGGGAGTCACTGGCCTAAAGCTTGCTATAAGGATTAAATAGAAAGCAAGATATTAGGACATTGCATGGACTCTACATTATATAAAAAAGAAAGAGAGAGCAAAAAAAGAGGAAGAGGGGGACAAAATAAATTGATACTACACTAAACCAAAGTAAGTTAGAGGATTTAAAGAGTGAGGTAGAAAGTTGGGAAAATTAGAACTCTAGAAATTTTTATGAACTTTACTCAACCACTAAATTGGTAGAATTGGTAACTGATAAAAGATCTTTTTATGATCTAACTAAATATCAACTGATTTTAAAATTAGCAAGATAATTTTCATTTCTTAGGCAAGTTAGTATGCATGGCTAATTTATCTGCTTTACTCGAGGATGAGCAAAGTTCAAGTTGGGGGGTATGATAAATATATTAATTTATAATTAAATTATCATTATTTATTTAAAATTGATAATTTTATGTAGTGTTTTGTAAAAAAGAATCCACGGATGGAAAGAGTTCGAATTTTGGAATCCAACAGCACAAACGACACTTAAATCAGAGTTGAAACAAGCTTGAAATTGAATTTTAAAGAATTAATCAAGATTGCATGCATTTTAAAGCAGCCAGTCCACCATGGACCAGTGCTTGATCTACAAAACAAAGTTAGGTTCATGGTCAGCCATGGATGTTGGTCCATGGCTTAAAACCATGGACCAATAATGGATTTTTGTCGTGGGAACACTAGAGATGCCATCTCATCATTGTCGAAGCCACCTCATGCCTCCTCCATGGCCTTCTCCTCCAAGATCCTGTCATTTTTTGCGTCCATCTTCATCCTCTTGCCCCAAGACACCACCAGCCAATTTTTGCCATGTCCACCACCGCTTTTCTCCACCCATTCATGTGCTTCCCTAAGACATCATCCGCCACCCCCTTGCCGGCTCAAGACTGCCAATGACCACCAGTCTTCCTCCCATTTCTTATTGGCTTCCAGATTCTGAGCTATGGTCATTGCTGCCCCTCTCTATTCCCCTCTGTCCAAAATCCCAAGCTATGGCTGCTATTCACCAGCCACCACTATCGGAAACGTCACCATGCCATCATCCCACACCATCCTCACTATCGAAGAAGCTCCCTGCAGCCATCCAAGTCACTCTTCCCTTCCATTGTTTCAGAGACACTGTGCACTTTGTTGCTACTGCTCCTTCATCTTGAGTGCTCGAATCGCCATCGACCTCCCATGGTCATCTCCTGCCTTCCTCTTTCCTACCACCAAGCACTACCCTTCCTCCTGGTTATCAGTCCAAGATGCTACCACCAAGTCAAAGTCATTGCAAGAGTTGGTCCAAATGGGAAAGGAATGGTCGAAAGCAAGAAAATGGCTGATAGATTTTTATGGACTTCTGGGTTGTTTGGCAAAATAGAGGAAGGATAAACTAAAGTTTGATTTTGAAAAAAATGGTTTAATGGAATAGTGCTGGATAAGAGATCATAACAAACATGGGATGCGATGGTTGAGCGGGTGTGATGGTTGAGTAAATAAATCAAAGATTGTTGCGGCAGATTATGATGGAAACTAATGCGATCCATATGTGCTTTCCTTTGCCTTTAAAAGAAGCATCACAGCTTGAGAGTGGAGTATTTGGTTCTTCTTTCAATAGCCTTCTTCCATTTCCCCTCTTCTTTTGACTTCCCATCTCCATCCGACTTCCCATCCACCTCCAACTTCACCTCTATTTCTCCATCTTCTAATCTATTGCTCAGCTTCCACCTGTCCACCTCATCTACTCTATCAAGATGATGATGGGGAGTACATCCATGGAAGGCTAGATCTCCAGTTCCTCAGAATTTTATTGCATTGCTTGAACATGCAGTGTTATTTTTATTTTTTTTATTTGTGCTATTTTTCTATGAAATAAAAATTATGGTTCTAATTACTATCAATGATCTATGCTTTTGAGATGAATTGTGCTCAATGGATCCAATACATACTTTTAGAATAGATCGTTTTTAAAATATAAATTCTTTTACTTATGTACATCTTATCGGACTAATTAGTACTTTAGGAGAATGGGCCATGATCTAACAGGTACGAGTCATGATCTCTATAGATAGATTATATCTTAATAGGTGATATATGGAGTATTCATAGGAAGAGCATACCAGCTGTCTACCAAGTAATCCATTAAAATTTTGAGGCTTTTCTCCTTCACTTGAATCCTTATTTTAGTTAGATAGTTTTAATGTTTTTGCTATTATTGTTTGTTGAAATAGCTATTACTGTTTGTTGAAATAACTGTTTGCATGCGCCAAGGATGAAGGGGTGCAGAAGAACCAAAGAGTCCTTTTGCTTTTAAAATAGCTTTTCTAGATAAATGTTAAGCCTTTTTTACTTACCTCCATGCCCAATTGGATAGGTTTTGACCAGTCAAGAATTGGTAATTGGCATGAAAAAGAAGCGCGCATAATGAAGGGTTGCGTCTCTTCATTTTGGCACAAATTCAAGGGGCCAGAGTCCTTCTATTTGAAGACTCTTAATTTCTCTAATGCATCCCTTGGGGTCCCACACCTTTTATCCATATTATAACTAGTTATATTCCATGTGGTAGGTGAAGAAATTGGCTGGAAAAATGAAGAGACATTTATATGTCTCTTGGCACATGAAAGGATATTTAATGATAAGTCCTCTCACCCAAAAGACTCCTTCTGCTAGAAGAGTCTTATCAAAGCACAGAGAAAGATACTTATCAAGCACATCATCCCTCTTTATAAATAGGCATCGATAATATGATGCCAAGTAATTGAATTCTGATCTAAAAGAAGTCCATTTCTATTTTTCTTCCTTGTCCTTTTAAGACAAGGCTTGTCTCTTTAAGACAAGGCTTGTCCTTTTAAGATAAGACTTATCATTTTAAGACAAAACCCTAGGAAGAAAATTAGGAGGGATATTTGAATTTTGAGAGAGGATTCAGAGAGGTCTTTGAGTGTGCTATAGAAGGGTAGGGGTTCCAGGAAAGGGTGAAAGTCTGAAAGGCTACCGAAAGAGTCCAAGTCAAATAAGCAAGCTTGGTAGGAGTACTTTTTTCATCCAGTTCCTATCTGGATCACCTCTGGAGTGCATACACTTGTGTGCCATATAGAAATTAAAGAGTATAGCACTCCTGGTATTCTTTTATAATCTTAAAGTTTTGATTTATTAGTTATCATGATCAAGTGGTCCTAGGGTTTAGGGTTCCAGTCATCAGGATTTCAATAATAAAAATTTTGAAACTCGATCTTCCACTGCACCCTGCCCGAATCCCAATAGTGGTATCAGAGCCACCTTGATGCATGCCATTAGTAATCTCTCTAGTGTTGATTTCTTTCTATGCTATGAATTGATGCATGATCAGTTCATATTATATATGAGATATGTTATATCCTAGTAACTACTTCGGATTGGGTTAGTCACCATGGCCGTCCGATCATAGGAGCTAATTAGGGTTGCATGGCCCTCTCTTCCCATTCAATGGGATCTCCTATGGCATGTAGGGGTGCTACTGTGGACTCATCCCATGAACAAGTGAGGTGAACAGATTGCTGTTATAATCATGCTAATGTTATGTATATTAAGGTTAATATGCTTGTTTGCTAGAATGAGTATCATGATGACATGATTAATTAGGATGTGTTTGAGATCTTAAAAGCCATCATAAAAGTTATATTTAGTCATAGTGTAAGTGAATCATGATGCAAATCTGATTAGGGTTTGATCAGCTAATTGGTGTCTAGGCAAGTGATTCTAGAAAGGTAAAGGGAATGAGGTTTTAATTGGTTCTATTGTCTGACCTGGCCAATTTAATTGGTGTCTAAGGAAAGCAATGGGGAGACCTCCTCATCTCTTTCACTTACCTGACCAATTTGGTCATATCTAAACCCTAAATTGGAAATGCTAATTGATTAAGCACACTACAAATTACCTTCCTTCATGCTAAGCTAAATCCATGTCAAAAATCTATTGTAGGTTTGTTGTGATTGACACAAGCCCTACTCTAGGATTTGATATGATATTTGTCTTGGTGCATTTTTATGCTTTATGGCATGATTGGTGGTGTTGCTTTGTTGTGATTGATACAAGGGCAATATTTATCAAGCATGGCTACTTGGAAATGAAGGGTCTGACTAAACTAAGACATTATAGTTTGTTGTGATTAATATAAGACTATAAGTGTCTTAGAGGTAGGTGTTATGTTGAGAGTTGCATGGGTTGCAATTAGAAAGGGATTTTCTTACCCTTTAACTCATGGGTGTTTGTTGTGATTAACACAAGGCATTCATGAGGAATTGGGATCTCAACCCCACTAAGAAAACCCTGGCAGGGTTTCTCGCTTACCATAGTTGAGGGTTATGCTATTCGAAAGAAAATAGTGGGAGACACAATTAGATGCAAAAGTCCTTGTCTAATTATGAATATCATCATGAGTGATCTATTTATAGTTGTTCTTTACTTAATGTAGATTTTACATTATGGCTTCTACTCTTTCACTACGAGGCATCTTGGATGCCAACAAGTTGACCAGTCTAAATTATGTGGATTGGTTGAGGAACTTAAGGATTATATTAGCTCAGGAAAAGATTGCCTATACCTTGATTCTCCTAACCTAGATCTGGTAGGAGAGGATGCTACTGAGGAGGAAAGAGCCATATATAAAATGTGGCAGAATACAGCATGACTGTCAAGTGCATCATGTTGGCCTCTATAAGCAATGAATTGCAGAGACAACATGAGGAAATGGAATCTCAGTCCATATTGCTCAATCTTAAAGAGCTTTATGGAGGGCATAGTCGGATTGCTCGATATAAGACATCGAAATAGTTGTTTCGAGCACCGATGAGTGAGGGTTCTTCTATTCAGGCACATGTCCTCAACATGATTGACCTGATTACTTGATTAGGTCAACTAGGATTTATGATAGATGGAGAGCATAATTAGAACTTGATCCTACAGTCACTCCCAGATTCCTTCTCATAGTTTGTCATAAATTATCACATGAACAACTAAATATGTTATTTCCTGAGCTATTGAATATGCTCAAGATAGTAGAGAGCCACTTTAAAGGTGATAAGGCTCAGCTTTTTTTAGTTGATAGAAAGAAGTAGGCAATGAAGAAGGGTTCAAAGAAAAAAAAGAATCCTAAGAGTAGCTTCTAGAAGAGGAAGAAGGCAAGGAAGCCCTCTACTGATGGGACTTGCTATCATTATGGGAAGCAAGGGCATTGGAAGAAGAATTGCAAGTTGTATCTTGCAAGTATGAAGCATGATGCTAGTGGAGTATCAAAAGGTTTGTACATGATACAAATAAACTTGTCATTGAGTTCTTCAGCTTCTGATACATGGTATTAGATATCGCATGTGGGTCTCATATGTCCAAGTCATTGCAGGGTTTACAGAGACCTAGAAGCTTGAAGAAGGGTGACTTCAAGCTGTTTGGCATGAGTCATGATCCCATTCAAGTTAAAGCTGTTGGCACCTATCTGTTATTATTGCCATCGGGCAATATTCTTGAATTAAAAGATTGTTATTATGTATCCAATATTATAAAGAATATTATTTCTATACCTTTGTTGTTAAAACAAGGTTATGAAATAAATTTGTTGAGCCATGGATGCTCAATTTTCTTTTCAAAGAAGTTTTTTGGTTGTGCTACATTTGCTAATGGTCTTTTAATTCAATCACTCAATGATGAAGTTATGCTTGTTAAAAATAAGAAAAGAAAGAGAGATGATGTGAATGTCACTTATCTTTGGCATTGCCATTTGGGTTACATCAGTGAGTCCAGGATAAACAAGTTATATTAAGAAAATTTCTTTGAACCTTTTGATCTTGAGTCATTAGGAACTTGTGACTCCTGTCTCATGTGTAAGATTACCAAATCTCCATTCACAAGACATGGAGAGAGGGCAGCTGAGTGGTTAGATCTAGTATACACAGATGTGTGTGGTCCTATAACAATCCAAGCCAGAGGTGGGTATTCTTATTTCATCAATTTTACTAATGACTTATCAAGGTTTGGATATGTGTATCTTATGAAATACAAGTCCGAAGCCTTTGATAAATTCAAAGAGTATCAAAGTGAGGTTAAGAAACAACTAGGCATAGTATTAAAATCCTTTGATCTTATAGAGGAGGAGAATACTTATCTAGTGAATTTCTTAATCATCCTAAAGACAAAGGCATACTCTCTTAATGGACTCCTCCATACACACCACAGCTAAATGGTGTAGTAAAATGGAGGAATCGAACCTTATTGGACATGGTATGGTCCATGATATGCTTCATAGATCTTCCAGTATCATTCTGGAGTTATGCCCTAGATACTACTACCTACATATTAAATAGGGTGCCATCAAAGGCAGTTAAAAGCACTCCATATGAATTATGGAAAGGAAAAAGGCCAAGTCTTAAGTATTTTAAGATTTGGGGTTGTCCTGCTTATGTCAGGAATATTTTTGGACATAAGCTAAGTGCTAGGGCTAACAAGTGCATGTTTGTAGGATATCCTAAAGAAGGTATGGGTTACCTTTTCTACCACCCTACTGAGCAAAAGGCCTTTGTTAGTAAGCATGCCATATTCTTGGAAAAGGAGTTTATCCAAGAAAAGGATAGGAAGAGAATATTTGAACTTAAAGAAGGTCAACCTATACTTGAAGCAATTCCTCAACCAGATGTTTCTAAGGTTCAGGAACAACCACAACACACACCTTCTGTTCGTATGTCAAAGAGAGTGTGAAGTGCACCTCTCAGATATGGTTTTGTTATTGAGAATGATAATGAAGCTAGTATCATATAGGATGATGATCCTGTGACCTATACGGAAGCATCATGAGTGGAGATCTGACAGATGGCTGGAAGCCATGAAATCTGAGATGGACTCTATGTACTCTAATCATGTTTGGACATTAGTAGATCCACCTGAGGGAGTAAACCCAATTGGGTGTAAATGGGTCTTCAAGAAGAAGATTGGAGCAGATGGTCAAATAGAGACCTACAGGCTAGGCTGGTGGCAAGAGGTTTCAGACAAAAACATGATATTGACTATGATGAAACTTTTTCATCAGTAGCCATGCTCAAGTCCATTCAGATATTGCTTTCCATAGTTGCATACTATGACTATGAAATCTAGTAGATAGATGTAAAGACTACTTTCCTTAATGAAAATCTTGAAGAAGTCTATATGTCACAACTAGAGGGATTTGTCTCAAGTGAGAAACCAAACCAAGTATGCAGGCTTAAGAAATCCATTTATGGATTGAAGCAAGCATCAAGGAGTTGGAACATTCGCTTTAATGAAATAATCAAAGAGTTTGGTTTCATCAAGAATGTGGATGAACCGTGTGTGTACAAAAAGACAAGTGGGAGTGCCCTTGTTTTCTTGGTTTTGTATGTAGATGGCATACTCTTCATTAGGAATGATATCCTAATATTGCAATCGATCAAGTCTTGGCTATCAAAGTAGTTTTCTATGAAGGATTTGGGAAAGGCATCCTATATATTGGGTATAAAGATCTATAGAGATAGATCTAAGAGGATGCTTGGCTTATCCCAAGATAGGTACATTGACATAGTGTTGAAGAGATTCAACATGGAGGGAAGTAAGAAAGATTACTTGCCCATTAGTTAAGGCATACATCTCTCTAAGAAGATGTCTCCTAAGACACCAAAAGAGAGAGAGAGAATGAGTTTGATTCCTTATGCTTCGACTGTACGATCAATTATGTATGCCATGTTATGTACCATACCTGATGTTGCTTATGCCTTGGGCATAGTAAGTAGGTTCCAGGCTGATATAAGGGAGGATCATTGGAAAGCTGTGAAAAACATTCTTAAGTACCTATGAAGGACTAAAGATATTTTTCTAATATATGATGGATCAAAGTTGAAACTAGAAGGGTATATAGATTCTAGTTTTCAAACAGATCCAGATGGTAGCAAATTCATATTAGGGTAAGTCTTCACCCTATATGGTGGTGCAATGAGTTGGAAGAGTACAAAGCAGCAAATTGTAGCTAACTCAATCACTGAGATAGAGTACTTACTACAAGTGAAGCCATAAAGGAAGTTATGTGGATGAAGAAATTCATCACGAAATTAGACATGGTTCTTGCTATACAACTACTAGTGCCACTTTATTATGATAACACCATAGCTGTTGTGCAAGCTAAAGAACCAAGGTCTCATCATAAGTCCAAGCATATCCTAAGATGCCTTCACCTCACACAAGAGATCATACAAAGACAAGATGTTCTCCTAGAATAAGTAGATACAAAGAACAACATAGTAGACCCATACACTAAAGCACTATCACAGTAGCAGTTTGATCGCTACTTAGATTGTATGGGTATAAAATACAAAGGCGATTGGCTTTAGTGCAAGTGGGAGATTGAAAGAATGGTGCCCTAAAAGCCAATCTTTGTATGGGCATTTCTATGATCTTCTAGCTCATGTATGATATTATTTATTAATAAAAAGTAATTGATTTATTATACTGCTGCATCTTATCAAGATTATGATGAATCCCATGGTTAGGGCAATGAAATTAGGATTATGATGGAGATCATAATGGTAAGACTTAAGTTCTTATAAACCCTAATCTAAAATATTCCTAGTCATTGGATAATCAATTTAGGGATCGATGAATCTGGTAAGACTAGCATATCTTATGTATGCTCTATGGAAAGGGTGGTTGGTCTCACAGCCACTTATGTAGAGACACTAATATAAGGATGTGGATATTCATTAGGCTATGAGTTTGCTAAACTGATCCGACAAGAGAACATCAAATGGAAGTCTTACTTATCAAAAGAATATTCTCTTAGTGAGAGTTGTGCATATGATCCTTAGACCTGAGACTACCATAGTATCATATGCACATGAACCCATGTTTTGGTGCATACTCATTCATGGCAATTAAGTCATGTACGGGGTGCTTCTAAATATGGTGGATTATGTATAAAAATAATGAGTAGGTCAATAAGGAATCGATCACTCCTGGTAAGAAGAGAAGTTATCCCATGTGATCTGTGATCTCTTCGAATTATGACTCAGGAAGTCTTTGATCAAAGCATGATGAGATTAGATAGGGTTTTTAATCTTTCATCAATTGAGTCTTCATTGTCAAATTAAGATTCGAAAGGATTAAGTGCTAGGGTTTGACATTTATCCATGCCCATCACTTATTCAGGATAAAGGGAGATCGAAGGATTGAATTACATGATAACTTTTTACTGAAGTATATTTTGATAATTTTTACCAAATCTTTCATCTTTTGGGTAGGCATGATATGTTGCTAGATGTCAATCATGTCTTGTAGGTTTTCATGAATCAAATGGGTTGGATTCATGAGTCAATTCGGAAGCTGGTTCGAATTGGCAATTTAAGTCAGCTCAATTTGACCTAATTAGGTCAATTGATTTCGATTAGATCAAATTGGCTTGGACCTAGACCTAGTACTAGCTAGATGTGGAACCCAAAGGGTCACACACATTAGAAAATTTACCAAGGAAATCAATTATATTTTTATTAGGGTCAAAGGATCCTAATTGGCTAGCTAATTAACATACTAGCATATGTTGGCTAGCGCAACTCTTAACCCACTTGGATTGGGTTTATTAGCTTCTATTTGGGCTAACCAATTAAAGTGAGACTTAAATTGAGTTGTATCCTAAATAGGACATCATTTATCTGGATTTATTTGGACCTTATCTTGGACTTTTGATAGAGTCCAAGATGGAAAGAACACTTGGTGCCAATTTTGGTGTGCGCCAAGGATGAAAGGGCGCAGAAGGACCAAGAGTCCTTCTACTTTTAAAACACCTTTTCCAGATAAATGTTAACCCTTTTTCCCTTATCTCCATGCCTAATTTGATGGGCTTTGACAGGTCAAGAATTGGTAATTGACATGCATAATGAAGGGTCGCATCTCTTCATTTCGGCATAGAATCAAGGGGCCAGAGTCCTTCTACTTGAAGACTCTTAATTTCTTTGATGTATCCCTTGGGGTCCCACACCTTTTAGCCATCTTATAACCAATTATATGCCATATGGCAGGTGGCAAAACTAGCTAGAAAAATGAAGAGACATTTATATTTTTCTTGGCACATGAAAAGACATTTTAAGATAAGTCCTCTCACCCAAAAGACTCCTTCTGCTTGAAGGATCTTATCAAGGGGCAGAGAAAGAGACTTGTCAGGTGCCTCATCCCTCTTTATAAATAGGCATCAGTAATCTGATACCATGTAATTGAATTCTGATTCAAAAGAAGTCCATTTCTATTTTTCTTTCTTGTCCTTTTAAGACAAGGCTTCTCTCTTTAAGACAAGGTTTGTCCTTTTAAGACAAGACTTGTCATTTTATGACAAGGCCCTAGGAAAAAAATTAGGAGAGATATTTGGATTCTGAGAGAGGATTCAGAGAGTTCTCTTAGTGCACTATAGGAGGGTAGGGGTTCCAGAAAAGGGTGAAAGTCCAAAAGGCTGCCGGAAGAGTCCAAGTCAAATAAGCAAGCTTGGTAGGAGTGCTTTCTTGGTCCAGTTCCTATGTGGATCATCTCTGAAGGGCATACACTTGTGTACCTCATAGAAATTAAAGAGTATAGCACTCTAGGTATTCTTCTATAATCCTAAAGTTTTGATTTATTAGTTGTCATGATCAAGCGGTCCTATGGTTTAGAGTTTCAGCCGGTCAAGGTTTCAATAATGAAAGTTTTGAAACCCGGTCTTCTGCTATGCCCCACCCGGATCCCAACACCCTAGGCATCGGCCCTCAGGGAGTCAGACCTAGATCTACATTATTGGGAGGAGTTCAAAACTCTATATGACTCTCAGGTGCCAGCCTTGAGGGACCTTCACTTGGAGTAGACATTGTACAGCATCAGAATCAATCTAACCAGCCCCCAAGGTGCACACAAACTTGGACTCCTACCTTAGGATTATTTTTATTTAATTTGTTGAATTTGTATTGACCTTAGATTGCTTTTGTTTCAGAGATGGTAAGGGAATAAGGAAACCAGAGCATGAAGACTGAGGAGGTTAGAGCGAGAACATGAGCAGCCCCATAAATGAAAGAGGCATGACAATTATAGGACCAGTCGGGGCATCCACTTCAGGGGTAAAAGTCATCCCCTACTACTAGCTCCTTGAAGGCATTTAAGGTTGAAGAGCCCTGCCCATCATGTCACCATTGCATCTTCAGTTAGCTCTCAACCTCCTGTCGTGCTTCCAATCACTTCTCCACCTCCTCAAGTTACACTAGGTGATCAAGGATCTAAAGCTCAAGGGAGTTGCTAGGGCTCCCACATCGACCAACCTGAGGCAAGGGTAGACACTGCCCCCAAGTAGAAGTAGGGTCAAATCCAACTTGCTAGGTTGAAGCAAGGATGGATCTTACCCCCATGATTGGGGTAAATAATGGGTAGAGGAGCCCACCTCCTTGGATGAGCCTTTTCCTTACCGAGCCTGGGAGGGTTATCAGGTATAGCCCGAGCCTGTACTAGGCTCAACAACTCTATGCTAGAAGACTACAAACTCGTGCACAAGGTTTTCTCCAAGCTCATCTTTCTCACCCATACAAATGAGGTTCTAGATGTGCCTCGGGTTGCCAGGTGGAGGGATGAAATGAATAACTTCATTCGGGTAAGTTAGTTCACCTATAGGTTTCCATACTTACATATTGACATGTACATACTTTTGATTGCTAACAAACTCCTTTGGTGGTTGGTTTTGCATATGAATAAGCTCTTCAAGGATATTAAAGATGACTCAATCAAAACTATAAGATATAGAATGGAGAATGAGATGTTGAAGGAGAAGCTTTGCAAGTAAAACATAGAGGCTGATGAAAAAATTGATAGCTCCATAGAAAGGGTCGAGGCTTCTGAGGCTACCTTGAAAAGGTTCATAGTGGAAAATGTCAAATTGGAGGAAATCTAAGAAAGTCTAGTAGCAAAGATAAAGAAGTTGGGGGTTGCTTTTAAGGTGGCAGAGGAAGAGGTTAAGGCCACTACTTTGAAGGCTGTGATAAACTTTTGGGTATCGAAAGACTTCCATGATGAAAAAGCCAACTTTGTGACTGCCACTTACAAAGAGCGGGTGAAGGAAGCCCAAGAGAAGGTCGCTGCCCAATGTCTCAAACTAGACCTGGGCTTTTTTGACAAGCTCCTTGCACCTGAAGAGGGCGAAGTCACAGTAGATATTCTCAAAGATGCCTCAGAAACCACTAAAGCTGACACCTCCAAAGAAGTCCTAGCAACCACTATGGCTGGCACATCGAAGGAAGCCCCAACCTCTACACCATAAGGCCTTGTCTTCTTCTTTTCATTTTGTGAGCCTCATCTAACCTTCGAAAGGTCTTTGTAAATGTTTTCTTTTGAATCAATGAAAGAAATTTTGGTTTAAGTATTGTTTCTTTGCTTGCATGTCATTTCTAAGCTATGCCATGAACGAACAAATTTTTCCCTTTCCTCGATCGAAGCAAGAATAACTTAATAATTCAGAACTGTTCACTGTATGAGCATAATGAAGTCAATAACTCAGGGTTGTTTAGGTAATTTTTAATATTAAGATTTTATTGCTAAGAAAATCTAATTACCAAAAAAATATTTAACTCCTAAGCCATTAACAGGTCTTGGAGTTAAAAAATAAAAATTTTTAGAACCTAATAGTGGCTCTTTTTCCCTCAGTTCACTCTCCTTATCATATCTTGGAAGGGTGGAAGAAAGTGGGAAGTGCCTTTTCTATGGAGTATACAGTCCTTTTTATATGTGTCATGGAAGACAGATTGTTTACATTCTTCCGATGTGGGACTAAAAAAATGAAGAGATTTAAATTCTGGATAAATCTAGCCCTTATTCTCTTTCTAATACATTGATAAATCTGGATGCAAATTCCCTTCAAATTCATTGATGAATCAGGTCCTAAATCTCCTTCAAATTCATTGATGGTCCACATGAATGGACCAAGCTGCTGGTCCATGGTGACCGGTTGCATGTGGGATTTTTTTGGGCCACCTTTAAGATGGGTGTTGGGCTTTAATTGTTCATTATTTGTCTCTGATTTGTGTCCTTGAGGCTTGTAGATCAGGTTCTTTGTTATGGTGCATCTCTTTTCTGCAAAATACAAGAAAAAGCATTAATTCAAAAAAATAAAGATAACTTGATCTTATAAATTGATACTTTTATGGCTAGATTTATGTACTTATCATACCCCCAACTTGAGTCTTACTCATCCTCGAGTAAGAATAAAAGATAGTTCATGAATTGCTTATTAGAAAATAATTGAGGGGGCTATGAAAAACTCTTAAGACCATACACAAGTTTGCTTAGACTCAGAAGTTGTTCTTATACCCTTTTTATAAGTAGAAGATTTCCTATTAGATAGTAGATGAAACAAGTCATTGGGATATTAATAGCTTCTAGTAAATTAGTTAAGTGCAAACTTCTCATTTTTCCAAGATAACTCTTAACCAACTCCTATTATTATTTCTAAATCTTCTACTCCCTAGAGTGGTGAGATATTATTTTGGTGCAAGTATGTTCCTTTTATTATTATACTTTTTTTTTTAATACAAACCATGTAATGCCTTAATCTCTTAAGCTTTCTATATGACCCTTGTAATAAGTTTTTGACCAATGCTTTCAAACCAGTTGGCCTTAGGGCACTAGGTGTAAAACACCTCTTGAGCTTACTGGCTCAAGTCAAAAAGGCTATAGATCAAAATTGGCTATATAGTAAAGTTTTTTATATCTCCACTTTTTGATACGAGACTCAATGCTTACTTAGATGAAGAGGCCCGATTACTCGGTGGAACAATGTTTAGAACCTACTTTTATTATCTCATTCTCTTTTTTTTTTTTTTATCTTTTTTTGATTAATAAAGGGAACTTTGCATTTGTCAACACCCACACACAACCAAGAAGTAGTTTCTTCTTTGATGCAAATAAGTGGATTAGAATTATCCAGAAACTGATTTCATTCTTAGCTACCTTTTTACTTGAGTCTATTAATATTTTCTCCCTCAGTGTTTCAAAAATTATCTTGACTATTCAATCAATTACTTATCAAAAGTGTGTGATTTATCCTAAGTCCGAGATTGACAAGTATAAGAATAAGAAGGTGAAAGTAGCTCCAAATATATACTTATTTTTCTTATTATTCCTCCATGAATAAAAATAATTTTGAAATGTAAGCATAATATAGGATAAAAAGAAATGAAGACACCTGAGGAAGAATTTTTATTGAGCTCTTCCCCCAACTTAGCCAATGGAGCTTATTTGAGTCAAGATCTGATGAACCTAACCATATTAAAAAGAAAATAATTAGAAAGAAAGGAGCTAGGTTGCTTTCCAAGAGCGCTAAGTTTAAAATTTTCAGCCAGACTAAATATTGATAGTAGACTAACCAAGATATGTTGGTTCATAGAGAACCATGGCTTCCTCAATAGATTCTATGGGTAGTCCAAGAATGGTTTTAATCGTTGACTATTAATTTTGAAAACAACACCATTGCTTGGGTTTTTGATTTCTATAGTCCCATATAGGAAGACTTCTTTAACTAAGAAAGGTCCTATCCATCTTGACCTAAGCTTTCTAGGGAAAAGATGTAACCTTGAATTATACAAGGGAACTTTCTATCCAGGAATAAAATATTTTCTAAGAATTGCTTGATCATAAAATACTTTTGTTCTTTCCTTGTTCACCCTTGCATTCTCGTAAGCTTCATTTCTAAGTTCTTTTAATTTATTAATCTGAAGCTTCCAATGGTTTCTGGCTATGTCCAAGTCCATGTTTATTTTTTTAATTATCTATACAACTTTGTGCTCTAATTCAATAGGCAAGTGACATGGTTTTCCAAACAAAATCCTATAAGAAGACATTCCTAGGTTGGTCTTGTAGGTGGTGTGGTATGCCCAGAGTGCATCAACTAATTTCAAAGACCAATCCTTTCTATTGGCATTAAAGGTCCTTTCCAAGATTTGTTTGATTTGTCTATTGGACACTTCTACTTGCCCACAGTTTAAGGATGATAAGGTGTAGCCAACTTGTGGATAACATTATATTTTTTCATTAATGTGGCAAAGGGTCGGTTGTAAAAGTATGTCCCCCGATCACTAATGATTGCCCTAAGAGTACCAAAATGGGTGAGAGTATTTTTCTTAATAAAATTAATGGCCACTTTACTACCAGTGGATCTACGTGGAATAGCTTCTACCCACTTAGAGATATAATCGACAGCCACTAAAATATATTTAATTCCAAAGGAGCTTGGAAATAGTCCTATAAAATTGATCCCCCAGACATCAAAAATTTCGACCATCAAGATTGGATTAAGTGGCATCATATTTCTCTTAGTAATCTGACCCATTAGTTGGCACCGAGCACAACTTTTATAGAATACATGTACATCCTTAAATAAATTGGGCTAATAAAATTCATATTGGAGGACTTTAGCAGCTGTTCTCTTGGATGCGAAGTGACCACCACATGCTTGGTCATGGTAAAATGATAGAATACTTCTAATCTCATTATCTGAGACACACCTCCTAATGATCTGATCAGGATACTATTTAAACATGTCTGGTCATCCCAAATGAAGTACTTCACTTAGAAAAAAAATTTGTATTTATCCTGAATAGTCCAATGAGAAGGAACTTTACTAATGGCTAAATAATTTACAATATTAGCATACGATGGTTCAGTGGACATAGACATAAGTTGTTCATCAGGAAAGAATTCATTGATAGGTGGTTCACTAGATGGTGTGACTATGATTTGGGACAAGTGATTAGCTATAGCATTCTCTATCCTTTCTTGTCCTTAATTTCTAGATCAAATTCTTGAAGGAGCAAGATCCATCGTATTACGCATGCCTTAACATCTTTCTTTGCTAGGAGATGTAATGGCTGAGTGGTCATTATAAATAATAGTGTGTGACCAAACCAAGTAGGATCTAAATTTTTCTAAGGCAAAGACAAAAGCTAGGAACTCATTTTTAGTGATTATGTAATTAAGTTGTGCATCATTTATGATTTTACTTGCATGATAAATAATTCTAGGAAACTTATTAATCCTTTGACCTAAAACTAGACCTATAGCATGATCGGATGCATCACACATGAGTTCAAAGGGTTTACTCCAGATAGGTGGATGAATGATGGGAGTGAAAATGAGTGCCTTTTAAGAAATTTAAAAGATTCTAGGCACTTAGGAGTAAACTCAATTTTGCTTCCTTTGCTAACAAATTTGTCAATGGATGAGCCACTTTGCTAAAATTGGGTATGAACCTTCTATAAAATCTAGCATATCCTAACAATGAATGAATTTCTTTGACAAACTTGGATGGTGGAAGACTTGCAATTAGGTCAACTTTGGCTATGTCAACTTCTATGCCCTTTTTTGAAACTACATAGCCAAGAAATATACCTTCTCTAACCATGAATTGACATTTTTTTCAATTGAGAACTAAATAATTCTCCTTATATCTTTCTAGAACTAGTCTCAAATGGTTTAAACATTTGAAGAAGGTAGGGCCAAAAATAAAAAAGTTATCCATAAAAATTTCTAAAAATCATGCAATATTGTCAGAAAAAATGCTAATCATACACTCTAGAAGGTTCTGGTGCATTACACAATTCAAAGGGCATGCACCTATAAGTAAAGGTTCCAAATGGACAGGTGAATGTGATATTTTCCTAGTCTTTAGGGGCTATGGAGATCTTGTTATAACCGGAGTATTCATTAAGAAAATAATAAAACTCCTGTCTGGCTAATTTCTCTAACATCTGGTCAATAAATTGCAAAGGAAAGTGATCTTTCCTTGTTGCTGCATTCTATTTTCTATAGCCTATATAGACTCTCCATCCCATTTGGGTCCTAGTTTGGATAAGTTCATTTGCTTCATTATGGATCACTATTATCCCAAACTTTTTGAGCACCATTTATACTAGGCTTACCCATGAGCTATCAAAAATGGGATAAATAATTTCATTATTTAGTAACTTCAAAATCTCTTTCTTTACTACATCCTTCATGGCTGGGTTTAATCTTCTTTGGGCATCTCTAGTAGGTTTAGCCTCTTCCTCTAGGTGTATCCTATGTTGAACTATGGAAGGGCTTATTCTCTTAATATCTGCCATGGTCTGGCCTATTGCTTCTCAATTTTCTCTCAGAACAGTTAATAGCTCCTTATCTTATTTAGGATTTAGGTTTGAGGTAATAATTACAGGCAAGGTTTTCGCTGGACCTAAATACATATACTTAAGGTGCTTGGAAAGGGGTTTTAATTCTAATTTGGGTGCCTTCTTTATTGATGGCTTGGTGATGGTTTAGCCATTTCCATGAATGTTTCAGTGGGAGGCTCCCATCTTTAGCTATTCTTATTATCTACAAGTATTTTATTTATGTTCTCATATTCATGGATTGGCTAGAAACTAGACTCAAGATCGACTTCCTCATTGCTAATGTCATGGGTTCATAAATTTCATCTTGGATTATATTTACATTAGCATGCTTGGTGGATTCTTGTTTCAAATTAAATATATTTAGCTCAATAGTCATATTCCCAAAGGATAGCTTCATAAGTTCATTTTGATAATTGATTTCAGCATTAGCAATAGCTAGGAATGGTCTTCCTAAAATAACTGAGATATTATCTTTAGGATTTAATACTGGTTCGGTCTCCAAAATGATGAAATCTACAGGAAAGATAAAATTATCAACCTTAATTAAAACATCCTCTACCATTTCTTTAGAGATCCTAAAGGATCGATCTACTAATTATATTGTGATCCCTATTGGTTGAAGTTTTTCCAATCCTAATTGCTCATAAATTGAATAGGGTAGAATAGTTACATTAGCCCCTAAATCAAGTAAGGCCTTCTCAATGTAGGTTTTTCTTATGACATATGAAATTATTGAAGACCCTGGATTTTTATATTTTATGGGCATGTGACTTAATAAGTACACTTACTGCTAAGAAAGCTCTCTTTGGTACATTGGTGGTCCTTTTCTTGGTACAAAGGTCTTTTAAGAATTTGGCATAAGTTAGAACATGTTGGATCATGTCTAGCAGAGGAATATTTACTTGAACTTGCTTAAACACCTCTAACATTTTATCTAAATATTTTGCTTATTTACTAGACCTTAGTTGATTTGGAAAAGGAGATCTAGAATTTGTGGGTATCTAGTTTGATGTACTATTAGTTTTAGAAGCTTGAGTTTGTAAGGCAGGTTATTCATTTGGTGGCTCAATAGATAAATCCTCTCTAGTGTCAGATGTATCTACCTTATTATCCATTTATTTTTTTGATCTTAAAGAGTGAATAGCATTTACTTGATTAACTTGGTTTCTTTGGGGTGGTCGACCATTTTGGTTTCTTGGGTTAGGCTCAGGTTGGCTAGGTAGCCTACCTCATTCATTTTCATTAATGGTAGATGCTAGCTAACCCACCTACATTTTCAAGTGGGCTATGGCCTAGGAGTTTGAATTTAGGAGTGGCCTATGGTTTGCATAAAATTACTTAATATGGCATTGGTGTCAGCATTGGATTTGGCTAGGACTTCCAGGCTTTTCTCTAAAGAACTAAGTTTTTTATCATTGTTATTGAAGCTTGGTGGTGGTGGGTTGTTCATCATAGGGTTAGGCCTTGGATTTTGTTGATTGAAGCTAAGACTACCTATATTTGGATTCTGTGATCATGAAAAATTTGGTTGATTCTTCCATCCTGGGTTATATATGGGTGTATAGGAATTGTTCATTGGTCTCTAGTATGCGGCATTCACTTGTGCATATCCATATTGGATTCATCAAGAGAGGACATTCCTCAAGAACATGGTTTGGTACATTGAACCTGTTGTACATGGGTGCAGACACTTGGTTTACACTAGATAGTCTTTAAAGTTCTAAGGCCTCTAACCTACGTGTTAAGGTTGCAATTTTGGCCTCTATAGCTAGGAAAGTCTGAATTTGATGTATTCCACCTCTTGAAGGTGAGGGTCTTTCTGGTTCCCTAGTTATTTTTCATAATAAGTTCTTTTCTAATAGAAAAATATCCTAAGAGCCAATCATTGTATGGGCTTTTTTGTAAACTTCCAACTCATATATGACATCATTATTTATAATAAAGGTATTTGATTCATCATATGCTGCTGTGTCATGTTTTTGACTATGATGAACCCCATAGAGTAGGGTAATGGAATCAGGGTTATGATAAAATAACAGTGAGACCTAATTCCTATAAACCCTAATCTAGAATGTTCCTAGTCATTGGACCATCGATTTGGGGATCGATGAATCCGGTAAGACTAGCTTATCCTATGTATGCTCAGTTGATGAGGGTGGTTGGTCTCACAGCCACTTGTGTAGAGACACTAATACAAGGATAAGGGTGTTCATTAGGTTATGAATACAATGAACTGATCCGCACTGGGACTATCTTATGGAAGTCTTACTCCTTGTCAAAAGATAGGTCCCAGAGTAAAAATTATGCATATGATCTTCAGACCTGAGGTCACCATGGTTCCTTATGCACACTAAGCCATACTTTGGTTCATACTCATTCATGGCATTGCAACATGTACGGGATGTTCTGGGTATGGTGGAAGGTGTACGACGGATGTGAGTGGACCAACAAGGAATCGATCAATCTTGGTAAGAGGATATGTTATCCTGTGTAATCACTTCGATGAGCCACTCAAGGAATCTTTGCAAACTAGGATGAGATTAGAAGTGGCTTCTAATCAGTTATCAGCTTAGTCCTCATGATCGAGCTAAGATTTGATGATTAAGTGTTAGGGTTGGACATTTATCCATACCCATCACTTAATCGGGATAATGGGAGATCAAAAGATTGTATTGCATGGTAACTTACTACTGAAGTGTATTTTGATAATTTCTATCAAATTTCTCATCTTCCAAGTAGGAATGACATGTTGCTAGATGTCAATCTTGTCTTGTGGATTTTCATGAACCAATTGGATTGGTTTCATGAGTCAATTTGATGTGTGATTCGAATTGGACAATTAGGTGAGCTAATTTGAACTAATTAGGTCAATCGGGTTTGATCGGATCGAATCGACTCAAACCTAAACCTATTGCTGGCTAGATATGGAATCCAATGGATCACACACAATAGAGAGTTGGCCAAGGAAGTCACTCATTATTTAATTAGAGTCATGGGATCCTAACTGGTTAGCCAGATTGCATACTAGCATATGTAGGCTAACCCAATTCCTAACCCAATTGGATTGGGTCCAGTTGCTTGCTAATTGGGCTAACCTAATTAAGGAAAACCTAAATTAGGTTGAGTCCTAAGTGGGGATAGCCAAATCAAAGCTTGATCTAATTTTGTTTTGGACTTTTGGATGTTTTACTGAAAAGTCCATTTGAGTTGGGACTCTAGATGCCAAAATGACACCTTGGCATTCAAAAAGGCCTAGAAGAGTCTATAGTCCTTTGATCTAAAAAATATTTATATGGACGGAAAGAGGACTTAATGCTCTTTCATTTGACACCCATATTGCATATGCTTTGACTAGTCAAAGGTTGTATGGGGTGTAAATAAAGTTGACCACAAAATAAAGGGACTCTTGGCGCTCTTGGCGCGCGCAGGGAATGAATTGGCATGCAGAAGAACTTAGAGTCCTTCTGCAGATGAAAGTCCCAGAGTTTCATCTGAGAGATGCCTCTTCAAATTCTCCATGCCCATTTTAAAATGCATTGACCGGTCAAACAGATGGAAGGAATGGCGTGAAACAACGGAAACAAAACCCGCGAGCAGAAGAGACGCATCTCTTCTACGTGCGCACATGGTTTCAGAGCAGAGTCCTTCTGCTTCTAAAATACTTCAAGCATTGTGTTGTTTCAGGTCAGAGAAGACGCCTTTCCTCTCTTAAAACTGGTAATGACATGTGGCATTCAGGGAATTAAAGATGGAAAGGAAAAAGGTTTCAGATAAACCTCTTGAAACATCAAGAGACTTATCAAATATGAAAAGACATATCTGATAAGGACACTAGAAATGTTTTCACACCCCATCTGATTTTTATAAATGGGGTGTACGATGGAATAAGAAAGGGTGTTTTTTTTTTATGAGTCGGTCATCAGATTTTAGAGTTCCAGTTCCACCGTATTTTTATCCAGAGAGCCTCTTTCCTGCCACCCTCTTTTTAGTTTTAAGACAAGACTTGTCTTGTTAAGACAAGGTCTAGTCTTTTAGGACAAGGCTTTATTCTTGGATATAAGCCTAAGGAGTCCTAGAGGAGGGTCATACCTAAACCAAGAGAGGTTCAGGAGAGCATCCAGAGTGCCCGACAGTAGGTCTGAGAGTCCTACAGTGGTCAAAGGTCCAAAGGCTGCCCTAAGAGTCCTGTTGAAGCAAGCAACCCCGGTAAGGATTCTTCCTTGGTACCATTCTCATGTGGATCACCATTGGAGGGCTTGCACTTGTGAGCCTCATGGAAATGATTGGATTTCAGCGATCTAGGTATGTATTCTGACTTCATTTATGTTTCGTTGATTGGTATTGCATCAGGGGTTCCTGGGAATTAGGGTTTTCTTGCCAATTAGGGTTTCATGATTAGAATTTTTGTTTTGAAATTCACTTCCGCATGCTGCATGATTCCCGGCATCCTGGGAGAATTCCCATAAGTGGTATCAGAGCCCTCCTTGTGGCATTCCAATTATGAATCATTTTTGAAGTTCATGATTTCCACATATCGAGTCGACCCGACTAGTGACCGAGCTGACTCGAACCCTGTCATGTCGACTCTACTAGAATCTTGTGATGAAAATGCATATTATGGTTAATATGTCAGATTTTTGGTTTCTTCATGAGAAAGGCATGTTAATGCATTGATATAAAATTTTGCATATTAGGGTAATATGTTTAATTTCTATTTTTCATGAAATGCATGTTATCATTTCAAGTATGAAATTATGCATGTTGTTTGAACCAAGTAACTACTCTGGATTGGGGTTGCCATAGCCATCCGGTCATAGGAGTAAAGTAGGGTGTAAAAAGCCCACTCTTCCTATTCTATGGGTTCCCTATGGCGTGTAGGGTGCAACTTTGTAGTAATTCCCATGAATGAGCGAGGTGAACGGTATTTTACATTTATCATATCATGTTTTGCATATTAGGGTAATATTCGTGTTATCATGCTATGCATATTAGGGCAATATGTTTGATGACATGAAATGTTCTGCATATGTTAGAGTTATATGCAATATGTTTATATTTGTTATAAACATAGTTATCCTGTTTATGTTTATACTTGTAGTTATAAATGTAATTATCATGATAGTATTTAGAATGTATTTTTGAGACCATCAAAGCCCTCATAAAAATCATATTTAGTCATAGTATAAAACTTAGTCTTGATGCAAAACCGATTAGGGTTTGATTAATCGATTGGTATCTAGGCAAGTGGTTCTAGGAAGGTAAAGGAAATGAGGTTTTTAAATTGATTCCATTGACTAACCTGGTCAATCTAATTGGTTTCTAAGGAAAGCAACGGGGGGACCCCCTCACCCCTTCCACTCACCTGGCCAATTTGGTCATATCTAAATCTTAATTTGGTAATGCTAATTGGTTAAGTATACTAATTTTTTCCTTCCTTCATGCTAAGCCAAATTTATGTCAAGACTATAGTAAGTTTGTTGTGCATACACAAGGCCTACTCTAGGGTTTGATATAAGATTTGTCTTGGTGCACTTAGTCCTTTATGGCATGGTTGGAAATGTTGCTTTGTTGTAAATACACAAGGGTAACATTATTCAATCATGGCTATATAAAAATAAAGGGTCTGACTAAACTAAGACATTATGGTTTGTTGTGCATACACAAGGCCATAAGTGTCTTAAAGGCAAAGATAATTATTTAGAATTGCACGGGTTGCAATTGGAAAGGTTGTCCAACCTTTGAATTCATGTGTGTTTGTTGTGCATACACAAGGCACTCATGAGAAATAAGGATCTCACCCCACTAAGGAAACAAGGAAAGGTTTTTCGCTTACCATAGTTGAGGTTATGGTATTTGAAAAAAATAGTGGAAGACATAATTAGATAGAAAGTCCTTATCTAGTTATGGATGTCATCTTGAGTAGTCTGCTGATATTGTTCTTTAATTAAATGTAGGACATTTATTTTTATGGCTTCAAATTTATCATTGCATGGCATCTTGGATGCTAATAAGTTAACCGGTTCAAACTATGTGGACTGGTTGAGGAAGAAGGCTGATGGAGCATGTTTTCATTGCAGCATATTTGGGCATTGGAAGAAGGATTGCAAGACTTGTCTTGCAAATGTGAAGCTAGATGCAAGTGGTGCATCTAGGAGTTTGTACATTATAAAACCAATTTATCATTGAGTGAATCTATTTCTAATTTATGGGTATTGGATACCGCATGTGGGTCACATATTTGTAAATCTTTACAAGGACTCCACAGAATTAGAAATTTGAAGAAAGGTGACTTTAAATTATATGGGGCAAGTGGAGAACCCATATATGCTGAAGCTGTGGGTACCTATCTTCTGTTATTACCTTCGGGTAATATCATAAGGTTGAAAGAATGCTACTATGTGCCAAATATTGTAAGAAACATTATTTATATACCCTTGTTGTTACAACAAGGATATGAAGAGCAGTGGCTGCTCTATTATCCATAATAATACAATATTTGGGCATGGTTGCTTTGTGAATGGTCTTCTAACTTTAGTACTCAATGATGAATACTTCTTGTAGATGACAAGAAGAGAAAAAGAGATAATGTCAATATCACCTATCTCTGGCATTGCCGGTTAGGTCATATCAGTGAGTCAAAAAGAAACAAGTTAATCAAAGAGGATTACTTTGACCTTGATGATTTTCAATCATTAGGAACTTGTGAGTCTTGCCTCGAAGGGAAAATGACAAAGTCTCTATTCACTGGATATGGAGAAAGGGTAACTGAATTGTTAGGTCTTGTATATACTGATGTGTGTGGACCTATGTCAACTCAGGCCAGAGAAGGATATTCTTATTTCATCACTTTTATTGATGATTTATCAAGGTTCGGTCATGTGTATCTTATGAAACACAAGTTCGAAGCCTTTGATAAGTTTAAAGAATATCATAGTATGGTTGAAAAACAAACTGGACTTAGTATTAAAGCTCTTCCATCTGATCGAGGAGAGGAATACTTGTCTATTGAGTTTTTGAACCATCTCAAGGACAAAGGCATTATTTCTAAATGGACCCCTCCTTATACACCCCAGTTAAATGGAGTGGTAGAAAGGAGAAATCGCACCTTGTTGGACATGGTGAGGTCCATGATGAGCTTCACAGATCTTCCCATTTCCTTCTGGGGACATGCCTTGGAGACTGCTCCATACATATTAAACAGGGTTCCATCTAAGTCAGTAAGTAGCACTCCATTTGAGTTATGGAATGGTAAAAGACCAAGTCTTAAGTACTTAAAGATTTGGGGTTGCCATACTTATGTCAAGAATAACTTTGGACATAAGTTAAGTGCTAGGGCTGACAAGTGTAGGTTTGTTAGTTATCCAAAAGAAGGTAAGGGATACCTCTTTTATAGTACTACCGAGCAAAAGATAATTGTCAATAGATATGCTACATTCTTGGAACAAGAGTTTATCTAAGAAGGATGTAGTGATTCTTCACTTGAGTTGTGTGAAGAACAGAACCAACAAACCGATGAGCCTTCAAGTGAAGTTCCTCAACCAGATGTTCTTATGGATCAAGAACCGCCACAATACACACCTCCTCTCTGAAGGTCAGAGAGGGTGCGGGGAGCACCTCTCAGATATGACTTTGTCATCAAGGATGACAATGAAGCCAGTATCATACAGGATGATGATCCTGTGACTTATTCGAAAGCTGTCGAGATTAGGGACACCGACAAGTGGCTTGGTGCCATGAAATCTGAAATGGGCTCCACGTATTCCAATCAGGTTTGGACCTTGGTAGATCCACCTGAAGGAATTAACCCGATAGGATGTAAATGGGTCTTCAAGAAGAAGATTGGAGCAGATGGTCAAGTTGAGACCTATAAGGCTAGGCTGATAGTAAAAGGTTTTAGACAAAAATATGGTGTAGACTATGATGAAACCTTTTCTCCAGTAGCCATGCTCAAGTCCATTCGGATACTGCTTGCCATAGCAGCATACCATGACTATGAGATCTGGCAAATGGATGTAAAGACTACTTTCCTCAATGGAAACCTTGAGGAAGAAGTCTATATGTCACAGCCAGAGGGGTTTGTCTCAAGTGGGAGACCAAACCAGGTATGCAAGTTAAAGAAGTCCATTCATGGACTTAAGCAAGCATCGAGGAGTTGGAACATCCATTTTGATGAAACAATCAAAGGATTTGGTTTTATCAAAAATATGGATGAACCATGTGTATATAAGAAGACAAGTGGGAGTGCCATTGTTTTCTTAGTTTTATATGTGGATGACATACTGATCATTGGGAATGATATCCCAATGTTGCAATCGGTTAAAACTTGGCTATCATCAAAGTTTTCCATGAAGGATTTGGGAGAAGCATCCTATATACTGGGTATAAGGATCTATAAAGATAGATCCAAGAGGATGTTGGGCTTATCCCAATCTAGGTACATTGACTTAGTGTTGAAGAGATTCAACATGGATAGAAGTAAGAAAGGTTACTTGCCAATGAGTCAAGGCATACAACTCTCTAAGAAGATGTCTCCTAAGACATCAGAAGAAAGAGAGAGGATGGCTATGATTCCTTATGCTTCGACTATAGGATTGATTATGTATGCCATGTTATGTACCAGTCCTGATGTTCTTATGCCTTGGGCATAGTGAGCAGGTTTCAGGCAGATCCAGTGAAAAATCATTGGAAAGCTGGGAAAAATATTTTTAAGTATCTGAGAAGGACTAAAGATATTTTTTTAGTATATGTAGGATCTGAGTTGAAACTAGAAGGTTATACATATTCTAGTTTTCAATCAGATCCAGATGATAGCAAATCCACATCGGGGTATGTCTTCATCTTGAATGGTGGTGCATTGAGTTAGAAGAGTACCAAGCAACCTACTGTTGCAACTCAGTCACTGAGGCAGAGTATATAGCTACTAGTGAAGCCATAAAGGAAGCTGTCTAGATAAAGAAATTCATCATGGAATTGGGCATGGTTCCTAATGTGCAACAGCCAGTGCTATTATACTGTGATAACACTAGGGTTGTTGCACAAACTAAGGAACCAAGGTCTCATCACAAGTCCAAGCACATTCTAAGACGGTTCCACCTCGTTTGAGAGATTATAGAAAGACAAGATGTTATCGTCGAACGAGTTGACACAAAGAACAATATAGCATACCCATTCACTAAAGTATTAGCCAAGCAGCAGTTAGATCGTCACTTGGATTGTATGAGCATAAAGTATAAGGGCGATTGGCTTTAGTGCAAGTGGGAGTTTGATAGAAAAATGTCCTAAGAGCCAATCATTGTATGGGTTTTTTTGTAAACTTCCAACTCATGTATGACATAATTATATATAATAAAGGCATTTGATTCATCATATACTGTTGTGTCATGTTTTTGACTATGATGAACCCCATAAAGTAAGGCAATGGAATTAAGGTTATGATAAAATAACAGTGAGACATAATTCCTATAAACCCTAATCTAGAATGTTCCTAGTCATTGGACCATCGATTTGGAGATCGATGAATCCGGTAAGACTAGCTTATCCTATGTATGCTCAGTTGATGAGGGTGGTTGGTCTCATAGCCACTTGTGTAGAGACACTAATATAAGGATAAGGGTGTTCATTAGCTTATGAATACAATGAATTGATTTGCACCGGGACATCTTATGGAAGTCTTACTCGTCAAAAGATGGGTCCCAGAGTAGAAGTTATGCATGTGATCTTCAGACCTGAGGTCACCATGGTTCCTTGTGCACACTAAGCCATACTTTAATTCATACTCATTCATGGCATTGCGATATGTACGGGGTGTTCTGGGTATGGTGGAAGGTGTACGAAGAATGTCAGTGGACCAACAAGGAATCGATCAATCCTAGTAAGAGGATATATTATCCCATGTAATCTCTTCGATGAGTGACTCAAAGAATCTTTGCAAAGTGGGATGAGATTAGAAGTGGCTTCTAATTAGTCATCAGCTAAGTCTTCATGATCAAGCTGAGATTCGATATGATTAAGTGTTAGGGTTCGACATTTATCCATACCCATCACTTAATCGAGATAATGAGAGATCAAAAGATTGAATTGCATGATAACTTACTACTGAAGGATATTTTGATAATTTTTACCAAATTCTTTATCTTCCGGGTAGGCAAGACATGTTACTAGATGTCAATCTTATCTTGTGGGTTTTAATAAACCAATTGGATTGGTTTCATGAGTCAATTCGATGTGTGATTCGAATTGGACAATTAGGTGAGCCGATTTGACCTAATTAGGTCAATCGGGTTTGATTAGATCGAATCGGCTCAAACCTAAACCTACTGCTGGCTAGATGTGGAACTCAATGGGTCACACACAATAGAGAGTTGGCCAAGGAAGTCACTCATGGTTTAATTAGGGTCATAGGATCCTAATTGGTTAGCCAGATTGCATACTAGCATATGTAGGCTAACCCAATTCCTAACCCAATTGGATTGGGTACGGTTGCTTGCTAATTGGGCTAACCTAATTAAGGGAAACCTAAATTAGGTTGAGTCCTAAGTGGGGATAGCCAAATCAGAGCTTGATATGATTTTGTTTTGGACTTTTGGATGTTTTTTTGAAGAGTCCATTTAAGTTGGGACTTTAGATGCCAAAATGATACCTTGGTATTCAAAAAGGCCTAGAAGAGTCTATAGACCTTTGATCTGAAAATTATTTATATGGATGGAAAGATGACTTAATACTCTTTCATTTGACAACCATATTGCATATGCTTTGACTATTCAAAGGTTGCATGGGGTGTGGATAAAGTTGACCATAAAATAAAGGGACTCTTGGTGCCTATTGGCACGCACAGGGAATGAATTGGTGTGCAGAAGGACTTAGAGTCCTTCTATAGATGAAACCCCCAGAGTTTCATCTGAGAGACACCTCTTCAAATTCTCCACGCCTATTGTGAAATGCATTGATCGGTCAAATAGATGGAAGGAATGGCGTGAAACATTGGAAGCAAAAATCGCGCGTAGAAGAGACGCTTCTCTTCTGTGCGCGCGCACGATTTTAGAGCAGAGTCCTTCTGCTTCTAAAATACTTCAAGCATTGCATTGTTTTAGATCAGAGAAGATGCCTTTCCTCTCTTAAAACTGGTAATGGCATGTGGCGTTCAGGGAATTAAAGCTGGAAAGGAAAAAGGTTTCAGATAAACCTCTTGAAACATCAAGAGACTTATCAGATATAAAAAGACATATCTGATAAGGACTCTAGAAATGTTTTCACACCCCATCTAATTTTTATAAATGGGGTGTATGGTGGAATGAAAAAGGGTGTTTTTTTTTTTTATGAGTTGGTCATCAAATTTGTTGCCCAGGTGGCTACTCAAGAGGGGGGTGAACTGGGAATTTAAAAAATTTGAACAGATAATGTGAAATTAAAAATCCTTTTTAAAGTGTTAGGTGCTGTGGTAGATTAATGATTTGCAGAAGCTAAATGAGAATGAAGCACAACACAAACACACAAGATTTATAGTGGTTCAGAGCAACCTAGCTCCTACGTCCACTACCCAAGACACCACTTGGGATTTCCACTTTATTCACACCCGAATATAATATGATTGTTTTACAGGATCACAATCCAAAACCTCTACACTTTGGTTTTAATAGGATCACCAAAGAAAACCCAACACCCTTTGGTTCTAAACAGGATCACCAAAGAAATCCAACTTGGATTTTACAGGATCACCAAGAACCTAACTTGGTTTTACTAGGATCACCAAGAACCCAATACTTGGTTTTTATCAAAGGCTCACCAAGAACTTATTTGGTTTTTCAAACGGGCTCACCAATAACCCAAACAATTCAGAAATGAATTGAAAAATAAATGCAATAATAAATGACAAACTCAATTTGCTGGATAGTTGCCGGTGCAGCTTGAGAGAAGTCCACTTGAATGTGCTTTAAGGTGCTTTAATTGCTTCAGTGGCTTGTTTCCAAATTGCTTCAAGCTTCAGATCAAAGTTGGTGAAGACTTGAAGACTGACTTGAATGCTCTTGTGCTCTTTTCCTTGTTGGTAGGTAGGATATTCAATGAAGCTTTCAAAACTTTGAGGAACTTACTAAAACTTGATTCAAGGAAGTTCAAAACCCTTAAATATAAGGTCTTCCATCACTCCAAGATAGTTTGAGATGTTGTAGACTATTGGGATGTGACATATGACCATTGGAGCACTTTTTGGCATTCAAAAAGAAATTCTGGAACTAGCCATTATGTACCTGAAGACGATATTCAAGTCAGCTCGGATACTTTGAGTCGATAAGTCAAGTCGCTAGTTCTTTAGTGCAGTCAGCTCTTTGTCTCAGGGTGCAAGACTTCACTTTGGACGAGTAGGCTCTTTATAGCTCGGGTCGGCTCGACATTCATCTTTGAAAATCTTGAACTCGAGGAGTCTGCTCTCTTGAACTTTGGTCGGCTCTTCCTCTCAGGTTCTGAAATCTTTACTTTGGAAGAGTTGGCTCATTGCAGTTCGGGTCGGCTCGCTTTCTCAGGTCTTCAAAATTTGGTATGGCAGAGTCGGCTCTTTCTAGTTTGGGTCGGCTCGCTTGGCTTGTTCTCAGAAAACTTTAAAATCGGACTTTGGAAGAGTTGGCTCGGACTTATTCCAGTCGACTCAGATTTACTAAAGTCAGCTCGGATTGCTTCGAGTTAGCTCAGATTGCTGCATGGCGGAATCCTTGTTACGTGCCATGAAGTAGAGTCGACTCTTCATTGTACTGGGTCGGCTCGACTGACTTCTTCAAAATTTTTACAATTAAACTTCAAGAAAACTCTTGCCAACACTCATACACTTTTCATGCATACTAACTCAAAATAAATTTAAGGCACACATACATATAGAAGTAATCCTTTTTATAGATTTTTCTTAACTTTTTTATTGGGTTCTTCTTTACAAAATCAGATTACAACACAACTCAAAACAAGAAGTAAAGATGTAGGAGTTGAAGTTTAAACAAATAAATCATCCTACAAAAACTTGTAAACCACTTGAAGAGTTGTTAGAAATAAATGTGCATTCTCCAATGTTTAGTTATCATCAAAATCACTTATGGGGCCAACAAGATTTTGGAGTTCCAGTTCCACCGTATTTTTATCTGAGAGCCTCTTTCCTGCCACCCTCTTTTTAGTTTTAAGACAAGATTTGTCTTGTTAAGACAAGGTCTAGTCTTTTAGGACAAGGCTTTATTCTTGGATATAAGCCTAAGGAGTCCTAAAGGAGGGTCATGCCTAAACCAAGAGAGGTTGAGGAGAGCATCCAGAGTGCCCTACAGTAGGTCTGAGGGTCCTATAGTGGTCAAAGGTCCAAAGGCTGCCCTAAGAGTCTTGTTGAAGCAAGCAACCCTGGTAGGGATTCTTCCTTGGTACCATTCTCATGTGGATCACCGTTGGAGGGCTTGCACTTGTGAGCCTCATTGAAAGGATTGGATTTTAGCGATCCAGGTATGTATTCTAACTTCATTTATGTTTCGTTGATTGGTATTGCATGAGGGGTTCCTGGGAATTAGGGTTTTTTTGCCAATTAGGGTTTCATGCTTAGAATTTTTGTTTTGAAATTTACTTTTGCATGCTGCATGATTCCTGGCACCCTGGAAGAATTCCCATCATTTTCAACAAGGTCTTTTAGAAATTACCAAGCTTGATTGGGTTCCTTATACATAAATTGATCCTGGCATATGGACTCTAGCATGGTTCTTGAATTTGAATATAGACTTTCATAAATTATTTGGCATAGCCTCCAAGTTTCTATTCCATGGTGTGGGCATTAGGTCAAGAGGTCCTTGAAGTGGTCGAAGTATTTCTAGAATGACTTACCAGCTAGTTGATATAGTTGGTTTATTTTATTTCTAATTCTAGCTATTTTATGATGAAAAAAATAATTTTTAGGAACACTCTTACAAAGTTCTCCCAGGTTGTGATAGATTGATTTGGATGACTATAGAGTCACTTTTTTGTATAATCTTTAAGAAAAAAATTAATCAGTCTCAGCTTGATTTCGTCCTCTAACAATTGTTGTAGCCTCATGGTTACACAAACTTCTTTAAATTCCCTGTCAAATATATATGCATCCTCTATTCCTATGAATTTCATAAGCATATTAATGATTCGAGGTTTGATTTCAAAATTATTTGCAGTGGATTGGGGCAGCCTTATGCAAGAAGGTTGGATGGAACTGACTGGATAACATAAATCCTTAAAGATTTGGGGCTGATTTTTTATATCCATTACAGAAGTCATAGGATCTGAAATAGGAATTAAATCAATTCTAACTAGTCGACCTAATATCTTCCTCCACACAAGCAATGGAGAATTTACTATATTCATTATGTCTTCTATTTTTTTAGGATTTTGTATATATATATATAGAAACTTTTCTTCCAAGGTTCTAATTTAATTCAACTTTTTCATATCCTAGGCAACCATGCAATATAACTTCCAGTTATGTCAGGGCAACCTTATATCAGGGCAATCAAGATTAAAAAAATATCTAAAATAAGATTTCTTTTATGAAATAGAGAAGAGAAGAAGAGTTCTAAAGATGAGAACCTAGAATTTTTTTTTTTTTTTTTTTTTTTTTCAAACAAGTTTTGTACAAAACTAATTCTATCCTAGGGTTAGCCTAGAACTAGATAGCTCCTAACTATTCCAAGTCAACCTTTGAGCACTCCAAGTTTGAACCAATTTACCAAATTGGCCAACTAAGAGTAAGATTAGTGGGGGTCCCCTCGTTGCTTTCCTTAGACACCAATTAGATTAGCTAGGTCAATGAACAAAATCAATTAAAGAATCACCTTTCTTCGACACTAAGATCCCTGAACCACTTTCCTAGACACCAATTCAATGATCAAAACTAGCTTGGTACAACTCTTAGTTGTCCTTGTCCTAATGAGCTCAGGTGTCCGTAGGGTCAGCATCTAATTATTTTATTTGTAACTTGGATTAATGCAAATGAAGAAGACTTATTTGTGGACTAAGGAAGGGTAATGAACTCCTCACCTTATCTTGTTTAGGTTTGTGCCCTTAAAGTAAATTAAAAATGCTTATGCACATCCAAAAAGAATAAACAAGTTTAAATTAAAAACTAATACTAAACTAAGATCAAAATAATATACTGAAATAAGAAAGAATAATTTAAATTGTGTATCTAGCTTCCAGCACTCACCAACCTAAAAAAATAAAGAAGTTGGAAAGATTAGATTAAAGTTAAACTAAAAGCACGAAGAGCAAGAATTTTGAAACATAATTTAAAACATGTCAATTTCCTAGCAACAGTATCAAAAACTTGGTGTATTTTAAATTAAACTATAAGGACACGGTGTGTAAGGTAGTTCATCTAGTGAGTATGGGTCGATCCCACAAGGAATTGGGTTTGTGAACTATGTTCAAATCCTTGTTCATGAGAGCATTAACAAAGATGGAAAGAGATTGTTTCTTTACCTTCTACTTAAAATAAAAATTAATTAAATTAAAGAGATAAATAATCTAAAGATATAGGGCTTTTGAATCCACTAGACCAAAAACTTAGAGAGCCATTCTATGATTTCTCCTATAATGTCCTTTCAACTTCTTTCTGTATTAACCAAGTATGGATTATGAAAAGATTTTAATCCAACAATAATCCATCAAGGTTCCTACAAGAAAGAAGAGAAAATGGTTTAAAAATATTGTGAGCATTCTATCTATTACCCTTTTTGTACCAAATCAAGTATGAACTATGAAGGGATTGAAATCTAATAATAGTCCATCAAGTCTCTTGACAAGATATTGAACAGAAAGGACTCTAAAAAAAACTTAAAAGCCCAAGAAGAGATCCGAAGAAAGAGTATGAACTATGAATCAAGTATGAACTATGAAGGGATTGAAATCCAACAATAGTCTATCAAGTCTCTTGGCAAGAAATTGAATAGAAAGACCCTAAAAAAAATTTAAAAGTTCAAGAAATGATCCTAAGAAACAGCTTCTAATCATAGTCTTGCTTCATCGCCAATCCTAGGAGATTTGCTTAGCTAGACATGATCTAAATTAACACTTTACAATATAAAATAAATTTTACACTATTTGCTAGAATTTAAATCATAGAATTTAAAAATGTGTAGAAATTAAACTAGCCTAATTACATAAATTAAATTATAGAAATTAAATTGCAAGAATTTAAACTATCCTAGTGCCGAAACTCAAAATTATAAGAAAATAATTAAAACAAGAATAATAAAATTGTATTGTTGAGAAAAATTGAATACAAAAAAATATTTAACTCCTAAGCCATTAACAGGGCTTGAAGTTAAAAAATAAAATTTTTTAGAACCTAATAGTGGCTCTTTTTTCCTTAGCTCACTCTCCTTCTCGTATGTTGGAAGGGTGAAAGAAAGTGGAAAGTGCCTTTTCTATAGAGTATATAGGCCTTTTTATAGGTGCAGGGGAGAAGGATTATTTACGTTCTTCCAATGTGGGACTAAAAAAAATGAAGAGATTTAAATTCTAGATGAATCTAGTCATAATTATCTTTCTAATACATTAATAAATCTGGATGCAAATTTTCTTCAAATTCATTGATGATCTGGTCCCAAATCTCCTTCAAATTCATTGGTAGTCCGCATGAAGGCTTCTTATGGACCAAGCTGCTGGTCCATGGTGGACCGATTGCATGTGGACTTTTTTGGGACCACCTTTAAGATGGGTGTTGGGCTTCAATTATTCATCATTTGAACTCTAATTTGTGTCCTTTAGGCCTGTAGATTGGGCTCTTTGTTATGGTGCACCTCTTTTCTGCAAAATACAAGAAAAAACATCAATTCTAAAGAATAAAGATAACTTGATCGTATAAATTGATGCTTCTATAGCTAGATTTATGCACTTATCAAATATGAATTGGGCCAAATGCTTTCCAATCTTTACACAGGCCAAAGGCTTTCCGACATTAGGCTAAACCAAAGACTTTATGGTGTTGAACTTGAATTGAGCCAAAGGCTTTCTAATCTTCTCATTAAGCCAAAGGCTTTCTGATATTAGGCCTGGCCAAAGGCTTTCTGGAATTAAACTTGAACCAGCCAAAGACTATCCAGTCTTCATGTTGAACCAAAGGCTTTTCGGTGTTAAGCAAGGCCAAAGGCTTTATAGCATTGAAGCGCCACTTTGCCCTTCTGCTCCTCCAAAGCAGGTACTTCATATGGCCTGCTTAGGTAATGTCTTGGGGCCACCCTTGGTCATCCAAGGTTTCTAACCTATATATTTGCTCAAGAAGGTCCATCAAGTGGTTATCCCTCCAAGTGTCATCAGAGATTAGTTCTTCATTTCGCAGCATATAAATTATTATGACAAAAACACAGTAAATAATGAACTTATAATTTATTAATGACACTCCATCACTAATAGTACATATAGAGATTAGAAGAATTCCAAGGTCTGAGAAGAGGAGTTTCATCAAGATGCTTTAAGTAGTACGTGTCGAGGCAGATCATGTCGTCCACCTGGTATGGGCCCTCCTAGTTAGGTGACAGCTTTCCTTGCTCAATAGGCTGTGAAACATTAGCTTGACAAAGCACCAAGTTTCCCACTCTGAACTCTTTAGCTTTGACTTGGGCATATAATACTAGGCTATCCTTTGGTGATAAGAGGCCATTCTCATTGCAACATGCTCTTTATGCTCCTCGAGCAGATCCAGGTTTGCTCAAAGCCATTCAAAGTTTGTGTTTTCTTTGTAATATTTTACTATGAATGAAAGGATCCTGATCTCCATCGGGATGGTAGCTTCAGTTTTGAATGCAAGGCTAAAGGGAGTTTCTCCGGTTAGGATCCTCTAGGTGGTCCTATAAGCCTTAGGACATGGTGAAGCTCATCCATCCAATAACCCATTGCATGGCTGAGTAGAGCCTTCATACCCTGTAGGAGAGTTTGATTAGTAACTTTGACCTTGTTATTGGCTTGGAGATGTCCAACTGAAGTGAACCGCTAAGAGATGTCGAACTCTTGGCAAAACTTGCAAAACCATGCACCATGAAACTTGTTGCCTAGTAAGCAACATAAGAGCGGGGTGAATTAGGTTTCTAAAAATTAAAACTAGAGATTACTTGATACTAAGCAATGCAATCCAATTCAATAAATAAATTAACAAGGTACTATTAATTCAATTATAATGCTCTAAAATAAAAGTGCAGTGGAAATTAAGAGCAATAAGTAAAGAGCAAGAAGAGAGATCAAGCAATCACAAAGACTAAAAAATATAGTGGTTCATTGTTATCCAATGCACCTACATCCACTTCCCAAGATCCCCTTGGGAATTCACTGTAATCATACCCGATTATAGTTGATTAGTTTTGCGGGTTCACTAATCAAAAACCCAACTTGTTTTCACAAGGCCAATAAGTCAAAACCTCACTTGGTTTTACGGGCTAACTAAAAACCTAATTGGTTTTCAAAGGCTAACTAATAACCTCCCTTAGTTTTTTGAGCTAACCAAGAACCTTAGTGGTTTTACGGGCTAACCACCAACCTAATTGATTTTCAAAGGTTCACCAATAACCTCCCTTGGTTTTACAATAGGCTAACCAAGAACCTTTACAACAAATAAGGTTTAGAAATAATGAACCAAGGTAAGCTTTCTAAAACAATGCGGGTATCTCTTTGAAGCTCAATGTAGAGATGCTTTGAACTTGTTGAAGCCTCTTGAATGCTCAAAAATGGATGATCTTCAATGCTCTTGAAGGCTTTTGAATGCTTGGAGGCTTGCTTTAGCTTGAGAGTGGTTGAAACTTCAAAGAATAGGAGTTAAAGCTCTCTTTTCTTCTCTCTTCTCAATGGTATTCAATAATATTCAATATGTTGTCATTTGATTTGATTTGGAGCATATAAATACTTTTCCAAGGCCTCAAATCCAGTTTCTAGCTGTTAGACTTGAAAAACTAGCCATTGGAGGGCAAAATGGGTGAGTTCTGTATTTGAAAAACTAGCCGTTACTGTTGCTAGAACTCCATGTATCAACACTTCAGGCTGTGAGTCGACACATAAGGTCGACACTTGAACTTCTTGAGTTGACACCTAGTTCAAACTGCTCCGATCTAATTCTCTGGAAATCTCAGATGTATCGACACTTAGTTGAGTCGACACCTTGAGTCGCCACCTTGCTTTCATGTGTCGACACTTCAGCTGTTTCTTCAATTTCTGCAAGTTCTGTGGCTTGAAAATCTCAGATGATGTATTGATCCATGTGTCGACCTTCAGGTCCATGTATTGACACTTCATCTATGCCATTTAAAACATTCTTGCGTACCAACCTGAGTTGACACTTCACTTCCATGTGTCGACACTTCATGTCATGTGTCGACACTTTGAGTCGACATTTCTTTGAAAACTTCATAGAAAGGCCTGAACTTTAGCTGAAACATATTTCCATTTAACTTAATCATCCAATCAACCAACTCTTGAGTGTCCAAGTCTTCTTTGAGCAATCTTTTCATTCAAACTTGGCTTCTTCAAACAAGTGAGCTTCTACAAATTTGTAAGCACCTTTTTCAATAAAAACATACTTAAAGGAAATCATTTGTCCTCAACTTAAACTTAACCATTTTGCTTATCATCAAAATCAATAACGGAGTCAACAATCTCCTCCTTTTTTATGATGACAAAACCCTTAAGTATAAATTGCTTAAAAAGGCTTTTAAAAGAAATCATCAAGGTGCATAAAACTGAAAGCATTAAGTGTATCAACATAATTTGCATTAATAATATGATAATTCAGAATAAAAGTAATAGTGCTAGAGCTTATTATAATGATTGAGAGTATCAGAGCTTTGGGATACATTTAAAACATAGAAAACATGTATCATGATACTCTACAAGAAAAGTTCTTCAAAGAACAAAGCTCCCCCTAAATCGATGATCCATAAAATTGTTTATAAATATCTTTTCAAACATTTAATGAGGGGTTTTAAGATGAAATTCATTTTAAGAGAATTTTCAAATGAAAATAAAGTAAAGCTCCCCCTTTCATAAGGAATTTTGTAAACATTTCTTAATTCAAGTTTTCAAAATTTTGTTTATCCCTTGCATGCATATCACAAATATATCACAAATTATATTGCATTTGTTTCATTATTCTACTTTTATACTCATTTATACTTAAATTTCATTATTCTACTCCCCCTTTTTGTTATCATTAAAAAAGGTAGGAAAATAAATAGATTGAGTAGTCAAGACATTGAAGAACAATTTAAGATATATCATTCATTTGCATCAAAGACATAAAGATGAAAAACAACAAAGTTTTTCATTTAAAGTTAGAACTTGTACAACAGATACATAAGAAAGATAAAGATACATAGAACCATAAAAACAAGCTATCTAAAAATATAGAAATGTCATAATCCTTATCCATGTCAGTATCATCAGAAGATGAACTGATCTCAATCGATCCTGTATCAGTGAAGGATTGAGCTCGTGGCCACATCGATCTAAGATCTCTGAGACGGGTCCTGGTCGGCTATGGAGGGGTACGATGACAACATCCTCTGTGACAAGCATATATCCGACCTCTGGCTGGAGCAGTAGAGGTAGAAGCAATGTCCTCCGCAGGAACGGAACTGATCGGGTCAACAATCTCAGCAATCGCTGGAAGAGGTGTTGATCAAATGAAGGACCTGAGTCAAGCTCTCGGATAAGCGAGGATGTGTGAAGTGTAGGAGTATCAACAATCTGTGTGTCAAGGATAGGGGTAATAGCTGATGATACAATAGGTGTATCAAGAATAGAAGTATCAGCTATAGAATGAACCGGTATGTTTATAATCAGTGTATCAACAATGGGGGTCTCAATAATAGGTGTATATATAACAGAAGTATCAATATCAGGGGAATCATTAATAGGTGTCAGGATAAAGTATCGATAACTGGAGAGAGAATAGGAATAGGAACAGGAATGCGATCATCCGATCTAGAAGGAGAAGATGGAACAAGAGTCTGGGTAGGTGAATTGGAAGGGTCATGAATAGGACTCCTAGGCAAGTCAACCGTCACCTCCACTACTGGCTTTGAAGTAAGATCTATGAAATCAAATCTTTCTAAGTCAGTCTCCTCATCGTCTCCATCATCATCTCCAATATCTCCAACAACAGTATCACCAACAGTAACACCATCTCTAACAGTAGTATCAACACCAGTATCAATATCATCAATATCATCAGCAAGTGCAGGAGCAGGTGCAGAAACAGTATCAGCAACCAGAGCACTCGCTGAAGATCTGGACAGTGCAGAAAGTATAGCTGAGATGCCATCACTAAATCCAGAATGGCTCTCCCTCATCTCAGCTATGAAACAGTCAAGATGCTGCCTTATGATAAACACGTCAATCTTGATGCATCTGACTCTGTCCAATAAGCTATCTGAAGTGCTTGGAGTCTCCATCTAAGCTGGCTGAGGCTATGCTGAAGTAGAAGGATCAGACTAAGAAGCAACCATTGGCTGCGCTGCCATCTCAGGTTGACTCTCGCTGGGTCCTGCCTCGCTGGAGAGAATGCGCTCCTCCTCTGCTGTGTCATCATCATCAGCTATGTCCTTGGCCTGACCAGATATCTTGTGAGTCCACTAGCCTTGGAACTAATGATAGCCCATCCGATGTAATGACCTGATGTCATACACATCAGTATGAAGTAATGTGCGGTAGGGCTCGTCCTCAAAGCTGATGCCATACTCCCTAAACAAAACAGTCAATCCCATACCATAGGGTAGGTAGAGTCGCTGGCTAGTCGACGCCTCTATAATCTGGTAAACCATAAGCATTAGAATGCAGGCGGGCATGCGCTGAACCAAAGAGACCATCACAAGCAACTCCCGCTCAGTGATATAGTTGAAATGTCTGGTCTTCGGCAGAAGTATCCGGGCGACGATATGATGCAGTAGTCTCATCTCTGTAGATAATCTGGATGCTGGTACAGTGGCTCCCTCTGGTAGAATGTCAGACTCAAAGATGCATTGAAGTCCACTGACTCTATCCATCAAACTATCTATAATAGATCCTGTCATCGGTATATCCCATACTCTGCTCAGAATCTCTGAAGTAATAGAGATTTCTTGTCCTCTGACTTATGCTAACCATCCATTTATCCCACGGGCGAGTGATCCATAAAACTCTCGCATAAGCCCTGGGTAATACCTCTCGCTGAGTAAATAGAATGTAGTTAGACCAGCCTATCGAATACACTCTCCAATCTGGAAATGCTGCTGGTGGACAAATGTAAAGTTCACTCGCTGTCCTCCAATGACGATCTTCGAGCTCATTCGGCTAGACGGTACAAACAGTGGTCGTGTGGTTGGATCTGGAGCTCTAGATTCATGTCTGGCCTTCGTCCTTCGCTCTTCTTCTTGATTTGACTGACGAGGTTGACAGACAACTTGCTTGCGAGGTCCCATTGCTTGGACTGAAAGATTGGGCAAGGTTTTGGTTGAAATCTAGGGTTCCTAGGGCTTAGAATCCAAATACAAGGAGAAATCTAACCAAATCCAAACAACTAGGCATCCAAATCAAGGAAGCGACAGGTATAAAGCACGGAACAGTGGCAAGAACAGTGAGAGTACCTTTGAATCCTTGTGTCAGCTCGAAGGAGAGAAAAAATGGGGAGAAAAATGGATCGGAAAACCCTTTATTCTCAGTCCGCAGTCGTTCATATGTCGGCTCACGTATGTGTCGATACATTTAGGTGTCGACACATCGATGTGTCGACACATCGACTTAAAAATTGAAAATTTAGGGATTTCAATGGCAAATCAAAATCATTAGAAATATGATAATTTTATAATGAAATCGACAATGATTGAATAAGATTTATCATGATTAAGGCTGAATTGATCTAGTTTGAGTCAAATATAGGAAAAAATTTAATCAAAAGGATTGATGATCCCGAGCTCTCTTCTAATCATATAGAATCGATCTTCTAGAAGAGGTTTAGTCAAAATATCAGCTAATTGAAATTCAGTACTAATAAATTCAAGTAAAACATCATTCTTTGTATATTATCACTAATAAAATGATGTCTAATTTCAATATGTTTACTCCTAGAATGTTGAACAGGATTTTTAGTCAAGCAAATAGCACTGGTATTATCACATTTAATAGGCGTACTAGCCAACTTGATTCCAAAATCTTCAAGTTATTGCTTAAAACTTCCTGTTGCAATATACTCAGCCTCAGCTGTGGATAATGCAAATGAAGCTTTTTTCTTGCTAAACCATGAGATTAAGTTAACTCCAAGAAATTGGCAAGTACCACTAGTACTCTTTCTATCCAATTTACAACCAGCAAAATCTGCATCAGAATATCCAATCAATTTAGCAGATGAATTCCTAGAATACCACAAACCAATATCAAGTACCAGATAGATATCTAATAATGCGCTTAACAGTCATAGGAGGTGATTCTTTAGGTTCAGACTGATATCTAGCACACATACAAACACTGAACATTATATCTGGTCTACTAGCAATTAGATACAATAAAGAGCCAATCATACCTCTGTATAACTTTTGATCTACTGATTTATCATGTTCATCTTTATCAAGTCTACAAGAGGGGCTCATAGGCATACCTATTGCTTTAGTAGTCTCCATCCCAAACTTCTTGATAATTTCTCTTGTATACTTAGCTTGGTTAATGAAGATACCATCTATAGTTTGCTTGATCTAGAGTCCGAGAAAGAAATTGAGTTCTCCCGTCATGCTTATCTCGAACTCACCCTGCATTAGCTTAGCAAACTCTTGACAAAGAATTTTATTAGTAGCACCGAAAATGATATCATCAATATATATTTGTACTACTAATAAATCATTATCTTTCTTTTTCAAAAATAGTGTTTTATGAACATTTTCTCTAGAAAATTTATTTTCTATCAGAAATTTGCTGAGTCTTTCATACTAGGCTCGAGGTGCTTGCTTTAATCCATAAAGTGCTTGTGTAATTTAAAAACATGATCAGGATGTGCATGATTTTCAAATCCAGGTGATTTTTCAACAAAAACCTTTTCAATTATAAAACCATTTAAGAAAGAACTCTTAACATCCATTTGAAATAATTTGAAATTCATAAAATAAGCAAATGTTAATAATAGTCTAATTGCTTCAAGTCTAGCAACATGAGCAAAAGTTTCATCAAAATCAATCCCTTCCTCCTGATTGTAGCCTTTAGCAACTAGCCTAACTTTTTTTCTAACAATACCATTTTCATCTAATTTATTCCTAAATACTTATTTAGTACCAATAATTGAAACATTAGATGGTCTTTCTATAAGTGTCCAAACATTATTTCTATCAAATTGAACTAGTTCATCTTGCATAGCATTGATCCAGTTAGGGTCTTTTTCAGCTTCTTCAAAATATTTAGGTTCTACTTGAGATACAAAAGCTATATAATCACGTTCATTTCTAATTAAGGCTTGAGTTCTTATCCCTTTAGATGGATCACCTAGGATTGATTCCTTAGGATGTCCATGAGCATACCTCCACTCCTTAGATAGATCTTGATGCTTTGGAGTGTCATCACCTCTCTCATTCTTGTCTTAATCTTCTTCATTTGGTTGAGGTTGATCATTCAATGTCAACTTTTGAAGCTTGTCAGCACCGGTACATTCATCAGATGTGTCCTCTTTTCTGGAGGATTTGTTAGTAGATTCTTCAAAAATAATATGCATTGACTCTTCTACAACCAAAGTTTGTTTATTGAAAACTCTGTATGCCCTGCTTGATGTAGAGTATCCTAAAAAGATACCTTCATCAGACTTCGCATTGAACTTTCCAAGATGATATTTTCCATTGTTCAAAATAAAACATTTATAACCAAAAACTTGAAAATATTTCAAAGTCAGTTTTCTTTGGTTCCAAAGTTCATATGGAGTTTTCTTTAAAATATGGTAGATTAAAACTCAATTTAAAATGTAACAGGCTATATTAATAGCTTCAGCCCAGAAATATCTTAGCAAATCGTTTTCACAAAGCATAGTACATGCCATTTCTTCCAAAGTACGATTTTTTCTTTCTACTATCCCATTCTGCTGAGGTGTTCTAGATATAGAAAAATTGTGTTCTATTCCTTTTTCATTACAAAAGTTTTCAAAATCTTGATTTTTAAATTTAGTTCCATGATCACTACGAATGCAAACAACTAAAATACCTTTTTTATTTGAAACTTTTCAATAAAACTTTATGAATGCTGAAAATGATTCATCTTTTTGTGCCAAAAAGAAAACCCACATAAATCTTGAAAAATCATCCACTATGACTAATCCATATCTTTTGCCTCCTAGACTTGATATTCTAGTTGGTCCAAAGAGATCCATATGAAGTAGTTCAAGTGGCCTACTAGTAGTTACAAAACCCTTTGGTTTGAAAGAAGTTTTAACTTGTTTACCAAATTGACATACTTGGCAAATTCTATCTTTTTCAAAACAAAGTTCAGGTAAATATCTAACTTAATTCATTTTGCAAAATTTTGAAAGAAGATACATACTAGCATACCCTAATCTTCTATGCCATAGCCAACTAGTCTCATCTTTAGTAGAATTCATTGCAATAAGACATTCTCTATTGGGCAAAGATAGATCATCTAGGTCTACCAAATAAACATTTCCATGCCTTTTTTCAATGAATTGTACTCCATTTATATCCGGACTAGCAATCATGCAATATGATGATTTAAAAACTACTTGAAAACCTTTATCGAAAAACTGACTAATGCTTAAAAGATTATGTTTCAAACCATCGACAAGAAGTACATTACTAATACTATTAGAAGGAGTTATGTGTACCTTACCAATACCAATGATTTTTCCTTTACCATTATCACCGAAGGGCACACTCCCTCCATTCAAAGCTTCAAGAGAAGTGAATTGCTTCACATCTCTAGTCATGTGCCTTGAGCAACCATTATCAAGATACCAAAGTCTTTTATTCTCCTTGGTTGCAAGACACACCTGTAATAAAATCAAGCTTTGTTTTTAGGTACCCAAGCCAATTTGGGTCCTTTAGGGTTAGCATTCAAAATGGTTCCTTTTGGAACCCACACTTTACCAAAAAAATTAATTTTTCTTAAATTACATTGAAATGATTTATGTCCTAACTTTTTGCAAGAGAAACAAGTAATGATAGATGATGCAGGTACAAAAAAGTTTTTGAAATACTTTTGTTTCTTTTATGGTTTATATCCTAATCTTGCCTTATTAAAAATGGCTCTTTGATTATTCAAAAGTAGGTTTAACTTTTCTGAACTGTATGTGAATTTCTCAACAAAATGTTTTATCTTTCCAAGTTCATTTTTGTACTTAATATTTTCAAGTTCTAAATCTTTATTTTTCTTTTAAAGATCATTATTTGAAATAACATTTTTAGGTCTTTTCAAAACTTCATTTTTCATAAATAAAGCATTGTTTTTCTTTTCTAAAGTATCTAATTTAGATTTCAAAATACTAACATCATTAGTAAAGAATTGTTTTCAAAAGAGAAACTATTTGCATGCTTTTTCAATTTCTTGTTTTTAGATAAAATCAGTTTATAATTATGCATGAGTTCATCAAAGGCATTCCTAAGTTCATCAAATGTAAAATCAATTTTGATGTCAGAATTTACCTCATCATTGTCTTGATATGCCATTAAGCAGATATTTGCAACTTCGGTCTGCTCTTCTTCAGAACTGGAGTCTTCGCTATCACTCCAGATGGCCATCATTGCTTTCTTCCTTAATTTATTTCTAGATTTCTTAAGGAGAGGACAATCAAACTTGTAGTATCCCGGCTTCTTGCATTCGAAGCATATAGGTACTTCCTTCTCCTTTTTCTTTTCTTTTTCTTTCTCTTTTTCCTTTGATTGATTTTTTTTTTGTAAGGAAATTTCCTCCTCTTCATGAATCTTTTAAATTTTTGTGCAATGAGGGCTTCTTCACCTTCATCTTCCTCTTCATCTTCGGACTCATCTATTGAGGATTCTTCTTGTATGTTTGATTTGAAAGCAATCCCCTTCTTCTTCCTGTCCATGTCCATCGATTTTTGTTTCAAATTAAGCTCATAAGTCATGAGCGATCCAACCAGCTGCTCAAAAGGTAACTTGTCAATGTCCTTAGCTTCTTAAATTGCAGTCACCTTTGGATTCCATGATGTTGGAAATGACTTGAGAATTTTATTTACAAGATCAGCATTAGACATAACTTTTCCAAGACTTCTCATACCATTAACAATATTTGTGAATCTTGTATACATATCAGTGATTGATTCATTAGGTTCCATTCGGAACATCTCATAAGTGCACACTAACATATTTACTTTAGTATTTTTTACTTGATCGGTACCCTCATGGGTAACTTCAAGTGTGTCCCATATTTCTTTAGCAGACATGCATGTAGATATCCTATTGAATTCACTAGGATCTAATGCACAATAGAGGAGATTCATTGCCTTGGCATTGATCTCGGATTGCTTAATGTCACTTTCATCCCAATCCTCTTCGAGATTTGGGATGGAAACACCATTAACCACTACTGAAGGAATATAAGGACCCTTATCTACAACTTTCCACAAATTGTAATCAATAGAATGCATATAAATTCTCATCCTAGTTTTCTAATAAGTATAATTTGATCCATTAAAAAATGGAGGTCTATTTGAGGCTTGACCCTCAACTACGCTAATACCAATTGGGGCTGCCATAGATCTTTACTCAAGACGGTAAAGCCTATACACTGAGAACAGGGCTCTGATACTACTTGTTGCCTAGTAAGTAACCTAAGAGGTGGGGTGAATTGAGTTTCTAAAAATTAAAACTAGAGATTACTTGTGTTGCCGCTCTCGCCGCCGCGCCCGTGCCACGGATCAGCCGATCCTTCCTGACCGCCTGGCGAGGGAGCCTCCCTTCCCGTGGAGAACCTGCAACAAAGGGGTTAGAGGACCATGGCCGGGGATCCCGGCGAGGGAGCTCCGACGGTCAAGTCAGTAGATGACGAGAAGGAACAGACTCTCCAGCCGGACCCTCGAAAGGATTCCAGACTTAGAGAGTTAACTGGTGAAGGAAACGCTCTGGGGACCAGAATCTCGGCTGGGCCTCCTTGCCGAGCTCACGCCCAGTGTTCCCCTCTCGGGATCTCTGGTTTCTCTCTCGGAGCAAGGCCTTTTGCCGGTGCTTCCTCCCTGTCCCCAGGCTAATTGGCTTACCTTGTCGTCCCCAGATTCCTCCCTCTTTATCTCCTTTCATCGTGCGCTTGTCCTTTTTTCTCCTCGGAAACTCCCCTCCCCCGTCCTCTTCTCTTTTCCCTTTTCGGTGAAGGAGGCCAGGCGGCTTTCCGACCTCGTCCACCGGGCCCAGCAGGGAAAAGGCAAAGACAGAAGAGAAAGAGGGGAGGGCGGTGCTGGCAGGGCGGCCGATCAGGCCTCGGGCTTAGTGAGAGCGCTCTCTTCCCCAAGCGTGGGTGCCATCCATTTATGGGGCCTGTTCCGTCAGGATCGGGTCCCTCGGCCGCGGGACCTGTCGGGCCGATGCAAGTGATGTTCCGCGTGCCGCCGCCCTCCGTACGGGACACCGTCTGGGATTCGTACGGCCCGAGGGATGGCCTCGGGGCCCGTCTCTCTCCCCGGGGCCCTCTCCGTACGAGCGGGCCGACCTCGGCTTAGGTGGACCCCTCCTGGGTGGACACCTGGCGAGGTGGCAGGAGGTCGCCTGGCTTCAGCCGAGGTGGGCCCGTCTCCGGGTGGCCACCTGGCGAAGGGCGAAGGATCAGCCGACCTCGGCTTAGGTGGACCCCTCCTGGGTGGACACCTGGCGAGGTGGCAGGAGGTCGCCTAGCTTCGGCCGAGGTGGGCCCGTCTCCGGGTGGCCACCTGGCGAAGGGCGAAGGATCAGCCGACCTCGGCTTAGGTGGACCCCTCCTAGGTGGACACCTGGCGAGGTGGCAGGAGGTCGCCTGGCTTCGGCCGAGGTGGGCCCGTCTCCGGGTGGCCACCTGGCGAAGGGCGAAGGATCAGCTGACCTCGGCTTAGGTGGACCCCTCCTGGGTGGACACCTGGTGAGGTGGCAGGGGGTCGCCCGACCTCGGCCGACCTCACTTAGGCGGACCCCTCCGGGCCCGGGCGCCAATGAGGTGGTAGAGGAACTCCGAGCCAAGCTCGACCTCGGCGAGGGCGGTTTGCCTCAGACAGTCGTCGGGTGGTGTAGTCTTGCCGATCCTGGCTTTGAGGATGTGGCGCTGATTTGGCCAGGGAAACATACACGTGGCTCGCTCGTATTCGGTGATACCTGAGCCTGGCCACGTCACTGTCACGGCTGTAACAGTTGCCCCCCAGCCCACCATTCCGTCGGGGTGTCGTAGAACGGAACGTCGGGATTAAATGCGGACATGACGTGGAGAGGCGAAGATCTTGCATCATAATTGCCACGATCCTCGTCGCCGTGGCTCGATGCGGCTGAAGACCTATGGGGAGCCATCACGCGTCGCCCACTTGCCCGTAATTAATGCGTCACTTCGAGGCAGAGGCCGTTACTCTGCTAACGAGGCGTCGGTGTCGGGCGTGCGCCCACGTGGCGATCATCCAATGGCCTGAGACGGAATGACGGGTATGGCCGCTGTCGGCTGAGTTTGAAAGGGAGGGGACTTTCCAGAACGAGGCCTTTTCCCTTGCTTCGTGGGCGGTTTGCTGCAGGCTAACAACTCCTGTTGCTTGCGCTCGTCTGGTGTATTTTCGGTGAGTGCCTCCTTCTTCTCCTCTAGCTCCCCTCCTTCTTTCTCGTTTCTTTTCTGATCTTTTTTGTCCTTTCCCTTTCTATGGCGCGCCGTCGCCATGTCTCTTCCAACCCGGACGAGGCCGGTCCTTCCCGGCCGAGGACTCCATCTTCTTCCTCCTCAGATGAGGAGACAATCCCAGAGGAGGTCCACCGGCGTCTGCAACCCGGGGGTGTCACCATTGGCATCCCCAGGGGGATCCGGTCCCCTCCGGTTGCACCTGCCATGCCCCTCCGTTCTCTTCCTGCTCTGCCTTCTCTTCCTGCTCCGCCGTCTCTTCCCGCCGGTCCCTCCGGTCATGCTTCTACCATGACCGAAGGCGATCTTTCTCTGCTCCGGGATGCCTACGGCATTCCGGGGTCAGTTCGCCTGTTTGTTCCGCGGTCCGGGGAGCGCGTCACCATGAGTGGCCCCGGCCGCATAGCCTTCTACGAAGACTTCCTCCTTGGGGGTCTTCGGTTTCCTCTGCATCCTTTCTTTCTTTCCTTCCTCAGCCACTTCCGGCTTGTCCCGGCCCAGCTGGCTCCTAATGCCATCCGGGTCATCTTCTCCTTTATTGTTTTCTGTCACTTCCACGGGTTCGTTGCCCGTTTTTCTCTCTTCAGGGCCTTGTTCACCCTGAAGAAGTGCTCCACCGATGACGGCTGGTGGTACATTCGCCCCGGCCCAGGTGTCTCCGGTTCGACCTCCCTTCCTCAGTCAAGGGCTGGAAGAGCCGGTTTTTCTTCGCCTCGGTCGACGACGTCGACTGGGCCTGGAGTGAACCAGACCGGACCCCGAACCGAAATTCCCGAGTCGAGTCGGCGGACCAGGAGTCCTATACCCAGCTCCTGAGCGACGTGGTCCCGGCGCTCGAGGTTCTGCTCTCTGAGCAGAATCTTTTTGAGGCCGGTATCAGTCCCATCCGTGAGACCGATGAGATTCGGCCCCACTTTGACCTCTGCTCCCCTTTCTCTTCATAACCGAGCCGGCTGACTTCCTGTTTCTTTTGTTTTGCAGGGATGAAATTTTCACTGGAGAATCTCTTGGAGGGGGCAGCCCAGCGGGATGTCATGGAGGTGGACGAGCCCACAGCGAAGAGGGCTCGCACGGAGACGAGCCGAGAGGTCGTGGCGGCGACCGTGCCCAGCCCGGTTGCTGTCATTTCCCCGCCCAGGCTACCTCAGGGTGGGGCTACTGATACCCCGGCCGCGCGACCTGGTGGCGCCGCCGCCGAGAGGACTCCACCGCCTGCTGCTCCACCCATCGCCGGGCCCGTCGTTGCTGCCAGCTCGACAGCGCCGCCTGTGGCAACCGCCGGCCCGTCGGTTGCGGCCTCGACTGAGGGGGCGGCCGCCGCAGGAGCCGGCCCGAAGGCTCCAGCACCGGTGATCACCCACCGGGACTCTGTCATCCTCGACAAAGGGCTGGCGGAGAAGATCATGGAGTACGCCTCCACCGCCCGGGACCGCCGAGCTCGGGGCGGCCGGGATTACGCAGACGCGCTGCTCGGGATCCTCCCGCAGCTCTTCACGGTAAGTCCGAGCTTCTTCCTTCTCCTTTTTCTTTCTTTCGAGACTTAGCTTCCTTTATTCTGACCTGTGTTGCTTTTGTCGTTGCAGATCGGGAACGACGTTCTCCTACTGAGGAATTTCCTCGTAGGGAACGCCAAAAGGGACTCCGAGCGGGAGCTGAGACTCGGCAAGCTCACGATCGACGTCAAGGACTTGATGGAGAAGGGGGCCGAGCTGCGAGCCGATAAACAAGCCCTCCAGTCCGACCTGGCGCGTTCCGAGGAGCGGAACAAGGAGCTGGAGGCCTCCTTGTTGGAGGAGCGGACCTCCAACCAGCGCCGAACAGAGGAGGAGGTGGCGGAGAAGGCCCGCCTGCAGGCCCACTCCCAATGGCTGGAGCGCCAGCTGGAGGAGGCCCGGCGAGACGCGGCCGCGGTGAAGGACCGGAGCACGTACGTCAACGGGCTCCTGGAGGCAGCCAAGCGGGAGGCGCAAGAGGCCGTCCCCAAATTCCGGGCTTCCGACGAGTACACGTCGGAGGTCCGGGAGGCCACCGTGGACTCCTTCCTGAAGGGGTTCCGGATGTGCCGGGAGAAGGTGGGGGCCTTCTTCCCCCAACTGGATCTGAGCGGGGTTGTGATCGGTGGCAGGAGGCTAGGGGGTGAGAGCAGGGCCTCCGGCACGGCCGAAGCGACTCCTGCGGCACCGTCGACCAGCGATGCCACGGCCCCGGAGCAGCCCCAGGAGCCGGCCGTTGTAGAAGTCGAGGACGCAGCACCCGCACCTCCGGCAGAGGGCTCCGACCCCGCACCTCAGTGAACCCGGCGTCTTCTTCCTGATGTCTCCTTCTCTTTTTGCTTCTGTTTGTTGTTTTTGTTTTGTGTTGTTTTTTATTTTTTGGGGGAGTCCCGGCCTGTCGGGACTCCCAGCTTGTACCGACTACTCACATCAATGGAAATCTAAGTTTATCAAAACCTTGATCTTTTTTTTCATTTCATCTCACCTTTCTTTTCCTTTCTTTCTGAGATGTCGGTTTGGAACACTTGAAACAGTTGCAGGCCTGGTCCTCCCATAGCTCAAATCGAAGGATGGGGCTTGCTGAGTCGCGTCGCAGCAGAGCAAGCCTTAAGCGGGCCCAACTTTGGGTCGCCTTCATGCTTGTGCAGGCAACACGGTTTCTGCACTGCCTTCCAGGCCGAAGCCCAGGATCTCCGGACTGAGCTCGGTGCCGCAGGCTTTCTCAAGCCTCGCGCGGCTTGCTGAGCTGTGCTCCGGGCTTGCATGGGCGAACTGGGTTCTGCGCCACCTTCCAGGCCGAAGCCCGGGATCTCCGGACTGAGCTCGATGCCGCAGGCTTTCTCAAGCCTTGCGCGGCTTGCTGATCTGTGCTCCGGGCTTGCGTGGGCGAATTGGGTCCGACGTCACCTTCTAGGCCGAAGCCCAGGATCTCCGGACTGAGCTCGATGCCGCAGGATTTCTCAAGCCTTGCGCGGCTTGCTGAGCTGTGCTCCGGGCTTGCGTGGGCGAACTGGGTCCGGCGCCACCTTCCAGGCCGAAGCCCAGGATCTCCGGACTGAGCTCAATGCCGCAGGCTTTCTCAAGCCTTGCACGGCTTGCTGAGCTGTGCTCCGGGCTTGCATGGGTGAACTGGGTCCGGCGCCACCTTCCAGGCCGAAGCCCAGGATCTCCGGACTGAGCTCGATGCTGCAGGCTTTCTCAAGCCTTGCGCGGCTTGCTGAGCTGTTCTCCGGGCTTGCGTGGGCGAACTGGGTTCGGCGCCACCTTCCAGGCCGAAGCCCAGGATCTGCGGTCTGAACCCGATGCCGTAGGCCTTCTTGTCGAAGTTAGAAGGGAGTGTTTGAAGTGGGGAAACTTTGTTACAGGAACTGGGAGCCTTACATCACTGATAGTACATCCTCAGGTTCGAGGAGTTCCACGTCCGGGGGAACCTGGCACCTCCCAATTCTTCCAAGTAATATGCTCCATGAGGGAGGGCTTCTGCCACCCGATATGGGCCTTCCCAGTTGGGTGATAGCTTGCCGCATTCCCATGGCTGGGAGGCTTCGGCGCGCCGGAGGACCAAGTCTCCGGGACGAAAGACCTTCGGCCGCACTCGGGAGTTGTAATATCTGGCTACACGTTGCCGGTACGCCGCCATTCGGATTCGGGCCTTGTCCCTCGTTTCCTCGAGAAGGTCTAGGTTGAGCATCATCCTGGCCGGGTTTTCTGTCTCGTCGTATTGCTCCACGCGCAGCGTGGGTAGGCTGAGCTCGATCGGGATGACTGCCTCGACTCCGAAGGCGAGGTTGAATGGGGTTTCGTCGGTAGCCGTCCTTGGGGTGGTGTGGTATGCCCAAAGGACGCTGGGAAGCTCGTCGGCCCACCTGCCCTTGGCCTGGTCCAGCCGCGTGCGGAGGCCCTGAAGAATGGTCCTGTTCGTGACTTCGGCCTCCCCGTTGGTCTGAGGGTGTGCCACCGAGGTAAAGCGATGCCTGATGCCGAGGTCGCTGCAGAATTCTTCGAATTTCCGGCAGTCGAACTGGCGTCCGTTGTCGGTGACCACGGTGTGGGGGAGGCCGAAGCGGCAGACGATGGACTTCCAGAAGAACTTGGCGACGTTTGCTTCGGTGATCCTCGCCAAGGGTTCGGCCTCGACCCACTTCGTGAAGTAGTCGATAGCCACTATCAAGAACTTCCGCTGGCCAGACGCCGGCGGGAATGGGCCCAGGAGGTCCATCCCTTACTGGGCGAACAGCCAGGGGGCTGAGAGATGAGAGATTGGGTTGGAGGGTTGCCGCTGCACCGTGGCGTGACGCTGGCACCGGTCGCACTTCTTCACGAAGTCGGCGGCATCTTCCTTCATTGTCTCCCAGAAGTAGCCCTGACGGAGGGCCTTGTACGCCAATGCCCTGCCCCCCACGTGGTTCCCGCAGATGCCTTCGTGAATCTCCTGGAGCACAAGCCTGGCTTCTGTGGGTCCTACGCACTTGAGGAGGGGGTAGGAGTAGGATCTTCGATACAGCTGCCCGTCCATCAGGACGAACCGCACGGCCTTCTTCCTGATGAGCCGAGCCGCCTCTCGGTCCTCCGGCAGGGTGCCGCTGGTGATGTACGCAGCGTACTTGTCCATCCAGCTGGGCTCCTGGCTGACCTGATGGACCTCCACCGGTGCTTCGAGGCTTGGGACCTCAAGGCGCTCCACATGAGCGCGTCCCAGCATCGTGTCCGGCAGGGTCGCCAGCCGAGAGAGGGCATCCGCGCGGGCGTTCTCCCCGCTGGGGATATGGAAGATGTTGAAGCGCCGAACTTGGACGCGCCCGCCTTGACGAGCTCCAAGTACTTCGCCATTTGGGGGTCGTGTGCGACGTACTCCCCGGATACCTGCCCTGCCACGAGCTGGGAGTCAGTGAAAGCTCTGAGGTTGGTCACGCCCAGCTCGCGGGAGACTCTCAGTCCGGCAAGAAGTGCCTCGTACTCCGCCTGGTTATTTGTTGCAGGGAATTGGAAACGGAGTGCACACTCGGCGACGACCCCGTCGCCGTTGGCAAGGATGAGCCCAGCTCCGCTCCCGCCGGAGTTTGAGGCTCCGTCTACATGGAGGATCCAGGCGTCCTCTCCGGGCTCATCGGTGCCAACCTCCATCGGCTGGGCCGGGGGGCCTTCCTCGGGCTCCTTGCCCAAGCCTACACATTCGACCAAGAAATCGGCCAGCACCTGCGCCTTCATGGCCGACCTTGGCCTGTATATAATGTCGAACTCGCTGAGTTTCAGTGCCCACTTGGCCAATCGTCCCGAAGTATCGGGTCGGCTGAGCACCGCTTTCAGCGGTTGATCCGTCAAGACGGCGATGGGGTGCGCTTGGAAATAGGGCCTGAGACGCTGGGCAGACACTATTAGTGCAAAAACAAGTTTCTCGGGCCGGGAATACCTGAGCTCCGCGTCTCGGAGAAGTTTGCTGGTATAGTACACCGGCCGCTGGAGCCCCTGGTCGTCGGTTCGGACCAAGACAGAGCTGACGGCCTCCGGGGTAACCGCCAGGTAGAGGGTAAGCTCCTCTCCCTCCTCGGGCCTGGACAGTAAAGGTGGCGATGCGAGCATCTTCTTCAGCTCCTCGAAGGCCTGCTGACACTCCTCGGTCCAAGCAAAGCCATTCATCTTCCTCAACACCTTGAAGAAGGGACGGCAGCGGTCCGCCGACCTGGAAATAAAATGGCTAAGGGCCGCGACTCGGCCGGTCAGTTGCTGCACTTGCTTCTTGGAGGCGGGCTGCTCCATGTCCAGGATGGCCTGGACCTTCTCCGGGTTGGCCTCGATTCCTCTTTGAGTCACCATAAACCCTAGGAACTTCCCGGTGGAGACGCCGAAGGCGCACTTTGCCGGGTTCAGCTTCATCTGATGGCACCGGAGGTTGCCGAACGTCTCCGTCAAGTCAGCCACGTGGTCCGAATCGAGTTTGCTCATCACCAGCATGTCGTCCACGTACACCTGCATGTTGCGGCCTATCTGGTCTTTGAAGATTTTATTGACCAGACGTTGGTACGTCGCCCCCGCGTTCTTGAGGCCGAAAGGCATCATCCTGTAGCAAAAAGTCCCACGGTCAGTTATGAAGGCAGTGTGCTCTTCGTCCTCCGGGTTCATCCGGATCTGGTTGTATCCGGAGAAGGCATCCATGAACGATAGGAGGCGATGCCCCGAGGTGGTGTCGACCAGCTGGTCGATCTTTGGAAGAGGGAAGCTGTCCTTTGGGCAAGCTTGGTTGAGGTCGGTGTAGTCCACACAGATCCTCCACTTACCACTATTCTTCTTTACCATGACCACGTTTGCCAGCCAACTAGGGTATTGGACCTCTCGGACAAAACCGGCGGCGAGGAGCTTCTCTACTTCCTCGTTGATCGCCTTCTGCCTCTCCATGGCGAAGCTTCTCTTCTTCTGGCGGACCGGGCGGTAACTTGGGTCCACGTTCAGCCTGTGCATGATAACCTCGGGCGGGATGCCCGGCATGTCGGCTGCTGACCAGGCGAACACGTCAGCGTTGGCGCGGAGGAACTCCAGCAAGCGGGTTCGCTCTTCCTCGGGGAGCTGGGCCCCGACTTGCACCGTCTTCAGGGGATCCGAACCGAGGGGAAAAGTCAGTAGGCGCTCTACGAGCCCTCCCCTGGGTTCCTTCTCTCTCAGATCGAGGTCGTCAATATCATGGGCGAGCTCCGTGCCCCTGGCGCCTGGGACCGTCTGGAGGCAAAGCGGGACTGGCTGGATTGTCCCCTTCATCTCCCCGAGCCCGGAAGGCGTGGGGAACTACACCAACAGCCTCCTCGTGGAGATAGTGGCGTCCAGTTGGTTGAGCCCGGGATGCCCGAGAATGGCGTTGTTAGGCGAAGGGAGCCTGACGACGGTGAATGTTATTAGGACGGTCGCCTGCCGGGGTGGGGATCCGGCGGTGACCGGGAGAGTGATCTCCCCTTCGACCCCCACGGAGTCCCCTGTAAAACCTACCAGGGGGATGTGCACCGGTTTCAGCTGATCGGGGGATAAGTTCATCCGAGAGAAAGCATCGTAAAAAAGTACATCAGCCGAGCTTCCACTATCCACCATGATTTGATGTACAGGATGCTTCGCGATGGTCATCTCGACCACCACGGCATCGTTGTTTACATTGTCATTAATTTCCCCTCCCTTGGGAGGGATTACATTCTCCGGGACTTCCCGGGCTCTCTTCATTGCTCGATCGGACCCGCGCGAGATCATGCCCACGGGCTTCTCCGTTGGGCGGTTGTCGATCGCAGGGGCAGGCGGTAAGGCCGCAAGCGGCTGCCCTTCAGAGGGGGCCTCGTTCTTGACGAACTTCCTGAGGTAACCCCTCCTGATCAGCTCCTCAATCTCCCGCTTCAGATGGCGACACTCCTCCGTGTCATGCCCGTGCTCGCGATGGAACTGGCAGTACTTTGATTTGTCTCGGACGGCTCTCGGTTCTGAGGAGGAGGTCGGCGGAGGTAGCGCTCGCCCTCGATTTCCATGAGGATCTTCGTTCGAGGTGCGAGGAGAGGGGTGTACCTCCGCTCGGGAGTGGCTTCGCCCCTCGGCCTTGGGTTCGGGCGAGGGTCGGCAGACGGCCCGGGCCTCCGAGCTCCCGAGGTGTCCCTCGGGAGCGGCTTCTTTGGAGTCTTCCCGTCCAGCTCTCGACGGGTGCGGTCAGCCTCCTCTGCTCGGATGTACTTGTGGGCACGGAGGAGGAGCTCGGAGTACGTCCTGGGCGGCTTCTTGTCCAGGGAATAGGTCAGGCGGGACGTCTTAAGCCCGCGCTTCAAAGCCAGCATGGCGACGGGCTCGTCCAAGCTGTAGATCTCCAGGGCTACGATCTTGAACCGGGTGATGTAGTCCCGGAGCAGCTCCTGGTCCTGCTGGCGGATGGAGAAGAGGCTGTCCACCTCTCTTGGCACCTTACGACAAGCATCGAAGTGCGCCACGAACTTTCCTTCCAACTGATGGAAGGAGCAAATGGATCCGGGCTCGAGGCAGGTGAACCAGACTCGAGCGGCCTTCCAAAGGGTTGCCAGGAAGGCGATGCACAGAAGGGCGTCGGTGGCACCCTGGACCCTCATGAGAGCTTTATAGCTCTCGAAATGGTCCAGGGGGTCGGTGGTCCCATCGTAGGGATCCACCTGCGGCATGCAGAACCATTTCGGGATCGGTTCCGCCTGGATTTCTTCAGAGAAAGGGGGGCGGGAGTCGTAGCCCGCCGGGTCTGCCGACGAGTTCTGCAGGTCGGCGAATCGTCGGGCGAACTCTGCCAACTTGCGCTCGTGCTCCTCCAGGCACCACTCGGCCTGGCGCCTGATGGCTTCGTCGGTGGAGTCTTCCACCGAGACTGCAAGTGAAGAGGGTGCCGATCGGTCTCGGCGCGAGGTCTGGCCTCGGCGTCGCTTGCTGCGATGCGCCGTTTCGGCCCCATCGGCCGGGGATCGACTCTCGTGATCCTCCGAACCGGAATAGTTTCTTTTTGCGGGAGCTTGGTGGCTCCCCCGGGGGTTGGAGACAGCCCTCGGATGGGATGGCCTGCCCTGGATTGAGCGCAGGCTCCCACGCTGCCCCGCGGCTCGGGCCGCGGGGGTCCCTGGCTGCGGCTGGGTGGCCAGGGACCGTTGCTGATGTTGAAGCTGTCGGACCGCTGAGGTCAAGGTCTGCAGCTGCTGGACGATGGCCGCAAGGGATCCGTCCACCGGGGTAGGCTGCTGTGGAAGAGGAGGGGGAGCCGGAAGCTCCCTTTCGGGGGTGTGGCCCCCCGGAGGGGAGTGGACTTCCCCCACACGGTTGGTGGACGCCTCGCGACCACGAGTGACCACCATTGCTGGAGAGCGTGACACCTGCAGAAAGATGGTTCCCGCTAGGGGTTAGTGTCCTGCCCCCCTACCTGGTGCGCCAATCTGTTGCCGCTCTCGCCGCCGCGCCCGTGCCACGGATCAGCCGATCCTTCCTGACCGCCTGGTGAGGGAGCCTCCCTTCCCGCGGAGAACCTGCAACAAAGGGGTTAGAGGACCCTGGCCGGGGATCCCGGCGAGGGAGCTCCGACGGTCAAGTCAGTAGACGACGAGAAGGAACAGACTCTCCAGCCGGACCCTCGAAAGGATTCCAGACTTAGAGAGTTAACTGGTGAAGGAAACGCTCTGGGGACCAGAATCTCGGCTGGGCCTCCTTGCCGAGCTCATGCCCAGTGTTCCCCTCTCGGGATCTCTGGTTTCTCTCTCGGAGCAAGGCCTTTTGCCGGTGCTTCCTCCCTGTCCCCAGGCTATTTGGCTTACCTTGTCGTCCCCAGATTCCTCCCTCTTTATCTCCTTTCGTCGTGCGCTTGTCCTTTTTTCTCCTCGGAAACTCCCCTCCCCCGTCCTCTTCTCTTTTCCCTTTTCGGTGAAGGAGGCCAGGCGGCTTTCCGACCTCGTCCGCCGGGCCCAGCAGGGAAAAGGCAAAGACAAAAGAGAAAGAGGGGAGGGCGGCGCTGGCAGGGCGGCCGGTCAGGCCTCGGGCTTAGTGAGAGCGCTCTCTTCCCCAAGCGTGGGCGCCATCCATCTATGGGGCCTGTTCCGTCAGGATCGGGTCCCTCGGCCGCGGGACCTGTCGGGCCGATGCAAGTGATGTTCCGCGTGCCGCCGCCCTCCGTACGGGACACCGTCTGGGATTCGTACGACCCGAGGGATGGCCTCGGGGCCCGTCTCTCTCCCCGGGGCCCTCTCCGTACGAGCGGTCTGACCTCGGCTGAGTTGGACCCATCCCCGGGGGCCAACTGGCGAGGGGCGAGGGATCGGCCGACCTCGGCTTAGGTGGACCCCTCCTGGGTGGACACCTGGCGAGGTGGCAGGAGGTCGCCTGGCTTCGGCCGAGGTGGGCCCATCTCCGGGTGGCCACCTGGCGAAGGGCGAAGGATCAGCCGACCTCGGCTTAGGTGGACCCCTCCTGGGTGGACACCTGGCGAGGTGGCAGGAGGTCGCCTGGCTTCGACCGAGGTGGGCCCGTCTCCGGGTGGCCACCTGGCGAAGGGCGAAGGATCAACCGACCTCGGCTTAGGTGGACCCCTCCTGGGTGGACACCTGGCGAGGTGGCAGGAGGTCGCCTGGCTTCGGCGATGATGCAGAACAAATAAAGGAATGCGATGCGGAAGCAAATTAGGATTAACTAATTTTTTGTTGTTTTTATATGTTTGTAGAAGTTGGCTTCAAATCAAAGAAAAGTTAACCTAACATTGAAAGATACTAATATGATAATTGAAAGCACATTTTAGGGAAACTAAATTATCAGAGTAGTTCAGAAGCAACGGATCGCTGGGGGTTGAGAAACTCCCAGACCTAGGGTTTCGCTCCGAACTTTCAAAAGAACAGAAATAAAGAGAAGAGATGGTTTATCTAACCAGACAATGATCTTCACAGATTTTGGTGGAGGAACTCTCCCGAGCAGATTGTTGGATCCCGGATTCAGATATCTTCGTAATGGATCCTCCAATACCGATCCTTTGGCCGGTTGGCTTCTCCTGAACTCAAGATCTGGAAGAGAAGAAAAACAATTGATGGAATCAGAGAGTCAAGGAAAAGATTTACCAGGTTGATGAACTAGAAGATTGAAATTGCTGAAAACTGGATTCTCCTGGATGTTGATGTGATTTTCCTTGGAACTTGCTCTGGATCTAAGTAGCCGGACTGGATCTGGATGAAGGTGGACGGCCTGGACTTGTAGAGAGAGAGAGGCCGTGGGAGATGGATGGAGCTAGGGTTTGATGGATTGAAAATAATGAAGGGCGGCTAGGGTTTTGGAATTTCAAGTGGCTAACCTAGGGTTTTGGATAAAGATGGAGATCTCTCACCTCCTCAAGGCTCCAATGGAACCCGGATTACTCCCTCACGGAGCTCAACACTTAGAATAGTGCGGAAGAAGAGAAACCTAGATCACTCAACACAAGAGAATAGCAAAAATAATTTTTTCTTCATTGATTGATTTCAACTTACAAGAGGGATGTAATTTATAATGCTTTACAAGGGAGAAGGGTTTCATATTTTCCCATGTGGGACTAAAGGAGGGGATCTCCAAATTAGGGCAAATCCCTTACATATGGTTGGCCAAAATACCAAAGATTAGGATTTGGGTTATAAATGGCAGGTAGATGGCGCCACCTTGCTTGGAATTTTTCAAGAAAATTTTCTTCCTTTCCTGGATGAACTCTTTTGGACTCCTCCTTTTCTTCCTCCCTAAGTCAAGGCTCTTCCCATCTTTGTTTTAGGTGTTTTTGGCAGGTAATGGGCGCCCCTTGATATTCTCTTCCAAGAAAAACTTCTTCCCTTCTTTGCTTGGAATCACTTGGGAAAGTCTTGGCCGCCCCCTTGATTTGTGCTCTTCTCTTTATCTGGTGCATGAAAGAAGGAAGTTGCCATCTGTGGAGTGGGGACCAAAGGCTGCTGGATGTGGATATGGCACCCCCTGGACTGGGAGTGTGGCTGGGAGTGTGGTGTCCACTTGCCTGGTCTTGGGAGAAAATGTAACATCCCTGGTTGAAACCCTAGTCCACTACTGAGTCAACATGACTCAACAAAATAAAATGCAGGTAATGTAGACTCAAGCTAAATTGAGTTGATCTAGTCAACTCTTATTACAAACCAAAAACCTAATTCTTCGGGCAAGGTTAATCAGAGATCCAGATGGAGCTCTGAAGTCTTCTTCTGAGTCTGGTGCCCGCACCAATTCTCCTAGGGTGGGAGGAACTCGACCCTGTCGAGTAAGGCTCAAGTTGGCTCTGGTATCTCTCCAAGTGGTCTGGGTCCAATTCTTGTAATTCTTCTCGGGAGATCCAAGAGTCATCAGAATCTGGCCTTCCTTGCCAGCGGACCAGGTACCTTTGGTATCCTCGATTACGAGTAGAGATAACCTGATCATCCAGGATCTTTTCAATCTGCTCTTTCCTCACAGGCCAGTTTGTTGGTGGACACACAGGGTCGGGATCACTCTCAATGATAGGGTTAGGCTCAAAAGGCTCACTAGGAATCACAGCTGGCTCCCTGTACTCTACTAAGTCTGTAATGTTGAAAGTAGAGCTAATGCCTAGTTCTGGAGGCAACTCGAGCACATAGGCATTGGATCCTACTCTCTTTACCACTCTAAATGGTCCAGCTCCCCTAGCATGTAACTTTCTAACGGTTCTAGGAGGAAACCGTTCAGGCCTTAACCTAATCATCACATAGTCTCCCTCAACAAAAGATTTGACTCGCCTTTGAGTATCAGCCAACTTCTTATAAGTTTCATTACTTAAATTTATTTTGGCATGAATTTCTTTATGCAAGTCTTTTACATGCTGTGCAAAATTCTCAGCAGACTCGGAGACTCGAGTGTGGACAGGTAAAGGGACTAGGTCAAGAGGTGTGTGAGGTTTGTACCCATGTACAATTTCAAATGGACTCTTACCCGTAGACCTATTGACCGAGTCATTGTACGCAAATTCTGCCCTTGGTAGGTATAAATCCCAATTTCTGGTGTTTTCACCAACAAGACATCTCAGCAGATTTCCTAGGCTACGGTTCACTACTTCAGTTTGGCCATCAGTTTGGGGATGATAGGCAGTTGAAAACTTAAGTTTTGTCCCTAACTTATGCCAAAGGGTCTTCCAAAAGTAACTGGTGAACCGGACATCCCTATCTGAAACGATTGTCTTAGGTAGGCCATGGAGTCTAACTATCTCATTGAAGAAAAGTGTGGCTACCTTAGACGCATCAAAGGTTTGGGAACAAGGCAAGAAATGGGCCATTTTAGAGAATCGGTCGACTACAACACAGATAGAATCATGTCTCCTCTGGGTCTTAGGTAAACCTAACACAAAATCCATACTCACATCTTGCCAAGGACGATCTGGGACAGGGAGTGGGGTATAAAGGCCAGTGTTTTGTTTTCGCTGTTTGGCAACAGCGCAGGTTCGACATCTAGCTACAATATTAGCTACATCCCTTTTCAAGCTAGGCCAGAAAAAGTGGTCTTCAATAGCTAGAATGGTCTTGTCTTTTCCAAAATGGCCGGCTAAACCTCCAGCATGGATTTCCCAAATCAAAAATTCCCTAAGAGAAGTTCTAGGGATGCAAAGCCTATTTTTGAAGAACAAAAAACCATCTACAAGGGTATAATCCTGGTGATTACTAGATGGTCCTTGAACTAGATCCTGATACACAGTTGTGAAATCCGGACAAGACTCATATTCCTCTTTGATTTGCTCAAACCCTATGACCTCAGTTCTAACAGAAGTTAATAACAGAGATCGGCGACTAAGGGCATCAGCTACCTTATTCTCAACTCTAGCCTTATGTTTCAGGACAAAAGTATAGGACTGGATATATTCTACCCACTTAGCATGCCTAGGGTTAAGCTTCTTTTGGGAGTTCAGAAATCTAAGAGCCTCATGGTCCGAAAATAGTACAAATTCCTGCGGTAGCAAATAATGTCTCCAGTAACGCAAAGCTTGCACCACCGCATAAAATTCCTTATCATAGGTAGAATACCTAAGCTTAGCATCATTAAGTTTTTCACTAAAGAATGCTATGGGATGATTCTCTTGGCTTAGGACTCCACCTATTCCTACACCTGAAGCATCACAGGCAACCTCAAATACTTTAGAAAAATCGGGTAATCTCAGAATGGGTGCCTGGGTCATTTTATCCTTAAGATCTAGGAAGGCTTTATGGGCTGACTTAGTCCAATGAAACTCTCCCTTCCTAATACAATCAGTGATAGGAGCAGCTAAAGTACTAAACCCCTTGATGAATCGCCTATAGAAGGTAGCCAAGCCGTGGAAATTCTAACTTCATGCACATTGGTTGGCTCTGGCCAGTCTACTATGGACCTAATCTTCTCAGGATCGGCCGCCACGCCGTCAGGGGTTACTACAAAACCAAGAAAGATAACTCTACTAGTCATGAATTCACACTTCTTAAGATTACCGTAGAGTCTATCATTCCTCAAAACTTGGCAGACTGCTCTAAGGTGGCCTAGGTGATCTGCTGGGGTCTTACTATAGATCAGGATGTCATCAAAATAGACCACCACAAATTTTCCTATGAAAGCTCTAAGTACCTGGGTCATAATTCTCATGAAAGTACTAGGGGCATTGGACAACCCAAAAGGCATAACAACCCATTCATAAAGACCATCCTTAGTTTTGAAAGCAGTTTTCCATTCATCCCCGGGTCTAATCCTAACCTGATGATAGCCGCTTTTGAGATCAATCTTAGAAAAAACCATTGCACCAGCCATCATATCAAGCATGTCATCTAGTCTAGGGATGGGAAACCTATATTTGATTGTAATTTTATTGATGGCACAACTGTCAACACACATCCTCCACGTGCCATCTTTCTTTGGGGTCAGTAAGGCTGGGACTGCACAAGGGCTAAGACTTTCTCTAATAAACCCCTTCCTCAATAATTCTCCAACCTGCTTTTGCAGTTCTTCATGCTTAGATGGATTCATCCTGTAATGGGGCAAGTTGGGCAAAGTCGCTCCTGGGATTAGATCTATGGCATGCTGGATATCCCTAAGAGGTGGAAGGTGGTCTGGCAAATCCTCGGGAAAGACATCCTCAAATTCTTTTAACACAGGTTTAACTTCTTGAGGAGGCTCTGAGGGTTCCGAAGTTCTAAGTTCCTTAGCAGTCAACATCCAGATGGGTGAACCACTATGAATTTCTTGTTCTAGATCCTTAGCACTGATTAGGTTCACTCCAGTTTTCATCTCCTTAACCTTACCGGCTCCTTTAGTTACCTTGTCCTTAGGGGGAACTGAATGGATCGTAATCTTCTTCCCATTGAAACTAAAGACACAGGTATTGGATTTTCCTAAGAGGGTGGCATCATGATCATACAACCAAGGTCTTCCGAGAATTATACTGCTCACCCCCATGGGTAAGACATCGCACCAAATCTTTTCGTGATAAGATTGCATTTGGATTTGGACTTGACATCTAGACTGGATGGGTATGGAGGTAGAATCTACCCAAGAAACCTTATAGGGGTTGGGATGGGGAACTGGGATTAAGCCTAACATCTTGACAGTGCTAGTAGAGATGGCATTTACACAGCTCCCACTATCTATGATGATCTTACTACCTTATCCCCTAATTTAAGAAAAGTCTGTAGGATGTTAGTCCTACGCCAATCCTCTTGAACTAGATTCTGGGATAGGATGCATCTTACAACTCCTAATTGGTCAGATTCATTGGGTTCCTCCTCTCCTTCATACTCCTCAACCAAATTCATTCCGGCCTCATAAACTTCTTCTTCAAATTCCTCACTGGGCTCGGAATTATCATTTTCTCCCTCTTCTATGTAAAGGGATCTCCGTGGGCACTGGCTAGCAACATGACCTACCTTATGACACTTGAAACAGGCTATGGCAGTACACTGACTGGAAATGTGACCTGGTTTCTGACACTTAAAACAGGTGATATTTGAACTAGGGGTTCTCTGGGTGTCAGGTGCCTTACCTTTGTCCATGGGCCTAGGGGTAGAAGTACCCTGAAAAGGTTTACTAGGGATAACTTGGCTAGGTCCATTCCTTGGGATTGGGGCACTAACCCTAGAAGGTATAGGTCCTCTCTGAAATTTCTCAGTGTTCAGTGCAATCTGGTAGGCTTGGTCTAGATCAGTAACCTCTCTCAGAAATAGTTCTCTCTTGATATCTTCCCTCAGTCCAGCCCTAAATCTAGACAAAGTGACTTCGTGGGCTTCACTCACATCACATCTCATTAGGTATTCATCAAAAGTAGCTATGTAGTCTGAGACAGATCGGTTTCCTTGTTTCAGGTTTTGCCATTGGTCTAACAGGTTTTGCTGGTATGAAATGGGTAGGTATTTATCTCTCAGTTTTTCTTTCATACCCTGCCAAGTGGTTATGGGCTCAACATTCCGTCTCCTAGTGGTTAGCTCAATGTTCCCCCAGTATAACCTAGCTTGACGCACTAATTTCATCTTGGCAAACTTGTATTTCCTCTCCTCAGACATAGCATACCACTCAAAGTATTGATCCATCTCACCCTCCCAATCAGAATACACCTTAGGGTTCAGACTACCATCAAAAGTGGGTGCATCTAATTTGATGTTCCTGATGAACCTATCATCTCTATCTTCAGGCTCTGGGTCAGGCCTCCTATGATTAGGTTCAGGATCTCTATATAAAGGCCTTCTAGGCTCCTGATGTGGGTGAGGTTGAGGCACATTAAAATCGGGGTCAGGAGTCCAATTCCGATGTCTAGGTTCTTCAAGTACTTGGACTCGGTCCCTAAGTTGGGTAAGATCCTCATGAATTTGTGCGCTAAACTGGGCCACAGTGTTTGTCATATCCTGATTCATTTTAGCCATACTTTCAGTAAGAGTTCTGATCATGGCCTCTAAATCAGGTTGGGTTTGACCAGGTTGATATGGCACTCCGTTTCTGGTAGACATTATGATTCAAGCAAGCACACAAAATGAAACTAGACTAAATCGACTACTGGATCACTAGACCCAGAGTCCAAACTAGATGCCCAATCAGAGTGGCAAGCTAGCCTGTAGTAACTCAGGACTCAGCCAGGCAGGTGTAAGGGGAGTGTTAGGTCCCTGATTGCCAATCCTAGACACCAATCAGTGATTGGCCAGGTAGGCGGACCAGCACACAAGCCCTTCGGGAATGGATCCCTGAACCACCGTTCTAGACACTGAGTGCTAAGCACACACAGAATAACTCGGCAAACTGACTCAACACTAGCCTAGACCCGACCAATTGGTGTCCCTAGCCCACTAGGGCAAATTAGGTCTAACTGATTTTAAATTAGGTCTAGGTTCGAATGATTGGATGGTGGTTTTGGGCTAAGGAGAGGTAATCAACTCCTCCCCTTATCTTAGATGCTCAATTACCCTTAAGTAAATTATGAGATGATCACTCCAAAAAGAATTGAATTGCAGAATACAAAAAATAGAGTTGCTGTATTTTAATGCTCAGAATTTTTACTGAAACCAATAAATCACAGAAAAATTATGGAAAATAGGTTCAATTATACTGGTTTCAACGAAGCAAAAATAATGCAATTCGGAGTTTTATACAGGGAGAAATAATTCAGACAACAGGGTAATTACGGGCTGCAACTAGATTGTCTTCCCCGTTTATAATCCCTGCTACGAAGTTATAACCCAATGGATCCCCTACACGCCCTAGGAACACCCCGTGGAATGGGAGGAGGAGGCTTGCGCCTCGCTTAGTTCCTAGGACCGGACGTCCTGGGGAGTCTACTTCGAGCAGACAAAATAAAAGGAGAAAACAATCAAAACAAGCAAGCAAGCAAATCAGAAACCCTAGACTGGGCTCTGATACCAAAAATGATGCAGAACAAATAAAGGAATGCGATGCGGAAGCAAATTAGGATTAACTGATTTTTTTGTTGTTTTTATATGTTTGTAGAAGTTGGCTTCAAATCAAAGAAAAGTTAACCTAATATTGAAAGATACTAATATGATAATTGAAAGCACAATTTTAGGGAAACTAAATTATCAGAGTAGTTCAGAAGCAACGGATCGCTGGGGGTTGAGAAACTCCCAGACCTAGGGTTTCGCTCCGAACTTTCAAAAGAACAGAAATAAAGAGAAGAGATGGTTTATCTAACCAGACAATGATCTTCACAGATTTTGGTGGAGGAACTCTCCCGAGCAGATTGTTGGATCCCGGATTCAGATATCTTCGTAATGGATCCTCCAATACCGGTCCTTTGGCCGGTTGGCTTCTCCTGAACTCAAGATCTGGAAGAGAAGAAAAACAATTGATGGAATCAGAGAGTCAAGGAAAAGATTTACCAGGTTGATGAACTAGAAGATTGAAATTGCTGAAAACAGGATTCTCCTGGATGTTGATGTGATTTTCCTTGGAACTTGCTCTGGATCTGAAGTAGCCAGACTGGATCTGGATGAAGGTGGACGGCCTGGACTTGTAGAGAGAGAGAGGCCGTGGGAGATGGATGGAGCTAGGGTTTGATGGATTGAAAATAATGAAGGGCGACTAGGGTTTTGGAATTTCAAGTGGCTAACCTAGGGTTTTGGATAAAGATGGAGATCTCTCACCTCCTCAAGGCTCCAATGGAACCCGGATTACTCCCTCACGGAGCTCAACACTTAGAATAGTGCGGAAGAAGAGAAACCTAGATCACTCAACACAAGAGAATAGCAAAAATAATTTTTTCTTCATTGATTGATTTCAACTTACAAGAGGGATGTAATTTATAATGCTTTACAAGGGAGAAGGGTTTCATATTTTCCCATGTGGGACTAAAGGAGGGGATCTCCAAATTAGGGCAAATCCCTTACATATGGTTGGCCAAAATACCAAAGATTAGGATTTGGGTTATAAATGGCAGGTAGATGGCGCCACCTTGCTTGGAATTTTTCAAGAAAATTTTCTTCCTTTCCTGGATGAACTCTTTTGGACTCCTCCTTTTCTTCCTCCCTAAGTCAAGGCTCTTCCCATCTTTGTTTTAGGTGTTTTTGGCAGGTAATGGGCGCCCCTTGATATTCTCTTCCAAGAAAAACTTCTTCCCTTCTTTGCTTGGAATCACTTGGGAAAGTCTTGGCCGCCCCCTTGATTTGTGCTCTTCTCTTTATCTGGTGCATGAAAGAAGGAAGTTGCCATCTGTGGAGTGGGGACCAAAGGCTGCTGGATGTGGATATGGCGCCCCCTGGACTGGGAGTGTGGCTGGGAGTGTGGTGTCCACTTGCCTGGTCTTGGGAGAAAATGTAACATCCCTGGTTGAAACCCTAGTCCACTACTGAGTCAACATGACTCAACAAAATAAAATGCAGGTAATGTAGACTCAAGCTAAATTGAGTTGATCTAGTCAACTCTTATTACAAACCAAAAACCCTAATTCTTCGGGCAAGGTTAATCAGAGATCCAGATGGAGCTCTGAAGTCTTCTTCTGAGTCTGGTGCCCGCACCAGCCGAGGTGGGCCCGTCTCTGGGTGGCCACCTGGCGAAGGGCGAAGGATCAGCCGACCTCGGCTTAGGTGGACCCCTCCTGGGTGGACACCTGGCGAGGTGGCAGGGGGTCGCCCGACCTCGGCTGACCTCACTTAGGCGGACCCCTCCGGGCCCGGGCGCCAATGAGGTGGTAGAGGAACTCCGAGCCGAGCTCGACCTCGGCGAGGGCGGTTTGCCTCAGACAGTCATCGGGTGGTGTAGTCTTGCCGATCCTGGCTTTGAGGATGTGGCGCTGATTTGGCCGGGGAAACATACACGTGGCTCGCTCGTATTCGGTGATACCTGAGCCTGGCCACGTCACTGTCACGGCTGTAACAACTTGATACTAAGCAATGCAATCCAATTTAACAAATAAATTAGCAAGGTACTATTAATTCAATTGTAATGCTCTAAAATAAAAGTGTAGCGAAAATAAAGAGCAATAAGTAAAGAGCAAGAAGAGAGATCAAGCAATCACAAAAACCAAGAAATATAGTGGTTCGGTGCTATCCAATGTACCTACATCCACTTCCCAAGATCTCCTTGGAAACTCACTATAATCACACTCGATTGTAGTTGATTAGTTTTGCGGGCTCACTAATCAAAAACCTAACTTATTTTCATAAGGCCAACAAGTCAAAACCTCACTTGGTTTTATGGGCTAACCAAGAACCTAATTGGTTTTCAAAGGCTAACCAATAACCTCCCTTGATTTTCCGGGCTAACCAAGAATCTTAGTGGTTTTACGGGCTAACCACCAACCTAATTAGTTTTCAAAGGCTCACCAATAACCTCCCTTGGTTTTACAATAGGCTAACCAAGAACCTTTACAACAAATAAGGTTTAGAAATAATGAACCAAGGTAAGCTTTCTAAAACAAAGCGGGTATCTCTTTGAAGCTCGATGTAGAGATGCTTTGAACTTGTTGAAGCCTCTTGAATGCTCAAGAATGGATGATCTTCAATGCTCTTGAAGGCTCTTGAATGCTTCGAGGCTTGCTTTAGCTTGAGAGTGGTTGAAACTTCAAAGAATAGGAGTTAAAGCTCTCTTTTCTTCTCTCTTCTCAATGGTATTCAATAATATTCAATATGTTATCATTTGATTTGATTTGGAGCATATAAATACTTTTCCAAGGTCTTAAATCCTGTTTCTAGCCATTAGACTTGAAAAACAAGCCATTGGAGGGCAAAATGGGTGAGTTCTGCATTTGAAAAACTAGCTATTATTGTTGCCAGAACTCTATGTGTCGACACTTCAGGCTGTGAGTCGACACATAAGGTCGACACTTGAACTTCTTGAGTCGACACCCAATTCAAATTGCTCCGATCTGATTCTCTGGAAATCTCAGATGTGTCGACACTTAGTTGAGTCAACACCTTGAGTCGACACCTTGCTTCCATGTGTCGACATTTCAGCTGTTTCTTCAATTTCTGTAAGTTCTGTGGCTTAAAAATCTCAAGCGATGTGTTGATCCATGTGTTGACACTTTGAATTGACACTTCAGGTCCATGTGTTGACACTTCATCTATGCCATTTGAAACATTCTTGCATACTGGCCTGAGTCGACACTTCACTTTCATGTGTCGACACTTCATGTCATGTGTCGACACTTTGAGTCGACATTTCTCTGAAAACTTCACAGGAAGGCCTGAACTTTAGCTGAAACATATTTTCATTTAACTTAATCATCCAATCAACCAACTCTTGAGTATCCAAGTCTTCTTTAAGCAATCTTTTCATTGAAACTTAGCTTCTTCAAACAAGTGAGCTTCTACAAATTTGTAAGCACCTTTTTCAATAAAAACATAGTTAAAGGAAATCATTAGTCCTCAACTTATACTTAACCATTTTGCTTATCATCAAAATCAATAACGGAGTCAACAAAACTGGTGACCATTATCAGTGATTAACATCCTAGAAATACCATACCAGTAGATGATAGATTTCTATACAAAATCCTTTACCCGGGTCTCTGCAATACAAGCTAGAGGTTTGCCTTCACCCACTTGGTGAAATAATCGATAGCCACTAGTAGGAACTTGCACTATCCAATAGCCTAAGGAAATGGATCGATGATGTCTATCCCCCACTGAGCAAAAGGCCACGGTGCCATGATTAGGGTTAGGTATGATGCTAGTTATTACTGAATGATAGCATTCTTTTGGTAATGGTTGCACTTCTATACGAATTCAATCGCATCCTGGTGTATGGTAGGCCAATAGTAGCCTTATCGAAGTATCTTGAAAGCCAGAGACTTGCCACCTAGATGGCTTCCATAAATACCCTCATGAACTTTTCTCAGCATAGTCCACCTGCAATTGGTGCAAGCACTTCAGCAGAGGCAAAGAGTATGAGTGTTTATATATCCTGTCATCATATATGATATAGTTCAGAGCTTGGCACTTTATCTTCCAAGCCGCTTTCCAATCTAAAGGCAGTTCACCATGCTTGAGAGATCTAAAAAGTTGATCAATCTAGCTTGGCTCCTCATCGATTTTTTGAACAAGCTGAGGCTCCTTGAGGCTTGACTACTTCAACACTTCCAAATATGTTCCCTTCTGAAGGTCTGATGGCAAGAGTGCTGCCAACTTCAACAAAGCATCAACTTTAGCATTTTTGGTCTTAGGCACTTGCTGGATGTTAAAGCCTTAGAAGGATTCGATCAATTCTTTCACTTTGTTAAGATACTTCATGTTTTCCTCTCGGGATTCGTATCCTCCTTTTAATTGCCCCACCATAAGCTGGGAGTCACTAAAAATAGTGAGATGCCCAACTCCTAGTTCCTTTGCAATTTTAAGTCCAACGATGAGTGATTCATACTCTACTTCATTATTGGTTGTAGGAAAGTCGAATCACAAAGCATACTCAACTAAATCGCCTTCAAGGCAAGCCAATATCAACCCTACACCTAACCCAGAGGAGCTTGATGAGCTATCTATATGCAGCATCCATTGCTCCTTTGGATCAACCTAGGAGCTTGTTCCTTCCACTTGCATCTTATTATTCTCTGGTATGGTGCATTCCAAAATAAAGTCAATGAGCACTTGAGCTTTGATCGAGGGCCTCGGATGGAACTTCACATCAAATTTGGAAAGCTCAAGCACCCATTTTCCATTCTTCTTTAAGCATTTGGTAGGTAGAAGATGGCCTTCACAGGTTCATGGGTGAGAAGGGTGACACTATGGGCTTGGAAGTATGGCCAGAGCCTTCTGGCTAAAATGATAAGAGCAAAGATAAACTTCTTTAGCCTCGTATACCTAGTCTCGATATTGTGAAGGACCTTGCTGATATAATAAATAGGCTTTTGGTTCTTTCCTTTTTCTCAAACAAGCACTGTACTTATTATGATGGGAGACATGGTAAGGTATAGGAAAATTTCCTCACCGGGATCAGGTTAGCTTAATAAATGCATGGAGCTAAGGTACTTTTTAGCTCTTCAAATGCTTGCTGAGCTTCTATGGTCCACTGAAAGTCTCTTGGATACTTAAGTATCTTGAAGAATGGGAGACACTGTAAGGAACTATTCCTAGGGGTGATACATGTATTTTAAAACTTTTCTAAAGGCATGCAGTAGCGGAAAGTGATAAAACCATTTTATCTATAGATGTTAATCTAATTAACACAAGTTTGTACAAGGATCTAGATGCATCTGGAGTAATGTAAATATGAAATGCAAACATTGTATGAAAATCAAAACCATACAATGATGTAGCAATGATAACAATGTCATATATAGAATGAGCACGTACCTTGGTGACATTCACCAGGAAGAATCGAAAGTTGCAGAAATGGCCGCCTCTCAGTCACGATCCTAAGGATGGCACCAACCTGTGAAAGAAAATAGCTCTGGATCACTATCCTGGCCTGCTCTAATATTCATGCCGATCCTTTTTGGACCGGGGATCAATTGTAGCCATGCAAGCACCTGGCCTCTATTGGTATCCACACAGGGCTAGTCATAGCAGAGTCATAGAGGACACTAGACTGCTAGATCCTTGCAGCCCTCTCTTCTTTCAGCAAATTGGGCTTGCTTCAAAAGCTATGCTGATCGATAATTGGACTAGCTTCTGGCTTCTATCTTGCAAACTGGCCTTTGCAAGATTTAGGACCTCCTTTTCTCTTCTTGCTCTTATCTAAATAACCTCTCAACACTTGGAAGAAAGACTAAGAGAAGAAGTAAGAATGAATGGAAGGGAGAGGGAACCTTTGGTAGCAAAATGCCTAAAGACCCTCACACACCCAAGTGGATGAAAAATCTTTCATTCCCTTCTCTCCTTCTCTTCTCATGTTCATTCATTCATTCATGCTTGGTCGGCCACCCTCTCCCTCCTTATATAGCTCACCTCTCCATTAATGGCATAAGACTAAGTGTATGAACGCATTTAAAGAGGATAAGAAAAAGTTCTCCCTTTTAATACTTTCACATCTCATGAAAAACCTTCTTAAGTCTTTTCTTATTTTCACATGAAAGAAATTCTTCCTACTTCTCCTCTTTCATGAAAGGTCAAATTTTCCATTCCATGTCACCACCCTCATTTATCATGACAAAATAATGAAGGCCTTTCCAAGTCAAAAATGGGCGGAGACTAGTGTGAAAACAAGACTTAAGAAACTTTCCAAGTCATAAATGATAGGAGACTTGGTTTCCTCATGTCATTCCTCTTCATTCATGAAAACTTCATGCCATGTGGCATGTGAAAACAAGGAGAGAGGGAGAGATATGGAGAGAGAGTCCCAGTCCAACTGGGCTCTAACTCATGGTCCAATTTTAAATTGATTTGACACTCAAATCAAAAGCCAAATTTAAACCCAATCGAACCTATTTCGAAAAAGCTGTTGACCCAACATAATTTGGATTAATTAAAATCAAGTTAAATCTGATTTAATTTAATTAACAATTAATCCATAATTAATTAGGTTAAATCTTAATTGTAACACTTACAATTAGGTCCAAATTGATTTGCTGATTAGTTACTTAAGCCCCTAATGTGTGTCACCCCTCGGGTTCAAACACTAAACCATAGCACGAGAATTGATGTAGGATGATTTATGCATGCAAAGTATTTTTTCTTGATTAAGCATGAAGTTAAGGTTTTATATCCCGAATTTCAAGACAAGATTCAAAGTATAGAATTCTATAAAAATTTTGGAAGTCATGCATGCAGAAATAAACCCTAAAGTAATAGATAAGCAAGATCACCAAGGTTGAGAAACCCTGGTCAGGCTAGCTTTCCTATAATGCCACTATTGATGAATCAAGGAGGTGTACCTAGCAACGATGAAGTGCCTGCTAAAGATCGTTCCATGAAGAGATCGCTCACACTCCCAGATGCGGCTTGGAAGAACAAGCTTCTAACCTTGCGGATTCGTGGCATTCTGCTCGATGATCCGATGGCTGATCAGAAGGTATACTCGGACTCGTGGGAATTGAGGGACCTACAAATCACCATTTGGGGTTAGAAAACTAAGAGTATGAAGATTGAATAATTGAAAGAAGGGAAAAGAAAGGCTCTTGGATGATGGCAGCCAAGGGTTGGAAGGAAGGGGTGGCTAGGGTTTCGATGTTGTAGATGGAGGCAAGGCACAGGAACAAGAAGAACTCACACAGCTCGCACACAGCATGCACACAGCAAGGGAACAGAACAAAGAGAGAAAACTCAAATTTAATTTATCAATTCATCTCCAATTACATGAGAAGGGGAGGCCTTTATATAGGCTTACAAACTTGGGGCTTAAGAAAGGGTATATAAGTAATCTCACAGTAAACCCTAACCTATACAAACTCTCCATCAAGTTCTCTCCATTTTGATTGAGTCTCTCTCTCTCCCCCTCTCTTTCTCTTGGTTGGCCAAAGGGTGGTGACCCTAAGGGTGGTCGACCAAGGGGTAGTAACTTTAAAGATTTGTGCCTTCTTGGTTGCTCTTGAGCCCTGGGAGGCCCACTTCAATGCTGGGCATGCTTCAGGGCTTCTTCAACTGTTCTCCTCTCTGGTGGGCTAGATCATATGTCCTCCAGGTCTTCCTTGATGGCTTCATGCTCCTAAATGGCTCAACTGGGTGGATGACTGGAGTGTTATGCTGACAGGCTTCAAAATGATTTGAGTCATCTTTTTTTATAGGACTAGATTGGACTCAATATACTAGACTCACACTTACATAATTTAACTTCAAAATTTACATGACTCAAAACTTGACCTGACTTAACTGACTTGACATAACCCAAAAATTAATCTCAAACCCTAATAGTATGGATCAAAATCCAAATACAGGACTCAAATATTGAAAGGCCCAAAACATGACTCAGGGCCATACAAAGACTTATATGGACTAACCCACAAAACTCAAAAGAACTTACTCTAATTAACTAAACCCTAATTACAAATTGGACTCAAATCCTAAACTCTAATTTGATAATCACAGAGGATTGAGATGCCTCTGCCAAAGTCTGGGACCTCTGATATCCCCATCAATTCTCCCGGGATGGGAGGAACTCTACCCTATCGAGTAAGGGTCACACTGAATTTGGTGTCTCTCTGGAGGGTCTGAGTAAAGGTGCAACAAGTCCTCTCGAGTAACCCACGAAGCATCGGATCCTGGTAGACCTTGCTAACGGACTAGGTGGAGCTAAAAACTGCTATCTCGGTTCAAGGTAGCTCAATCGTCCAAGACACGCTCGATCCATTTTCCTCTCTCAGGCTAAAATATAGGTGGACATTCAGGGTCAGGCTCACTCTCAATGGATAGGGTAGGTTCAAAGGCCTCACTAGGAATCACTGCCAGTTTCCTAGACTCAATCAAGTCGACGGTATTGAAGGAAAAACTAAAGCCAAACACCAAGGGCAAATCATGCACAAGGGGTCCTACCTTCTCTATCACTTCTAAGGATCCAGCTCTGTGAGCAAGAAACTTCTTTTTAGGCTTAAGCCTAACCAAGATAGAATTCCCTACATTGAATCCATTGGCTCTTATTCGGGAATTAGCCAGTTTGTTAGATGTTTCATTACTTAAATTACTCTTATGGCTAATATTCTGATTCATATGCTATGCGGTGGTTAGTGCAGGTGTGGATAGTTGAACTGGGTTTATGGACTCCTAACAGGTGACACAAAGGACTCATACTAACACTTAATAGACTCGACTATGCATTCCTATCGAAAGTGGTTTATTAGGTCTTAACTATAACTTTGGCATGGGGCATGAGTTATGGTTGATGGGTGACATGCAGATGAAAATTTGCCATGAACTCTTAATAGATGCCAGAGGATCTTCCAAAAGTAGGTAGCAAATGGGATGAGCTCTAAGGATTCATGCAACCTGATAATCTCAACAAAATGTGACCTGATGTTTTTAGATACATGAGACAACCCAAGGAAGGGTAGGAAATAGGAAGGGGATTCTGGGACTGGTTCTGGACTAAAGAGACTGACCTTAATGTATGAAAATTGGGTTATGTCTCTAGGCAAGAAATGGTCCATGCTATGGAAGGATGGGTCAACAATTTCTGGGAAGAGGTCCTCAATGGAAACAATGGGAGGGGATTCATCCTAACACTACTGAATTAAAGAGATCATGTCCTCAATAAATTCCTTGGGCTCTTGAATTTTAGGACTGGGCTCTATAACTAGGCTTTCCTCTGGTGGCTCCTCAGGCATGATTCTAATAGTAGGGTCAGGTTCCTCATGGTCCTCTTTCTCTAACTATTCTTCCAAGATGGTTTCGGTTTGGGTGTGGTCAGGATCAGCTACCTCTAGATTGGCTTCTACCTGGGTACCTATGGGGTCAACTAATTCTAGGTCTTCTAGAGGTGTCTCTTCTTCTTCTCCCTTGTACTTATCTACTAAGCTCACATCAGCTTCATACACTTCCACTTTAATGTCATTCTGGTGAACCAGTAGGGTGGTAGGAGGGGTTTTGGTAGGAGGGGTTTGGTTAAGGGAGTACTAGCTAGTGACTGGGGTAGCTAGGGTGGGTCGACTAAGGGGTACCTGACTAGTTTCTGAGTTCTGACTATGAGCACTGATCCTAGTGGGTTCAAGTTGACTATGGGGAAGGGGACTAGTACTGGGCTCATATTTAGGGATACTAATCCTATGGGATTCAGGTTGATGGCCTATGGGTTTATTCTACTCATAGGTCATGGGTTCAGATCTATAGGTCATGGGTCTATTGGGCTTATAGGGTGTGGGTGCATAGGATCTGGATGCATAGGATCTATGGTCATGGGATCTGGAGTCATAGGATCTAGGTTTATAGGCTATGGGTTCATAAGACCTGGGTAGTGTGGGTAAAGGTGGCTTAGGTTTGGATCTAGTATGGGTCCTACAGGTTTTCTCTAGGATTCCTAGCGAACATCTACTTGGTCAAATATATGAGTTAATTGGGCATTCGATTGGGTCATCTGGTCATCCATTTAGTCTAATTGGGTGTTCAATCGGGCCATTTGGTCACTCAAGGTCTTTAGGACAGCATCAAGGTGGGATTCCATGGGTTTAGCATGTTGTGGAGGTGGTGGATGATATGAAGCTCCTGATCTAGTGCACATGCAAGACTCAAACAAATCGACTACGGTACCTAGACCTAGAGCTCAAACAGAATGGGTCGACTCAACTTACATACAACTCAACCCCTAATCCTTCCACTGGCCAAGTAAGAAGTGGGATGGTGGGAGGCCCCCTTGCTTAATGCAGGACCCAATTAAGGAACCACCAATCTGCTTAGGTCGTTTGACACTGCACCTCTAGCCTAGACACCAGCTTCTAGTAATAGGAGAAGTACTCGGTGCACTAGTCTTCCCACAAAGGCTGGACCCGACCGGTTGGTGTCCCTAGCCCACTAGGACAAATTAAGTCTAATTAATTTTAAATTAAGCTTGGAACCAAATGCAAGAAATGTGGTTTTGGGCTAAGGAGAGGTGATCAAATCTTCCCCCCATCTGACATAATAAAAGTGCCCTTAAGATAAATTATGTAAATGATGGCACACATATGGAAATGCAACTTAGTGTTTCTAATTTTTTTTGTATTTTCTGATTTTTATATGTATATATATATATTTTTGTATATGGTAGGAAATAAAATATGCTGAAAAGTACCTAATATACAGGAAATATGCAGAAAATTAAAATATGCCAAAATTATGCAAGAAGAATCCTAAACATACTAAAATTTGTCTTGCTGAAAAACAGAGCAGATTTGTTCTAAAGCAATCTTCCGGCATGCAGAAGATTCACAGACTGAAATGAATTATGAAAAAATTTTGAAAATACTTTCAATTACAATAAATCTAGAAAACTAAAAATTAGAATTTTTGGATTTCCTACAGGTAGTAAACATAAAAATAATAGACTATAAATGAGAATTACATGATACAGAATTTATCTCTAAACTATGCTCTTATACCAAATGATATAGGATGATTTATGTATGAAAAGTTTTTTCATGATTAAGCATGAAGTTAAGGTTTTATATCCAAAATTTCAAGCCAAGATTCAAAGTATAGAATTCTATGGAAATTCTAAAAGTCATGTATATAGAAATAAACCCTAAAATAATAGATAAGTAGGATCGCCAAGGTTGAGAAACCCTGGTCAAGCTAGCTTTCCTACAATACCACTACTGATGAATCAAGGGGGTGTAGCTGGCAATGGTAGAAGTGCCTGCTGAAGATCGTTCCATGAAGAGATCGCTCACGCTCCCGGATGCGGCCTGGAAGAACAAGCTTCTGATCCTATGGATTTGCAGCTTTCTGCTCGATGATTCGACGGCTGATCAGAAGGTATCCTCAGACTCGTGGGAACTGAGGGACCTACAAATCATCATCTAGGCTTAAAAAACTAAGAGTACGAAGACTGAATAATTAAAAGAAGGAAAAAAAAAAGGCTCTTGGATGATGGCATACAAGGGTTGGAAGGAAGGGGTGGCAGGGTTTTGATGTTATAGATAGAGGCAAGGTGCAAGAACAAGAAGAACTCGCACACAGCTCGCACACAGCACGCACACAGCAAGGGCACATAGCAAATAGAGAAAACTCAAATTTAATTCATCAATTCATCTCCAATTACATGAGGAGAGGAGGCCTTTATATAAGCTTACAAACTTGGGGCTTAAGAAAGGGTATACAAGTAATCTCACAGTAAACCCTAACCTATACAAACTCTCCCTCAAGTTCTCTCCACTTTGACAGAGTCTCTCTCTCTCCCTCTCCTTCTCTTGGTCGGCCAAATGGTGGTGACCCTAAGGATGGTCGACCAAGGGGTGGTAACCCTAAGGGTTGATGCCTTCTTGGTTGCTCTTGGACCCTAGGAGGCCCACTTCAATGCTGGGCAGGCTTCAGAGCTTCTTCAGTTGTTCTCCTCTCTGGCGGGCTGGATCACATGTCCTCTAGGTCTCCCTTGATGGCTTCATGCTCCTAAATGGCTCAACTGGGTTGGATGACTGGAGTGTTATGCTAATAGGCTTCGAAATAATTTGAGTCTTCTTCTTTTTTTACAGGACTAAATTGGACTCAATAGACTGAACTCACACTTATATAATTTAACTTCAAAATTTACATGACTCAAAACTTGACTTGACTTAACTGACTTAACATAACCTAAAAACTGATCTCAAACCCTAATAGTATGGATCAAAATCCAAATACAGGATTCAAATATTGAAAGGCCCAAAATAGGACTCAGGGCCATACAAAGACTCATATGGACTAACCCACAAAACTCAAATGAGCTTACTCAAATTAACTAAACCCTAATTACAAATTGGACTAAACTCTTAAACTCTAATTTGATAACCACGGAGGATTAAGATGCCTTTACCAAAGTCTGGGACCTCTGATATCTCTATCAATAATATTTTCAGTACTAACCAAAGTCGCCATCTAGCAATGACACCTGGTATCCGGATAGGTTGAAAATTGCAAAGCAACGTGAACCTGTCGAACATGGAATAGCACTGAACTTATTCCTTGAACCTCCTAATGCTCCAGATGGCATAGTGTTAAACTGCCTAACCCTAATCAATCCATCTCAATATGTCTCAAACAAAGAATTCCTATAACTCCTTACAAAGAATGCCCTAGCCAAGGTCTTTCTTAATTGAGGCATATTAAGCATTCAATCCAAACCATTTAAAGAGGTCAATCCTTTCTCGATCCTACTATCGCTACATAAGTACTTGATTGTACCCAGCAACCTTCCATCATCGGATTAGAAATCTGGGTAGTCCGATACCTAAGCATAGTGAATTGCTTACAAGATGCCATAGTGATCTCAAGTCAGAGGAATAATTCATATTCATATTCTAATGCAAGACTCCTCTTCGACAGAAAGAGAATCCCGCATGAGAGTCACATTCAGTGAAGTATCAAACACAACACCTGATGTCATACCAGCATCTTCATGCTACTTGGTTAAAAGGACAACCAACAAATATGACATCAATGACCTATTCTTATACACCATCATCCTGAAATAGTGTATCCTTTGGTCGTGAACTAATTTATGAACTACACGATGCATCCTCACTACATCACATACAAGGTAGCTTAAAGGACAACATCACACAAGAGTTCAATTAGGAAGATGACATGTGATGAACAACCAGAATAAATCTTTTATTCAATTCAATAATTCATATATATATAGGAGTTGCACAACCATCTACAGCCTAGATGATTGGCTTTGGGACATAATTCCCAACAACTCCCACCTAGACTAAAGCCAATCAAAATAGAATCTAATTCCTATCATCCATTTGGAGTCATCGAACTCTTGAATTCCAATGGCTTTAGTGAAATGGTCGGCCAAGTTCTCCTTTCCATCGATCTTCAGAAGCTCAATGTCACCTTATTCAATGATTTCTCGGACAAGGTGATAACGATGCAGAATTATTTTGGTGTGGGCACCAGGATCCACAGAGGCTCCTCAACCCTCTGTGGATCTCCAATTAGGGTTTCAATTTTCGGGTCTTCTAATAAGGCTTCAAGCCTCAAATTTGTAATTGTCTTTTGCTTTGAATTGAGTCTGTAGTTTAACCAATTAGGTCAAATTGAGTCCTATACTGAATCGAGTCACAAATCGAGTCCAGTCTGAGTCTATTAGAAGTATGGGTCCATTGCAAGAGTGGCTCTTAAAATTTAGTCTCCTTGGAATCAAGTCGGGAAAGAGTCCAAGTCAACTCAGGGCCCACCTATGCATCCTACTTGGCGCCATGACATTTTGCCATGTGGGCAGCACACTTGGCATGCAAGGACGCCCAATGAGGAGGACCACTTCACTTGGCTCTAGCCTTTTTCCCCTCCCCCTATCAAGCTCATTGCCATGCAAGGGTGGTCGGCCAAGTTGGAAGTCAATGGAAGTTGATGTAGGGAATTCAAATCCCTTGTTTCAAGCCCTCCAATCAAGCCTTCTTCCCAAATTGCTTCAACCTCTTTGGAAGGGAGAGACAAGAGCCTTGGGTGCCTCTACCTAACACTCCCCATGTCAAGCCTTGTACCAAAGAAAGAACACCAACCAAGGAAGGAGGAAGAACACATGCCTTGCTCCAAGCCCCTCTTCATGCCTTCTTCCAAAACCAAGAAGATTCTTTCCAAGATCAAGGCACAAAGAACCTCACTCCAAGCCATGCATCATGCCATGCCCAATCCAAGCTGCTTTTGGTCGGCCAAGGAGTGGAGAAAGTCAATGCTTTTGGGTGCCCATTCAAGAATTTTGCAATCTTTTCATTTGGAATTCAAAAGGGTTCCAAGGTGCCTATTTAAAGGACCTAACCCCTCCTTTGTAAGGTTTAACTTTTGATGAATGAAAAAGAATATTTCTTGAGTCCAATCTCTTGTTAGTTGCCTTCGTTCACTAGGAATGTCGATCTCCGAGAGGGAGCGCCTTCGCCTTCGGGCATCGACAGGTGTGAGGTCTCAAACTATCGTTACTTCCACAACTCCGACATCCGACTCCAAACCAAGCAGAACTCCTCCATCTTTACAACTCTTCTTTCAACTTTCCACTGTTTGCTTTCTGAGTGAGATTTAACCTTGTCTTCTTTGAATGCTTGCAGGTCCTCTAGGTTACACGGGTACGGAGACGGTTGCCTTTGCCTTCAAGATCTTCGGACAGCCAACCGGCGCCTCCGCAGGGTTGATGGCTTGGTTATCTAGGCCGCATCCACCAAAGTGAGCGATCTCTGCACTGGACGCTTCAGATCTTCAAGGTTTGCCCCTGACTCCTAAGTAGATCTTGATTGGAGAGCTAAGTCCTACAGGGTTCCTCAATCCCGGGGTCCTTTCTTTATCACTACTTTGGGACTACCTGCTTCTTGTTAGTTCTTGTCATTGTAGAACCCTAGTTCATCTCTATTTGCTTTCGGGAATCCAAAGAAAACTAAAAAAAAAAATCTAAAATCCACAAAACCCTAAAAGAATCACTTGCATCATTTCTTCATTCCGCATCTAGTTAGTTAGTCCCCCGCATCATTTCTGGTATCAGAGCATGGTTAGGACTTAGCGTTTCTTAAAGTACTTGGAAAAGGTGCTTCACGAGGACGTCCAGTCTTAGGAGAAAGTAGGGTTTCAAGACCCTCTCCTCCCATTCCACGTGATCTCCTAAGGCATGTAGGGGTTCCACTGTGACAGGCCTTGGAAGAGGAACAAAAGAAGATAGATCTAAAAGAACAAAAATATTTTTCATCATTGAGGTCATTATTTTTTTAATTTTTGCAGTTTTCCTTCTTCGTACATGGTCTATTATTTTTGTTGGTACTATCTGTAGGAATCTCCAAAATTTGTGATTTTTACTTTGTTTGTTCACATATAATTCAAAGTAATTTTGAGAATTTTCTTAGATTTTATTTCAGTTTGTAGAATTTCTTCAAGCCAAAATATTACCCAAGAGCAAGTTTTGTTATGATAATTCCAGCAATCTGCATTTTCTTGTGTTTTCAATTGTCATCTAGTTTAATCTTTCATTTAGAGTAATATCATTTCATTTCCATCATCTTAACTCTGCTATCATACATCAAAACCCATAAAAAAATATAATTTAGTTACATCTCATTAGTTCATTTGCTTGCATTCATTTTCATAAATTACTTTAAGGGCAACAAATTGACATAGGGTGAGGATTTCATTACCTATCTCTAGCCCACAAATCACTAACCAGCATATCGAACCCAAGCTCTAACTAAAATCGATTAGACACTTAATTTTCTCTAGAGAGCTTAGGGACACCAATTGGTCGAGTCAAGAACAAGTGTCTATTCTTGGTGTTAGCCCATTCTGTGTGTGCTGTTGCCCTTGGTGTCTAGGCTTGGTGAATTAGGGCTTGTGAGTTTGGTCTGCCTACCTGGCTAATCCTAGATTGGTGTCTAAGGTTAGCAATCAGGGACCTCCACTCCCCTACACCTACCTGGCCAAGGTCAGAGTTACTGCAGACTGGTTTGCCACCCGGACTTAGGCAACTGGTTGAGATTCTAGGTCTAGCAGACTTAGATGTTGTGTGTGCTTAACCCATGTCCACTAGATCAGGAGTACCCTATCATCCTCACCATTCCCAAGCCAGTGAACCTATGGAGAATGAGAGGGAAGTTCAACTTAAGGATCTTATGGAGCAACTGGTTAGAATGAATAGCAAACTAGATAGGCTTGAAGAGAGAGTTGGAACATTAGAGAGGAATAGTCCTAGGCCTTCTGTTGAGCCTGAGTCTGGATCACCATTTCTCCCTAGGGATTATCTTAACCATGAGCCACCCTAGAGGCTGAACCTAGGCGACTGCCCCGTGTCAACCCAGCCCAAGAGTTTGAACCTAGGAGACCCAATCCCGAGATCATGGACCAAGAAGAAAGGGCCCTTAGGAACATCAAACTAGAATCCCTTACCTTTGATGGTAGCCTAGATCCCAAAGTGTATGTAGATTGGGAGGAGGATATGGAGCAGTATTTCGAGTGGTATACCATGATTGAGAGAATGAAGTTTAAGTTTGCTAAGACTAGGTTGGTTCGCCAAGCTAGGTTATTCTGGAATAGTGTTGAAAGGCTGGTAGCACAAAGAGATGAGGAACCTATAGCAACTTAGAGAGGTATGAAAGCCAAGCTTAGGGAGAAGTACCAACCACTTTCTTAAACCTAGAGCCTGTTGGACCAATGGCAGAATCTGAGGCAAGGGAACAAGAGTGTGGCTGACTACATCACCAAGTTTGATGAGTATGTCATGCGATGTCATGTCAATGAATCTGCATCTGTGACCCTGTCTAGGTTTAGGGCTAGCCTACACCCAGACATCCAGAGAGAGCTTTACTTTAGAGAGATCACTGATCAAGAGTATGCTTACCAAGTTGCAAGGAACTGTGAGCGTTTCCAGAGGGCCCCTACCTTTCGTAAACTTGAACTAGATGGAAACCCTAGTCGACTCCCAGGACCTAACCCAGGGTATAGTCAGACTTACCCAAGTCGCCCCAATCCTTACCGACCTAACTTGAGTTGACCCAACCCCAGCCGACCCAGCCCAAGCCGACCAGATCTGAACCGACCCCACTTTAGCAGAGAAGAGAAGGGTAAAGCTGTTGGGCCCCATAAAAGTCCCATGCCCCAAAACACTTGTTTTAGGTGTCATCAACCTGGACATAGAGCTAGCCAGTGTACTTCCATAGCCCTAGTCATAGAAGAGCCAACTAAGAATGAGGTAGAACCCAATGCTGATCCAGAAGGAGAAGTCTATGAGCCAGAAGATCAATTACTGGAGGAATATGAGGGAGAGGAAGAGCAATTTGAATCTGAAGACCTTCTAGGGGTAGTTAGGTGCATCCTTACCCAAAACGTAGTACAGAAAGATTAGCATAGGACAAACATCCTACAAACCTTTGTTAAGCTAGGGGATAAGGTTTGCAAAATCATAGTTGATAGTGGGAGCTGTGTCAATGCTATCTCTTCTAGTACTGTCAAAGCCCTATGATTGACCTCCGTCCCTCACCCCAACCCGTACAAGGTCTCTTGGATTGATTCTACCTCTATACCAATAAAATCTAGGTGCCAAGTCTTAATCAAATTATAGTCTTATGAAGAAAAGATTTGGTGTGATGTCCTTCCTATGGGCGTCAGCAGTATTATCCTTGGACGACCGTGGCTTTATGATCATGATTTTACTCTTTACGGTCAGACCAATAGTTGTACCTTCAATCACCATGGGAAGAAATTTACCATTAACCCAATCCAACCTAAGGACCAGGCTAAGAGAGGATCAAGTAGTCTCAAGGAGAAGAAGCCTGGGGTCAACCTAATCAAATCTAAGGAACTGGAAAAAGAGATTGCTAAGGGAGCCCCTGTTTAGATTTTAACCACCAAAGATAGTCATGAACCAACCCAAATAGAGCGCCCCCAAGAAGTTGTTAAGGCTCTAGAAGAGTTTAAGGATGTCTTCTCGGAAGAATTACCTGATCATCTTCCTCCTCTTAGGGACATCCAACATGCCATAGATTTGGTCCCAGAAGCCACCTTACCCAACCTTCTCCATTATAGAATGAACCCCACCGAACACCAGGAATTGCAGAAATAAGTGGGCGAGCTACTTAGGAAGGGTTTTCTTAGGAAGAGTTTAAGTCCCTGTGCCATCCCTGCTTTGCTAACCCCTAAGAAAGATGGAACCTGGAGAATGTGCGTAGATAGCAGAGCCATAAACAAGATTACAATCAAGTATAGGTTTCCCATACCCCGTTTAGATGATATGCTTGACATGATGGCCGGAGCTACTATCTTTTCCAAGATAGATCTTAAGAGTGGCTACCACCAGATTAGGATCAGACCCATGGATGAATGGAAGACGACGTTTAAAACTAAGGATGGCCTTTTTGAATGGGTAGTGATGCCTTTTGGACTTTCTAATGCCCCTAGCACCTTTATGAGGGTCATGAACCAAGTCCTGAAAGAATTTGCTAGAAAATTTTTAGTGGTTTATTTCGATGATATTTTAATTTATAGCAGGACTAAAGAAGACCATCTTAACCATCTAAGGTTAGTCTGCCAGACCCTTAGGAAGAATAGCATTTATGCCAACCCAAAGAAATGTGAGTTTATGACCACAAGGGTTATCTTCCTAGGTTTTGTAGTCACCCTAGGAGTCTCCACAGATCTCGAAAAGGTTAGAGATATAGTTGAGTAGCCTGTCCCAACTAGTATCCATGATGTGCATAGTTTCCATGGCCTTGCCACTTTTTATAGGAGATTTATTTGGGGATTTAGTTCAATCGTAACACCAATTACCGACTGCATCAGGAAGGAAGGCTTCCAATGGACCAAAGCTGCAGATAAAGCCTTCCAAGAAATCAAAGATAAGATGATACAAGCACCTATCCTAAGATTACCTGATTTTTCTAAGGTTTTTGAGGTTGTTTGTGACGCTTCGGGAGTTGGCATTGGAGGAGTACTTAGTCAGGAAAATCACCCCATGGCCTTCTTTAGCGAGAAACTTAATGAGGCCAAAGTTAAGTACTCGATGTATGACAAGGAGTTTTATGCAGTCGTTCAGGCTCTTAGGTATTGGAGGCATTACCTATTACCTCAAGAATTTGTCCTTTTCTCTGACCATGAAGCCCTTCAGTACCTAAACTCCCAGAAAAGACTCAACCCGAGGCACGCTAAGTGGGTAGAATACATCTAGGCTTACACCTTTATGCTTAAACATCGAGCTGGTACTGAGAATAAGGTAGCTGATGCCCTTAGCCATCGTGCCCTGCTACTGAATACCGTTAGGACTGAGGTTATAGGATTTGATCGATTAAAAGAGCAATATGAGACCTGTCCTGACTTTGGAGAAATTTTCCAATCCAAGCAACACCAACCATCTAGTGCCTTTAGTGAGTACACGCTCCAGGATGGTTATCTTTTCAAAGCAAATAGGTTGTGTATTCCCAAGACCTCTCTTCGAGAATTCTTAGTTTGGGTGACCCATGCAGGAGGCCTAGTTGGTCACTTTGGTAGGGAAAAGACCATCTTAGCAGTAGAAGACCAGTTATTTTGGCCTAGCCTGAAGAAAAATATAGCCAACATTGTTTTCCGGTGCCGAACTTATGCTGTCGGCAAATAGAAAAAATAGAATACTGGCCTGTACACCCCTCTGCCTATGCCTAGCCACCCTTGGGAAGACCTTAGCATGGACTTTGTAGTAGGATTGCCCAAGACCGCAAGGAAGAACGATTCAGTCTGTGTAGTGGTAGATAGGTTCTCCAAAATGGCCAATTTCATACCCTGCTCCCAGACCCTAGATGCTTCTAAAGTTGCCAAGCTCTTTCTTGATCACGTGGTTAAGTTACATGGCCTTCCAAAAACCATAGTGTCCGATAGGGATGTCCGATTCACTAGCTATTTCTGGAAGACCCTTTGGCACTTACTAGGCACCAAGCTTAAGTTCTCGACTGCCTACCACCCACAGACCGATGGCCAAAACTGAGGTAGTCAACCGAGCCTAGAGAACCTCTTAAGATGTTTAATAGGTGAACATACCAGAAACTGGGATCTTCTTTTACCTCGAGCTGAGTTCGCCTACAACAGTTCTGTGAATAGGACCACCGAAAAAAGTCCTTTCGAGATTATGAGTGGTTACAAGCCTAACCGACCCCTTGATTTGATTCCCCTACCTATCCATGCTCGTGTCTCTGAGTCCGTCGAATCCTTTGCACAGCATATTAGGGACATACATAAGGAAATTAGCAATAAAATTAATCTAAGTAATAATACATATAAAAGAATGGTTGATTCCTGAAAATGAGCTAAAGAGTTTGAAATTGGGGATTCAGTAATGATTAGGCTTAGGCCTGAACGGTTTCCACCAGGAACCGTTAAGAAACTACATGCTCCCAGAGCTGGCCCCTTTAGAGTGATAAAGAAAGTCGGCCCTAATGCCTATGTTCTTGAGCTACCCCCGAATTATGGCATTAGCTCGACTTTCAATATCTCAGACTTAGTCGAGTACAGGGAACCAGCAAACATTCCTAGCGAGCCATTTGGACCTGACCATTCTTTTGAGAGTGAACCCGAACCTGAGTGTCCACCTCCAAATATACCTGAGCGAGGAGAGCGGATCGAGCGTGTCCTGGATGACCAAGCTATCACTACCCGAGGCAAAGGTTTTCAATGTTTCTTAGTCCGATGGCAAGGCCGACCTGAGTCCGATGACTCGTGGATTACCCGGGAGGACTTGCAGCGCCTCGATCCCGACCTTCTTGAGGAGTACCTAAGCCAACTTCACTCTTACCCGACAGGGTCGAGTTCCTCCCACCTCGGGAGAACTGGTGTGGGCACCAGGATCCGATAGAGGCTCCTCAACCCTCTGTGGATCTCCAATTAGGGTTTCAATTTTCGCATCTTGTAATAAGGCTTCAAGCCTCAAATTTCTAATTGTCTTTTGCTTTGAATTGAGTCTGTACTTTGACCAATTAGGTCAAATTGAGTCATGTACTGAATCGAGTCACAAATTGAGTCCATTCTGAGTTTATTAGAAGTATGGGTCCATTACAAGAGTGGGTCTTAAAATTTAGTCTCCTTGGAATCAAGTCGGGAAAGAGTCCAAGTCAACTCAGGGCCCACCTATGCATCCTACTTGGCGCCATGACATTTTGCCATGTGGACAGCACACTTGGCATGCAAGGATGCCCAATGAGGAGGACCACTTCACTTGGCTCTAGCCTTTTTCCCCTCCCCCTATCAAGCTCATTGCCATGCAAGGGTGGTCGACCAAGTTGGAAGTCAATGGAAGTTGATGTAGGGAATTCAAATCCCTTGTTTCAAGCCCTCCAATCAAGCCCTCTTCCCAAATTGCTTCAACCTCTTTGGAAGGGAGAGACAAGAGCCTTGGGTGCCTCCACCTAACACTCCCCATGTCAAGCCTTGTACCAAAGAAAGAACACCAACCAAGGAAGGAGGAAGAACACATGCCTTGCTCCAAGCCCCTCTTCATGCCTTCTTCCAAAACCAAGAAGATTCTTTCCAAGATCAAGGCGCAAAGAACCTCACTCCAAGCCATGCATCATGCCATGCCCAATCCAAGCTGCTTTTGGTCAGCCAAGGAGTGGAGAAAGTCAATGCTTTTGGGCGCCCATTCAAGAATTTTGTAATCTTTTCATTTGAAATTCAAAAGGGTTCCAAGGTGCCTATTTAAAGGACCTAACCCCTCCTTTGTAAGGTTTAACTTTTGATGAATGAAAAAGAATATTTCTTGAGTCCAATCTCTTGTTAGTTGCCTTCATTCACTAGGAACGTTGATCTCCGAGAGGGAGCGCCTTCACCTTCGGGCATCGAGAAGTGTAAGGCCTCAAACTATCGTTACTTCCGCAACTCCGACATCCGACTCTGAACCAAGCAGAACTCCTCCATCTCTACAACCCTTCTTTCAACTTTCCACTGTTTGCTTTTTGAGTGAGATTTAACCTTGTCTTCTTTGAATGCTTGCAGGTCCTCCAGGTGACACGGTACAAAGATGGTTTTCTTTGCCTTCGAGATCTTCGGACAGCCAACCAGCACCTCCACAAGGTTGACGGCTCGATTATCCAGGCCGCATCTGCCAAAGTGAGCGATCTCTGCACCAGGCACTTCAGATCTTCGAGGTTTGCCCCTGACTCCTAAGTAGTCTTGATTGGAGAGCTAAGTCCTACGGGGTTCCTCAATCCCGGGGTCCTTTCTTTATCACTACTTTGGGACTACCTGCTTCTTGTTAGTTCTTGTCATTGTAGAACCCTAGTTCATCTCTACTTGCTTTCGGGAATCCAAAGAAAACTATAAAAAAAAAATCTAAAATCCACAAAACCCTAAAAGATTCACTTACATCATATCTTCATTCCAAATCTAGTTAGTTAGTCCCCCGCATCATGTTTGGTCTGCTGATATAACTTCATCTCTTTGGCTTGATCTATGGCTCTAGTGCTATCACAATACACCAGAATAGGGCCATCCAAGGAAGGTGCCACTCCCAACTCACTTAGGAACTTCTACAACCACACAGCCTCCTTTACTGCATCCGATGCTGTAATATACTCTGCCTCACAAATAGAATCAGCCACTGTATGCTGCTTGGAACTTTTCCAGTAGACAACTCCATCGTTAAGGGTAAACACAAAATCAGACATACTTTTGCTATCATCTCTATCTGACTGAAAACTAGAGTCAGTGTACCCCACAAGTTTTAAGTTAGAATCTCCATAAATAAGCCATTGGTCCTTAGTATTTCTCAAATACTTAAGGATGCTCTTAACAACTTTCCAATAAGCTTCACCTGGGTCAGACTAGTATCTTTTCACTACCCCTAGTAAGTATGCCATGTTTGGTCTAGTACACAGCATAGCATACATAATAGAATCCACTATCAAAGCATATAAAATCCTACTCATACACTCTCTTTCCTCAGGAGTTGTCGGACAATCCTTCTTGGAAAGAGTAATTCCATGACCTATTGAAAGATAGCCCCTTTTGGAATTTTTCAGACTGAACTGCTTTAATACAATGTCTATGTACATAGATTAGGACAGTCCTAGAAGCCTCTTAGATCTATCTCTATAGATCTTCATACCTAGTATGAATGAGGCCTCACCCAAGTCTTTCATAGAGAATTGAGATGAAAGCCAGACCTTTATTCCTTGTAATGCTGGAATGTCATTCCCGATTAGGAGAATGTCATCCACATACAAAACAAGAAATACAACTGCAGAACCGTTTGCCCATTTATATATACAAGGTTCCTCTCCATTCCTATCGAAGCCATATCTTGATACATTTATCAAAGCACATGTTCCAACTTCGAGAAGCCTGCTTTAGTCCATAGATGGACCTCTGAAGCTTGCATACTTTAGACTCATCTGTGGATGTGAACCCTTCAGGCTGCAACATATAAACCTCCTCTTCCAACTCACCATTTAGGAAAGTTGTTTGGACATCCATTCGATAGATTTTATAATCTAAATGTACTACCAAAATAAGCATAATCCGAGTGGACTTGAGCATTGCCACATGAGAAACGTCTCATCATAGTCAATACCATAATGCTGACGATACCCCTTTGCAACCAAACGGGCTTTATAGGTCTCCACCTGCCCATCTGCACTTCGCTTCTGCTTGAAGACCATTTACATCCAATGGGTTTCATCCCTTCAGGTAGATTAACCAATGTCCATACATTGTTGATTTCCATAGACTCCATTTCAGATTTCATGGCTCCCAGCCATGACTCAAAATCAGACCTTGTCATTGCATCCATATAGGTGATTGGATCCTGGTTGTTCTCATCGAGTTCAATAGGATCACCATCCTGGATCAAGAAACCATAGTATCTATTTGGTTGACGTGGTACTCTACCAGATCTTCTTAATGGCTGCACTATGGGCTCTGGATATGATCTGATCAAATCCGGTTCTATAGTGGTCTTAGAGTGAGAAGGTTCTTCTATTTGTTGAACTTCCCCAAGTTCAACCTCAGCAGCTTGAGTGCCTTCACCAAGGCACTCCCTTTCTAAAAAGGTTGCCCTAAGACTGACGAACAACTTTTGTTCCTCAAGCAGATAGAAATTAATCCTTTGGATTCTTTAGGATACCCAACAAAAAGACACCTATCAGACTTAGGTCCTAGTTTATCCATCTCCAAATGTCTGACATAAGCCGGACACCCCCATACCCGAAGGTGTGAGGGTCGGCTTCTGTCCAATCCATATCTCATATGGTGTTTTGTCAACGGGCTTACTTGGAAACCTTTTCAGAAGGTAGGATGTTGACTCTAGAGCAAATCCCCAAAAGGATTTAGGCAGACTAGCTAAGCCCATCATGGATCGAACCATGTCCAACAGAGTTCGATTCCTCCTTTCAGACACACCATTTAACTGAGGCATCCTCGGAGGAGTCCATTGAGAGAGAATCCTATTCTCTTCAAGATAAGTCAGAAACTTATTGAAAAGATATTCACCACCTCGATCTGAATGAAAGGTTTTAATAAACTTTCTAGTTTATTTTTTAACTTCATTATGAAAACGTTTGAACATTTCAAACGCATCATATTTATGTCTCATGAGGTAGACATAACCATATCTCAAAAGATCGTCTGTAAAAGTAATAAAATAACTATATCCACCTCTTGCACTGATATTCATAGGTCCATATACATCAGTATGTACTAGACTTAGAATATCACTGGCTCTTTCACCCTATCCACTAAAAGGTGACTTGGTCAATTTTCCAAGAAGACAAGATTCATAAGTCGGCAAGGATTCACTCTCAGTGAGATCTAGGAGACCTTCTCCCACCAACTTATATATCCTATTTTTGTTTATATGACCTAGCCTATAGTGCTAGAGATAAATATCACTGACCTTATCTATCCTAGGGCATTTATTAGTAGTGTACAATATGGTAACGGGCTATGACAGTACATATACGCCATTCTTCAATTGTCCATTCATCACATTAGAACCATTCAAAGTGATGTAGCAAATATCTTTCTTTATTGATAATTCATAACCATCATTGGCCAATAGGCCTACAGAAATGATATTTACTAAAAAAGAAGGATAAAAATGTTATTCATTAAGAATGACAGTACAAGATTCGAAATACAAAGAAACAGTTCCCAATGTCAGAACTGGAGCTTGACTTCCGTTCCCAACATTCAGAAACCTTTCACCACTTCTGAATCTCCTACTAACTTGAAGTCCCTACAAAGAATTGTAAATATGGTAAGGACTTCCAGTATCCAATACCCAGCTAGTAGTATCATAAATAGAGAACTACAATGATTTATCATATAAATACCTTGACCAGCAACACCTTGCTGCTTTCTCTTCCTTTGCCTGTTCGGGTCTAAAGTTGCAAGGTAAGTAAAATAGTTCCACTTCCAGTGACCCGACTTCTTGTAGAAGAAGCACTTTGCCTTAGCCTTGTCAGCCTTTACCCTCCTAGTCTAACTTGGCCCAGCACTAAGCACCTTCTTATTCTTTTTCTTCTTCTTCCTTTTCCCAATGGGACGATGTCCTACTCCAAAACCTTCCACCAGATTCACTAACCCCTTGTTGAGGTTATGGTCTCTCTCATAAGTTAGCAGTAGCCCTAATATCTCATGATAGTTTACTATAGGCCTATTCATTCTAAAATTATCAAGAAAGACCTGGTAGGAAGGGGGTAAAGAATTCAGAATCGCATCCTTGCCGAGCTGCTCATGCAAAGGACATCCGAGTTTGTCCAAATGCTCAAATAACTCGATCATGTACATTACATGATCAGTCACCAAAGCTCCATCATGCATACATGTGTTATAGATGGCGAAAGAGATCCGGTATATCTCCGTATCATCCGAAGTGCCAAAAGACTCCTTCAACTTTTGAAGAATCTCTTCTGGCTAGGCCTCCTCGAACTTGCGACTGAACTCATCATTCATTGCAGCCAACATAATGCAACACACCATGGTGCAGTCAGAGATCCACTTCTGGTAAGTGTCCCTGACAGTGCCACGAGCATTGAGGGCTAGGATCTTAGGTGCCAGATTTGTTATCACATAAAGGATCCGCTCGTGCTCCAAAACTATCCTGAGTTTTCGATACCAGCTATCAAAGTTAGGTCTAGATAGTTTGTCATTATCTAATAATGACCGAAGCAACAAAGTGGTCGACATTATCTGAAAAAAAAAGACCTATCAGTATATGAATAATTTTAAAAATCCTAAAGACATAGATTTTGTCTAAAGTTTTCACCCACTATTTTATTTAGACAGGTAGCCTCTACACTCCAATCCAAAGAATAATATTTATCCTTTAGTGGGTACTAGGATCCAATAGTCTACATCTGAGCCCGACTTTGGTCGGCCAACCCAAATGCATCTAAAGGTAGGTACAATACCAATTGCTTCTCCAAGCAATTCCTAGTAATTATTTTGCCCCAGGGGTCCTCACAATCGGCCTTTGGGCCTCCTATTGAAGGTCCTGGTTAGGTCCAACCATTAACATGATCAAATTCAATGCTTCTAACAACCCATGATCAAGCCCGACTTTGGCCGGCCCACCTGACCACGTGTTAAGATAGTCGCACTGAGCCATCATATGCCGAATGGCAATCCCACTCACCTGATGACCATCCGTTCTTTGGAACTGTTGATAATCACCCAACTTATGGACTTATTGCCCATCCAACTTAATAGGAGGATAAGATTCAGGCTATCTCATAACTTAGTCTTTTTATGGATCTAATAATTTAGAGGATTTCAATTTTGTAACATTTGAGAGAAAGACATGGACCTTGATCAAGAAAACTCCCACCAAACACTTAGAGAGTTTCTAGATCAATTTGGTCCATGGGCACCTATAAACCAGTCAGACTGATTAACCTTAGTTGACATGGATCAAATCGAATCAATAGATAGTCTAATTTAATCTGATTCACCATATTAGCCAGGTAAGTAGGATCAAAGGATGGGTTATGCCAGGTAAGCCTCTTGCCTTAGACACCAACCATGAGTTGGCCAGGTAAGAGTTAGTCCCAAAGAACCTTGATCATAACTGTCAAACTTATCTTAGATACCAAGTGGTTTACCAAACTTAATCAGATTAACCCAAAGACCCGGGCTCACCACGAAGCCATGAATCAAGTCCATTTAGATGTATGGTCTGATCATCTAACTAACTATTAGAGATATTATAGAGGAGAGACCTAATTCAACTTTCGATTAGTCTTTTCTCTATTTAATCCATTCATCTAAACCTAGGTCTAACCCATTTAAGGACCCAATTCTAGCTAACCTATTCAATCCATGATTTATGAATCATGACTTAAGATTAGAATTGTTGGCTTTGGATCCTTAGTTTTGATGATTAACAAAAGGTTGAGTATATGTTTGGATTAATGTTTCATTTCAAGATAAAGTTTTAGGACTTAGGTTATTCAAAAAGAGTATCAAGAGTACAATGATGAAACCAAGCTTTCCTGATTTGGGAAAGAGCTCTTCTACCTTGAACAAAATCAAATTTCTCATATTGGACCTTCTTATTAAGAAGCAATTCATAAAAGAAACAAAGGCTTAGAGAAACTCAAGCATGGCATGCACCTCTCCAGAGTTTCAGAAAATTCAGACCAGAGGTCGACACCTTGCCAAAGGTCGACCACCAGAGGTCGACTCATGAAGAAAAGAAAAGTTCAGCAAGGCCAGCATGGCAAAATTTCAGTGGCACGCTCCAGAGGTCGACCACCAGAGGTCGACACCTGTCTAGAAGTCGACACCAGAGGTCGACTCATCGCCTGAGAATTCAAACTGGGCAGAACTATGATTTTCTGGATTTTTGCCTACGATAAACTGGAGGTCGACTCATGAGGTCGACACTTGATCCAGAGGTCGACTCATGGCATAATGGCTAGTTTTTCTGAACTTTTGATTTGATTTCTAACGGCCATAAACGGCCATATTTTTTATTCTAACGGTCTTGTGGAGTTGTTTCAGCTTGAATGAGGCATTTAACCTCCACCTTACTTCAAAAAAGACAAGGAGACAAAGTGAAAAGGAATAGAGTGAAAGTACAAAGCCTTCAATCACTTCCAAGCCAAAAAGAGTGAGAAAACCAAGAGATTCCTTAGCCAAAAAGCTTTCCATCTTTGAGGAATCCAACTTTCAAGTGTTTGGCATTTAGTGAGGTCCAAGATTCTAAGAGAAAGGCTTGAAGAGTCTCCATCAAGAGCTACATCGAATTACTTATTGCTCAAAAGAAGTTTGTCTTGATTATTCATTGTATTCATATTCTTTTTGTCTTAGGCTAGTTTCAAGGGAATTTGAAACTAGTGTGAGGTTTGTTGGTGAGCCAATCGATAAAACCAATTAGGGTTGCTTGTAAGCCCGAAGCCAAAACAAGTGAGTGAGGTTTGTTGGTGAGCCAATTGATAAAACCAACCAGGGTTGCTTGTAAGCCCGAAGCCAAAACAAGTGTGTAAGGTTTTGACTTGTGAGCCTTGTAAAACAAGTCGACTGTAATCTAGAGAAGATTATAGTGGAAATTCCCAAGTGGAGCTTGGGGAGTGGATGTAGGTGCTAGGTGCACCGAACCACTATACTTCTTGTGTGTTTGCATTGCTTTACTCTTCTTTTGCTCTTTAATTGTTACTATCTTCCATTGCTTCCGTTGCACAATTACTTGAGCACTATCACTCTTCACTTTTGAACTTGATAGCACATATATTGCTTTAATTTTTAAAATACCCAATTCAGCCCCCCTCTTGGGCACCATATCTGGGTAACAAGTGGTATCAGAGCACCGGTACTCTCTTGTAGGTCCAACGATCTTGAGTGAAAGATCATGGCCGCCCTAATTGGAATGGGTATAGTTGAAGGTCAAGCATCAAATCGCCCTCCTTTCTTTAATGGCACAAACTACACTTACTGGAAAACTCGTATGTGTATTTACTTACAAGCTGTAGATTATAATATATGGAGAGTAATTACTAAAGGGCCTTATCAGCCCACTCACTTGGTTAATGGCATTATCACCTCAAAATCTGAAGAAGAATGGGATGACAATGATATCAAACAAGCTGAGTTAAATGCTAAGGCGATGAATTTGCTATTCTATGCACTTGACCCAAGTGAATTTAACAGAATATCAAATTATATTTCCGTCAAAGAAATTTGGGATACACTTGAGGTTACCCATGAGGGTACACACCAAGTGAAGACCACAAAGGTGAACATGCTCATTCATACGTATGAGATATTCAGGATGGAACCAACTGAAAGTATCAGTGAAATGTATACTAGATTTACCAATATAGTAAATGGTATGAGAAGTTTGAGAAAAATTATATCTAATGGTGAACTGGTTAACAAACTTCTCAGGTCTCTTCTGGCTTCATGGGATGCGAAATTAACAGCCATAGAAGAAGCCAAGGACGTCAATACTCTACCTCTTGAGCAGCTTCTTGGATCACTGATGACTTACGAGCTTTCACTAAAGCAGAAGACAGTGGACAATGACAAGAAAAAGAAAGCCATAGCCTTCAAGTCCACTACAAAGGAAGAGTCAAGTGATGAATCAGAAGAAGAAGCTGATGATGATGAGACAGCTCTCATTACAAGAAAATTCAAAAAATTCATGAGAAAGAAGAAAGGCTTTTACAAGAAAAGGCCACAAAAGATGATCACAATAAAGATAAAGAGAAAGAAAAAGAAAGGGATCCACCCATCTGCTTCGAGTGCAAGAAACCTGGACATTATAAAACGGATTGCCCTTTGCTTAAAAAGAGTCGAAGGATGTTGAGAAAGAAAGCCATGATGGCTACTTGGAGTGAGAGTGAGGACTCCAGCAGTGATGAAGAGCAGTAGGTAGTCGCCAACCTGTGTTTCATGGCCAATGAAGATAATGAGGTAAATTCTGAACCTAAAATTGAATTTACTTTCAATGAATTACATGATGCTTTTGATGATTTAGTTATGGAATATGAAAAATTAAAACTGAAAAATAAGAAATTAAGAAAGCTAAATCTTGAGCTTACCAAAAATTCAGAAAAGTTTTCAACTGAAATTGAAGATTTAATTCAAGAAAACAAGAAATTAACTGAACATGTAAAGACCTTGAAAAATGATAAGGACAATCTTTTAAAAGAAAATGATTCTTTGAAAAATAATAGAAGTCTTAAAACTAATGAGAAAATTGAAAAACAAAACAAAGAACTATTGCTTCAAAACAAGAATTACAAAGAAGAGTTAGAAAAAGTAAAACCTTTTGTAGAAAAGTTTACTTATAGTTCAGAAAAATTAAGTATGCTTTTAAATAGTCAACATGCAATGTTTAACAAAGCTGGACTTGGATTTAAGCCACAGAATCAGCAAAAACTTTACAAAAACTTTTTCATACCTTCATCTTCTAATATTACCTGCTATGCATGTGGTAAGTTAGGACATAAATCATATATTTGTAATAGAAGAAAATTAAATACCTTTGGAAAGATTTGGGTTCCAAAAGGAACCAATTTGACTAACCCTAAAGGACCCAAGATGACTTGGGTACCTAAAGTTTCAACTTGATTAATTTTTGCAGGTGTGTCTTGCAACCAAAAATAAAAGAAGAATGTGGTATCTGGATAGTGGTTGCTCAAGGCACATAACTGGGGATGTGAAGCAATTCTCATCACTAGCAGCTATTGATGGTGGAAACGTTACTTTTGGTGATAATGGAAAAGGCAAAATCGTCGGAATTGGTAAAATCCATATCACCCCTAATGCTTATGTAGATAATGTATTATTTGTTGATGGCTTGAAGCATAATCTTTTCAGCATTAGTCAGTTTTGTGACAAGGGTTTTAAAGTTATTTTTGAATCATCTTTGTGCATGGTATCTAGTCTTGATGTCGATGGCATCAAGTTCACTGGTCATAGGCATGGAAACATTTACATGGTTGATCTTGATGATCTAGCCATGGAAAGTGGTCAATGCCTAGTGGCTAGGGAAGCCAAGGCAAGTGAAACTAGTTGGCTTTGGCATCGTAGGCTAGGGCATGCTAGTATGCAGTTGATTTCAAAATTAAGCAAAAAGAATCTTGTAAAAGAATTGCCAAAACTCACATTTGAAAAAGATAAGATTTGTGCTGCATGTCAATTTGGAAAACAAACTAAATCTACTTTCAAACCTAAAGGAGTAGTATCTACTACTAGACCCCTTGAATTATTGCATATGGACCTCTTTGGACCAACCAAAATAACTAGTTTGGGAGGTAAAAAATATGGGCTAGTAATTGTAGATGATTACTCACGATTTACTTGGATAATGTTTTTAGCTCATAAAGATGAAATGTTTTCAGCTTTTGTTAAATTTCATAAAAGGATTTCAAATGAAAAAGATCTCACTATTGTTTCTTTGCGTAGTGATCATGGAACTGAATTTGACAATCATGATTTTGAAGCTTTTTGTAATGAAAATGGCATTAGTCATAATTTTTCTGCACCTAGGACACCTCAACAAAATGGGGTGGTAGAAAGAAATAACAGGACACTTGAAGAAATGGCACGCACAATGCTTTGCAAAAACGATTTACCTAGATATTTTTGGGCAGAAGCCATTAATACTTCCTGTTACATTTTAAATCATGTTTTAATTCGACCTATTTTGAAGAAAACACCATATGAGCTTTGGAAAAATCGAAAACCGAATCTTAAGTATTTTCATGTATTTGGTTGCCGCTGTTTCATATTAAACAATGGCAAAGACAATATCAGTAAATTTGATGCCAAGTCAGATGAGGGTATCTTCTTAGGATACTCTACTTCTAGCAAGGCATACAGGGTCTTCAACAGAAGAACTCTTCTGGTTGAAGAATCAATTCATGTAGTGTTTGATGAATCTAACGAAAAATCTTCTAGAAAAGAAGATTCTATTGATGATGAAATAGGTACAAAGAAACTTGAACAATTGACAATCAATGAAGATGAGCCCAAAGGAGATGATGATCAAGAAAATGAAGATCAAACTCAAGACATCAATTAAACTTCACCAAAACCTTTACCTAAAGAGTGGAGGTATGCACACGGACACCCCAAAGAGCTAATAATTGGTGATCCGTCAAAGGGAGTAAGTACACGCTCTTCTATTAGAAATGTTTGTGATTATCTAGCTTTTGTATCTCATATAGAGCCTAAGTCAATTGAAGAAGCTGAAAAAGATTGTAACTGGATTAATGCTATGCAAGATGAACTAAATCAATTTAAAAGAAATAACGTTTGGACTTCAACTGAAAGACCCCTTAATGTTTCTGTAATTGGCACAAAATGGGTTTTTAGAAATAAACTTGATGAACATGGTATTGTAACTAGAAACAAAGCTAGACTTGTTGCTAAAGGCTACAACCAGGAAGAAGGGATCGACTTTGATGAAACCTTTGCTCCTGTTGCTAGGCTAGAAGCAATTAGACTTTTACTTGCTTTTGCTTGTTTTATGGATTTCAAGTTATTTCAAATGGATGTTAAAAGTATTTTTTAAATGGATTTATTGAAGAGGAAGTTTATGTTGAACAACCTCCTGGTTTTGAAAATCATGAATTTCCTAACCATGTTTTTAAATTGCATAAAGCAGTGTATGGTTTAAAGCAAGCTCCTAGAGCTTGGTATGATAGATTAAGTTCATTTTTGATAAAGAATGATTTTTCTAGAGGTAATGTAGATAATACATTGTTTTTGAAAAAGAAAAATGATGATTTCTTAGTAGTACAAATCTATGTAGATGATATTATTTTTGGTGCTACTAACGAATGTCTTTGTCAAGAATTTGCAAAGTTAATACAGAGTGAGTTCGAGATGAGCATGATGGGAGAACTCAACTTCTTCCTCGGACTCCAAATTAAGCAAATCAAAGAGGGGATCTCCATCAACCAAGCCAAGTACACAAGGAAAATATTGAAAAAGTTTGGGATGGAGACTACCAAACCAATAGGTACCCCTATGAGCTCTTCATGTAAATTAGACAAAGATGAATGTGGTAAATCAGTAGACCAAAAATTATATAGAGGCATGATTGGTTCATTGCTATATCTAACTGCCAGTAGACCAGATATAATGTTTAGTGTTTGTATGTGTGCACGTTTTCAGTCTGCTCCTAAAGAATCACATCTCTTAGCTGTAAAACGTATATTTAGATACTTATCTGGGTCAATTGAAATTGGTCTTTGGTACTCTAGAGAGTCATCATATGAATTGATTGCATATTCTGATGCTGATTTTGCTGGGTGTAAACTTGATCGTAAAAGTACTAGTGGAACTTGTCAATTCCTAGGAGTTAATTTGATTTCATGGAGCAGCAAGAAACAGAATTCGGTTGCTCTATCTACGGTAGAAGCCGAATATATAGCAGCTGGAAGCTGTTGTGCACAGATTCTATGGATCAAACAACAACTCGAGGACTTTGGCATCAAACTAACTAAGACACCCATAAGATGTGATAATACTAGTACAATCAATTTAACGAAAAATCCTGTACAACATTCAAGAAGTAAACATATTGAAATAAGACATCACTTCATAAGAGATCATGTTCAAAACTCTAATGTGTTGTTAGAATTTATTTGTACTGATTATCAATTGGCTGATATATTCACAAAACCATTGAATGAAGATAGATTTTGTATGATCAGAAGAGAACTGGGAGTTATTGATCCTTTTGCTTGAAACTCTTCAATTTTCATCAAAATTCCTCAGAAAATGATTTATAAATTGTCAAATTGTTTAAAGCCCATTTTTCTAAATTTTATCAATTTTTTAAATCTTACCGAATTTTATTTTGGCTAATTTATTTTTTGGAGGTCGACACTTAAGTTTTCGGAGGTCGACACTTGAAGTCGACCCCTGAGATTTTTTTGAGGTCGACACTTGAGGTCGACCCCTGAGAATTTTTAGAGGTCGACACTTGAACGAAAATCATCTTTTTTAAAACCCGTCCGCAAGCCTTTTTTTCTCCATTTCCTTCCTTTTCTCCTTCGTGTGGTCCCCCTCCAATGCTCCTAAACCTCTAAACAGTGGATTTCCAACCCTCTCCTTCATCTTTTTGGGTAATCCTCTCCTCTCCTCTTGTTTTCTTTTGAACCAAACGGTTTTTTGACCGTGTTCTTGGTTTTGGACAACCAAAAGCTTTTGCCTCTATCTACCCTCAAATATCGGTTGTTTTTCAATTGAAATCACTTATTTCTTTCCTCCGTTTCTTGCATTTCCTCCATTTACTCTCGATTTTCTCCATTTTCACAAACCCTATCTTACCATTTCACCATTTCCTCTTTTACTCAACCCGTGAACCTCTCTTCTCCTCTCTTTTCTTGGTTCCTTTCCTCTTAGCTCTGTATTACCCTACTTCTCCCTAATTTACCCCTCTTCCATCCATATGGGTCCAAGAAAGCACTTGGCAGTAAGAAAAAGGAGAATGGAACAAGGCCAAAGTAGCACTGAGCGACGAAGAAAGGTCAGACATGAACGTGAGCCATCCCCGGAGCCACCTGCACTAGTGCCAGCCAGTTTAGTTCGTAAGAGCATTGCGAGCGGGAGACGTGTAGATATACCTTTCTGGGATCAGCATCACTTTTTTATAGGAGATGTGCTGAGAGATGCATGTCTGGTTCACTTCTGCACGATGACTGAGAGATTCTATCCAGACCTCATCAGGGAGTTCTATGCATCCATGGCCACTGATGGCATTGGATGGTCAACTACTGTTCATGGGATCGAGATTCTAGTGACACCGAGGTCATCAGTCGTGTTTGGAGGATTTCACTTCATGGCACAGCTTCCATTTCGATCAGCGACAGAGAGCATGCCTTCAGATGTATTCTAGAGCGTGAGAATGTTAGCGGCATTTTCACAGTAGCCGCTAACCAGCTTTCACTGGAGATGAGAGTGCTGCATCATATCATCGCCCGTATCTTGATTCCGAAGAGCGGGAGGTTCGACTTTATCACTGAGCGTGAGCTGGTGTTGATGGTGTCCCTGAGACAGCGGACTCCCATCAACCTTCCCAGGATCATGCTTCAGTAGATGGGTGAGGCAGCATCTCACAGGAGACTAGTTCAGCCATATGGTATGGGGCTGACACAGCTATTCAGGGAGCATGGAGTTTCATTTGATGGTATACCCTTCAGTCAGCTGTAGCATACTGATACATATGGAGAGAAATCCCTGCATAGGATGGGATTTCGACTGATTGGTGACCGTTGGGTGCGACGAGAGTCTGGCCAGGAGCCAGATGAGGAGGATGAGATCCGAGCAGCTGAGGCAGGGCCTTCAGAGCCTACTGATCATGGTACACCTCCTCGTCCAGCACCAGAGTCAGAGATTGCGGAGCCTGAGCCATTCACGCCACCACCCTCATCAGCTCCAGCACCTACTGCTACTGCTACACCATGGAGGACTACAGCGAGGATATCAGACTTTGAGCAGAGAGTGACTGATCACATTTCAGAGGTCCGGACAGAGATTGCTGGTGTACGACAGGAGCTACATGGTCTGCGGATCCACATAGATATGCGCATTGGAGATCTCTCAGCTAGTGTAGATGCAGGATTCCGACAGATCCTCAGCCTACTGAGATTAACATTGCCACCAGGGACTATAGATCCGACAGTACCTCCTCCACATTCTGATGATGATGATGATGACTCCAGTGGATACAGTGACAGTGATGGAGATCAGCCTGGAGCAAGTAGCTCTGATGTTCCACCTGCAGATCCGATTCCAGAGATTCCCCCTTCTACTGATCCTCCTTCTACTGATCTTCCCAGTACAGATCCTCCAGCTACAGATGTGCTAGTAGATACTGAGTTTACTGAGTCACTTTTTGAGACTATTACAGGGATTCCGGATGATAGAGATGAGCATACAGAGACAGATATTGATGATCCCACTGCTTATGAGCAAGTCAGCAGGCACACTCCAGCTCAGTCTACTCAGCATACTGATCCATCTACTCCTTCTGCTACTGCTTCTGTTAGGACACCTGTGGAGCCTTTTCCTCGGACCTATAGATCTCGTAGGACTACCCCTAGGTCTGGTCCCTTTCTGAGGACTCGGAGTCTCACTCATAGGACTCCAAAATCCTCATCTAGGATTTCAGCTCCTATCTCTTTTGATATACCTTCTGATGAGGAGTAGCCTCATAGATTTACTTGATGTATGTTGTACTTGATGTATGTTGTACTTAGTTTGCTTTGTATGATCTGATGTATCAGTGTTTTGTGCTTACTATGTAAGCAATTTTGTAACTGAATACATTTATATACTTATCTACATTGTGATATTTTACTGTCTGATACCAGCTCTTAGCATTTATCTTTTTAAACCCTCAAGTTAGAATGTTTTTGTTATATCGAATGCACAAATTGAGGAGCATGTATTTTATGCAACTAAGTACTTCATTGTAATGGAACATAATTTTCTTTAATATATCTTTTACTACAAAGAATGCACTTTTGATTCTTGACAAAAAGGGGGAGTATCGTAAAGTTTGTAAAGTATATATGGTAAAGCATGACTCTTTCATAGAATAGAGTAAAGCTATTATGGTTCTTATCTTTTTGAATCATGAGAATGTTTTCACAAAAAAAGTAGATGAAAAGTAAAATTTTTATGGTATACTCATGCATGTAAGGATTCTTTGAAAATTTTTATTAGTGCTATATTTTGCTTTTGGACTTAATTGCATATATACTCAAGGTTTTGTCATCATCAAAAAGGGGAAGATTGTTGGCTTTGGATCCTTAGTTTTGATGATTAACAAAAGGTTGAGTATATGTTTGGATTAATGTTTCATTTCAAGATAAAGTTTCAGGACTTAGGTTATTCAAAAAAAGTATCAAGAGTACAATGATGAAACCAAGCTTGCCTGATTTGGGAAAGAGCTCTTCTACCTTGAACAAAATCAAATTTCTCATATTGGACCTTCTAATTAAGAAGCAATTCACAAAAGAAACAAAGGCTTAGAGAAACTCAAGCATGGCACGCACCTCTCCAGAGTTTCAGAAAATTCAGACCAGAGGTCGACCACCAGAGGTCGACACCTTGCCAAAGGTCAACCACCAGAGGTCGACTCATGAAGAAAAGAAAAGTTTAGCAAGGCCGGCACGGCAAAATTTCAGTGGCACGCTCTAGAGGTCGACACCTGTCCAGAAGTCGACACCAGAGGTCGACTCATCGCCTGAGAATTTAAACTGGGCAGAACTATGATTTTTTGGATTTTTGCCTAAGATAAACTGGAGGTCGACACTTGATCCAGAGGTCGACTCATGGCATAACGGCTAGTTTTTCTGAACTTTTGATTTGATTTCTAACGGCCATAAACAGCCATATTTTTTATTCTAATGGTCTTGTGGAGTTGTTTCAGCTTGAATGAGGTATTTAACCTCTACCTAACTTCAAAAAAAACAATGAGACAAAGTGAAAGGAATAGAGTGAAAGTACAAAGCCTTCAATCAATTCCAAGCCCAAAAGAGTGAGAAAACCAAGAGATTCCTTAGCCAAAAAGCTTTCCATCTTTAAGGAATCCAACTTTCAAGTGTTTGGCATTTAGTGAGGTCCAAGATTCCAAGAGAAAGACTTGAAGAGTCTCCATCAAGAGCTACATCGAATTACTTTTTGCTCAAAAGGAGTTTGTCTTGATTTATTCATTGTATTCATATTCTTTTTGTCTTAGGCTAGTTTCAAGGGAATTTGAAACTAGTGTGAGGTTTGTTGGTGAGCCAATCGATAAAACCAACTAGGGTTGCTTGTAAGCCCGAAGCCAAAATAAGTGAGTGAGGTTTGTTGGTGAGCCAATTGATAAATCCAATTAGGGTTGCTTGTAAGCCCGAAGCCAAAACAAGTGTGTAAGGTTTTGACTTGTGAGCCTTGTAAAACAAGTCGACTGTAATCTAGAGAAGATTATAGTGGAAATTCCCAAGTGGAGCTTGGGGAGTGGATGTAGGTGCTAGGTGCACCGAACCACTATACTTCTTGTGTGTTTGCATTACTTTATTCTTCTTTTGCTCTTTAATTGTTGCTATCTTCCATTGCTTCCGTTGCACAATTACTTGAGCACTATCACTCTTCACTTTTGAACTTGATAGCACATATATTGCTTTAATTTTTAAAATACCCAATTCACCCCCCCTCTTGGGCACCATATCTAGGCAACAAGAATCATATCCTAAATCTTAAAATTATATATCTTCATTTCCGATTAAGTGTATCATACTATTTGAAACATTTTCAAAATGAAATGAAACAATTTCATAAAAATCTGAAGCTTAAAATTTCTATTTTCACTTGAGCTTTTCAAAGTTTTAGATCAAACTTCTTTTAGATCTTATCTAAACATAGTTATGATCTATAAATCATAGATTAAAACAATTTTAATCCATTATGATGCGGGACAACTCTAAGATTGCTAATCATGCAGGAAAAATAGTAAACTAATTTTTTTATGATTTTTATAATTTAGGTTTATAGGCTAAATTTTCAAATAAAAATAAGAACTAGTAATAGAGTAGCAATGCAAAGAACCATCATGATCGCAAAATAACTCATGCAAGATAATAAAAGTCAGGACCTGGGAATTGAGAAACTCCCAATTTAGGATAGCTTATCTTCATCAAATCAAAGATTAAGAGAAGGGAAGGTTTCTTACCAGTCAGAGATTTGAAGAACTTCCAATGAAGAGGTCACACACACTCTGATTGGAGCCTGGATTGATGGGGGACAATGATGAAATGATGCATTCCTAATGGAATCAGTAATGATTAAATGAAATATGAAGTAAATAGATGCAACTATTCAAGTAATGAAGTAGGAATTTAATGATAGGATTCTAAATATTAAACTTGACTAGAAATAAAACCGATCAAAGAAAATAAGAGGAGGACCTTTATGGTTAAGAAACCACTCAGATTAGGGTTAAGTGAATCTAATAATTGCAGATCTGAAAGCCTTTCTAGAAAGGGTTACCCGGCAATTAATACTTATAGTTTTAACACTGGGAACACTTAAAGAAGAAGCTTCCTGGATGATAGAGAGATTCCTCTAGGTTGCAAGGCCTCTTGTATCCGTTCTTTGGCATGGGAGACCTTCTTCTTAGGAGCCTGGAAGCTCGGGGATCCTGCAACAAAAAAAGATGTAGGGGGAGATTAGAGAAAAGGATTGAAATGGAGAAGTGAGGGGAGGGATCTTTGAAATGATGAAAGAAAGCTCGGAGTAGTCTTGGTGTAGATCTTCTATGGCTTCATTTGGATGACAACTATTGGCTTGATCTTGTGAAGAACTCCTTGAATGATTGGTTTCATTGGAGATGGAGGAGATGTGGACTAAGGATGTGCTTCTTTGGTTGGCCGAATGGACTAAGAGGGGTGGGAGGAAGCTAGGTTTGATAAGGGAAGTTGGAAAGGGGAAGAACACACTAGGCCTCATGCGCACCTTCTTACAAGGGACCAAATCTTTGAGGCCTTTATGAAAACTTTGAATGATCAAATGGCCCAATTGAACCAAGACCTGACTGACCAGTTGGCTCAAACCAACCGAAGTATGACTGATCAAATGACCCTCATCACTGCTAGGCTTGATCGTTTAAAGGCTCATACCCCTAGAAGAACCCATGAAGTTCAAAATGAAGTAGAGCCTGAACCAAAGATTGGTATACCCATCAACCCTAGAAGGGCCCCGCACCAAGACCTTTTCCTTGAACCAAACCCTAGGATGCCTCATCAAGACCCTTTTCTTGAACCAAATCCCAGGAGACCCAACCCTGATCGAGTCCATGACCCGAACCCTAGGAGAGCGCACCATGACCCAGCTTATGAGCCAAATCCTAGGAGACCCAATCATGATCAAATGGATCATGGGATCACCAACTTGGAAGCCACTTCATCACTCCACTTTGCCACATCACCAAGACACCTCACCATCGATTGCCGCCCAAGAGGAGAAGGAATTCAAATTCAAATGAGTCCACATTTTCCTCCGTAATCATCTCCCCTCTTCATGAAGATGCCCACTATTCTCTCCCTCATTTCGTATTATTTGAATTTCAAATGGCTTGGTGGTCTATAAAAAAAGGCTCCAAACCTTATTGTAATGACTTATAAAATTTGAATCAATGAAGAAAACTTTTCTTTAAATTTTTTCCTTGCTTGAATGCCTGGTCCCTTATGAGAAGGTGGTCGTGAGGCCTAGAGTTCTTCCCCTTTCCAACTTTCCCTCATCAAACCTAACTTCCTCCACTCCTCTTAGTCCATTCGGCCAACATAAGAAGCACATCAAGAATCCACATCTCCTCTATCTCTAGTGACGCCAACCATCCAAGGAGTTCTTCACAAGTTCAAGCCGGGAGTTGTCATCCAAATGAAGCCAAAGAAGATCTTCAACAAGACTACTTCGAGTTTCCTTTCATCTTTCCCCTCACTTCTCCATCTCAACCCTTTTCTTTAATCTCCCTTGACAGCTTTTGTTGTAGGATCCCTGGGTTTCCAGTCTCCCAAGAATAAGGTCTCCCATGCCAAAGAATCGGATATAAGAAGCCTTGCAACCTAGGGAATCTCCCTGTCATCTAGGAAGCTTCTTCTTTGAGTGTTCCCAATGTTTAAACTATAAGTATTAATTACCAGTTAACCCTCTTTAGAAAGACTTTCAGATCTATGATTATTAGATTAACTAAACCCTAATCTGAGTGGTTTCCTAACCATGAAGGTCCTCCTCTCTTTAATTCTTTGAATGGTTCTCTTTTCTAGTCAAGTTTAATATTTATAATCATTTCATCGAATTCTTACTTCTTTAGTTGAATAGTTGCATCTTTTTACTTCATCTCTCATTCAAATCATTACTGATTCTATTAGAAATGCATCATTTCATCATTGTCCCCCATCATGGATGAAGAAGCCTAGATTCCCTTAAATCTAATGGCTAATTTGGGTGGTCCTAGAGACAAGGAAAGCCTCCTCTGGGGAGGTGAAACACCTCGGAGATCCTACAAGCATCAGAGGTCAATCAAAATAGCAAATAAAAATTGGAATAGAAACTAGGGTTTAAGAGAAATCTGAATTAGGGTTAGGAGTGGATGGCTTGGGAAGAAGAAGCTCTTTGTCTTGGACTGCAGCTAAGGCTTCACTTCCTGGGGTGTGGTTGATCTCCTGGGATGTGGATGGAAGCTAAGGTAGCAGAGTTCGGCCAAGCACAATATGACTCAAACGAAGAACACCAATCACTCACACTAGAACTTGAAGACAAAATTTTATCAAGATTTATTTCATAAGAGAAAAGTGAGTACAAGAGGGGGAGGGGTGGGGTATTTTAGAGTTCCCATGCCCTCTCCTAACTAGGGTTACACTTAGGTTAACAAGCCTTTTCCTAGTTAGATTACATGTCCTTCTCCTAGCTAGGTTAAAATTACAAATCTTAAAACAACTAGGAACATAAATCCCAACTATGTTAGACTAGTCTTCTCCTTCTCACTTAAGGATGCCTCCCTTGAGTTTGGACTTGGTCAACTCTTCAAGGATGCCAAGGCTTGGCATGTTGGGCTTCAAGGAGCAAGTGGGTTGGGCCAATAGGTGAATGGCGCATGGGCTTGGGCCTCCTGGAAGCTGGGGTGGCCTGGTAGCCTGGTAGCAAGAATATTTGATGTGGCAAGCATATGATTAGATGATTTGATTAGTGTTTGTAAAGCAATGAAACCTAATTACACTAGCATTGTACTCATCATAATAAGTCTTAAGGATTACATGAAAAGGGACTATTACATGATTAGACACAATCCTAAAACTAAGAAGGAAGAAGATCTAGACAATAGGGGCTAATGATTGAGGACTTGCCTTGTTGAGCTTTCCAACGTTCTAATGATTTCAAACCTTGAAACTACCGATGCTCTGGACTGGAGAACCTGGATAACAGAGATCAGAACACTGCGCTTTGACTTCAGCTTGTTGGTTCATTGTCAAGGGGAACCCTGTTCACAACTAAGACTTCGAAGGACCCCGCAATGAAGATCAAAAGTTAAGGAAGAAGAAAGCAGGCATATGGGAGGGAGGATTAATTTATGAGCAAGGAAGGAAGTCTGAGATGGTTTGGCCGGCTCCAATGTATCCTCCTTGAACTTGGCATTGGATGGCTCAGAGAAGAAAGTAGATTTGAGTGGGGGGGGGGGCTTAGGAACAATAACTCAAAGAAATAACATATGACTACAACTTCAACTTCAACTTCATTTTTCATTCATCTCATCAAAAATCAATCCCCTTTACAATGGGCATCCAAGGCCTTTAATAGCCTCACAAAGCTAGCTTTTGAAATTTAAAAACTCCCCAAATTGAGGAGGATTACAAGGGGGGTTGGAGGATTTGGTGGAGAGTTTGGAGGGATGGGGGGGAGGTTGGAGGGTTTGGTTGAGGACTTGGAGGGGTGTGGCCAACCTCCTTGAATTTGAATCTTCCTTGTTGGCGCCAAAGAGTGATGAGGTGGCTAGTGAGGTGGCGCCTGATGACATGGCATGATGAGATGGTCTTCTACTTGGATAAGGAATGACATGTGGCACTAAGTGGTCCTAGTTGATGGTCCTTTTCTCTTGCTTGGTTGATGTGTCTTCTCTTCTTCATGTGATCAAATTCTGGGGTCCAGAATTTGAGTCTTGTTGCTGGCTTTCGTTGCTTTAAGACTTGATTAACTGAAATAGACTTAACTCAACTGAATTGACTTGACTGACCTAAACTTGAAACGAACTTACAGGAAATGAAATTTTTTTTAAAAGTAATTACAGGACTCAATAAACACTCTTGATTAATTACAGGACTCTTGAAAAGGAAATGGCTCTTGAAAACATTTACTGGACTCTTGAATAGGAAATGGCTCTTGAAAATAAAACATTTTTGAACTAAAGGATACAAGGTAACCTAATTATCTTCGATCCAAATTGGGATAAGGCTAACCTTGTTGGAGTGAAGTTTCTTTCGGTTTCTGGTGTCCACACCAATTCTCCTGGGGTGGGCAGAACTCGACCCAGTCGAGTATGGTTCAGTTTTGCCCTGGTAATGCTCGAACAAGTCTGGGTTAAGTCTTTGCAGGTCCTCTCGAGTAATCCAAGAGTTGTCGGACTCAGGTCGACCTTGCCATTGAACCAGGTATCGCTGATAGTCCTTATTCCTGGTAGTAATGGTCTTGTCATCTAGGATTCTCTCAATCCTCTCTCTTTGCTCAGGTAGGGTTGGTGGTGGACACTCGGAAATATGTTCACTCTCAATGAAAGTTTCTGGCCCAAAAGGCTCACTAGGTATTAGTACTGCTTCTTTGTATTCTACTAAGTTTGAAACATTAAAGGTTGTACTGATACCCATATCAGGTGGAAGTTCCAAAACATATGCATTATGCCCTATTTTCTTTAAGATCTTGAAAGGTCCCGCTCCGCGGGCATGCAGCTTCTTTATGGTTCCAGGTGGGAACCGTTCAGGGTTAAGCCTAATCATTGCATAATTCCCTTCACAGAATTCTTTAGCCCTCTTATGTGAATCAGCTAAATGTTTGTAAGTCTCATTGCTCAGTTTGATCTTATTACTGATTTCTTTATGCAAATTTGTGACATCCTGTGCGAAAGATTCAGCAGACTCAGAAATTTACACAAGCACTTACAAAATGCAGACTGAACTAGGCATCCTTATTGAGAGGAAATTTATTGGACTTTCTAGGACCTAAACCTAACAGATTAATGACTCTCTAGGTTTGACCCTGGTCTGGTATGCACATGAGAATTTACCATGGGTTCCTAGTAAATGCCATAAGGTTTTCCAAAAGTAGGTAGCAAAAGGAATAGGCTTTAAAAGCTCATGCATCTCAGTAATCTCATCAAAATGAAACTTAATGACTCTAAAATTATGATAAGACTCAGGGAAAGGCAGGAAATAGGAATCCGAGACTTGGGATAATTTAGGGGAATCTTGAAACAGACCTTGGTTACTCATGATGACCTTAAGATTAGAATTTTGATCTATAGGCGGGATGCTTCTAGGTAGTTGAAGGTCATCAGGAAAGTCTTCTAAAATAATGATTGGGTTCTTCTCAGGTACCTGAAGGAGTTCTTGTGTCGAAGCTAAAGTATTGGGTTCTTCCTGAGGGCATTGTCTTACGGGAACCAAGTCCTCACTAAATTTTGGTTGTTCTGATGTTTCAGGACTAGGCTCAATAATCTTTTCTTTACCAAAGGTTTCCTCAGGTAAGGTACTAAAGTTGTTCTCTTCACAGTCTTCCTCTTCATATTCATCTATTAAACTTATATCAGTCTCATACACATATTTACTAGGTTCAAATTTGCCTTCTTCCTTCCCTGGCCCTTCAGTTTGAGGATACCCTAAGTCTTGAGTATTCATGAACTCAACTTGTACTTCAGGGTTCTTACTCCTATCATTCATATGAGCTAATGGGATAGTAGGAGTTGGTTGGTCTAAGGAAAATTGTTTAGCCAGCATTTGGTTCAATTGGGCCATTAGATCATTTAGGCCTCTCAGCATGGTTTCAAGATTCGGGTCCATGGCTACACTGGACTGGGTCTGGACTGGTGAATATGAGGCTCCTGATCTAGTTTTCATGCATGCAAGTAGACTCAAGCTCGAGCTAAGGTTTCCTAGACCTAGAGCACAAATTAGAGGTCTTATTAAGTGAACCAACTAGCTAGTAGTACTTATGGGACTTAGCTAGGTAGGTGGTGGGGAGTGAAGGTCCCTGATTGCCAACCTTAGACACCAATCTGAGATTGGCCAGGTAGGCGGACCAAATCACAAGCCCTGATGCACCAATCCTAGACACCAAGCCAGTAAGCACACACCAATTAGCTGACACAGTTAACTTGACCCTAACCTGAACCCAACTTGTTGGTGTCCCTAACCCATTGGGGCAATTAACGTTCTACTCAATTTTAATTAATGGGCTGGGATCGATATGATGGTTGGTGATTTTTGGGCTAGGGACAGGTGATGAAACCCTGACCCTATGTCAAATTGATGCCCTTAATTTGATTTCTCATGAGATGAATGAAATGCAAAGGTGCTGCAGAAGTGTGTTGCAGTTTGAAAGTGGTGTGGAAAACGTGACGAAAAAAATGTCCAAAAATTCTGAAAAATTCAAAGAGGATTCCTAACTTATATGTTTCAATGCAGATGAAAGGAATTTTAAACTAAAATCTATACTACTCTAAGCAGATCCTACAAATGAAGATAAATAAAAAGGACATAACAGAACCCTAATGATAGTGTCAAACTGCAGAAATTTTTATTTTTTTTATAATTTTTTTTCGATGATGAAATTTAATATGGTGATAACTACTTAAAAAGGAACAAGAAAAAAAATATTTCAACAAAAAATTAGTGACTTGCCTTTGGAGCTGCAGACGGATTACAGTAAACAGATGCAAATTTTCAGAAAACAGAACCTAATCAAACAAGTGCAATGGCTTACCCAAACTTCAATCTAAAAAATTCACGTCTGGCCAGGGGCTCATTATTCCCATGGGTCATGATAGTGTACTAGAGTACACCCACTCAGGAGGCGTGAATTTTAGATCTTGCTTGGATTTAAAGAAAACTATTCTACCCTAATGCAACAATGCTCTGATACCAATATGATGCGGCAAGCATATGATTAGATGATTTGATTAGTGTTTGTAGAGCAATGAAACCTAATTACACTAGCATTGTACTCATCATAATAAGTCTTAAGGATTACATGAAAAGGGACTATTACATGATTAGACACAATCCTAAAACTAAGAAGGAAGAAGATCTAGACAATGGGCTAATGTTTGAGGACTTGCCTTGTTGAGCTTTCCAACCTTCTAATGATTTCAAACCTTGAAACTACTGATCCTCTGGACTGGAGAACTTGGATAACAGAGATCAGAACACTGGGCTTCGACTTCAGCTTGTTGGTTCATTGTCAAAGGGAACCCTGTTCACAACTCAAAGACTTCGAAGGACCCCGCAATGAAGATCAAAAGTTAAGGAAGAAGAAATCAGGCATATGGGAGGGATGGATTAATTTATGAGCAAGGAAGGAAGTCTGAGATGGTTTGGTCGGCTCCAATGTATCCTTCTTGAACTTGGCATTGGATGGCTCGGAGAAGAAAGTAGATTCGAGTGGGGGGGGGGGGGGGGGGCTTAGGAACAATAACTCAAAGAAATAACATATGACTACAACTTCAACTTCAACTTCATTTTTCATTCATCTCATCAAAAATCAACCCCCTTTACAATGGGCATCCATGGCCTTTAATAGCCTCACAAAGCTAGCTTTTGAAATTTAAAAACTCCCCAAATTGAGGAGGATTACAAGGGGGGGTTGGAGGATTTGGTGGAGAATTTGGAGGGATGGGGGGGAGGTTGGAGGGTTTGGTGGAGGACTTGGAGGGGTGTGGCCAACCTCCTTGAATTTGAATCTTCCTTGTTGGCGCCAAAGAGTGATGAGGTGGCTAGTGAGGTGGCGCCTGATGACATGGCATGATGAGATGGTCTTCTACTTGGATAAGGAATGACATGTGGTGCTAAGTGGTCCTAGTTGATGGTCCTTTTCTCTTGCTTGGTTGATGTGTCTTCTCTTCTTCATGTGATCAAATTCTGGGGTCCAGAATTTGAGTCTTGTTGCTGGCTTTCATTGCTTTAAGACTTGATTAACTGAAATAGACTTAACTCAACTGAATTGACTTGACTGACCTAAACTTGAAACGAACTTACAGGAAATGAATTTTTTTCAAAAGTAATTACAGGACTCAATAAACACTCTTGATTAATTACAGGACTCTTGAAAAGGAAATGGCTCTTGAAAACATTTACAGGACTCTTGAAAAGGAAATGGCTCTTGAAAATAAAACATTTTTGAACTAAAGGATACAAGGTAACCTAATTATCTTCGATCCAAATTGGGATAAGGCTAACCTTGTTGGAGTGAAGTTTCTTTCGATTTTTGGTGTCCACACCAATATTCCATGGGATCTTGCTTCTTAAGGGCTTGGGTTGGCACCTGGGCTTGGTTTCTCCTGGGATAGGTGCAGATGGACCTTTGGAATCATGGGTGCCCTAGTCTGGGAATATACTCTGGCATCTAGAAGGAAATTTGGGCATCTGGAGGGCATCTAGAAGGAATCAATATTTCTGGAAAGCATTTTAGATACTAGGGTGTCACACAAAATTCAACAAGCTGATGTAGTGGCCTCTGACTCTTGGATGTGGCCTGGTGGAACTCCAAAATAAAGTAACCTCCTCTCTTGTAAAAGATTTGAACTCATACTGGACTCACAACTAAAGTAGGGAACTCAATATACTGACTAGGGTTAAGGGTTGAGATAAATCAACTAACCTCAACTTATTACAGGACTCAATCTTAATTGATTACAAAACTTTCAAAACTTGGACACATGACTAAGTAAACCAAATAGGGCCCAGTAATCTGTGTCTGATCTTGGTGCCCCCATCACATGGCTCTCACTATTGGGGAGCCTTTGGGAGTTCAAGCAGCAACCATCTCCAAGCCCGAGGTCGTTCTAGTCATACCTTTAGAGGTTGCCCTACTAATCCCTTTGAAATGTTTTGGACTATCAAAAGTGAGGAGTTCTTTCTCTGAGCCTCCTACAATTACTTTTGAGGGAAGCTCAGATGACCAGGCCCAAGGTCTTAGGTTTGTGTTTTTGATAACGAGGAAGTCACCAAAGGCATCTTTGAGAATTTCATTCGGCCTGTTGATGCAGATTGGGTCATGAAGAGGGCAACCAGCAATGCCGAAGGGATGCGATTTTAAGCATCATGCAAATTAGTCTTTCTTCTTACCTTTGAATTTGGTTTTTATTATTTGGTGACTTAACGTTAGACTTTCTACCTCACAGGTATGCCACTTTATTAAGGATTAGTATGGCTTAAGGGGTTGCTGGGTGACTAAAGAAAAGAAAAAGAAGGTCTAGCAACATGCCTAAAGGAGACAGAAACCAGCTAGAAAACTGTCGAAGCTGGTCTCAAACATGTTGAGATCGAAAGAGATCAGCTTAAGGAGGATCTCTCCCTAGAGAAGGAATCTTTGAGGGTTATGAGTAGGAGATATCAAGTTTTGAAGCACAAACAAAAGAGATAGGGCAAAAGGCGATGGAATATTACAAAACTTCTGAGGAGTGCCACTGAAGAAGTTACTTTTTACTTGACTGGCCTTTGCTGAGGGCATGGATGATACCCAGAGAGTGTCCTCAAATATTACTCGAACCTCAATTTGGATTTCCTGGATGAGGATGATGCGGGACCTACATGCATGCAATGATTTTTTTTGTATGTTTTTTTTATTAAGTTGGATGATTAATCCCGAAGAGCAGATTAAGGAATGATGTAGAAGGTTCTATATAAACATAAGAGGCTACAACATGCATAACAAGACCTAAAAGCATCAGAAAGAGAAGGACCGCCAAGGCTGAGAAGCCTCGGTTGGGCTAGTTCTTCTATAATAACCCTACTGGTGGCCGAGGGGGTGTACCTGACAATGTCTGATGTGCCTAGTGAAGATCGAAGTGAAGAGATCACTCGTCCTTGATGGATGCGACCTGGAAAACCAAGCCAGAGACCCACGGATTCCCAGCTTTCTGCTCGGTGTTTCGATTGAGGCCTAGCTGGAGTCGTTGGATTCGTCGAAGTCGAGGGACCTGCAAACGACCTGTCAGGGGTTAGAAAACTCAAGGGAGAAGAAGAAAATAAAAGAAAACAACAAAGGATGAAGTATTTTTGGAGTGGGTGGCCAGGGCTCTGGAGGATTGGATGGCGGCTAGATTTAGTTGCAACACTAGGAAGAAAAAAACTCTCAAATGATCCCTTAATGCACACAGTAGGGAGGCACACAAGTTGGAGACTCAATAATATTTCATATATCAAAGTTGTTAAAATTTTTATACAAGGGGTCCCTTATATAGAGTCATGAGACTTAGGGCCCAAGCAAAAGTGATGAGGGACAGATGGGATAGGATCGTTGGTGAGCCTAGAAGTCACCTAAATTAGGGTACTATTTTTTTTTGATATTTTTTTTTCTCTAGGGGTGGCGAAGGAATAGTGGGGATGTAGGATAGGGATGGCGAAGGAATAGTGGGGATGTAGGATAGGGATCTGGATCTCATGGACTTTGGGACTCACCCTAACGAAGAGACCTCTCACCTCTAGGGAATTACACCCTCCTCGATACTTGGAGGCTCTAGGATGGATCTCAAAGGCCACGAGGGGATAGAGAAGATGGAATGGATAGGGGGATAACTAGGGCATCATGCCCATGCCCGAAGGCGAAGGATAGAAGAATCACTCTGCTAAAAAATTCAAATTTTTTTATGAACTGAACTGCTTTTTTTACAAAGGACTGAGGGTAGACCTGTCCAACCCTCATTTGAATTTGAATACAGGATAAAAAACTAGGGATGACTCAAATTCAAATACAAGATAGGATAAGATAAGCCTATCCATATCTCAATCCTAACCAACCAAATCCTAATTCAAATTTCAAACAAAAGATAAATCTTAAATAAATTTATTCTATAAATGCTCAAAGATACATGCCACTCCGGGATCCGTGCTACTCCGAGATTCGAGCGGGCCGATGTCCCCATCATTAAATTGATGAGGGACAGATGGGGTAGGATCATTGGTGAGCCTAGAAGTCACCTAAATTAGGGTACTATTTTTTTTTGATATTTTTTTTTCTCTAGGGGTGGAGAAGGAATAGTGGGGATGTAGGATAGGGATGGCGAAGGAATAGTGGGGATATAGGATAGGGATCTGGATCTCATTGACTTTGGGACTCACCCTAACGAAGAGATCTCTCACCTCTAGGGCATTACACCCTCCTCGGTACTTGGAGGCGCTAGGATGGATCTCAAAGGCCACAAGGGGATAGAAAAGATGGAATGGGTAGGGGGATGACTAGGGCATCATGCCCATGCCCGAAGGCAAAGGACAGAAGAATCACTCTTCTAAAAAATTCAAATTTTTTTATAAACTGAACTGCTTTTTTTTACAAATGACTGAGGGTGGTATTTATAGACCTGTCCAACCCTCATTTGAATTTGAATACAGGATAAAAAAGATAGGGATGACTCAAATTCAAATACAAGATAGGATAAGATAAGCCTATCCATATCTCAATCCTAACCAACCAAATCCTAATTCAAATTTCAAACAAAAGATAAATCCTAAATAAATTTATTCTAGAAATGCTCCAAGATCCATGCCACTCCGGGATCTGTGCTGCTCCAAGATTTGAGTGGGTCGATATCCCCATCATTCTTCTAAGGTGGGGAAAACTCGACTCCGTTGTGTCAGGTGTCAAGTCTTCTGTCTTCAGCTTCATATTATTTCCTTTAGACTCCAAACTGATAACCTTGAGATAATTTTTTTTTTTTATATCAACCCTGCTCTAAGATCTGTACTCCACCATCCTGGGATTGCTTTGAGATCCGTGCAATCCTGAACAGTACTGGTCCTGAAGTCGATGACAGGAACTGGCTTGCTTTGAGATGCGTGCAGAGGAGAACGTCGGGTTTGCATTCATGTTCGTGCACCAGCTTCTCCTTTTCCTTCATGGACCAAACCAGAGGCGGATTTTCACCAGCGGGCTCTCCGGCGACGATGCTGGGGAGGAGGATGGCAACCTGGGAAAGAAGATGAGCCCACGTTTGGATCAGCATCCTTTGTCGATGCCATCCTTCTTCCATGGATGGAGGCTGGTGTTGGGAATTGTGTCCCAAAGCCAATCGCCTTGGTTGTAGACGGTTGAGCTAAGTATTGTACTCTTTCCTTGAATTAATAAAATGTTATTTTTTTGGCAGCTCATCACATATTGTATTTTCCTGAAATGAACTCTTTCCATGTGATGAAGTCCTTAGGACTACACTGACTTCAATACAGAGAGGATATATCGAGTGGTCCTTAAATCCTGTTCACAACCAAAGGATATATTGCACTGGACGGCAATATATCAAGTATAGGTTGTTACAGTTCACATCGTTTGGTTGTCCTCTTGACCAAATGAGTATGGTGACACTGATGTGATCTGCAAGTGGGATATGTGATATCTTATTGAATGTGACTCTGTGCAACCCCTTTCTGCCAAAGGGATACTCACGATTGTATATGGTTACCGTATATTTCATCCCTTTGACCTCTAATGCTCAGGATGACTGAGATTGGGCTGCTAACCCAGACAGAGTCAGTCCACTATATGTCTCAACCTCGCAAGCCCAGTGACTCTTCACTAGGGCTACCTCGGCCGAGGATTTGCTAAATTGAGATACTGCGAGACATTCAATCCAAACTGTTTGGACAGGTCAATTTCATCTTGGTCCATCACTGCTCCACAAGTACTTTCCCGTACCTAGAAACCTTCCATCACCGGATTAAAAATCTGGGTAGTTCGGTACCAAAGCATAGGGAGTTGCTTGCAAGCTACCGTGATGACCTCAGGTCAAAGGGACACATATACCCATATCCAATCGTGAGTATCCCTTTGGCAGAAAGGGGCTGCACAGAGTCACGTTCAATAAGATATCACATATCCCACTTGCAGATCACATCAGTGTCACCACACTCATTTGGTCAAGAGGACAACCAAACGATGTGAACTGCAACAACCTATACTTGATATATTGCCGTCCAGTGCAATATATCCTTTTGTTGTGAACAGGGTTTAAGGACCACTCGATACATCCTCTCTGTATCGAAGTCAGTGTAGTCCTAAGGACTTCATCACATGGAAAGAGTTCATTTCAGGGAAATACAATATGTGATGAGCTGCCAAAAAAATAATATTTTATTAATTCAAGGAAAGAGTACAATACTTAGCTCAACCGCCTACAACCCAGGCGATTGGCTTTGGGACACAATTCCCAACAAAGAATCGTGAGTATCCCTTTGGCAGAAAGGGGCTGCACGGAGTCACGTTCAATAAGATATCACATATCCCACTTGTAGATCACATCAGTGTCACCACACTCATTTGGTCAAGAGGACAACCAAACGATGTGAACTGCAACAACCTATACTTGATATATTGCCGTCCAGTGCAATATATCCTTTGGTTGTGAACAGGGTTTAAGGACCACTCGATACATCCTCTCTGTATCGAAGTCAGTGTAGTCCTAAGGACTTCATCACATGGAAAGAGTTCATTTCAGGGAAATACAATATGTGATGAGCTGCCAAAAAAATAATATTTTATTAATTCAAGGAAAGAGTACAATACTTAGCTCAACCGCCTACACCCAGGCAATTGGCTTTGGGACACAATTCCCAACAGCTGGGTGTAAAAGATGCAAGGAATGAATATGGCGGTACAAGAACTTGTTCTGGTGCATGTAGCGGTGCACAAAATATTGTGGGAACTGGTTTAGCAGTAACCAAGAACAGTACTCGTGCAACAGTGGCCTGAACCAGCTATTGAAGCAGAGCACCCTTGACCACCAACGATATTGGCACCAAATTCTTCTGCTCCTCTTTTTTCCTTGAAGCAGAGCACCCTAAAGGAATCCATCTCTCTCTTCTGTAGGAGGTGCTCTTATCTACCGATCGATATGGAGGCGCTGCTATCGGTTGGAGGATCAATCATTTCAGCTGTGGTGGACAACTTGGTTGGCCTGGTGATTCCTGATGCCATCCAGCAGTTGGGGCTGCACTTGAGCCTTCAGGATGACCTCTTGAGGCTGAAGAATGCTCTGGTATGAACACGCATCATCCTTAACAAGCAGAGAAGGGTCGCACCAAAGATGAGAACCTTGCCCAGACCATACCGTGATGAATTCCTCGTGTCCTCATGGCAGCGGTTGAGAAGCCATCAAAGAATCAGTTTGGAGGAATCTAGGACAAGGGTTTTGAGAGCGGGGAGGTTGGGGATGATCACGAGCTCGGCTTGGAACCTAGGGCTGGGGTGGTTCTGGTTTGCAACGGCACGGAAGGCAGAGAGGAGGGGGGTGGGCGGAAGCGAGGGATCGCCAACCCTGGAATTCGGCGAAGGGAAGCTGAGGCGGGATTCAGGAGAGGGAGAGCGAGGAAACCGACGGCCAAGATGGAGAGATCTGCTGATCCAAGAGAGGAGGTCGGTAATGGCGGTGTGGGCAGACGGGGAGCAGTTGGGTGGATTCCGGTGGAGAGGAGAGGGAGTGCCGGTGGAGCTAGCCGATGAGGATGATGATGGTGGTCGTGCCATCGCCAGTGGTGATGTTCTGGGAGCGGGAGGTTTGGGCGAAGGAGCGGAAGGAGGGAGGGTCTGGCTATGAGTGGAATGGTGTTTCGAGGAAGACGGAGCCGGCATGAAACAAAAAAAACCAGTGGGATGGCTGGGATACCTGGGACGTGGCGAACGCGAGCGGCTGGGCTTCTTCTTTGAAGTGGGTAGTGGGTGTTGACCGGAGGTTGGGGAAGACGGAGATTGGACGATGGGAGACGGAGGAGAAAGGTTTGGCGACTTGCTTGGATCTGGTTGAAACAGGGGATTTGAGGAGTTGCGAAGGTGGGTTTCTTTGGTTGAGTGGTTCTTAGATTGGAAGAAGAACAACGATGGAACGGGTGGGAGGGATTGACGTTGGACTGGTGGCCAAGGAGAAATCTGTGGTGATGTGATTGGCACGGTGTTTAATTTGGGAGTCGCGGTGGCTATGGGCAGTAGGGCGGTGACGGTGGCAGTGGGTAGTGGATCACAGGGAAGGGAAGACACTGGTTGGGAGATCTAATTTTTTTTTTTTTTATGTGGGAGGATGATAGGATAGAACAGATGGATCGGTGCAAGGACTAGTAAAAAAAGGATTTGGGTTAATTTGAAGGTACCCTATTTTTTTCTGGGCTCTGATGCCAAAAATGATGGGGGACAGATGGGGTAGGATCATTGGCGAGCCTAGAAGTCACCTAAATTAGGGTACTATTTTTTTTTTGTATTTTTTTTTTTTTGGTGAGTGCAATGGAGGACTGGAGCCAGGGGTCCAAGGGCTGGTAGGTGACGGTGATGAACTAGTTAGGAGATTTGATTTTTTTTTTTTGGATCTGGGAAGTGGAGGGACGGCTGGTAAAAGGGAATCTAGGATGATTACAGGTATCCTAATTTTCTGGGCTCTGATACCAAAATTGATGAGGGACAGATGGGGTAGGATCGTTGGTGAGCCTAGAAGTCACCTAAATTAGGGTACTATTTTTTTTTTGATATTTTTTTTCTCTAGGGGTGGCGAAGGAATAGTGGGGATGTAGGATAGGGATGGCGAAGGAATAGTGGGGATATAGGATAGGGATCTGGATCTCATGGACTTTGGGACTCACCCTAACGAAGAGACCTCTCACCTCTAGGGCATTACACCCTCCTCGATACTTGGAGGTGTTAGGATGGATCTCAAAGGCCACGAGGGGATAGAGAAGATGGAATGGGTAGGGGGATAACTAGGGCATCATGCCCATGCTCGAAGGGGAAGGACAGAAGAATCACTCTTCTAAAAAATTCAAATTTTTTTATGAACTGAACTACTTTTTTTTACAAAGGACTGAGGGTGGTATTTATAGTCCTGTCCAACCCTTATTTGAATTTGAATACAGGATAAAAAGATAGGGATGACTCAAATTCAAATACAAGATAGGATAAGATAAGCCTATCCATATCTCAATCCTAACCAACCAAATCCTAATTCAAATTTCAAACAAAAGATAAATCCTAAATAAATTTAATCTAGAAATGCTCCAAGATCCATGCCACTCCAGGATCCATGCTGCTTCGAGATTCGAGCGGGCCGATGTCCCCATCAAAAAGAAAATAAGGAAAATAATGGGTGACCACTTTCTTCCTAAAGTGTGGCGCTAAATACATGGAAGAAAATTCTCTCCCACTTTCTTCCTAAAGTGTGGGGCTGAATACATGGAAGAAAACACTTTCATGCCGTACAAAATCCCTCCAAACAAGGCAGGCAATGACATCCAAAAGGGGGGGACCACTTCTTTCCTAAGCAAGCTAGCATGAATTAGGGGATTCATGTTTATCTGTTTTGACTTTCCTTCTTGTCATGTTGGTGTGTGAAGTAGGTGTGCTTAGGTTATGGAAAGGGTGTGCTGGCGTGTGGTCATCAACTCCTCATGCATGGGCCAACTCAATGATCCTCCAAGTAATCCTAGATGGCGCAATCCAGGGTGTGACTGGGCTCCTTGCAGTTGCTGAGGTGGCATGCTGGGTGGTGTCCTTCACATGCTTGAGTCTTCTTTGACTGGGCTTGACTCAAATAGACTCAATACAAGTGGACATGATTACAAGACTCGAAAAATGATTAGCTCAATATGAGCTGACTTGACCGACTGATCCAAAACCCTAATAGTGTGGATCAAATGCTACAAACAGGATTCAGAAAAAAAACTAGCTCAACATGAGCTACTAGTACAGGACTCAAATAATAAAAGACAACTCAAATAGGCTAAGCCCTCATTACAAATGGACTCAATGCGACTAAGTAATCCACAGAGGGTTAAGAAGCCTCTGTCTTATTCTGGTGCCCCTGGTATCCCCACCAATTCTCCCGGAGTGGGAGGAACTTGACCCTATTGAGTGAAGATTAGGCTGGCTCACATATCTCTCGAGGAGGTCTGGTTTGAGATGTTGTAAGTCCTCTCAAGAAATCCACGAATCGTCTGACTCTGGATGGCCTTGCCATCAGACCAGGTAGCGTTGATAGCCGTGACCTCGATTTATTATGGCTTGATCATCCAGGATACGCTCGATCTGTTCTCCTCTCTTAGGCCAAATAATTTATGGACACTCTGGGTTAGGGTCACTCACAATGGAAAGGAATAGGTCCAAAGGCCTCACTAGGTATCGCTGCTGATTCCCTGTACTCAACCAGGTCTATAATATTGAAGGTAGAACTAATGCCCAAATCCGAAGGCAAATCTAACACAAAGGCATTTGGTCCAACCTTCTCTATCACTTTAAAAGGTCCAGCTCTACGAGCATGAAGCTTCTTTTAGGCCTAAGCCTAACCAAGACAGAATCCACTACATCAAGTTCCTTGGCCCCTCTTCGGGAATTAGCCAGTTTCTTTAAAATTAGTGTAGGTGGTGAACATGCTGGGCACATGCAGACTTCTAACAGGTGATGCAAAGGACTCATACTAACACCTAACAGACTCAACTCTGCATTCCTATGGAAGGAAATTTTATTGAACTCTTTAGACCTAAACCTAAGAGATTATAGGTTCTCTAGGTTTGATCCTAGCTTGACATGCACATGAAAACTTACAATGGGCTCTTAGCAAATTCCAAAGGATATGCCAGAAGTATAATGCAAACCTAACATGCGTGATGAATGCATGCAGTATGCTAATCTCAGCTAAATGCAATCTAATGATCCTAGAAATGCTGGAGGTGTCTGGAAAGGGTAGAAAATAGGAAGTGGGTTCAGAATTAGTCTGGTAGGGTAGGGAAAAAGATTCAGGTTTAGTTGGATAAAGTAGGATAAAAGGAGGCATGTTGGAGACTAATCCTAGACTAATGAGGTTAACCTTATGAGGTTGAGGTCTATCTACAGGATTTGCATAATGGAAGGATGGGTTACTAATCTCAGGAAAGAGGTCCTTAATGGGAACTATAAGAAGAGGCTCATCCTGAGAGTACTGATTCAAAGAGATCAGGTCCTTAATAAATTCTTCTGGTTCTTGTATTTTAGGACTAGACTCTATAATTTGGCTCCCCTCTATGGTTTCCTCAGGTAAGGCTCTAGTAGTAGTATCTAAGTTCTCCTCTCCTAATTGTTCTTCCACTACAGGTTCTTTATAGGTGGCCTCTTTAGATTTCTCAATGGGCTCAGGAGTTTCTTTCTCTAAATTTTCAAAGGGTTCATCCTCCTTAAAGTTTTCTCCTTCATATTCATCTACTAAACTAGGATCAGCCTCATACACTTCTACCTTAGGCTCATTAATGGGTTCTGGGATCTTTTCCTTGCATCCTAATGGGACAGGAGTAGTAGGCTGGTCTAAAGAAAGTCAGCTAGGTTTGGACTTAGGTTCAAGGGAATTAACCTTATTAGACTTAGATTGATTGATCATGAGTTCCCTCTAATATAACTCGAATTCCCTAGCTAGGTGATAGGCTTCCTCTAGGTCCTGAATTTGCCAATGAAACAGCTCCCATTGGATATCCCTATGCAGGCCATCTTGAAATCTAGCCATGATCTTAGACTCAGGTTCGACTGTGTTACATTTCCTACTAAACTCATTAAATTGGTCAATGTACTCAGACACAGTCTTATTACCCTACCTCAATTCGTACCATTGTTCTAAAAGTTCAAATTCATAAAATTCACCTAGGTACTTCGCTCTCAATTTACTTCTCATGGCTTTCCAGGTGCGTATTTCATTTCCTCCTTGATAACATTCATTTTCAATAACTGCCCAATGCACCTTAGCATATCGGGTTAAACTATGTAGGGCCAATCTAAATTTTTCCAACTCCGACATCCTAGTGTACTCAAAATACTGATCCATTCTTTCCTCCCAATCAATATACAACTCTTGTCTTCTATCAAAAGTGGGTGCATAAGGTTGGGTGCTCCTAATGGGTCATTCATCTTGGTTCAGGTAATCATAATTGGGTCTCCTATGGTTAGGTTCTAAGGATGGATCATGGTATGGGGTTCTCCTAGGGTTGGGCTCCCTATATGGGTCAAAGTATTGGGCTCCCTATATGGGTCACAGCATTGGGTTCTCCTAGGATTGGGCTCCCTATATGAGTCAGAGTATTGGGTTCTCCTAGAATTGGACTCCCTATATGGGTCAGAGTATTGGGTTCTCCTAGGACTGGGCTCCCTATATAGGTCAAAGTATTGGGTTCTCCTAGGGTTGGACTCCATGGTCACACTAGTTGAATTGGATTAAGTCTACTGGCATTGGGTTCCTAATGCAATCAAACATACACATCGACTCTTAAGTTAGTGTGCATGCAAGACTTGATCAAACCAACTACAGCTTCCTAGACCTAGAGTCCAAACTAGATGCTCAATCAGGGTGGCAAACTAGCCTATAGAATCTTGTACTCAGCCAGGCAGGTGTAAAGGGAGTGTTAGGTCCCTGATTGCCAATCCTAGATATCAATCAGAGATTGGCCAGGTAGGCGGACCAGCACACAAGCCCTTCGGGATTGAATCCCTGAACCACCATTCTAGACACTAAGCACAAGGCACACACAGGTTAGCTTTACACAATGATCTGACACTTAGTCTGGACCCGACCAGTTGGTGTCCCTAGCCCACTAGGGCAAATTAAGTCTAATAGATTTTAAGTTAGGCTTGGGACCGAATGCAAGGGATGTGATTTTGGGCTAAGGAGAGGTGATCAAATCCTCCCCCCATCTGACATATCAAGAGTGCCCTTAAAGGTAGTTTATGTAATGATGGCAGGCAGATGATGCAAAATTAGGGTATAAGTGTTTTAGGTAGCTTTTATATATGTAATTTTTTTTTTCTTTTGTAGAAATATGATTTGTAGCCAATGACCTACTATGCTAGAAACATACTAAAAATAAAAAATATTCAAAGAGATGCTAAACAAAATCCTAAACCTTCCAAAGTTGTCTTGATGAAAAAAATAGAGCCATAAATTTATAGGCTATATTTTGGCTTGCAGAAATTGCACAAACTGAAATAAAATCTGCAAAAATCCAGTAAAATAAATTGAATTAAGATAAATCCAAAAAAATAAAAATTAGAATTTTTGGAGTTCTGAGTAGAGAGAAACAATTAAAAGAACAGATCATATAAAGATTGTAAAGGATGCAGAAAACAAGCTCGAATCTAAGCTCTGATACCAAATTGATGCAGAACCTATATGCATTCAATGATTTTTTTGTATGTTTTTTTTATTAAGTTGGATGATTAATCCTGAAGAGTAGATTAAGGAATAATGTAGAAGGTTCTATATAAAAATATGAGGCTACAACATGCATAATAGGACCTAAAACCATCAGAAAGAGAAGGATCGCGGAGGCTGAGAAGCCTCGGTTGGGCTAGTTCTTCTACAATAATGCTACTGGTGGCCGAGAGGGTGTACCTGGCAATATTTGATGTGCCTGGTGAAGATCGCAGTGAAGAGATCACTCATCCTCGATGGATGCGGCCTGGAAAACCAAGCCAGAGACCCACGGATTCCCGGCTTTCTGCTCGGTGGTCCGATTAAGGCATGGCTGAAGTCGTTGGATTCGTCGGAGTCGAGGGACCTGCAAACGACCTGTCAGGGATTAGAAAAATCAATAGAGAAGAAGAAAATAAGAGAAAACATCAAAGGATGAAGTGTTTTTGGAGTGGGTGGCCAGGGCTCTGGAGGATTGGATGGTGGCTGGATTCAGTTGCAACACTGGGAGGAAAAAAACTCTCAAATGATCCCTTAATGCACACAGCAGGGAGGCACACAAGTTGGAGACTCAATAATATTTCATATATCAAAGTTGTTAAAATTTTTATAGAAGGGGTCCCTTATATAGAGTCATAAGACTTAGGGCCCACACAAAAGAAAATAAGAAAAATAATGGGTGACCACTTTCTTCCTAAAGTGTGGGGCTAAATACATGGAAGAAAATACTCTCCCACTTTCTTCCTAAAGTGTGGGGCTGAATACATGGAAGAAAACACTTTCATTCCATACAAAATCCCTCCAAACAAGGTAGGTAGTGACATCCAAAAGGGGGGGACCACTTCTTTCCTAAGAAAGCTAGCATGAATTAGGGGATTTATGTTTATCTATTTTGACTTTCCTTCTTGTCATGCTGGCGTGTGGAGTAGGTGTGCTTAGGGTATGGAAGGGGTGTGCTGGAGTGTGGTCATCAACTCCTCATGCATGGGCCAACTCCATGATCCTCCAAGTAATCCTAGATGACGTAATCCAGGGTGTGACTGGGCTCCATGCAGCTGCTGAGGTGGCATGCTGGGTGGTGTCCTTCACATGCTTGAGTCTTCTTTGACTGGGCTTGACTCAAACAGACTCAATACAAGTGGACATGATTACAAGACTCAAAAAATGATTAGCTCAACATGAGCTGACTTGACCGACTGATCCAAAACCCTAATAGTGTGGATCAAATGCTGCATACAGGACTCAGAAAGAAAACTAGCTCAACATGAGCTGACTAGTACATGACTCAAATAATAAAAGACAACTCAAATAGGCTAAGCCCTCATTACAAATGGACTCAATGCGACTAAGTAATCCATAGAGGGTTGAGAAGCCTTTGTCTTATTCTGGTGCCCCTAGTGTCCCCACCAGAGGATGAGTTGGATGATGATGTCCCCATTGAAGGCCCGCCAGCTCTCAAAGCAGAAATGGCCAGGGCTAAAAGAGTCTCCAGCTGCAGCCACTTGAACTGCACTTGTATTCTTTTTCTTCTTCTTTTATTAATGTACCTGCTACTGGAAAGTCTTGTAGAGACAGCCATTTTGTAGAACCTTCAGGTTCCTTTCTAACTTTTTCAATGAAATGTTTCTAGTTTTTGCTAATACTATCAATGAGATGCTTCTAGTTTTTGGCTAAGTGCCGTAATTTAGTGTGCACTCTTATGAATATTTCTGAAGTTATAAAGAATTAAAAGTTTACTTGTCCTGGGTAAGGACTTGAAACCTTCATTGCCATCATGCCAAGGGCTTGATGTGGCCTCTGGAGTAAAGCACAATCATCCTAATCGTCTTTAAGTAGCGGCATGACCTATAATATAGATGATCCTTGTTGAAACAAATTGCCCAACACTGGATGTCGGTTAGATCGGGAATTTCTCATTATAAGGCTCAGGATGACTCATCATAGATCCATTAAGGATGTTAAAAGCATCCAATGTTGCTCTCATATTGTTGTCGATTATTGGATGTTGGCTTGATTTCTAGGTAGAAATTGTCCGGAGGCATCGAGCATCAAGTTGCAAGCCTCCCAGGACCAAACATAAGGTTCAATCATTGGCTTTTAGGTGTTTTCCAATGTTGACAAGGTTAGAGACCTTCGGGCATTGTACATTGGGCCAAAGGCTCTCCAACATAGGCCTGGCCAAAAGCTTTGGGGTTGATTCTTCTTGTCCTGGTCAAAGGTTTTAGGGAGTTGATTCTTCTTGTCTCAGCCAAAAACTTGCAGGAGTTGAGCCTCGGGCCAAAGACTTTCAAATGCTAGCCCAATCAAAAGCTTTCAAGCATTGATTTTTTTGTCCTGGTCAAAGACTTTCGAGAGTTAGGTGTTAGGCCAAAGATTTTTTAATACTGGCCTGGACAAAGGCTTTCAAGCATTGATTCTTCTTGTCCCGGCTAAAGGTTTTCAAGAGTTGAGCATCATCCAAAGGCTTTCAGGAGATGAGCATCGGCCTACTTTCCAATGCTAACCCAGCTAAAGGTTTTTCAATGCTAACCCAGCCAAAGGCTTTCAGGTATTGATTTCTCTTGTCCTGACCAAAGGCTTTCAGGAGTTAAGCATTGGGTCAAAGGCTTTCCAATACTGGCCTGGCCAAAGGATTTCGGGCATTGATTTTTCTTATCTTGGTCAAAGGCTTTCTGGAGTTGAGTATTAAGCCAATGCTTTTTAACACTGGTCCAGTCAAAGGCTTTTGGATATTGATTCTTCTTATCTAGCCAAAGGCTTTTGGGAGTTAAGCATTGGACCAAAAGCTTTTTAACACTAGCTCAGCCAAAGGCTTTCAGGCATTGATTCTTCTTATCCTGACCAAAGGCTTTCAGGCATTGATTCTTCTTGTCTTAGACAAAGGCTTTCCAATGCTGGCCCGGCCAAAGGCTTTTGGACATTGATTCTTCTTATCATAGCTAAAGACTTTCGGGAGTTAAACATCAAACCAAAGGCTTTCCAACGTTGGCCTAGCCAAAGGCTTTCGGGCATTGATTCTTCTTGTCCCGGCCAAAGATTTTTGGAAGTTGAGCAATGGGCTAAAGACTGTCCAACACTGGCCTGGCCAAAGCCTTTCGGGTGTTGATTCTTCTTGTCCTGACCAAAGGCTTTCGAAAGTTGAGTGTTGAGCTAAAGGCTTTCCAATCCTGGCTCGACTAAAGACTTTCGGGTATTGATTCTTCTTATTCTGGTCAAAAGCTTTGAGGATAACTTGTAATAAATACTTTATCTTCCCTCACGAGTTCCTAAATGCTTGAAAGTAGGAGATGTGACTGGTGAGTGATATCAAATCATGAGAATTCTGGATTGTTTTCTTGAGCTAAGCATGCATACGGCATCGCTCAATCAAGAATTCCACAAGATTTTCATGTTGGTTTCATTGTGAGAGGGATGGGTTTCTGTCCTGAAAATCCACTATGCTTGCTCTCTTTTTTGAGAATTTTCTATTATAGGTGGGACACGTATTGACTATCGGCCAGTCATTAATTCTTCCAACTCTTACCAAGCTCCCCAATAAATAGGGGGTCCAGTCAGTTTCCCCTAGCGGTGTCCTTAGCCGTGGGTACTAGTATAGAAAGTCTATTATTTTTTCTTTAGACGAGGGAGTTCCTCCCAACAAAGATGCTTGAATAAGACCAATGGTATGGTGAATAGGTATTTACCTTGGTGTGGGACGTATTGGAAACAACCAGTGACTCGACTGCATTGCTACTACCGTCGCTAGCGAGGGTATGAAACTAGAGAGGGGTTCCTATGGTGAATCTTTTTTCTTAGTTCCCCTCATCACCCAGTGTCAACAGACACTAGGGGGGAAGGAGAACTAGAGGATGCTCCTCTAGGGCTTTTGTCATGGGCAATAGGCAGTCGAGAGTCTCCAAGATGTTCCTTTCCCTTTCCTTCTTGTAATAGGTGGGGCATCTGGTCTATGCAAGCTCCTTCTTCTTCACTCATTGATGAGCTAGAGGGAGCCTTTTCATTGCTTTAACACCATGCAACAAGGGTCTGGACGTGTCATCTGCCTGCTCTATCTGCCTACACAGTATACCCCTCTGCTACGGTGTGATCTTCTTGTTAATTTTCTATGTCTCACCTATATTTTATAGAATACTTTCAAGAAAAATGTAACTCAACTAAAATAGAAATGTATGTGTGCTAAAACTATTTAATGAGAAAAGATTGTTTTCTTTGTTTCTCACATAGGATGTCATTTGTTTGCTACTTGTTAGGCTGCAAGACTTTCAGTTGCTCATGTATTCATTGATGGTCCATATCTTGGTTCTACAAACCTTTGCAAGAATTCCATATTTTCTTCAAGATTTTTGGCTCGGCTATTATTTTAGCTTTCTAGATTTTCTACTAACCAAAATATGTGATTTTCAGATGACTTTTATAAGGAGAAAGATACACTATTGATAATACATTCATAAATTCTTTGAGTTCCAGGGTCGAGGTAGGGATGTGCCATCTAGCTATGTCAGGTGATAAGTACTAGGTTGAATGACCTCTTTCACCTGGTATGACCCCTCCTAATTCGAAGAGAGGTTTCCTTGATGAGTTGGCTAGGACACTTCGGCTCTCCTCAAAGCTAGGTCCCCATCTTTGAAGAATTTATCCCAAACATGGGCATTATGGTAGCGGGTGACTCTGTCGGTAGGAGGTCATTCTTATAGTAGCACATTTGTGAACCTCTTTGTCAAATCTAAATTTGCCTAGAGTCTTTCAGAGTTACTTCCCTCATCAAAGTTTTCTATCCTTGTTAATGGGAGCCCAACTTCCAAGGGGATGATGGCTTCAGTCTTGAAGGCAAGATTAAAAGGGTTTTACCTGTCAAAGTCCTCTATATGGTTCAGTAGGCTCAAATGACATGATATAACTCATTCACCCACTATCCTTTTGCTCGATCCAGGCGCATCTTCAACCCTTGCAAGAGAGTCCGATTAGCAACTTTGGCCTCCTGTTAGTGTTGGGATTTGCATGGTGCTCCCAAGCTTTGGAGAGACTTGGGAGACCATGGCAGGAATGCTGGAGGCAATCCCTGGGTGCTTGGAGGCATGCCAAGCATTTTCTGGAGGTGTTCCAGGGGGCTTAAGATCTGGGTTTGGAGATCTTGAGGTTGGAGTTAGCTTGGGTTATGTAGGAGTCGACTCCTACAGGTCGAAAGTCGGATTGAGTTCTGGTGGAGTCAACTCGAGTCGGCTTGAGTATGTTCGAGTCGACTCGTGGTCTGGTCGAGTCTGCTCAAGGTCTGTTCGACTCGACTCTTTTGACGGGTTTAGATCTCATGTGTTGGCCTGGGGGGAGAGAGATTTTTGTTAGGCTGAGTCATGTTGACTCAGGGCTATATATATATCTTGTATGAGCCAGAGTGAGATAAGGGAGGTCCAAGATTTGTCCTGGAATAGAAATCCTCTTCTCCCCAAGAAACAAGAAAGCCCTCCTGTCTCTGGTCTCTCTTCTTGTTACAGTCCCATGGGGGCATGCCTTTGCCGATGGGAGCGGATGGCATGCCCCAATCCTTCCCGGTGATGGTTCCTTTCATGTCCATGGCAACATCAAGTCGATCCCAGGCATTTTGCAGAGTCGAGCCAGGTGTCTTGTTCCTTAACCTTTGGTATCAGAGCATCTTGATGGGTGGCATGAAGGAAGAAGGGAAGAAGAAGCAGATCTCTGGTTGTGAGATTTGGAGGAGGCTGCAATGGTGCAAATCGGAAGCATGGATCTGCCAGAGATCTTGCATAGGTGAGATCTGGAGGCTACTGGTGCACAGATTGGAAGCATGATGGATCTATTGGAGATCTCGCTGGAGGTGAGATGGCTCGATGGCGACAAGTGTGATCCTGATTGTGATGGCATGGCTAGAATTCAGATTGACAGATCTGGTAGTCATGATCATGGTGGGAGGATCGTCAGCCTGAAGGGGTCATGGAGTTTGGATCTATGGATCTTCTATGGAGATGGAGATGATTTCAGCAGATCTGGATGGCTCGACGATGATGGATGAAAATCCAGATCGCGTTGGCATGGATTGGAGGGAGCTTCAGTCTTTCCTTATGCTGGAACATGATGGCAGCTGTGGTCGAGAGAATGCCCAATCAAGGGCATGGCTTCCAGGAAGAAGAAGCATGTATGCCATCACAGGGAGCTGGTTCGGTCTTCACAAAGCCAGCTCGGGCAAGAAGAAGCTATGCTTCTATTACATTAGAGTCAGCTCTGGCACAATAGAGCCGGCTTGGTCATCTCAGAGAGGTCGCCAATTGCAGTGTGGCAGAGCTGACTCGGCCATCCTAGAGCTAGCTCAGGCAGAGGAGAAGCGGTGGAACTGGAGTCGACTCGGGTATCATGGAGTCGGCTCAGGCATCGCAGAGCCAACTCGACCATCACGGAGTCGGCTTAGGCAAAGAGATGGTGTCGCTGGGCGTGAGCGTGGCGCAGGGTGGCGCGGGGCATCGCCACAGGCTTGTTGGTCATGAGCATGGCATAGTGTAGAGGCACCGGTCATGGGCATGGTGCTGGGTGCATCAAGACTCGGTGGATCCGATTGGGGCTGATTGGGCATAGCACGGCCATGCGGGTGGTTGCCGGAGATGCGAGACAATCGTCGGAGGCAAGGGATGGTGACCGGAGGCGACGGTGGTGGCCAAGGAAGACTATGGTCCACGGTTTCTACCGTGGACAAACAGCAATGGCGGCAGTGGACCCAAAAATCATGCATGAACCGATGGTTTGGTTCACGGTGGACCAGCGATTTATGATTGCTATACTCTGAAATATGTGCTAACTAGTTTTTTTCGATGATTCTAGGCTCAATCGAACTCCGATTTGAGCCCCGTCTGTGCTATTGGATTCAATGTTTTGAGCTATTCATGTTGAGCTAGGTTGGATCCAATGATGGAGTCAGGTCATAGAATATATGAAGATCATGGTATAGCGGTCATGTGTGCCGGCAACATGAGCAAGTTGGTTCCATCTTCGGCTCTCCCAGGTGAACAGAGGTTCATGGTATTGGGAGCAGTATGGAGGTCTGCTGGTTGTGTGGATTTCATCGAGGATAATGGATCCTTTTGTGTAGGAGCTCGTGATGGTGGTGCAGAGCTATGGTTCCTGTGCTATGGAGTGATGGCAGGTCGGGTGATCTATGGTTTAGCACAGGTAGAGCGATACATACCAGAAGTTTTTCAGAGCATGAGTGGTAGCTTTATTAGTAGTGGACCAGGCTCTTGGTCACCGTGGAGGAGAGCGATCGGTAGGTCTCCAGCTACCTTAATTGTGATGGAGCTATATGTGGGTGTGGTATCCCACGTGACTGTAGGTGGGTCTTGAGAGGCGGTTAGCTCAGGGAGACCGAGTACATCAACAGAGGTTGATGGAGGCTGGTAGCTCAGGGAGCACCAGGGAGGTCTCAGGAGACCCGGGTACATCAACAAAGACGATGCTAGGGATAGCTCAGAGAGACAGGAGACAGTCTTAGAGAGCGCTAGAGAGGTCATGCAACCTATGGACAAGCTAGGACGTGATGGTGCAGCCACTGGAGCTGATGGAGACTGGCAGTTCAGGGAGACCAGGGACAGATCTCAGGGAGTGCCAGGGATGTCATGCAGCCTAGAGATAGGCTGGGACATGAGGGACATCATGCAGCTTATGGACAGGCTGAGACATGATGGAGCAACCACTGGCAATATTTGCTATGTTCAGTTGCTGTATTTGAGGAGTTGGGATGAGCTCTTGAGTTTCGGAGATTCCTACAGGGTTGTAGAGTATCTGAGATGGTCTCGGAGAGGTCCGCTATGATGTGGAGGGTCCGAGGAAACAGTGACTGGGTACGAGGTTCAGGTCATGCTCAGTAGGGCAGCGTTGTGAGGCTAACATCGGGGGGTTTCTTTCTGTAGAATCAGGGAGACTTCAGTCTCAGGTGGAGCACCAGTGATGGGTGGCTTCATGGGTAGGCAGGTTTTGACACATGTTCAGAGTGGGAGGTGCATGGTGGACCATACCTTGCATTGACGCCAGGGGTGCACTTAGCCAGGTGGAGTGGAGAGTGCAAAGTATGGCATGGCTCTATGGAGATTATGTCAGATAGAGCTCCAGTTATGGTGAGTGCCAGTTCAGGTTCGCTGGGTTCTCTCCAGGGAAGTCCAAGAATAGACTGATGCAGCTGCCAAACAGAAGGAAAGCAACAGTCTATGGTACCAGGATACAAGCTAGGATCTTCAGCTATGGAGGCGGTCATCCCAGAGGTCTCCAGGTGATATCAGCAGCTGGAGGATATTAGCAGAGGCATGGATATCCGTATAGTGCTGTCAGGACATGTAGTTACAGCAAGGTGTGCGTTGAGGACATTGCCATGTTTGCCAAAGCTTGGGGGCACCAAGATGGAGATTGTTGGGATTTGCATGGTGCTCCCAAGCTTTGGAGAGACTTAGGAGACCATGGCAGGGATGCTAGAGGCGTGCCAAGAATTTCCTGGAGGTGTTCCAAGGGGCCCGAGATCTGGGTTTGGAGATCTTGAGGTTGGAGTTGGCTTGGGCTATGGAAGAGTCAACTCCTACAGGTCGACAGTAGGATTGAGTTCTGGTCGAGTCGGCTCGAGGTCTATTCGAGTCGACTTGTAGTATGGTCAAGTCGGCTCGAGGTCTGTTCGAGTCAACTCTTCTAACGGGTTTAGATCTCATGTGTTGGCCTAGGGGAGAAAGAGTTTTGTTAGGCCGAGTCATGTTGACTCAGGGCTATATATATATCTTGTATAAGTCGGAGTGAGATAAGGGAGGTCCAAGATTTGTCCTGGAATAGAAATCCTCTTCTCCCCAAGAAATAAGAAAGCCCTCCTCTCTCTAGTTCTCTCTTCTTGTTACAGTCTCATGGGGGCATGCCTCCACCGATGGGAGAGGGTGGCATGCCCCAATCCTTCCCGGTGATGGTTCCTTTCATATCCATGGCAGCATCAAGTCAATCCCGGGTGTTCCGCGGAGTCGAGCGAGGTGTCTTGTTCCTCAACAGTTAGCTTAGGGATGGCCAACATAAGTAAAACATTGGGTCATGCCCAAGCCCTAACAAAATTTAGTAAGTTAAAAACCACTAAACTACTGACCATTATTGGTGATAATGGTGTGGGGTAGTCCAGAGCAATAGATGATGGATTTCTAGATGAAGTCTTATACTTCAGCTTCGATGATTTTAGCAAGTGGTTTGGCTTCTATCTACTTAGTGAAATAATTGATTGCCATAAGCAAAAACTTTCATTCTTCAATGGCTAGGGGGAAGTCCAAATATGTCTATGCCCCATTGAGGAAAGGCCATGGTGCACTTAAGGATATGAGTGAAGTAGCTGGCATTCATTGTATATTAGAGTGGCACTGGCACCAATCACATATCTGAACCACATCCCTTGCATGTTGCTCCATGGTGGGCCAGTAGTATCCTTGTCTCAGGATTTTAAGAGGCAAAGTCCTACCCCCTAAGTAGTTGCCATAAATTCCTTCATGAACTTCTTTGAGGGCATAATTTGCTTCAGAGGGACGTAAGCATTTCAACAAGGGTTGGAAAAATCTCCTATTGTAGAGCTTTTCTTCATGAAGTATGAACCTGGAGGCTTGATTTTGAGTCTTATAGGTTCTCTCTTGATCTGGAGGAAGACTCCTATTACAGTATGAATAAAACCCATTCGGCCCTAACACAGCATCTTTTGTGGCTGTCATGGCCACGTGCTCCATGGAGCCCCGCGGTTCCCACCAAAAGAAGACAACGGATCCACTTGTCTTGAGAGGAGTTGACCTCTGTGCCTCGGCCAGGTCGGCACCTTGGCCAGCCCACTTCAGCTGTGCCTGGGCCAAGCCAGGCCAGATCGGCACCTCGGCCAGGTTGGCACCTCGGCCAGCCCACATCAGCTATGCCCGGGGCCTAGCCATGCCAGCATCTCAACCAGTTCCAACCGACCGACCGTGTGGCATGCCAGAATGCCCATGTGGCATGCCTACATCCAGCTCCAACCGGTCGTGGCACACCCACATGGCATGCTCACGCTCAACAGAGCCATGCCCGAGGTCTGGCCGACCGCGTGGCACGCCCGCGTCCAGCTCCAACCAGCCACGGCACACCCGTGTGGCACGCCCATGCTCAGCGATGCTGTGCCCCAGGTCCGGCTCCTCTGGCTTCACCCCGCATGGCTCCGCCCTACATGGGGGGCAGCAGGGCTCTGCTTCGGCTCTGATTCGGTGGGACTCCACTTGGTCCGATGCTCTCGTGGCCCAAGCTCATAACCGCGGCACGACCCCGTGCTTTCGCCAGCTCCGGCTTAGCCAGGCAGGACCCCAACTCGGCGATGCCGTGCCCCAGGTCTGGCTCATTCGGCTTCGCCATGCACGGCTCCACCCGACATGGGGGGCAGCAGGGCCCCGCTCTAGCTTCGGTTCAACGGGACTCCACTTGGTCTAGCACTCCTGCACCCCAGGCTCATGACCGCGGCATGACACCGTGCTTTCACCTGCTCTGGCTCAGCCCGGCAGGACCCCATCTCGGCAATGCCTGCTCTAGCTCGTCGACACCGTACCCCAGGTCTAGCTCCGGCTCCGGCCCAGCTCGGCACACCCATGAGCTACCTACGACAGCCCCAGCTAGGTCCACACCTGCTCCACACCCCAGCACTCCCACATGGAGCCCCTCCACTTGTAGCATGCCTGTGGCAGCCCTAACTCCGTCTGCACCTGCTCCATGCCCCAGCATGCTCACGGTCCAACTCTGCTCTCCCATAGTCTGGCTCTGACCGGGAGCAGTGCGTGGGTCCACAACATATGGGTTCGCATCCACGTGCATCAAGCCTCGCACCTTACCTCGACCAGTGTGCATTGGAAGCCTCTATGGGCTTTCTCTCGGTTCGCGCGTCTACATGGCAATTGGCACATAAAGTCCAGTGCATCGCCCACTTCGGCACTTCGGCATCTCAGCTCAGTTCGACCATTTGAAGCATCGCATGTTTCAACCCTGACCACGTGGGCTCGGTACGCTTTCCAAGGATCCCATCCACGTGGGTCATGTGGCATGCCGCCTGCTAAGAAGGTCTGCATTCAAGCTTCCCAAGCTACTATTTGTACTAATCAGGAAATAGTGCCCTGTCCAAGGCACTGTACCCCTTCACCAACTCTCTAAACCTCCTAGAAGAGGAAGCCTCACAGCCTATCCTAGCCTCACAGGCCTACAACAAGAAGAGCATGCCTCCCCAAACGACACAGACAACTCATCTACATAAGACTAGATTGAAGAGGTAAGGGGGAGGTAAGAGATAACAAGCTCTCTTCATTCTCACATTACCTTTCATTTTTTATCACCCTCTAGAAGCGGAGAGTCCCCCAAGCTCTCCACCTCAGAGGTCATCTATTCCCCTCGATCATCCCACTAACTTGATCATCGAAGTGTCTTTGCCGGAATTCCCAGTCCAGGTCTCCTCTGTTTTCCAGGTCCGCCCGACGGAGGGAACCAATTCATAAGGCCAGAAGCTGAGCACCCGGCGAGAGACACCCGATGCACCCGAGCTATGGACCACGACGATCTTGGCAGCAAAAGATTGGCGCACCAGGTAGGGGGGTAGATCAATACTCCTCAACAAGTGGGATAGCAGTTTCCACTTTTGTCCTTAGCCCCTGGGAGGTAGACCGGGGGCACAGGGATGGGGGCACGAGAGCTTCTCCCTCTCTCTCGGGGCTCCAAGGAATGGCCTCGACACAAAAAAAAAATAAGATCAGGCTGTGAAGGTGCATCATCACCCTCGACAGGGTGACAGTGATGGGAATTCTCCAAGGGTGGGGAATCATGCAGCATGCGGAAGTGAATTTCAAAATAAAATTCTAAGCATGAAACCCTAATATGGCTAGAAAACCCTAATTCCCAGGAACCCCTTATGCAATACCAATCAACGAAACATAAATGAAGTCAGAATACATACCTAGATCGCTAAAATCCAATCCTTTCCACGAGGCTCACAAGTGCAAGCCCTCCAATGATGATCCTTACGAGAATGGTACCAAGAAAGAATCCCTACCAGGGTTGCTTGCTTCAACAGAACTCTTTTGTCAGCCTTTTGACCTTTGACCACTGTAGGACACCCTATCCTAATGTAGGGCTTTCTGGACACAGTCCTAAACCACTCTTGGTTTTAGGACAACCCTTCTCTAGGACCCCTTAGGCTTATGTCCTAAAACTAAGCCTTGTCCTAGTAGAAAAGACCTTGTCTTAACAAGACAAGTCTTGTCCTAAAGTAAGAAGGAGGGAGAGAGAAGTGGAAGAACACTCAGAATATCTTTTTTATGGTGAAAAGAAAAAGATCTGAAACTCATATCACCATCCCTATTTATAGTTTTAAGAGGGGTGTGTGATATGTCCTCCAACAGGTTATCAGATATGATTTTTCAAGAATGAAAAATCATATCCAATATGTCTCCTCATGCACCAAAAGACATATTGGCATCCATCCATTTTCTTAAACAATCTGTGACTTACCACATGACAAGTATCGGTGCCTAGGAAGACAAGAGGTGCCTCTTCAATCTCCAAACACTGGAGAATATGAAGAGTCCTGAAAGCAGAAGGACTCTGCTTCAGAGTGAGCGCCACATGAAGAGACGCGTCTCTTCATGCGCGCTTTTGCTTCCATCCATTTTTCATGCCCTTTCAAAACCCCTTGACCAGTCAAACATATCCAAGAGACGTGGGATAAGATGAGAAGGTTCCCACTAAAATGAAACACTCAAGTGTTTCATCTGCAGAAGGACTTTTGTCCTTCTGTGCACACCTTCATTTCCCGCGCGCGCCAAGAGGCGCCAAGAAATCTTTATGTTATGGTCAACTTTATCTACACCCCATGCAACCTTTGACTAGTCAAAGCATATGAAATATGAGTGTCAAAAGAAAGAGTATTAAATTCTCTTTCCATCCATATAAAAATATTTCAGATCAGAGGACTATAGACTCTTCTAGGCCTTTTTGAAAGCCAAGGTATCATTTTGGCATCTAGAGTCCCAACTCAAATGGACTCTTCAATAAAACATCCAAAAGTCCAAAATAAAATCAGATCAAGCTCTGATTTGGCTATCCCCACTTAGGGCTCAACCTAATTTAGGTTTTCCTTAATTAGGTTAGCCCGATTAGCAAGCAACTGGACCCAATCCAATTGGGTTAGGAATTGGGTTAACCTACATATACTAGTATGTAATCTGGATAACCAATTAGGATCCCATGACCCTAATTAAACCATGAGTAACTTCCTTGGCCTACTCTCTATTGTGTGTGACCCATTGAGTTCCACATCTAGGCAGCAGTAGGTTTAGGTTTGAGTCGATTCGATCCGATCGAACCCGATTGACCTAATTAGGTCAAATCGGCTCACCTAATTGTCCAATTCGAATCACACATCGAATTGACTCATGAAACCAATCCAATTAGTTCACGAAAACCCATAAGACAAGATTGATGTCTAGCAACATGTCATGCCTACCCAGAAGATGAGAAATTTGATGAAATTACCAAAATACCTTTCAGTAGTAAGTTACCGTGTAATTCAATCTTTTAATCTCCCAATATCCAGGTTAAGTGATGGGTATGGATAAATGTCAAACCCTAACACTTAATCATATCGAGTCTTAGCTCGATCATGAGGACTCAGCTGATGACTGATTAGAAGCCTCTTCTAATCTCATCCCACTTTGCAAAGATTCCTTGAGTCACTCATCGAAGAGATTACATGGGATAACATATCCTCTTACCAGGATTGATCAATTCCTTATTGGTCCACTCACATCCTTCGTACACCTTCCATCATACCCAGAACACCCCGTACATGTTGCAATACCATGAATGAGTATGAACCAAAGTATGTCTTAGTGTGCACAAGGAACCATGGTGACCTCAAGTCTGAAGATCATATGCACAACTTCTACTCTAGGACCTATCTTTTGACAAGGAGTAAGACTTTCATAAGATAGTCCCGGTGCATATCAGTTCAGTATACTCATAACCTAATGAGCACCCTTATCCTTGTATTAATGTCTATACACAAGTGGCTATGAAACCAACCACCCTCATCAACTGAGCATACATAGGATAAGCTAGTCTTACTGGATTTATCGATCCCCGAATCGATGGTCCAATGACTAGAACATTCTAGATTAGGGTTTATAGGAATTAGGTCTCAATGTTATTTTATCATAATCCTAATTCCATTGCTCTACTCTATGAGGTTCATCATAGTCAAAAATATGACACAGCAGTATATAATGAATCAAATGCCTTTATTATAAATAATGATGTCATGCATGAGTTGGAAGTTTACAAAAAAAGGCCCAAACAATGATTGGCTCTTAGGGCATTTTTCTATCAAACTCTCACTTGCACTAAAGCCAATCACCCTTATACTTTATGCCCATATAATCCAAGTGGCGATCTAACTGTTACTTGGCTAATGCTTTAGTGAATGGGTCTGCTATGTTGTTCTTTGTGTCAACTCGTTTAACGACAACATCTTGTCTTTCTATAATCTCTCGAATAAGGTGAAACCGTCTTAGAATGTGCTTGGACTTGTGATGAGACCTTGGTTCCTTAGCTTGTGCAACAGTCCCAGTGTTATCATAGTATAATGGCACTAGCTGTTGTACATTAGGAACCACGCCCAATTTCATGATGAACTTCTTCATCCAGACAGCTTCCTTTGCAGCTTCACTAGCAGCTATGTACTCTGCCTCAGTGACTGAGTCAGCTACTGTAGACTGCTTGGTACTCTTCCAACTCACTGCACCACCATTCATGGTGAAGACATACCCTGATATGGATTTGCTATCATTTGGATCTGATTGAAAACTAGAATCTGTATAACCTTCTAGTTTTAACTCAAATCCTTCATATACTAGAAAAATATCTTTAATCGTTCTTAGGTACTTAAGAATATTTTTCATAGCTTTCCAATGATCCTCCCCTGGATTTGCCTGAAACCTACTCACTATGCCCAAGACATAAGCAACATCAGGCCTAGTACATTACATGGCATATATAATTGATCCTGCAGTCGAAGCATAAGGAATCATAGCCATCCTCTCTCTTTCTTCTGATGTCTTAGGAGAGATCTTCTTAGAGAGTTGTATGCCTTGACTCATTGGCAAGTAACCTTTCTTACTTCCATCCAGGTTGAATCTCTTTAATACTAAGTCAATGTACCTAGATTGGGATAAGCCCAGTATCCTCTTGGATCTATCTTTATAGATCCTTATACCCAGTATATAAGATGGTTCTCCCAAATCCTTCATGGAAAACTTTGATGATAGCTAAGTTTTAACCAATTGCAACATTAGAATATCATTCCCAATGATCAGTATGTCATCCACATACAAAACTAAGAAAATAATGGCACTCCCACTTGTTTTCTTATACACACATGGTTCATCCACATTTTTGATAAAACCAAATCCTTTGATTGTTTCATCAAAATGAATGTTCCAACTCCTTGATGCTTGCTTAAGTCCATAAATGGACTTCTTTAACTTGCATACCTGGTTTGGTCTCCCACTTGAGACAAACCCCTCTGGCTGTGATATATAGACTTCTTCCTCAAGGTTTTCATTGAGGAAATCAGTCTTCACATCCATTTGCCAAATCTCATAATCATGGTATGCTGCTATGGCAAGCAATATCTGAATGGACCTGAGCATGGCTACTAGAGAAAAGGTTTCATCATAGTCTATACCATGTTTTTGTCTAAAACCTTTTGCTACCAACCTAGCCTTATAGGTCTCAACTTGACCATCTACTCCAATCTTCTTCTTGAAGACCCATTTACACCCTATCGGGTTAATTCCTTCAGGTGGATCTACCAAGGTCCAAACCTGATTGGAATACATGGAGTCCATTTCAGATTTCACGGCACCAAGCCACTTGTCGGAGTCCCTACTCTCGATAGCTTTCAAATATGTCACAAGATCATCATCCTGTATGATACTGGCTTCATTATCATCACCGATGACAAAGCCATATCTGAGAGGTGCTCCTCGCACCCTCTTTGACCTTCGGAGAGGATGTGTGTATTGTGGCTGTTCTTCATCCACAAGAACCTCTAGTTGAGGAACTTTACTTGAAGGCTCATCGGTTTGTTGGTTCTGTTCTTCACACAACTCAAGTGAAGATCACTACATTTTTCTTGGATAAACTCTTTTTCAAAGAATGTAGCATGCCTACTGACAATTTATCTTTTGCTCAGTAGCATTATAAAAGAGGTATCCTTTACCTTCTTTTGGGTAACCAACAAACTTACACTTGTCAACCCTAGCACTTAACTTATATCCAAAGTTATTCTTGACATAAGCATGGCAACCCCAAATCTTTAAGTACTTAAGACTTGGTCTTTTACCATTCCATAACTCAAATGGAGTGCTACTTACTGACTTAGATGGAACCCTGTTTAATATATATGTAGCAGTCTCCAAGGCATGTCCCTAGAAGGAAATGGGAAGATCTGTGAAGCTCATCATGGACCTCACCATGTCCAACAAGGTGTGATTTCTCCTTTCTGCCATTCCATTTAACTGGGATGTATAAGGAGGGGTCCATTCAGAAATAATGCCTTTGTCCTTAAGATGGTTCAAAAACTCACTAAATAAGTATTCCCCTCTTCGATAGACCGAAGAGCTTTAATACTAAGTCCAGTTTATCTTTCAACCATACTCTAATATTCTTTAAACTTATCAAAAGCTTCGGACTTGTGTTTCATAAGATACACATAATCGAACCTTGATAAATCATCAATAAAAGTGATGAAATAAGAATATCCTCCTCTGGCCTGAGTTGACATAGGTCCACATACATCAGTATGTACAAGACCTAACAATTCAATTGCCCTTTTTCCATATCCAGTGAATGGAGACTTGGTCATTTTCTCTTTGAGGCAGGACTCACAAGTTCCTAATGACTGAAAATCATCAGGGTCAAAGTAATCCTCTTTGACTAACTTGTTTATCCTTGACTCACTGATATGACCTAACTGACAATGCCATAGATATGTGACATTGATATTGTCTCTTTTTCTCTTCTTGTCATCTACAAGAAGTATTTCATCTTTGAGTACTAAAGTTAGAAGACCATTCACGAAGCAACCATGCCCAAATGTTGTATTATTATGAAGAATAGAGCAGCCACTGCTCTTTACACTTATTTCATATCCTTGTTGTAACAACAAGGGTATTGAAATAAAATTTCTTATAATATTTGGCACATAGTAGCATTCTTCCAACCTTATGATATTCCCGAAGGTAATAACAGAAGATAGGTGCCCACAGCTTCACATATATGGGTTCTCCCCTTGCCCCATATAATTTGAAGTCACCTTTCTTCAAATTTCTAATTCTATGGAGTCCTTGTAAAGATTTACAAATATCTAACCCACATGCGGTATCCAATACCCATGAATTAAAAATAGATTCACTCAATGATAAATTGGTTTGTATCATGTACAAACCCATAGATGCACCACTTGCATCTAGCTTCACATTTGCAAGACAAGTCTTGCAATCCTTCTTCCAATGCCCAAACATACTACAATGGGAACAGGCTCCATCAGCCTTCTTCCTCAACCAGTCCATATAGTTTGAATTGGTTAACTTATTAGAATCCAAGATGCCATGCAATGATAAATTTGAAGCCATAAAAGTAAATTTCCTATATTTAATTAAAGAACAATATTAGCAGACCACTCAAGATGACATCCATAACTGGATAAGGACTTTCTATCTAATTATGTCTCCCACTATTTTCTTCAAATACTATAACCCTCAACTATGGTAAGCGAGAAACCTTTCTGGTTTCCTTAGTGGGTTTGAGATCCTAATTCTTCATTAGTGCCTTATGTTACACAACAAACACTAATAAGTTCAAAGGTAGGACTTACTTTCCAATTGCAACCCGTGCAATTCTCAACAATTATCTTTTCCTCTAAGACACTTATAGTCTTGTGTTACACAACAAACTATAATGTCTTAGTTTAGTCAAACCTTTCATTTATATATAGCTATAATTGAAAATTGTTGCCCTTGTGTTACACAACAATGCAACAATTTCAACCATGCCATAAAGCACTAAGTGCACCAATACAAATTTCATATCAAACCTTAGAGTAGATCTTGTATTACACAACAAACCTACTATAGTTTTGATATTAATTTGGCTTAGCATGAAGGAAGGCAAATTATAGTATACATAATCAATTAGCATTCTCAAGTTAAGGTTTAGATATGACCAAATTGGCCAGGTAAGTGGAAGGGGTGAGGGGGTCCCCCCATTGCTTTCCTTAGACACCAATTAAATTGGCCAGGTTAGACAACGGAACCAATTAATAAACCTCAATCCCTTTACCTTCCCAGAACCACTTGCCTAGACACCAATCGACTGATCAAATCCTAATCAGTTTTGCATCATGACTAAGTTTTTTTACTATGACTAAATATGATTTTTATGAGGACTTTGATGGTCTCAAAAATACATTCTAAATAATATCATGATAATTACATTTATAACTACAAGTATAAACATAAACATGATAACTATGTTTATAACAAATATAAACATATTGCATATAACTCTAACATATGTAGAACATTTCATGTCATCAAGAATATTATTCTAATATGCAAAGCATTACATGACAACAAGCATATTACCCTAATATGCATAGCATGATAACACGCATATTATCCTAATATGCAAAACATGACATGATTAATGTAAAATACCATTCACCTCACTCATTCATGGGAATTACCACAAAGTTGCACCCCTACATGCCATAGGAAACCCATATAATGGATAGAGTGGGCTTTTTACATCCTACTTTACTCCTATGACCGGACGACGATGGCAGGGTTCGAGTCGGCTCGATCACTAGTCGGGTCGACTCAATATGTGGAAATCATGAACTTCAAAAATGATTCATAATTGGTATGCCACAAGGAGGGCTCTGATACCACAGGTGGGAATTCTTCCAGGGTGCCGGGAATCATGAAGCATATGGAAGTGAATTTCAAAACAAAATTCTAAGCATAAAACCCTAATATGGCTAGAAAAACCTAATTCCCAGGAACCCCTTATGCAATACCAATCAACGAAACAAAAATGAAGTCAGAATACATACCTGGATCGCTAAAATCCAATACTTTTTATGAGGCTCACAAGTGCAAGCCCTCCAACGGTGATCCACATGAGAATGGTACTAAGGAAGAATCCCTACCGGGGTTGCTTGCTTCAACAAAACTCTTTTGTCAGCCTTTTGATCTTTGACCACTGTAGGACACCCTATCCTACTATAGGGCTTTCTGGACACAATCCTAAACCACACTTGGTTTTAGGACAACCCGCCTCTAGGATCCCTTAGGCTTATGTCCTAAAACAAAGCCTTGTCCTAGTAGAAAAGACCTTGTCTTAACAAGACAAATCTTGTCCTAAAGTAAGGAGGGAGAGATAAGTGGAAGAACACTCAAAATATCTTTTTTATGGTGAAAAGAAAAAGATCTGAAACTCATATCACTGCCCCTATTTATAGTTTTAAGAGGGGCATGTGATATGTCCTCCAACAGGTTATCAGATATGATTTTTCAAGACTGAAAAGTCATATCCAATATGTCTCCTCATGCACCAAAAGATATATTGGCATCCGTCCATTTTCTTAGACAATCTGTGACTTACCACATGGAAAGTACCGATCCCTAGGAAGCCAAGAGGTGCCTCTTCAATCTCCAAACACCGGAGAATATGAAGAGTCCTGAAAGCAGAAGGACTTTGCTTCAGGGTGCGCGCCATGCGTGCTTTTGCTTTCATCCATTTTTCATGCCCTTTCAAAAATCCTTGACTAGTCAAACATATCCAAGAGATGTGGGATAAGATGAGAAGGTGCCCACTAAAATGAAACACTCAAGTGTTTCATCTGCAGAAGGACTTTTGTCCTTCTGTGCACACCTTCATTTCCCGCGCGCGCCAAGAGGCGCAAAGAAACCCTTTATGTTATGGTCAACTTTATCTACACCCCATGCAACCTTTGACTAGTCAAAGCATATGTAATATGGGTGTCAAAATAAAGAGCATTAAATCCTCTTTCCATCCATATAAAAATATTTCAGATCAGAGGACTATAGACTCTTCTAGGCCTTTTTGAATGCCAAGGTATCATTTTGGCATCTAGAGTCCCAACTTAGATGGACTCTTCAATAAAACATCCAAAAGTTCAAAATAAAATCAGATCAAGCTCTGATTTGGCTATCCCCACTTAAGACTCAACCTAATTTAGGTTTTCCTTAATTAGGTTAGCCCAATTAGCAAGCAATCGGACCCAATCCAATTGGGTTAGGAATTGGGTTAGCCTACATATGCTAGTATGCAATCTGGCTAACCAATTAGGATCCCATGACCCTAATTAAACCATGAGTAACTTCCTTGGCCTACTCTCTATTGTGTGTGACCCATTAGATTCCACATCTAGCGAGTAGTAGGTTTAGGTTTGAGCCGATTCGATCCAATCGAACCCGATTGACCTAATTAGGTCAAATCGGCTCACCTAATTGTCCAATTCGAATCACACATCGAATTGACTCATGAAACCAATCTAATTAGTTCATGAAAACCCATAAGACAAGATTGGTGTCTAGCAACGTATTATTCCTACCCGAAAGATGAGAAATTTGGTAAAATTATCAAAATACCCTTCAGTAGTAAGTTTCTGTGCAATTCAATCTTTTGATCTTCCATTATCCTGATTAAGTGATGGGTATGGATAAATGTCAAACCCTAACACTTAATCATATCGAATCTCAGCTCGATCATGAGGACTCAGTTGATGACTGATTAGAAGCCATTTCTAATCTCATCCCACTTTGTAAAGTTCCTTGAGTCACTCATCGAAGAGATTACATGGGATAACATATCCTCTTACCAGGATTGATCAATTCCTTGTAGGTCCACTCACATCCTTCGTACACCTTCCACCATACCCAGAACACCCCGTACATGTCGTAATGCTATGAATGAGTATGAACCAAAGTATTGCTTAGTGTGCACAAGGAACCATGGTGACCTCGGGTCCGAAGATCACATGCACAACTTCTACACTGGGACCTATCTTTTGACAAGGAGTAAGACTTCTATAAGATAGTCCCGGTGCGGATCAGTTCAGTGTACTCATAATCTAATGAGCACCCTTATCCTTGTATTAGTGTCTCTACACAAGTGGCTGTGAAACGAACCACCCTCATCAACTGAGCATATATAGGATAAGCTAGTCTTACTAGATTCATCGATCCCCGAATCGATGGTCCAATGACTAGGAACATTCTAGATTAGTGTTTATAGGAATTAGGTCTCACTGTTATTTTATTATAACCCTAATTCCATTGCCCTACTCTATGGGGTTCATCATAGTCAAAAATATGATGCAACAATATATGATAAATCAAATGCCTATATTATAAATAATGATATCATGCATGAGTTGGAAGTTTACAAGAAAAAGGCCCAAACAATGATTGGCTCTTAGGATATTTTTCTATCAGGTAGGCAGCATGCCAAAGATGGACCCACCTCCAGGCGGTGCCACCTTCCAGAAGCCCTATTCAACGAAAAAAAAAGAAAGAAAGAAAAAGAAGAGAAGAAAGAAGAAGAGAGGGAGAAAGGATTGACCACCATGGAGAGGGAAGAAATTCATGCTCGTGGTCCTTCCAAATGCCCGTCACTTCACATAGGAGTCTCATCCTCCCATGCAACGGAGCCCTTAAGCTCCCAGGCAACAGGGTCTCTTCTCCTCCCATGCAGTGGGGATGAACCTTCCCGTGCACGCAATAGGAACCTTATCTCCTCCCAGGCAACAGGGTCTCTTCTCCTCCTGTGCAGTGGGGATGGACCTTCCTATGCATGCAACAGGAACCTTATGCTCTCATGCAACAGAGCTTGCTCCCATGCAACGGAGCTTGCCCCCATGCAAAGGAGCTCCCTCCCATGCAGCAGGGTCTCTTTCCTCCCATGCAGTGGAGCTCTCCTCCATGCAACGGGAGCCTTATGCTCCCATGCAATGGAGCTTCCTCCCATGCAACGGAGTTTCCTCCCATGCAGCGGAGTTTCCTCCAATGCAACAAGGTCACCTCCTCCCATGCAACGGAGTATGCTCCCATGCAACGGAGCTTCCCCCTATCCAACATAGTCATTCCCCTCATGCAACGGAGCTCCAACTCTCCCATGTAGTGGAGCTCTCCTCCATGCAACAGGAGCCTTATGCTCCCATGCAACGGAGCTTCCTCCAATGTAACGGAGTCATTTCCTTCCTGCAACAGAGGTCTCACCTCCTCCCATGTAATGGAGGTCCATCCTCCCATGCAACGGAGCCTTGCTCCCCTATGCAACCGAGTTTTATTCTTCCGTACAAAGGAGTCACATTCTCTCCTGAGAGGGCGGTCGATGAATTTGATCCCGACCCACTCTGGTGGGGAAACCAGAGCCAGAAAGAAGCATCCCTGCCACCTTATCTCTATTTGGATCACTATTAGGTAATCCAATCTGGTTTAATGAGTTATTTTTGTATGGAGTTGACTAAGTCTACATAACATGAAGGAAGTTAAGAGGGGACCACATCCACATTTATTTGGTTGGTTACTTGAAGAAAGGAAGCCCCGAGAAAAATCTTTCACGTATTCTCTCACCAAACAAAGAATTAAAATCGATGGAAGGAGCTTCAAAGATGGAGGGAGTTTCTTAAAGAAAGAAGCAATTAAAGAGCTTTAAAGGTGGAGGGAGTTTCTTGAAGAAATCTTTTTGAAGTCATTTAAGAGAATTAAATGGCACAAGTTTTGAAGGTATTTAAGAGAATTAAATGGCACAAGCTTTGAAAGCATTTTGATGAGGGACCGATGGGGATAGGATCGTTGGCAAGCCTAGAAGTCACCTAAATTAGGGTACATTTTTTTTTTGATATTATTTTCTCTAGGGGTGGCGAAGGAACAGTGGGGATGTAGGATAGGAATCTGGATCTCATGGACTTTGGGACTCACCCTAACGAAGAGACCTCTCACCTCTAGGGCATTACACCCTCCTCGATACTTGGAGGTGCTAGGATGGATCTCAAAGGTCACGAGGGGATACAGAAGATGGAATGGGAAGGGGAATAACTAGGGCATCACGCCCATGCCCGAAGGCGAAGACAAGAAGAATCACTCTTCTAAAAACTCAAATTCTTTTCTCCAAAAAAACTAACTTTTTACAAAGGACTGAGGGTGGTATTTATAGACCTGTCCAACCCTCGTTTGAATTTGAATACAGGATAAAAAGATAGAGATGACTCAAATTCAAATACAAGATAGGATAAGATAAGCCTATCCATATCTCAATCCTAACCAACCAAATCCTAATTCAAAATTCAAATAAAAGATAAATGCCAAACTAATTTATTAAAATATGTGCTACTCCGGGATCGGTGTTGCTTTGGGATCAGTGCTACTCCGGGATCAATGCGGCTTCGAGATCAGTGCTGCTCTGAGATCCCCATCATTTCCCTGAGGTGGGGAGAACTCGACTCCGTCGAGTCATGATCAATGGGGAGCTTTGTTGAACCCATCCAAAGGCTCTACTTTGAGATCTGTGCCACTTTGAAATCCACGTAGCCTTGAAATTGTGCAGCTCTAGAAACGATCCCAAATTATTTTTTTCTTCATTTTTTTTATTCATTTTTTTTCTCTATCTTCTTTTTTTTTAATTTCCCTCATGCTCTAGAAGTCTGCAAACAGGTAGGTGTCTTGCTTTAAAAAGCATGCAGGGTGTCTTGCTTTGAAATCTGTGTACTTTCATGTTCGTGCCGAGGGCTTCCTTGCTTTGACGGGCATGCAGAACACCCAGAACAAGGGTTCCGATCCTTGGAGGGCAGATCTGGAAGGGAGTCCGGCGAGCTTTGTCGGCAATGATGGTGGTGGTAGACGATGAGGTACTTGCTCTCGATGCCGACGATGACTAGCCGCTGGAGGCGGCCAGCGAGTCATTACCAGTGGCAGAGTTGAGGTTGTCGGGGGCAGGTGGGGCATAGTGGCGGAGGTCTGCTACTTGTGGGGGACACCTGTGGTGGCGGCAGAGGCAACAGGTGCTGCGGCGATCGGAGGGGAGAGGAGGGAGGCGTTGGGTGGGAGGGGGACGACTCAGATTGGGGCGGGGGGGTGGAGCCGAACATCTCAGAGGATCCGACCTGGTAGTAGCGGATGGGCTTTCCAGAGGAGGAGGCGGAGCGGACGGCCTCGAGGAGGCGGAGGGCGCCGGTGGTGACGACATTGGTGGTGCAGTCGGGGATCTCGAAGGAGGGCGACGTGGGATTGGGCGGCGAGGTTGTAGACCTCATCGAGGAGGAGGGTGTCAACCCAGAGGCTGATGGAGGAGGCGTCGGAGAGGTCGGCATTGTGGAGCTTCATGCAGGCCTTGGAGGAGTTGTGGGGATCCACATAGAGGTTGTCCAGCCGGGCAGTGTTGAAGTTGGACGATAACCGGATCAGGCCATAGACTTCGTAGCCTTTGCCAAGGAGGAATTTGGTAGGGAAGGATCTGTTGCAAGGGCGATGGCAAGGCCAATTTCCATGGGCACGATGTGGCCAGCACTGTCCTGGGCGAGCTTCAGGGGAGTCAGTGTCTTGGTGGCTACAGGTAGTGAAAGTCTTCCGGATGGATTGTTGCAGGGTGGAGCAGGGGAGAGATGGTGATCAATGGATGTTTCAGATGGAAGGCATCGAGCGGATCTGGGCTTCCTAGGATGGAGTGAACCTCTCGGCAAAAATCGATGCCAGGGATTCATCGGCTGATGGAAGATCCGATGGAGGCATCGATTTGAGGAACTTCGGCCATAGAAGAAGACGGTGGATGTGGGTAGTGGAGAAAACATAGGGAAGATGGAGAATGACAGAACCGGGGAGGGGAATCTGGGATTGGGAAAGAAACGTACCCTAACCTGACATAACCTAGCTCTGATACCAAATTGATGAGGGACAGATGGGGATAGGATCGTTGGCGAGCCTAGAATTTACCTAAATTAGGGTACATTTTTTTTTTGGTATTTTTTTCTCTAGGGGTGGTGAAGGAACAGTGGGGATGTAGGATAGGAATCTGGATCTCATGGACTTTGGAACTCACCCTAACGAAGAGACCTCTCACCTCTAGGGCATTACACCCTCCTCGATACTTGGAGGCGCTAGGATGGATCTCAAAGGTCACGAGGGGATACAGAAGATGGAATGGGAAGGAGAATAACTAAGGCATCACGCCCATGCCCGAAGGCGAAGACAAGAAGAATCACTCTTCTAAAAACTCAAATTCTTTTCTCCAAAAACACTAACTTTTTACAAAGGACTGAGGGTGGTATTTATAGACCTGTCCAACCCTCGTTTGAATTTGAATACAGGATAAAAAGATAGAGATTCAAATACAAGATAGGATAAAATAAGACTATCCATATCTCAATCCTAACCAACCAAATACTAATTCAAAATTCAAATAAAAGATAAATCCCAAACTAATTTATTAAAATCTGTGCTACTCCGGGATCGGTGTTGCTCTAGGATCAGTGCTGCTCCGGGATCAATGCGTCTTCGAGATCAGTGCTGCTCTGAGATCCCCATCACATTTAAGAGAGTTGGTTAAAGCTTTTCTACCTTTCACAAATTCTCTTCTCTTCCCCATAAATTCTCTCTCTTGGAGGTGTTTTAGGAGGGCTCCACTCCTATTTAAATGAAGCAATTTAACTTCAATCGGCCAAGGAAAGAAAAGGGTGGAAGATCAACCCATTCCAAAACCTATTCAAGTCAAGATAATCATCTTTATGAAGCATTGGCACCTATTCCAAAATCTTAATTGTAATTCCCTCTTCTTTTATTTTGAATTTGAATTTCAACCCATCTTTCTACTTGTAATGCGGCTATAAATAGAGCCCAAAACCCTTCTTTGTAAGCATGATATTTTGAGTAATGGAAAAACAAAGTGCTGTTGCATTTTCTCCAATTCCTCCATAGCTAGTTTCCTTGAAGGTGCTAGGTGAGATGCCTATAACAACTTGGGTGCAATGTCCAAGTTTGCATTTTCTCCAATTCCTCCATAGCTAGTTTGCTTGAAGGTGCTAGGTGAGATGCCTAGAACAACTTGGGTGCGACGTCCAAGTTTCGTAGGGTGTGACGCTCTACTTATCGATTCTGGTTCTTTAATCAAATTTGCTATTTGAAGACTCTTTAAGGTCTACATCCAATCCTTTGAAGAGATTCCTGAAGCAAGTCGAAGAAGAAGACCCTGGGAGCACAATCAACCTTGACGCCAACCTTCTTCCCCCCCCCTTTAACTATATTCTTCTGAGTTCTTGGCATTCTTAGCACTTTTCTAGTAATTAACTCTGATATTTTTTTTGTAGATCCTTTTGAGATCCAACTCTGAAGATCGGAGTCCTTGCTTTGGAACCGGTGTGATTAGAGTCCAGACACCAGATCGGTCGATTTTTGAGTCGGGTTTGTCAACTCTAGAGTGTTGCGATCTAGATATTCACCGAGAGAATTTCAAAGCGTATTGGTAAATCTAAACCCCTTTCCTTCCTCTAGATCTAAAACTCGAAAGTAGGTAACCTAATCTATGGTGGTTCTTCAATCATCGCGATCCTCCTTTATAATTATTTGACAAGATCTGCATGCGGGTAGGTAATTTCGATAACTAGTTATCACTTTATTTTCTTTAGGTCTTCTTGTTTGTTTTTGTTGTTAGGATATCAGTTATTGCTCTCAAAATACAATATATATATATATATATATATATAAATCAAGAATCACTCATCACCATCCCATCCCGCATCAAATTTGGTATCAGAGCATGCTTAGATTAGGTTATCATCATTGCATCTAGTTTCTGTTCTGCATCTACTCATACATGGTCTGATATTTTAATTGTTTATATTTATAGATAAGTCCAAAAATGATGAAATTTATTTTTTTGAATGCATTGAATTTGAAAGTATTTTACTGTATTTTTCCATGATTTACTGAGTTCTTTTAAATTTTTGCTCTTCTGTTTTTGGCCTAAGAACAGATTCTGTCAAAACTTCAGCAAGCATGATTTTGATTTGTTATGGTTTGGGTTTTCATTAGTTTGCATGTTTGTCTACTGCATTCATATATTAAGTGATTTTAAGGGCAATTCAAACATGTCAGATGGGGGAAGGAGCTGATAACCTTTCCCTAGCCCAAAACAACCAACATTGCATTCGAACCCAAGCTTCGAATTAAAATCGAGTAGAAACTTAATTGCTATTGCTTTAGAGAGCTAGGGACACCCACCAGCTCGGGTCGATCCAAGTGTCAAGCCAATTTAGATAACTTGTTTGTGTGTGCTTGTGTGTCTAGTGTCTAGGCAAGTGGTTCAGGGACAAGAGCCCGAAAGAAGGTGGGTTGGTCCGCTTACCTGGCCAATTTCAAATTGGTGTCTAAGGCAAGCAAAGAGGGACCTCCACCAACCTTACACTTACTTGGCCAGGTGCCAAGTTACTACAACCAAGATTGTCATTTTGACCTAAGATTTGGTTTGGGCTCTAGGTCTAGCTAGCTATAGTCGGTTAGGCTTGTTTGAGTGCATCGAGTTGTTTGCATGACTACCAGGACTGGAACACCGTATCAAGTTCCCTAGGACCAACCTAGTACATCCATGGATTCAAACCTTAAAAATCTCATGAGATCTATGACTAAGCAGCTTAGGCAGCTTAGCACTAGAGTTGATCAGAGGTTTGATCAGATGAATGGAAGAATAAGTTCACTGGAGGAATCCCATGTGTCTCAACTTGACCCTACACCCGTTGGAGCTACCCCTTGACATGACCTAGGATCCCAACATCCAGAATTGACTCCTGACCCAATTCCTAGGCATCGAGCCCAGCATAAAGAAGTTACCCCTAAACCAATCCCTAGGTATCGAGCCCAGCATAAAGAAGTTACCCATCCACCGGGAGGGTGTGACTCGATGCAAAAATGTAAAGAAAATGGAAAGAGTAGGGATCGAGAGTGGGGGACAGAGCTTACCTCTTCCTCGCCTTCCCCTGCATTCTTACCTTTCTTACCTTCTTCCCTCTCTCCAAAGGGAAGGAAAAGCCCCCTTTGAAGGGGAAAGACCTCCTTTCTTTTCTTCTCCGCTGCTCCTTATAGAAGCGATGCTTCTATATCTGGAGGGACCGCCCATGCATTGCAGGTCCTGGGGCTTTGGCTAGATTCCTCTCTTGGAAAGGATTCAGGTGTCGTGCCATGGTGGTGGGCAACCGTTGGTGGTACGGTCATGGGCATGGTAGCATGCCACTAGGCCTGGGGCCTGGGGGTGCCTGCATCATACCTCTGGTGGAGCTGGCGCCGCCTGTAGAAGGCTGCGGGTGGCCAGGCTTTTGCTACAGCATGATTTGAACATCCACTTTCTAGTGGGAACTCAATACCGGGACTCCATATTGGGACACGAGTGTGGCCCCGGTCGGGAGCTGATCTCGGACATGGGCGTGCCTCGTGAGCCTGGCTTCGACTGGAAGCTTGACCTTGGTAGGGAGGCTGATCTCAAACAGGGGGCTCACCCAATGAGCCTGGCCTCGACTAGGAGTTTGACCTCGGCAAGGAGGCTGACCTCAAACGGGGGGCTCGTCTAATGAGCCCAACCTCGGCTGGGAGCTTGACCTCGACAGGGAGGCTGACCTTAGACAGGGGCTCACCCAATGAGCCTGGCTTCGGCCCTTCACCAGGCCACCATGCTCAGGTGGCGGGCCTCCTGTCGCTGTGGCCGCCCGCATGCTCCACATTAGTGGATGTCGCCACATCAAGTATTATACCAATTTTTTGAGAGTTGAAGAAAAGGCATGACATAACACCATATCAATGGCTCCATGCAAGAGCATCATTATCTTGAAACTCTGCAGGTGGTTTACTGGGTTGGTAAACCTATCATATGTCTCCAACTGTGGCATCTAAAAATATCTTAGTAGTAGCTCTTGCATGATACAGGCTTCAAAGGGTGGTTCAATGGTGAAACCATGATTTTCATCTCTAGGTGGTGCTAAGCCTCACAAGGCCTCAATGCATCTATCTATCGCTTGAAACTTGTGATCCACTTCAGCATCTCTAGCTGGGTGTGCTCAAAAGGCTATAGAGGTTATCAAGCTAAAGTGGAGACTTTGTCTGATCGAGGTGAAGGGGAATATCTCCTTGCTTGCCCATGTTGCCTAGACCAACAATCCAAGAGGGGAGGTGAATTAGGTTCTTCAAAAATTAAAAATAATATGTGCCTTTAGAAATAGAGCAATATATATTTCAAGTGTTATGTAAAGTGTGGAAGTTAAATGAAAGAATAAGAGGGACAAGCAAACTCACAAATACAAAAGACTTATAGTGGTTTGGAGCAATCCTAGCTTCTACGTCCACTACCCAAGGATCTTTTGGGATTTTCACTATATTCCCATAAGAATATAGTCGGATTATTTTACACCAGGCTCACAATCCAAAATCTAATATAATATTTATTTTTCAGGCTCACAAACAATCCAATTGATTTTTCAAGGTCAACCAATTAAAACCTAAATCTAATCCATAAGTCTCAACTCCCTGTTGAACTTGTAACAACACAAAATAATTAACTCAAAAATAGAGCACCAAAGAAAACAAACTCCAAAAAGAGCTGAGTTATTGCAGTTGAAGCTTGATATATATATATATATATACTCAAAGGTTTCAATAGTTGCTCTTCAATGCTCTCCTTATTCTTTGCTTAATATTTTAAGAGTGTAGGTGGGAAGGAGTTATGCTTCTCTTGAGTTTTTAGGTAACAGCACCTGAGTATCTCTTGTTTGCAAATGATTAGAAGAATATTCTCAAAAATTATTATATCTTTGACTTGAATCTTAGAATTTATATCTCTTTAAGTAATTTCCTATTGGTTCCTAGTCATTTCTAGTCATTTAAAGTTGTTAGGAAGTGAAATATGATCATTAGAAATCTTGGGATTTGAATTTAGCAATGAAACAAGTCTTACTGTTACAATTCATGGGATACATGTCGGCTTGCTTGGTAGGAGTCGATTCATTTTCTCAGTATCCAAAAATTTAGGTTTCTATCATTCTGAGAGAAAAAGCTTGCAAGTTATGAGTTGGCTCATCTAAATTGACTCCAAAAATATACTTTCTATCATTCCTAAGAGAGAAGGCTCATGTTTGGAAAGAAGGCTTGTTTGAAGACTCACTTTTCTGCTTTACATATGAGAGAAGGCTCGTAGAGTAGGAGTCAGCTCATTTTCTCAATATCTATATCATGCCATGCTAGAGTTAGCTCATTTGGGGCGAGCCGGCTCATTCAACCAATTCTCCAATTCTTCGAGAATTTGATATAATTTGACTCTTCCATGCTTTCAAAGATCTTCCAATGACTTTTTATCATACACAATATCTTTCTAACTCACTTAAGCATTAAAAAAATGTAGATTCTAACTCTCTAATCCTCTCATATTGTAAAAAATTTTTCAAAGTAACTTAAGAGTATTTAAAGTTACAAATAAACTCAAGAGACTCCTCAAGTTACATAAAGACTCACCAGACATCCCAATTGGTACAAGAAATCTTTAAAGACTCGATGGGATTTATATATGAGCTTACACACCATACCAATGATCTATAAAGTTGTCAATTGAAGGATGTTCATTAGAAAGCTTTCTACAAAAATATTTTTAAAAATTTGAAAGGTGTTAGTATATTATTCATGTTCCAATATTTTGTAATCATCAAAATCATTCCTGAGGTCAACAATCTTCTCCTTTTTGATAATGACAAAATATGGAGCATGGGATTAAAAGCTTTATAATATAAGGAAATATCTCAAAGCAATGTATATATATAGAAACTTTAAAGTGTAATGTATTTATTAGAGTTGTAAACATATCAGAGTGTTAAAGTATCAGTAAAGTTTTCTATAGGATGTATCAAATTTTTTAAATCTTTCAAGTATCAGAACATATATGTGGTGTATCAATTAAGAAATGAATCCAAAATAGTATTAGAGTTTTGAAATTTATACAAATCAAAGTTTACGTATAATGTATCATAATATATCATAGCATCCTAAGTTTGTATCAAAGCTTAAGAAAACATATCAAAGCTTAGATAGAATGTATCAAAATTGTTGAAACATATAGTAAAATGGGGAATAAGGGTGTTATTAGAGTTTTTGATAATCAAAACAATGCTCTCCCTTTAAATATCAATCATATATGCATGATTTTTGGATTTTGACCTCAAGTATATGCATGCACATATTTCTTGCTCTCCTCCTTAATCTTCTATATATCATGAACATTCATTAATCTTATTCCCAATCATATATGCATAATCAGATTTTCAAATTATAATATCTATTAGATGTATGCCCTAGAAGCCAAGTTGGCATGACACATTGTATTTTTCTAGGACAGTTTTATACTTAATTCAGTGAAATCAATAAATTGGACATTTTTCTTTCCATTCATATCTAATGTATCTATGAATCATCCATAAAGTTAATGGATAATGACATATATTCTCATGAGTTAAGAATTTGATATATGTATTATTATAAATTAACTCCTAAAAGCTTCCGATCATTGGATAATCACGGGCACAGTGATTGATCCATCAAGATCGATGCATGAATCACCTCCTTTCTAAGTAGACAAGTATTGAGTCTATAGTGTAAAGACATTATAGTGAAAGTGCAAGTGATTGTTAAAGAACAACACTGAGCATGACCAAGTCCAAGAAGTCACAGAAAGTATACTCATTCGTCAGTGACTTTTTAATGCTATAGTTGTATGAGTAGTTCCTTGACCTGTAGTATCTTAGCTACTCATAGTAAGGTTACTATAGTTTGATAGCACATGAACATGGTCCCTAGCCATCTGAAATCATATGGTATTCATTGGTTGTATCAGCTTCACTATAGGAGTAGGGAATACACTTAAAGGGGTTTATTGATCTTAATAGTTAAGGTTTAGTCTTATACGACCTAACAAGCTAAGTCCTTAAATCTATAGCTACAATAGTATGATATTGGAAAGGAGTTTTCATGAAAATCATAATTGGACTCAAGCTAACTAAGTTTAGCATATGATGGATGCTTAGGATTTAACAAGTTTTCATGACCTACATTTTGTCAGGATTTTTGATAGAAAAATTTGATCATATAATAACTGCACCAGGGGTTTATTTTTATTCTTCTGGGTTACCACTACATACTACTAGGTGTCACTAGTAGATTGTGAGAGCTTACTAGGATCATTTTTGAATTAATGATCCAAGTTCGGATTGAGTTGAAATTATTTTAGTCCATCGAAAGAGTTTCAAAAATACTATGATAAAGATCATGGTATATCTTACTACCAAATAGAATAAAACCTAGAAGATCATATATGAAAGAGGTTGGACCTGACCAAAATATGGATCTATGTAAGAGTTACATATTTAGTACCTTCTAATTTTAGCACTGCTAATTTTAGCATGATGGACCTATTTATAAATATTACAATAATATTTGACTTTATTATTTGACTCAATTAAATCAAATTTAATAAATATTAACTTAATTTAAAATTAATTGGATTGATAATCCAAGTTGGACTTAAATTCTAGATCTAATTGAATTGGGCAGTAATCTTTTTGAATTTGGTTCAATTCGGGCATGAAACGGTTTCAAAATCCATAAAAAATTAAGTCAAACTGGACTAGAAACTAGGAGACCTAGTTGATTGGGTATCTCTCTCCTATTTAATGCAAAAGCCAAGAGGGCATGATGGATTTTATGCACCTCCTCTTGGTACGTGCGATGAGAAGAGAAAGGCACTGAGTTCGCACCTCTCTTTCTTTTCTGGGACTCTCTCCCTTACCAAATAAATTGAGAATCCTAATTTTTCTAGATTTTTAGGTGGTGTGGATATGGGATTTGGCATGGACTTTAAGAAGGCAGAAACAAGGTAGCAAAAAGAAAAGATTATCAAACATCCTTTCTTCCTCTCATTCCATATTTTTTTCTTCTACACCATATCTAATAATATTCCCCAGAAGAAAGTTAAGAGGGTCGAGTTTTTAGATAGGGAAAAATTAGAAAAGAGTTTTATTTTTTTTGGATTTAATTCCTCGTAAGAGAAGAGAAGGCTGGTAGGGTTCTAGATCTTCAACTAGAAGAAGGTTCATCTCTGTGTTTGAAGAAAGATCTATAAAGATCTAGAAGTCTGAAGGTCTTAGTGATTTGGTAAGGAAGGCTCATATGAATACCATCAGAAGCCAAGCACATGCATGGCTATTACAAATCCCTAAAGATCCAGTTGATTAGACAAATCTATTTCTAGAAGAAGGATTTCAGTGACAAAGGTAAGTCGAATCCTTCATCTAATAATTTTCTTAGATTTTAGATCTAATATATTTTCATATTCTAGAATATTAGAGTCTAATATAGATAATTTTATGATTTATATTAAATTAGTATGCTTTTATGAGAATTATTTTCATAAACTATGCTTCTATTGTGATTAGGGTTTTTATACCTAGTCTTACATGCTAGTCATCTATATATCGAAATCTAACAGTGGTATCAGAGCCATGATTTTTATTTTTTCTAATATGCATAGAATAGGTTCATATTTGAATCATTTCAAATCTAAAAGTTAGGATCAGGTTTTGATCAAATATATGCTAAACAATAAGTTTGTCCTATTATAGGGTTTACCGCTTATAGTGCAAAGGTTGTCCTAGCATAGATTTGATATGTTTTGAAACTATTTTCAAAATTAAAACTTTAGTTTTCTGATCTGAAATAAAGATATATGAGATATATTTTGATTGATATTAGATTTAAAATTGATTAATTGTAGATCGCATCTTAGTGAACGATAAGGTTATACTGTTATAGGGTTTACCCCTATAGTGAAAAGGTTATCCTATTATAATGCAATCCTTATTTTAAAAAATATTTTTAAAGAGTTTTTAATCAATTTCTAATCTGATATGCACATGAGTTATGTATTATTTAGTGTTTTAGATCTGAAATTAAAGATATGAGATGTTGGTTAATCAGTTCGACCTAAAACTGTATATATGATATACATGAACTAGGTCTAGATCTTGAATATGATTTAAGATCATAAACCTTTAATTTAATACACTTAAATTTAATCTAAAAACTACTTTTAGAATCTAAAATTTTATTTTGTGAATGAGGGTATGAAGAGAATAAATTAGGTCTAGAAATTAGACTATGTATTAGGGTTTTAATTAGCTCAAGTTGGAACCCTAGTTCAATTTTGAGCAGTTGATCGAACCTAATCAATAATTGATTAGGATTAGGTCAAAGGGATTTAAAATTGATCTTAGATATAGTTTGGTTACATCAATTCACACTTGATGTGAATTGATCAATTAAGACCTAATTTGGCTCAGCGGCAAGCTCGAGTCATTAAGTTGACCTAATCGATTCTTATTGATCAATTAGTGTCTAAGGCAAGTCTTGATCATGGTTATTAATTGGGGCTAACTCTTACCTATCCAACTTAGTTAGTATCTAAGAAAAGAGGTTTAAATAGTAGATCCCTCCCATAAATCTAACTTACCTGACCAACTTGATCGATTAAGCTTTTGATTATGTTGCTTTTGATTCAAGTTCACCCATGCCCACTAGGTTTGTGAGATATGAGATTGTGCTAACCTAAACCTGGTTAGTCAGATATGAGAATGGGTTAACTAATTTAGATAAGACCTGAACCCAAACCTCGTCATTAATATTAAGTCTTAGATCTTTTGCTGTTGTAGGTGTGCAAATGTCCTACTAGTGTTGACTGATCTCGACTAGTTACAGTGGTTCAGTTCCATCAAGAAGATCTAACCACCTTATAAACATGAGTTGTTGCTAGGTATAGATGCGGTTGGGCTGAATAACTAGGCATAGTGAGGGACCTAATGATGACTTTTCCAAGGCATTAGCGATGAGTCTAACTTAACAAAGGATTGGACCAATAATCAATAATGGGGAGGCTTCATGACTTAGAGACTGAGTCGCTGCAACATATATGAGTTGCATTGAGCAAGAGTTATTTACTCATCAGTATAGTGAGTTACCAATAACCAAGCAAAGTGAGGTACCGCATATCAATGGGACCGTAGTATCTACTAGAAATCTTAGTCGTGTAGGGATTTTTGCATCTCTACAGGAGAGTGAGAGAGATCTGTGAAAATAGTGAAATTTCAAATTATTTCTTAAAGCTTCTAGAATAATTTTTATAATTGAGTACAAAAGTTCAACTTAATATTCTACTCTTGTAGCTAAATCATGTTTGCTTCCAACCTATTAGCCTATGTCCTTGAGACTAACCAACTTATTGGCCTAAACTATAAAGACTGGTTTAAGAACCTAAAAATAGTCTTGAGTTTCGAGAAGTTGGGCTATGTGCTCGACCAAGACCCCCACATATTACCTGACCATCCTAGTCTTGCCAAACAGTAGCACATGAAAAATTAATGGAAGATGATAATAAGCTGAAGTGTTACATGTTGGCCTCAATGTCAAATGAGTTACAAAGCTAGTATAAGGATATGTCAACTGCCAAGGTTATAATAACTCATCTACAAGAGTTATATGGTGAGCAGAGTTGCACCACGCACTTTAAGATCTCTAAAAGACATTTTAGTACCAAAATACACAAAGGATAGTTAGTTCATAATCATTACTTGACAATGAATAAAGACATTGAATATCTTGAGAAGCTAAGCATATCAATTCATAGGGAACTGCAAGTCAATTTGATCCTTTAATCCCTAACTAACTCATTTGCTTAGTTCATCATGAACTGTAATATGAACAAACTGAGTTACACTTCACTTGAATTATTAAACATGCTGGTAAGTAATGAGGGGACCTTGAAGAGTTCAAGGGACTTTGTTCTGGCTGTGGAGTAGGCATCTTCTTCGAAGAAAAAGTTTGCTTGGAAGAAGAAGAAGCCTGTGAAGAAACAAAAGAAGGATAGCAAGCCAAAGAAGAAGGACACTCAAAAGAAGCCTGCTATAAGCAACAAATAATATTTTCACTACAACTTGAAAGGGCAGTAGATGAGTAACTATCCATTTACCTAGAGAGCTTGAAGAAACAGAAGGTAGATGCACTTTCAAAAGGTATGTCCATGCTCATAATTGAATCAAACCTTACGATATCTTCTACTTCTAGTTGGTTATTGGACTTTGGTTCAAGTGCTCATATTTGTACTTCAATGCAGGGTCAGGTAAGAAGTAGAGCACCATGGGAAGGAGAGATGATCCTACATGTTAGGAATAGAGCAAGAGTTGCTGCAATCACTATGGGAGCATACCCTTTGTCGTTGCCTTTAGGATTTAGTTTAATTCTAAAAGGCTATTATCAAGTACCTATAGCTAGTAAAAATTTAATTTCTATCTCTATGCTAGTATACAAAGGTTATGAATTTATATTGAATAAAGACTTTTGTTCAATTTATTTTAAAAAAAATAATTACAAAATCACTCTTGATTGACAATCTATATCATTTGCATGCTGATATATTTATAAATATTAACAAGCAAATAGTGAATATCATAGGACCCAAACGATCCAAAGATGATCTAAACTGAAAGTATATATAGCACCTTAGGCTTGGTCACATTGGAGAAGAAAGGATTAACAAACTGGAATAGGATGGAATCCTAGACTCAATTAATTTCAAGTCATATCAAGTTTATAAATCATGCCTTCAAGGAAAAATGACAAGTTACCCTTTATGGGTCATGGAGAGAGGACCACTGGTTACTTGCCTTGGTCACACTGATATGTGTGGACCATTTGATGTACCAGCTAGGGATGGTTTTCAATGCTTTATAACCTTTATCGATGATTACTCACGATATGTGTTTCTTATGAAAGAGAAGTCTGAAGCTTTTGAAAATTTCAAGGAGTTCAGACATGAAATAGAAAAGCAAATAGAAAAACTCCTTAAGGTTCTTTGATCAGATCAGGAAGGCGAATACCTTAGTAGAGAATTTTTGGGTTATTTTAAGGATAATGGCATAGTCTCACAATGGACTCCTTATATGGCTCAACTCAACGAGGTATCTGAAAGAAGGAATAAAACCCTATTGGATATGGTCCAATCTATGATGAGCTTCATTGACCTACCTATGTTTCTTTTGGAACATGCCCTGCAAATTTCAATTTATATTTTAAATAAAGTTCGTCTAAGTCTGTTCCTACCACTCCATATGAAATGTGGCATGATAAGAAACCAAGTCTTGGCCATTTCAAGATTAGGAATGTCCAACCTATATCAAGTTAGAGTCTAGATCTATGAAAGCTCACTTTATAGGGTATTCTTAGGTATATATGGGGTACTACTTTTACTTTCTAAAGGATCATAATATAATTATGAGCCAATATGCCACTTTTATAGAGAAATAATTTATTCATGATGGTGATAGTGGGAGGTTAATTGAGCTCGATAAGAAAATTTATGAAGAGAAGCCAGCTAGAGATCAGGTTGAACCCAATAACCAGTAGATATAGTTTCTCCACCACCTTGTAGATTTAGTAGAGTCTCCCATCCTCCTTAAAGATACTTAGGTATACTTACAGAGGATATAGAGAAAATATTTCTTGTAGAAGACAACAATCAAATAATTAATCCTAAGACCTATGATGAGGTGATGTCAGACATCGACCTTGAGAAATGGTTATGCTATGAAGTCAGAAATTAACTCAATGCATTCAAACTAGGTCTAGTGCTTAGTAGATCTATTTGAGGGCATAATCCCAGTTGGTGTAAACAGATCTACAAAAGGAAGATAGCTGTAGATGGTAAAGTAGAGACCTATAAAGCTAGGATGGTGGTGAAAAGATATAGTCAGTGCAAAGGCATTGACTTTCAAGATACTTTTTTACTAGTAGCCATGCTAAAATTCATCCGTACATTGCTTGCCTTGCAATATTTCATGATTATGAAATATGGCAAATAAATGTGAAAACTACATTTCTTAATAGATATCTCGAGGAAGATATCTATATAAAGCAGCCTTTGGGTTTCACTTCCAGTGATGAAGATCACAAAATCTACAAGCTACATAGGTCCATTTATGGATTAAAGCAAGCTTCTTGAAGCTGGAATACTCATTTTAATGATGCAATCAAATCATTTGATTTCATCAAAAATGAGGAGGAGCCTTGTGTATATAAGAAAGTATATGGGAGGGCTATGACATTTCTTGTATTGTACGTAAATGACAACCTCCTAATTGGAAATGATTTTCCATGTTAACTTCGGTTAAAAGTTAGTTCTCTAAGAAATTTTTCATGAAAAACCTAGGTGAAGCATCTTATATTCTAGGAATTAAGGTCTATAGAGATAAACTAAATTGGATGCTTGGCCTTTCACAAAAATTGTATAAAGAGGAAGTGCTGAAGAGGTTCAGCATGGAGAACTCTAAAAGAAGATTATTACCCCTTTGGCATGGCATCAATCTCTCCAAGAAGATGTGTTCTAGTATACCTGAGGAGATACAATGCATGAGCAAGATCCATATGCTTTGATAATTAGGAGCCTCATGTATATTTTGTTGTGACTCGAGCTGATATTGCCCTAGCTATAAGTGTCACGAGCAAATATCAATTCAATCCAAGTGAAGATCACTGGACTACTATGAAGAACATCCTTAAGTACTTGAGAAGAACTAAGGATTTATTCTTGATCTTTGGAGAAAGTCCTAATTTACGGGTAGAGGGATACAATGATTCAAACTTTATATCTGATCCTGATGATAGAAGATGTGTATTTCTTTGAAGTGTTTTTTCTACTAGCTAGAAAAACTCCAAGCAATCCATCATTGCTGATTCTACTATGTAAGCTGAGTATATCATCGCTTTTAAAACTGCAAAGGAAGCCTTCTGGTATAAGAAATTCATTACAGAGCTCGAAGTGATACCATCAAATGCCATCCTCCTGTACTACGATAATAATGGTGTCATAGCCCTTATTAAAGAGCCCATGTCTTATTAGAAGTCCAAGCACATCAAGTGGTGATTCCATATCATTCGCAACTATCTCGAGAAAAAGTATATCGAGGTGCAAAAAGTAGACTCCACGAACAACATGGCAAACTCACTAACAAAGCAGTTGAGATAGCAAAAGACTAAAATCCACCTTAAAAAGATGGGACTTAGGTATATGGCCAATAGGCTTTAGTACAAGTAGGGGATTGTTAGATATATACCCTATAAGCCAAGTTGGCATGACACATTATACCCTTTTAGGATATATTTTTGTACTTTATTCATTGAAATCAATAAATTGAGCATTTTTCTTTCCATTCCTATCTAATGTGTCTATGAATCATCCATGGAGTTAATAGATAATGACATATATTCTCATGAGTTGAGAATTTGAAACATGTGTCATTATAGATTAACTTCTAAAAGTTCCTAATCATTGGATTATCATAGGGATGGTGATTGATCCATCAATATCAGTGCATAATCACCTCCCTTCTGGATAAACAAGTCTTGAGTCTATAGTATAAGAGATACTGGAGTGAAAGTGCAAGTAGTTAATAGAGAACAATAGCACTGAGTATGACCAAGTCGAAAAGTCACAAGGATGTCTACTCACTCATCAGTAACTTCTCAATGCTGCAGCTATGTGAGTAGTTCCTTAACCTACGGTGTCTTGTCCAGTTGTTATGGTTTGACAACATATGAACATGGTTACTAGCTATTTGGAACCATCGAGTATTTTGGCTATATTAGCTTCACTATAGGAGTAGGGAGTACACTTATAAGAGATCTATTGGCCTTAGTAGTTAAGATTTAGTCCTATATGACCTAATAGGTTAAGTCCTTAAATTTGTGGCCATAATAGTATGATATTGGAAAGGAGCTTTCATGGAAATCATAATTGGATTCAAACTAATTAAGTCTAGTATATGATGGATGCTTAGGGTTTGACAAGTTTGCATGACCTGCATCCTATCAGGATTTTCAATAGAGGAATTGGATCATATAATAATTATATCTAGGGGTTCATTTCTATTGTACTAAGTTGCCACTACATACTGTTAGATATCACTAGTACATTATGAGAGCTCACTAAGATCATTTTTAGATCAATGATCCAAGTTAGGGTTGAGTTGAAATTATTTCAGTCCATCGGAAGAGTTTCGATGATACATATTTAGTACCTACTAATTTTAGTACCTACTAATTTTGACACCTGCTAATTTTGGAATTTATTAATTCTAGCATGATGAACCTATTCACAAATATTGTAATAATATTTGACTTTATTACTTGACTCAATTAAATAAAATTTAATAAATATTAACTTAATTTAAAGTTAAATAGATTGATAATTCAAGTTGGACTTGAATTCTAGACCTAATTAAATTGGATCAGTAGCCTTTTTAAATTTGGTTTAATTCAGGCATGAAATAGTTTCAAAATAAATTAAAAATTGGTCAAACTAGACCAGTAGCTAGGAAACCTAGTTGATCAGGTCTCTCTCTCCTATTTCATGCAAAAACCAAGAAGGGGCGATGGATTTTGCATGCCTCATCTTGGCACCGTGATGAAAAGAGAGAGGTGCCAAGTTAGTGCCTCTCTTCCTTATCTGGGACTCTCTCATACTGGATAAATTGAGACTCTCATTTGATTTGAATGTCATTTAAATTAGATTAGAATCCTAGTTTATCTAGATTTTTAGGTGGCATGGAGATGGGATTTGGCATGGACTTTAAGAAGGCAAAAACAAGGTAGCGAAAAGAAAAGATTGTTGCACATCTTTCTTTCTCTAGTTCTATCTATTTTTCTTCTATGCCATATCTGATAATATACATCAAAAGAAAGCTGAGAGGGTCAGGTTTTTAAATAGAAAAAAATTAGAAAAGATTTTTTAATTTTCTAGGATTTAATTTCTTTAGAAGAGAAGAGAAGGCTGCTAGGGTTCTAGATCTTTGACTAAAAGAAGAATTTCGTCTCTATGTTTGAAAAAAAGACTTGCAAGGATCTAGTAGTCTAGGGATCTTGGTGATTTAGTTAGGAAGGCTCCATATGGACACCATCAGGCACAGCTCTAATAAATCCCTGGAGACTAGTTGATTAGATAGATCTATTTCTAGAAGAAGTATTCTAGCAATAAAAATAAGTCAAATCCTTCATCTAATAATTTTCTTAGATTTCGTATATGATATATTTTTATATTCCAACATGTTAGGGATTTTATGGATGATTTTATAGCTAAATAGATGATTTTATGATATATATTAAATCAGCATATTTTCATGAGAATTATTTTCATAAACTATGCTTCCATTGCGATTAGGATTTTTGTACCTAGTCTTGCAAGCTAGTCATCTATATGTTGAAATCTAATAATATCAAATATAAACATTATCATTCTCATTCTCTTCCTTTTTGTTTGAGACTTTTAATCTCATGCATATTCTTTCTTCTCCCCCTTTTGGTCATCAGCAAAGAGGGTAAAAAGATTGCATAAAGTATGATGCAAAGTAAAGATAATAGAATTGTTATTTCACAAATGTATAGCACATATAATTCAAAATATATAGCATAGAACACATAATGTATCATTCAAAATGTTTCACCGCTACAAGATTTGATACACTATAGGTATCAAAGTTAAGATACAACATGAAGTACACAAAATAATCAGTACAGTAAAAACATAGATATGATACTACATCGAAATATGGATTCTAGTGATCCATGCATACATAATTAATATGAAGTAAGTAGATATACTAAGAACATATTTCATAAATTAAAAATTTAGATTTATCTCAAACATATACTCAACTTATATTTCTTCCTCTTTTGACAGAATCAAAAAGTTTCAAGATAATATTTAGAGGAAATTATGATGATTTCATCATGACATGAGAGTTATAATACAAGTATAAAGAATCAAAATTAATCCATTTTAAAAGATACTTTCCTTTTCTTATTTTTCTTGCTAAAATATAAATTTGTGCATTAAGTACAAGTCATTAAAGATCAAATTTAGAGAGTATCAAAATTTAATCATAAAGTAGTTTATCATTCCTCCCTTCATGAATAAATAATTTTGTTCCAATCAAATTCAAAAAAATAGAAGGTTTAAAGATACAAGCAAGAAAGATGAAATTTAAAATATTTAATATATTAAAATATTTTGAATTCATAAGAATAAGCCCTAATAGTGGTCCTTAGGATTTTGGAACTATTTGGAATAGTGGACTTAAAATCTATGAGACAAGGTTGCACAAGTTTGAAATAATGTAAATAGGCTCTAGGAGTTTTTTCTAATTTTTTGGCAAATTCTTGGTAAAATTCCTAAGAAGGATTACAAAGTTCTAATTCACCTCTAATCATAAAAAATATATTCTCGTTAAATAGCTTCGTAAATATATCAGCTAATTATTTTTTAGTACAAACAAATTTTAGTTCAATATCTCCATTTTGTACATGATCCCTAATAAAATAGTATCTAATCTCTATGTGTATTATTCTAGAATGCTAAATAGGATTTTTAGTCAAATTAATAGTACTTGTATTATCATATCTGATAGAATTTTTTGTTTACTTGATAACAAAGTCTTCTAGTTGTTACTTAATCCAAAGCATTTGAGCACAACAACTCCTTACAGCACATATTCTACTTCAATAATGGATAGTGCTATGAAATTTTATTTTTTATTATGTCATGAAATTAAATTCAATCCTAGAAATTGGCACATTTTACTAGTGTTCTTCTATCAATTTTGTAACCACCATAATCAGCATCAGAATAACCAATTATATCTGATGATGAATGCTTAGAATACCATAATCAAAGATTAGATGTTCCATTAAGATATCTTATGATTCTTTTTACAAGTATATATGATTCTTTAGGATTAGATTGAAATCTAGCTCATATATATACACTAAATAATATGTTAGGTCTACTAGCAGTCAAATATAGGAAAGATCCAATCATACCTTGATATAGTTTTTGATCAATGATATTGCCTTCTTCATCTTTGTCAAGCCTGTAGGTTGGACTCATTGGTGTGCTGATTTTTTTAGTGAATTCCATCCTAAACTTCTTTAATAGTTCTTTGATGTACTAGTTTAGTTAATGAAGATCCCTTTATTTATTTGTTTGATTTGAAGTCTAAAGAAGAAAGTTATCTCATCCAACATACTTATTTCAAATTCATCCTGTATTAGCTTAGAAAATTCTTGGCAAAGATCTTCATTAGTTGCACGAAAGATTATATCATCTATGTAAATTTGTATAACTAATATTTCATCATCCTTTTTTAATAAATAATATTATGACACACTGTCCCTTGTAAATAGTTTTCAAGGAAAAATTTTTCAAGTCTTTCATACCAAGCTCTAGGAGCTTGCTTAAGACCAAACAAAGCTTTATTTAATTTGAAAATATGATTAGGTAGATTATGACTTTCAAATTCAGGAAATTGCTTTACAAAAAATTCTTCAGAAATATATCCATTTAGAAAAGTACTTTTTATATCCATTTAAAATGTTGCCCAACTAAAGCAACCTAAGACGAGGGGTAAATTGGGTTTTAAAAACTTTTTGGAAAGATTAAAGATAAGTGCTAGTTGTAAGGGTTTTGGTGACCAGGGTGAAAGCGTGGATTTCTTAAAATTTATTATGAAACCATTACCAAATCCTTAACCGAAGACCTCCTTACTAGGAATTAAAACATACAAACATGCAATTATAATATAAACTAGAGTTTAGGCACCAACCTGAACCGCTAGTATCCAATCCGATGAAGAAAACCCTGATTCAGCCTTCTTCTCCACCAGGCGTCCAAACGTTTTCCCTCCAACGGTGATCCACATGAAACTCGGACCAAGGAAGAACTCCTTCAAGTTGCTTGGAGAAGTGGAACTCTTTCGGCAGCCTTTGGTCTATTGACCACTGTAGGACACCCTATCCTACTGTAGGGCACTAAAGACAATCTCCAAAACCACTCTTGGTTTTAGGACAATGCTCCTCTAGGACCCCTTAAGCTTATGTCCTAAAACAAAGCCTTGTCCTATTATAAAAGACCATGTCCTAACAAGACAAGTCTTGTCTTAAAGAAAGAAGGAGGGAGAGAGAGACACTCAGAATAATACTTCGGTGGAATTCTTATATCAGACTCATTTTACCGCCCAAAATTTATAGATACAAGAGGGGCGTGTGATATGTCCTCCCATCAAGTTATCAGATATGATTTTTCAAGACCGAAGAGAAGTTATCTGGCTTGAAAAATCATATCTAATAAGCCCATTCATGCACCGAAGGCCTTATTCACATCCCTTCTTTTATCTAGATGAATTCTCACTTGCCACATGTCAATTACCGGTCCCTAGAAATCCAAGAGGCGCCTCTTCAATCTCCAAACATCAGAGATTATGATGAGTGCTGATAGCAGAAGGACTCTCTATCAGAACTGCACGCCACATGAAGAGTTGCAACTCTTCATGCACCGCGTGCACCATCCTTCTTCCACGCAAATTTTAAAGAATGTTGACTAGTCAAAACATAGGCAATATAGGTGTCATTAGAAAGAGCATAAAATTATTTATCTGACCATATAAATTATATTCAAATCAAAGATCTATAGCTCATTCTGTGCCCTTTTGAAGTTAAGGTATCATTTAGGTACCAAGAGTCCCATGCCATTGGGACTCTTCATATATGGCACCCAAAATGCCCTTAAATCCAAATTAAAATCAGATTTAGCTCTGATTAGGCTAGCCCCACTTAGGACTCAACCTAATTTAGGTTTTCCATAATTAGGTTAGCCCAATTAGCAAGCAACCGCACCCAATCCAATTGGGTTAGGAATTTGGTTAGCCTATATATGCTAGTATGTCATCCGACTAACCAATAGGATCCTATGATCCTAATTAAATCATGAATGACTTCCTTGGCCAAGACTTTATTATGTGTGACCCATTGGGTTCCACATCTAGCCAGCAGTAGGTTTAGGTTTGAGCCAATTCGATCCGATCGAACCCGATTGACCTAATTAGGTCAAATTGGCTCACCTAATTGTCCAATTCGAATCACACAAGGTTCATCCTCATTTTTGATAAAGTCAAACTCTTTGACTGTCTTATCAAATCGGATGTTCCAACTCCTGGATGCTTGCTTTAATCCATAAATAGATTTTTTCAGCCTACAAACCTGATTAGGTTTAGTCTCCAAGACAAAACCTTCTGGCTGTGACATATAGACCTCTTCCTCAAGGAAACCATTAAGGAATGCGGTTTTCACATCCATCTGCCAGATTTCATAATCATGATATGCTGCTATAGCAAGCATGATCCGAATAGATTTGAGCATGGCAACAGGAAAAAATGTTTCATCGTTATCTATTCCCTATTTTTGTCTGAAACCCTTAACCACTTATCTGGCTTTATAAGTTTCAACTTGGCCATCTGCCCCAATCTTTTTCTTATAGACCCATTTGCATCCAATAGGGTTAACACCCTCTGGTGCATCAACCAAAGTCCACACTTGGTTGACATACATGGAGTCCATTTCGGATCTCATGGCTTCCAGCCATCTGTCTGAGTCCCTACTCATGACAGCATCAGTATAGGTTAGAGGCTCATCATTTTCAATGATCCGGACTTCATTATTTTCAATAATGAACCCATACCTCTCAGGTGCATGACGCACCCTATCAGACCTATGAATAGGAGTGGTGTGTTCTAGTTCTATACTAACTATGTTATCATTTGGTTAAGATGTATCTATTTGTTGAACTTCTTCAAGTTCAATATTTCTCCCACTACCCGTTTGTAGGATGAACTCTTTCTCCAGAAAAGTGGCATGCCTACTGACAAAAACTTTTTGTTCAGTAGGGTGGTAGAACAGATATCCTATACTATCTTTAGGATATCCTACAATAGACACTTATCTGCTCTAGCATCTAGCTTATGTCCAAAATTTTTTTTGACATAGGCTGGACATCCCCATATCTTAAGATACTTAAGATTGGATTTCTTACCCCTCCATATCTCATATGGAGTGCTAGAGACAGATTTAGATGGTACCCTATTTAAGATATTAGCCACGGTTTCCAAGGCATATCCCCAGAAGGAAATAGGTAACTCTATGAAGCACATCATGGACCGTACCATATCTAATAAGGTACGGTTCCTCTTTCAGCATCACCATTTAATTGTGGTGTGTAAGGAGGGGTCCTTTCAGAGATAATCCCCTTTTCTTTAAAGTGATCGAGAAACTCGATGGATAAGTATTCACCTCCTCGATCTGATCGAAAGATTTTAATACTTTTTCCCGTTTGTTTCTCTACCATACTTTGATACTCTAAAAATTTATCAAAGGCTTCGGACTTATGTTTCATAAAATACACAAATCCGTACCTTGAAAAATCATCAGTAAACGTGATGAAATAAGAGTATCCACCCTTGGCCTGAGTTGTCATAGGCCCACATACATCTGTATGTATGAGTCCTAATAACTCAGTTGTCTTTTCTTTATGTCCACTAAATGGAGTCTTGGCCATTTTACCCAAGAGACATGATTCACAAGTTCCTAATGATTCATAATCATAAGGATTAAGGAAGTTTTCCTTGTATAACTTGCTAATCCAAGACTCACTAATATGTCCAAGCCGACAGTGCCAGAGTAAAGTATTGTTTACATCATCTCTCTTTCGTTTGTTACATACATGAAGTATATTGTCATTAGTGGATAGAGTTAAAAGGCCATTGCAAAATATGCCACAACATATAATTTCATTAGAAAAGCTGATTGAGCAACCATTGCTCATCACATTCATAGTATAACCTTGTCTAAGTAATAAGGGTACAGATATAATATTTCTAATGACCTTAGGCATATAGTAACAATCTCTCAGCTCTAAAATCTTCCCCGAAGGTAACTTCATGATATAAGTACCTACGGCCTCTGCTTGGATGGACACTCCTCCAGTACCGTAGAGCTCGAAGTCTCCTTCCTTCAATACTCTAAGCCTTTGCAGCCCCTACAATGATTTGTAGATATTATGACCACAGGCGGTATCCAATATCTAAGTATTAGAAATGGAAGAATCCAATGACAAAATAGTATGAACTTCTTTCATACCTTTTGGTGCATCCGATGCACCAGGCTTCACACCTGCAAGGTAAGCCTTGCAGTTCCTCTTCCAATGACCTGCCTTGCCATAGTGAAAGCAAGTCATCTATCCGGAGGCCTTTTTCCTTTCTTCTTCTTGATGCCCCTTTTTGGTTCAATCTCCTCTTGGAACCCTTTCTGCCTGACTTCTTCTTGTTGATCCCATCCATAAGAAGAAGTGGAGCCTTATTTTTCTTTAAATGGCTCTCTGCTATTTTAACATGTTTAACAGCTCAGGCAAGGAAGTGTTAAGTTTGTTCATATGATAATTAAGAACAAACTATGAAAATGACTCCGGAAGTGACTACAGGATCAAATCCTGATTCAACTCCCCATCCATAACAAAACCTAATTGAGCTAATCGAGTGATCAGGTCAATAACCATCACTACGTGGTCTTGTACGGATGTACCTTCTGTCATTCTCGCATGGAACAACTGCTTAGATATCTCATATCTAGCAGTTCGACTATGTTCTCCATATAGCTCTTTTAGATTGAGCAGTATGGAGTTAGTGTCCATGCTATCATGTTGCCTCTGCAACTCATTGGTCATAGAGGCAATCGTGATACATTTGACAGTGAGTGAGTCATTTTGCCACATCTTGTATATGATCTTTTCCTCTTATGAGGCATCTTCCCCTAAAGGTTCCAAGGTAGGGGTATCAAGAATGTAAAAAGTTTTTCCTGGTTGAGTACTATCTTTAGGTTTCTCAACCAATCAACATAGTTCGGTCCAGACAATTTATTGGCAACAAGTATACTACGGAGTGAGAGTAATGAGGCCATTTAATCTACATTAACAAAGAACATAACATAATCAAACAACCAATATTGACAAAACATAATTAAATTAGGACTTTAACTTAATTATGACTCCAACTATTTTATCAAGCATCATAACCCTCTATATGATGATCGAGAAACCCTAATTGATTTTCTTAGAGAGGTTGAGATCCTAATTCCTTATAAAAGACCTTGTGTGTACACAACAAATCTTTTATAAGTTCAAAGGTAGGAAAACTCTTTCCAATTGTATCGCATACAATTCTCAACAAAACCTGGCCTCTAAAATATTAATAGACTTGTGTGTGCATAACAAACTATAATATTTTTAGTTAAGTAAGACCCTTCATTCCTTTATAGTCATGATTGTAAAAATAATACCCTTGTGTGTTCACAGCAAAGTATTATATTAAATCATGCCATAAGCATCAAATGCACCAAGCCAAAATTGTGTTAGTTACCATAATAGGCCTTGTGTGTACACAACAAACATAATACGGATCATAACATAATAATGACCTAGCATGAAGGAAGGCCTAATGTAGTGAATATTACACTAAGCATATTAATCAAGAATTAAGTTAATCTTATCGACCAGGTAAGTGGGAGAGTAGTGGGAGTCCCCTCGTTGCTTTCCTAGACACCAATAAAAATTGGCCAGGACAGTCAACGGAACCAATTAAAAACCACGTCCTCTTTACCGATCATGAACCACTTTTCCTAGACACCGAATGATCAACTAATCATCTTGATTATTTTGCTTTTGGTATATGACACTACAACTTAATATAATTTTAATAGAGGGCAATTCAAACAGAAGCACATTCTAATATTACCATTCATCAACCATGCATCATATATCATTTTATAATGTGCCAAGTGTGTCATAATACTAGGACTACCATCTACCACATAATGGATCCACCATTATGCCAGCGCAACCTTATTTCAGTATGATGACTAGAAAGCTAAACATATCTCTATATCGGTTAAGGTTTAAGTGAAAACCTTAACCAGTGACATACATATACGCATAAACATATCAATCATATGTAACTTTAAACTTTTGTAGAGTCCTACAAAATTGGGCAATTTCAAATTTTTAGTCCTACAAAAATGGGCAACCTCAAGAGTCCAACAAAATTGAGCAACTTCAAATTTTGTAGTCCTACAAAAATGAGCAACCTCAAGAGTCTACAAAATTGGGCAACGTCAAATTTTGTATGATTTAGCCCTAATAAGGTGGCTCTGATACCACTGTAAGGGTTTTGGTGACCAGGGCGGAAGCGTGGATTTCTTAAAATTTATTATGAAACCACTGCCAAACCCTTAACCCAAGACCTCCTTACTAGGAATTAAAACATACAAACATGCATATATAATATAAACTAGAGTTTAGGCACCAACCTGAACCGCTAGTATCTGATCTGATGAAGAAAACCCTGATTTAGCCTTCTTCTCCACCAGGCACCCAACCGTTCGCCCCCCAATGGTGATCCACACGAAACTCGGACCAAGGAAGAACTCCTTCTTCAAGCTGCTTGGCGAAGTGGAACTCGTTCGGCAGCCTTTGGTCTATTGACCACTATAGGACACCCTGTCCTACTGTAGGGTACTAAAGACACTCTCCTAAACCACTCTTGGTTTTAGGACAACCCTCTTCTAGGACCCCTTAGGCTTATGTCCTAAAACAAAGCCTTGTCCTATTAGAAAAGACCTTGTCTTAACAAGACAAGTCTTGTCTTAAAGAAAGAAGGAGGGAGAGAGAGACACTCAGAATAATACATCGGTAGAATTTTTATATCAGACTCATTTCATTGCCCCCTATTTATAGATACAAGAGGGGCGTGTGATATGTCCTCCCATCAACTTATCAGATATGATTTTTCAAGACCGAAGAGAAGTTATCTGGCTTGAAAAATCATATCTAATAAGCCCATTCATGCACCGAAGGCCTTATTCACATCCCTTCTTTTATCTAGACGAATCTCACTTGCCACATGTCAATTACCGGTCCCTAGGAAGCCAAGAGGTGCCTCTTCAATCTCCAAACATCGAAGATTATGAAGAGTCCTGATAGCAGAAGGACTCTCCATCAGAACCGCGCACCACATGAAGAGTTGCAACTCTTCATGCACCGCGCGCGCCATCCTTCTTCCACGTAAATTTTAAAGAATGTTGACCAGTTAAAACATAGTCAATATGGGTATCATTGGAAAGAGCATAAAATTTTTTTCTGACCATATAAATTATATTCAAATCAGAGATCTATAGCTCATTCTGTGCCCTTTTGAAATTAAGGTATCATTTAGGTACTAAGAGTCCCATGCCATTGGGACTCTTCATGTATGGCACCTAAAATGCCCTTAAATCCAAATTAAAATCAGATTTAGCTCTGATTAGGCTATCCCCACTTAGGACTCAACCTAATTTAGGTTTTCCATAATTAGGTTAGCCCAATTAGCAAGCAACCGCACCCAATCCAATTGGGTTAGGAATTTGGTTAGCCTACATATGCTAGTATGTAATCCGGCTAACCAATTATGATCCTATGACCCTAATTAAATCATGAATGACTTCCTTGGCCAAGTCTTTATTGTGTGTGACCCATTGGGTTCCACATCTAGACAACAGTAGGTTTAGGTTTGAGCCGATTCGATCCAATCGAACCCGATTGACCTAATTAGGTCAAATTGGCTCACCTAATTGTCCAATTCGAATCACACATCGAATTGACTCATGAAACCAAATCAATTGATTCATGAAGACCGACAAGACAAGATTGATGTCTAGCAACATGTCATGCCTACCTGGAAGATGAAAAATTTGGGTGGATTTACCAAAATACCGTTCAGTGGTGAGTTACCGGGCAATTCAGTCCTTCGATCTACTTGCACCCTGAATATAACTATGGATATGGATACTTATCAAATCCAATTTCATATTCATTCCTTGCTCAATCTGATAATGATGATTCATTAATGAACCATTAGAAACTATTTCTAATGTTCATACTTTGATCAAAGATTTCCCGAATCTTCATTTGATTGAAATCATCTGGATGCGCTTCCCTCTTACTAGGGTTGATCGATTCCTTTTTGACCTACTCATAACCTCCATATGCAATCCACCATACCCAGTATCACCCCATGCATGACTCGGTGTCTTGATTGAGTGTGAACCAAAGTATGGATTCATGCATATAAGATACCATGGCAGTCTCAGGTCAAAGGACCACATGCACTACTCCCACTATGAGAACTATCTATTGACAAACAGATAAGGTTCCATTAGATGTTCTCAAGCTGGATCCATTCAGTGAACTCATTCTCTAATGAGCGCCCACATCCTAGTATTAGTGTCAAACACAAGTGACTGTGAGATCAGTCACCTTCTTCACCAAGCATACATAGGATGTGCTGGTCTTACCAGAAACATTGATCCCCTACTCAATACCCCATCGACCAAGAATATTCTAGATTAGGGTTTTAAGGCTTTAGGTCTCACTGGTATGATCTCATCATAACCCTAGAACCATAGCCCTAATCTATGGGGTTCATCATATCTTAATAAAATTAATAAGACACAGCATATGATGAAAATAAAATGCATTTATTAATTGATAATGTCAATACACTGGTTTGGGATACAAAAAAAAATCCCATCGAAATACAATATTTCGATTGGCCTTTAGGGCATAGTCCTTTCAATCTCCCACTTCCACTAAAGCCAATCGCCTTTAAATTATAACCCCATACATTCGAGGTGGCGATCAAACTCCCACTGTGGTAGAGCCTCAGTTAACGGGTCTGTTATGTTGTTCTTCGTTTCTACTCTTTCAATGCAGACTACTTGTCTTTCAACAATCTCTCAAACGAGATGGAAGCGTCTTAGAATGTGCTTTGATTTGTGATTAGCTCTAGGTTCCTTAGCTTAAGCGACGGCTCCAATATTATCACAGTAAAATGGAACTGGACCTTCAATCTCTGGAACAACGCCCAACTCTGAGATGAACTTTTTCATCCAGACAGCTTCCTCGGCAGCTTCACTAATAGAATTGTATTCTGCCTCAGTTGTTTAGTCAGCTACAGTCTGTTGTTTAGAACTCTTCCAGCTTACAGCTCCTCCATTTAGGGTAAAAACATACCTTGAAATAGATTTGCTATCATCTGGATCTGATTGAAAACTAGAATCTGAATAAGCTTCCAATTTAAGATCAAATCCTCCGTATATCAGAAAAATATCCTTAGTCCTTCTCAAGTACTTAAGAATATTTTTCATAGCCTTCTAGTGGTCCTCTCCTGGATCAGCCTGAAATCTGCTAGCTATATCTAAGGCATATGCCACATCAGGCCTGGTACATAACATAGCATATATTATAGATCCTACAGTCGAAGCATAAGGTATAGAACTCATTCTATTTCTTTCTTCAGGTGTCTTAGGAGACATCTTCTTAGAAAGATGTATGCCATGACCAATGGGCAAGTAACCTCTTTTACTTCCCTCCATGCTAAATCTCTTTAGCACTTGGTCAATGTACCTAGACTAGGATAAGCCTAGCATCCTCCTAGATCTATCTCTATAGATCTTAATACCCAGTATATAGGATGCTTCTCCCAAGTCTTTCATGGAAAACTGTTTAGATAACCATACCTTGACTGATTGTAACATTGGGATATCATTCCCAATGAGGAGTATGTCATCCACATACAGAACCAAGAAAACTATGGCACTCCCACTAGTCTTCTTGTACACACAAGGTTCATCCTCATTTTTGATAAAGTCAAACTCTTTGACTGTCTTATCAAATCGGATGTTCCAACTCCTGGATGCTTGCTTTAATCCATAAATGGATTTTTTCAGCCTACATACCTGATTAGGTTTAGTCTCCATGACAAAACCTTCTGGCTATGACATATAGACCTCTTCCTCAAGGAAACCATTAAGGAATGCGGTTTTCACATCCATCTACCAGATTTCATAATTATGATATGCTGCTACAGCAATATAGCAAGCATGGTCCAAATAGATTTGAGCATGGCAACAGAAGAAAATGTTTCATCATTATCTATTCCCTGTTTTTGTCTGAAGCCCTTAGCCACTAATCTGGCTTTATAAGTTTCGACTTGGCCATCTGCCCCAATCTTTTTCTTATAGACCCATTTGCATCCAATAAGGTTAACACCCTCAGGTGCATCAACCAAAGTCCACACTTGGTTGACATACATGGAGTCTATTTCGGATCTCATGGCTTCCAGCCATCTGTCTGAGTCCCTACTCATGACAGCATCCGTATAGGTTAGAGGCTTATCATTTTCAATGATCCGGGCTTCATTATTTTCAATAATGAAACCATACCTCTCAAGTGCATGACGCACCCTATCAGACCTACGGATAGGAGTGGTGTGTTCTAGTTCTATACTAACTATGTTATCATTTGGTTAAGATGTATCTATTTGTTGAACTTCTTCAAGTTCAATATTTCTCCCAATACCCTTTTGTAGGATGAACTCTTTCTCCAGAAAAGTGGCATGCCTACTAACAAAAACATTTTGCTCAGTAGGGTGGTAGAACAGATATCCTATACTATCTTTAGGATATCCTACAAATAGACACTTATCTGCTCTAGCACCTAGCTTGTGTCCAAAATTTCTTTTGACATAGGCTGGATATCCCCATATCTAAGATACTTAAGATTGGGTTTATTACCCCTCCATATCTCATATGGAGTGCTAGAGACAGATTTAGATGGTACTCTATTTAAGATATTAGCCACGATTTCCAAGGCATATCCCCAAAAGGAAACAGGTAACTCTGTGAAGCATATCATGGACCGTACCATATCTAATAAGGTACGGTTCCTCCTTTCAGCAACACCATTTAATTATGGTGTGTAAGAAAGGGTCCATTCAGAGATAATCCCCTTTTCTTTAAGGTGATCGAGAAACTCGATGGATAAGTATTCACCTCCTCGATCTGATCGAAGGATTTTAATACTTTTCCCTGTTTGTTTCTCTACCATACTTTGATACTCTAAAAATTTATCAAAGGCTTCAGACTTATGTTTCATAAGATAAACAAATCTGTACCTTGAAAAATTATCAGTAAACGTGATGAAATAAGAGTATCCACCCTTGGCCTGAGTTGTCATAGGCACATATACATCTGTATGTATGAGTCCTAATAACTCAGTTGTCCTTTCTCTATGTCCACTAAATGGAGTCTTGGCCATTTTACCCAAGAGACATGATTCACAGTTCCTAATGATTCATAATCATAAGGATTAAAGGAGTTTTCCTTGTATAACTGGCTAATACTAGTCTCACTAATATGTCCAAGCCGACAGTGCTAGAGTAAAGTATTGTTTACATCATCTCTCTTTCGTTTGTTACTTACATGAAGTATATTGTCATTAACGGATAGAGTTAAAAGACCATTGCAAAATATGCCACAACATATAATTTCATTAGAAAAGCTGATTGAGTAACCATTGCTCATCACATTCATAGTATAACCTTGTCTAAGTAACAAGGGTACAGATATGATATTTCTAATAACCTTAGGCATATAGTAACAATCTCTCAACTCTAAAATCTTCCCCGAAGGTAACTTCAAGATATAAGTCCCTACGACCTCTGCTTGGATGGACTCTCCTCCAGTACCGTAGAGCTCGAAGTCTCCTTCCTTCAATACTCTAAGCCTCTGCAGCCCCTGCAATGATTTGCAGATATTATGACCACAGGCGGTATCCAATATCCAAGTATTAGAAATGGAAGAATCCAATGACAAAATAGTATGAACTTCTTTCATACCTTTTGGTGCATCAGATGCACCAGGCCTCACACCTGCAAGGTAAGCCTTGCAGTTCCTCTTCCAATGACCCGGCTTGCCACAATGAAAGCAAGTCATCTGTCCAGAGGCCTTCTTTCCTTTCTTCTTCTAAATGCCCCTTTTTGGGTTCAATCTCCTCTTGGAACCCTTTCTGCCTGACTTCTTGTTGATCCCATCCACAAGAAGAAATGGCTCTCTGCTATTTTTAACATGTTTAATAGCTCAGGCAAGGAAGTGTTAAGTTTGTTCATATGATAATTAAGAACAAACTGTGAAAATGACTCCGGGAGTGACTGCAGGATCAAATCCTGATTCAACTCCCCATCCATAACAAAACCTAATTGAGCTAATCGAGTGATCAAGTCAACAACCATCAGTACGTGGTCTTGTACGGATGTACCTTCTGTCATTCTCGCACGAAACAACTGCTTAGATATCTCATATCTAGTAGTTCGACTATGTTCTCCATATAGCTCTTTTAGATTGAGCAGTATGGAGTTAGTGTCCATGCTATCATGTTGCCTCTGCAACTCATTGGTCATAGAGGCAATCATGATACATTTGACAGTGAGTGAGTCATTTTGCCACATCTTGTATGTGGTCCTTTTCTCTTTGCAAGGCATCTTCCCCTAAAGGTTCCAAGGTAGGGGTATCAAGAATGTAAGAAAGTTTTTCCTGGCTGAGTACTTTCTTTAGGTTTCTTAACCAATCAACATAGTTCGGTCCAGTCAATTTATTGGCATCAAGTATACTACGGAGTGAGAGTGAAGAGGCCATTTAATCTACATTAACAAAGAACATAACATAAGCAAACAACCAATGTTGACAAAACAAAATTAAATTAGGACTTTAACTTAATTATGTCTCCCACTATTTTATCAAGCATCATAACCCTCTACATGATGATCGAGAAACCCTAATTGATCTTTTTAGTGGGATTGAGATCCTAATTCCTTATAAAAGACCTTATGTGTACAGAACAAATCTTTTATAAGTTCAAAGGTAGGAAAACTCTTTCCAATTGTATATCATACAATTCTCAACAAAACCTGGCCTCTAAAATATTAATAGCCTTGTGTGTGCACAACAAACTATAATATTTTTAGTTAAGTAAGACCCTTTATTCCTTTATAGTCATGATTGTAAAAATAATGCCCTTGTGTGTTCACAGCAAAGTATTATATTAAATCATGCCATAAGCATCAAATGCACCAGGCCAAAATTGTGTTAGTTACCATAATAGGCCTTGTGTGTACACAACAAACCTAATACGGATCATAACATAATAATGACCTAGCATGAAGGAAGGCCTAATGTAGTGAATATTACACTAAGCATTTCAATCAAGAATTAAGTTAATCTTATCGGCCAGGTAAGTGGGAGAGTAGTGGGAGTCCCCCCGTTGCTTTCCTAGACACCAATAAAAATTGGCCAGGACAGTCAACGGAACCAATTAAAAAGCACGTCCTCTTTACCGATCATGAACCACTTTTCCTAGACACCGAATGATCAACTAATCATCTTGATTATTTTGCTTTTGGTATATGATACTACAACTTAATATAATTTTAATAGAGGGCAATTCAAACAGAAGCACATTCTAATATTACCATTCATCAACCATGAATCATATATCATTTTATAATGTGCCAAGTGTGTCATCATACTAGGACAACCATCTACCACATAATGGATCCACCATTATGCCAGCGCAACCTTATTTCAGTATGATGACTAGAAAGCTAAACATATCTCTATATCGGTTAAGGTTTAAGTGAAAACCCTAACCAGTGACATACATATATGCATAAACATATCAATCATATGTAACTTTAAGCTTTTGTAGAGTCCTACAAAATTGGGAAACTTCAAATTTTATAGTCCTACAAAAATGGGCAACCTCAAGAGTCCTACAAAATGGGGCAACTTCAAATTTTGTAGAGTCCTACCAAAATGGGCAACCTCAAGAGTCCTACAAAATTGGGCAACTTCAAATTTTGTATGATTTAGCCCTAATAAGGTGGCTCTGATACCACTTTAAGGGTTTTGGTGACCAGGGCGAAAGCGTGGATTTCTTAAAATTCATTATAAAACCATTACCAAACCCTTAACCCAAGACCTCCTTACTAGGAATTAAAACATACAAACATGCATATATAATATAAACTAGAGTTTAGGCACCAACCTGAACCGCTAGTATCCGATCCGATGAAGAAAACCCTGATTTAGCCTTCTTCTCCACCAGGCACCCAAACGTTCACCCTCCAACGGTGATCCACACAAAACTCAGACCAAGGAAGAACTTTTTCAAGCTGCTTGGAGAAGTGGAACTCTTTCGGCAGCCTTTGGTCTATTGACCACTGTAGGACACCCTGTCCTACTGTAGGGCACTAAAGACACTCTCCTAAACCACTCTTGGTTTTAGGACAACCCTTTTCTAGGACCCCTTAGGCTTATATCCTAAAACAAAGCCTTGTCCTATTAGAAAAGACCTTGTCTTAACAAGACAAGTCTTGTCTTAAAGAAAGGAGGAAGAGAGAGACACTCAGAATAATACTTCAGTGAAATTCTTATATCAAACTCATTTCATCATCCCCTATTTATAGATACAAGAGGGGCGTGTGATATGTCCTCCCATCAACTTATTATATATGATTTTTCAAGACCGAAGAGAAGTTATCTGGCTTGAAAAATCATATCTAATAAGCCCATTCATGCACCGAAGGCCTTATTCACATCCTTTCTTTTATCTGGATGAATTCTCACTTGCCACATGTCAATTACCGGTCCCTAGGAAGCCAAGAGGCACCTCTTCAATCTCCAAACATCAGATATTATGAAGAGTCCTGATAGCAGAAGGACTCTCCATCAGAACCGCGCGCCACATGAAGAGTTGCAACTCTTCATGCACCGCGCGTGCCATCCTTCTTCCATGCAAATTTTAAAGATTTTTGACCAGTCAAAACATAGGCAATATGGGTGTCATTGAAAAGAGAATAAAATATCCTTTCTAACTATAAAATTATATTCAAATCAGAGATCTATAGCTCATTCTGTGCCCTTTTGAAGTTAAGGTATCATTTAGGTACCAAGTGTCCCATGCCATTGGGACTCTTCATGTATTGCGCCTAAAATGCCCTTAAATCCAAATTAAAATCAGATTTAGCTCTGATTAGGCTATCCCCACTTAGGACTCAACCTAATTTGGGTTTCTCATAATTAGGTTAGCCCAATTAGCAAGCAACCGGACCCAATCCAATTGGGTTAGGAATTTGGTTAGCCTACATATGCTAGTATGTAATCCGGCTAACCAATTAGGATCCTATGACCCTAATTAAATCATGAATGACTTTCTTGGCCAAGTCTTTATTGTGTGTGACTCATTGGGTTCCACATCTAGCCCATAGTAGGTTTAGGTTTGAGCGGATTCGATCCGATCGAACCCGGTTGACCTAATTAGGTCAAATTGGCTCACCTAATTGTCCAATTCGAATCACACATCGAATAGACTCATGAAACCAAATCAATTGGTTCATGAAGACCTACAAGACAAGATTGATGTCTAGCAACGTGTCATGCCTACCCGGAAGATGAGAAATTTTGGTGGATTTACCAAAATACCCTTCAGTGGTGAGTTACCGGGCAATTTAGACCTTCGATCTACTTGCACCCTGAATATGACTATGGATATGGATACTTGTCAAATCCAATTTCATATTCATTCCTTGCTCAATCTGATAATGATGATTCATTAATGAACCATTAGAAACTATTTCTAATGTTCATACTTTGATCAAAGATTTCCCGAATCTTCATTTGATTGAAATCATCTGGATGCGCTTCCCTCTTACTAGGGTTAATCGATTCCTTTTTGACCTACTCACAACCTCCATATGCAATCCACCATACCCAGTATCACCCCATGCATGACTCAGTGTCTTGATTGAGTATGAACCAAAGTATGGATTCATGCATACAAGATACCATGGCAGTCTCAGGTCAAAGGACCACATGCACTACTCCCACTATGAGAACTATCTATTGACAAACAGATAAGGTTCCATTAGATGTTCTCAAGCTGGATCCATTCAGTGAACTCTTTCTCTAATGAGCACCCACATCCTAGTATTAGTGTCAAACACAAGTGACTGTGAGTTCAGTCACCCTCTTCACCAAGCATACATAGGATGTGCTGGTCTTACCGGAAACATTGATCCCCTACTCAATATTCCATCGACCAGGAATATTCTAGATTAGGGTTTTAAGGCTTTAGGTCTCACTGGTATGATCTCATCATAACCCTAGAACCATAGCCCTAATCTATGGGGTTCATCATATCTTAATCAAATTTATAAGACACAGCGTATGATGAAAATAAAATACCTTTATTAATTGATAATGTCAATACACTGGTTTGGGATACAAAAGAAAATCCCATCGAAATACACCATTTTGATTGGCCTTTAGGGCATATTCCTTTCACTAGTGTGTTAGCAAGTGTTTGTGTACTCAATTTAATCATGCAACAGAATTATAAAGTAAATGCAAGAATAAGAAGATAAATAATCACAAACATAAGAATATGTAGTGGTTTGGTGCACTCTAAAGCACCTACATCCACTTTCCAGGGTCCACTTTAGTATTTCACTATAATCTAATTTGATTACAGTAGATTAGTTTTTATGGGTTCATTAATCAAAACCCTTCTTGATTTTCACAAGACTAACCAAAAATCTAGTTGGTTTTACAAGGCTCACCAACAACCTAGTTGGTTTTCACAAGGCTCACCAACAACCTAAGTTGGTTTTATAAGGCTCACCAACAATCAAAACACTAGTTTCAATCCACTTGAAACTAGGAACAACAATAAATTCAAGTTCAAAATAAAGATACAATAAGCTTTCAAATTTAAAGCAAATATCTCTTTGAATCTCTTGATTGCTGTTGAAAAAGCTTGTCTCCAAGTTATTGAAGCCTTAATGAATGCTTGAAAATTGGACTTGAATACTTCTTGAATGCTCTTAAATTCTTGAAGGCTCTTAAATTCTTGAAGGCTTAACTTCACTCAAAAGTGATGAACTCTTAATGAATATTTGAAAGATTTGCAATGAATATTTTCTCCTTGAGTTTGGTTTACTTTAAATACCTTTGCAAATCTTAAATGACCATTCATGACCATTGGAAATGGGAAAATAGCCGTTATGAACAAAAAGGATCGATTCTATGCTTCAAAAAACAAGCCATTCTCGTACATCCAGACCTACAGGTGTCAACACTTCAAGTCATGAGTCGATATTTGAGTCGATACTAAGACAAAAATATCTTATGAAGCTCTCTGGAGTGCTCTGGTGCATCGACACTTCTTTTGGTGAGTCGACACTTCATCTTCATGAGTCGACGCTTGAGGAAAACTTGAATTCAGCATATTCTGTATCATTTTTGGTCTCAGGCCTTGAGTCGATACTTAAGTCGATACATGAGTTGACACCTGATCTTCATGAGTCAACACTTCATGCATGCTAGCTGAAACTTCTTCTGCATATCAGCTCAAGCTTCTATGAGTCGACACCTAAGTCGATACTTGATCTTCATGAGTCAATACTTGGCTAAAACTCCCCTAAAACTTTGCTAAGATTTTGCTGAAACTTTTTAAAATTTAAAACTTGAGTCTTTCAAGATTATTTTTATGTGCCAAGATCCATTTTAACTTGAAATTCCATCAATATAAGTGACTTCTTCAACAAGATGACAGCATTTGAACTTTCAATATATTACCACTTTGATGAGTATCCTATTCTGATAAACATACTTTTAATACATAGTTTGTACTCAAATATACTTAAATATTTTGTTATTCATCAAAATCAAAATAGGAGTTAACAATCTCTCCCTTTTTGATGATGACAAAATCTTTAAGTATATACACATAGTAAGCTCAAAAGATTTGCAATAAGTATAGAGCAATTGACTATAAGTATTAGAGCTATTGATAATAAGTATCAGAGTCTAGATTTGTAATATTTATCAAGATCAAAAACTCATTTACAATGTATCAGAACTATATATATAAGAAAAAATTTAATTCATATAGTTTCAATGTATCAGAACTGTAGCTATAATGTATCAGAGAAATAATTAACATGTATTAGAGCTAAGTTGTATATATATGAGATGTTCAAGAGGTGTATCAGAGCTAAAAATAGATTTGAAGAATAAGCGTTCGAGTAATAACAGGTTGAATCATGAAGAGTATCAAAGTGAAAACTTTAAAAGTATTAGAGCATGAAATAAATGTCAGAGCATATAACATACTATAAAGATAGAGAGTATCAGAGCAAAAATACTAGAGCATGAAGAGTATCGAAATATGAAAACAAAGAGTATAGAGCATATAAAAATAAGAATAAGAAGTATCAGAGTATAAAAATAAAAAAGTATTAGATCATAAAACTGAAAGGTATTAGAGCATGGAATAAAAGCTCCCCCTAAACATATGATCTAAAAATATTTTCCAAAACTTAAAGCATTTTCAAAAAATATTTCCAAAAGGTTTAGAGATTTTTAAAAATTTTAAAATTTTTCCTTTAGTACATTTCACTCTTCCCTTTACTTATTGCTTTCTTTACTTAAACTAGTCATTCTCTCTTTTATTTATCATTCTCCCCCTTTTGCCATTACTCCCCATTTTGCCATTCATTAATTCGCCCCCTTTTTATCATCATGAAAAAGGTGAGAAAATAGAACAAGGTAGAGATAAAATATTGCAGTAAAGTAAGAGTGTAGAAATGCACAGATAAATACTAGAAATGTCAATATATATATAATTTCAAACATTTGATACATAAGATTCAAAATTTGATACAATGTTCTATACAATTGATTCATAATTTGATACAAACACCATAAAACTAAAAGACTAATACACTAAAAGACTGAAATACAAATATACTGATATATAGATCAACCCTAAGGGGTGCTTTCCTCATCAGAGAAAGACCCAATATCTAAGATGATTGGTCCTGTAATCCTAAAGGGATGGGGTCGTGACCACATCAACTAGAGATCTGAAAGTCTGGTCTGAACAGCTTTGGGAATGTCACCACGTTCACGGCTTTAGCTTCTAGCACGTGCTCTCCCTCTGGCTGGTACTAAAGAAGAGGCAATGTCAGTAGCAGAGTCAGGAACTGGTGCAGGGACAAATGGAGTGATATCAAACAATGGACTAGAAGATAAAATGTGGAAACCATGGGTATAAAATCCTAGTTCCCTGATCAAGGAAGAAGTGGAAGGTACTGGAGGTGACCTAGGGGGTATACTAAATGAAGGAGTAGGTAAATCAGTTGGAGTATTAGTCGATCAATATGAAGAACAAGAGTGGAAACATCAGGTAGGGTATCAGAATCAGAAGGATCTGGTAGGACTGGGGTACTAGGGAGAATAGGAGTCTCAAGAACTAGGTTGGTCGGGGCAGGAGCAACCTCTGAGGTCCTCATCTCATCAGCTGCAGGCACTATATCCTAATCAGTGGTAGTATATGGCTCGAGGTCTACAATATAGTTTGCAACATCAAAGTCTATGAAAGAATCGCCCTGGCCGTCTCCTGTCTCAGTGTTTGGGGCTGGAGCGAAGGTGCTGGTGTAGTAGGCGGTGAATCCAACGATGGAGGTGAAAGTGCCCTAGTAGAAGATAATCTCTCTAATGCAACCAGGATAACAGAGAGTCCCTCTCTCACCTCCTGAAAGCTTGCCCTCATCTCCATGTGAATGTGATCTACTAACTATCTAACAATCATCACCTTGGTCTCCAGGCGAGTGATCCTCTAATTTGTAGTGTTTCCAAGAGCTGGCACCTCAGCATGTGCCAAAACTGATGGCTTGGGCTGTCGCTCGGGTATATCCCTGTGTGGCTCAGATGGCTCGGCCTCATCTCTGTTTATCTGCTCCTCCTCCTCAGCTACATCCTCCTCATCCTCAGTATCAGAAGTCTATCCTGATATCCTATATCTCCACTGACCTTTAACTCTATAATAGCCCATGCGATGCGAAGATCGCTCATCATATATATCAGTATGGAGCAGATGTCTATAAGGCTCTCCATCTGGGTCTACTCCATAAGCTCTAAATAGAATAGTAGACCCATCCTATAAGGTAGACATAATCTCCTACTTGTAGCTACCTCAGTCATCTGATGGACCATGAGTACTGGTAGGTAGACAGGAGTCCTCCGAATCAGGGAAACCATCACAAGTAGCTCTCTCTCAGTGATGAAGTCAAAATGCCCTGTCTTTAGTAGAAGAATCCAGGCGACTATATGGTGCAGTAGTCTCATCTCTGGAGAAAGTCGTGAAGCTACGATGGTGGCTCCCTCTCTGATATCCTCTCTCTCAAATATGCATATGAATCCACTGAGTCTATCAACTAGGAAGTCTGTTATAGTACCTCTTATCGGAATCTCCCATGCTCTACTCAGAATCTTGGCTGTCAGTGGTATGGTAGTCCCTCTGATCTCAAGCATCTAGCCATCAGCTCCTTTGGCCAGTGTACCATAAAACTCTCGTATCAAACCTGGATAGAATATCTCCCTCAGTGAATAGAAGTGAGCAATCCTTGCATCTCTCAGCCAGTCACCTATCCGAAAGAGTTTCTGATCCATAAACTCAAAATCTACCCTCCAACCTCTGACAATGGCCTTGGAGGCCATCCGGTCTGCCCCAAGAACCTATGGTTGGATAGGAACCTCCTGTTGAGCTGCTGTCTTTGCTGCCTAATCCTCATACCTGGCCTTCATGCATTGCTCCGTATCCTGGGTGGAAGGACGAGGCCTCTAACTAACTGCTTCTTGGGACCCATCTTCCAGGAAAAAGAGAATGCAAGTAATGGAAGGAGAAACGGGCTAAAGATTCATGGTAAAACCATGAGAAATGATGAAAGTGAGGGGGAAAATAGGCTCAAACCAAGAATCGGAAGGTTGGAACAGTGAATGGGATCAAATAGAGGTTAGGATACTATTTGGGGAGGTGTTGGCTCAAGGGATTTGGGAGAAAAATGGAGAGAAACTGATCGATTTCTTTATTTATTCGTCGGTTCTCGCCGGTCAAGTGTCGACTCACGACTTCAGTCCAAGTGTCGATACTTGGAGGTGTCGACACTTTGATTTTCAAAGTAATTGATTTTAATAGCCAATTGATTACTGAATATGATTTTCAAGGTTGTTTTGATCAAGAAATTTCAAGGAGAATTCCAAAGGTCATAAGAAATGATTGAGATCTAATCAAAAGGATTAATGAGCCCTAATTCCCTTCTAATCATACTGAACCTATCTCCATTAGGAGGCTTGGTCAGTATATCAGCTAATTGCATTTTAGTAGAAACAAATTTAAGCATAACATCATTGTTTTAAATATGGTCTCTAATAAAATGATGCCTAATTTTAATATGCTTACTTCTTGAGTGTTGAACTAGATTTTTTGTTAAATTAATTATACTTGTATTATCACATCTTTTGGATGTCTTAGTTAATTTGATGCCAAAATTTTCAAGTTGTTTCTTAATCCACAAGATTTAAGCACAACAACTTCCAGCTGCAATATATTCAGCTTCAGTTGTAAATAGTGCAACCGAATTTTGTTTCTTGCTAAACCATGAGATTAAGTTAACTCTAAGGAATTGACAAGTTTCAGAAGTACTTTTTCTATCTAACTTATATCCAGCAAAGTCAGCATTAAAATATGTAATTAAATCAATAACTGAATTCTTAGAGTACCATAATCCAATGTCAAGAGTACCAGATAAATATCTAAGAATGTGCTTAATAGCCATTAAATGTGATTCCTTAGGCTTAGACTGATATCTAGTATACATGCAAATACTAAACATAATATCTAGTCTACTTGCAGTTAAGTACAATAATGATCCAATAATGCCTCTATAGAATTTTTTATCAACTTTCTTACCAGATTCATCCTTGTCAAATTTACATAAAGGGCTCATAGGTGTACCAATAGGCTTAGTCTTCTCCATTCCAAACTTTTTCAGAATCTCCTTTGTGTATTTGGTTTGGTTGATAAAGATCCCTTCATTTGTTTGCTTGATCAAGAGTTCGAGGAAGTAGCTTAATTCTCCCATCATGCTCATCTCGAACTCTCCCTGCATTAGCTTTGCAAATTCTTGACAAAGAGATTCATTAGTGGTACCAAAGATAATATCATCAACATAGATCTGTATAACTAAGAGATCATCAGTCTTTTTCTTTAAAAATAGGGTTGTATTAACATGACCCCTAGTAAAGCCATTTTCAATTAAAAATTTACTAAGTCTTTCATACCATGCACAGGGGGCTTGTTTTAAACCAAAGTGCTTTGTATAATTTGAAAACATAATCAGGATGTGCATGATTTTCAAAACTAGGTGGTTGTTCAACAAAAACTTCTTCAACTATATAACCATTCAAAAATGCACTTTTAACATCCATTTGAAATAATTTGAAATCTATAAAATATGTAAAATCTAGAAGTAATCTAATAGCTTCAAGTCTAGCTATTAGAGCAAAGGTTTCATCAAAATCAATTCCTTCTTCTTGATTGTAATCCTTAGCTACCAGTCTAGCCTTGTTTGTAGTTACTATACCATTTTCATCTAATTTATTCCTAAATACCCATTTTGTACAAATTATTGAAGTATTAGATAGTCTTTCTATTAATGTCCAAACTTTATTTCTTTCAAATTGATTTAATTCCTCTTGCATAGCAATCATCCAGTTTGGATCTTTTTCAGCTTCTTCAATACATTTAGGTTCAATTTGTAAAACAAAAGCAATGTAATCACATTCATTTCTAAGGGAGGATCTAGTTCTTATCCCTTTCGATGGATGACCTAGGATTAATTCCTTAGGATGTCCATGAGCATACCTCTTTTTTTGGGTAGATCCTTGTCTTTTGGTGATGATCTTGTGGCTTCTTCTCCATTTTCCTTTCTTTGATCTTCTTAGTTGTCTTTGAAAGGATGATCATCCAAAGTCAACTTCTTAAGTTCTTCAATACCTACACAATCATCAACAGTATCCTCTTCCAGAGGACTTGTTAGTAGACTCTTCAAATACTATATGCATGGACTCTTTTACTACTAGTGTTCTTTTGTTAAAAACTCTGTATACCTTGCTAGATGTAGAGTACCCTAAAAAGATACCTTTATCTGACTTGGCATCAAATTTGCTTAAATTATATTTTTCATTGTTTAAGATAAAACATCGGCAACCAAATACACGAAAATACTTTAAAGTATGTTTTCTTTCTTTCCAAAGCTCATAAGGTATTTTCTTTAAAATTGGTTTGATCAAAATATGGTTTAAAATATAGCAAGCAGTATTAATAGCTTCGACCTAAAAATATCTGGAAAGGTCATTTTTGCAAAGCATTGTGTATGCCATTTCTTCTAAAATCCTATTTTTTCTTTCTACCATCCCATTTTATTGAGACATCCTAAGTACAAAAAAATTATGTTCAATTCCTTTTTCATTACAAATTTTTTAAAATTTTAATTTTCAAATTCAATACCATGGTCACTTCGAATACAAACAACAGAAGTATCTTTTTTATTTGAAACCTTTTGATAAAACTTCGTGAAAGTATAAAAGATTCATCTTTATGTGCTAAAAATAGAATCCAAGTAAATCGAGATAAGTCATCCACTATGACTAATCCATATCTCTTGCCTCCTAGGCTATGGTCCTAGTTGATCCAAAGAGATCCATATAGAGTAGTTCTAGTAGCCTAGAAGTTGAAATAATTCCTTTTGATTTAAAAGAGGTTCTTGATTGTTTTTCAAATTAGCAAGCATCACAAACTTTATCTTTCTCAAATCTAAGTTTTGGTAAATCTTTAACTAAATCCTTTTTTGCATAATTTAAAAAGTAGATGCATGCTTGCATGACCTAATCTACGATGCCAAAGCCAACTAATCTCATTAATTGTGACATTCATTGCAACTAGGCATTCACCATCATGTAAGGATAGTTATCAAGATCAACAAGATAGATGTTGCCATGCTTATTTCCAATGAATTTTACTCCATTATTATTAGGACTAGAAATCATGCAAAGGGATGATTCAAAAAGTACTTTAAAATATTTTTCACAAAATTAACTAATGCTAAGCAAATTATGTTTTAATCCTTCAACTAATAATACATATCAATAAAGATAGAAGGGAAGATGTAAACTTTATCAATACCAATGATTTTTCCTTTACCATTGTCTCCAAAAGTTACACTTTCTCTATTCAAAGCTTCAAGAGAAGTGAATTGCTTCATATCTCCTATCATGTGTCTTGAGCAACCACTATCAAGAAATCACAATCTCCTTTTCTCTTTGGTTGCAAGACACACCTGCAAAATAGATCAAATTTTTGCTTTAGGTACCCAAGCCATCTTGGATCCTTTAGGGTTAGTGGCAATGGTTCCTTTTGGAACCCAAATTTTTTTAGAATTATTTATTTTTTTCATATTATATTGATAAGCTTTATATTTAAACTTTCTACAACTAAAGCAAGTAATATTAAATGATGCTGGAACAAAGAAATTTTTGAAAAATTTTTATTTTTTTTGTTGCTTGTAACCAAGTCCAGCTTTATCAAACACAGTTCTTTAATTATTCAATAATAAATTCAACTTTTCATAGCTAAATGTAAACATTTCAATAAAAGGTTTAACTTTATCAATCTCATCTTTAAATTTTTTGTTTTCTACCTCAAGCTCTTTGTTTTCTTTAAAAGTTCATTATTTGTAACCACAACCTTGGATTTTTTAAAACTTCTATTTCTTTTGATAAAGCATTCTTTTATTTTTCTAAAACATCAATCTTGGCTTTTAGATCATTGTTTTCATTAACAACATTGGTGTTTTCAGAAGAAAAGGAATCAACATGCTTTTTCAATTTTTTATTCTCAGTTTTTAAAAATGTATATTTATGTATAAGTTTATCAAAAGCATCTCTAAGTTCTTCAAATATAAATTCAAAATCAAGTTTAGATTGTACCTCATCTTCATGAGCCATTAGGCAGAGGTTGGCAACTTCTTGTTGTTCTTTTTCTGAACTAGAGTCTTTGCTGTCGCTCTAGGTTGCCATCATAGCTTTTCTTCATGAATTTATTTTTGAACTTCTTTAGAAGAGGATAATCAATCTTGTAGTGTCCGAGCTTCTTGTACTTGAAGCAAATTGGTTGGTCCTTCTCCTTCTATTTTTCTTTTTCTTTGCCCTTTTCTTTGTTAGGCTATGGCTTCTTTTTGTAGGGAAACTTCTTTTTCCTCATAAATCATTGAATTTCCTAGCCACTAATGCCTCTTCATCTTCATTTTCACCTTCTTCTGATTCTTCACTTGAAGATTTATTTGGTGTAGTGGATTTGAATGCGATGGTCTTCTTCTTTCTATCTGCATCCACTACTTTTTGTTTCAAGTTCAACTCATAAGTCATGAGTGAACCGACAAGTTGCTCCAGGAAAGTGTCTTAACATTTTTTGCTTCTTGGATTGCCATGATCTTCGAATCCCATGAGGTTGGCAAAGACCTAAGAATTATATTTATAAGATCAGCGTTAGACATAACCTTGCTAAGACTCCTCATACCATTAACAATATTAGTAAATCTAGTATACATATCAGTAAAAGATTCATTAGGCTCCATTCTAAACATTTCATATATATGAATGTGTATATTACTTTAGTATTCTTCACTTGATGGGTACCCTCATGAGTAATCTCAAGTATATCCTAAATTTTCTTCATGGATGCACATGTGAAAATCCTACTAAATTCACTAGGATCCAATGCATAATAAAGCAGGTTCATAGCTTTAGCATTAAGCTCCGATTGATTAATATCATTTTCATCCCAATCCTCTTCTAGTTTCAAAATGGAAATGCCATTAACCATCATTGAAGGAACATGAAGACCTTTTACAATAACTTTCCAAAAATTGTAATCTATTAAATGCATATAAATTTTCATTTAGATTTTCCAGTATGTGTAATTGGTGCCATTGAAAAAAGGCAGTCTATTTGAGGCTTGACCCGCAACAACACTAGAACCTATAGGGGCTGTCATAGATCTTTAACTCAAAATGGTTAGACCTATAAACTAAGTACAAGGCTCTGATACCACTTGTTGCCCAGCTAAAGCAACTTAAGAGGGAGGGGTGAATTGGGTTTTAAAAACTTTTTGCACGATTAAAGATAAGTGCTAATGTGTTAGCAAGTATTTGTGTGCTCAATTTAAGTATGCAGTAGAAGTATAAAGTAAATGCAAGAATAAGAAGATCAACAATCATAAACATAAGAATATATAGTGGTTCAGTGCACTCCAAAGCACCTACATCCACTCTCCAAGGTCCACTTGGGTATTTCATTATAATCCAACTTGATTACAGTAGATTAGTTTTCCCGGGCTCACTAATCAAAACCCTTCTTGGTTTTCACAAGGTTAACCAAAAATCTAGTTGGTTTTCACGAGGCTCACCAACAACCTAGTTGGTTTTCACAAGGCTCACCAACAACCTAAGTTGGTTTTACAAGGCTCACCAACAACCAAACCACTAGTTTTAATCTACTTGAAACTCAAAAGAATAATAAATTCAAGTTCAAAATAAAGATACAATAAGGTTTCAAATTAAATACAAATATCTCTTTGAAGCTCTTGATTGCTGCTGAGAAAGCTTGTCCCCGAGTTGTTGAAGCCTTAATGAATGCTTGAAGATTGGACTTGAATACTTCTTGAATGCTTGAAGGCTCAACTTCACTCAAAAGTGATGAACTCTTAATGAATATTTGAAAAATTTGCAATGAATATTTCCTTTTTGAGTTTGGTCCACTTTAAATACCTTTCCAAGCCTTAAATGACCGTTTATGATCATTGGAGGGGAGAAAATAGCCGTTAAGAACTAAAAGGACCAATTTTGTGCTTCAAAAATTAGTTGTTACTATTTATCCAGACCTGCAGGTATCGACATTTCAGGTCATGAGTCGACTCATGAGTCAATACTTGAGTCAACACTAGATCAAAAATATCTTTTGAATCTTTCTAGAGTACTCTAGTGCATTGACACTTCTTCTGGTGAGTCGACACTTCATCTTTACGAGTCGACACTTGAGAAAAAACTTGAATTCAGCATATTCTGTATCATTTTTGGTCTCAGGCCTTGACTCGATACTTGAGTCGACATATGAGTCGACACCTGGTCTTCATGAGTCAACACTTCATGCATGCCATCTGAAACTTCTTCTGCATATTAGCTCAAGTTTTTGTGAGTCGACACCTGAGTCGACACTTGATCTTCATGAGTCGACCTTGGCTGAAACTCTCCTGAACTCTACTGAAATTTTTTAAAATTTAAAATTTGAGTCCTTCAAGATTATTCTTATATGCCAAGATCCATTTTAACTTGAAATTCCATCAATATAAGTGACTTCTTCAATAAGATGACAAGCATTTAAACTTTCAACATATTATAACTTTGATGAGTACCTTGTTCTAATAAACATACTTTTAACACATAGTTAGTACTCAAATTTATTTAAGTATTTTGTTATTCATCAAAATCAAGACAAGAGTCAATATAAAATAATTTACAATTTATAAGATATGCAAAAGTAAGTAAAAATATTATGGCCTTACTATGGATGCATAAGTTTCATCAAAAATTATTCCCTCTTCTTGTTTATACCTTTTAGCCACTAATCTTGTTTTATTTCTAACAATATTAACTTTTCATCTAGTTTGTTCCTAAATACCCATTTAGTATTTATGACAAGATATTCTTTGGGTCTACTAACTAAGGTCTAAATATTATTCCTCTCAAATTGGTTAAACTCCTCTTACATAGAAATCATCCAGTTTAGATCTTTTCAGCTTCTTCTATATAATTGGATTTAATTTGAGAAACAAATGCAAGGTAGTCAAAAGTGTCTCAAAATGAAGACCTAGTTTTAATACCTTGTGAGGGATCACCTATAATTAAGTCTTTAGGATGGTGATGTACACACCTTCATTCTTTTGACAAATCACCATGCTTTTTGCTTATATTTTCCTTCTCTTCTTTAATTTATTTGTCTTTTAGTCTCAAGTCCTTCATTCCTTCATTCAATATATCTATATCATTATCTATGTACTCTTCTTTTCTAGAAGGGTTAAATTCATCAAAGAAAACATGAATATATTCTTTAACAATTAAAGTCTTTTTATTGAAAACTCTATAGGCTTTACCTGAAATCAAATAACCAAAAAAGATACCTTCATCAGATTTGGCTTTAAGATTATCTTTTCTATTATTGAAAACTCTATAGTCTTTTTATTGAAAACTCTATAGGCTTTAAGATTATCTTTTCTATTATTTAAAATAAGATATTTACAACCAAATACATGAAAGTAGCTTACATTAGGCTTTTTATCATTCCAAAGCTCATAGTTTTTTTAAAATAAATTTAATAAGAACACAGTTAAAAATGTAACATGCTATGTCATAGCTTCAGTCCAAAAGTACTTTGAAAGATTACCTTCATATAATATTGTTCAAGCCATCTCTTCTAATATTCTATTCTTTATCTCCACAATACCACTTTATTATGGTATTCTTGGAATTAAGAAGTTGTGATCAATGCTATGCTCATTATAAAATTCTTTAAAATATTGATTTTTTAAATTTTGTACCGTGATCACTTCTTATTGAAATAATTAATTTTTTTTTAATTTGAAACCTTCCTATGAAATTTCTAAAAAATAGTGAATGCCTCATCTTTGTATGCCAAAAATAGTATCCAAGTGAATCAAAAAAATTTATTTATTATCACAAGTCCATATTTCTTATCTCTTAGGCTTGTGGTCCTAGTTAGTCCAAATAAGTCCATGTATAATAGCTCTAAGGGTCTAGATATTAAAACAATGTTTTTAGATTTGAAACTCCTCCTAGTTTGTTTACTATATTGACAAGCATTATATATATGATCATTTTTAAAATTCAATTTAGGCAAGCCTTTAACTAAATTTTTAGAGATTAATTTAGATAAAGTATGCATACTAGTATGTCCAAGTTTTCTATGCCAAAGACAACTAGTTTTCTTAATTTTAGCATTCATAGCCACTAGACTTATAGTACTTTTTATGGCTAAATTATTTTAATCTACCATGTAAATGTTTCCAAGTCTATGTCCTACAAATTTGATGCTTAAATCAAAAAAATTAGTAACTATGCACATTAAAGATTTAAACAAAACTTTGAAGACTTTGTCACATAATTGATTAATACTTAATAGGTTATGCTTCAATTTATCTATTAGCAACATATTTTCGATGAATATTAAAGGGATGATTTTAATCTTACTGGTATCAATGATTCTCCCCTTACCATTACATCCGAAGGTTACAATGCCACCTTCTTTCAGATCAAAGATAAAGAATTATTCTTTATCATCCGTCATATGTCTTGAGTAGCCATAATACTAGTACCATCTTCTTTTTTATCCTTGGATTGTAAGATATCCATATAAAATAAATTAAGTTTTTTAGGTATCCAAATTTTCTTGGATCCTTTGGGGTTAGTCACCATGGTTCCTTTAGGAATCCAAGTTTTCTTTACTTTATTTTTGTTTTTCTTCCTTAAGTTGCACTCATAAGCCTGATGTCCAATTTCATTATAGCAAAAACTAACTATATTGGATTTTTGCATTTTGTTAGAAGCTGAAACTTAGTTGCTAAAAATTTGTTATTGAATCTTAAGTTGTAACCAATTTCAGATCTATCATTTGATTCCCTTTAATTTTTAAGGATTAACTCAAGTTTATTTGAACTCAAAGTCAGCTTATCAACTAAAGGTCATTTCTAAATTCTCATTCTTTTCTTTAAGACTTCAAGTTCATCACAATTCTTTTCCTTTTGTTTTTGTAAATCCTTGTTACTTTCCTTTATTCAATCTTTTTGCAAGATGCTATTTTTCTCTAAGGCATCATTTTTCTCAATATTTGAGAGATTTAATTTTCAAGCCAGCTTTCTTAAATTTTGCAAACAAGTCATAAAAAGTAATATGCAATTCATCAAATATAAATTCAATATTAGGTTTATTTCATACCTTATCCTTTAGAGCCATCAAGCAAAGGTTGGTTGATTTTGTTTATTCTTTCTTTTCATTGGAGCTTAACTCATCGCTGTCACTCTATGTGACAACCATGGCTTTCTTCTTCTTACTCTTCTTATAGATCTTTTTCAGCATAGGACAATCTGATCGATAATTTTCCAATTTTTTGCATTCATAACAAATGGATTGTTGATCCTTGTCCTTTTCTATTTCTTTCTCCTTACTTTGCTTCTCCTTAGCCAAGTGACTCCTTCTATATTTTGATCTGTCCTTGTCTATGAATCTTCTAAACCTTCTCATTACAAGGGCTATATCCTAATTTCTTAACTCTTCTTCGAATGAGGGGCTTTCCTCTTCTTCTTTCTTTTCTCTTTTAGTTGCAGCTTTAAGAGCTATTATTTTCTTCTTTTTACCTTGCTCATCACTACGGCCCTTCATGTTTAGTTTATATGTCATCAACGATCGAAGGAGCTCTTCTAATAGAAAGTTGTTGAGATCCTTTACTTCTTGAATTACAATGACTTTTGGATCCCATTTATCTGGCAAAGATCAAAGAACTTTTTCAACTAAATCATTATTAGAGTATGTCTTGCCAAGACTTTTAAGACCACTAATAATGTTAGTAAATCTTGTAAACATTTTAGAAATGGTCTCAGTAGGTTCTATTCTGAATAGTTCATAATTATACATTAGCAAGTTAATTTTTAAATTTTTAACTTGGCTTATGCCTTCATATGTGACTTAAAGCCTACTCTAAATCTTCTTTGCTGAGTTGCAAGTGAAAATCCAGTTAAACTTATTTGGATCTAGTGCATAATATAAAAGGTTCATGACTTTTGAATTTATTTTAACCACCTTCATGTCATGATCATTCCATTCATCTTCTAATTTTGGGATGTCAATGCCATCAACCTTCTTAATGGCTATGTGAGAACCTTTCATGATTACTCTCCATAATTGGAAGCCTGTGGCTTGAATATAAATTATTGTTCTAGCCTTCCAATAAGTTTAGTGAGTGCCATTGAAAATTAGAGGTCTATTACTAGATTGTCCTTCATCTAATGAAGTGCTCATGTAAGTTGACATGATATTTTCTCCTAATTATTGGATTAGTGTCACTGAGACATGACTTTGATACCACTTGTTGCAAACCCAAGAAGGTAGGTGAATTGGGTTATTCAAAAATTAAAACTAATGTGCCTTTAAAAATAGAGCAATTAGTAGTTCAAGTATTATGCAAAGTGCAGAAGCTAAATGAGAGAATAAGAGGAACAAGCAAACACACAAATACAAGAGATTTATAGTGGCTTAGAGCAATCTCAGCTCCTACATCCACTACCTAAGGACCTCTTGAAATTTTTACTATATTTTTACAAGAATATAGCTGGATTGTTTTACACCAAGCTCACAATCCAAACTCCAATAAAATATTTATTTTTTGAGCTCATAAATAATCCAATTGATTTTTCAAGATCAATCAATCAAAACCTAAACCCAATCCACAAGTCTCAGCTCCCTGCTAGGCTTATAAAAATACAAAACAATCAACTCAAAAACAAAGCAACAAAGAAAATAAATTCCAAAAAGAGAAGTTATTATAGTTGAAGCTTGATATATATCTACTCAAAGGCTTCAAAAGTTGTTCTTCAATGCTCCACTTGTTCTTTACTTAATGTCTCCAGAGGGTAGGTGGGAAAGAGTTATGCTTCTCTTGAGTTTTTATGTGATAATTGAGTTTCTCTTGTTTGCAATGATTAGAAGAAATTCTCAAAGATCATTTATCTTTGACTTGAATCCAAGAATTTATATCTCTCCAAGTGATTTTATATTGGTTTCTAGTCATTTCTAATCATTTAGAGTTGTTAGGAAATGAAATATGGCCATTAAAAATCTTGAGATTTGAATTCATCAAGTTCTAGAACTAGCCATTACTGTTACAATTCGTGAGATACAAGCCGGCTCAACTAGCAGGAGTTGGCTCATTTTCTAAATGTCTAGAAATTTAGGTTTCTATCATTCTAAAAGAAAAGGCTCGCAGGTCACGAGTCGGCTCATCTAAATTGACTCCAAAAATATACTTTCTATCATTCCTGAGAGAGAAGGCTCATATCTGGAGAGAAGGCTTATCTGAAGACTCAATTTTCTGCTTTACCTATGAGAGAAAGCTTGCAGAATAGGAGTCAGCTCATTTTCTTAGTATTAGTCACTGTACCATGCTAGAGTTGACTCATTTGGGGCAAGCCAGCTTATTCAGCCAATTCTCCAATTCTCTAGGATTTGATATAATTCGGCTCTTCCATGCTTCCAAAGGTCTTTCAATGATTTTTTATGATACACAAGACCTTTCTAACTCACTCAAATATTAAAAAAATATAGATTCTAACTCTCTAGCCCTCTTATAATACAAAGAATTCCTCAAAGTGACTTAAGAGTATTTAAAGTTATAAATAAACTCAAGAGGCTCCTCAAGTTACATAAAGACTCACTAGACATCCCAATTGGTTTGAGGAATCTTTAAAGACTCGATGGGACTTGCATATAAGCTTACACACCAAACCAATATATATAAAGTTGTCAATTAAAGAATGTTCATTGAAAAGCTTTCGATAAAAATATTTTTAATAAATTGAAAAGTATTAGTATAGTATTCATGCTCTAATATTTTATAATCATCAAAATCATTATTAGGATCAATAACTCAGGGTTTTTTGGTGCTACAGGAAGAACAAGTTCCTCCTACATAACACTTGCTGGAGTGGGAGTCATCGTGGTTCCAAACATGTGGCTCCCAGGGATGCGGGAGTTTATGGTGACATGGCTTGGTCTGCTTCTAGCTATGGTGCAGTGGTCGATGCCATAAGCACCATCGGTGTTGCATTGCTTAGACAATAGTAGTCAATTTGTGAACTTGCTAGGTGAGGCATTCTAAAGTGTCAAGCTGATTTCCTTGTAGGATAGTGTCAACCTGAGCCCCTAGAACCGGGTTTTCAGAAGGTTGACTGTCTAGTTAAGAAGTGGTGGCACCAGAGTACCAAGTGGACACACCTTTCAATAGCATGTAACTCACACTAAAGGTCTCTTTCAAACAGCAAGCGAATAATAGGTCCTTTCTTTATTTGATGGTGCTAAAATCTGCTTGAATGTCAGAATAGGCTAAAGATGGAATGCTAGCGACTATACCTACAAAAGAAGCCCTAACCGGTGGTGGCTCTGGTGAAGGCTCTCCGATACTCAAGTCAGTGTCTTAATCCATAGAGCAGAAAATGAGGTGGTGAAGAGTGCAAGCACATGCATGCATGGATAGGGCATGTGGATTTCCTATTATACTCAAGCTTCAAGGGCATTCTGGAGATAATCTGACATAATAGCTGATAGACAAAAGATGGCTGCATTTTGGGACCCTCGTTGGGATTTTGGGGTGGAGATCATTCTTTATTATCTGGAGTGTCCTCTTCCTATTACTAGAAGGTTTTATCTTACTTGTCTCTTACCGTTTGCCTTAATATCTCTGGGAGTTATGGCCTAAAGAGGGGCCATGCTTTTTTAATGACTAAGATCTGCTCTTGATAACAGAATTTGATAGTTTGTCTATTATGAGAGGCATGCCAGGACAAGCATCAGTAGACTTTTATTTCTATCATTTAATGAGACATCCTTGTGGGACACTGGTAGTTGAATCTGGATTCCAATTATTTTTAGGTTCAATAAATCTAGGAGTCCTTCGGGATTGAAGACCTTTAGATTCTATGGGTTGGAGAGCCAAGGTTTAGTTATGCCTGAAAGATTCGGTCAAATATGTCCTAATTGCAAATCTATGAAACAATAACTCAAATGACCAAATATCTATTTGGATGGGGTCTAATAGGCTAGAAGTTAGGCCGACCAAGAGATCAAAAAACTAGAGGTTTGGTTAGTAAGGAGTCGTAAGGTTGAAGGTTGGATCTAGCAAAGACCTAGGGGGTCAAATATATCTTAGTACGATGATCGGTAGGACCAGGAGTTAATTTTTGTTCATGGTTTCTGCTTTGAGAAGCAAGACTGGATGACCAGTGAAATGCTTTGAAAGAATATTCCAAAATAGAACTTGTCCTTTGAATGATTTGGTAATTATGCTATTTTGGTGATATGGATTCGATCACTTCTAAATCAAGTGGGCATTTGTTTTGTGTATACATGTCCCGGGTATTGTGGACCCATCAAGGAAGGTAGAATCAACTGGGTACAGCCCCATCTCGCCGCAAAATAGATTCAAATAATTCATCACTGGCTCTTGAGACTTTAGGATGCTGAGAGTGGGGTTTCCCCCTATATCAACTATGATAAATGAAATTGTTTTATCTCATTCTATATCACTGGCTAAGTCTCCTATTATGGTAATTAAAATGAATAATATGCAATTTTTTAGATTGATTTAATATTTTAATTTTTAATTAGCTTTTTGTGCTTTTGTATGTTGCTGTAGAATGATTATAGTACTTATAATTTTTGTAAAATTAAAAAAATGATTGCTAATATAATGAAAGAACAATCCTTTTATATTATAGGGATAATAGCACATCCTAGAATGTTGAACATAAATGTTGTTGCAAAAATGATCAGATGGTTGATTAATCTCACTTTTCATCATTTAGTAGTTCAAGTAATTTAATTCGATTGTCAAAGAAATAAGAGGTACAATTAAAGATAAACTAAGTCAAAAAAATATGTTGGATACTTGGAAGGGCTCTATAGAAGGTATAGGTCAAGAATTCAAAGATGTCAAAATCCATTGTGTTACAATTCGCAACTTTTGCATTGAAAATGGTAGGGATCTTATATTTGTGAAGGATGATCATCAGCGTGTGACCGTTGAATATGCATATGATGGATGTAGATTGTGCAACATGCTTCTCATCTTGGAAATCAAGATAAATTTATAATTAAAACCATGAACATCCACCATGCATGTAGAGTAGAGTTGCAAAATTGATCTCATCCTAAAGCTTTGAAGCATTGGATTTTAAATATTGCTAAAAAGAAATTTCAAGATATCCCTCTTTATAGGCTAATTGATATTGTAAAAGATACATGTCATAAATATGCATGAAATTTCTATATCATTAAACGTGGTATGGAAAAGAGATTGCTATCAAGGATCTCTATGATCAGAGATCGATTTCCTATAAACAGATATGATGGTATTGCAATGTCATTCTTACAACCAACCTCGGTAGCATAACATAGTATAAAATATTAAAGATCGATTCAAATATCTATTCATTTTATTTAAAGCCTCAATCAATAGTTTCATTAAAGGTTGTAGACCTATGATATTCATGGATGCAACATTTCTTAAATAAGCACTATACACAGTTAAATAAGTACTATACATAGTTAAATAAGCATTTCACACAGTTAAATAGATTGTGTACATAATTAAAAAGACTCTATACATAGTTAAATAGACTATGTATATGTTAAATAGACTCTATATATAGTTAAATAGACAATATATATAGTTAAATAGACTATGTACACGTTAAATACACTCTATACATAGTTACATAGATACTACATATAGTTAAAGAGGTATTGCACATAGTTAAATAATCATTGTATATAGTTAAATAAACTATTTACATAGTTAAATAGAGACTGTACACAATTAAATAGACCTTGTATATAGTTAAATAAGAAATATATTTAATGGTGCACATAGTCTATTTAACAGTGTACTGAATATATTTAATTATGTATGCAGTCTATTTAAATATGTACAAGTCTATTTAACTATATACATAGTCAATTTAACTATGTATAGTGCTTATTTAACTAAGTACACGGTCTATTTAACTATGTACAAGGTTTATTTAACTGTATATAGTATCTATTTAATTATGTACAATATCTATTTAACTATGTGTACAGTCTATTTAATTATATAAAAGATCTATTTAATAGTGTATGTGTTTATTTAATAGTATATAGTACTATTTAACTATGTACAATGCTTATTTAACTATATATAATGCTTATTTAAGTATATACAATACCTATTTAACTGTGTACATAATCTATTTAACTATGTATAAGATCTATTTAATAGTGTACAGTATTTATTTAACTATGTATAGTGCTTATTTAACTGTGTACAATACTTATTTAACTATGTACAGTACCTATTTAACTATGTATATAATCTATTTAACTATGTACAGTACCTATTTAACTATGTACAGTACTTATTTAACTATGCATAATATTTATTTAACTGTATACAAAATCTATTTAACTATGTAGATAATTTATTTAACTATGTATAAGATCTATTTAATGATGTAAAGTACTTATTTAACTGTGTACAATACTTATTTAACTATGTATATTGTCTATTTAACTATGTACATAGTTTATTTAGTTATATATAAGATCTATTTAACTTGTACGGTGCTTATTTAACTATGTATAATGCTTATTTAATTATGTACAATACTTGTTTAACTATGTACATAGTCTATTTCACTATATACATAGTCTATTTAATTATGTATACTATCTATTTAATTATGTACAAGATCTATTTAACTGTGTACAGTGCTTATTTAACTATGTATAGTGCTTATTTTAAAGAAATCAACTGACGATCCTCAGGTTACATGCTGGTTTTCAAAAATTTTTAATTAATTAAAATTAATATATAACAAAATAAAAATCTACTCTAAGCATGAATAACAAGATACATTCATGAATAGTATATCTATAAATAAAAATAAAACTATTAAATATACTTACCTATTATGCTACTCTATCTTCATCGGATCATATCTGGAAAAAAAACACAGGTTCCGCTAGATCAAATCTAGAAAAAATTCTGGGTTCTGTTGGAGATACACACGTGCCTAGCCTCTACTGGTATCCATATAAAGATGGCTTAATCGAAGCCCCCAATCCACCGTAGTACTAGCATCTTACAGGCCTTACTTCGATATTTGGATCATATCTCCCTTTCTTCTTTTCTTTTTCTTTACTCAAGAAATCCAAGAATGAAGACAAATCTCTTCTTAAGAAATCAAGGGAGAATATTTTTCTCTTCTTGAACTGAACCCTTTTATTCAAGATCAAGAGGAGGAGGATCATAGAGGGTGATCAATTTGTCTCTCTCACTATTTTATTTTGTGTGATCAAGAAACAAGAAGGCATATGGGGTAGTTGGATGTTTCTTTCTTTCTCACGTAAACACAAAAGGGAACTCCATGCTAAAAATAAAATTGTTCCCTCAAATCCTTTCTTTTCTCATGCACATATCTCTCCCTAGAGTACTATCCCATCTAGAATTAGGACAAGGGTTTTAAATAAAATTTAAACACCTAACTAGATAGATTAGGATAAGAAGGAAAGAAACCCATGAAATCCAAACTCTTTGGGGTGTCACTTTTTTTCCTTCCATGCTATATTTGGGATTTCACATGAAGAAGGGGCATGGCCCCTTCTTTCTTACATGCACAAGAGGAAAATAGCATGAGAAGGGAGAGAAAATAATTAATTAGTTAGTTAGGAATTAGTTCAACTAACTAACTCCTTGTCCTAACCCTTTTAGGATTCCAACTAACCTAACTAATCCTATTAGGTTAAGGTTTAAATCCATAAATAATTAGAAATTAGTTAGGCTAACTAACTAACTAATTCTAACCAACTAGAAAACTAACCTAATTCCTGACTAATTTAGATTTAGGTTTAAATCTATAACTAATTAGGAATTAGATCATAATCTAATTAGGACCACTAAACCCAAATAGCACAGATTAAACCTAACTGAATTAAATCAGATTAATTCACCTGGGATTAGGCAACTAATTAGTGAAAGGGATATGCCCTACAAGCCAATCTATGTTGTATCTCCCAAACCATTGTAATTGACAATATTCTAATAAAGGCATTATTTTTCATCATATGCTGTGTTTATATTATATGATGAACCCCATAGATTAGGGCTATGATTTTAAGGTTATGATGAGATCATACCAGTGAGACCTAAAGTCTTAAAACCTTAATCTAAAGTATTCCTAGTCAAAGGAACCCTGAGTAGGGGATCAGGATTTTTTCGGTAAGACTAGCACATCCTATGTATACTGGAAAGGGTGACTGCTCTTACAGTCACTTGTGTATGACACTAATACTAGGATATGGGTGCTCATTAGAGAATGAGTTCACTGATATGATCCAACTTGAGAACATCTAATGGAGTCTTAGCTACATGTCAATAGAAGGTTCTCATAGTGGGAGTGGTACAAGTAATCCTTTGACCTGAGACTGCCATAAATACCTTATATACATGAACCCATGCTTTGGTTCAATTCTAATCATGACACTGAGTCATGCACAGGATTGATACTGGGAATGGTGAATTGGATATGAAGGTAATGAGTAGGTCAACAAGGAATCGATCACTCTTAGTAAGAGGAGAATGCATCCAGCTAGTTATCAATCGGATGCTGATTCAGGGAATCTTTGATCAAAGTAAAGATATTAGAGATGATTTCTAATATCAAGATAATTGAATCATCAATATAAGATTGAGCTAGAAATGAATGTAATATTGGAATTGACATATATCCATATCCATAAGTATATTCTGGGTGCAGGCTGATCGAAGGATTTAATTGTACGGTAACTTTCTATTGAAGGGTAGTTTTGGTATTTTACCAGAATTTCCATATCTTCCGGGTAGACATGACATGTTGCTAGACGTCAATCCTGTCTTGTGGGTTGATTAAATTGAATGATCACTTATTAGGAAGAGTCCTAATTGATCATAATCGGGTAAGCCCGATTTGACCTAAATCGATTAGAAAGAGTTCTAATCAAGTTAGGTCAACTTGTATTCGAACCCACTGCTGGCAAGATGTGGAACCCAATGGGTCACACACTTAAGAGAATTGATCAAGGATTTAATTTTGTAATTAAATTATTTTGCATGATGACACTCTAGCAGGTGTAGCAAATCCTAGCTTCTATTCGAATTAGATTCGAATTATGGTTCCAGATTGGTTCAATTTGGGTTCTAATTGGATCTAATTAGACCCTAATTAGTTTATAGGGATTATGGCTAACCCTATTGGCTAACCAAGTATTTAGGCTATCCCCCCACCCGCCCCTTATTCTTTTCATGCCAAAATGCCAAGAGTCCATGCGCTAATGGACTCTTGGCGCGCCATTTGGAGGAGTCCATGGGCGCATGGACTCTTTGCGCGCCCACTCAATTCTCCGATGAATTAAGATGGGGCGGCCTTTAATTTCTCACCTTAGCACCTCACTTGTCCCCCCTTGGATGGGAATCCAACGGTTGATGGGTTTTTAAGAAAGAAAGAAAGCGCTGTTTCTTCCCGGTCGCGCGAAATAACATCTCTTCGGAGATGAAAAGTCGCGACTCCTTTCTTTTTAAAACATCACGACTTTTCCTTTAAGAAAGGCCATGGGGTTTAATCTGGAAGGCCGTGAGAAGGAGGGAAGGGGCGTGAGAAAATAAGAAGGGCGTGAGAAAGAGTTTACGGAGAGTTGTGTGGGCGCCTCTCTGAAATCTATTTAAGGGGTCAGGAAAATCAGAACTCGGGGATTGTAATCTGAGTAGTGTTTTTATTTTTCTTCTTCCTCTCCAAAAGACTCCTTCCCTCTTTTCATGTTTTACATTGTTTCCTTTACAAAGGACTCCTCTGTCGAAACTCTGTTGCTGAACAAGAATAAAAGAGAAGGTCTCCGACGGTAAAGGAAAGAAGGAGTTCTGATTTTCTTTCCTTTCTTTCTTACATTAAGACATTCTTGTCTTAATTTCTCCTCCAATTTAAGACAAGCCTATATCCTCTTAGGACAAGGTCTTATCTTCAAGACAAGGGTGTCTTAAAGGGCCAAGGTCTTAGTGGAAGGAGGAGAAGAGATCAAAGAAAGGGAGACAACCTCTTGTGTGGAAGAATTCCAGCCATAATCCGAAGAATTGAATTCTAGGAAAAAGAACTCAATAGGAGGAACCATTGGACAAGAAGATAGTGTTCTTGATCATTGCTCTGTGTGGATCACCATCGAAGGGCGGACACCTGGATGCCTGGTGAATTCAGTTAGCCCCTTCAACTTCAAGTTTGTTGGAATAAGCGATTACAGGTAGGTACCCTAATCCTAATTTGCATAGATATGCTTGTCATATGTTCTAGTCTTATTTAAGGAGTTCCTGGTTTAGGATTTTTGGTGTGAATTTAGTTTCAATTTTGAAATTATCCTTCCGCTGCATTGCACCGGATCCCTACAGTGGTATCAGAGCCACCTTAATTAGGACTATAATCTATGATAGTTTGTATATTACATATTAGGGTTTTTTTAAATCCTAATATGTTACTATACTTAGCATATCTTTGATTGCATATATGTTTTGATGTATGCCACTAGTTAGGGTCTTTCACTCAAACCCTAATTATTATAAAGATATGTTTAGTTTTGAAGTCATCATACTGACATAAGGTTGCCCTGGTATAATGGTGGATCCATTATGTGGTAAATGGTTGTCCTAGTATGATGACACACTTAGCACATATTTGTTTATAAGAGTGATATGTTGATTGTGATACGTTCTATAAGAATGTGCTGGCAATTTATAAATCCCTCCTTTTAAAAATTATATTAAGTCTTAGTATATTTAACTAATAAGCATCACTAGTCATGATGTACAATTGATCATTCGGTGTCTAGAAAGGTGGTTTTGGGAAGGTAAAGAGAATTATGGTTTTTAATTGGTTCCGTTGACTGACCTGGCCAATTTTTATTGGTGTCTAGGAAAGTAATGGGGGGACTCCCACATCTCTTCCACTTGCCTGGCCAATTTGATTAAATTTAAATCTTGACTAAAATGCTTAGTGTTAAAAATACTATATATTGGCATTCCTTCATGCTGGATCATTATTGTGTTATGAACCACATTAGGTTTGTTGTGTTATCTGCAAGACCTAATATGGTGATTGACATGATACTAGTCTAATGCATATATATGCTTACAGTATATTCAGTATAATGCTTTGTTGTGTTATTTGCAAGGGCATTATATTTGAGTATTGACTGTATAAAAATGTAAGGGTCTTGACTTAACTAGAATATTATGGTTTGTTGTATTTTCTGCAAGACTAATAATGTTCTAGAGGCCAAGTTACTTCTTGAGAATTATATGAGATATAATTGGAAGAGTTTTCTACCTTTGAGCTTATAAAAGATTTGTTGTGTTTTCTGCAAGATCTTTTATAAGTTATTAGGATCTCAATCTCACTAAGAAAACTCGATCAGGGTTCTTCTCGATTATCATAGTGAAGGCTATGATTTTTTGATAAAATAGTGGGAGACATAATTAAATTGAAGACCTAATTTAATTATGTAAGTCATTTCATGGTTGTTTGCTTATGTATTGTTCTTTATTAAATGTAGATAAATGGCATCTTTATTATCACTGCGAAGTATCTTAGACACCAACAAACTGACTGGTCTGAACTATGTGGACTGGTTGAGAAATTTAAAGATTGTACTGAGTCAGAAAAACTTTCTTATATTCTTGATATCCCTAGTCTTAATCCACTAGGGGATGATGCCATAGAGGAAGATATGGCCACATACAAAATGTGGCAGAATGACTCCCTTACTGTCAAGTGTATCATACTAGCCTCTATGACCAATGAGTTACAGAAACAGCATGAAAGCATGGATACTCAATCCATAATGCTCAATTTAAAAGAGATTTATGGAGAACATAGCAGAACTGCTAGATATGAAATATCTAAGCAGTTATTCCGTGCTAGGATGACAGAGGGAACATTCATTCAGGATCATGTTCTGAAGATAGACTTAATCACCAGATTAGGTCAATTAGGTTTTATTATGGATGGGGAGTTGAATCAGGATTTAATCCTGCAATCACTCCTGGAGTCATTTTCTCAGTTTGTCTTGAATTATCACATGAACAAACTGAACACTTCCTTGCCTGAGCTGTTAAATATGTTAAAAACAGCGGAGACCCACGTTAAGAAAGAAAAGGCTCCACTTCTTCTTATTGATAAGACCAATAAGAAGAAATCAGGCAAAAAGGGTTTTAATTGGAGGCTAAACCCTAAGGGTGGCATCAATAAGAATAAGAAAGGAAAGAAGGCCTCAAAATAGTCAACCTGTTTCTTTTGCGGCAAAGCGGGACATTGGAAAAGGAATTGCAAGGCTTACCTTGCAACTATGAAGCCTGGTGCGTCAGATGCACCAAAAGGTATGTATGAGATACATGCTATATTGACATTAAATTCGTCTATATCAAATACTTGGGTATTGGATACTGCTTGTGGTTACCATATATGCAAATCTTTGCAGGACCTCCACAAGCTTAAAGTATTGAAGGAAGGTGACTTTAATCTCTACGGTGCTAGTGGTGATATCATCCAAGCAGAAGCTGTAGGGACCTATATTCAGAAGTTGCCTTCAGGGAAGATCTTGGAGTTAGAAAATTGTTATTATATGCCTAAGATTATTAGGAACATTATATCTATTCCTTTGTTATTAAAACAAGGATATGTAATGGATGTAACGAGCACTGGTTGCTCGATAATGTTGTCTAATAAAATTATTTGTTATGGCATATTTAGTAATGGGCTCTTAACTCTTTCTTCCAATGATAGTGTTTTTCATGTCAATAATAAAAGAAAAAGAAAAGACTTTAATGATACTTTACTTTGGCATCATCGACTTGGTCATGTTAATGAGTCTAGGATAAGCAAGTTATACAAGGAAAAATTCTTGATCCTTATGAGTACGAATCATTAGGAACTTGAGAATCATGTCTCATGGGTAAGATGACCAAGACTCCATTTACTGGACATGGAGAAAGGTCAACTGAGTTATTAGGACTTATACATACTGATGTATGTGGTCCAATGATAACTCAGGCCAAAGGTGGATACTCATATTTTATCACTTTTACAGATGATTTATTTAGGTTCGGATGTGTGTATCTTATGAAACATAAATCTGAAGCCTTTGATAAATTTAAGGAGTATCAAAGTATGGTCGAAAAACAAACTGGGAAAAGTATTAAAGTTCTTCATTCTGATCGAGGAGGAGAATACTTATCCATGGAGTTTTTAGACTATCTTAAAGTTAATGGAATTCTTTCGAATGGACCCCTCCTTATACACCACAGCTAAATGGTATAGCTGAAAGGAGGAATCATACCTTATTAGATATGGTACGATCCATAATGTGCTTCACAAAATTACCAATTTCCTTCTGGGGTCATGCCCTAGAAACTGCTATTTACATTCTAAACAAGGTACCTTCTAAATCCGTAGTTAGTACTCCATATGAAATTTGGAGTGGAAAGAAACCGTATCTTAAATATTTTAAGGTATGGGGATGTCCAGCTTATGTTAAAAGAAATTTTGGATATAAGTTGGAACCTAGAGCGGATAAATGTCTATTTGTAGGATATCCTAGAGAGGGTAGAGGATATCTGTTTTACCATCCTACTGAACAAAAGATTTTTGTCAGCAGGCATGCCACTTTTCTAGAAAAAGAGTTCATTTTAGAAAAGGGCAATGGTAGAACTGTTGAACTTGGAGAAGTACAAGAAACACAGATAGACATTTCTCAACCATTAGAACATATAGTTAGGACAGAACCAGAACACAAAACTCCTCCCCGTAGGTCTGATAGAGTGCCACGGGCACCTGAGAGGTATGGTTTTATTATAGAAAATAATGAAGCCCAAGTCATTCAAAATGATGAACCTCTGACCTATACGGAAGCTATCTTGAGTACTGATTCAGATAGATGGCAAGAAGCCATGGAATCCGAGATAGACTCTATGTATGTAAACCAAGTATGGTCTTTGGTCGATGCACCAGAGGGTGTTAATCCTATTGGGTGCAAATGGGTCTATAAGAAAAAGATTGGGGCTGATAGCCAAGTTGAAACCTATAAAGCCAGATTAGTGGCAAAAGGTTTTAGACAAAAACAGGGAATTGATTATGATGAAACATTCTCACCTGTTGCCATGCTCAAATCAATTCAGATTTTACTTGTTATAGCAACATACCACGATTATGAGATCTGGCAGATGGATGTGAAGACTTCATTCCTCAATGGTTTCCTTGAGGAAGAAGTCTACATGTCACAGCCAGAAGGTTTTATTTCAAAGAATAAACCTAATCAAGTATGCAAGCTAAAGAAATCCATTTATGGATTAAAGCAAGCTTCAAGGAGTTGGAACATCCGCTTTGATAAAACTATTAAAAGGTTTGGTTTTATCAAAAATGTGGATGAACCTTGTGTTTATAAGAAGACTAGTGGGAGTGCCATAGTCTTCTTGGTTTTGTATGTAGATGACATACTCCTCATTGGGAATGATATCCCAATGTTACAATCAGTCAAGGTTTGGCTATCATACCAGTTTTCCATGAAAGATTTGGGAGAAGCATCCTATATACTAGGTATTAAGATCTATAGAGATAGATCTAAGAGGATGCTAGGTTTATCCCAATCTAGGTACATTGACTTAGTGCTAAAAAGATTCAGCATGGATGGAAGTAAAAGAGGTTATCTTCCTATGAGTCAAGGCATACATCTTTCTAAAAGGATGTCTCCTAAGACACCTGAAGAAATAAATAGAATGAATTCTATACCTTATGCTTCGGTAATAGGGTCCATAATGTATGCCATGTTACGTACCAGGCCTGATGTGGCATATGCTTTAGGCATTGTCAGTAGGTTTCAGGCTAATCCAGGAGAGGATCATTGGAAAGCAGTTAAAAATATTCTTAAGTACCTGAGAAGGACTAAGGATATTTTTCTGGTTTATGGTGGTTCTGATCTTAAACTAGAAGCTTATTCTGATTCTAGTTTTTAATCAGACCCTGATGATAGCAAATCCATTTCGGGATATATTTTTACCCTAAATGGTGGAGCAGTGAGTTGGAAGAGTACCAAGCAGCAGACTGTAGCTGACTCAACCACAGAGGCAGAATACATAGCTGTCAGTGAAGCCGCCAAAGAAGCAGTTTGGATGAAGAAGTTCATCAGAGAGTTGGGTGTTGTTCCTGAGATTGAAAACCCAATGCCACTTTACTGTGACAACACTGGGGCTGTTGCTCAAGCTAAGGAACCAAGAGCTCATCATAAGTCCAAGCACATTCTGAGACGCTTCCATCTCGTCCGAGAAATAGTAGAGAGACAAGATGTCTACATAAATAGAGTTGATACAAAGAACAATGTAGCAGACCCGTTCACTAAGGCTCTACCACAGCGAGAGTTTGATCGCCACCTCGAGTGTATGGGATTAAGATTTAAAGGCGATTGGCTTTAGTACAAGTAGGAGATTGAAAGGGATATGCCCTACAAGCCAATCTATGTTGTATCTCCCAAACCATTGTAATTGACAATATTCTAATAAAAGCATTATTTTTCATCATACGCTGTGTTTATATTATATGATGAACCCCATAGATTAGGACTATGATTTTAGGATTATGATGAGATCATACCAGTGAGACCTAAAGTCTTAAACCTTAATCTAAAGTATTCCTAGTCAAAGGAACCCTAAGTAGGGGATCAGGGTTTTTCCGGTAAGACTAGCACATCCTATGTATACTGGAGAGGGTGACTGCTCTCACAGTCACTTGTGTATGACACTAATACTAGGATGTAGGTGCTCATTAGAGAATGAGTTCACTGATATGATCCAACTTGAGAACATCTAATGGAGTCTTAGCTACATGTCAATAGAAGGTTCTCATAGTGGGAGTGGTACAAGTAATCCTTTGACCTGAGACTGCCATAAGTACCTTATATACATGAACCCATGCTTTGGTTCAATTCTAATCATGACACTGAGTCATACACAGGATTGATACTGGGAATGGTGAATTGGATATGAAGGTAATGAGTAGGTCAACAAGGAATCGATCACTCTTAGTAAGAGGAGAATGCATCCAGCTAGTTATCAATCGGATGATGATTCAGGGAATCTTTGATCAAAATAAAGATATTAGAGATGATTTCTAATATCAAGATAATTGAATCATCAATATAAGATTGAGCTAGAAATGAATGTAATATTGAAATTGACATATATCCATATCCATAATTAAATTCTGGGTGCAGGCTGATCGAAGGATTTAATTGTACGGTAACTTTCTACTGAAGGGTAGTTTTGGTATTTCACCAGAATTTCCATATCTTTCGAGTAGACATGACACATTGCAAGACGTCAATCTTGTCTTGTGGGTTGATTAAATTGAATGATCACTTATTAGGAAGAGTCCTAATTGATCATAATCGGGTAAGCCCGATTTGACCTAAATCGATTAGAAAGAGTTCTAATCAAGTTAGGTCAACTTGTATTCGAACCCACTGCTGGCAAGATGTGGAACCCAATGGGTCACACACTTAAGAGAATTGATCAAGGGTTTAATTTTGTAATTAAATCATTTTGCATGATGACACTCTAGCAGGTGTTGCAAATCCTAGCTTTTATTCGAATTAGATTCGAATTAGGTTTCCGGATTGGTTCAATTTGGGTTCTAATTGGATCTAATTAGACCCTAATTGAGTTTATAGGGATTATGGCTAACCCTATTGGCTAACCAGGTATTTAGGCTAGCCCCCCACCTGCCCCTTATTCTTTTCATGCCAAAATGCCAAGAGTCCATGCGCTAATGCACTCTTGGCGTGCCATTTGGAGGAGTCCATGGGCGCATGGACTCTTGGCACGCCCACTTAATTCTTTGATGAATTAAGATGGGGCAGCCTTTAATTTCTCACCTTAGCACATCACTTGTCTTCCCTTGGATGGGAATCCAATGGTTGATGGGTTTTTAAGAAAGAAAGAAAGCGTTGTTTCTTCCCGGTCGCGCGAAATAACATCTCTTCAGAGATGAAAAGTCGCGACTCCTTTCTTTTTAAAACATCGTGACTTTTCCTTTAAAAAAGGCTATGGGATTTAATCTGGAAGGCCGTGAGAAGGAGGGAAGGGGTGTGAGAAAATGAGAAGGGCATGAGAAAGAGTTTACGGAGAGTTGTGTGGGCGCCTCTCTGAAATCTATTTAAGGGGTCAGGAAAATCAGAACTCGGGGATTGTAATCTGAGTAGTGTTTTTATTTTTCTTCTTCCTCTCCAAAAGACTCCTTCCCTCTTTTCTTGTTTTACATTGTTTCCTTTACAGAGGACTCCTATGTCGAAACTCTATTGCTGAACAAGAATAAAAGAGAAGGTCTCCGACGGTAAAGGAAAGAAGGAGTTCTGATTTTCTTTCCTTTCTTTCTTACATTAAGACATTATTGTCTTAATTTCTCCTCCAATTTAAGACAAGCCTATATCCTCTTAGGACAAGGTCTTATCTTCAAGACAAGGGTGTCTTAAAGGGCCAAGGTCTTAGTGGAAGGAGGAGAAGAGATCAAAGAAAGGGAGACAACCTCTTGTGTGGAAGAATTCCAGCCATAATCTGAAGAATTGAGTTCTAAGAAGAACTCAATAGGAGGAACCATTGGACAAGAAGATAGTGTTCTTGATCATTGCTCTGTGTGGATCACCATCAGAGGGTGGACACCTAGACGGCTGGTGAATTCAGTTAGCCCCTTCAACTTCAAGTTTGTTGGAATAAGCGATTACAGGTTGGTACCCTAATCCTAATTTGCATAGATATGCTTGTCATATGTTCTAATCTTATTTAAGGAGTTCCTGGTTTAGGGTTTTTGGTGTGAATTTAGTTTCAATTTTGAAATTACCCTTCCGCTGCGTTGCACCGGATCCCTACAATTAGGTTAAGCCGAATTGGCTCACAATAATTGCAATTAGGTTAGTCCAAAACCTAATTAGACTATAGCATCACCCAAACTCAACCAAATCGAATCCAATTCAATTTATATCGAGCCTAATCATAATTAAATAATCAAATCATCTAATTAAATTATAACTCTTATAATAAAGTCCTTGCTAAAATTAATAAGTACCAAAAATAGCAAGTTCTAAATTTGTAATCCTCACAAATTTAAACTTTCTAAATATGTAACTTTACATATTTCGATCTAACTATGTGATCAGATCAAACTCTTATTGTATGTGACCCCTCAGGTTCCATTTTATCTAGTAGTGAGAATACCATGATCTTCATCACAGTATCATCGAAATCTTTTGATGGACCGAAATAATTTCAGCTTATCCTATCAAGGATTGTTGATCCAAAATGATCCTAGTGGATTCTCATAATCTACTAGTGATGCCTAGCAGCATGAAGTGGCAACCTAGCAGAATAGAAGAAAGAATCCCTAAGTGTAGTTACCATGTCATTAAATTCTTCTATCAAGAATCTCGATAAGATGTAGGTCATGGAAACTTGCCAAATCCTAAACATCTGTCATATGCATGATTTAATCAGCTCAAGTTTAAATTGTAAAAGCTCATAGAAACTCTTTTTCATCATTCACATTAAATTTTCATGGTCTTAATGACTTATCTTCTTAAATTGCATAGGACTATATCTTAATACTAAGGTCGATAGATCCCCTATAAGTGTACTCCTAACTCCTACAGCGAACCTACTATAGACAATGAATACCATAAGGGCCTAAATGGCTAAGGCCAATATTTTATATTGTCAAACTATAGCAACCCCACTATGAGTGGCCGAGGCATCACAGGTCATAGAACCATTCACATAGCTATAGCATCGAGAAAGTCATTAATGAGTGAGTAGATATCCATGTGACTTCTCGTATTAGTCACATTCATACCATTGTTCTATAATGACCACCTGCACTCTTACTCTAGTATTTCCATACTGTAGACTTAAGACTCATCTATCCTAAAAGAGAAACGATTTGTGCACTGATCAAACCAAATCAATCACTATCTCTATGATATCCTCTAATCAGGAGGTTTTAGAAATTAATCTATGATGACACATGTCTCAAATTCTCAACTCTTGAAAATATGTCACTATCTATTAATTCCTTGGATGATACATGGACATATATTGAACATATATGGTTAAAATTATCTAAAATAGAATATTAAATATAATTTTATATCCTAGAATTAAAATATGAATCAACCAGATTGGCTTCTAGGGTATACATCTAATAATCTTCACTTGCACCAAAGCCAATCAGCCATACACTTCAACCCCATCTTATGGACTTCGATTTCAACTGGCCAAAGCTTATTAAGCTAGTGGGTCCACATCTCATGTGGAGTTTACTCTTGTACCTTAACAAGGTAGTTGTGAATGGAATCATCGCTCTGTATTCGAACTTTTGCTGAGACCTTTGTTCCTTAGCTTGAGCTATGGGACCATTATTACTATAATAGAGTGTTTTAAGATCCGATGACATTATACTCAACTGTAACATTCTATTGAACCATAATACATCCTTACATCCTTATAGACGATGATTTAGTCAACCTCCATAGTTAAACCTAAAATGATCAATTTCAAACCATCATTGTATAAGAACACATTATATGTATTCTAATTTCCTCAATTCTCCCACTCTAAAGACCTAAAATATATCTTTAATACTTCTTAAGTCTTAAAGAATGTTATCACAGTTATCCAGTACTCATAGCTTGGATTCTATTGACATTCTTGTTAATTATATTTAAAAACATAGTAATCCATCTTTATTTATTTAAAAATTGATATTTTTATATATTGTTCATAGGAAAGAGCACTGTCAACATGAAGAGCTTGATTTTTAGAGTCCAATGGTACAAACGATACTCAAATCGAACTTGAAACGAGCTTGAAATCAAATTTTAAAAGAATTAATATGAATTGCATGAACTTTGAAGTGGCTGGTCCATGGTGGACCGGCCACTTGGTTTATAAAACAAAGGTTGGTTCATAATCTGCCATGGTTGTTGGTCCATGGCATAGAATCGAGGACCATCTAGCAATTTTGGCTGGGGGAAAGCCAAAGAAGCCTTCCCATGCTGATCCACCCAGGCCCATGGCAGGAAGGAATGTCGGAGAAGAACCAAACACCACTACCAGTCGCCATTCCCCATAGATTTCTTTGTTTCTTCTTCCTCTGGTCTCATACAATGCTCATTGTTGCCACCTAGATCGCCATGGCTTGCAGCTCCTATATGGCATCAGTGGTGGCTCTCTTGCCTGGCATCCAATGCACGTACCCAATCCTGCAAAATAAGGGAGACCTAGCCTGGAGATCCTGATGGGGACACTCCGATGGTCAAGTCAATGGACAATCAAGGGGAACAGATCCTCCTTGGTGGATCCTGAAGTGGTCTCCACTCTTAGAGGCCTTGAGAAATGAAGTAACAATTAGGATTGAGAAGGAGGGCTTGAGCAATGGTGGCTGTAGCTGTTGCAACTCTCTTGGGGAGTCTTAGTGTATTCTAGGTGTCTTCTGAGCCTTGCTGAATTTCCTGCCCCTTCTCGCTTACCTTTGCTAAAGTTCCCTTTGGGTTTCTTATAGATGAGTGGCACCTCCAGTGAGCTATAGAGTTCTGGCTTGACCCCCTCTGGGCATTTCTCATGCAGGTGCCGTGTAGGCCTGCTCTCCCTCTCCCTTTGGGTTTCTTATAGATGAGTGGCACCTCCAGTGAGCTGTAGAGTTCTGGCTTGACCCCCTCTAGGCGTTTCTCATGCGGGTGCCATGTAGGCCTACTCTCCCTCCCCCCTTCGGAGGAGGGGGAGGGTCTGCCACTAGTAGTGGTGGAGCATGGAGGAGTGCATGTCTCTTTCGTGGTGGGTACATGAGGTATGCCGTGGATCCTGATACTCCAACAGAGCACCACCCTTCTCTGGCTTTGCCCCACCATGTTTGGGGAGACCTGGTAGAGCACCAGTCTGGAGGCAGACATTACAAGGTCTGAATTCTCTGGCAAAACCTTCTTCTTCTGGGTGGTACAGATGGTGGGTAAAGAAGCACAATGCCTCGAGTGGAGTGCCCTTTCATAGGTGGTGCCGACAGCGGGCTGAGAGATTTGATGCTCTGATGGGATGCCCCTCCATAGGCAGCGTGCTCTGATGAAATGCCATCCCGCAGGAGTCACAGTCGGCGTGCCATGGAGGGCTGCCATTTCTCAAAGGTTCCAGGTGGCGTGCATTAGCAGGGCACCGCCCCTTAGGGGTGTCAGCCTCCCCATGCCATGCTAGGGTTCCGGTGAGGGTGGCGGCGCCACCTATCGACGTCACTCGCTCGTCTGCCCTAAGGGCACTCATGGGAGAGTTTGCGCTCACCTAAAAATTCCATACCTAACTTCAGGGAAGAGGTTACTTTGATTGGGGGGATCGACCTCGAGCAGGGGAGCGTGACCCCGACCGAGGGCTCGACCTCGAGGGAGCCCACTTTGACCAAGGGGCTCGAGAAGTGAGGGCACGACCTCGACCAAGGCTCGACCTCGAGGGAGCCACTTCAGCCAAGGGGCTCAAGAAGCAAAGGCACGACCTCGATCAGGGCTCGACCTCGAGGGAGCCACTTTGGTCAAGGGGCTCGAGAAGTGAGGGCACGATCTCGATTGGGGCTCGACCTCGAGGGAGCAACTTTGACCAAGGGGCTCGACAAGTGGGGGCACGACCTCGGTCGGGGCTCAACCTCGAGGGAGCCACTTCAGCCAAGGGGCTCGAGAAGTGAGGGCACGACCTCAACCGGGGCTCAACCTCGAGGGAGCCACTTCGGTCAAGGGGCTCGAGAAGCGAGGGCATGACCTCGACTAGGGCTCGACCTCGAGGGAGCCACTCCAGCCATGGGGCTCGAGAAGCGAGGGCATAACCTCGGTCGAGGCTCGACCTTAAGGGATCCGCTCCAGCCAAGGGGCTCAAGAACTAAGGGCATGACCTCGACTGGGGCTTGACCTCGAGGGAGCCACTCCAGCCAAGGAGCTCTCCAGATGCCTCTCCCGGGGTCCATATCCAAGTGGCATCTTTTGCCAGCATGGCCGCCAGCTACATTTGAGGGGGAATCCACATCAGTGGTCCTGCCATATCAGTTATCCCCCACTCTCGAGTTCTGATGTGATGTAGCACTCGGGATGAAGGGAGTTATGGTGACATTGATGTGGAAAGGATAAATATCTGGCACCATTAAATGCCATGATTGCCGATGATTCGTGGATCATGCCTCGAAGCCAATGCAGAGATGCCATGTCAGCAGGTCCAAGGAAGCATGATGTTTGATGCCGGCCCTGAGACAAACTTTGGCATGTCGAGGTGCCCTTCCAAGCTAATCTTAACACATGGCATGCATCCAATGGTGAGAGGACCGAAAAGACACATGCATCAGGCTATTTTTGAAAAGGAGGAAAACTTTTCCTAAACTATCTCTTTCGAACCTTCAAGCTCGCAGGAGAACCAGAGCCCTTTCTTTCCCAGTCTGACCCTTCTTTCCAAGGCACCCAGATCAGTTTCTCCTCCTTTGTCTTCTTCTTCTTCTCCATCAGCTTGCATTAAGGGAGTCCCCATTTCAGAGTTTCTAGGTTTCTCTCCGTTAGTACCTCCCTCTCCTTTGCTTTAGGATGGATCCGTCTTGCTGGAGATGCTTCCGCTCAAGGCACTCCAGTAAGGCAGGGCCCTCTCGACCCAAGACCCCATCCTTCGACGAGGAGGATGATGTCCCCCTTAGCATCCATAGAGGTCTTCGACCGATGGGGATCGTCATAGGTCAACCTAGGGCACCCCCTTCTTCTTCTGCTCCTCTTGTTTCTTCTGCTCCCCTTGTCTATTCTTCTACTCCTATCCCTTTTGTTCCTTCTAGTGTGGCTGGTCCCTTTAGCATCGCCTCGATAATGACCAGGGAGGGCCTCTCTCGACTCCGGGACACCTACAAAATTTTGGACTCCATCTGGCTTTTGATTCCAGGACCGAGAGAGTGGCTCACCTCCAGTGGCCCGAGCCGGATTGTCTTGTACAAGAACTTCTTTCTCAGGGGTCTTTGTATGCCTATGCATCCTTTCTTCCTTTTTTTCCTTAGTAATTTTTGCCTAGTTCCAACCTAACTTGCCCCAAATGCTGTTAGGGTTATTTCCTGTTTCACTATCCTTTGCCATTTTCACGGGATCGTTGCCCGTTTTTCCCTCTTCAAGACATTCTTCATTCTAAACGCCACCCGTTTGATGATGGGTGGTGGTTCGTGGCCCCTTGCCCAAAGGCCATCAAATTTGAACTTCCTTCTTCCATCAAAGGATGGAAGAATAGATACTTCTTTGTCTCGATCGAAGAGGTCGACTGTGTTGACTCCACTAATTGATTTTGATGATAAGCAAAATAGTTAAGTATAAGTTAAGGACAATGATTTGCTTTAAGTGTATTTTTATTGAAAGGGTGCTCACAAAATTTGAAGAAGCCAAGTTGTTTTGAAGAAGCCAAGTTTGTGATGAAAAGATTGATCAAAAGAAGACTTGGATACTTATGAGCTGGTTGAATGGATAGCTAAGTTAAGTAGAAACTTGTTCCAGCTCAAAATCAGCAGTTTTTATGTATTTTTCAGTGATGTGTCGACTCAAAGTGTTGATACATGACTTGAAGTGTCAACACATAGAAATGAAGTGTCGACTCAGGCCAATACGCAGTAAAGTTTCAATTGGCACAGATGAAGTGTCAACACATGGACCTGATGTGTAAACTTAAGGTGTTGACACATGGATCAATACATCGCCTGAGACTTTCAAGCCACAGAACTTGCAGAAGTTGAAGGAACAGTTGAAGTGTCGACATATGGAAGCAAGGTGTCGACTCAAAGTGTCGACTCAACTGAGAAGGTGTCAACACATCTGAGATTTCTAGAGAATCTGAATGGAGCATTTTGAACTATGTGTCGATTCAAGAAGAATATGTGTCGACCTTATGTGTCGACTCAATTGAGGAAGTATCGACACATGGAGTTCTGACAACAGTAATGGCTAGTTTTTTCAAGCGCAGAACTCGTCCAAATGCCCCCCAACGGCTAGTTTTTCAAGTGTAATGACTAGATTTCGGTTTTAAGGCCTTGGAAAGGTATTTATATGCTCCAAATCAAATCAAAATGCAACATATTGAATATCCTTAAAGAGTTTAAAGAGAAAAGAAGAGAGAAGAGCCTTAACTCCTATTCACTGAAGGTTTAACCACTCTCAAGCAAAAGGAACCATCCAAGCATTCAAAACCATTAAGAGCATTGAAGATCATTCAATCTTGGACATTCAAAAGGCTTCACAAGAGCAAAGCAATACTATATCGAGCTACATCGACTTATTTGCTTTATTATTGAAAGCTTACATTGATTCTTTATTTCTCTACTTATATCTTGTAAAGGTTATTGGTTAGCCTATTGCAAAACCAAGTGAGGTTATTGGTAAGCCTTGGAAAACCACTTAGGTTAGTGGTTAGCCCGCAAAACCACTAAGGTTCTTGGTTAGCCCAGAAAACCAAGGAAGGTTTTTGGTTAGCCTTGTGAAAACCAATTAGGTTCTTGGTTAGCCCGTAAAACCAAGTGAGGTTGTGACTTGTGAGCCTTGTAAAACAAGTCGAGTTTTGATTAGTGAGCTTGAAAAACTAATCGGCTGTAATCGATGTGTTATAGTGAATTCCCAAGGGGATCTTGGGGAGTGAATTTAGGTGCATTGTTGGCACCGAACCACTATAGCTTGTTGTATTTGTGATTGCTTGATCTCTCCCTCCTTGCTCTTTATATTTTGTTTATTGCTTTTAATTTTCGCTGCACTATTATTCTATAGCATTGCAATTAAATCATAGTACCTTACTGAATTGGATTGCATATCTTGTTTTATAAAGTTTGTAGCTTATGATATTAAGCTTAGCCTTAAATTTTTAGAGACCCAATTCACCCTCCCTCTTGGGTTGCTTTCTGGGCAACAAGTGGTATCAGAGCCTTATTCTCAGTATATAGGCTTTACCGCCTTGAGTAAAGATCTATGGCAATCCCAATTGGTACTAGTGTAGTTGAGGGACAAGCCTCAAATAGACCTCCATTTTTTAATGGAACAAATTATACTTATTGAAAAACTAGGATGAGAATTTATATGCATTCTATTATTACAATTTATGCAAAGTTGTTGATAAGGGTCCTCATATTCCTTCGATGGTGGTTAATGGTGTTTCCATCCCAAAACTTGAAGAGGATTGGGATGAAAATGACATTAAACAATCCGAGATCAATGCTAAAGCAATGAATTTCCTTTATCGTGCATTACATCCTAGTGAATTTAATAAAATATCTACATGCATGTCTGCCAAAAGAATATGGGACACACTTGAAGTTACCCATAAGGGTACCGATCAAGTGAAGAACACTAAGGTTAATATGTTAGTGCACACATATGAGATGTTCCAGATGGAACCAAATGAATCTATCACTGATATGTATACACATTTTACAAATATTGTTAATGGTATGAGAAGTCTTGGTAAAGTCATGTCTAATGCTGATCTTGTGAATAAAATTCTTAGATCACTTCCAATGTTATGGGATTCGAAGGTGACCGCAATTTAAGAAGCAAAGGATGTGGACAAACTACCTCTTGAGCAGCTAGTGGGATCGCTCATGACTTATGAGCTCAATCTAAAATAGAAATCTATGGACATTGACAAGAAGAAGAAGGGGATAGCTTTCAAGTCAAATATTCAAGAAGAATCTTCAATTGATGAGTCCGAAGATGAAGAAGAGGAAGAAGGTGAAGAAGCCCTCCTTGCATGTAAGTTTAGAAGATTCATGAAGAGGATGAAGTTTCCCTACAAAAAGAAAAATCAGTCCCAAGGAAAAGGGAAAGGAAAAAGAAAAAGAGAAAGAAAAGGAAAATGAGAATGAAGTACCTATATGCTTTGAGTGCAAGAAGCCGGGACATTACAAGTTTGACTGTCCTCTCCTCAAGAAATCAAGAAAGAAATTAAGGAAGAAATAATGATGGCCACTTGGAGTGACAGCAAAGACTCCATTTCAGAACAAGAGCAGAATGAAGTTGCAAATCTCTGCTTCATGGCGCATTCCAACTCTGAAGTCGATTTTACTTTTGATGAACTTAGGAATGCTTTTGAAGAATTGATGCATTATTATAAATTAGTTTTATCTGAAAATAAGAAATTGAAAAAGCATGCAAATAGTTTTTCTTTAGAAAACAACTCTTTACTAAATGATGTTAGTTCTTTGAAATCTAAGATCGATGTTTTAGAAAAGAAAATTAATGCTTTAAGTATGGAAAATGAAGTCTTAAAAAGACCTAAAAATGTTATGACTAACAATGACCTTTTAAACAAAAACAAGGATCTAGAACTTGAAAATGCTAAACACAAAAATGAACTTGAAAAGTTAAAGCCTTTTGTTGACAAATTTACTTATAGTTCAGAAAAGTTAAACTTACTTTTAAACAAGCAAAGAGTAGTTTATAATAAGGCAGGTTTAGGATATAAACCACAAAAGCAATAAAGGTATTTCAAAAACTTTTTTATACCTGCATCATCTAGCATTACCTGTTTTACTTGCAAAAAATTAGGTCATAAATTATATCAATATAATTTTAGAAAAATCATGTCTTTTGGTAAAGTATGGGTTCCAAAAGGAACCATTTTAAATGCTAACCCTAAAGGACCCAAGTTGGCTTGGGTACCTAAAAACAAAACCTAATCTTATTGCAGATGTGTCTTGCAACTAAGGAAAACAAACGAGTTTGGTATCTTGATAGTGGTTGCTCAAGGCACATGACTGGAGATGTGAAGCAATTCACTTCTCTTAAAGCTTTGAATGGAGGGAGTGTGACCTTCGGTGATAATGGTAAAGGAAAAATCATTGATATTGGTAAGGTTCACATAACTCCTTCTAATAGCATTAGTAATGTACTTTTAGTAGATGGTTTAAAGCATAATCTTTTAAGTATTAGCCAGATTTATGATAGAGGTTTTCAAGTAGTTTTTAAATTATCATATTGCATGATTACTGGTCGTATATAAATAGAGTACAATTCATTGGAAAAAGGCATGGAAATATTTATTTGGTAGACCTTGATGATCTATCTTTATCTAATGGAGAATGCCTTGTTGCAATGAATTCTATTAAGGAAAAGACTAGTTTGTTATGGCATAGAAGATTAGGGCATGCTAGCATGTATCTCATTTTAAAACTTAGTAAAAAGAATTTAGTTAGAGATTTATCTAAAATTCATTTTGAAAAAGATAGAATTTGCCAAGTATGTCAATTTGGTAAACAAGTCAAAACTTCTTTTAAACCAAAAGGATTTGTAACTACTAGTAGACCACTTGAACTACTTCATATGGATCTCTTTGGACCAACTAGAACATCAAGTCTAGAAGGCCAGAAATATGGATTAGTCATTGTGGATGATTTTTCAAGATTTACTTGGATTTTCTTCTAAGCACAAAAAGATGAATCATTTTATGTATTTATAAAATTTTATAGAAAAGTTTCAAATGAAAAAGGTATTTCTGTCGTTTGTATTCGTAGTGATCATGGAACCGAATTTGAAAATCAGGATTTTGAAAACTTTTGCAATGAAAAAGGCATAAAACATAATTTTTCTGTGCCTAGGACACCTCAACAAAATGGGATAGTAGAAAGAAAAAATCGCACTTTAGAAGAAATGGCATGCATTATGCTTTGTAAAAATGATTTGCCAAGGTAATTTTAGGTTGAAGCTATAAATATAGCCTGTTATGTTTTAAATCGAGTTTTGATACATCCTATTTTAAAGAAAACTCCATATGAGCTTTGGAACCAAAGAAAATCAACCTTGAAATATTTTTGAGTTTTTGGTTTTAAATGTTTTGTTTTGAACAATGAAAAAGATCATCTAACAAAGTTCAATGCCAAGTCTGATGAAGGTATCTTCTTAGGATACTCTATATCAAGCAGGGCATACAGAGTATTTAACAAACAACTTTGGTTGTAGAAGAGTCAGTACATGTTGTATTTGAAGAATGTTCTAACAAGTCCTCGAGAAAAGAGGATACATCTGATGAATGTGCAGGTGCTATCAAGCTTCAAAAGCTGACACTGAATGATCAAGCTCAACCAAATAAAGAAGAACAAGACAAGGATGAGAAAGAAGATGATACTCCAAAGCATCAAGATCTACCTAAGGAGTGGAGGTATGCTCATGGACACCCTAAGGAATTAATCTTAGGTGATCCATCTAAAGGGGTAAGAACTCATGCTTCTATTAGAAATGAATGTGATTATATTGCTTTTGTATCTCAAGTAGAACCTAAATGTTTTGAAGAAGCTGAAAAAAACTCTAATTGGATCAATGCTATGCAAGAAGAACTAATACAATTTGATAGAAATAATGTTTGGACACTTGTAAAAAGACCATCTAATGTTTCAATTATTGGCACTAAATGGGTATATAAGAATAAATTAGATGAAAATAGTATTGTTATTAGAAATAAAGCTAGGCTAGTTGCTAAAGGCTATAATCAAGAGGAAGGGATTGACTTTGATGAAACTTTTGCTCCTGTTGCTAGACTTGAAGCAATTACACTATTATTAGCATTTGCTTGTTTTATGAATTTCAAACTATTTCAAATGGATGTTAATAGTGCTTTCTTGAATGGTTTTATAAATGAAAAGGTTTTTGTTGAACAACCACCTGAATTTGAAAATCATGCACATCCTGATCATGTTTTCAAATCACACAAAGCACTTTATGGATTAAAGCAAGCACCTAGAGCATGGTATGAAAGACTAAGCAAATTTCTTATTGAAAATAAATTTTCTAGAGAAAATGTTGACTAAACTCTATTTTTGAAAAGGAAAGATAATGATTTATTAGTAGTACAAATATATGTTGATGACATCATTTTCGGTGCTACTAATGAAATTCTTTATTAAGAGTTTGCTAAGCTAATGCAGGGTGAGTTCGAGATGAGCATGATGGGAGAATTCAATTTCTTTCTCGGACTCCAGATCAAGCAAACTTCAGATGGTATCTTCATCAACCAAGCTAAGTACACAAAAGAAATCATTAAGAAGTTTGGAATGGAGACTACTAAATCAATAGGTATGCCTATGAGCCCCTTTTGTAAACTTGATAAAGATGAACATGGTAAATCTGTAGATCAAAAGTTATATAGAGGCATGATAGGCTCCCTATTGTATTTAATTGCTAGTAGACCAGATATAATGTTTAGTGTTTGCATGTATGCTAGATATCAGTCTGAACCTAAAGAATCACATCTTATGGCTGTTAAGCGCATTATTAGATATCTGTCTGATACTATTAGTATTGGTTTATGGTATGATAGAAATTCATCTACTGAATTGATTGGATATTCTGATATAGATTTTGCTGGTTATAGACTGGATAGAAAGAGTACTAGTGGAACTTGCCAATTTCATGGGGTTAACTTAATCTCATGGTTTAGCAAGAAACAAACTTTAGTTGCACTATCCACAGCTGAAGCTGAATATATTGCAGCAGGAAGTTATTGTACTCAAGTCTTGTGGATTAAGCAATAACTTGAAGACTTTGGAATCAAGTTGACTAGTACTCCTATTAAATGTGATAATATCAATGCTATTTGCTTGACTAAAAATCCTGTTCAACATTCTAGGAGTAAGCATATTGAAATTAGACATCATTTTATTAGGGATCATGTAGAAAACAATAACATTTTGCTTGAATTTATATGTACTGAATTTCAATTAGCAGATGTTTTGACTAAACCTCTTCTTAAAGATCGATTCTGTATGATTAGAAGAGAGCTTGGGATCATCAATCCGTTTGATTAAATCTTTTCTACATTTTGACTAAATTAGATCATTCTGACCTTATCCATGATTAATCATTGTTGATTTGACTCCAAAAATATGTTATTTCAATTGATTTTGATCATTCTGCAAAATTCCCAAATTTTTAGTTTTTAAGTTGATGTGTCGACACATCATGAGTCGACACCAAAATGTGTCGACACATGCGTGAGCCAACACATGACCAACAGCGAACTGAGATTTAAGGGTTTTCGAATCATTTTTCCCCCAAATTTCTTTCTCCTCTGAGCCGACACATTGAATCAAGGTATCCATATTGTTCATCCTCTCATTTCCTTGCTTCTGTATGCCGTTTTCTTGGATTTGAAAGTTCGGTAGCCATTTTTGTTGGATTTCTTCCTAGGATTTAGCTCCTAAACCCTAGAAACTACCACTTTCCACCAAAAACATTGCCCAAACTTTGATTCTTGATAATGGATCCTCATAAACAAGTCGTTCGCCAACCTCGTCAGTCACAGCAAGAAGAAGAGCGAAGAACGAAAGCCCAACACGAGTCTAGAGCTCCGGATCTGCCTACACGACTGTTGTTTGTTCCTTCTAGCCGGATGAGCTCCAAGACAGTAGTTAGAGGACATCAAGTGGACTTTTCTTTCATAGACCAGCAACATTTCCAGATTGGAGATTGGATTAGACACACTGGGTTGGCCACTTTTTATTCACTTAGTGAGAGATACTACCTAGGGCTGATGAGAGAGTTCTACGGATCACTTGCCCGAGGGACTGATGGTTGGATTGCTCGGGTCAGAGGACGGGATATCCCCATTTCTTTAGAGGTTCTGAGCAGAGTATGGGATATACCCATGACTGGGTCTATAGTTGACAGTCTGATGGACCGAGTTAGTGGTCTCCAGTGTATTTTCGAGTCCGACATTCTACCGGAGGGAACCACTGTACCAACTTCTAGACTATCCATAGAGATGAGACTGCTGCACCATATTGTTGTCTGGATTCTTCTACCGAAGACCGATCATTTCGACTACATCACCGAGTGGGAGTTGCTCGTGATGGTCTCACTGATTCAGTGCACACCGATATGTCTTCCTGTTCTGATGGTACATCAGATTACTGAGGCGTCGTCTAGTCAGTGGCTCTGCTTACCTTACGGCATGGGATTGACTATACTATTCAGGAAGTATGGAGTCAGCTTCCAGGATGAGCCTTATCGTACCTTGATCCATATTGATGTGTATGACATCAGGTCATTGCATCGCATGGGTTATCATTTGGTCCAAGGCCAGTGGACATGGAGGATATCAGGTCAGGCCGAGGACAGAGCTGACAGTGATGAGGACATAGCAGAGGAGGAGCGGATTCTTTCTGGTGAGGCTGGACCTAGTGAGACTCAGCCTGAGACGGCAGCACAGCCAGCTCAATCTGATCCTTCTACATCTGCACAGCCTCAGCCAGTGTAGGCAGAGACCCCTGGCATGTCAGACAGCTTATAGGACAGAGTCAGATGCATCAAGATCGATGTATTCATCATTAGGCAACGTCTAGACATTTTTATTACTGAGACGAGAGAGAGCCATATTGGTCTTAGTGATGGCATGTCGGCTATTCTCTCAGCACTATCCAGATCTTCGATGAGTGCTCCGCTGTAGACACTGTTCCTGCTTCTGTTCATATACCTGCTCCAGCACCAGCTGATGACCTTGCTGATATTGTTACTGGTGTTGAGACTACTGTTGGAGATGGAGATGGAGACACAGTTATTGGAGATATTGATGGAGACGAGGAGACTGACTCAGACCGTTTTGACATTGCTAATCTTACGTTAGAGCTAGTTGGAGGTGACAGATGACGTGCCTGCAAGCCCTGTTGACCCATCCTTTTCACCTATCCTGATTCCTGATCCATCCTCTCCTTCCAGATCAGATGATCACACTCCAGTTCCTATTCCTATTCTCACTCCTATCATTGATATACCTACGTTGATCTACCTGACATTGATACTTCATTCATTGATTCTCTTGATATTCATACACCTATCATTGAGACTTCTATTGTTCATACACCGATTCTTGATACACCGATACTATCTTCAGCTAATACTGTTATTCTTGATACGCCTATATCATCAGCTGTTATACCTACTCTTGATACTCATATCACTGATACTCCTACTCTTCATACATCCTCATTGATTCGAGAGCTTGGATTTTATACACCCGGCTTTCAATATCTTGATTCCAGTCCTACTTTTGATCGTACACCTTTCCCAGCTGTTGCTGAGATGATTCACCCAATCTGTTTAGTTCCTGCAGAGGACGTAGTTCCTACCTCTACTGCTTCAGCCAGAGGTCGGACTTATATCCATCGCAGAGGACGTGGATGTCGTACCCCTCCTCAACCGACCAGGACCAGACTTCAAGATCTTCGATTGAGATGGCCGCGAGCTTGAACCTTCATTGATACAGGACCGATTGAGATCGGTTCATCTTTTGATGACTCGATGGATGAGGATTAGGATTTTGATATACTCTTAGATAGTTTACTTTCATGCTTCTATGTACTTTTGTCTTTGAAATGTATCATTTTGTTGTACAAATTCCAAGTTTATATGAAAACACTTGTTGTTTCTCATCTTTATATATTTGATGGAATGATTGTTAAATCTTGAATTGCTTTTATACTTCATGATCTTCACTTATATTGCTTGTATGAGTACTTGTCTATTCAATTTATTTATTTCCCTACCTTTTTAATGATAACAAAAAGGGGAAGTAATTCAGTGAGATTTAAGTATAAATGGAGAGCATTTTTTTGAAATGTGATATGTATACTTGTGATTTTTTTTTGAAATGTGATATGTATACTTGTGATATGCAAGAAATATTTTTTTTTGAAAAACCTGAATTGAAGAACATTTACAAAATTCCTTAAGAAAGGGGGAGCTTTACTCTATGTTCAATTGAAAATCCTTTCAAAGTGAATTTAATCCTTAAAACCCCTCTTTCAATGTTTTGAAAAGATTCTTACAAATTTCATTATGAATCATGGATTCAAGGGGAGCTTTGTTATTTGCTGAATCTTTCTTGTAAGAGTATCATGGTACATGTTCTCAAATTCATTTGAATGAATATCGAAGTTCTGGTACTCTCTATCCTTGTAACAAGCTTTAATACTATTACTTGTGTTTTGAATGATCACATCTTTAATGCAAGTAATGTTGATATACTTAATGCTTTCAATATTGTGCACCTTGATCAATTCTCTTAAAACTTATTTTAAAAGCAATTTATACTTAAGGATTTTGTCATCATCAAAAAGGGAGAGATTGTTGACTCCACTAATTGATTTTGATGATAAGCAAAATAGTTAAGTATAAGTTGAGGACTAATGATTTGCTTTAAGTGTATTTTTATTGAAAGGGTGCTCACAAAATTTGAAGAAGCCAAGTTGTTTTGAAGAAGCCAAGTTTGTGATGAAAAGATTGATCAAAAGAAGACTTGGACACTTATGAGATGGTTGAATGGATAGCTAAGTTAAGTATAAACTTGTTCCAACTCAAAATCAACAGTTTTTGTGTATTTTTCAGTGATGTGCCGACTCAAAGTGTCGACACATGACATGAAGTGTCAACACATGGAGATGAAGTATCGACTAAGGCCGGTACGCAGCAAAGTTTCAATTGGCACAGATGAAGTGTCAATACATGGACTTGATGTGTCGACTCAAGGTGTCGACACGTGGATCAGCACATCGCCTAAAACTTTCAAGCCACAGAATTTACAGAAGTTGAAGGAAAGTTGAAGTGTCGACACATGGAAGCAAGGTGTCAACTCAAAGTGTCGACTCAACTGAGAAGGTGTCGACACATTTGAGATTTCCAAAAAATTTGAATAGAGCATTTTGAACTATGTGTCGACTCAAGAAGAACATGTGTCAACCTTATATGTCGACTCAACTGAGGAAGTGTCGACACATGGAGTTTTGACAACATTAATGGCTAGTTTTTTCAAGCGCAGAACTCGCCCAAATGCCCTCCAATGGCTAGTTTTTCAAGTGTAACGACTAGATTTTGGTTTTGAGGCCTTGCGAAGGTATTTATATGCTCCAAATCAAATCAAAATGCAATATATTGAATATCCTTAAAGAGTTTAGAGAGAAAAGAAGAGAGAAGAGCCTTAACTCCTATTCACTCAAGGTTCAACCACTCTCAAGAAAAAGGAAGCCTCCAAGCATTCAAAGCCATCAAGAGCATTGAAGATCATTCAATCTTGGGCATTCAAAAGGCTTCAACAAGAGCAAAGCAACACTACATCGAGCTACATCGACTTATTTGCTTTATTATTGAAATCTTACATTGGTTCTTTATTTCTCTACTTATATCTTTTAAAGGTTATTGGTTAGCCTATTGGAAAACCAAATGAGGTTATTGGTAAGCCTTGAAAAACCAATTAGGTTGGTGGTTAGCCCGCAAAACTACTAAGGTTCTTGGTTAGCCCAGAAGACCAAGGGAGGCTTTTGGTTAGCCTTGTGAAAACCAATTAGGTTCTTGGTTAGCTCGAAAACCAAGTGAGGTTGTGACTTGTGAGCCTTGTAAAATAAGTCAGGTTTTGATTAGTGAGCCTGGAAAACTAATCGGCTGTAATTAGTGTGATTATAGTGAATTTCCAAGGGGATCTTGGGAAGTAGATGTAGCTGCATTATTGGCACCAAACCACTATAGCTTGTTGTGTTTGTGATTGCTTGATCTCTCCCTCCTTGCTCTTTATATTTTGTTTATTGCTTTTAATTTTTGCTGCACTATTATTCTAGAGCATTGCAATTAAATCATAGTACCTTGCTGAATTGGATTGCATATCTTGTTTTATAAAGTTTGTAGCTTGTGATATTAAGCTTAGCCTTAAATTTTTAGAGACCCAACTCACCCCCCCTCTTGGGTTGCTTTCTGGGCAATAGACTGGGTTTGGAGTGACCTGGATCATTCCTCGAACCGTAACTCCCAAGTGGAGGTCGTAGACTAGGAGGTGTACGACCAGTTTATCACCTCCCAGATTCCTCCCCTTCAGGACTTTCTAGCCGAGCAAAACCTATTCGAGGCCAGGGTTAGCCCGATTCGTGCCTTAGATGAGCCCCATAATCATAATTTTTTTCTTTACATGGATTCTTCTCAGCTTTGAGGCTAACCAGCATTCTTCCTTCTCTGCATGCATGAAGTACACAATGGACCAAATCTGGGAGATATCCCGAAAGAGGAGCGCATCCCCCAAGCTCAGGGAGGACTCATCAAAGAGGGCCCGTGACAAATCTGGACAGGGGCCCAGGGTAGGCTCATCATCCGGTCAGGAGGGAAGGAGAACTGGGCTAATCCCCACCTCGTCCAAGGTGCAAGCCCAGCTCCTAGCCCGTGGGCCCGACATAATTGCCCGGGCCCGGCTGGCAACTTCCCCCGCAGAGACCCCAGAGGTGGTCGAAGTGGAGGACAAGGCAGCGATGGAGAGGAGACCGACAACGCCTCTAGTAGCAGGGGCAATGACTACACCCCCGACAGTTGAGGTGCCCGCACAATCGCCCACTCTGAAACTGGTGATGGCCTCGGTGATAATGGCACTCAGGATGAAGCGAGTATCCATTGCGGTCCCACCAAACATGGCGATTACCCAGGACACTGGGTTAGCCAAGCGAATGATGGAGTGCACTATCCAACCACACGATCGTCGTGAGAGGAGCGGCAAGCAACTAATAGCCACCATCATGGGCATCCTTTTCTAGCTCTTCATGGTGAGTCTTCTACACTCTCAACTCCTTTTCATTACTATCTGCATTGTTTCTGTTGATGCTTCCATTGTTGTAGATTGCCACTGACATAATCTTTATCAAGGATTACTGCGCTCAGTGGGTTAGACGGGAGGCCCAAGAGAAGAGGCACTTAGAGATGCTGGATGTTGAGGCTCGGGCATAGATGGAGAGGGTCCAAGTCCTAAAGGAGTGGGCTAGGATCCTCCGGTCAGAGGTGGCCAACATGAAAGAGGTGGCGGCCAGAGTAGAGAGGCGGGCTAGGGACCTGGAGGCATCCCTGGCCATCGAGAAGATCAAGGCCACCCGCCAGGTAGAAAAGTCCGCCACGGAGGTGGCATGCTTAGAGGGGCTGTCCCAGACTCTCCAAGCATGATTGGAGGTTGCAATGGCGAGGGCATCGACGGTGGAGGAGATGTGAGGTGGTCATGGACTCCTTTATCAAGGGGTTCGTGCATTGCAAGTCGAAGGTGGCCATGGCCTATCCCAGATAGGACCTGGAAGCCATCATCTCGGATCTCCCAGGCATTGGCACTGAGGGGGCGAGGGCTTCAACAGAAGGGATCGAGGCGGTGCCCATCAATGTTGAACCACCCCCCACATCGGCAAAGATCTAGGAAGACACCAGCGAGATCCCCCATCGTCCCAGCAAGGAGCCTGTGACATCGCCGTGATCTTTCTTCTTCTTTGTTTTTCTTTTTCTTTTCCTCTTCTTTTTTTTTGACTCCTACACTTTGGAGTTTTTTAGGGACCACCTGGCCTATTGGGGATCCTTTTTGCTTTAAGAAATTTAATCTTCTTAATGAAATTTTTATTTCTTCAATGAGTTCTCCACTTCTCTTCTTTCTCTTATTTTTTTGCACAGAGATGGATTTTCATTATGATTGTCAATCTTAAGGTCTCCTAGGTTTCGTCTCTTCCCTGCTAATCCTAGAGTTGGCAAATGGCCAAAGGAACCTTAGGGGTTTTGTAAACTATCTCCATCGGGCTAGGAGATTCATCGAGGTGGCCAATCCCTTAAGGCTTCTGAAGCTCCAGCTCTTCCTGCCCAATTTCAAGACTGGCCATTGGCCAAAGAGGCCTCGGGGGTCTTGCTAGGACTGGTCACCAATCTTGGAGTCTCCAAAGTTCTGGCTCTTCCTTCCCAATTCAAGAGTTGGCAAGCGACCAGAGAAACCTCGGAGATTCTGTAAGTTATCCCTGCCACACCGAAAAACTTGCAAGTTGAAGTGCAGGGCTTCGGGGGTTTCCCAACTTGCCCTCACCGGACCCAGAGTCTGATGGATTGAGTGCAGGGCTTCAGGAGTTTTCTGACTTTTCATCATCGAACTGAGAGTCCGATGGATGGAGTATGGGGCTTCTAGAGTCTCCTGGCTTGCCATCGTCAAACTAAGAGTCTGATAGATAGAGTACGGAGCTTCTAGAGTCTCCTGGCTTGCCGTCGCCAAACTAAGAGTCTAACGAATAAAGTGTGGGGCTTCTGGAGTTTCTTGACTTGTCATCACCGAACTAAGAGTTTGACAAATAGGGTGCGGGGCTTCTAGAGTTTCCAGCTTGTCGTCGCCAAATCAAGAGTCTGGCGGATAGAGTGCGGGGCTTTTGAAGTTTCCCGGCTTTAGAGTGCAGGGCTTCATGGGTTTCCTGGCTTTGGAGTGCAGGGATTTAGGAGTTTCCTGGCTTTGGAGTGCAGGGCTTCAGGAGTTTCCTAGCTTGGGAGTGCAAGGCTTTTGGAGTTTCTCGACTTGTCATCACCGAACTAAGAGTCCGACGGATAGAGTTCATGCCTAGGTGAAGATAGTGTTGCACCAAAAAGGAACTTTTCATTAATGAAAGAAAATCACATATCATTGGTAGTACATCCTCAGATTACTAGCATTCCAAGTTTGTAGAAATTGGATGCCATCGAGTCCAACGAGGTAGTAAGCTCCATAAGGAAGGACTTCAATCACCTTGTAAGGACCTTCCTAGTTGGGGGAGAGCTTGCCACATTCTCCAGGCTGTGAGACTTCGTCACATCGTAGAACCAGATCACCTGGGCGAAAGACTTTTGATTTCATGTGGGAGTTGTAATACTGGGCCACCCATTGCCTGTAAGCCACAATGCAGAGCCAAGCTTTGTCTCTGGTTTTTACCAGGAGGTCCAAGTTGAGCAGAAGGTGAGCCGGATTCTCAGCCTCATCATATTGCTCTACCTGCAGTATGGGTAGACCCATTTCTACTGGAATCATAGCCTTAGTGCTAAAGACAAGATTGAAGGGTGTCTCACTTGTTGCTATCCTCGATGTGATATGGTAGGCCCAAAGAATGCTAGGAAGTTTCTCGATCCACTGGCTCTTGACCTGGTCTAGCCTAGTATGGGGCCCTTGAAGGATGGTCCAGTTGTCACCTCAGCCTCCTCGTTGGTCTGGGGGTGAGCCACTGGGGTGAAATGGTGGTGGATGTTGAGATCGGCACAAAATTCTTTGAATGCCTGGTTATCGAACTATCATCCATTGTCGGTGATGATGGAGTGGGAAAGTCCAAAATGATAAATGATCGACTTCTTGAGAAAAGATCTAGCCTTAGCTTCAGTGATTCGTGCCAACAGCTCGGCCTCGACCCACTTGGTGAAGTAATCGATGGCCACAATCAGGTATCTCCATTGCCTGGATGCGGGGGGAAAGGGACCCAAGATGTCCATTCTCCACTGAGCGAACGGTCAGGGAGCAGAGAGTTGAGAAAGCAGTGTGGCTAGCTGAAGCTGCATGCTGGCATGTTGTTGACAATGGTCACACCTTCTTACGAAGTCAGCCGCATCTTTCTTTATGGTCTCCCAGTAATATCCTTGCCGGAGGGCTTTGTATGCCAGTGTCCTACCCCCCACATGGTTCTCGTAGAGGCCTTCATGTATCTCCTGGAGCATAAAGGCTGCCTTTGAGGGTCTCAAACATTTCAAAAGTGGGTAGGAATGGGACCTTCGATAGAGCTGTCCATCCATCAACACAAAGCACGTAGCCTTCTTTTTGAGGGGACCGGCCTCTATGCAGTTCTTGGATAGGGTACCGTCAGTGATGTATCTAATATAGCGATCCATCCAGCTAGGTTTAGGAGTGACTTGCTGGACTTCACTGGACACTTCATAACTGGGAGCCTGCAGGTATTCGATGTAGGCACACCCCAATGATGAGTCTGGTAGGGTTGCAAGCCTGGAGAGGGCTTCGGCATGAGTGCTCTCTCCACGAGAAATATAGGAGATGTTGAAGCACTGGAACCCCAACGTACTCGAGCATACCCGCTCCAAATACTTTGCCATCTGAGGGTCTCGGGCTTTGAATTCTCTCGAGACTTGACCCGCGACCAGTTGCGAGTCAGTGAAGACTCTTAGACTGGACACACCCAACTCACGGGACACCCTTAATGTTGACTCTGGTCTTGATTTTGATGATTGACAAAATACTTAAGTATATATGAGTACTAATTATATTTTTAAGTATGTTTATCAGATCTTAGTACTCATCCATATTGAATGAAGAAATATATATTTTCAATTGAAGAAAGTCCTTAAATTAATAAAGAATCAAGTATATGGACTTTGGAATTGATATGAAAGAACTTGAAGAGGCTAAAAATCAATTTTGGAGAAGTTTCAATAAGTTTCAGCACTGGCACAAGCAAGTGTCGACTCATGAAGAAGATCAAGTATCGACTCAAGGCCTGAGAACAAGAAAAATACAGAACAATGTCAAACAGAATTTTTGCCTTGAGCTGATCTAAGTGTCGACTCAAGAGATTGACTCATGGTGAAGTGTCGACTCAAGAGGTCGACTCATAAAAGAAATTCAGGAAATTCAAGTGTCGACACTTTATATAATGGCTAGTTTTTCAGAAGTATAGAATTGACTCCAACTTGCTTCAAATAGCTAGTTTTTCATCCCTGACAGTCATAAACGGTCATCTATGATTTGGAGAGCTATATAAACACCAAAAATCAAATGGAGAAGTAAATCCTTTGGAGAGTTTTATTATATAAACTTAAGGATTCATTATTTTGAGTGGTTCAAGCATTCAAGCTTCCAAGATTAAGAGAGAGCTTCCAAGTCCACATCTTCATCAATATTTAAAGGCTTTAACATCTTAAAGACAAGTTCATCAACAATCAAGGGCTTCAAAGAAATATTTGCTTTGTTTAAGAAAGCTTTTATTATGTTCTTTTCATATTGTGCTTACTTTGTTTATTAAGATTTTTGGTGAGCCTTGGAAAACCAAAGAGGTTTTTGGTGAGCCTTGAAAAATCAGAGAGGTTGTTGGTTAGTCTTTGTGTAAAACCAACATAGGTTGTTGGTGATTCCGTAAAACCAACATAGGTTGTTGGTGATCCCGTAAAACCAACATAAGTTGTTGGTGAGCCCGTAAAATCATCAGAGATTGTTGGTGAGCCCGTAAAACCATCGGAGATTGTTGGTTAGCCTAAGTTGTAAAACCAACAAGGGGTTTTGACTTGTGAGCCCAGGAAAACAAGTTGGGTTTTGATTAGTGAGCCTGAAAAACTAATCGACTGTAATCTTGGTGATTATAGTAAAATTCCTAAGAAAAAATTGGGGAGTGGATGTAGGTGCCTTAAAGTATACCAAACCACTACATATTCTTGTATTTGTGATTGCTCTTAATTATTGCTTATTTACTCTTGCATTTACTTTGTTAATTCCATTGCATATTTTTATTAAGCACACAAACACTTTGGCAAAATACAAGTACTTAATTGTAATTAGCACATACTTGTTGAAATAGTTCAAAAAGTTTTATAAAATCTAATTCACCCCTCCTCTTGGGTTGCTTCATCACTGGGCAACACTTAATCCCATGAGGAGTGCTTTATATTCAGCCTGGTTATTGATAGCTTTGAACAGGAAGCGTAGTGCACACTTAGCCACAACTCCGTTAGAATTGGCGAGGATGAGGCCGGCTCCACTTCTCCCTGCATTGGATGCACCGTCGACATGGAGGACCCAAACTACCTCATCGGATGGTTGTTCCATGGGGTGCTCCGGGAAAGCCTCCTCTGGCTCTTCACTCATGTTGGTGCATTCCACTAGGAAGTCAGCCAGCACCTGTGCCTTTTAAGATGGCCACAGGCGATAGGTAATAGCAAACTTACTGAGTTTTAATGCCCATTTAGCCAAACATCCAAATGTGTTTGGATGGCTGAGTATGGCCCTTAATGGTTGGTCGGTGAGGACCATGATAGGTAGGCTTAGAAGTATAGCTTGAGATGTTGAGCAGACATAATGAGTTCGAAAATTAGTTTCTCAAAGCGGGTGTACCTGATCTCTGCATCCTAGAGAAGCTTGCTAGTATAATACACCGACCTCCGAACTCCATCTCCATCCATGCAGATAAGCACTGAACTGACAGCCCCTGGGGAGACTGCCAAATATAGGAGGAGTTCCTCCCCTTCTTCCAGCCTGGAGAGCGGCGGTGGCGACACCAGGAAGCTCTTCAGCTTCTCGAAGGCTTCTCGTCACTCCTTCATCTAGGCGAAGTCATGCACCTTACGCAACACCTTGAAGAAGGGTAGGCAGTAGTCAGTAAAGTGCAAAATGAACTGACTCAGGGCTGTGATCTGACCGGTCAGGAACTGGACCTATTTCTTTGAGGGAGGGTGTTCCATGTCAATGATGATGTGAGATGACTCTAAGATTGCTAAAAGTAAAAACTAGCATAAGGAGTAGCAATGCAAAGAATCATCGTATCGCAAGCAAACTCATGCAAAATAATAAGGACTCGAGAATTGACAAACTCCGAGATTAGGATAGCTTTTCTTCATCAAATCAGAAATTAAAAGAAGGGAAAGATGTGGTAGGTCCGTGGGGTTGTCGTTAAAACACTGTGGCTATCAGTTTAAAATCCGACTTCTTAAAATATTTAAAAATGCGTAGCAAGAGGAGTCGGGTCGAATCCACAGAGAAGGCGGTGTTTAGGATTTGAAATCTTTTTGATCTTGTAAAAAAAAATTTGAAGTCGAAAAATATAAAAAAAATTAAAATTGTAGGAAAAGTAAACTTGGCACTAGGATCTATTATTTAGATCCTAGCATCTACTTGCAGACAAGACAAAAGATAGGAGTTAAAAAGAGACATTGCATTGGTTGAAATTTAATGTCTAGATACAATGCAAAAAAAATTAAATTAACAAAACAAGTAACAAAGATAAGAACAGATCGGCGCAGCCTCGTCGGGAAGATAGCTCCTTCCTTCGTACTCCGTGAAGCGAACTGGGCTTCCTCTGCGTCTTCTTCTTCGGATCTTGATCTCAGAGAGAGAGAAGGCTGGAAGATGGTGTAGGGACACGCTCCCCTTTGAGAAACCTCACTCCCAAAAGCCAACCCGAAACCCAAGCAATGCCCTTTACCCTGTACCTTGTCTTTTCTCCGGGATCCCTCTGTCTTGTGCATTGGGATTCATTTTATAATTGACCGAAGAGGGGAGCTCGTTGCACACTAGCGATGTGGGACAAAAAAAAAAATACCGTGACTGCCATTGCTGCTCCTTTGATTACGCCGCGAAGCTCGTGGAGAACACCCAGCATCCGTCAGCCCATGGAGAATGCCCAGATCATGCCGTGACGACCGCTTGGCAACGCCCGTGGAGAAGCTCGGCTCGCGGACTGCTCGTGCCCGTGGACTGCGCTCCAGCAACGTGGAGAACATTCGTGCCCATGGAGCTCGCCCGTGGACTGCTTGTGGAGAACATGGAGAAGCTTGGCCGTGAGCGTGGAGCCACCGTGGAGAACGCCCGTGAACGTGCGCGTGGAGGAGCTCGGCAACGCGCGTGGAGCTCGGCAACGTCCTGCAACCCGTGGAGTGGTGCCCATGGACTGCGCCACCGTGGAGGGCGTGGCCGTGGGGAACGCCACCGTGGACGTGCATGGCCGTGGAGAACGCCACCGTGGAGGGCGTGCGTGGCCGTGGAGAACGCCACCGTGGAGGGCGTGGGCTGCACGTGGAGGAGCTAGGCCGCATGTGGAGGAGCTCGGCAACGCGTGGAGGAGCTTGGCCATGGAGAACATGGGCTGCCTCCTCTTGTTTGCCGCCGAAAAACACCACCACCGACCGTCAAAGCACCGCCGGAGCTTCTCCTCCGGCCAGGGACACCGCCGACGTGCTTCCCGGCGAATTTCGGCACTTCTGGAGGGCTGTGGTCCACGGCCTATTTCGTGGACCGGCAGCCATGGCTGCCGGTGAACCAAACAACACTTTGTAAACCCAGCAACCGGTCCATGGTGGACCGGCTGCTCCAAAAAGCGTGCAGCATCAAAATATGTGCAAAAATATTAGAAAATTCATAACTTCTTCATTTCAAACCTGATTTAAGTACCGTTTGCATCGTTGGATTCCATAAATCAAGCTCTACCTATTGGCGGGTTTCAAACTTATTAATTTTACCGATTCCATGATCATTAATTATAATTATTGAATATTTTATTAATCATTTAAATGGGTGTGTGGTGCTTTGACTTGAAATATATTTTTCATGAACGTACTCTAATTTCACACTTTTCAAAGATATTTTTAAAATAATTAGTTTTGCAAGAAAGTCCAAATTAATTATGAAATTAGGTTATTAAAAGAATGTTAGCACCAATAATTAACTAAAATACTTAAAATAATCATGTAAATCCATGATTTATCACACCCCCCAACTTAAATATTGCTAGTCCCTTAACAATGCAAAAAGTATAACTATGTGTCACAAAGATCATCCTTTACAAAAATAGATCAAGGTTTGAAAGTAAAAAGATCTAGCAAGTATCACTAACTAAGTATTGAGTTTCAGAAATAAATTTTGCAGTCAGCATAATTAGAAACTTTCTTAGAGTTCATCTAAAGATCTACAGCACTTGTGTTTGTGATGACTAACTTAACATTTTGGTACTAGTTTGTAAGAACAAATGTATCTTTGATTAACACTTACTTTGGTTAATTTTCTATACATCCCTAAATTAAGCTTATGAACTGAGTTAGCTTTCACACTACCTGATTTTTTTTTTTTTTTTTTTTTGCTGGAGCATCCTGGCCTTCCCTTCATCGTTTGACGCGAACCTCAACACTTGACTTAGGTGCAGAGATCCGGTTACTAAGTTTAGGGCGATCCACATATACTCTATGTTTTGCACTTTTATTTCAGGTAGGTAGCTCTTTCCTCAATTCAAAAAAAAAATTTAATTGGGATATATATCAATTACCAGTTTTCAGTGATAATTAAGTCCTCAATTGTCCTTACAACTAATACTTACTTTGTCTCGTCAGCATGCATGTGCAATGGAAGTGCTAATAGCCTTTAGGTGATCTAAGTAGGCCCTAAAAGTCTGACACGCTAGTCTACTTCTTGACTCGCTACAGTCATTAGCAACACTCTCTAACTCTTATTACTTTTCCTAGTCTATCGTGCTCCAGATTTATTTTTGACACATGAAAACTTTTTTTTTTAATTTTTTTATTTTTTTATTTTTATTTTTTTTATTTATTTTTTTTATTATTATTATTATTTTAAAAAAATATATATTTGTCTCGACCCCCCAACTTAAATACCATTGTCCCTAATGGTATAAAAAGAACTAAAAATGTAATGGGATACCTGAGAAGAGGAGCTCATGAACAATGTAGAGGCTGCAAGTTTTTTTTTTTTTTTTTTTAAAAAAAAAGAGATATTGAGTACATATTGGGTTGCCTCCCAACAAGCGCTAAGTTTAATGTCTTCAGCCAAACATAAAGCAGCTCAGTTTAGTATGGGTCAGTTAATGTTACTTGGTCAATGGTTCGATTTGTTGATATTCCTTCAATGTATGGTTTTAAACGTTGACCATTTACCTTAAAGAAGTTTCCTGACCTAGGATCATAAACTTTGACTGCACCATGGGGGAAAACTTGGTTAACAATGTAAGGTCCATCCCATCTAGATCTCAATTTTCCAGGAAATAATCGAAGCCTTGAATTAAATAACCAGACTTGTTGATTTGGCTCAAAGATTTTCCTAGAAATAAGTTGATCATGAAAGGCTTTCATTTTCTCTTTATAAATACGTGAATTTTCATAAGCCTCTCGCCTCAGTTCATCTAGTTCACTCAGTTGCAACATCCGGTTAGAACCAGCTTGCTTTAAATCAAAATTTAATTGCTTAATCGCCCAATATGCTCTATGTTCAAGTTCTACCAGAAGATGACATGCTTTTCCAAAGATCAGCCTATAGGGAGACATTCCAATGGGATTCTTGTAAGCTGTTCGATAGGCCCATAATGCATCATCTAATCAATTTGACCAGTTTCTACGATCGGGCCTAATAGTCTTTTGCAAAATGTTCTTGATCTCCCTATTGGATACTTCCACTTGGCCACTTGTTTGCAGGTGATAAGGTGTAGCTACTTTATGTGTGACCCCATATTTTTGCAAAAGCATTCGAAATTGGTAGTTTGTGGAATGGGCACCTCCGTCGCTAATGATGGCACGAGGAAATCCGAACCTAGAGAAGATATTCTTTTGAACAAACTTTATGACTACCTTATGATCATTGGTTCGTGTAGCCATTGCCTCAATCCAATTAGCAACATAATCGACAGCCACCAAAATATATTCAAAACCATTAGAGGGTGGAAAGGGTCCCATAAAATCAATTCCCCAAACGTCAAAGATTTCAACTACCAAGATTGGATTTAAAGGCATCATGTCTTTTCTAAAAATATTTCCTAAGGCTTGACACTTAAGACATTCTTTGCCAAAAGTATAGGCATCCTTAAACAATGTCGGCCAGTAAAATCCACTTTGCAAAACTTTAGCCACAGTTTTTCGACCAGAAAAATGTCCTCCGCAAGCAAGGGTGTGGCAAAGATTCAAAATACTCAGATGTTCAGATTCAGGAACACACCTACGGATGATTTGATCAGCACAGATTTGAAAGAGTTCAGGATCTTCCCAAAAGTAGTATTTAATTTGAGCAAAGAATCGATCCTTTTCATTCTTGGACCAGCCATCAGGGATTTGTCCAACCACTAAGTAGTTCACAATATCTGCAAACCAAGGGGCCTTTGCATGTGAAACTACTAAGAGCTGTTCATCTGGGAAAGATTCTTCAATTGATGCAGGTTCACACTCTTCAACTAAAATCCTAGATAGATGGTCTGCTACAACATTCTCGGATCCTTTCTTGTCTCGAATTTCAATATCAAACTCTTGTAGCAGTAAGATCCATCTAATCAATCGTGGTTTAGCATCTTTCTTTGAGAGCAGGTATCTCAAAGCCGAGTGATCCGAAGAAACCACAATCTTGGAACCTAAAAGATATGATCTAAACTTTTCCAAGGCAAACATCACAGCTAGCAACTCCTTTTCAGTAGTGGTATAATTTTTTCGGGCATCATTCAAAGTTCTACTAGCATAATAAATCACTATGGGATATTTGTTTACCCTTTGGCCCAAGACAGCTCCTATGGCAAAGTCTGAAGCATCACACATGATTTCAAAAGGTAGTGACCAATCTGGGGGTTGGATGATTGGGGCTTGAGTCACAGCTTCCTTTAGAAACTCAAAAGCCTTAAGACAATCTTCATCAAAATTGAAAGGAATGTCCTTGGCGAGCAGATTACACAAAGGACGGGAAATTTTGGAAAAGTCTTTGATGAAGCGACGATAGAATCCTACATGGCCGAGAAAAGATCGAATTTGTTTGATAGAGATGGGTGGAGGAAGTTTAGAGATCAATTCAACCTTTTCTTTATCTACCTCGATCCCTCTCTTAGATACAATATGTCCTAAAACAATCCCTTCTCGAACCATGAAATGGCTTTTCTCCCAGCTCAGTACTAAATTAGCCTCAATACATCGTTTTAATATTTTCTTCAAATTATTGAGGCAACTCTCAAAAGATTCTCCAAAGACTGAAAAATCATACATAAAAATTTCTAAGAAATCTCCTACCATGTCCGAGAAAATTGATATCATGCACCTTTGAAAGGTTGCAGGTGCATTACACAAACCGAAAGGCATTCTATGGAAAGCAAAGGTTCCAAAGGGACATGTGAAGGTGGTCTTTTCCTGGTCTCCTGGATAGATTGCTACCTGGTTGTATCCTGAGTATCCATCTAAGAAGCAAAAGTATTGCTGGCCAGCTAATCTTTCTAGGATCTGATCAATAAATGGTAAGGAAAAGTGGTCTTTGCGGGTAGCTGCATTAAGTTTTCTATAATCTATACAAACACGCCACCCAGTAGAAAGTCGTGTTGGCACTAAATCCCCATGGTCAGTACGGACAACCGTGAGTCCAGATTTCTTTAGAACGACTTGAGTAGGACTCACCCAGTGGCTATCAGAAATAGGATAAATAATACCAGCATCTAACCATTTAATCACTTCCTTCTTGACCACTTCTTGCATGTTTGGGTTGAGCCGTCTTTGCATTTCTCTAGTAGGCTTGGCACTATCCTCAGTATAGATATGGTGCATACAAATTGATGGACTAATGCCTTTTAAATCAGCAATGGCCCAACCTATGGCCTCCCTATGTGTTTTTAGAACATCTATCAATTGGTTTTCCTGCTCAATGGTTAGGTCAGAAGCAATGATCACAGGCAGGGTTTTGTCAGGTCCTAAAAACACATACTTAAGTGATTCAGGCAAAGTTTTTAGTTCAAGTTGTGGTGGGGCCTGAATCGAAGGGTGCAAAGGCTCAGTTCCTAGGTCAGGTAAGGATTCAGTTTGCATTGACCAAGGTGGTGAAGGTTGAGGTGAATCAAGTAGGGCATTTACCTCTTGGACTTGGGTTTCAGCAATAGGCTCGTCATCTTCCATCAAATTGGAGGAAAATTCAGACTCAACAATCTCATCTACTAAACTAATCACAGAACAATTTTCCTCCTCTCGAGCAAACTTTGAGGCATTAAAAATATTGATTCTCACCTTTTGATCCCCAAAAGAAATGTCCATAGCTCCTGTTTTACAATTGATATTGGCATTGGCAGTGGCTAGGAATGGACGACCTAAGATTATGGGATTCTGATTTAGCTCTTAGGATGGTTCCATGTCTAGTATGAGGAAGTCTACTGGGAAATAACATTGGTTCACTCTAACTAAGACATCCTCAATCAAACCACGTGGTGTCTTGACAGATCTATCGGCTAGTTGAAGAATGACTGACGTGGGTTTTAGTTCACCTATACCAAATTTTTCATAGACCGAGGTTGGAAGAAGGTTCACACTAGCTCCTAGGTCTAACAGGGCTCGGTCAAAGGTAATGCCTCCTATAACACAAGAAATCAAAGGAGCACCGAGGTCTTTCATTTTCTGAGGTAATTGATTCAACAAAACTGCACTTACATCCTCAGACAAAATGATTCTCTTTATGGTTCGTGGCTCACGCTTTTGGGTGCAGAGTTCTTTGAGAAATTTAGCGTAAGCTGGAACATGCTGAATTGCATCGAGGAGGGGTAAATTAATATGAACTTGCTTGAATAATTCCATTAGCTCCTCATTGCGTGCTCCTTGCTTTTTACAGGAAGAGCCAGCTTCTAGGGCTGAAGGGAACGGGGCTCTAGATTTATAAGTCTCAGGTAATTCATCTGCTCTCTTCTTCCCTTTCTCATTTAAATCGGAACCAGTATCAGTACTAGTCCCGGGCTCAGGCTCTTCTACATGGTTAGTCTCAGTACTAACATCATCTTCTAACTTCTCATTCTTGCTAGCATCAGTACTAGCCTCTCTCTCCTGGTTTTGATATGGGTCCCTAAAATCCTACCACTTCTAAGCTCAGAAATTGCTTTGGCATTCTCAAATTGAGGGTTCTTAGGTGGAACATTAGGATGAAGAATGAGTGGGTTGTTTCTAGGATTCGGTATTGGTTGACTCGGTAGTTGACCTGGTTCTCTCCTCATAGTAGATTCAACTAACTATCCTATTTGAACTTCTAACCTGGCGATAGATTGTTGTTGGGTCATGATTAATTGTTGAAGTTGATCAAACCTATCGTCGGCCAGATTGGTCTGTTGAGGAGGTTGATATGATGACTGATGATGATATGGTGGCTGATATGGTGGCTGAGCAGGCTGACTAGGCTGACCTCTATTATAGGCATAGTTTTGGTATGGGGGCCTATTTTGAAAGTTCCGTGCAGGAGGAGTTTGGGTCTGAACCTGAGTCTGTTGTGGTTTCCAAGAAAAATTAGGATGGTTTCTCCAACCCGGGTTATAAGTATTTGAAAATGGGTCATTACCCGGCTTGGAGAAACCTTGAGCAGCTTGGACTTGTTCTTGGATGAAAGGTGGTAACTGTGCAACCGTAGGACATTCATTCATGTGATGGGCTGGGCTAGCACAGATAGAACAAATCTCCTGATGATTAGAGGGTGATGGGTATTGTGATGGGTGTGATGGGTATTGTGCAGGAGATTGAGATTGTTGACTGAGGGCTAGGACTTGGTCCAACTTTTGAGAAAGGAGGTCAACTGTATCTAATCTTTGGGATATTAGGTTCAAGTCGACATTGGAATTTGAATGTGTAATTTCATAAATCCCTGCCCGCTTTTGGTGAGGAATCGATCTTTCATATGAAGTCAAAGAAGCATGGTTGATCGAATTTTCACTTAAGGTTTCAAACAAGGTATAGGCCTCATCCTCACTTCTACTCATGAATGCACCTCCACAAGATGCATCCACCATCTGTCTATACTGGTCTCCTAATCCCTCATAAAAAGCTTGGACAATTTGCCACTTAGACAGACCATGATGTGGGCATTTTCTAAGGAGTTCCTTAAGTCTCTCCCATGATTCATGAATTTGTTCACTAGGAAGCTGAGCAAATCCAGTGATGGCTCACCTCATGGTGTTGGTTCGACCTATAGGATAGAATTTCTTAAGGAACTCGTGCTGCATTTCAGCCCAAGTTCGAATTGGTTTCCCTATTGTGCCAAGCCAGTACTTGGCCTTATCCTTAAGTGAGAAGGGGAACAAGGTTAGCCTAAGGGCATCATCAGTAAAATCTTGGATCTTCACCGTAGAACAGATTTCTAGAAACTCATCTAGATGCTTATAAGGATCTTCGTTGGTATTCCCATAAAAGGAAGGGAGCATCTGGATTGTGGCAGACTTGATCTCATAATGTCTAGCAGGTATTTCAGGTAAATGGATACAAGTCGATGGGTTGTAGGTGGAAGGAATAAAGTATTCCTTCATCTGTCTAGGTGGTTTTTCTGGGTTTCCAGCCATTTGATTTTTTGGTGTACTATGGATCAGCCGTTCAATTTCAGGGTTGAAGTCAACTAGGTCTGGAAATAGAGATCTTCTACCGTGCATGAAACAGTGCAACCCAAAAATATGAGAAATTTTTTTTTTATTTTTATTTTTTTTTTTGTTATTTTCAAACACTTATCAAACATATTTCTATCCTAGGCTCCCTAATTCTAGACAGCTCCTAACTTCCAACACCGCCTTGGAGCCCTCCAAGTCAAAGACCAATTAGCTAACTGGCCAGGTAAGGGTAAGGTCGGTGGAGTTTCCCTCTTTGCTTGCCTTAGACACCAACTGAAAATTGGCCAGGTAAGCGGATCCAACCACCTTCCTTTGGGACGTAATCCCTGAATCCCTTTCCTAGACACCAGTCAACCAACTAATCTTGACCCGGTCCAACTCTTCCGGGTGCCCTGTCCTATTGAGCTCGAGTTCCTTAGGGCTGACGTCTAGTTAATTTTATTTAGAAGGCTTAGGTATGCAAAATGAGGGGTGATGGTTTGTGGGCTAAGAAAGGGTATTGAACTCCCCACCTTATCTTGTTTATGGATAAGTGCCCTTAAGATGATTATGAGATTATGAAATGCAATAAGATATCCAAAATAAAAGTTATAAACACACAAAATTAAATTAAAGCTATATATATTTTTTTAATTTTGTGATTAAGTTTCTAATCCTAATAAATTATGAAATGTCTGGGCAATTTTTTTGGATTTTGCAGAAAAGATAAATTTACCTAAATGAATCTAAAAATGAAAAACAAAAATTTTTTTTGTTTGAAATTTGAAATTTGAAATTTGAAATTTTTTTTTAAAAATTTGAAATTTGAAATTTTTTTTTTTTGGAGATAAGAAAAGAAACTAAAAAGGAAAATAATTAATATGTAAAAGAGGAAAGAAAGTTTACTGATTGGGAGACTTCCTTCCTCTTCTGCTTTTCTCACCCTTTTTTTTTTTAATCTGCAAGAAAAAGAAAAGTTAGCATGGTATAAAAAAATCAAAAAGATCAAAAACTATTATTTTAATGCCTTCCCCGGCAACGATGCCAAAAACTTGGTAGGTCCGCGTGGTTGTCGTTAAAACACCATGGCTATCAGTTTAAAATCTGACTTCTTAAAATATTTAAAAATGCGTAGCAAGAGGAGTCGGGTCGAATCCACAGAGAAGGCGGTGTTTAGGATTTGAAATCTTTTTGATCTTATAAAAAAATATTTGAAGTCGAAAAATATAAAAAAATTAAAATTGTAGGAAAAGTAAACTTGGCACTAGGATCTATTATTTAGATCCTAGCATCTACTTGCAGACAAGACGAAAGACAGGAGTTAAAAAGAGATATTGCATTGGTTGAAATTTAATGTCTAGATACAATGCAAAAAAAATTAAATTAACAAAACAAGTAACAAAGATAAGAACAGATCGGCGCAGCCTGGTCGGGAAGATAGCTCCTTCCTTCGTACTCCGTGAAGCGAACTGGGCTTCCTCTGCATCTTCTTCTTCGGATCTTGATCTCAGAGAGAGAGAAGGTTGGAAGATGGTGTAGGGACACGCTCTCCTTTGAGAAACCTCACTCCCAAAAGCCAACCCGTAACCCAAGCAATGCCCTTTACCCTGTACCTTGTCTTTTCTCCGAGATCCCTCTGTCTTGTGCATTGGGGTTCATTTTATAATTGACCGAAGAGGGGAGCTCGTTGCACACTTGCGATGTGGGACAAAAAAAAAATACCGTGACCACCATTGCTGCTCCGCTGATTACGCCGCGAAGCTCGTGGAGAACGCCCAGCATCCGTCAGCCCGTGGAGAATGCCCAGATCATGCCATGACGACCGCTTGGCAATGCCCGTGGAGAAGCTCGGCTCATGGACTGCTCGTGCCCATGGACTGCGCTCCGGCAACGTGGAGAACATTCGTGCCCGTGGAGCTCGCCCGTGGACTGCCTGTGGAGAACATGGAGAAGCTTGGCCGTGCACGTGGAGCCACCGTGGAGAACGCCCGTGGACGTGCGCGTGGAGGAGCTCGGCAATGTGCGTGGAGATCGGCAACGTCCTGCAGCCCGTGGAGTGGTGCCTGTGGACTGCGCCACCATGGAGGGCGTGGCCGTGGGGAACGCCACCGTGGACGTGCATGGCCGTGGAGAACGCCACCGTGAGGGCATGCGTGGCCATGGAGAACGCCACCGTGGAGGGCATGGGCTGCACGTGGAGGAGCTTGGCCGCGCGTGGAGGAGCTCGGCAACGCGTGGAGGAGCTTGGCCATGGAGAACGTGGGCTGCCTCCTCTTGTTTGCCACCGAAAAACACCGCCACCGACCGTCAAAGCACCGCCGGAGCTTCTCCTCCGGCCAGGGACACCGCCAGCGTGCTTCCCGGCAAATTTCGGCGCCTCTGGAGGGCTGTGGTCCACGGCCTATTCCGTGGACTGGTAGTTATGGCTGCCGGTGAACCAAACAACAATTTGTAAACCCAGCAGCCAGTCCATGATGGACCGGCTGCTCCAAAAAGCGTGCAGCATCAAAATATGTGCAAAAATCTTAGAAAATTCATAACTTCTTCATTTCAAACCTGATTTAAGTACTGTTTACATCGTTGGATTCCATAAATCAAGCTCTACCTATTGGCAGGTTTCAAACTTTTAATTTTACTGATTCCATGATCATTAATTATAATTATTGAATATTTTATTAATCATTTAAATGGGTGTGTGGTGCTTTGACTTGAAATATATTTTTCATGAATGTACTCTAATTTCACACTTTTCAAAGATATTTTTAACATAATTAGTTTTTCAAGAAAGTCCAAATTAATTATGAAATTAGGTTATTAAAAGAATGTTAGCACCAATAATTAACTAAAATGCTTAAAATAATCATATAAATCCATGATTTATCAGGATGTTACCAATCAGTGATTTGAAGAACTTCCGATGAAGTGATCACACAGCACTCTGATTGGAGTCTGGATGATGAAATTCGGTTCTCTTGATTAGATGGCTAATTTGGGTAGTCCTGGAGGCAAGGAAAGCCTCCTCTGGGGAGGTGAAACACCTCAGGGATCCTACAAAATGTCAATGGTCAATCAAAATAGCAAATGAAAATTGGAAAGGAAATTAGGTTTTTGATTGAAAGAAACTAGGGTTTATGAGGGGCGGCTTGAAGCTTGGTGAAGATCTCCTTGCTAGGAAGCCTAGGGCACTCCTTCTTGGACGTGTGAAGGCTTGGATGACAATGAGTTAGGGCGTGGAAGAATGCTAGGGCAGCAAGGAATTCGGCCAAGCACAATAGTAACCAAAGAAAAAATAAAAACAAAGTAACACACAAGCCCGCAAGCTCAAATAAGTTTACCAGGGTTTTGATATCATGAATAAAAGTTGCTTACAAGAGGGGGAGGGGTGGGGTATTTATAGAGTTCCTATGTCCTCTAACTAGGGTTATACACTTGGGTTACAAGTCCTCTCCTAGCTAGGTTAGAAAAATAATTCTTAAAATAATTAAAAGCATAAGTCCCAACTAGGTTAGGATTTGACCTAGTCTTCTCCTTCTCCCTCCATGCTTTGACTATTCCACTCAATGACACCTCTTGGACTTGGTCAATACTTTAAGGATGCCTAGGAGGGCGTGTTGGGCTTCTAGGGACAGCAAGGGACCGGCCTAAAGGGGCTTCGTGCATGGACAGCTAGGATGGCCTGGTCTGGTAGCAGGAATATTTAATGGAATCTTGCTTTTTTAGAGCTTGGGCTTGGTGCTGGGATGTAGGTGGTGATGGGGATCCAGGGCAGGTTCAGATATTTTTTTCATTTTTTCTTATTTTTCTCACATTTTTTTAAATTTTCCTATTCTCACTATTCCACCTATCCCCACTATTCTAGCTTTATCCCTAACTTATCCCTGCTTTATCCCTACCTTATTCCATCTTCCTCCATTTTTTTCCTGTGATTTTTTAAAATTCCCAAACCCTAGCCCACTGCCCCGATGCCCCCCGATCCAGGTTGCCCGACCCCCGGCCACCCCCGCCAGCCCACCAGCTGGTGCTCGTCGACCCCACTCTCTCCAGAAAATCGATCGTCCACCGCCCATGCCCGTTGGAAGACGAAAGGACGGCTGTGGGAAGACCAACCATCGCTGATGGGGGGGCAAAAATAAAATGATAAATGGAGAGTTTTAGCAAGCTAACCAGCAAGCAAACTTGAGTAATTAATTATCAAATAAATGGTCTAAATTAATCCAAGAAAAGAATCTTCATAAGGAGACTAGTTGATATAAATTATAATACCCGAAATGTAGATCTAGGTTAAAATAGAGATTAGGATCTTCATGGCAAGGAAACCATCACTACTAGGACAAGTTAACCTTCAAATGATCAGATCTAATGAAGCTTAAGAAGAGTTTTCCTACCAACAATGATGGCTAATTATTTGGTGGAAGAAGGAGCTCTCTTCACTCAAGGATTGAGGTCTAAACTATAAGACTAGCACTCCCTACCTTTAGGACTCACCTTGGCCAAGATCCTTGACTTGGAGACCTTCATCTTGGACTTGGAAAATCAGAGAAAGCCTGCATCAAATCAAAGATTAGGCATGGAAGGAGAATTCAAAATTGGAATGGAAACAAGAAGAAGAAGAAAGGGAAAACAAGTAGAAACTGGCACCTTCAAGGAATGATGCTTGGATCTTGGATCAAGCAAGGAGCACTCCACCTTTCAAGCACTCAAAGAACCTCTCACTCCCTTCTCAAGCATGAATTTAAACACTCCAACTTAAAGGACTAAATCACTCCAACTAGAAGAACTAAATCACTCCATACAAGAAGAACTCAAGATAGAACTCAACAAGAAGAAAACCTTCATTAATTCTCAAAATATTTTATACATGGAATGCCTTACAAGGGGAGCCTTGGGCCCTATTTATAGCCTTAGGGGTCGTCCAAAGTGAGGAGGGGAGGTAGAGTTAGGTTAGCTAACCATTTCTAGTTAAATCCAACTCCTTTGGTTACATAGTTGCAACAAGAAACAACTTCTAGGTAAGAGGTTGAAACAACTTGCTATGTGGCACCTAGGTAGCTTTGACATGGCTTCTAATTGCTGATGTGGAGCCCTAGGTATCATGTGATGTGGCATCCCACTTGGCAAGTTGGTTGGGGGGTTGTTTGGTGAGTGAGGAGTGGTCCCATGCTTCCCCTCAAAATGCTTGATGTGTTGTTTCTCATATCTCCCAAAATATGTCCCATGTGAAGAATAAAATGGGCTTCTAAGAGGTGGCATCATGGGTTTCAAAAGGTGGTATCTTGACTTGCTTGGGCTTTGACTTGGGCATGCTTGAAGTTGGTCTTGATTTGGATTGAGTCGACTCAAGGGACTGGCGACCTTCTTTCATGAGTCGGCTCATGAATTGGTCTTTGTCTTCAAGGGTTTGGTGGGCTGAATTCCAAGATTCTCATTAATCCTAAGTACACTATTTTAACTGAAAAAAATATCAAGAGAATTAGTTGAAAAATATTTTTTTTCTTATTGATGTCCCATCAATTCTCCCGGGTGGAAAAGAGCTCGACTCCGTCGAGTAGGAATCATTATGACTTTGGTAATACTCTAGTAGGTCTGGTCGATTCTTTGTAGGTCTTCTCAAGTAATCCATGAGTCTTCAGAATCAGGGCATCCTTGTCAATGAACCAAGTAGCGTTGATAGTCCCTGTTTCGGGTAGTGATAGTCTTATTGTCTAAGATTCGCTCAATCCTATCTTACTGCTTTAGTAACTTGGCTGGTGAACATTCATGGGTTGGCTCACTCTCAAAGATAGAATCAGGCTCGAAAGGCTCACTAGGTATCATTGTTGGTTTCTTTAACCTCCTAGATCTGAATTGTTGAAAGTAGAACTAATACCAAAGTCGGATGGTCAATCTAGCACATATTAGGTCCAAATTCTCCTTACTATTTTGAAAATGACCTACACCACGGGCATATAATCGTTCAGGTTTGGCCTTACCATAACATAGTCTCCTTCCTGAAATTCTTTGGCTCTTTTATGTGGTTGATCATATGCTTGTTAATTTCATTGCTCAAGTTTTCTTACTAATCATGCATGCATATAACTCTCACAGTCATGGATACTTATGCATAGGAAAGTCAAATGATATCAAATGACAAAACATAAATGACACCACAACAAAACAAGCTCTAATGGACTTTATTATCTATGAACTAAACTTTATAGCTAGGAAACAAATGTTCCTAATTTCCAATATTCCCCTAAATGGCTTTGAAAACTCTGGCACACAACTTTAGGTAGGTGGCAGTGAATCTTAATTTGGTGCCCAATAAATGCCATAATATCTTCCAAAAGTAACTGTTGAATATTACGAGGACCTGATCAATGGTATGGTGGATGTCCTAGCCGGATGGGATAGAAGAGTGAATGAAATATAATGGTGGATCGGGATGGTTGATGTTCAGAAATGGGGAATCAGGGATAGAAAAATTGTTAGAAAAAATATTTTGCAGGATTATCAAAGGCTTTACAGCTTCTTGGGACTTATCCATAGGGTTTTGTTCTTTGATGGTCAATATCCCAATATATGATCCTTCATTGATCTCTAGATCTAAACCTTCAACATCAATTAATTCCGGATCTTCTATTATCTCCTCGAATTGTTCTTCATGGCTTTGTTCTTGGACTTTATTTTGTTCATCCCCGTTGTTGATTTCGTTGGACTGGATAATTATTTTATCTTCAAGTAATTGTTCTTGATCATATTCGTCCATAAAGTTAGACCCACCTTCATAAACTTCTTTCTTAGGTTCTTCAACGGGTTTAGTATTTTCTTTTTCTAGCCCTTCATTTGGACAAGACTTTGATTTTATTTCATCCTTAAATTCTTCAATAGGTTTAGGAGATTTTTTCTCTAATTTTTTCATGGGTTTAGTCTCTTCTTCATCTCCCTCTTACTTATTGAATTTGGCAATATAATCAGATTCAGTTGTATCATCTTGTCTCAATTTGTACCATTGGTCTAAAAGTTTTTGCTCATAATATTTACCTAGGTACTTTTCCCTCAGTTTACTCTTCATTTCTCTCCAAGTACTTATTTTATCCCCACTATAATAACTTTTTTGCTCAACTTCTTTCCAATATGCTTTAGCATGTCGGATTAACTTTGATTTGGCAAATTGACACTTTGTTACTTCTGACATTTCATCAAATTCAAAGTATTGATCCATTTTCTCTTCCCAATCGACATACACCTCAAGGTTTCTATCAAAAGTGGGTGCATAGGGTTGATTGTTCCTAAGGACTCTCTCCTCCTGATCTACAAAGTCTTGGTAGGGGTATCTAGGGCTATACTCAGGGGTGAGATCATGACATTGGGCTTTTGGACCAAGGGAAGGTGGATTAGGTGATTCAGGCTCAGCATAGATCCTATGGGCTTCTTCTATGAAGTCATGGTGAAGTCGTCTTGAATTGTATTCAGTAGTGAATTCATGATAATGGACTCTTGGACCTCGAGGAATTGACCTAAGCGACTTAGGTTCGGTGGGGGTCATTGGGGTCTCTTCAAGTGTCCCAACATGGTCCTTCACTTGACCTAATTCCTTTCTCATTTGCCCTAATTGCCCATTTATGGTATCAAACCTTTTAGTCAGGGTTCTTAAAAAGAATTCAAGATTAGGGTCCATGGGTAAAACAGACTGAGTGTGGGACTATTGGTATGGAGCTTCAAATCAAACAGTACAAACCTAACTTCTAGGGCTCCTAGACCTAAAAGTTTAAAATACAAGACTTAACTAGGTACTACTTAAGTATGTAATTACCCTGTCCACTAGCCAGGTAAGAGGTAGGGTTGTGGGAGGTTCCCCTCACTTTCGCGAGGTCCTAATTAAAAATTGCAAGTCCGCTTAAGACGTTTGCCATTTGACATCTTGCCTTAGACACCAATTTTAATGAATAAGTACAAACTCAAATAATACTTTGTCTTACCTTATACTTGAACCTGACTTGTGGGTGTCCCTAGCTTTAGGTTCCTACTCAATTTCAATTATGGTTTAGGTCAAGGCAAATGTGGGTGATTGTTTTGGGCCAAGGAAAGGTAATGACCTCCTTCCCTTATGTTATGATTGAATGCCCTAAATTAGATTTAGGATTGGATGCACAACAATTCACCAACTAGATAACTAGTATTAGCACAAACATGTGATTCAAACCCGAATTTAAAAAAAAATTAAAATTGAAAAATTTAGATTTTGAAGTCTAGATTTCATAAATCAAATTTTAAAATTTAAATCTTGAATTAGGATTAAAAATTCATTTTAGAAGTTAGAGTTGTTGCAAGATAGTTTCAGCCCTAACAACTTCTAGTCAACTAGTTTTTAAAAAAAACTCAAAGTTAAAATTTTAAAATTTCAAAAAAATTAAAATTAAAATTTGAATTTTTAGATCCCTTAGTGAAGGTTCCAGATTCTAAATTTTGAAATTTAATTCTTGGAATTTGGTTAAGAAATTCGTTTTGAAAGCTAGTTGTAAAAAAAATTTCAGTAAGGAACAACTTTCAACTAGCTATTTTTAAAAATTAAAAATTTAATCTTTTCAAAAATCCAAAATTTAAAATAAAATTGATTTGGTTAAATCTCAGATAAAAATTCTTGAATTTTAAAGTTTTGACTTCAGATTAACATGAATTTTGGTTGAGAAGGTAGTTTGAAAGCACATGCTAGAAGGTTCCAATAGTTTAGCTAACTCTTGACAACCTAAATTAAAATTTCAAGTTCCTAACTCTAGATCCTTCTAAAATTCAAAAATCCAGTGCGAAATAACAAAAAACGAAGTCTGGATCTCAGATATAAAAATTATAAATTTAGAAAAAATATTTTTATATTTTTTTGAAAATTAAATGAAATGGAAGGCAGAAACAGAATTCTGGATAGAACTTCAAAAATGATCTAAGAACTCATATTTTTAAATCTAGAAATCAATAGAAAGTATTTTTTTGAATTTTAAATTTCGAATCCTAACATACTAAGGTACTCGAAAAGTATTTTTGTGGATTTTTTTTAAATGTGATAAAATTACTAAAATTCATGAAAAATTTAGGTGAATACTAGAACAGAAATTTTAGCAATCAAACACTTGACCTGGTAGAACCTTAAGCTATGATACCAAAAATTGATGGGGGACGAAAATAAAATGATGAATGGAGAGTTTTAGCAAGCTAACCAGCAAGCAAACTTGAGCAATTAATTATCAAATAAATGGTCTAAATTAATCCAAGAAAAGAATCTTCATAAGAAGACTAGTTGATCTAAATTACAATACCCGAAATGTAGATCTAGTTCAAAATAGAGATTAGGATCTTCATGGCAAGGAAACCATCACTACTAGGACAAGTTAACCTTCAGATGATCAGATCTAATGAAGCTTAGGAAGATTTTTCCTACCAACAATGATGGCTAATTATTTGGTGGAAGAAGGAGCTCTCTTCACTCAAGGATTGAGGTCTAAACTATAAGACTAGCACTCCCTACCTTTAGGACTCACCTTGGCCATGATCCTTGGCTTGGAGACCTTCATCTTGGACTTGGAAAATCAAAGAAAACCTGTATCAAATCAGAGATTAGGCATGGAAGGAGAATTCAAAATTGGAATGGAAACAAGAAGAAGAAGAAAGGGAAAACAAGGAAATAGAAACCGGCGCCTTCAAGGAATGATGCTTGGATCTTGGATCAAGCAAGGAGCACTCCACCTTTCAAGCACTCAAAGGACCTCTCACTCCCTTCTCAAACATGAATTTAAACACTCCAACTTAAAGGACTAAATCACTCCAACTAGAAGAACTAAATCACTCCATACAAGAACTCAAGATAGAACTCAACAAGAAGAAAACCTTCATTAATTGTCAAAATATTTCATACATGGAATGCCTTACAAGGAAATCCTTGGACCCTATTTATAGCCTTAGGGGTCGTCCAAAGTGAGGAGGGGAGGTGGAGTTAGGTTAGCTAACCATTTCTAGTTAAATCCAACTCCTTTGGTTACATAGTTGCAACAAGAAACAACTTCTAGGTAAGAGGTTGAAACAACTTGCTATGTGGCACCTAGGTGGCTTTGACATGGCTTCTAATTGCTGATGTAGAGCCTTAAGTGTCATGTGATATGGCATCCCACTTGGCAAGTTGGTTGGGGGGTTGTTGGGTGAGTGAGGAGTGGTCCCATGCTTCCCCTCAAAATGCTTGATATGTTGTTCCTCATGTCTCCGAAAATATGTCTCATGTGAAGAATAAAATGGGCTTTTAAGAGGTGGCATCATGAGCTTCAAAAGGTGGTATCTTGACTTGCTTGGGCTTTGACTTGGACATGCTTGAAGTTGGTCTTGATCTGGATTGAGTCAACTCAAGGGACTGGCGGCCTTCTTTCATGAGTCAGCTTATGAATTGGTCTTTGTCTTCAAGGGTTTGGTGGGCTTCATTCCAAGGTTCTCATTAATCCTAAGTACACTATTTTATCTAAAAAAATATCAAGAGAATTAGTTAAAAAATATTTTTTTCTTGTTGAGGTCCCATCAATCGCCCATGGCCGTTGCTGTCGCCTACCACCACCGGCCTGCCACCGGTCGCCAGAGGCCCTCGCTGGCGCCCGGGGCCCCATGGCCGTGGGGAGATGAACAGCATGCCCTGGGCATGCCATGCCCGCCCATGCACCGCCGCCCACCTGCAGCCGCCACCATCGTCTGCCGCTAGACGCCGTCCCGTCATCTTGCCATCCGCCGACCAAAGCCCGGCCGTCGGAGGCCCTCGCCGGCGCCCAAAGCCCCACGCCCATGGGAGACAAAACGGCACACCTGTGCATGCCGTGCCACTCCTGTGCCACCACCCCGCCTACAGCCCACCGCCCGCCGTCCGCCACTCGTCGTCCACCGGCCCTGTCAGCCACCAGCCGTCTGCCAGTGCTCGGTAGAGATCGTTCCTTCCTCTGTGCACGAACGTGAGTTGATTCTACACAGTTTCTGGAGTAGCTCAGTTTTCAAAGCAACACACTTTTCAAAACACTTCATCAAGCCAACATGCTTCTCAGAGCAGATCATCACCAATTTTGATGCAGCGTGGATTTTGATGTAACTTATTTTCCTTTCTTGGTTTGCTTGTAGGTTAAGTAATTGAGGGGTTTTGTTTGCCTATATAAAGGCCCCCTCTCCTAGTTCTGGGCTGAGGCCCGTCTTGCCTATATAATTAAGATTGATAAGAATTTTTGGTTTAGCCATTGGTCCTGGTTCTGGGCTGAGGCCCGTCTTTCCTTCACCTGCTGGTGTCGAGGGGTGTGAGACCCCACTTCCTTTGCTCCATGCGAGCGTCGAGGGGTGTGAGGCCCTAGTTATCCCCTTTTCCATCGAGTCCCCTCTAGGTCTTAGGGATTTTCCTTTACGGACCCAGGTAGCGATTTGGGTGGGATGCCCTAGGCTCCGCATGTAGTGAGATGGGTGGGATGCCCTAGATTACATATAGTGGGGTGGGTGAGATGCCTTCGAGGTGCGACGTCTCTCCATAAAGGTGAGTGCCCAGTCCTAAAGTGTCCATTTTTCCTACCCTCCATCCCATTGTTCCTCCACCAAGAAAATTAAAAACAAAAGAGTTAAGCTATTTTAGGATTTTAGTATCAGTTTCGCCCTAGTCTCGGGAGGCTTCTTAGCCCTCCCACGGTCCTAGTTTGTTTAGGTATTCCCCTTTTCCAAATAATCTAGGGTACATCGAGTCTGTCCCTCATCAATTTGGTATTATAGCGAGTTTAGGATAGTTTTTTATTTGCATTGCATTCACAAACCCTAATTCTGCATTCTGTCCACTGTATTAGGTGTCTAGGTTTCATCTGATTTCGGCATCATAAATATTTTATTTTTATGTCAAATTTGCACTGCTAGTCTTTTCGCTAGTTTTTGCTTTATTTTGAAAATCTAGCCTGCAAATAAAATTATAAAAATCACAAAAAATTATTTTACTATTTTTCATGCATGTTTAGCAGTCTTAGAGTCATCCCGTATCAGGTGGACCTCTGGAATCATAGATTCCTTGGTTTAAGAATATGCTCTAGCATCTAGGGAGGAATCTAGGCATCTGGAGTACATCTGAAAAGAATCAGGATTTCTGGAAGCATCTTGGATCCTGGGTTGTCACATAAAATCTAATGAGATGATGTAGTGACCTCTGACTCCTGGATGTGGCTTAGTGGAACTCCAAAATAGGAAAACCTCCTCTCTTGTACAAAAATTGGGCTCATACTAGACTCATAACTGATGTACAGGACTCAAAACTGGACTAAGGTTGAGGGTTGAGACAAATCAACTAACCTCAACTTATTACAGGACTCAATCTTAATTGATTACAAAATTTTCAAAACTTTGACACATGACTAATTAAACCATATGGGATCCAGGGATCTATGTCTTATCCTGGTGTCCCCACCAATTCTCCCAGGATGGGAGGAACTCGATCCTGTCGAGTATGGGTCAATTTGGCTTAAGGAGGGTCTGGGTTGAGGTGTTGCAAATCTATACCAGTGTTTCACAAGTCCTTAAATTCTAGCTGACCTTGCCACCAGACAAACACTGCTGACAGTCTCTATCTTGGGTACCGATAGCTTGATCATCCAGAGCTCTCTCAATCGTTTGCTTTGATACCAAACTGATGTGAGACAACTCTAAGATTGCTAAACATGCAGGAAAAATAGTAAACAATTTTTTTTATGATTTTTATAATTTAAGTATGTAGGCTAAATTCTTAAATAAAAGTAAGAACTAGCATAAGGAGTAACAATGCAAAGAATCATCGTATCGTAGGCAAACTCATACAAAATAATAAATTTCAGGATCCGAGAATTGAGAAACTCCCGGAATAGGATAGCTTATCTTCATCAAATTAGAAATTAAAAGAAGAGAAGGATGTTATCAATCAGTGATTTGAAGAACTTTCAATGAAGAGATCACACAGCACTCTGATTGGAGTCTGGATGATGAAGTTCGGTTCCCTTGATTAGATGGCTGATTTGGGTGGTCCTGGAGGCAAGGAAAGCCTCCTCTAGAAAGGTGAAACACCTCAGGGATCCTACAAAATGTCAAGGGTCAATCAAAATAGCAAATGAAAATTGGAAAGAAAATTAGGTTTTTGATTGAAAAAAACTAGGGTTTATGAGGGGCAGCTTGAAGCTTGGTGAAGATCTCCTTGCTTGGCGGTGATGTAGAACAAAAAAGATGATGCGATGCGGAAGTAAATTAAGACTAATTCTTTTTTTTTTTATATATATATTTTTAGAAGTCGGCTTTGACTCAAAGGAAAGATAAACTAATGTTGAAAGAAACTAAGAAATGATAGAAAGCACAATTAAAAGGAGTGGATTATCAGAGTAACTCAGAAGTAGGATCGCTGGGGATTGAGAAACCCCCAAACCTAGGGTTTACTCCTCTTTCAAGAAACAGACGAAGAGAGAAGAGAAGGTTTTATACCTGACTGTGATATCTCTCGTTGCTTCAATTGAAGGACACTCTCGAGCAGATTGTAGGATCCTTGGAGACGGGGTATCTTTGCAATGGATCCTCGGATTGTAGTCCTATGGCAAGGTTGGCCTTTGATGTGGTAGAGAGATTGGACTGGATCGCTGGCGAGCATGAAAGTCACCAGAGATTAGGATTTGCAAAGAAGGAGGAAAGAAGAGGGTGCAGGGTTAAGAAAAATACTGGGGTTCACATAGATTCCCCAAGAAGAACAAGCACATAGCAAAGGGGCTCACACAGATGCCCTAGAAGAACAAGCACATAGCAAAGGGGCTCACATAGATGCCCTGGGCTCACACAGATGCCCAAAATCAGGGATCACACAGAAACCCTGGGAAGATGGAGAAGGGATCATACAGATACCCTAGGATCACACAGAATAATAGAGATTTTATTCATCCATCCTCCCTTCTTACAAAAGGCTGAGAGTGGTATTTATAGATTTTCCAATCCTCATTTGAATTTGAATACAAGATAAAAAGATAAGAACGAATCAAATTCAAATATAAGATAGGATAAGATAAGCCTATCCATATATCAATCCTAACCAACCAAATCCTAATTCAAATTTTAAACAAAAGATAAATCCTAAATAAATTTATTCCAAAAATGCTTCAAGATCTGTGCCACTCCAAGAATTATGCTTGCTCCAAGATCCGTGCTTGAGATGTCCCCATCATTCTCCTACAATGGGGTGAACTCGACTCCGTCGAATCAGGCTGAGCGAGGTTGATGGAACTGAAACCAATCAAAAAGGACTCCGATGCTGGGTTCACCCCTTTTTATTTTTTTGTCAACTTTTTTTTTTTATTAGCTACTTTGAGATATGTGCAGCTATGAAATTCATGCAGTTCCAGGAAGTGTGAAGCACTGAAGTTGGCAATAGTGAAGGGCATTTGCCTTCACGTTCGTGCATGGGACTTCATCTTCTCCATGGTTCGATGCAGGGTGGAACAGAGCCTCCGACGAGAGGTAGCGGTCAGATCGGCTGTCTCCGGTTGCAAGCAGAGTAGACAGACGGCCGACGGGGAGCATGGCGGAAATCCGGTGGGGCATCGCATGGACCTGCGACATCGGGTTTTCCAGCGGTTGGGGCCGCAGGCGGTGGTGGGGGAATGCATCCTGGGCCTCGACGGTGGCGGCAGGCCATGCCTGATCTGTGGGGGTGGCAGCATGGGGACGGCCGCGAGCAGCGCCCCTGGCCTGGCGGCGACTTGCACAGGGGCCGCATGATGGCGGGCGCCCATGGGAGCTAGGGGAAATCCGAGCGGAGGGCGGGGCTGAGGAGATGGCGGCGCAGTTGAAGCGGGCCGGATCTGACCAATGGGGGGAAGGAGGCCGGGGCGGGAACTTCGGCCGCGGCTTGTTCCGGCTACTAGCTACGGCACCGTGATGCTGGGCTCGGTCCCGAGGCTCTGTGCAGAGCTCGGTTCGCCATGGGAGAGAGCAAGCAAGATGAAAGGGATCTTCCGGTGGTCTCTCCAGTTGGGAAGGGCAGCGACGGGGCTCGGATGGCAAACGGCCGTCGTCATTTGGAAAGGGAGGCCGCGAGGCTGGTGGGACGGGCGGCACAGTGGGGAGCTCCGCTTCGTTGTCTTCCTCCTTATGTTCGATCCCTGATTCCTGACCGTTGGATGACGTGTTGATGGCATAGATCTTGAACCTATAGATGAGTTGTTGGGGCAGGAGGATGAGATGGTGGAGGATGCAGATCTGGCTGACAATGGCATCCCTGGTAATCAAAACAGGAGGTTGCACGGGATGCTTGACGGTGGTTTGATAACAAGCTCGGAGAGGAAGAAGAAGAAATCCTAATCCACTAGCTCTGATACCACTTGATGCGGCAGAGAGATTGGACTGGATCACTGGCGAGCATGAAAGTCACCAGAGATTAGGATTTGCAAAGAAGGAGGAAAGAAGAGGGTACAGGGTTAAGAAAAATACTGGGGTTCACATAGATTCCCCAAGAAGAACAAGCACATAGCAAAGGGGCTCACACAGATGCCCTAGAAGAACAAGCACATAGCAAAGGGGCTCACATAGATGCCCTGGGCTCACACAGATGCCCAAAATCAGGGATCACACAGAAACCCTGGGAAGATGGAGAAGGGATCATACAGATACCCTAGGATCACACAGATCCTTCACACAGAATAATAGAAATTTTATTCATCTATTCTCCTTTCTTACAAAAGGCTGAGGGTGGTATTTATAAATTTTCCAATCCTCATTTGAATTTGAATACAAGATAAAAAGATAAGAACGAATCAAATTCAAATATAAGATAGGATAAGATAAGCCTATCCATATATCAATCCTAACCAACCAAATCCTAATTCAAATTTTAAACAAAAGATAAATCCTAAATAAATTTATTCCAAAAATGCTTCAAGATCTGTGCCACTCCAAGAATTATGCTTGCTCCAAGATCCGTGCTTGAGATGTCCCCATCAGCCTTCTTCTCGAACTCAGGATCTGGAAGAAGAAGAACAAAAGAAGAACCAGAAACTCAAAGAAAGACACTGACCTGAGGGCTTAATGAAGATTGTTGGATGTTGAAGTTTCGGAGATCTTGATACTGATCTGACTTTCTTTGAACTTGCTCTGTAGTTGAAACAGTTGATCTGAACCTGGATGCTCGTGGCCGGCCTCTATGTGGAAGAGAGGGGCCATGGGATATAGATGGAAAATTAAGGTTTGGATGGTGATTGGAGGAAAGATGATGGGCGGCTAGGGTTTGGGAATTGAAGTGGCTAACTTAGGGTTTTGGTAGGGTTTAGAGATCTCACACTTCCTCAAGGTTCCTGTGGAACCCGGAATCACTCCCTCACAGAGCTCAACACTTGAATACAAGTGCGGAAGAGAGAAACACAAAGTTGCTCACAAAGAAATTGATTTCATTCATCATTATGATTCAAGAGTTACATAGAGTTGAATATATTGACATAACAAAGAAATAAAATTTCATACATTTCCCATGTGGGACTAAACTCCCTAGCCTATACTTTTTGTAGAAAATATTCTCCCTCTTGGCCAACCAAAGAGTCCTACAAGGAGTAGGCGGCCCTAAAAGTCATGAAAATCCTCTCAAAAGGTAGAAAGATGGCGCCTCCTAAGTCTTCTCCTTGAATTTAGGGTTCTTCCTTCAATGGTTCAACTCTTTTGGACACCTACTTTTATTTTTCCCCAAGTCATGGCTCTTCCCAACTTTGCTTTGGTCTTTTTAGGCATGGATTGGGCGCTCCCTTGAAGTACTCCCCAAGAAATGCCTCTTTCTTCCTTTAGCTTGGCCTTTTAAGGTATAAATGGGGCGCCTCCTTGATTTTGGCTTCAAGAAAAATTCTTGCTCCCTTGGGTGTGGGGACCAAGACACTGGGATGTAGATGTGGTGCCTCCTGGACTTTGGCGTGTGGCTGGGAGTGTGGCGCCCACTTGCTTGGGCCTTGACCTGACTGGAAAAATGGCACCAACCTGGAGAAGACCTACACCACTACTAGGACTTGTACTGAGTCAACATGACTCAACAAAATGAAATGCAGACTCAAAGAAATAAAATAATCTGGTTGACCAGGTCAACCCTTATTACAAACCCTAATCTTTGGGTAAGGTCATTCAGAGATCCAGATGGAACCCTGAAGTCTTCTTCTTATTCTGGTGCCCGCACCAATTCTCCCGGGGTGGGAGGAACTCGACCCTGTCGAGTAAGGCTCAAGTTGGCTCTGGTATCTCTCCAAGAAATCTGGATCCAGCTCTTGTAATTCATCTTGGGAGATCCAAGAGTCATCAGAATATGGCCTTCCTTGCCAGCGAACCAGGTATCTTTGGTATCCTCGATTACGAGTAAAGATAACCTGATTGTCCAGGATCTTTTCAATCTGTTCTTTCCTCACTGGCCAGTTTGTTGGTAGACACACAGGGTTGGGTTCACTCTCAAGAACAGGATTAGGCTCAAAAGGCTCACTGGGAATCACAGCTGGCTCTCAATACTCTACTAGGTCTGTAATGTTGAAAGTGGGGCTAATGACTAGTTCTGAAGGCAACTCGAGCACATAGGCATTGGATCCTACTCTCTTCACCACTCTAAATGGTCCAGCTCCTCTAGCATGTAACTTTCTAATGGTTCCAAGAGGAAATCATTCAGGCCTTAACCTAATCATTACATAGTCTCCCTTAACAAAAGTTTTGACTCGCTTTTGAGAATTAGCCAACTTCTTATAAGTTTCATTACTTAAATTTATTTTGGCAAGAATTTCTTTATGCAAGTCTTTTATATGCTGTGCAAAAACTTCAGCAAACTCGGAGACTCGTGTGTGGACTGGTAAAGGAGCTAGGTCAAGAGGTGTGTGAGGTTTGTACCCATGCACAATTTCAAATGGACTCTTACCTGTAGACCTATGACCGAGTCATTGTATGCAATTTCAGCCCTAGGTAAGTACAAATCCCAATTCCTAGTGTTTTCACCAACAAGACATCTTAGCTGATTGCCTAAGCTACGGTTCACTACCTCGGTTTGGCCATCAGTTTGGAGATGATAGGCAGTTGAAAACTTAAGTTTTGTCCCTAACTTATGCCAAAGGGTTTTCCAAAAATAGCTGGTGAACCGGACATCCCTATCTGAAACAATTGTCTTAGGTAGGCCATGGAGTTGAACTATCTCATTAAAGAACAGGGTGGCTACCTTAGAAGCATCAAAAGTCTGGGAACAAGGCAAGAAGTGGGCCATCTTAGAAAATCGGTCGACTACGACATAGATAGAGTCATGCCTCCTCTGGGTCTTAGGCAAACCTAACACAAAGTCCATACTCACATCTTGCCAAGGACGATCTGGGACAGGGAGTGGGGTATAAAGGCCAGTGTTCTATTTTCACTGTTTGGCAACAGTGCAGGTCCGACACCTAGCCACAATGTGTGTTATATCTCTTTTTAAGCTAGGCGAGAAAAAGTGGTCTTTAACAGCCAGGGTGGTCTTGTCTTTTCCAAAATGGCCTGCTAAACCCCCAGCATGAATTTCCCAAATCAAAAATTCCCTAAGAAAAGTTCTAGGGATGCAAAGCCTATTCTTAAAGAATAGAAAGCCATCTAAAAGGGTATAATCCTTATGATCACTAGATAGTCCTTGAGCTAGATCCTGATACACAGTCTTAAAATCCGGACATGACTCATATTCCTCTTTGATCTGCTCAAACCTTATGACTTCAGCCCTAATAGAATTCAATAACAAAGATCGACGACTAAGGGCATCAGCTACCTTATTTTCAGTCCCAGCCTTATGTTTCAAAACAAAACTATAGGACTGGATATACTCTACCCACTTAGCATGCCTAGGGTTAAGCTTCTTCTAGGAATTCAAGAATCTAAGAGCCTCATGGTCCGAAAATAGACAAATTTCTGCGGTAGCAAATAATGTCTCCAGTAACGCAAAGTTTGCATTACCGCATAAAATTCTTTATCATAGGTAGAATACCTAAGCTTAGCATCATTAAGTGTTTCACTAAAGAATGCTACGGGATGATTCTCTTGGCTTAGGACTCCACCTATACCTACACCTGAAGCATCACAGGCAACCTCAAATACTTTAGAAAAGTCGGGTAACCTCAAAATGGGTGCCTGGGTCATCCTATCCTTAAGATCTAGGAAGGCTTTATGGGCTGCTTTAGTCCACTGAAATTCTCCCTTCCTAATACAGTCTGTGATAGGAGCAACTACAGTACTAAACCCCTTGATGAATCATCTATAGAAGGTAGCCAAGCCGTGGAAACTCCTAACTTCATGCACACTGGTCGGCTCTGGCCATTCTACTATGGACCTAATCTTCTCTGGATTGGCAGCCATGCTGTCAGGGGTTACTACAAAACCAAGGAAGATAACTTTACTGGTCATGAATTCACACTTCTTAAAATTACCGTAAAGACTATCATTCCTCAAAACTTGGCAGACTTGTCTAAGGTGGCCTAGGTGGTCTGCAGGGGTCTTACTCTAGATCAGGATGTCATCGAAATAGACCACTACAAACTTCCCTATGAATGCTCTAAGCACCTGGGTCATAATCCTCATGAAAGTACTAGGGGCATTGGACAACCCAAAAGGCATGACAACCCATTCGTGGAGACCATCCTTAGTTTTGAAAGCGATTTTCCACTCATCCCCTAGTCTAATTCTAACCTGATGATAGCCGCTCTTGAGATCAATTTTGGAAAAAATCATTGCACCGGCCATCATATCTAGCATGTCATCTAGTCTAGGGATGGGGAACCTATACTTGATTGTGATTTTGTTGATGGCACGACTATCAACACACATCCTCCACGTGCCATCTTTCTTTGGGGTCAGTAGTGCAGGGACTGCATAAGGGCTAAGACTCTCTTTAATGAACCCCTTCCTCAATAATTCTCCAACCTGCTTTTGCAGTTCCTTATGCTCAGATGGATTCATCCTATAATGGGGAAAGTTGGGTAAAGTAGCTCCTGGGATTAAATCTATGGAATGCTGGATATCCCTAAGAGGTGGAAGGTGGTTTGGCAGATCCTCGGGAAAAACATCCTCAAATTCTTCTAACAAAGGCCTAACTTCCTGAGGAGGCTCTGAGGGTGTAGGAGTCCTAAGTTCCTTAGCAGTCAACATCCAAATGGGTGAACCACTATGAATTTCTTGTTCTAGATCCTTAGCACTAATTAGGTTCACTCCAGTCTTCATCTCTTTGACCTTATTGGGTCGTTTAGCTACTTGTCCTTAGGAGGGACTGAATGGATTGTGATCTTTTTCCCATTAAAACTAAAGACACAGGTATTGGATTTTCCTAAGAGGGTGGCATCATGATCATATAACCAAGGTCTCCCAAGAATTATACTGCTCACCCCCATGGGTAAGACATCACACCAAATCTTCTCTTGATAGGATTGCATCTGGATTTGGACCTGACATCTAGACTGGATAGGTATAGAGGTAGAGTCTACCCAAGAAAGCTTATAGGGGTTGGGGTGGGGGACTGGGGTTAAGCCTAACATTTTGACAGTGCTAGCAGAAATGGCATTCACACAGCTCCCACTATCTATGATGATCTTACATACCTTATCCCCTAATTTAAGGAAAGTCTGTAGGATGTTAGTCCTACGCCAATCCTCCTGAACTCTACTCTGGGACAGGATGCATCTCATAACCCCTAACTAGTCAGACTCTGTGGGTTCCTCCTCTTTCATACTCATCAACCAAGTTCATTCCGGCCTCATAAACTTCTTCTTCAAATTCTTCATTGGGCCTGGAATTCTCTTCCTTTCCCTCTTCTATGTAAAGGGATCTACGTGAGCACTGGCTAGAAACATGACCTACCCTATGGAACTTAAAACAGGCTATGGCTGTACACTGGCTGGAGATATGACCTGGTTTCTGACACTTAAAACAGGTGATACTAGAACTAGGGGTTCTCTGGGTGTCAGGTGCCTTACCTTTGTCTATGGGCCTAGGGGTGGGAATATCCTGAATAGGTTTGCTAGGGGTAACTTGGCTAGGTCCATTTCTTGGGATTGGGGCGCTAACCCTAGAAGGTATAGGTCCTCTCTGAAATTTCTCAGTGTTCAGTGCAATCTGATAGGCTTGGTCTAGGTCAGTAACCTCTCTCAGAAACAACTCCCTCTTAATGTCTTCCGTAAGTCCAGCCCTAAACCTAGACAAAGTGACCTCATGGGCTTCACTCACATCACACCTCATCAGGTACTCATCAAAGGTGGCTATGTAGTATGAGACAAATTGGTTCCCTTGTTTCAAGGTTTGCCATTGGTCTAACAGATTATGCTGGTATGAAATGGGTAGGTACTTATCTCTAAGCTTCTCTTTCATACCCTGCCAAGTGGTTATGGGCTCAACATTTCGTCTCCTAGTGGTTAGCTCAATGTTCCCCTAGTATAACCTAGCTTGATGTACTAACTTCATCTTGGCAAACTTGAACTTCCTTTCCTCAGACATGGTATACCACTCAAAGTACTGGTCCATCTCACCCTCCCAATCAAATACACCTTAGGGTTTAAGCTACCATCAAAAGTGGGTGCATCTAATTTGATGTTCCGGATGAACCTATCATCTCTATCTTCAGGCTCTGGGTCAGGCCTCCTACGATTAGGTTTAGGATCTCTGTATAAAGGTCTTCTAGGCTCCTGGTTTGGGTGAGGTTGAGGCACATTAAAATCTGGGTCAGAAGTCCAATTCTGATGTCTAGGTTCCTCAAGTACTTGGACTCGATCCCTAAGCTGGGTAAGATCCTCAAGGACTTGATCCCTAAACTGGGCAGCAGTAGCAGTTATATCCTAGCTCAATTTGGTCATACTTTCGGTAAGAGTTCTAATCATGGCCTCTAATTCAGGTTGGATTTGACCAGGTTGGTAGGGTACTCCGTTCCGGGTGGACATGATGATGCAAGCAAGCACACCAAATGAGAAGGGTTACAGACCAGGCAGTGATCTTCACAGAGTTTAGTAGAAGGACTCTCTTGAGCAGATTGTTGGATCCCCGGATTCAGATATCTTCGTAATAGATCCTCCAATACTGGCCCTTTGGCAGAGTTGGCTTCTTCTGAACTCAAGATCTGGGAAAGAAGAAGAACAAGTTATGGAACCAGATACTTAAGGAAGGATTTACCAGATAGTAGAACTTGAAAGCTGATGTTGCTGAAATCCTGATTCTCCTGGAATGCTGATCTGACTTCCTCTGGGATTTGCTCTGTCTTCGAAGTAGCCAAACTGGACCTGGATGCTGGTGGTCGGCCTCTACTTGGAGAGAGGGGTCGTGAGAGATGGGGTAGGCTAGGGTTTGGTGGAGTGAAGAGGATGATGGGCGGCTAGGATTTGGAAGTGAAGTGGCTAACCTAGGGGTTTGGGATTGGAGATCTCACACCTCCTCAAGGTTCTTGGGGAACCCGGATTTACTCCCTCACGGAGCTCAACACCTAGATGCAAGTGCGGAAGAGAGAAACATAAAGTTGCTCACACAAAATTTGAATTCATTCATCAGTTATTTTTTTCAAACTTACAAGAGGGGTTTATTTTATAGGTCTTTACAAGAGGTCAGGGTTTTACATCTTCCCATGTGGGACTTATAGGATGGATCCTCAAATTAGGATTGTAGAATCAAATCCTTCTCATATGGCCGGCCAAGAGCTTCCATAAGTGTTGATTGGTGGCTCCAAATGGTAAGTAGGTGGCGCCTCCTAGCCTTGCTCTTCAAGAAAAAAATTTTTCCTTCCATGCTTGGTTTTATTTGAAAGTATTTGGCGCCTCCTAGTCTTGCTCCACAAGTTTTGGCTTCTTCCTTTCATGGCTCAACTCTTTTGGACACCTCCTTTTCTTTCTCCCCAAGTCATGGCTCTTCCCAACTTTGCTTTGGTCTTTTTAGGCATGGATTGGGCGCCCCCTTGAAGTGCTCCCCAAGAAATGCCTCTTTCCTCCTTTAGCTTGGCCTTTTAAGGTATATATGGGGCGCCTCCTTGATTTTGGCTTTAAGAAAAATTCTTTCTCCCTTGGGTGTGGGGACGAAGACAATGGGATGGAGATGTGGCACCCCTTGGATTCTGGCATGTGGCTGGGAGTATGGCGCCCACTTACTTGAGCCTGGGAGAAAAATGCGGCACCCTGGACCTTGACTTGAAAAAAGGTGGCACCAACCTGGAGAAGACCTAGACCACTACTAGGACTTGTACTCAGTCAACATGACTCAACAAAATTTAAATTGCAGGGAAATACAGACTCAAGACTAAAATTGAGTTGACCAAGTCAACCCTTATTACAAAACCAGAAAACCCTAATTCTTCGGGCAAGGTCAATCAGAGATCCAGATGAAGCCCTGAAGTCATCTTCTAAGTCTGGTGCCCGCACCATAACTAGACCTAGAGCCCGAACTAGATGCCCAATCAGAGTGGCAAGCTAGCCTGTAGTAACTCGGGACTCAGCCAGGCAGGTGTAAGGGGAGTGTTAGGTCCTTAATTGCCAATCCTAGACACCAATCAGTGATTGGCCAGGTAGGCGGACCAGCACACAAGCCCTTCAGGATAGAATCCCTGAATCACCATTCTAGACACTGAGTACAAAGTACACACAGAGTAACTAGACAAACTGACTCAACACTAGCCTAGACCCGACCAGTTGGTGTCCCTAGCCCACTAGGGCAAATTAGGTCTAATTAATTTTAAGATTAAAGGCTTAGGTTCGAATGCACGGGAGGTGGTTTTGGGCTAAGGAGAGGGTCTCAATCCTCCCCTTATGTTGCAACTTCGGTGCCCTTAAGATAGATTCAATTTATGCACACTCAAATAAAAACACAGCTTGCAGAAAATAAAAAGCAGAACAGCAGTAAAATTGATCTCAGAAAATCTACATAAATAAATAAATCATCAAAATTTTATGTAAATTACTTTCAATTATACTGGTTCTAGAAAAATAAGATTTATTTAATTTGAGATTTTTTGTAGGGAGAAACAACTCGGATAACAGGGTAGTTACTGGCAGAAAACAGAACGTGTGTCCCGTTTACAATCCCTGCCTAGAAGTTATAACCCAGCGGCACCCCTACACGCCCTAGGAACCTCCATGGAATGGGAGGAGGAGGCTTGCATCTCACTTGTTCCTAGGACCGGACGGCCAGGGGAGTCTACTCCATGCAGCAAAAGTAAAAGGAACAAAAAAATAATCAAACAAGCAAGAAACCTAGACAGGGCTCTGATACCAAAAATAATGCAGAACAAATAAGATGATACGATGCAGAAGTAAATTAAGACTAATTCTTTTTTTATATATATATATATTTTCAGAAGTCGGCTTTGACTCAAAGGAAAGATAAACTAATGTTGAAAGAAACTAAGAAATGACAGAAAGCACAATTAAAAGGAGTGGATTATCAGAGTAACTCAGAAGTAGGATCGCTGGGGATTGAGAAACCCCCAGACCTAGAGTTTACTCCTCTTTCAAGAAACAGATGAAGAGAGAAGAGAAGGTTTTATACCTGACTATGATATCTCTCGTTGCTTCAATTGAAGGACACTCTCGAGCAGATTGTAGGATCCTTGGAGACGGGGTATCTTCACAATGGATCCTCGGATTGTAGTCCTATGGCAAGGTTGGCCTTCTTTTTGAACTCAGGATCTAGAAGAAGAAGAAGAACAAAAGAAGAACCAGAAACTCAAAGAAAGACACTGACCTGAGGGCTTAATGAAGATTGTTGGATGTAGAAGTTTCGGAGATCTTGATACTGATCTGACTTTCTTTGAACTTGCTCTGTAGTTGAAACAGTTGATCTGAACCTGGATACTGGTGGCCGGCCTCTATGTGGAAGAGAGGGGCCGTGTTATATAGATGGAGAATTAGGGTTTGGATGGTGATTGGAGGAAAGATGATGGGCGGCTAGGGTTTGGGAATTGAAGTGGCTAACTTAGGGTTTTGGTAGGGTTTGGAGATCTCACACCTCCTCAAGGTTCCTGTGGAACCCGGAATCACTCCCTCATGGAGCTCAACACTTGAATACAAGTGCGGAAGAGAGAAACACAAAGTTGCTCACAAAGAAATTGATTTCATTCATCATTATGATTCAAGAGTTACATAGAGTTGAATATATAGACATAACAAAGAAATAAAATTTCATACATTTCCCATGTGGGACTAAACTCCCTAGCCTATACTTTTGGTAGAAAATATTCTCCCTCTTGGCCAACCAAAGAGTCCTACAAGGAGTAGGCAGCCCTAAAAGTCATGAAAATCCTCTCAAAAGGTAGAAAGATGGTGCCTCCTAAGTCTTCTCCTTGAATTTAGGGTTCTTCCTTCAATGGTTCAACTCTTTTGGACACCTCCTTTTCTTTCTCCCCAAGTCATGGCTCTTCCCAACTTTGCTTTGGTCTTTTTAGGCATGGATTGGGTGCCCCCTTGAAGTACTCCCCAAGAAATGCCTTTCTTCCTTTAGCTTGGCTTTTTAAGGTATAAATGGGGCGCCTCCTTGATTTTGGCTTCAAGAAAAATTCTTGCTCCCTTGGGTGTGGGGACCAAGACACTGGGATGTAGATGTGGTGCCTCCTGGACTCTGGCATGTGGCTGGGAGTGTGGCGCCCACTTGCTTGGGCCTTGACCTGACTGGAAAAATGGCACCAACCTGGAGAAGACCTAGACCACTACTAGGACTTGTACTGAGTCAACATGACTCAACAAAATGAAATGCAGACTCAAAGAAATAAAATAATCTGGTTGACCAGGTCAACCCTTATTACAAACCCTAATCTTCGGGCAAGGTCATTCAGAGATCCAGATGGAACCCTGAAGTCTTCTTCTTATTCTGGTGCCCGCACCAGGCGGCCTAGGGTACTTCTTTTTGGACGTGTGGAGGCTTGGATGGCAGTGAGTTAGAGCATGGAAGGATGCTAGGGCAGCAAGGAATTCGGCCAAGCATAATAGTAACCAAAGAAAAAATAAAAACAAAGTAACACACAAGCTCGCAAGCTCAAATAAATTTACCAGGGTTTTGATATCATGAATAAAAGTTGCTTACAAGAGGGGGAGGGGTGGGGTATTTATAGAGTTCCCATGTCCTCTAACTAGGGTTACACACTTGGGTTACAAGTCCTCTTCTAGCTAGGTTAGAAAAACAATTCTTAAAATAATTAGGAGCATAAGTCCCAACTAGGTTAGGATTTGACCTAGTCTTCTCCTTCTCCCTTCATGCTTTGACTATTCCACTCAAGGACACCTCTTGGACTTGGTCAACACTTCAAGGATTCCTAGGAGGGCATGTTGGGCTTCTAGGGGCAGCAAGGGGTTGGCCCAAAGGGGCTTGGCGCATGGGCTTGGGCCTCTTGGAAGCTGGGATAGCCTGGTAGCCTGGTAGCAGGAATATTCCATGGAATCTTGCTTTTTTAAGCCTTGGGCTTGGTGCCTGGGCTTGATTTTCTTGGGCTGGGATGCAGGTGGACCTCTAAAATCATGGATGCCTTGGTTTTGGAATATGCTCTGGCATCTAAGAAGGAATCTGGGCATCTAGAGGACATCTGGAAAGCATCAGGATTTCTAGAAGCATCTTGGATCCTAGGTTGTCACACAAAATCCAATGGGCTGATGTAGTGGCCTCTGACTCCTGAATGTGGCCTAGTGGAACTCCAAAATAGGGTAACCTCCTCTTTTGTACAAAAATTGGGCTTATACTAGGCTCATAACTAATGTACAGGACTCAAAACTGGACTAAGGTTGAGGGTTGAGACAAATCAACTAACCTCAACTTATTACATGACTCAATCTTAATTGATTACAAAATTTTCAAAACTTTGAAATATGACTAATTAAACCATATAGGATCCAGGGATCTGTGTCTGATCCTGGTGTCCCCACCAAATGATCACCTAGACTTTCTCAGGGTTGGCTTCGATCTCTCTCTAAGTAACTACAAAGCCCAAAAACTTCCTGGCTGTCATGCCAAAGGTGCACTTAGCTGGGTTCAAATTCATCTGATGGAGGTAGAGATTTTGGAAGGCTTCTACTTGGTCCGCAACATGGTCCGACTCTGGCATACTTATAATGAGCATGTTGTCCACATAAACTTGAATGTTAAGATTGATTTGATCTTTGAAGACCTTATTGACCAAATGCTGGTATGTGGCTCCAGCGTTCTTCAGACCGAACAGCATCATCTTGTAGTAGTACGTCCCTAGATCTGTGATGAAGGCAGTGCACTCCTTATCTTTCGGATGCATCCGGATCTAGTTGTACCTAGAGAATGCATCCATGAAGGTGACTAGGTGGTGCCTTGACATAGCATCCACCAGCTGGTCAATCTTTGGAAAGAGGAAGCAATCTTTTGGGCAAGCTCGATGGAGGTCAATGTAGTCTACATAGATCCTTCACTTTTTGTTAGCCTTCTTGACCATAACTATATTCACCAGCCAATTGGGGTACTGGACCTCACGAACGAAGCCAGCCATGAGGAGCTTTTCCATCTCTTTATTGACTGCCTTCTACCTTTTTGGGGCAAAGCTTCTCTTTTTCTGTCAGACTGAGCAATACTTTGGGTTGATGTTCAACCTGTGAGTGATGAATCAGGAGGGATTTCTGGCATATTTGCTGTGGTCCAGGCAAAGACATATGCATTCACCCAGAGAAAACTTAATAGGCAAGCCTTCTCATCCTCTTATAGCTGGGCTCCTACCTGTACAGTCTTCAATGGATCTGCACCGAGGGCACATGATAGCAGGCACTTGACTGGGCCACCCTTGGCATCCTGTACTCTTTGGTCAAGCTCATATGTGACAGGGTCCTCTCCAGTGCTTCTGGCATCGGGGACTGCCTGTAGACTATGCTGAACCAGCTAGGAGGTGCCCCACATCTCTCCCACACTGTAGGGGGTTGGGAACTAAACCAAGAGCCATTTTGTTAATATGATCACATCGAGCAAATTGAGCCCGAGGCAGCCAAGAATCATGTTGTAGGCTGAGGGGAGCCTAATAACCGTGAAGGTCATCATGACCGTGCTCTGCCCAGGTGGTGACCTAACAGTGACTGGGAGAGTGATCTCCACCTCAACCCCTACTGAATCTTTGGTAAAGTCGACCAAGGGAGCATGCACGGGCCTCAGCTAGATAGGAGACAAATTCATCTTAGAAAAGGCATCATAAAAAAGGACATCATCAAATTTTCACTATCGACCATAATCCATTTTACAAGATACTTCGCTATCATCATCTCGATGACAATGGCATCATTATTTACATTTTCCACCTCGGTCCCCCTCTTCCTCATAAAGGGGAGTACATTCTCAGACCCTTCCCTTGCTCTGGTCCTTTTCGAGGCATGCTCTATCCCCTAGGATATCATACCCATTGGCTTCTTAGTGGGCCAATTATCAATAGGAGGGAGAGCTGCAAGCGCCTAAGATTCCACTGGAGCTTTGCCCCCCATGAACTTCCCGAGGTAGCCTCTTCTTATCAGATCTTCGATCTCCCTCTTAAGGTGGCGGTATTTCTTGATGTCATGGCCATGGTCATGGTGGAACTAACAGTGTTTCGACTTGTCATGGGCACCAGATGGCCTTAGTGGGGGAGGGCAGTGTAGGTAGTGCTCGCCCTCAATCTCCATGAGGATCTTGGACCTTAGGGTGAGGAGAAGAGTGTATCTTTCTTTCTGGACGGGGGTACTCTTTAGCTTTAGATCCATCCGAAGGTTTGAAGTTACTCCAGGCCTATGCATCCCGGAGGTTTCCCCCTGGGATTGCTTCTTCAGAGGCCTCCTATCTAGCTCTCTTTGGGTACGGTCTGTCTCCTCCGCATGGATGTACTTGTGGTCTCGGAGGAGGAGCTTAGAGTAAGTCTTCAGAGGCTTCTTGTCCAGGGAGTAGGTGAGACGGGAGGTTCTAAGCCCTCTCTTCAATGCCAACATGGCAATGGGCTCGTCTAGATTATAGATCTCTAGGGTGGCAATTTTGAAGCAGGATATGTAGTCCCGCAGAGACTCATGGTCCTATTGCCAGATAGAGAAGAGGCTGTCAGCTACCCATTGCACCTTCTGGCAAGTGTCGAAGTGCACCAGAAACTTCTTCTCTAGATGTGCAAAGGAGTCAATCTTCTAGGCTCGAGGTGAGTGTACCAGACTCGAGCAGCCTTTCGAAGGATAGCCGGGAAGGTGATGTAGAGGAGGGCATTAGTCACCCCCTGGACTCTCATGAGGGCCTTGTAGCTCTCTAAGTGGTACAGGGGGTTGGTGGTCCCGTCATAGAGATCCACCTGAGGCATGCGGAACTGGCTGGGGATCGGTTTGATGGGGATCTCAAAACCCATCCGGGTTCTTTTCCTTTTTTTTCAGATTTTTTATTTTAGTTTAAATTTTTTATCCCAGCTATTCTACCTATTCCAGTTATTCCTACATTATTCTAGACATATCCGTGATTTATCCCTGATGTATTCCTATCATCTTCTTCCTCCATTCTTCCTCCTAGAACTTCCATTTTTTTTCATTTTTTCTTCCCACCGGTCATGGATCCACCATGCCCGACCACCGACGACCCCGACGGCCGTCAACCTCCCCCTGTGTCGATCTCCTCATGGGAATGTCAGTGAATCCCACGGAACTGCCCACGACCGTGCACCCCCTATGGCACCTCCCATGGCCGTCTGCCCCTGCAGCTCTACCCACATGCCCCTCTCCCTCGCACCGTCGTCCAGCCGCTGCCTGAGCCATCATCCGCCGCTACCCGAGCCATCTCCACCGACTCCAGCCCGTCCGTGCCCATTGATTCCCCTCCTCCAATCGGTCCAGTCTAGTTTCCCCCCTAACGGCGCCGCCATCTTTTCTATCACCTCTGGCCCAGCTCATTCCTCCTCTTCCTTACCACATGCTACCATATATTCCTCAGCACCTCCATCCTTATGGGCTTTATGAGGTAATCGTAGGCACCATGAGTGACTCCCTTCATCACAACATCCCTCCTATGATCGGCCGACATCATGATCATGGGAAGATCGAATGCTCCCTTCCTTTCCCGCAGCATTGCTAGCGCCATCGCCGCCCTCCGCCATCAAGGCTGTTGTTGATGGCATGTTAGACCCTCTTCGCCCAGAACGCGGGATTCTTCATCGTCAAGGATCGGATCCTGCAAACTGGTGGCGGATTGATCTCCTGCTCTATTATCGATACTCCCTGGGTGACTGCCATCGCAATCCCGTGATCACCTCCCAAGATTTGGCCCCGGTTTCCACATCGACTGCCCTAGATGTGGAGGATCTCCCTCATCTTCGCCGAATCTACCCCAGCTCCCCTCCACCCTATCCACCGATCTCTTGTTCCACGATGATAGAAGATGGAGTTGCACAGATCCTGATGTAGAAGCAGCTCTACATGGATCTCAAAGCTATTGGTTTAGGATTAAATAAATAAATAAATAAAATAATTTTCCATGTATGGGTCCTAAGTCTTGTATGCCTATAAAAGGCATCCCCCCCTTGTAATTAGAGTAATGAAGTTGAATTTTTGAAAAAGAGTTGTTGGTTCGGTCTCCATTTGGAGTGGGCTTAGGCCCGTCTTGCCTTCATCCTTCAGGATGTTGAGGGGTGTGATGCCCCAGTTATCCCCATTTCACCTTCTCCACCACCTTCATGTCCCTTGTGATTCACCTTATCAGCTCCATTAGTGAGGTGGGTATGATGCCCTAGAGATATGAGATCTCTCCGTACAGCTCTATTAGTGAGGTGAGTATGATGCCCTAGAGGTGTGAGATCTCTCTGTACGGCACCATTAGTGAGGTGGGTTACCCTAGAGGTGTGAGATCTCTCCGTGAATGTGAGTTCCAAGGTTCATGAAAGTCCCGACCCCTATCTTCCACCTCCATTATTCCTTCACCACCCAATTACAAAAAAAAAAAAAGTACCCTAATCTAGGTGACTTCTAGGCTCACTGTTAGATCCTCCTCTCTAGCCCCCCCATTGTCCCGCATCAATTTTGGTATCAGAGTGGGAGAAGATTTGGGTTGAAAAAAAAAAAGAGAAGAGAAAAAAAAAGAGAACAAAAAAAAAATGCAGCGAGCCTGACTTGACGGAGTCGAGTTTTCCCCACCTCAGGGGAGTGATGGGGATCTCAAAACACATCCAGGTTTTCTTCCTTTTTTTCATATTTTTTTTATTTTAGTTTAAATTTTTTATCCCAGCTATTCTACCTATTCCAGTTATTTCTGCTTTAGTCTAGACTTATCCCTGATTTATCCCTGATGTATTCCTGTCATCTTCTTCCTCCGTTCTTCCTCCTAGAACTTCCATTTTTTTCATTTTTTCTTCCCACCGATCCCGGATCCACCACGCCCGACCATCGACGACCCTGATGGTCGTCCACCTCCCCCCAAGCATCGATCTCCCCGTGGGAACGCCAGTGAATCCCACTGAACCGCCCATGGACGTGCGCCCCTACGCACCTCCCATGGCCGTCCGCCCTTGCAGCTCCGCCCATGGTCACTGCCCGAGCCATCTCCATCGGCTCCAGCCTGTCTGTGCCCGTCGATTCCACTCCTCCCATCGATCCGGTCCGGTTTTTCCCCCAACGGCACCGCCATCTTCTCTGCCACCTTTGGCCTAGCTCATTCCTCCTCTTCCTTACCACATGCTGCCATATATTCCTCAACGCCTCCATCCTCATGGGCTTTATGAGGTAATCGCAGGCACCATGAGTGACTCCCTTCAGCACAACATCCCTCCCATCGTCGGCCGACATCATGATCACGGGAAGATCAAATGCTCCCTTCCTTTCCCGCAGCATCGCTAGTGCCATCTCCACCCTCCGCCATCAAGGCTGCTGTTGATGGCATGTTAGACCCTCTTCGCCCAGATCACGGGATTCTTCATCATCAAGGATCAGATCCTATGAACTGGCGGTGGATTGATCTCCCGCTCTACTGTCGACACTCCCTGGGTGACTGCCATCACGATCCCGTGATCACCTCCCAGGACTTGGCCCCGGTTTTTGCATCAACTGCCCTGGATGTGGAGGATCCCCCTTATCTTCGCTGAATCTGCCCCAGCTCCCCTCCACCCTGTCCGCCGATCCCCTATTCCGTGATGATAGAAGATGGAGTTGCACAGATCCTGATGCAGAAGCTGCTCTACATGGATTTCAAAGCTAATGGTTTAAGATTAAATAAATAAATAAATAAAATAATTTTCCATGTATGGGTCCTAAGTCTTATATGCCTATAAAAAGGCATACCAATCTTGTAATTGGAGTAATGAAGTTGAATTTTTGAAAAAGAGTTGTTGGTTCGGTCTCCGTTTGGAGTGGGCTTAGGCCCGTCTTGCCTTCATCCTTCGGGACAACTAGGGGTGTGAGGCCCCAATTATCCCCATTCCACCTTCTCCACCACCTTCATGTCCCTTATGATTAACCTTATCGGCTCTATTAGTGAGGTGGGTAGGATGCTCTAGAGGTATGAGATCTCTCTGTACGGCTCCATTAGTGAGATGGGTAGGATGCCCTAGAGGTATGAGATCTCTCTGTACGACTCCATTAGTGAGATGGGTTACCCTAGAGGTGTGAGATCTCTCTGTGAGTGTGAGTTCCAAGGTTCATGAGAGCCCCGACCCCTGTCTTCCACCTCCATTATTCCTTCACCACCCCATTACAAAAAAAAAAAAAAGTACCGTAATCTAGGTGACTTCTAGGCTCACTGTTCGATCCTCCTCTCTAGCCCCCCCATTGTCCCGCATCACGGTTCCTCTTGGATTTTTCAGGAGAAAGGGGGATGAGCATCGTAGCCCACCGGCTCGCGTGGGGAGCCCTGTAGGTTGGTAATCTGGCAGGATAGCTCAGCCAGTTTATGCTCTTGTTCCTCCAGGCATCACTCAACCTGATGCCTAATAGCCTCATCAGTGGAACCTTTTATCGAGGCTGTCGGAGGAGAAGAAGACAAGGTCAGAGAAGACCATGCTGGGAGGCCTTGCCTCGATGGTGCTTGCAACACCTAGAGGCAGTGTGGTTGGAGACTGAAGACCGGCTCTCTCGATTGGCCAACCCACTCCATTGCCCTTCCTTGGGGTCTGAAGGCTCCCCCGATGATAAGATGTGGCCCGCAGGTGTGATAGCCTTCCATGGAAGGACTGCAAACTACCACGGTATCTAGCACCCTAAGCTGCAAGGATTCCTTGCTACTACTGGGTTGCTAGGGATCGATTCTGGTGATGCAGTTGTTGAACCACCATGATCAAGGTTTGGACCTACTAGGTGAGCATGGAGAGCTGGCGATCCACTGGAGGCGGCGGTGGCAGAGCGAGGAGCTCCCTCTCTGGACTATGTGGGTCTCTGTGAGGAGGAGGATCTCCCACATGGCTGATGGAGGCTTCCCGCGTGCACGTCACCACCATGTTGTCGGTGGAACTGCTCTGTTGATGAAAGACTGGCTCAACACAGGACTGTGCCCCTACCTAATGTGCCAATATGTTGCTGCCTAGATCGTCGTGGCCTACAACTCCTACATTGCATTGGTTGGTGGCTCTCTCACCTGGCATCCAATGCACATACCCGATCCTTAAAAGAAAAGAGACCCAGGCCAGGGATCCCAATGAGGGCACTCCGACGGTCAAGTCAATGGATGATCAAAGAGAACATATCCTCCTTGGTAGATCCCGAAGTGGTCTCCACTCTCAAAGGCCTTGAGAAATGATGGAGTGAGGATTAGGATTGAGAAGGAGGGCTTGAGCAGCGGAGGCTGTAGCTGTTGGAACTCTCCTGGGGAGTCCTAGTGTATTCCGAGTGTCTTCCGAGCCTTACTGAATTGCCTACCCCTTCTCACTTACCATTGTCGGAGGCCCCTTTGGGTTTCTTATAGATGAGTGGCACCTCCAGTGAGGTACGGAGTTCTGGCTTGGCCCCCTCTGGGCATTTCTCATGTTGGTGCCGCGTAGGCCTACTCTCCCTCCCCCTTTGGAGGGGGAGGGTCTGCCACTAGTAGTGGTGGAGCATGGAGGAGTGCACATTCCTTTCATGGCAGGTACATGAGGTACGTCATAGATCCTGACACTTTGATAGAGCACTACCCTTCTTTGGTGTCGCCTCACCATGTTTTGAAGAGACTTGGTAGAGCATCGATGATGCAGAACGGAAGCTCTGATACCAAAAATGATGCAGAACAAATAAAGGGATGCGATGCGGAAGTAAATTAAGATTAACTAATTTTTTTGTTTTTTTTATATGTTTGTAGAAGTTGGCTTCAAATCAAAGAAAAGTTAACCTAACATTGAAAGATACTAATATGATAATTGAAAGCACAATTTTAAGAAAACTAAATTATCAGAGTAGTTCAGAAGCAACGGATCGCTGGGGGTTGAGAAACTCCCAGACCTAGGGTTTCGCTCCGAACTTTCAACAGAACAGAAATAAAGAGAAGAGATGGTTTACCTAACCAGACAATGATCTTCACAGATTTTGGTGGAAGAACTCTCCCGAGCAGATTGTTGGATCCTCGGATTCAGATATCTTCGCAATGGATCCTCCAATACTGGTCCTTGGCGGGTTGGCTTCTCCTGAACTCAAGATCTGGAAGAGAAGAAAAACAATTGATGGAATCAGAGAGTCAAGGGAAAAATTTACCAGGTTGATGAACTTGAAGATTGAAATTGCTGAAAACTGGATTCTCCTGGAAGCTGATGTGATTTTCCTTGGAACTTGCTCTGGATCTGAAGTAGCCGGACTGGATCTGGATGAAGGTGGATGGCCTGGACTTGTAGAGAGAGAGAGGCTGTGGGAGATGGAAGGAGCTAGGGTTCGATGGATTGAAAATAATGAAGGGCGGCTAGGGTTTTGAATTTTTAAGTGGCTAACCTAGGGTTTTGGATAAAGATGGAGATCTCTCACCTCCTCAAGGCTCCAATGGAACCCGGATTACCCCCTCACGGAGCTCAACACTTAGAATAGTGCGGAAGAAGTGAAACCTAGGTTACTCAACACAAGAGAATAGCAAAAATAATTTTTCTTCATTGATTTTCTAAAGTTACAAAAAGAGGTCTATTATATAGACCTAAAATTTTCTCCAAGTTTGTACAAATTCCCATGTGGGACTAAACTCCTCCAACCTCTAGATTAGGTAGAAAACCTCCTCTCTTGGCCGACCAAGAATTCAAAAAATTTGGGACGGCCATAAAGGATTTTTTTGGATTTTTTTTTTTTTTTTTTTTTTTTTTTTTTTTTTTTTTTTTTTTTTTTTTTTTATGGCGCCTTCTTTGGAGTTGGATTTGGATTTGGAGTCCTCTTCTCCTTATGGCATTTCTTCTTTTCTTCCACTCCAAGTTAAGCTCTTTGATTTTGATTTGAACTTCAATTAGGAGTAGGTTGGATGTCCTTCTTTGATTTTTTCTCCAAGAGAAGTCCCTTTCCTTCTTTGCTTAGACAAAATTGGCAGGTATGGGCGCCTCCTTTAAATTGGCTTCCAATTTGATTTTTTTCTTCTTTGGATGTGGGGACCATGACACTGGGATGCCTCTGTGGCGCCTCCTGGACCCTGGCGTGTGCTCGGAGTGTGGCTGGGCGTGTGGCTTGGAGTGTGGCCTCCACTTGCTTGGACCTTGATTTGATTGGAAGACAAATGTGGCACCATTTTGGACCTTGATTTGATTGGAAGACAATTGCGGCACCATTTTGGATAAAATTGAAACCACATCGGGACTTGCACCGAGTCAACATGACTCAACAAAATTTAAATGGTGACTCAAGAAATAAATAAAAATAAATAAACTGGTTGACCAGGTCAACCTTTATTACAAACCCTAATTTCTCGCGCAATGTCAATCAGAGATCCAAATGGAGCTCTGAAGTCTTCTTATGAGTCTGGTGCCCGCACCAATCGATCTGGAGGCAAACACTATAGGGTCTGAATTCCCTGGTGAAACCTTCTTCTTCTGGGTGGTGCAGAGGTGGGTAGAGGGGCACAATGCCCCGAGCGGAGTGCCCTTCCCCAGGTGGTGCTGATAGCGGGCTAAGTGGTGGGGACACCAGGATCAGACACAGATCACTGGATCCTATATGGTTGACTTAGTCATGTATCAAAGTTTTGAAAATTTTGTAATCAATTAAGATTGAGTCCTGTAATAAGTTGAGGTTAGTTGATTTGTCTCAACCCTCAACCTCAGTCTAGTTTTGAGACCTGTACTTCAGCCATAAGTCCATTAAGAGTCAAATTTTTTACAAGAGAGGAGGTTACCCTATTTTGAAGTTCTACCAAGCCTCATCCAGGAGTCAGAAGCCACTACATCAGCTTGTTGGATTTTGTGTGGCACCATAGGATCCAAAACACTTCCAAAAACCCTGATTCCTTCCAGATATTTTCTAGATGCCCAGATTTCAGTCCATATGCTAGAGCATATTCCTAAACCAGGACATCTATGATTCCAGAGGTCCATCTATGCCCAACCAAGGAGAAATCAAGCCCAGGTGCCAAGCCCAAGCCCTTAAGAAGTAAGATTCTAGCCAGATTTCCTGGAATATGCCAGCCCATGCGCCCAGCCCCTGGAAGCCCACCTAGGCCCCTCAAAAATTCATCCAAGCCCATGAAGGAGGCATCCTTGCTGCTGCCCCAAGGTCCAAAACTGAGTTTATAGAGTTTGACCAAGTCCAAGCCAAGAGGAGGCGCCCATGAGTTGACTAGTCAAAGCATGAAGGGAGAAGGAGAAGACTAGTCTAAGTCCTAACCTCTTAAGGCTTTCTTTCCTAACCTATTAAGTATCTCTTTTCCTAATGTCTTAAGAAATGGTTATCTCTAACCTAAGTGTAACCTTACTTAGGAGAGGGCATGGGAGCTCTATAAATACCCCACCCCTCTTTCTCTTGTAATAACTTTCTCTTATGAATACAACCCTGCTGAAATTTTGAGTCATTGCCTTGTGTTTACTTTTGTGTTGGTTCTCTTTTTTTGTTTGAGTGCTCTCCTTGTATACCTTGGCCGAACCCTGCTACCCTAGCTTCCATCTACATCCCAAGAGATCAGCCACGCCCTAGGAAGTGAAGCCCTAGCTGCCGTTCAAGACAAAGAGCTTCTTCTTCCCAAGCCATCCACTCCTAACCCTAATTCAGATTTCTCTTAAACCCTAGTTTCCATTCCAATTTTTATTTGCTGTTTTGATTGACCCCTGACGCTTGTAGGATCCCCGAGGTGTTTCACCTCCCTAGAGGAGGCTTTCCTTGCCACTAGGACTTCCCAAATCAGTCATCAAATCCAAGGGAACCGAGCTTCATCATCCAGACTCCAATTAGAGTGCTGTGTGATCTCTTCATTGAAAGTTCTTCAATTCACTGATTGGTAACATCCTTCCCTTCTTTTAATTTTTGATTTGATGAAGAATAGCTATCCTAAACTGGGAGTTTCTCAACTCTCGGGTCCTAGCTATTTATTATTCTGCATGAGTTTTTGCGGGTACATTAGTTTCTTGCATTACTAGTCTTTGTGCTGATTCTTTACTTAATTTTAGGTATTTAGCCACTGAATTAAAAATCTTAAAAATTATAAAAAAATTAGTTTCTTATTTATCATTAGTACTAGGTTCATCCCACATTAGTTTGGTATTAGAGAAAGTTTAGGATAGTTTTCATCTGCATTAGATTCATAAAACCCTAATTTCTGAATATTCTGCATCTTGTCCACTGCATTATGTGTCTATTTCTCATCTAATTTTGACCATCTAAGAATTTTATTTTTCTATGAAATTTGCATGAAGTGTTCTTGTCTTGTCCTCTGTTTTATCATAATTTTTAATTAATTTTACAGAAACCCTAAGTCACTAAAATTTGGCATATTAGAAACCTTAACAAAAAATCTTGAGATTTCTGCAGCTGTCCAAAAATCCTAGGATTTGCATCATCATTTGATTTTTGTTTTGCATCAGATTTGGTAGAGTTCATCACACCATCCATCCTCTATCTTATAATTTTCTTTGATTTTTTTATGCATCAAAATCTATGTCAAAATCAATATCTTCTGAAATTCTAATTCTAATATTTATGCACTTGACTCAATCTAACCTAATCAACTTCCACACACCCCAATCCCAAGCCCAATTTGATTGCTAACCTAATCAACTTGAACCTAACTTGCCAATCATAAAATACATAAAAAAATATTTTATTTTTCTGATTGTTTTAGATTGCATCAAGACCATCGATTGCCATCATCTTTTAGACTAATCTTAAGGGCAATTCACTATCTCAAATCAGGACAGGATTTCATCACCTGTCTTGGGTCCAAAACAACCATCATCATACTAATCCAAGCCTAATTAAAATCAATTAGACCTAATTTATCCTAGAGGGCTAGGTGACACCCACAGGTCGGGTCCGAATTGTGTGGGCCAACTAGTGCATTTAATCCTGTGGCTATTACTAAAATCTGGTGTCTAAGATTGAGGGTCTGGAGTCAAATGACCTAAGTGATGTTGTGGTTTTTAATTGGGTCCCTGCAAAAGCAGGGGGGGCCTCCCACACTCCCACCCTCTACTTGGTCAGAGGAAGGATTAGCTACTGGGTTAAGTGTAAGTTGTGTTAACTCCGTTATTGATTTTGATGATAAGCAAAATGCTTAAGTATGAATTGAGTACTAATGATTTCTTTAAAGTATGTTTTTATAGAAAAAGATGCTCATCAACTTAACAAAAAATTGTTTGATTGAAAAGTCCCAAATTGGATGAAAGATCTACTTAAAGAGGACTTTAGATGTTGAAGAATGCTTGAAAGGACACATGAGTTCAACACCAAGTTATTCCAGCAGAAGTTCAGCTATTTTTATGCAAATCTCAATGATGTGTCGACTCAAAGTGTCGACACATACAACTCAAGTGTCGACACATGATAATGAAGTGTCGACAGAAGCTGGCATGCTGAGATAGTTTTAGTTGGCATGGTTAAAGTGTCAACACATGGATATGTTGTGTCCACTCAAAGTATCGACACATGAATCAGCTCATCGTCTGAGATTTTTGTATCACAGAACTTGCTGAAGTGGAAGTCTTGCCTGTTGTGTCGACATATGGATGCAAAGTGTCGACTCAAAGTGTCGACTCACCAAAAGAAGTGTCGACACATCTAAGAATTCCAGAGGACTTCATTGAAGATATTTGAAGAAGGTGCCGACACATAAAGATCAAGTGCTAACCCTATACGTCGACTCATAGCCTGAAGTGTCAATACTTAGAATTCTGGGAATAGTAACGACTAGTTTTTCAAATGCAGAACTCACCCCTCTTGCCTCCCAACGGCTAGTTTTTCATGTCTAATGGCTACAAACCAAGTTTAAGGCCTTGGAAAGGTATTTAAGTGATTCAAATCAAAGCTAAACATAAGAGAATGTGATGGGGGACTAATATGTATGCAGTTTTTTTTATATATTTTATATGTGGGGTTGAGTGATTAATTCCCAGATTTCAGATTAAAATAAGTTGTAGGGAATTTTATATGAATTTTAGAAGATCAACATGCAGATTAGGACCTAGAAAAGTAGAAAAGAAGGATCGCCGGGGCTGAGAAGCCTCGGTTAAGGCAAGTTCTCCTACAATAAAACTACTGGAGGTAGAGGGGATGTACCTGACAATGTCTGTGAAGATCGCAGCAAAAGGGTCTCTCGTTTCTCGATGGATGCGGCCTAGAAAACCGAGCCAAAGACCCGCGGATACCCGGCTTTCTGCTCGGTGATCCGATTGAGGCTTGGCTGGAGTCGTTGGATTCGTAGGAACTCGGGGACCTGTAAACGACCTGTCAGGGGTTAGAAAACTCACAAAGGAACAAGAAAAAAAAGAAAAAAACATAGCAAGGGAAGGCTTCTTTTGGAGTGGGCGTCCAGGGATCTGAGATTCTTGTTGGCAGCAGGAAGATGATTGCAGCACTGGGAAGAAAAACTCTCGCAAACCCCTTTATGCACACAGCAGGGTATCACACAACTCAATAGAAGAACTCAAGGTTTTCATTCATCAAAATTAGCTTTCATACAAGAGGCTAGGGTCCCTTAAATAGACCCTTAACCTTGGGCCCCAAGTAAGGGTACTTTAGACTTTACATAGGACTCCTTTTCCCTTACAAACTCTAACTAGGAATACATGGCAACCTAGGTAGAAAAATTTTAAATGGAATGGGACTCCCTCTCCTTGTCTTGGTCGGCCAAGGGGGTGACTATAAGTGGCCGACCAAGGGGAAGGTAATTCTAAGGAGGGGTGCCCTAATTTCTCCCTGGGCCTGGGCTGGCCCAGTTTCCTTCTGGCTGGTCTCCAGGCTTCAGGTTTGCATTTGTTTTAATTCTCCTCCGGGGATCTTCATGTCTTCTAGTTAGGTTGGACTCGAGCTCAACATCCATGTCTTCAATCAGGTTGGACTTGGTCTTCACTTGTATGATGTGGTCTTGAGTCTTCAATATGGTTGAACAGGACTCAAAAATAAAATTAGCTCGACATGAGCTGACTAACATTGGATTGGACTAGCTCAACATGAGCTAAATAATTACAGGACTTAAATGAAAACAACTCAGCTGGACTAAGCTTTATTACAGTGGACTCGAATGTCATTTAAGTGATCCACAGAGGGTTGAGAAGCCTCTGCCTTATTCTGGTGCCTTTGGTGTCCGCACCAATTCTCCCGGGGTGGGAGGAACTCGACCCTATCGAGTGAAGATCAGATTGGCTCACATATCTCTCAAGAAGGTCTGGGTTGAGACATTGCAAGTCCTCTCGAGAAATCCATGAATCGTCCAACTCTGGCCGGCCTTGCCATCGGACTAGGAATCGTTGATAATCGCGGCCCCGGGTCGTAATGGCTTGATCGTCCAAGATACGTTCGATCCGTTCTCCTCTCTCAGGCTAATTAATTGGTGGACACTCTGGGTAAGGATCACTCTCAACAGAAGGGATAGGTCCAAAAGCCTCACTGGGTATCGTTGCCGGTTCCCTGTACTCAACCAGGTCTGTAATATTGAAGGTAGAACTAATGCCCATATCCGAAGGCAAGTCTAGCACATAGGCATTTGATCCAACCTTCTTTAATACTTTAAAAGGTCCGGCTCCCCGAGCATGAAGCTTCTTAACGGTCCCAGGTGGGAACCGTTCAGGCCTAAGTCTAATCATGACAGAATCCCCTACATCAAATTCTTTGATCCTTCTTCGGGAATTAACCAAATTTTTATAAGTTTCATTGCTTAAGTTTATCTTTTGGTTAATGTCTTTATGCAAGTCTCTAATATGCTGTGCAAATAACTCTGCGGACTCTGAGACTCGTGCATGAATAGGTAAAGGAATCAAATCAATGGGGCGATTAGGCTTGTACCCATGGACTATCTCAAAAGGGCTCTTACCCGTTGTCCTATTTACTGAACTGTTGTAGGCAAACTCTGCTCTAGGTAATAACAAATCCCATGTTCCAACATGTTCACCTACCAGGCATCTAAGGAGGTTTCCTAAACTTCGGTTCACTACTTCAGTTTGGCCATCTGTTTGAGGGTGGTAGGCTGTAGAAAACTTAAGCTTGGTCCCTAATAGGTGCCATAAGGTCTTCCAGAAATAACTAGTGAACCTAACATCCCTATCAGATATAATGGTCTTGGGTAGGCCATGGAGTTTGACCACATGATCTAAGAAGAGTTTGGCTACCCTAGACGCATCAAAGATCTGGGAACAGGGAATGAAGTGAGCCATCTTAGAGAACCTATCGACCACTACAAAGATTGAGTCATGTTTCTTTTGGGTCTTAGGTAATCCTAGCATGAAATCCATACTTAGGTCCTGCCAAGGGCGATCAGGCACTGGTAAAGGTGTGTAAAGACCAGTGTTTTGCTTTTGCTGTTTGGCAACAGCACAAGTTCGACATCTGGCTACAATCTGTGCAACGTGCCTTTTCAATCCTGGCCAAAAGAACTGGTCCTCTATTGCTAAGATCGTCTTATTTCTACCGAAATGACCAGCTAAACCTCCAGCATGGGTTTCCCAGATTAGGAATTCTCTAAGGGAAGTTTTAGGTATACAGAGTCGATTATTCTGGAAAAGGTAACCATCCTGAAGGGTATACTCACTATGGGTATTGGATGGTCCTAGCCTGAGGGTCTGGTAAATGCCTCCAAAGTCTGGGCAGATTTCATATTTATCCTTTAACCTATCAAACCCTATGACTTGGGTGCTAACTGATCCCAATAATAAAGACCTACGGCTCAGGGCATCTGCTACCTTATTTTCAGTGCCGGCACGGTGCTTCAGGACGAAAGTGTAGGCCTGAATGTACTCAATCCATTTACCATGCCGTGGGTTCTTTTGGGAGTTCAAGAATCGGAGTGCCTCATGGTCAGAAAATAAAATAAACTCCTGCGGTAGTAAATAATGTCTCCAATATCTAAGGGCCTGGACTACCGCATAAAATTCCTTGTCATAGGTAGAGTACTTAAGTTTAGCCTCATTCAGCTTTTCACTGAAGAAGGCTACAGGGTGGTTCTCTTGACTTAGTACCCCACCTATTCCTACTCCCGAGGCGTCGCAAGCGACCTCAAACACCTTAGTAAAGTCAGGTAATCTAAAGATGGGTGCATGGGTCATCTTATCCTTAATCTCTAGGAAGGCCTTATCAGCTGCTTTGGTCCACTCAAATGTACCCTTCCTAAAGCAATCGGTGATAGGTGTGATGATTATGCTAAAACTCCTAATAAATCTCCTGTAAAAGGTTGCTAGGCCATGGAAACTACGTACATCATTGACATTAGAGGGTGTAGGCCACTCAACAATCACCCTAACCTTTTCAGGATCTGCAGAAACTCCCTCAAGGGTGACAACAAAACCTAGGAAGATGACCCTATGTGTCATGAAATCACACTTCTTAAAGTTGGCATAGAGGTTATTCTCCCTAAGGGTTTGGCATACCAGTCTTAGATGACTAAGGTGGTCCTTCTTGGTCCTGCTATAAATCAAAATATCGTCAAAGTAGACCACAACGAATTTTTCGATAAACTCTCTCAGGACCTGGGTCATAATCCTCATAAAGGTACTTGGTGCATTAGAAAGTCCAAAGGGCATTACAACCCACTCAAACAGGCCATCCTTAGTCTTGAAAGTAGTTTTCCACTCATCCCCAGGTCTAATTCTCACCTGATGATAGCCACTCTTAAGGTCTATCTTGGAGAAAACTCTGGCTCCGGCCATCATGTCTAACATATCATCCAATCGGGGGATGGGAAACCTATATTTCACAGTTATTTTGTTGATAGCTCTACTATCTACACACATCCTCCAGGTACCATCCTTCTTAGGGGTCAGTAGAGCAGGGACTGCACATGGACTCAGGCTCTCCCTAATAAAACCCTTCCTAAGTAATTCTCCCACTTGTCTCTGTAATTCTTGATGCTCACTGGGATTCAGTCTATAGTGAGGAAGGTTTGGTAAAGTGGCTCCTGGAACTAAGTCTATTGCATGCTGGATGTTCCTAAGGGGTGGCAATTGATCAGGTAAATCCTCAGGGAAGACATCCTCGAATTATTTCAGAGCTTCAACAATCTCTTTAGGGTGTTCCTTTTGGGTTGGCTCTAATATTTCTTTGGAGGTCAAGATCCAAACAGGGTTACCCTCAACAATCTCCTGTTCTAACTCCCTAGCCTTAATCAGGTTAACTCCAGGTTTCTTGTCCTTAAGGCTACTAGAACTCCTCTTAACTGGGTCCCTAGGGGGAGCTGGATTGATAACAAACTTATTCCCATGGTAGTTGAAGGTACAAACATTGGTTCGACCATACAAGGTTGCATCATGATCAAATAGCCAAGGTCGACCTAAAATAATACTACTTACTTCCATGGGGATAACATCACACCAAATCTTTTTCTCATAGGTCTGCAATCTAAGTAAGATTTGGCACCTAACTTGAATTTGGATGGAGATGGAATCTACCCAAAAAACTTTGTACGGGCTAGGATGAGGAACTGTGGTCAATCCTAAAGATTTAATAGTCTTGGCAGAGATGGCATTGACACAAACTCCCACTATCTATGATGATCTTAAGAACCTTATCCCCTATCTTAACAAAAGTCTGTAGGATGCTAGTCCTACGCCAATCTTCCTTAACTGGGGTTTGGGCTAGGATGCACCTAACCACTCCTAATTGGTTCTCAAACTCGGGTTCTTCCTCCTCACCTTCGTACTCCTCTATTAATTGATCATCAGCCTCATAAACTTCTCCCTCAGGTTCGACTACAGACTCAGGCTCTTCTTCTTGTAATTCACCTAGATGTAAAGCACTAACTGGACATTGATTCATAAAGTGGCCTGGCTTATGACATCTAAAACAGGTCTTCTGGGGAGTGTAACCCTTATTAGCTTCTACAGATTTTCCTCGATCATCCTTGCGGGCCAAAGAATTACTAGGCTAGGGTCGACTCAGACCTGGCTGACTAGGACTGGGTCGGTTTGGGCCTGGTAGACTAGGACTGGGTCGACTAGGTATGGGTCGACTCTGAAGGGGTTGGTTAGCTCCCGGATACTGACTAGGGTATCTAGTGGGCTCAGGTCGACGGTAAACGGGCCCTCTATGGAAATGTTCATGATCCCTAGCAATTTGGTAAGCATGGTCCAGGTCTCTAACCTCTCTCATGTAGAGCTCTTTCTTAATGTCATCTCTTAATCCAGTCCTAAACCTAGATAAGACAACATCCTCAGACTCCCTCAAATCACATCGCATGGAATACTCATCAAATTTTGCAATGTACTCATCTATGATCTTGTTACCCTGATTAAATCATTGCCATTGATCTAGTAACCCACTACGATATGAAGCTAGAATGTATCTTGTCCTAAGCTTACCCTTCATGGCCCACCAGGTGGTTATAGGATCACGCCCTCCTAGATTAAGGGTTCTCTCAACACTAGCCCAATGTAACATGGCTTCCCGAATCAACTTAAGCTTAGCAAACCTAAATTTACGCTCCTTTGTCATATCAAACCATTCAAAATATTGATCCATCTCTTCCTCCCAATCTATATAGACCTTAGGATCTAGACAACCATCAAAAGTTGGAGCATCAAGCTTGACATGTCTATAGGATCGGTCCTCCTGGTCTACAAGATCCTGATTAGGCCTTCTATGACGAACTTCAGGGATTGGGTCAGGACGATAGCCTCTTCTAGTTTCAACCTCAAGATATGGATCAGGGTTTGGGGTCCTCCTGGGCTCAGGATTGTAGTATGGGTCAGGTTGAGGGGCTCTCCTAGGTTCGACCTCTTGGTATGGGTCAGGGTCTGGGGTCCTCCTAGGCTGAGGGTTATAGTATGGGTCAGGATGAGGGGCTCTCCTAGGTTCGACCTCAGGGTATGGATTAGGGTTTGGGGTTCTCCTAAGTTGAGGAGAATTAGGATCTGGCTCAGACTGTGACCCATGGGTTTTTCCTGGGGTCCCTACTCGGACTTCTAACTGATCAAACTTGCTGGCAAGATGGTCAATTCTATCATTAGTTTGAATACCAGACTGAGTTAACTGGGTCATCTGGGTAGTCATCTGGGTAGTTATCTGGGTAGCCATCTGGGCCATTTGATCAGCTAGGGCTTTTATTTGGGCTTGTAAATTTTCCATGGGTTCAGACATTTATGAAGGAGGTGGGGGATATAAAACTCCTGATCTAGTGCTCATGCAAGACTCGATCAGATCGACTATAGTTGACTAGACCTAGAGTCCAAACTAGATGCTCAATCAGGGTGGCAAACTAGCCTATAGTAACCCTGTACTCAGCCAGGCAGGTGTAAGGGGAGTGTTAGGTCCCTGATTGCCAATCCTAGACACCAATCAGAGATTGGCCAGGTAGGCGGACCAGCACACAAGCCCTTTGGGATTGAATCCCTAAACCACCGTTCTAGACACTGAGCATAAGGCACACACAGGTTAACTTGACACAGTGATCTAACACTAGCCCGAACCCGACCAATTGGTGTCCCTAGCCCACTAGGACAAATTAAGTCCAATTAATTTTAGGTTAAGGCTTGGGACCGAATGCAAGGGATGTGGTTTTGGGCTAAGGAGAGGTTATCAACTCCTCCCCTTATCTGATATAGCAAGAGTGCCCTTAAAAGTAAATTATGCAATGATGGCAGGTAGATGAGGATGCAAATTAGGGTTTAAATGTTTTTGGTATCTTTGGAGAATATGTAATTTTTTTTTTTTTGGTATTTTCTTAAATAGAAGAAAACTTACAAATTATGGCCTAATATGCAGGAAATATACTAAAATTAAAAGATATGCAAAAATTGCTAAACAAAAACCTAAAACTTCCAAACTTGTCTTGCTAAAAAAAAATAGAGCTAAAACTTTGTAGGCTGTATTTCAGCTTGAAGAAAATTCACAGTCCGAAATAAAATCTGAAAGAATTCTGAAAATTAAATTGAATTATTATAAATTCATCAAAAGAAATTTCAAAATTTTTTGAGTTTTTAACAGGGAGAAATATTTAAAATAACAGAGCATATATTGACTAAAAATTGCAGAAAACAAGCCCTAATCTAAGCTCTGATACCAAATGATGGGGGACTAATATGCATGTAATTTTTTTTATATGTTTTATATGTGGGGTTGAGTGATTAATTCCCGAATTTTAGATTAAAATAAGTTGTAGGGAACTTTATATGAATTTTAGAAGACCAGCATGCAGATTAGGACCTAGAAAAGTAGAAAAGAAGGATCGCCGGGGCTGAGAAGCCTCGGTTAGGGCAAGTTCTCCTACAATAAAACTACTGGAGGTAGAGGGGGTGTACCTGACAACGTCTGTGAAGATCTCAGCAAAAGGGTCTCTCGTTCCTCAACGGATGCGGCCTGGAAAACCGAGCCAAAGACCCGCGGATACCCGGCTTTCTGCTCGGTGATCCGATTGAGGCTTGGCTGGAGTCGTTGGATTCGTAGGAACTCGGGGACCTGTAAACGACCTGTCAGGGGTTAGAAAACTCACAAAGGAATAAGAAAACAAAGAAAAAAAAATAGCAAGGGAAGGCTTCTTTTGAAGTGGGCGTCCAGGGATCTGAGATGCTTGTTGGCAGCAGGAAGATGATTGCAGCACTAGGAAGAAAAACTCTCGCAAACCCCTTTATGCACACAGCAGGGTATCACACAACTCAATAGAAGAACTCAAGGTTTTCATTCATCAAAATTAGCTTTCATACAAGAGGCTAGGGTCCCTTAAATAGACCCTTAACCTTGGGCCCCAAGTAAGGGTACTTTAGACTTTACATAGGACTCCTTTTCCCTTACAAACTCTAACTAGGAATACATGGCAATCTAGGTAGAAAAATTTTAAATGGAATGAGACTCCCTCTCCTTGACTTGGTTGGCCAAGGGGGTGACCATAAGTGGCCGACCAAGGGTAAGGTAATTCTAAGGAGGGGCGCCCTAATTTCTCCCTGGGCCTGGGCTGGCCCAGTTTCCTTCTGGCTGGTCTCCAGGCTTCAGGTTTGCACTTGTTTTAATTCTCCTCCGAGGATCTTCATGTCTTCTAGTTAGATTGGACTCGAGCTCAACATCCATGTCTACAATCAAGTTGGACTTGGTCTTCACTTGTATGATGTGGTCTTGAGTCTTCAATATGGTTGAGCAGGACTCAAAAATAAAATTAGCTCGACATGAGCTGACTAACATTGGACTGGACTAGCTCAACATGAGCTAAATAATTACAGGACTTAAATGAAAACAACTCAGCTGGACTAAGCTTTATTACAGTGGGCTCGAATGTCATTTAAGTGATCCACAGAGGGTTGAGAAGCCTCTACCTTATTCTGGTGCCTTTGGTGTCCGCACCAGAATGTATAGAGGAAAAAGAAGAACAAAAGAAAAGAAGAGCATTCACTCATATTCATTGAGTCCAACTACTTTCAAGCTAAGAGAAGTCTTCAAGCATTCAAGTGCCTTCAAGAGGATTCAAGTTCATCCTATTTGAGCATTAAAGGAGGCATCATCAAGTCAAAAGCACCTCTACATCAAAGCTTCAAAGAGATATCCGCTTTATTAGAAAGCTTTCATTCTTTCTTTATTTCCAACATAAATTATTATTGTAAAGGTTGTTGGTTAGCCTTGAAAACCAAGGAGGTTATTGGTGAGCCTTTGAAAGCCAATTAGGTTCTTGGTTAGCCTGCAAAACCAAGAGAGGTTAGTGGTTAGCCTTAAAACCATTTAGGTTCTTGGTTAGCCCAGAAAACCAAGTGAGGTTTTGACTTGTGAGCCTTGTGAAAACAAGTCGGGTTTTGATTAGTGAACCTGAAAAACTAATCGGCTATAATTAGTTGAGATTATAATGAATTCCCGAGTGAGTCTTGGGGAGTGGATGTAGGTGCATTGGAAAGCACCGAACCACTATATTTCTTGTGTGTTTGTAGTTGCTTGTCTCTTACATTTATTCTTCTCTTATTGCTTTTATATTTCCACTGCACACTTACTAAAAGCACCTTATATTTGCATTCATAGTAATAAGCTTGATAATTGGATTAGTTCATACACTTATATTTAAATTTTTAGAGACCCAATTCATCCCCCCTCTTGGGTTGCTTACTGGGCAACAAGTTAAGCTGACCCACCTAATTTTGGCTCTAGGTCTAGGAAACCCTAGATTAAGCTAACCCATTTTGCATGCTTGGCTGCACCATCTCACTTTGACTGACTGTTTGATTATATGCCCACTAGATTAGGAACCCAATAATAGAAGTCTAAATCCCAAACCAACTCAACCATGGATTCCAAGTTTGAGGCTCTTCTGAAAGCCATGACTGACCAATTTGCCCAAATGAACACCGAAACCCGAGATCGATTTGACTAGGTACACACCCAAACCCGAGATCGATTTGACCAGATGCTCACCCAAACCCAAAATCAGTTTGACCAGATGATCACCCAATCCTAGAATCAGTTTGCCCAATTAATCACCCAGATTAACCAGACGACCCAACCCATTAACCAGATGATCCATAGGATTGATCCATTAGACAACCAAATAGAAACCCTAGACAAGGCCCATAGAGCTAAACCCTTGCCCTACAATCCCTAGGAACCCATAGTCCCTAGATATGAACCCAGTAGTAACCCACTATCCATCAGTCGACCTGAACCCTATAGGATTAATACCCCTAGAATTGAACCTAGTATCAGTCAGGTATCCCTTAGTCAACCCCCTCTTACCACCTTACTGGTTCACCAGAAAGATATTGAAGAGATATATGAGGTTGACCCAAGCTTAGTGGACGAGTACGAGGAGGAAGAAGAGGAGTTCCCCATAGAAGACTTAAAGTTAGTTGAATCAATAAATACCCAGATAGAAGCCACCCTAGAATTAGTTAATCCTGACCATATCCACATAGAAGACCACCCAGCATTAGTTGAACCTAACCACACCCAAGCTGAACCTGTAGTGGAAGTCATTAAAGGAAGAAACCCATAACCCTGTGACTGCAACTCTCTTGAGGAGACTTTAGAAGAGGACCCAATTGTAGAATCTAGTCCTAAACTTCATGAGCCAGAAGAGTTTATTAAGGACTTGATCTCTTATCAGTACCCTCAGGATGAAGTTATTCCTTTAAATCCAATTGATCTCTTTCCTGAAATTAATGACCCATTCTTCCATAATGTAGACCCTGTAAGAATACCTAAAACCCATAAGGTAAACTTCATTAGTCTAGGACTAATTCCTAACACACCTTCTTGCATTCCACTCTATCCAATCAATCCCGAACCCTTTTCCTGCCAAACTATCTGCCTGTCAGGTTGTCAACTGGAACCGAGGTATACTCCATGTCAACTGTCTTGCCACATCATTTGCCCCCCACTCCTAAGTCCCATCGAAAAGCCGCGACTGGGACGTGGGGAGTTAATGTAGTGATGATATGGGGGAACAAAAATCTAGTGTAATTATTTCTACGATTGCCACCGCTCCGCATGTCGTGTCCAAGGTCCAATGCATAGGCACCACGTCTGCGATTTCGATGGACCATAATTGTGCCATGCCAGACTCGAGACTGTTTTCAGCAAACCGAAGCATCGATGCCGGGCACCTTCACATGTGACACTCATTTGATAGCGGGGGCAAAAAAGGATTGTACGGCCACTATCAATTGGCTTTGAAAAGAGGGGGGACTTTCTAGAAATGAGGTCTTTTGATTTTCTCACACTTCGCTGACGGTTGCAGCGATCTTTCTTCTTCTAATGGGTTGCCTTTCTTCACCAAAACAAGCAGGTGAGTGCCCTGTGATCTTTTCTTCTTCTTATGCTTCTTCTCGGTCTCTAATTCTTCCCTCTGTCTTAGGTGAACCGAACCCTTCTTTAGCTTTTCTGTCCCCCTTTTCTTCTTCTCCAACCACTCTTCCTCCAATGGCTCCTTCGGGCCAACACCCTTGTTTCTCCACCAACCCGAACGAGGCAGGTCCCTCCCAGTCGAGGACCTTGTCATCTTTCAATGAGGAGGACGAGGTTTCTCTCGAAGTTCGGAGGTGCCAGTGTCTTGGTGAGATAGTTATTGGAAGCCCTAGGGCCCCTAGGGTTTTTTTTCCTGCTCCTATTTCTCATCCTGCCTCTATCGTTGCCCCTCCGGCGATAGAGGCTTACTCCAACCCCTCTGGCTTCGCCTCAACAATGACCAGAGAAGACCTTTCTCTAATCCAAGAGTCGTTCAAGGTCCCAGATTCTATCCAGCTTTCGCTCCTGAAGTCAGGGGAGCGGGTTACTTCGAGTGACCCTGGTCGGGTCACTTTCTACGAAAACTTCCTCACCGACGGTCTTTGTTTTCCACTCCACCCCTTTTTCCTTTCCTTTCTTAGCCACTTTTGCCTCGTCCCAGCCCAGTTGGCCCCTAAAGCCATCAGGGTCATCTTTGCCTTCATTGTATTCTGTCATATCCATGGGTTTGTTGCCCGTTTTTCTTTGTTTAAGGCCTTGTTCACCCTGAAGCACCTCTCCATCGACGACGGGTGGTGGTACCTTTCCCCTCAGCCCAAGTGCCTCCGGTTCGACCTCCCCACATCCATCAAGGGATGGAAGAACCGATTTTTCTTTGCATCGATTGAGAACATTGATTGGGTCTGGAGTGAGCCGGAAAGATCCTCGAACCGAAATACCCAGGTAGTGCCGGTTGATCGGGAAGCCTTCTCCCTACTGCTTAGTGATGAACTTCCCTCCCTTAAGATTCTGCTCTTGGAGCATAACTTGTTCAAGGCTAGGGTTAGCCCGATCCGAATGATTGGTGAGGCTCCGCACCTCTCTTTCTCTTCTTTTTCTCCTTTTTTTTGCTGATCTCCTTTGACCTTTTTCTTTCTCAGGGATGAAGTTCTCGATAAACAACCTGATGGAGTCGGCCTGCAAAAGGAGCACTTCGACTAGGGCCTGGGACTCCATGCCGAAGAGGGCCCGAGTGGAAGCAGAGCAAGGAAGGGAAGATGAGCGACCTCGACAGTAGATTCCTGCCCCGGAGATCATCAACATCGACGTGGGGAGGGAAGAGGAGCGACCGGCACGTCCACCTCCTCCGATAGTCATAGTGGCCAGTGTTCCGACGGTGGCTATGGCGGCAGCGATTGCAGTGGCCCCGTGACCCACGTCTTCACGTGCCGAAGATACCCCTGTGTAGCCCTCCTCCAAGCCCTGTTATGCATCAGTGGGGATTCCAAGGATTGCCTCAGTCATCCAGGATCAGGGCCTGGTAGAGAAGATGATGGAATACGCGGTCCAACCTTGGCACCATCACTTGAAGGGAGGCCGGCACTATGCAGTGGCCTTGCTTAGGATCCTCCCACAGCTCTTCTTAATGAGTATCTAGCATTTTATTTTGTTTTTAATGTTCTAGTTGGATTTCAGAGAGTCTAACATCTTCTTTGATGCAGGTCGGGATCGATGTTCTCCTGCTCCGGGACTTCCTCGCCAGCACGGCAAAGAAGGAAGCTGACAAGGAGAAGAAGTTGGCCAAACTTGTGGCCAACGTGAAGGAGTTGATGGAGAAGGGCCAGGAGCTGAAGGACAGCAATATGGTCCTCCAGGGGGTTTGGCCCGTGCTGAGGAGCGGACCAAGGACCTCGAGACATCCCTCTTCGAGGAGAGGATACTGATCCAGCGCCACACCGAGGAGACTGCGACGGAGGTCAGTCACCTAGAGGGGCGATCCCGAGCTCTGGAGACCTGGGTCGAGGAGGTTCTGGCGGAGCTGGTAGCGGCCAAAGAGAAGACGACATATGTCATGAGGCTGTTGGAAGCTGCATAAAGAGAATCCCTCGAGGCCATGCCGAAGTTCTGGGCATCCCAAGAATCTAGGATGAGGTCCATGAGGCAGCCGTGGACTGATTCTTAAAGGGGTTCGAGGTCTGCCAAGAGAAGGTGGCCTTACTCTTTCTGGAGCTCGACCTGGGAGGCATCACTATTGGCAGCATCGAGAAGTAGCCTGAGGAGCCGGGGGCATCTTCAGGAGTAGCTGAGGAAGTGATCGCCAGACAGCCAGCCGAGCAGGCAGCCATGATGCAGAGGCCCACCAACTTGGGAAGGAGCCGGTGACCCAGTGACCCCGGGTCCTTCATTTTAGGTTTTGTACCTAGCATAGGGTTTTAAATTTTGTCTTTTTAGGGGTCGCCCGGCCTGTCGGGGTCCCCTTCAGTTGTAAAAACCTTATGACAGAAATGAAGTTTTTTTTCCTTCACATCTTCATGCTTTGGTCTTCTATTTTGTCTTTCCATGCTTCTTACAATTTTATTTGCTTCAATCTTGTATGACTTCGAGTTTCGATCCCCCTTGAGGTCGATGACAGATCTGGGATCCCTTGGTTTCTGCCAGAGCCAAGTTCACAACTTTGGTTAGAAGTTTAACTTCAACTCTCGGTCAGAAAACAGGTTTTCAGAGGCTTCCAGGCTTCGGTGCTGGACTCCTGGAGTTTTTATTATCGGGGCTTCTGGCCTTTAGTTTCTGGGCTTCATGAGTTTCCGGTGCTGGGGTTTCCAGTCTTTGGTTACCAGACTGGAGTCCAGGCTTCAGGTGTCGGGCTTCTGGAGTTTTTGATCTTTGGTTCCCGGGCTTTAGGAGTTTCCAGTGCTAGGCTTGAAGAGTTTTCGATCGTTGGTTCCCGGGCTTCAGGAGTTTCCGGTGCCGGGCTTGAAGAGTTTTCGGTCTTTGGTTCCCGGGCTTCAGGAGTTTTCGGTGCCGAGCTTGAAGAGTTTTCGAGCTTTAGGTGCCAGGCTTCTGGAGTTTCCAGTCTTTAGTTGCTGGATTGATGTCTAGGATTTAGGTGCCAGGCTTCTGGAGTTTCTGATCTTTTACTGGACCGAAGTCCGGGCCTTAGGTGCCGGGCTTCTGGAGTTTTCGGTATTTTACTGCCAGACTGGACTCCAGGCTTTTGCTGCCAAACTGGACTCCGGGCTTTTGCTGCCAGACTGGACTCCAAGCTTTTGTAGCCAGACTGGACTCCGGGCTTTTGCTGCCAGACTGGACTCCAAGCTTTTGCTGCCGGACTAGACTCTGGGCTTTAGCTACTTCCAGTGGATTGCTTGCGGGACTCCTAACGCCCCATCTTCGACCGCTAGGCCTAAGGTCAGGCGATGATATCCCTACGAGACAAAGACAAGTATTGTGCTAAAGATAATTTCATTATTAATGGAAGGAGGTCTTACATCATTGGTAATACATCCTTAGGTTGGCGACGTTCCAAGTCCGCGAAAATCGTGCCCCATCGAGCTCGACGAGGTAATAGGCCCCGTGGAGAAGGGCTTCAACCATCCTGTAAGGGCCTTCCCAGTTCGGAGAGAGGTTGCCGCACTCTCAAGGTTGGGAGGTTTTTGCCCGTCATAGCACCAGATCTCCTGGGCGGAAGGACTTCGGCCTCACCCTGGAGTTATAATATATGGCCACCCGTTGCCGGTAGGCTACCATTTGGACTCGAGCCTTGTCCTTCATCTCTTCAAGTAGGTTAAGGTTAAGTAGGAGCCATGCTGGGTTCTTGACCTTGTCGTACTGCACCACCCACAATATTGGCAGACTTAGTTCCACCAAGATCATCGCTTCTGTGCCGAAGACATGGTTGAATGGCGTTTCATCTATTGCCATCTTCGACATTGTGTGGTACGCCCATTGGACACTGGGGAGTTCTTCAGCCCACCTACCCTTGGCTTGGTCCAGCCTGGTTCGAAGTCCTTGAAGGATAGTACGGTTAGTTACCTCAACCTCCCCGTTGGTCTGAGGGTGTGCCACTGAGGTGAAGCGATGGTGGATGCCGAGGTCATTGCAGAACTTCTCGAACTCCCAATTGATTTCTAGAAGAACTTGCTAACGTTCGCCTCTGTGATCTAGGCTAATGATTCAGCCTCAACCGACTTCGTGAAGTAGTCGATGGCAACTATCAAGAACTTATGCTACCCAAACATAGGAGGAAAGGGACCAAGGATGTCCATGCCCCACGAGGCAAACGACCAGGGGGTAGAGAGTTGGGAGAGTGGTGCAGCCAGCTAGCATTGCATAATAATGTGATGCTGGAAACAGTCACACCTCTTGATGAAATTGGCTGCATCCTCCCTCATTGTTTTCTAGTAGCATCCTGGCGGAGGGCCTTGTATGCCAAAGTTCTGCCCCCCACATGATTTCCGGAGAGGCCTTCGTGTATCTCCTGGAGCATGACTGTTGCCTCGAAGGGTCTCAAGCATTTGAGGAGAGTAGGACCTTCGGTAAAGTAGCCCATCCATCAGCACAAAGTGCACGACCTTCCTTTTAATGAGGCCAGTCTCTATTCGATCTTCGGGCAAGGTACCATCGATGATGTACTTGACATACTTATCCATCCAATTGGGCTCCGGGATAACTTGTTGGACCTCTCTAGGTGCTTCATAGCTCGAGGTCTGAAGATGCTCAACATAGGCGCGGCCCAGGGAGGAGTCCGGCAAGGTTGCCAGCCGGGAAAGGGCATCGGCGCACACGTTCTCTCCATATGGAATGTGAGAAATGCTGAAGCGCTTGAAACTTGCCACACTTGGATGTACCAGCTCTATGTACTTTGACATTTGAGGGTCCCGGGCCTTGAATTCACTCAAGACCTGCCCAGCCACCAATTATGAGTCGGTGAAGACTTTCAAACTAGATACGTCCAATTTGCGAGAGACCCTCAGTCCTGCGAGGAGCGCTTCATATTCTGCCTGGTTATTGGTGGGACAAACTGGAAGCGGAGCACGCATTTGGTGATGACTCTTTCGTCATTGGTGAGGATGAGTCTAGCTCCACTTCTGTCGGAGTTGGATGCTCCATCCACATGTAAGACCCAGATGTCCCCCTCCAGTTCAGCTCCCGGTTGTTGATCCTGGGGCTCTCTTCCAGCCTCTCGCCCAGGCTTGCACACTCAACCAAGAAGTCAGCCAGTACCTGTGCCTTCATGGATGATCTCAGGTGATAAGCGATATCAAACTTGCTAAGCTAAAGCGCCCACTTCATCGGGCATCTGGATGTGTCGAGGCAGCTTAGTTCTGCTTTCAGCGATTGATTAGTCAAAACCATAATCGGGTATGCTTAGAAGTAAGGCCTAAGGTGTTGGGCAGACATAATGAGCATAAAGATTAACTTCTCGAATCGAGAGTACCTAACCTCGACATCGCGGAGAAGCTTTATTGTATAGTACACGGGCCTCTGGATCCCTCCTTCATCTGTATGGACCAAGACCGAGCTGACGGCCTCCGGGGTGACCGCCATATATAAGAGGAGTTCTTCTCCCTCCTCTGGTGGGATAGTAGTGGTGGTGATGCTAGGGTCTTCTTTAGCTCTTCGAAGGCCTCCTGCACTCCTTTGTCCAAGTGAAGTTATGCATCTTCCGCAACACCTTGAAGAAGTGTTGGCAATGATCGGCAGATCGTGAGATGAATCAGCTCAGGGCTGCTATCCGACCAGTGAGTCGCTGAACTTGTTTCTTGGAGGTGGGCTACTCCATGTCAATAATCACTCGAACCTTCTATGGGTTGGCTTCTATCCCCCTCTAGGTGACCAGGAAGCCAAGAAACTTTCCTGCTGCTATGCCAAAGGTGCACTTCACTGGGTTCAACTTCATTTGATGGAGGCAAAGGTTGCGGAAGGTCTCTGCCAGGTCATCGACGTGGTTTGAGGTCGGCTTGCTCATGATGAGCATGTCATCCATGTACACCTACATGTTGCAACCAATTTGGTCTTTAAAGACCTTGTTGACCAGTCGCTGGTATGTGGTGCCAGCATTCTTCAGGTCGAAGGGCATCATTCTGTAGCAGTATGTCCCGTGGTCCGTGATGAAGGCAGTGTGCTCCTCATCCTCTAGATGCATCCAGATCTGGTTGTACCTGAAAAATGCTTCCATGAAGGAGAGGAGGCGGTGCCCCGAGGTGGCATCCATGAGCTAGTCGATCTTCATAAGGGGGAAGCTATCTTTTGGGCAAGCATGGTTGAGATCGATGTAGTCTACATAGATTCTCTATTTTTCGTTGTTCTTCTTGACCATGACCACATTTGCTAGCCAGCTGGGGCACTGCACTTCGTGAACGAAGCCAACGGTGAGGAGCTTCTCCACTTCATCGTTAATAGCCTTCTACCTCTTCGAGGCAAAGCTCCTCTTCTTCTGCCGAACTGGGCGACACTCCGGATCGATCTTCAACTGGTAGGTGATGACATCTAGGAGAATACCTAGCATATCTACCATAGTCCAGACGAACACATCTGCATTCGCCCGATGGAAACTAAGCAAGCAAAACCACTCATCTTCTGGTACTTGGGCTCCTACCTGCACCATCTTGAGTAGGTCTGAGCTAAGAGGATATGTTAGATGGCGCTCGACGAGGCCACCCTTAGGGTCTTGTGCCCTTTGGTCGAGGTCATCGATGTCGGAGTCGAGCTCGACACCTCAGGCCCCTGGGATAGCCTGTAAGCAGTGCGGGACAGGCTGAGGTGCTGGTGAGACACAAGAGCCAAGAAGAGGAAGCAAACCATTTTCAATTCAATTTGGATCACTAATAAGTAAGTCCATGTGTTCTTCATAAAGAACACTCAAGTCCCAGTTGTTTTGAGTTTGTAATTAGGTCAAATTGAGTTGTAATTTGATCAAATTGAGTGTAATTTGGTCAATTAGGGTTGTTGAGTTACCAATTGAGTCCATCAATTGGTTTAAGAGTCTTGTAAATAGCATTAATTTGCTTTGTTTGGAGAATTATCCAATTTGAGTCCTATAATTAGTGCTTGAATAAGTCAATGGGTGTCATAAATATCCAAGACCCAAGTCATCATTACCTTGGTGGATCAATTCTAGGTCAAAAAAAGGGTTGTCCAAATTTTTCACCAGACATTCGGATATCCAGACATCCAGACATCCGAAAATCCAGACATTGGGACATCCAGATATCAAGACAAGAAGACAATTTGAATGTCATTCTTATCCAAAAGAGGCGTCCCATCCAATTTATTTTTCATCGCCCATTTTAATTTCAAGGAGGCGCCCATTTAAGAGAAGTAAAGCAAAAGGACTCTGCTTCTTATCTGGCACCCCCCCTCATTCCCTCTTGTCGCCCACTCCATATGATGCCCACCCATGATTCATTCAAAATTTAAATGGGACGAAGAGTCCAAGATAAATGGAGGTTCATCCCAAATTCAAAGGAAAGATATCTTCATCCTAATTCAAATTCAAGAAAGGATTTTAATTCAAGTATTCAAAGGCCTTCTTATCTCATGTTGCCAATCAAGAAGGATTAAAAAATCAAATTGAGAAGGATTTGTGCCAAATGAGAAGAAGATTAGCGCCCCATCTCCATTCTGTCGCACATTTTTTCATGAAGTCACCCAAGCCATGAAAATAGAGATTTAAATTTAAAATTCAAGGAAGAAGCCAAGAAGCCAAGGAGTATTTAAATTTAAATGTAATTTGAATTCAAAGGAGTCCTATGATATCTTCATGTGTGAAGAACCCTATAAATAGGACCCCATACCCCTTATAAAAAATTATTGATGCATGAAATGAAATGCTGCAATTTTTCTTCCACAAAGCTGGGTTAGGCTTTAGTGATTTTCTCTAAGGACGGGGAGGTCCTTAAGAGCTCAAGGCGGGAAGGTCCTTGAGAGCTCAAGACGGTGAGGTCCTTGAGTGGAGGTTCTGCCGGATTCTTCAGCTGCTACTGATGTTCTTCAAGCTCTACGCATCCAACCCTTCCTTTTTTCCATTTTGAACCGATTTACTTCATTCTTAAAGTTTTGTTTGCTGCCTTCTTTACAAATCCTAGGTCTTCAAGGACTTTAGAGGATGGATCCTTTGCTTCCAAACCAAGATCTGATGGTAGATCTGAAATCTGGAGTCCCGATCTTCATCCTGCTATGAGATTTGAGCGACCAAGCAGCTGATCTATCCCGAGTCAAAGTGAATCTTCATTACGATAAGCAACCAATCATTTCTCATTAGATTTGGTAGTTGAAGCATGGAATAGCCTAATCTTAGATGGTTTCCTAGCCGTCGGGTCCTTATTCTTTATAGCTTGCAGATCAAATTGCGGGTAAGTAGTTAGTTACTTTCTTTAATTTCTTTAGTCTGTTATGTTTAGTTGCTTACTGCTATGATCATTGCTCTTTAAAACATCTTAGACTAAAATTAGATCATCTTATACCGTATCATATCATTCCGCATCATCTTATTGGTATCAGATCTGGCATTCCGCATCATTATTGGTATCAGAGCATTAGGTTAGATTAGGGTTTCATGCTTGTTGAATTCACTTTAAGTACTCAGATTGGGTGCTTCACCATGGCCGTCCGATCATAGGAAAAAGTAGGGCTGCAAAACCATCACATCCCATTCAAAGGGAATTTCCTATGGCATGTAGGGATTCCGCTGTGAATTGACCCCGGAAGAAGAAAACGAAGAGAAATGCATCTTTAGAATTAATTTTCTGCATCCCATCTATTCCAGTATATAGTTTATTATTTTAATTGTTTTTGCATGTAAAAATATTAGAAAATTTTGATTTTTGTTTTGTTGGAATCGTTACATTTGGTTTTGTTTTTTGAAATTTTCTTATGATTTAATTCGATCTATAAAATTTCTGCAAGCCTAATTAATGTCTAAGAACATTTCTATTTTAGAATTTCAGCAAATAGTTTAAATTCCATAAAAGTTTAATTTCTGCAATTTATAATTTATAATTTATAATTTTAAAATTTAAAATCCAAATCTGAAATATAAATTTAAAGTTTAAATTTTGAATTGCTAGTGTTATCTTATCTTATCTTGATTGTGCATTCATTTTACTTGAAAACACTTAAGAGCAAGCAATATAATATAAGGGAAGGATTGAGATCCTTTCCTTAGCCCAAAATAACCAACCCCATTTGCATAGTCCAAGCCTTAGTTAAAATTGAGTAGCACTTAAAGCTAGGGACAGCAACAGGTCGGGTTTTATATACGTGTTAACCCATTGTAGTATTCACTTCTGTGTGGCTTCTGAGAATTGGTGTCTAAGACTAGAAGTCCGGAGGCAAATGCCCTAAGCGGACTGGTGGTTCTTTAATTAGGTTCTCACTAAAATTAGGGGAGCCTCCCACCACTCCACCTCTTACCTGGCTAATCGAGGAGTTACTACAGTCTTGGTTATTACCTTGACTAAGCACTATATTGGCCCTTAGGTCTAGGAACCCCAGACTTAGGTTGTTTTGTAATGTTTGCATTTCATGACCACTAGAGCAGGCCAAACCCAACCCAGTCTAATCATAGAGTCCACTATAGAAATTTTACTGAGGACCTTCAATGAACAATGTGCCCTAATGGACAATAGGTGTGACCGACTAGATAAGCAACTCGACAACCTAGAAAGAATCCGTAGGGCCCGGACTAACCCTAGTTCACCTAAACTGACTTTTCCTAGACCCAAAATTCATTGGCCAAAACCCATTTGGATTAGTGCCCCTTATCAAAAATCAGGATCTAGCCTAGTCCATCCAAGTCGACCCATTCTATAACAGAGTCAACCCAATTTTCATCAGAGCCGACTAAACCTTAATCCAAGCTGACCTACTCCTGTGACCCCGTTTGTTCCTAAGAATGACCCTGAAGAGGAAATATCTATTGTAGACTCAGAGTTAATTGACTAGAAGGTTACTCAAGCTGAAATCGTAGTGAAAATATATGAAGCTGGAGAAAACCTGATGGATGAATACGAAGGAGAAGACTTCGAGGAGGATAACTCTAGTACCTTACCTGAGGAAACCCTTGGAAAAGAAAAGATTGATGAGCCTAGTCCTGAAACATCAGAACAACAGGAAATTAGTGAGGACTTGGTTCCCATAACTCAATGCCCTCAGGAAGAACCCAATCCTTTAGCCTCGACACAAGACCTCCTTCAAGTCCCTAAGGAACAACCCAAGGAGGTCGACATTATTTTAGAAGACTTTCAAGATGAACTTCCTGAAGACCTTCCAGATGACCTTCCGCCACTTAGAAGCATCCCGCCTGCCATAGATCTTAAACCAATAGATCAATATTCAAATCTTAAGGTCATCCTGAGTAACCAAGGTCTTTTTCATGCTTTCCCTAAGTTACCCCAAGACTCTGATTCCTATTTCCTACCCTTCCCTTTTGCTACCTACTTTTGGAAGACCTTATGGCATTTGCTAGGGATCCATGGTAACTTTTCATGTGCATACTAGACCAAGGTCAAACCTAGAGAATCAATCGTCTCTTAGGTTTAGACCCTAAGAGTCCAATAAAATTCCTCTCAATAGGATTACATAGTTGAGTCTGTTTTTTGTTAAGTGCCAGTCTGAGTCCCAGAGTCCACAGAGTCATTTGCACAGCATGTCAAAGCATTGCATAAAGAAATCAGTAACAAAATTAAAAAGAGCAATGAATCATATGAGCACAAGGCTAACTTACATAAGAGATTTGAAGAGTTTAACGAAAGGGACTTCATCATGATCAGGTTACGACCTGAACGGTTTCCAGTCGGAACCATGAAGAAACTACACGCCCGTAGTGCTGGACCATATAGGATTATAAAGAAGATTGGACCTAATGCTTATATGCTAGAATTACCATCTGAGTTAGGTATTAGTCTGACCTTCAATATATTTGATCTAGTCGAGTTTAAGGAACCAATGGTGATACCTAGTGAGCCATTTGAGCCTGATCCCATCTTTGAGAGTGGTGCGGACACCAAAGGCACCAGAATAAGGTAGAGGCTTCTCAACCCTCTGTGGATTACTTAAATAACATTCGAGTCCACTGTAATAAAGCTTAGTCCAGCTGAGTTGTTTCATTTAAGTCTTGTAATTATTTAGCTCATGTTGAGCTAGTTCAGTCCAGTGTTAGTCAGCTCATGTCGAGCTAATTTTATTTTTTTTGAGTCCTATTCAACCATATTGAAGACTCAAGACCACATCATACAAGTAAAGACAAAGTCCAATCAGATTGAAGACATGGAAGTTTAGCCCAAGTCCAACCCAGCTTGAAGATTTGAAGACCCCAAGAGGAAAATCAGAAACCCTGATTCCTTGCAGATGCCCTCCAGATGCCCAGATTTCCTTCCAGATGGCAAAATATATTCATAGACCAAGGCATCCATGATTTTAGAGGTCCATCTGCATCCTAGCCCAAAGAAATCAAGCCCAGGCGCCAAGCCCAAGCCCCTAAGAAGCAAGATACCAGGGAATATTCCTGCTACCTGGCTACCAGGCCACCCCAGCTTCCAGAGGCCCAAACCCATGCACCCGGGCCCCTTTGGGCCGGCCCCTTGCTGCTCTTAGAAGCCCAACACGTCCCCCTAGGTGTCCTTGGAGTGTTGTCCAAGTCAAGAGAAATTTTAGGGATTTTTTCTACCTAATGTTTTCTTATTTTCTAGCTAGGGTTTGAGAGGGAAAAGGATTCTCATGTAAAGACTAATGTGCCCTTACTTGGAGCCCAAGGTTAAGGGTCTATTTAAGGGACCCTAGCCTCTTGTATGAAACCCTAATTTTTGATGAATGAAAACCTTGAGTTCTTCTATTGAGTTGTGTGATACCCTGCTGTGTGCATAAAGGGGTTTGCGAGAGTTCTTCTTCCCAGTGCTGCAATCATCTTCCTGCTACCAACAAGCATCTCAGATCCCTGGACGCCCACTCCAAAAGAAGCCTTCCCTTGCTGTTTTTCCTTTGTTTTCTTGTTCCTTTGTGAGTTTTCTAACCCCTGACAGGTCGTTTGCAGGTCCCCGAGTTCCTACGAATCCAACGACTCCAGCCAAGCCTCAATCGGATCACCGAGCAGAAAGCCGGGTATCCGCGGGTCTTTGGCTCGATTTTCCAGGCCGCATCCGTCGAGGAACGAGAGACCCTTTTGCTGCGATCTTCACAGACATTGTCAGGTACACCCCTCTACCTCCAGTAGTTTTATTGTAGGAGAACTTGCCCTAACCGAGGCTTCTCAGCCCCGGCGATCCTTCTTTTCTACTTTTCTAGGTCCTAATATGCATGCTGATCTTCTAAAATTCATATAAAATTCCCTACAACTTATTTTAATCTGAAATTCGGGAATTAATCAATCAACCCCACATATAAAACATATAAAAGAAATTGCATGCAAATTTGTTCCTCATCATTTGGTATCAGAGCTTAGATTAGGGCTTGTTTTCTGCAATTTCTCAGTCCATATATACTCTGTTATTTTAATTATTTCTCTCTGTTAAAAACTCCAAAAATTTTAAAATTTATTTTTATGGATTTAGCATAATTCAAAGTAATTTTCAGAATTTTTAAGATTTTATTTCGGAAATTGAATTTTCTTCAAGCCGAAATACATCCTGCAAATTTTTGACTCTGTTTTTTTTTTTTTTCAGCAAGACAAGTTTGGAAGTTTTAGGTTTTTGTTTAGCAATTTTTGCATATCTTTAATTTTAGTATATTTCATGCATATTAGGCCATAATTTGCAAGTTTTCTTCTATTTAATAAAATACCAAAAAAAAAAAATTACATATTCTCCAAAAATACCAAAAACATCTAAACCCTAATTTGCATCCTCATCTGCCTGCCATCATTGCATAATTTACTTTTAAGGGCACTCTTGCTATATCAGATAAGGGGAGGAGTTGATAACCTCTCCTTAGCCCAAAACCACATCCCTTGCATTCGGTCCCAAGCCTTAACCTAAAATTAATTAGACTTAATTTTCCCTAGTGGGCTAGGGACACCAACTGGTCGGGTCCGGACTAGTGTTAGATCACTGTGTTAAGTTAACCTGTGTGTGCCTTGTGCTTAGTGTCTAGAACGGTGATTTAGGGATTCAATCCCGAAGGGCTTGTGTGCTGGTCCGCCTACCTGGCCAATCTCTGATTGGTGTCTAGGATTGGCAATCAGGGACCTAACACTCCCCTTACACCTGCCTGGCTGAGTACAGGGTTACTATAGGCTAGTTTGTCACCTTGATTGAGCATCTAGTTTGGACTCTAGGTCTAGTCAGCTATAGTCAGTCTGATCGAGTCTTGCATGAGCACTAGATCAGGAGTTTCATATCACCCACCTCCTTCACAAATGTCTGAACCCATGAAAAATTTACAAGCCCAAATAAAAGTCCTAGCTGATCAAATGGCCTAGATGGCTACCCAGTTAACTCAGTCTGGTATTCAAACCAATGATAGAATTGACCATCTTGCCAGCAGGTTTGATCAGTTAGAAGTCCGGGTAGGGACCCCAGGAAAAACCCATGGTTCACAGTCTGAGCCAGATCCTAATTCCCCTCAACCTAGGAGAACCCCAAACCCTAATCCATACCCTGAGGTCGAACCTAGGAGAGCCCCTCATCCTGACCCATACTATAACCCTCAGCCTAGGAGGACCCCAGACCCTGACCCATACCAAGAGGTCGAACCTAGGAGAGCCCCTCAACCTGACCCATACTACAATCCTGAGCCCAGGAGGACCCCGAACCCTGATCCATATCTTGAGGTTGAAACTAGAAGAGGCTATCGTCCTGACCCAATCCCTGAAGTTTGTCATAGAAGGCCTAATCAGGATTTTGTAGACCAGGAGGACCGATCCTATAGACATGTCAAGCTTGATGCTCCAACTTTTGATGGTTGTCTAGATCCTAAGGTCTATATAGATTGGGAGGGAGAGATGGATCAATATTTTGAATGGTATGATATGACAGAGGAGCGTAAATTTAGGTTTGCTAAGCTTAAGTTGATTCGGGAAGCCAGGTTACATTGGGCTAGTGTTGAGAGAACCCTTAATCTAGGAGGGCGTGATCCTATAACCACCTGGTGGGCCATGAAGGGTAAGCTTAGGACAAGATATGTTCCAGCTTCATATCGTAGTGGGTTACTAGATCAATGGCAACGATTTAATCAGGGTAACAAGAGCATAGATGAGTACATTACAAAATTTGATGAGTATTCCATGCGATGTGATTTGAGAGAGTCTGAGGATGTTGTCTTATCTAGGTTTAGGGCTGGATTAAGAGATGACATTAAGAAAGAGCTCTACATGAGAGAGGTTAGAGACCTGGATCATGCTTACCAGATTGCTAGGGATCATGAACGTTTCCATAGAGGGCCCGTTTACCGTCGACCTGAGCCCACTAGATACCCTAGTCAGTATCCGGGAGCTAGCCAGCCCCTTCAGAGTCGACCCATACCCAGTCGACCCAGTCCTAGTCTACCAGGCCCAAACCGACCCAGTCCTAGTCAGCCAGGCCCGAGTCGACCCCAGCCTAGTAATTCTTTGGCCCGCAAGGATGATCGAGGAAAATCTGTAGAAGCTAATAAGGGTTACACTCCCCAGAAGACCTGTTTTAGATGTCATAAGCCAGGCCACTTTATGAATCAATGTCCAGTTAGTGCTTTACATCTAGGTGAATTACAAGAAGAAGAGCCTGAGTCTGTAGTCGAACCTGAGGGAGAAGTTTATGAGGCTGATAATCAATTAATAGAGGAGTACGAAGGTGAGGAGGAAGAACCTGAGTTTGAGAACCAATTAGGAGTGGTTAGGTGCATCCTAGCCCAAACCCCAGTTAAGGAAGATTGGCGTAGGACTAGCATCCTATAGACTTTTGTTAAGATAGGGGATAAGGTTCTTAAGATCATCATAGATAGTGGAAGTTGTGTCAATGCCATCTCTGCCAAGACAGTTAAATCTTTAGGATTGACCACAGTTCCTCATCCTAGCCCGTACAAAGTTTCTTGGGTAGATTCCACCTCCATCCAAATTCAAGTTAGGTGCCAAATCTTACTTAGATTGCAGACCTATGAGGAAAAGATTTGGTGTGATGTTATCCCCATGGAAGTAAGTAGTATGATTTTAGGTCGACCTTGGCTATTTGATCATGATGCAACCTTGTATGGTCGAACCAATGTTTGTACCTTCAACTACCATGGGAATAAGTTTGTTATCAATCCAGCTCCCCCTAGGGACCCAGTTAAGAGGAGTTCTAGTAGCCTTAAGGACAAGAAACCTGGAGTTAACCTGATTAAGGCTAGGGAGTTAGAACAGGAGATTGTTGATGGTAACCCTGTTTGGATCTTGACCTCCAAAGAAATATTAGAGCCAACCCAAAAGGAACACCCTAAAGAAATTGTTGAAGCTCTGAAAGAATTCGAGGATGTCTTCCCTGAGGATTTACCTGATCAATTGCCACCCCTTAGGAACATCCAGCATGCAATAGACTTAGTTCCAGGAGCCACTTTACCAAACCTTCCTCACTATAGACTGAATCCCAGTGAGCATCAAGAATTACAGAGACAAGTAGGAGAATTACTTAGAAAGGGTTTCATTAGGGAGAGCCTGAGTCCATGTGCAGTCCCTGCTCTACTGACCCCTAAGAAGGATGGTACCTGGAGGATGTGTATAGATAGTAGAGCTATCAACAAAATAACTGTGAAATATAGGTTTCCCATCCCCCGGTTGGATGATATGTTAGACATGATGGCCGGAGCCAGAGTTTTCTCCAAGATAGACCTTAAGAGCGGCTATCATCAGGTGAGAATTAGACCTGGGGATGAGTGGAAAACTGCTTTCAAGACTAAGGATGGCCTGTTTGAGTGGGTTGTAATGCCCTTTGGACTTTCCAATGCACCAAGTACCTTTATGAGGATTATGACCCAGGTCCTGAGAGAGTTTACCGGAAAATTCGTTGTGGTCTACTTTGACGATATTCTGATTTATAGCAGGACCAAGAAGGACCACCTTAGTCATCTAAGACTGGTATGCCAAACCCTTAGGGAGAATAACCTCTATGCCAACTTTAAGAAGTGTGATTTCATGACACATAGGGTCATCTTCCTAGGTTTTGTTGTCACCCCTGAGGGAGTTTCTGCAGATCCTGAAAAGGTTAGGGCGATTGTTGAATGGCCTACACCCTCTAATGTCCATGATGTACGTAGTTTCCATGTCCTAGCAACCTTTTACAGGAGATTTATTAGGGGTTTTAGCACAATCGTCGCACCTATCACCGATTGCATTAGGAGGGGTACATTTGAGTGGACCAAAGCAGCTGATAAGGCCTTCCTAGAGCTGAAGGATAAGATGACCCATGCACCCATCCTTAGATTACCTGACTTTACTAAGGTGTTTGAGGTCGCTTGTGATGCCTCGGGAGTAGGAATAGGTGGGGTACTAAGTCAAGAGAACCACCCTGTAGCCTTCTTCAGTGAAAAGCTGAATGAGGCTAAACTTAAGTACTCTACCTATGACAAGGAATTTTATGCGGTAGTCCAGGCCCTTAGATATTGGAGACATTATTTACTACCGCAGGAGTTTGTTTTATTTTCTGACCATGAGGCACTCCGATTCCTGAACTCCCAAAAGAAACTGAACCCACGGCATGGTAAATGGATTGAGTACATTCAGGCCTACACTTTCGTCCTGAAGCACCGTGCCGGTACTGAAAATAAGGTAGCAGATGCCCTGAGCCGTAGGTCTTTACTATTGGGATCAGTTAGCACCCAAGTCATAGGGTTTGATAGGTTAAAGGATGAATATGAAACCTGCCCAGACTTTGGAGGCATTTACTAGACCCTCAGGCTAGGACCATCCAATACCCATAGTGATTATACCCTTCAGGATGGTTACCTTTTCCAGAATAATCGACTCTGTATACCCAAAACTTCCCTTAGAGAATTCCTAATCTGGGAAATACATGCTGGAGGTTTAGCTGGTCATTTCGGTAGAAATAAGACGATCTTAGCAATAGAGGACCAGTTCTTTTGGCCAGGATTGAAAAGGCACGTTGCACGGATTGTAGCCAGATGTCGAACTTGTGCTGTTGCCAAACAGCAAAAGCAAAACACTGGTCTTTACACACCTTTACCAGTGCCTGATCGCCCTTGGCAGGACCTAAGTATGGATTTCGTGCTAGGATTACCTAAGACCCAAAAGAAACATGACTCAATCTTTGTAGTGGTCGATAGGTTCTCTAAGATGGCTCACTTTATTCCCTGTTCCCAACCTTTGACATGTCTAGGGTAGCCAAACTCTTCTTAGATCACGTGGTCAAACTCCATGGCCTACCCAAGACCATTATATCTGATAGGGATGTTAGGTTCACTAGTTATTTCTGGAAGACCTTATGGCACCTATTAGGGACCAAGCTTAAGTTTTCTACAGCCTACCACCCTCAAACAGATGGCCAAACTGAAGTAGTGAACCGAAGTTTAGGAAACCTCCTTAGATGCCTGGTAGGTGAACATGTTGGAACATGGGATTTGTTATTACCTAGAGCAGAGTTTGCCTACAACAGTTCAGTAAATAGGACAACGGGTAAGAGCCCTTTTGAGATAGTCCATGGGTACAAGCCTAATCGCCCCATTGATTTGATTCCTTTACCTATTCATGCACGAGTCTCAGAGTCTGCAGAGTCATTTGCACAGCATATTAGAGACTTGCATAAAGACATTAACCAAAAGATAAACTTAAGCAATGAAACTTATAAAAATTTGGTTAATTCCCGAAGAAGGATCAAAGAATTTGATGTAGGGGATTCTGTCATGATTAGGCTTAGGCCTGAACGGTTCCCACCTGGGACCGTTAAGAAGCTTCATGCTCGGGGAGCCGGACCTTTTAAAGTATTAAAGAAGGTTGGATCAAATGCCTATGTGCTAGACTTGCCTTCGGATATGGGCATCAGTTCTACCTTCAATATTACAGACCTGGTTGAGTACAAGGAACCGGCAATGATACCCAGTGAGGCTTTTGGGCCTATCCCTTCTGTTGAGAGTGATCCTTACCCAGAGTGTCCACCAATTAATTGGCCTGAGAGAGGAGAACGGATCGAGCGTATCCTGGACGATCAAGCCATTACGACCCGGGGCCGCGGTTATCAACGCTTCCTAGTCCGATGGCAAGGCCGGCCAGAGTCGGACGATTCATGGATTTCTCGAGAGGACTTGCAATGCCTCAACCCAGACCTTCTTGAGAGATATGTGAGCCAATCTGATCTTCACTCGACAGGGTCGAGTTCCTCCCACCCCGGGAGAATTGGTGCGGACACCAAAGGCACCAGAATAAGGCAGAGGCTTCTCAACCCTCTGTGGATTACTTAAATAACATTCGAGTCCACTGTAATAAAGCTTAGTCCAGCTGAGTTGTTTCATTTAAGTCTTGTAATTATTTAGCTCATGTTGAGCTAGTTCAGTCCAGTGTTAGTCAGCTCATGTCGAGCTAATTTTATTTTTTTTGAGTCCTATTCAACCATATTGAAGACTCAAGACCACATCATACAAGTAAAGACCAAGTCCAATCAGATTGAAGACATGGAAGTTTAGCCCAAGTCCAACCCAGCTTGAAGATTTGAAGACCCCAAGAGGAAAATCAGAAACCCTGATTCCTTGCAGATGCCCTCCAGATGCCCAGATTTCCTTCCAGATGGCAAAATATATTCATAGACCAAGGCATCCATGATTTTAGAGATCCATCTGCATCCTAGCCCAAAGAAATCAAGCCCAGGCGCCAAGCCCAAGCCCCTAAGAAGCAAGATACCAGGGAATATTCCTGCTACCTGGCTACCAGGCCACCCCAGCTTCCAGAGGCCCAAACCCATGCACCCGGGCCCCTTTGGGCCGGCCCCTTGCTGCTCTTAGAAGCCCAACACATCCCCCTAGGTGTCCTTGGAGTGTTGTCCAAGTCAAGAGAAATTTTAGAGATTTTTTCTACCTAATGTTTCCTTATTTTCTAGCTAGGGTTTGAGAGGGAAAAGGATTCTCATGTAAAGACTAATGTGCCCTTACTTGGAGCCCAAGGTTAAGGGTCTATTTAAGGGACCCTAGCCTCTTGTATGAAACCCTAATTTTTGATGAATGAAAACCTTGAGTTCTTCTATTGAGTTGTGTGATACCCTGCTGTGTGCATAAAGGGGTTTGCGAGAGTTCTTCTTCCCAGTGCTGCAATCATCTTCCTGCTACCAACAAGCATCTCAGATCCCTGGACGCCCACTCCAAAAGAAGCCTTTCCTTGCTGTTTTTCCTTTGTTTTCTTGTTCCTTTGTGAGTTTTCTAACCCCTGACAGGTCGTTTGCAGGTCCCCGAGTTCCTACGAATCCAACGACTCCAGCCAAGCCTCAATCGGATCACCGAGCAGAAAGCCGGGTATCCGCGGGTCTTTGGCTCGATTTTCCAGGCCGCATCCGTCGAGGAACGAGAGACCCTTTTGCTGCGATCTTCACAGACGTTGTCAGGTACACCCCTCTACCTCCAGTAGTTTTATTATAGGAGAACTTGCCCTAACCGAGGCTTCTCAGCCCCGGCGATCCTTCTTTTCTACTTTTGTAGGTCCTAATCTGCATGCTGATCTTCTAAAATTCATATAAAATTCCCTACAACTTATTTTAATCTGAAATTCGGGAATTAATCACTCAACCCCACATATAAAACATATAAAAAAAATTGCATGCAAATTAGTTCCTCATCAGAGAGTGACCCTATCCTAGAATGTCCACCTACCAAATTACCAGAGATGAGAGAAAAGATTGAGCAGATCATGGATGATAAGATCATAACTACTAGAAATAAGAACTACCAAAGATATCTGGTTCGTTGGAAAGGGAGACCTGAGTCTGAGGATTCTTGGATAACCAGAGAGGATCTTCAAAAGTTGAACCCTGACTTGCTAGAACATTACCAGAGCCGAATTGATTCATACTCGACGGGGTCGAGTTCCTCCCAACCCGGGAGAATTGGTGAGGACACAAGAGCCAGAAAGAGGAAGTAAACCTTTTCCAATTCAATTTGGATTACCAATGAGTAGTCCATGTGTTCTTCACAAAGAACACTCGAGTTTCAGTTATTTTGAGTTTGTAATTAGGTCAAATTGAGTTGTAATTTGATTAAATTAAGTATAATTTGGTCAATTAGGGTTGTTGAGTTACTGATTGAGTCCATTGAGTCCATCAATTAGTTTAAGAGTCTTGTAAATAGCATTAATTTGCTTTGTTTGGTGAATTATCCAATTTGAGTCCTATAATTAGTGCTTGAATAAGTCAAGGGGTATCATAAGTACCCAAGATCCAAGTCATCATTACCTTGGTGGATCAATTCTAGGTCAAAAAATGGTTGTCCAAATTTTTCACCAGACATTCGGACATCCGAACATCCAGATATTCGACATCCGGACATCCTGACATTTGGACATTGAGACATCTAGACATTGGGACATCAAGACATTGGGGCATCCAGACATCAAGACAAGAAGACAATTTGAATGTCATCCTTATCCAAAAGAGGTGCCCTATCCCATTTATTTTTCAAAGCCTATTTTAATTTCAAGGAGGCACCCATTTAAGAGGAGTAAAGTAGAAGGACTCTGCTTTTTATCTGGCACCCCCCCTCATTCTCTCTTGTCAGCCACTCCAGATGACGCCCACCCATGATTCATTCAAATTTTAAATGGGATGAAGAGTCCAAGATAAATGGAGGTTCATCCCAAATTCAAAGGAAAGATATCTTCATCCTAATTCAAATTCAAGAAAGGATTTTAATTCAAGTATTCAAAGGCCTTCTTATCTCATGTTGCCGATCAAGAAGGATTTAAAAATCAGATTGAGAAGGATTTGCGCCAAATGAGAAGAAGATTAGCACCCCATCTCCATTCTGTCGCATATTTTTTCATGAAGTCGCCCAAGCCATGAAAAAAAGGATTTAAATTTCAAATTCAAGGAAGAAGCCAAGAAGCCATGGAGTATTTAAATTTAAATGTAATTTGAATTCAAAGGAGTCCTATGATATCTTCATGTGTGAAGAACCCTATAAATAGGACCCCATACCCCTTGTAAAAAATTATTGATTCATGAAATGAAATGCTGTAATTTTTCTTCCACAAAGTTGAGTTAGACTTTAGTGATTTCTCTAAGGGCGGGGAGGTCCTTAAGAGCTCAAGACGGGGAGGTCCTTGAGATCTCAAGGCGGTGAGGTCCTTAAGTGGAGGTTCTGCCAGATTCGTCGAGCTGCTACCGATCTTCTTCAAGCTCTACGCATCCAACCCTTCCTTTTTTTTATTTTGAACCGATTTACTTCATTCTTAAAGTTTTGTTTGCTGCCTTCTCTACAGATCCTAGGTGTTCAAGGACTTTAGAGGATGGATCGTTTGCTTCCGAACTGAGATATGATGGTAGATCTGAAATTTGGGATCCCGATCTTCATCCTACTGCGAGATCTGAGCGACCAAGCAGGCGATCTATCCCGAGTCAAAGAGAATCTCCATTAGGATAAGAAACCAATCCTTTCTCATTAGATTTGGTAGTTGAAGCATGGAATAGCCTAATCTTGAATGGTTTCCTAGCCATCGGGTCCTTATTCTTTATAGATTGTGGATCAGATTGTGGGTAAGTAGTTAGTTACTTTCTTTAATTTCTTTAGTCTATTTTGTTTAGTTGCTTACTGCTATGATCATTGCTCTTTAAAACATCTTAGACTAAAATTAAATCATCTTACATAGTATCGTATCATTCTGTATCATCTTATTGGTATCAGATCTGGCATTCCGCATCAGGTGCCCCCTCATCTCGCCCACACCATGAGGGGTCAGGAATTGCACCAACAATCTCTTAGTAGATATGACCGTATCAAGTGGGTTGAGCCCGGGGCAACCTAGGATAGCATTGTATGGCGACTGGAGTCTGACGACGGTAAAGATCATCATGACTGTTCTCTACCGGGGTGGTGATCTGGCGGTGACAGGGAGGGTAATTTCTCCCTCGACTCTCACAGAATCTCTGGTGAAGCCCATGAGAGGGGTGTGCACTGGCCTTATCTGATTGGGGGACAAGTTCATCTGAGAGAAAGCATCATAAAAAAGCACATCCATGGAGCTCCCATTATCAATCATGATGCATCTTACGGGATTCTTGGTGATGGTCATCTCGACCACGACAGTATCATTGTTTATATTTTCTTCCTCACCTCCCTTCCCCTTCACAAAGGGGAGTACATTTTCCAGATCTCCTCCCTCCCAGGCTCTCTTCAATGCGTGCTCTATTTTCCAAGAAATCATGCCCATGAGCTTCTCAGTGGGCCGATTATCAACTGCATGAACAAGGGGGAAAGCCGTAAGTGGTTGATCCTCTGCCAGAACCTCACTCCTCACGAACTTCCTGAGGTAGCCTCTCCTGATCAGGTCTTCGATCTCCCTTCTCAGGTTATGGCAGTCCTTAGTGTCGTGGCCATGGTCGTGGTATGAATCAGCTTAGGGCTGCTATCCGGCCGGTAAGTCACTAAACTTGTTTCTTGGAGGTGGGCTGCTCCATGTCAAGATCACTCGGACCTTCTCTGGGTTGGCTTCTATCCCCCTCTAGGTGACCATGAAGCCAAGAAACTTTCCTGGTGCTATGCCAAAGTCGTATTTCGTCGGGTTCAACTTCATTTGATGGAGGCGAAGGTTGCAAAAGGTCTCTACCAAGTCGTCGACATGGTTCGAGGTCGGCTTGCTCATGACGAGCATGTCATCCACATACACCTGCATGTTACGACCAATTTGGTCTTTAAAGACCTTGTTAACCAGTCGCTGGTATGTGGTGCCAGCGTTCTTCAGGCCGAAGGGCATCATTCTGTAGCAGTATGTCCCATGATCCGTGATGAAGGCAGTGTGCTCCTCGTCCTCTGGATGTATCCAGATCTGGTTGTACCTGGAAAATGCATCCATGAAGGAGAGGAGGCGGTGCCCCGAGGTGGCATCCATGAGCTGGTCGATCTTCGGAAGGGGGAAGCTATCTTTTGGGCAAGCACGGTTGAGATAGGTGTAGTCTACATAGATCATCCATTTCTTGTTGTTCTTCTTGACCATGACCACATTCGCCAGCCAGCTGAGGTACTGCACTTTGTGAATGAAGCCAGCAGTGAGGAGCTTCTCCACTTCATCGTTGATAGCCTTCTGCCTCTCCGAGGCAAAGCTCCTCTTCTTCTACCGAACTGGGCAGTACTTCGGATCAATCTTCAACTGGTAGGTGATGACATCTAGGAGAATACCTATTATATCTGCCAAAGTCCAGGCGAACACATCCGCATTCACCCGAAGGAAACTAAGCAAGCGAGACAGCTCATCTTCTGGTAGTTGGGCTCCTACTTACACCATCTTCAGTGGGTCCGAGCCAAGAGGATACGTCAGGAGGTGATCGATGAGGCCATACTTAGGGTCTTACACCCTTTGGTTGAGATCGTCGACATCGCAGTCATGCTTGGCACCTCGAGCCCCTGGGACAGCTCGCAAGCAATGTGGGACAGGCTAAGGTGCCCCCCTCATCTCGCCCACACCGTGAGGGGTCGGGAATTGCACCAACAATCTCTTAGTGGATATGACCGTATCAAGTAGGTTGAGCCTGGGGCAACCTAGGATAGCATTGTATGGCGACTAGAGTCTGACGACGGTAAAGGTCATCATGACTATGCTCTACCGAGGTGGTGACCCGGCGGTGATAGGGAGGGTAATTTTTTCCTCGACTCCCATAGAATCTTCAGTGAAGCCCACGAGAGGGGTGTGTACTGGCCTTAATTGATTAGGGGACAAGTTCATCCGAGAGAAAGCATCGTAAAAAAGCATATCCATGGAGCTCCCACTATCAACCATAATGCATCTTACAGGATGCTTGGCAATGGTCATCTCTACCATGACAGCATCGTTGTTTACATTTTCTTCCTCACCTCCCTTTCCCTTCACAAAGGGGAGTACATTTTCTAAATCTCCTCCCTCCCAGGCTCTCTTCAATGCACGCGCTATTCCCTAAGAAATCATGCCCATGGGCTTCTTAGTGGGCCGATTATCAACTACAGGAATAGGGGGGAGAGCCGCAAGTGGTTGATCCTCCATCAAAACCTTGCTCCTCATGAACTTCCTGAGATAGCCTCTCCTGATCAGGTCTTCGATCTCCCTTCTCAGGTTATGGCAGTCCTTAGTGTCGTGGCCATGGTCGTGGTGAAACTGGCAGTACTTCATGGTGGGGACACCGGAGGCACCAGAATAAGATAGAGGCTTTTCAATCCTCTGTGAATTGATCAATAATTTATGAGTCCATCTGTAATAAGGGCTTAGCTCATCTGAGTCTATTTTAGTTGTTATTTGAGTATTTTGAGTTGTTATTTCAGTTCTGTACTTGTCAGCTCATGTTGAGCTAGTTCAGTCCAATGCTAGTCAGCTCATGTTGAGCTAATTTTATTTTTTTGAGTCCTGTCCAAGCATACTGAAGACTCAAGACTATATCATACAAGTGAAGACCAAGTCCAACTAGATTGAAGACATGGAAGTATAGCCCAAGTCCAACCTAGCTTGAAGATTTGAAGACCCTAGGAGGAAAATTCAGAAAACCCTGATTTCTTGCAGATGCCCTCCAGATGCCCAGATTCCCTCCAGATGCCAAAGTATATTCATAGATAAGGGAATCCATGATTCCAAAGGTCCATCTACATCCTAGCCCAAAGAAATCAAGCCCAGGTGCCAAGCCCAAGCCCCTAAGAAGCAAGATACCAGGGAATATTCATGCTACCTGGCTACCAGGCCATCCCAGCTTCCAGAGGCCCAAACCCATGCACCCGAGCCCCTTTGGGCCGGCCTTTTGCTGCTCCTAGAAGACCAACACGCCCCCCTAGGCGTCCTTGGAGTCTTGACCAAGTCAAGAAAATTTTTAGGGATTTTTCTACCTAATATTTCCTTATTTTCTAGCTAGGGTTTGAAAGGGAAAAGGATTCTTATGTAAAGACTTATGTACCCTTACTTGGAGCCCAAGGTTAAGGGTCTATTTAAGGGACCCTAGCCTCTTGTATGAGGGGAATTTTTGATGAATGAAAACCTTGAGTTCTTCTATTGAGTGGTGTGATACCCTGCTGTGTGCATAAAGGGGTTTGTGAGAGTTCTTCTTCCCGGTGTTTGCAATCATCTTCCTGCTGCCAACAAACCCTCCAGATCCCTGGACGCCCACTCCAAAAGAAGCCTTCCCTTGCTATTTTTCCTTTATTTTCTTGTTCCTTTGTGAATTTTCTAACCCCTGACAGGTCGTTTGCAGGTCCCTGAGTTCCTACGAATCCAACGACTCCAACCAGGCCTCAATCGGATCAACGAGCAGAAAGCCGGGTATCCGCGGGTCTTTGGCTCGGTTTTCCAGGCCGCATCCATCGAGGAACGAGAGACCCCTTCACTGCGATCTTCATAGATGTTGTCAGGTACACCCCTCTACCTCCAGTAGTTTTATTGTAGGAGAACTTGCCCTAACCGAGGCTTCTCAGCCCCGGCGGTCTTTCTTTGCTACTTTTCTAGGTTCTAATCTGCATGCTGATCTTCAAAAATTCATACAAAATTCCCTACAAATAATTTTGATCTGAAATTTGGGAATTAATCACCTAACTCAACATGTAAAACATACAAAAAAAATGGCATGCATATTAGTCCCCCATCATTTGGTATCAGAGCTTAGATTAGGGCTTATTTTCTGTAATTTTTCAGTCTATATATACTTTGTTATTTTAATTATTTCTCCCTGCTAAAAACTCCAAAAATTCTGAAATTTATTTTTATGGATTCATCATAATTCACAGTAATTGTAAAAATTTCAGTAGATTTTATTATGGACTGTGAATTTTATTCAAGCCGAAATACATCCTACAAATTTTCAGCTCTGTTTTTTCAGCAAGACAAGTTTGGAAGTTTTAGGTTTTTGTTTAGCAATTTTTGCATATTTTTTAATTTTAGTATATTTCCTGCATATTAGGCCATGATTTGCAAGTTTTCTTCTATTTAAAAAAAATACCAAAAAAAAAAATTACATATTCTCCAAAAATACCAAAAAAAAAATATTTAAACCCTAATTTGCATCCTCATCTGCCTGCCATCATTGCTTAATTTACTTTTAAGGGCACTCTTGCTATATCAGATGGGGGGAGGAGTTGATAACCTCTCCATAGCCCAAAACCACATCCCTTGCATTCGGTCCCAAGCCTTAACCTAAAATTAACTAGACTTAATTTGCCCTAGTGGGCTAGGGACACCAACTGGTCGGGTCCGGGCTAGTGTTAGATCACTGTGTCAAGTTAACCTGTGTGTGCCTTGTGCTCGGTGTCTAGAACGGTGGTTTAGGGATTCAATCTCGAAGGGCTTGTGTGCTGGTCCACCTACCTGGCCAATCTCTGATTGGTGTCTAGGATTGGCAATCAGGGACCTAACACTCCCCTTACACCTGCCTGGCTGAGTACAGGGTTACTATAGGCTAGTTTGCCACCCTGATTGAGCATCTAGTTTGGACTCTAGGTCTAGTCAGCTATAGTTGGTCTGATCGAGTTTTGCATGAGCACTAGATCAAGAGTTTCATATCACCCACCTCCTTCATAAATGTCTGAACCCATGAAAAATTTACAAGCTCAAATAAAAGCCCTAGCTGATCAAATGGCCCAGGTGGCTACCTAGATGACCCAGTTAACTCAGTCTCGTATTCAAACCAATGATAGAATTGACCATCTTGCCAATAGGTTTGATCAGTTAAAAGTCCGGGTAGGGACCCCAGAAAAAAACCATGGGTCACAGTCTGAGCCAAATCCTAATTTCCCTCAACTTAGGAGGACCCCAAACCCTGATCCATACCTTGAGGCTGAACCTAGGAGAGCCCATCGTCATGACCCAATCCCTAAGGTTAGTCCTAGAAGACTCAATTAGGATTTTATAGACCAGGAAGATAGATCCTATTTACCCTCTCCCTATAAGCCTAGTATACCAACAACCTATAGATCTTATGACTCCAAATCCTATGAACCTAGAACCTATGAATCCATAACCTATGAACCTAGATCCTATGACTCTAGATCCCATGATCATAGATCCTATGCACCCACACCCTATGAGCCTAGTAGACCCAACACCCAATATTCTGACCTATATAGGGAGTCCAACCCTAGGAGAACCCAGTATTCTGACCCATATAGGGAGTCCAACCCTAGGAGAACCCAGTATTCTGACCCATATAGGGAGTCCAATCCTAGGAGGACCCAATATCCTGACCCATATAGAGAGCCCAACCTTAGGAGGACCCCGTACCTTGATCCATCCTTAGAACCTGATCATAGAGCTGACCCAAAATGCTATGACCCCAGATCCTATAATTCCATGACCCATAGATCTGCACCCTTGTCCTATGAGCCTAGAGAACCCATAACCCCTAAGTATCAACCTAGTACTAGTCATGCTTCCCCTAGTCAACTTGAACCCCATAGGATTAGTATCCTTAAATACGAACCCAGTAGTGAGCCACTACCCCTTATACAACCTGAACCTACTAGGAGTAGTACCCATAATCAGAGACCAGAACCTAACCAATTTCCTGCTAGCCGACCTTCTCCAACCATTTCTGAGATTGACAAGGCTTACATTAATGCGGAAGTGTATGAAGCTGATGCTAGCCTAGTGGATGAGTATGAAGGAGAAGAGGAGACACCTTTAGTAGACCTAGAATTAGCTGACCCAATAGATACCCAGGTAGAAACCACCCTAGAGCTAGTTGACCTTGACCACATCCAACCTAAAGCTATAGTGGAAGAACAATTAGAGGAAGAGAACTATGATACTAGGATTTTACCTGAGGAAACTCTAGAAAAGGATCTAATTGTAGGGCTTATTCCTAAATTGCATGAACAAGAAGACTTTATTCAGGATTTGGCTTACTTAACCCATTGCTCTCAGGATGAATCCCTTCCTACCATTCCTATTGAAGATCTCTTCCCAGAAATTGTTGACCCATCCTTCCATAGCATGGACCTTTTCATGCCCATAGATATTCCACAATCTCGTAAGATTAGCCTCATTAGTCTAGGATTAGTCCATGACATGCCTTCTTTTATTGAACTTTATCCAACTAACCTTGAACCTTTTTCCCTACCCTACCAAACTACTTCTGAACCCACTTCTTATTTTCTGCCCTTTCTTGACACCTCCAGCATTTCTAGGATCATTAGATTGCATTTAGCTGAGATTAGCATACTGCATGCATTCATCACGCATGTTAGGTTTGCATCTTACTTCTGGCATACTCTTTGGAATTTGCTAGGAGTTCACTGTAAATTTTCATGTGCATGTCAAGCTAGGATCAAACCTAGAGAACCTATAATCTATTAGGTTTAGATCCAAAGAGTTCAATAAAATTTTCTTCGATAGGAATGCATAGTCGAGTCTGCTAGGTGTAGGTTTGAGTCCTTTGCATCATCTTGTTAGGAGTCTGCATGTGCCTAGCATGTTCACCACCCGCACTAATGTTAAAACAACTGGCTAATTCCCGAAGATGGATCAAAAAATTTGATGTAGTGGATTTTATCTTGGTTAGGCTTAGGCCTAAAAGAAGCTTCATGCTCGCAGAGCCGGACCTTTTAAAGTGATAGAGAAGGTTGGATCAAATGCCTAGGTGTTAGACTTGCCTTCGGATTTGGGCATTAGTTCTACCTTCAATATTACAGACCTGGTTGAGTATAGGGAACCGGCAGCGCTACCTAGTGAGGCCTTTGGACCTATTCCTTTTCATTGTGAGTGACCCTAACCTAGAGTGTCCACAAACAAATTTGGCCTGAGAGAGGAGAACGGATCGAGCGTATCCTGGACAATCAAGCCATCACGACCCAGGGCCATGACTATCAACGCTTCCTGGTCCGATGGCAAGGCCGGCCAGAGTCGGACAATTCGTGGATTTCTCGAGAGGACTTGCAATGCCTCAACCCAGACCTTCTCGAGAGATATGTGAGCCAGTCTGACCTTCACTCGACAGGGTTGAGTTCCTCCCACCCCGGGAGAATTGGTGGGGACACCGGAGGCACCAAAATAAGATAGAGGCTTTTCAATCCTCTGTGAATTGATCAATAATTTATGAGTCCATCTGTAATAAGGGCTTATCTCATCTGAGTCTATTTTAGTTGTTATTTGAGTATTTTGAGTTGTTATTTCAGTTCTGTACTTGTCAGCTCATGTTGAGCTAGTTCAGTCCAATGCTAGTCAGCTCATGTTGAGCTAATTTTATTTTTTGAGTCCTGTCCAAGCATACTGAAGACTCAAGACTATATCATACAAGTGAAGACCAAGTCCAACTAGATTGAAGACATGGAAGTATAGCCCAAGTCCAACCTAGCTTGAAGATTTGAAGATCCCAGGAGGAAAATTCAGAAAACCCTGATTTCTTGCAGATGCCCTCCAGATGCCCAGATTCCCTTCCAGATGCCAAAGTATATTCATAGATAAGGGCATCCATGATTCCAAAGGTCCATCTGCATCCTAGCCCAAAGAAATCAAGCCCAGGTGCCAAGCCCAAGCCCCTAAGAAGCAAGATACCAGGGAATATTCCTGCTACCTGGCTACCAGGCCACCCCAGCTTCCAGAGGCCCAAACCCATGCACCCGAGCCCCTTTGGGCCGGCCTTTTGCTGCTCCTAGAAGACCAACACTCCCCCCTAGGCGTCCTTGGAGTCTTGACCAAGTCAAGAAAATTTTTAGGGATTTTTCTACCTAATATTTCCTTATTTTCTAGCTAGGGTTTGAGAGGGAAAAGGATTCTTATGTAAAGACTTATGTACCCTTACTTGGAGCCCAAGGTTAAGGGTCTATTTAAGGGACCCTAGCCTCTTGTATGAGGGGAATTTTTGATGAATGAAAACCTTGAGTTCTTCTATTGAGTGGTGTGATACCCTGCTGTGTGCATAAAGGGGTTTGTGAGAGTTCTTCTTCCCGGTGTTTGCAATCATCTTCCTGCTGCCAACAAACCCTCCAGATCCCTGGACGCCCACTCCAAAAGAAGCCTTCCCTTGCTATTTTTCCTTTGTTTTCTTGTTCCTTTGTGAATTTTCTAACCCCTGACAGGTCGTTTGCAGGTCCCTGAGTTCCTACGAATCCAACGACTCTAGCCAGGCCTCAATCGGATCAACGAGCAGAAAGCCGGGTATCCGCGAGTCTTTGGCTCGGTTTTCCAGGCCGCATCCGTCGAGGAACAAGAGACCCCTTCGCTGCGATCTTCATAGATATTGTCAGGTACACCCCTCTACCTCCAGTAGTTTTATTGTAGGAGAACTTGCCCTAACCGAGGCTTCTCAGCCCCGGCGGTCCTTCTTTGCTACTTTTCTAGGTTCTAATCTACATGCTGATCTTCAAAAATTCATACAAAATTCCCTACAAATAATTTTGATCTGAAATTTGGGAATTAATCACCTAACTCAACATGTAAAACATACAAAAAAAATGGCATGCATATTAGTCCCCCATCACTTCATCTTATCGCGACTGCTTGACGACCTCAGTGGAGGAGGTCGGTGCAGGTAGCGCTCGCCCTCGATCTCCATGAGAATCTTTGACCTTGAAGCTAGGAGGGGAGTGAAAGTCCTCTCGGGGATGGGACCATCTCTCGATTTTGGTCCCGTTTGGAAGTCCGCAGGTGGCCCAGGTCTCTACATTCCAGGTGTGTCTCTTAGGATCGGCTTCTTCGGGGGCTTCCTGTCCAGTTCTCTCCTGGTGCGGTCGGCCTCCATGGTGTGGATGTACTTGTGGACACGAAGGAGGAGTTTAGAATACATCTTTGGCGGCTTCTTGTCCAAAGAATAAGTCAAGTGGGAGGTCTTGAGCCCTCGCTTCAATGCCAACATAGCGACGGGCTCGTCCAAACTGTAGATCTCCAAGGCGGTAGCTTTGAAGAAGGTTACATAGTCCCACAGGAGCTCATGGTCTTGCTGCTAGATAGAGAAGAGGCTATCCACCTCTCGTGGCACCTTTCGACAAGCATCAAAGTGGCGACAAACCTTTTCTCCAACTATTAGAAGGAGTCGATGCTTTTGAGCTCGAGGTGGGTGAACCAGACTCGGCCTTTCAAAGGGTGGCCGGAAAGGCGATGCATAGGAGGGCATCCGTCTCCCCCTGGACTCTCATGAGAGCTTTGTAGCTCTCTAGGTGGTCCAGGGGGTTGGTGGTCCCATCGTAGGGATCCACTTGAGGCATGCAGAACCGACTCGAAATTGATTCCTCTAGGATTTCTCAGGAGAAGGGAGGTCGGGCGTCATAACTCACTGGCTCCTTGGAGGAGCCCTATATGTTGGTAAAATGGTAGGAGAGCTCCGCCAGCTTGCACTCTTGTTCTTCCAGGCACCTCTCAGCTAGGCACCTAATGGCCTTATCAGTGGAGCCTTCCACTGAGGCCGTTGGAGAAGATGGAGTCGATAGCTGGGGATGGTCACGACAGGGGGCCTTGCCTCAGCATTTCTTGCCGTGCTTGATGATAGCATTGTCATCTACCGAGGATCAGCTCTCTCAATCTACCGACCCAGAGTGATTTTTCTTTACGGGGGTCTGGTGACTCCCGCAGGGATTGGTTGTGGCCCGTGGATGGGACAGCTTGCCTTGGATGGAGTGCAGGCTTCTACAGGGGCCCGCGGCTTGGGCCGTGGAGGTTTCTGGCTGGGGTTGAGTTACCAAGGAGTGCTGCTGGTGCTGCAACTACCTCACGGCCGTGGCCAGTGCCTGCATCTGTTGGACAAGTGCAGCGTACTAGCCATCTGCTAAGGGTGGTTGAGGAGGAGCGAGAAGCTCTCTCTCTGGGCTACGTGGGCCTGGGGGAGAGGGGGCATCTCCCGCTCGGCTGTGGAAGCTTCTCGTTTACGAGTCACCACCATGCTTCAAGTAGAACTGTTCTCAAGCTCGTGCGGGGCTTGTTTGTACAGGGACTTTTTTTCCCTACCTGGTGTGCCAATCTGTTGCTAACCTTACCATCATGGCCTACAGCTGCGAAGTGGCACTGGACGTCTGCCCCTTTGCTCTGGAATTCAGGCACTCCTGGACCTACAAAATAGTGTTAGAGACCCGGGCCAGGGATCCTGGCGGGGGCACTCCGACGATCAAGTCAGCGGATGGCAAAGCGGAACAGATTCCCTAAGGCAGATCCCACTTCGATCACCATGCTTAGAGGAGTTTTGAATAAGGGATTGAGTAGGAGAAAATGAGAGAGGGACGGTGCTTGAGTTATGGTGATTGTGCTCGTGGGACTCACTCCGGAAGTCCTTTGGGAGCCTCCTGCCTTCAAGTCACTTGTCTTGCTACTTTGTGTGTTTGCTCTCTTTTGGTTACTTACCTTCCTTCTCGCCCGTTGGTGCCTTTTAAGATCGTCGATCGCTCTAGTACCTCGATTTTCCCTCTCTGGGGGGCTTAGGGGTCAACGATATCCGTTGGCCACTCTCCCAAGGTCATTTTCTCTTGTAGTTGGGAGTTAAGTTGTGAACATGTCTTGCCCGGCATGTTGTCACGAAGGGGGAAATTAGGTGGAACCTCGATCTGGAAAAAGCCACCCTCGGGTCTGAGACCCTTAATACGGCCTTCTCCTTCGGGGGGTTTCAGGTGGTCAACCACAGGATCTGACATCTCGATTAGGGAACCCCTTCCAAATTTGCATAAACGAGGTTACGTGCACCATTATAGATTTGGGGTGTTGTACTGGGCATGCCGCACTGCGCTCACCTGCTTCGGTGACGGTCTTGGGGCTGGTGCCTTCATTCTTCCTGATGCTTCCAAAGAGAGGGCTCGACTTTGACCGAGGTGGACTCGACCCTTGGAGAGCCACCTGGCGAAGGAGCGGGGGCAGGCTCAACTTCGGCCGAGATGGGCTCAACCCTTGGGGAGCCACTTGGCGAAGGAGCAGAGGCGGGCTCGACTCCAGTCGTGGTGGGCTCGACCCTTGGAGAGCCACCTGGCGAAGAAGCAGAGGCGGGCTCGACTTCGACCGAGGTTGCTCGACCCTTGGGGAGCCACCTGGCGAAAGAGCAAAGATAGGCTCGACTTCGGTCGAGGTGGGTTCGACCCTTGGGGAGCCACCTGGCAAAGGAGTAGAGGCGGGCTTGACTCCGACCGAGGTGGGCTCGACCCTTGAGGAGCCACCTGGCAAAGGAGCAGAGGCAGGCTCGATTTTGACCGAGGTGGCTCGACCCTTGGGGAGCCATATGGAGAAAAAGCAGAGGTGCCAAGCTCGGACCGAGGTGGGCACAACCGTTGGTAGGGCACCTGGTAGGGGAGCTCGAGAGAAAACTTGATGCAGCGCTATCAGCCTATTAGGTTGCCAGTTGGATCCGAGGTATACTCCACGTCAGTGGTCTTGCCACATCAGGAGATATGTATGTATCTTTTGGAAATAAGAAGATGAGGTTAAATATCGTTAATGCATCCCAAAGACCACCTACATATGATCATAATGAGGTGAACATGCTAGAGAAAGTAATAAATAATAAACTCCCTATTTTGCTTGACTCGGACCCTCTACAAGCATGTCTAACACATTTCAGAATAGATGATTTTGATATTGATGAATATACCAAAGAAGTAAATGCATTATTAGAACATCCTAATTTTAGCATTGCTCCTTCATGGACTATAAAGTATGAACAGTTACCGACTCAATTAAGCCCTTTAGTACCATCCTTAGAAGCACTACCCATGCTAGAGTTGAAGCCTCTTCCTGGAAAGTTAAAATATTCTTTTCTTGGATCCAATGATATCCTTCTTGCAATCATTGCATCTACCCTAACCTCTAATCAGGAAGATAAATTGGTGGATGTACTTAAAGAACATAAAGAGGCCATTAGATGGACAATAGCTGATCTTAAGAAAATTTATCCTTCTATTTGCATGCATCACATTCACTATGAAGTTGAAGCTAAACCACATAGGGACATGCAACGAAGGCTAAATCTAAACATGTGAGAAGTTATGAAAAATGAAATAGTCAAATGGGTTGATGCCGGCATTATTTATCTAATTTTGGATAGCCAATGGGTCAGTCCAACCCAAGTAGTACCTAAAAAGTCAGGTATTGCTGTAATAGAGAATGAAAGGGTGAGTCAATTCCTACCTATTCGACAACAAGTTGGAGAATGTATATAGATTATCAAAAATTGAATGCCATTACTAGGAAAGACCACTTTCCTTGGTCTTTTATTGACCAAATTTTAGAACGGTTAGCAGGACAAAGTTTTTTTTGTTTTTTAGATGGATATTCAGGATATAACCAGGTCCCAATATTTCCTGATGATCAAGAAAAGATCACCTTCACCTGTCCCTTTGGAATGTTTGCCTTTAGATGCATGCCATTTGGTCTCTATAATGCACCAGCTACCTTTTAATAATGTATGTTGGCCATATTTTCTAATATAGTTGGTCAATTTCTTGAAGTTTTCATGGATGATTTTTCAGTGTTTGGTTATTCATTTGATGACTGCTTCCAAAACTTAACAAAGGTACTGAAATGATGTATGGAGATAAATTTAGTTTTAAGTTAGGAGAAGATCCATTTTATGGTTCGTGAGAGAATCGTGCTCAGACATATTATTTCCGAGCGAGGGATTAAGGTCGACAAAGCAAGGTTGAACTAATCTCGAAACTACCTCTCCTAACCTTGGTTAGACAAGTACGATCTTTCCTTGGCCATGAAAGTTTCTATAAATGTTTTATCAAGGATTTTAGTAAAATCTCACGACCCTTGTGTAATTTGCTTATCAAAGATAATTTTTTGATTTTAATAAAGAATGTTTGGATACTTATCATACTCTTAGAACTACTTTGACCACTACAATTATTAAGCCTCCAAATTGGACCCTACGCTTTGAAATCATATATGATCCCTCTAATTATGCTATAGGGGCAGTTTTAGGATAGAGGCTTAATTGAAAACCACATGTAATTTACTATGCTAGCAAAACTCTTTCGGATATATAAATGAATTATAATACTACTGAAAAGGAGTTACTAGCGATTGTATTTGTCCTAAAAAATTTTGATCATATATATTAGGGTCTAAGATCCTAGTTTATTCTGATCATGCAGCATTAAAGCATCTGCTATCTAAAAAGGATACTAAACCTAGACTAATTAGATGGATCATTCTATTACAAGAATTTGATCTAGAAATTTTAGATAAAAATGGTTCCAAAAATATGGTAGCATATCATATTTCTGGGATCTTAGTAGAATACAATAAGGAAACAATCAGAGATAGGTTCCCTGATGAACAACTATTCTCAATTTCTTCCAACAGTCTTTCCTTGTTTTCCCATATTGTTAATTACTTAGCAATAGGATAAATTCCTTCTCACTGGTCTAAACAAGAAAAGATAGATTTTCTCACTGATCAAACATTATTTTTAGGAAGAATCTGAACTATTTAAGTATTGTTCGGATCAGATGATTAGATGATGTGTCCCTAAGAGTGAATTCAAAAGCATACTCACCTTTTGTCATTCTCTTGCCTATGGGAACACTTTAGTAGAAGGAAAACTATAGCAAAGGTACTGTAGAGTAGATTTTATTGGCCAACTCTTTTCAAAGATGCACACGAATTTGGTCATAATTGCCTCGATGCCAATAAATAGAAAATATTTCATGATGAGATATGATGATCCTAACCCCTATCTTGGTTATTGAAATTTTTGATGTATGGGGTATTGACTTCATAGGACCATTTCCTCCTTCCTTTGGATTTGAGTACATTCTGATATGTTACCCAATAAGCAACCCAAGAGAAGGGTGAATTGGGTCTCTAAAAATAATTACTTGATGCAATGCAATAATATGTAATCCAATCCAACAATTAATCAAGGTACTATGAATTCAAATGTAATGCTTTTAAGTAAAAGTGCAGCAGAAATAAAGAGCAATAAATAAAGGAGCAAGTAGAGAAGATAAGCAACCACAAAGACAAAGATGTATAGTGGTTCAGTGCTATCCAATGCACCTACATCCACTCCCCAAGATTCCCTTGGGAATTCACTATAATCTCAACCGATTACAGTTTATTAGTTTTCTGAGCTCACTAATCAAAAACCCAACTTGTTTTCACAAGGCTCATAAGTCCAAACCTCACTTGGTTTTATGTGCTAACCAAGAACCTAAATGATTTTAAGGCTCACACCACTAACCTCTCTTGGTTTTAAGGCTCACCACTAACCTTTCTTGGTTTTCCGGGCTAACCAAGAACCTATTTGGTTTTCAAAGACTCACCAATAACCTCCCTTGATTTTTCAATAGGCTAACCAAGAACCCTTACAACAAATAATGGTTTGAAGTAAAGAGAATAAAAGCTTTCAAATAAAAAGCGGGTATCTCTTTGAAGCTCAATGTTGTGGTGCTTTTGAACTTGATGAAGCCTCTTGAATGCTCAAGAATAGATGATCTTTAATACTCTTGAAGGCTCTTGAATTCTTGGAGGCTTGCTTTGCTTGAGAGTGGTTAGCGGGTATCTCTTTGAAGCTCGATGTTATGGTACTTTTGAACTTGATGAAGTCTCTTGAATGCTCAAGAATGGATGATCTTTAATGCTATTGAAAGCTCTTGAATGCTTGGAGGCTTGCTTTGCTTAAGAGTGGTTGAACTTCAATGAATAGGAGTGAATGCTCTCTTTTCTTCTTTCTTAGATATTTCTATTCCATTCTCTTATCTTTTGATTTGATTTGAACCATATAAATATCTTCCCAAGGCCTCAAATCCAGTTTCTAGCCGTTAGACTCAAAAATCTTGCCATTGGGGGTGAAAAGAGAAGAGTTCTGTGTTTGAAAAACTAGCCGTTATTGTTTCCAGAACTTCATGTGTCGATACTTCAGGTTGTGAGTCAACACTTCAGGTCGACACTTAAACTTCTTGAATCGATACCCAGTTCAAATATCTTCAGTCTGATTTTCTGGAAATCTCAGATGTGTCGACACTTCCTTAGGTGAGGCGACACTTCATATCCATGTATCAACACTTCTGTAGTTCTTCATCTTCAGCAAGTTCTGTGACTTGAAAATCTCAGGCGATGAGCTGATCCATGTGTTGATGACACTTTGAGTCGACACTTCAAGTCCATGTGTTGACACTTCAGCCGTACCATCTGAAACATTCTTTGCGTACCGGCTTGAGTCGACACTTCACTTCTATGTGTCGATACTTAGTGTCATGTGTCGATACTTTGAGTCGACATCCCACTGAAATCTTCACAAAAATACCTGAACTTGTACTGAATCAAATTTATACTTCACTCAAATATCCATTCAAGTAAACTTTAACTGTCAAAGTCCTCTTTGAGCAGATCTTTCATCAAAACTTGGCTTCTTCAATCAAACAATCATTTTTCAAATTTGTGAGCACCTTTTTCTATAAAAATATATTTCAAAGAAATCATTAGTACTCAACTTATACTTAACCATTTTGCTTATCATCAAAATCAATGATGGAGTCAACATGATAGCAGTTGATTTTGTGTCAAAATAGATAAAAACCATGGCAACTTGAATCAATGACCATAAAGTTGTGATCAAATTTATTCAATATAAAATCACTACAAAAAAATTGAGCTACACCCACGTGAAAAATACGTGGATAAAATCTTAAAAAATGTGGATATATGCCTACACCTATATTGGTACACACGTTTAGTTAAACGTCGGTATATCAGGCATGGGTGTAGCTTATATCCACTTTTTTTTTTTGTGTAGGCATGCTTTATCCACGTAATATCTAATGTAGGTATGATTATATACGTGGATATAAATCTAATCTATACTCTTATTTATAAAATGTGGATAATTAAATACACATGAATTAGAATTCATTGGAATTAACAAAGCGTGGGTATAAATGAACCTGTACTATCAATAATAAAATATGGGTATATAATTAAATATAATCTTACTCAATCTAATTTCAAAATATGGATCATCTATAATAATAAATAAAAATAGAAAGACATAAAATAACTATAAACAATATAATTTTCATCATTATATTAAATATAGTTGAACATACATAGTGGTAGTCTCACAAAAATATTATCTCAATAACTTTGTTAATTTCATCAAAATCTAAAAAATAAAAAACAAAATATAGTACTGATGATTTCAAAAGAAAGTAAATACTAAAACTCAAAACATATCATAAAATAAGTTCTAGCTATTTTGCTACACCAAAAAGAGAATAAAAATAAAGTAAACTTTATAAAACTCCATATCTTCCTTGACACCTTCCATTATATCACCTGAATCTGCAAAAGAAATGAATCATATAAATATACATCATTTCAGAGCTAGTATAAATCATTATTAAACCAATAATGTACACAGATACATATATAATTTTTCCACCAAATAATGTAAGTGCCCATAGCATGTTTCATTAAAGATCGACTTTTGTCCTTTACAAACAATGGAGCATCGGGCTCAATTGCATATGAAATAGAAACCTCACAAAACACATCTCCTAAACTTCTGCCCATCAACATCTTATCTTTATCATCAGAAATAAATGTTCCTTTACCTACTTCTTTCTGTGACATATCCAATAAAATTACTTTTTCATCCTGCAAGTACTAATTTCATATAATATAATGAATAAGTCTTGATGTTTTACCACTTAATAACATTGAACCATTCTATTGAAATCTGTAAATTCATAAAAATAAATTTTACTTACAATTTTAGATGATTCAAGAATAGGTGATATGTTTACTTGAGATAAGTTTAGTTCAACTCTATCACCATTCTAGAAATAATAAAGACTTAGCCAACTTTCTTAATAATATTAAATTATAAGTATTACATAAAATAATGATATTATAGATACATATGGATTATGTTTGCTACTATTCCTAAGCAATGGATTATGTCTAATCTTTCTTTGCCAAACTGTTTAAAAAATACTTCATCCTCTTCTGCATCTTTAAACATTTCCTTTTGGTTCCAGTAATGTTGCCCAGATATGGTGCCCAAGAGGGGGGGGGGGGTGAATTGGGTATTTTAAAATTAAAGCAATATATGTGCTATCAAGTTCAAAGGTGAAGAGTGATAGTGCTCAAGTAATTGTGCAACGGAAGCAATGAAATAAAACAACAATTAAAGAGCAAAAGAAGATAGAGAGTAAAGCAGTGCAAACACACAAGAAGTATAGTGGTTCGGTGCACCTAGCACCTACATCCACTCCCCAAGCTCCACTTGGAAATTTCCACTATAATCTTTTCTAGATTACAGCCGACTTGTTTTACCAAGCTCACAAGTCAAAACCTTACACACTTGTTTTGGCTTCGGGCTTACAAGCAACCCTAGTTGGTTTTATCAATTGGCTCACCAACAAACCTCACTCACTTGTTTTGGCTTCGGGCTTACAAGCAACCCTAGTTGGTTTTGTCAATTGGCTCACCAACAAACCTCACACTAGTTTCAAATTCCCTTGAAACTAGCCTAAGACAAAAAGAATATGAATACACTGAATAAATCAAAACAAACTCCTTTTGAGCAAAAAGAAATTCGATGTAGCTTTTGATGGAGACTCTTCAAGCCTTTCTCTTGGAATCTTGGACCTCACTAAATGCCAAACACTTGAAAGTTGGATTCCTCAAAGATGGAAAGCTTTTGGCTAAGGAATCTCTTGGTTTTCTCACTCTATTTGGCTTGGAATTGATTGAAGGCTTTGTACTTTCACTCTAATCCTTTTCACTTTGTCTCCTTGTCTTTTTTGAAGTTAGGTGGAGGTTAAATACCTCATTCAAGCTGAAACAACTCCACAAGACCGTTAGAATCAAAAATATGGTCGTTTATGGCCGTTAGAAATTAAATCAAAAGTTCAAAAAAACTAGCCGTTATGCCATGAGTCGACCTCATGAGTCGACCTCTGGATCAAGTGTCGACCTCATGAGTCGACCTCCAGTTTATCTTAGGCAAAAATCCAGAAAACCATAGTTCTGCCCAGTTTGAATTCTCAGGCGATGAGTCGACCTCTGGTGTCGACCTCTGGTGGTCGACCTCTGGAGCGTGCCACTGAAATTTTGCCATGCCGGCCTAGCTGAACTTTTCTTTTCTTCATGAGTCGACCTCTGGTGGTCGACCTTTGGCAAGGTGTCGACCTCTGGTGGTCGACCTCTGATCTGAATTTTTCTGAAACTCTTAAGAGGTGCGTGCCATGCTTGAGTTTCTCTAAGCCTTTGTTTCTTTTGTGAATTGCTTCTTAATAAGAAGGTCCAATATGAGAAAATTGATTTTGTTCAAGGTAGAAGAGCTCTTTTCCAAAATCAGGCAAGCTTGGTTTCATCATTGTACTCTTAGTACTCTTTTTGAATAACCTAAGTCCTGAAACTTTATCTTGAGATGAAACATTAGTCCAAACATATACTCAACCTTTTGTTAATCATCAAAATTAAGGAGCCAAAGCCAACAATCTCCCCCTTTTTGATGATGACAAAACCTTGAGTATATATACAATTAAGTCCAAAAGCAAAATATAGCAATAATAAAAATTTTCAAAGAATCCTTACATGCATGAGTATACCATAAAAATTTTACTTTTTCATCTACTTTTTTTGAAAACATTCTCACGAGTCAAAAAGATTTTACTTTTCATTTACTTCTTTCTTTTTGTGAAAACATTCTCATGAGTCAAAAAGTTAAGAAACATACAAGCTTTACTCATAAGAATCATATATACTTTACTATACTCTACTCCATGAAGGAGTCATAAGAATCATAAGAACCATATATACATACTATATATACATATTCTACTCATAAGAAAGAGTCATGAGAATCTTATATATACTTTACTTATACTCTACTCCCCCTTTTTGTCAAGAATCAAAAAGTCCATTTTTTTGTAGTGAAAGATATATTAAGGAAACTTATGTTCCATTACAATGAAGTACTTAGTTGCATAAAATACATGCTCCCCCTCAATTTGTGCATTCAATATAAAAACTTTCTAACTTGAGGGTTTAAAAAGATAAATGCTAAGAGCTGGTATCAGACAGTAAAATATCACAATGTAGATAAGTATATAAATGTATTCAGTTACAAAATTGCTTACATAGTAAGCACAAAACACTGATACATCAGATCATACAAAGCAAACTAAGTACAACATAAATCAAGTAAATCTATGAGGCTACTCCTCATCAGAAGGTATATCAAAAGAGATAGGAGCTGAGATCCTAGATGAGGATTTTGGAGTCCTATGAGTGAGACTCCGAGTCCTCAAAGAGGGACCAGACCTAGGGGTAGTCCTACGAGATCTATAGGTCCGAGGAAAAGGCTCCATAGGTGTCCTAACAGAAGCAGTAGCAGAAGGAGTAGATGGATCAGTATGCTGAGTAGACTGAGCTGGAGTGTGCCTACTGACTAGCTCATAAGCAGTGGGATCATCAATATCTGTCTCTGTATGCTCATCTCTATCATCCGGAATCCCTGTAATAGTCTCAAAAAGTGACTCAGTAAACTCAGTATCTACTGGCACATCTGTAGCTGGAGGATCTGTACTGGGAAGATCAGTATAAGGAGGATCGGTAGAAGGGGGAATCTCTAGAATCGGATCTGCAGGTGGAACATCAGAGCTACCTGCTCCAGGCTGATCTCCATCACTGTCACTGTATCCACTGGAGCCATCATCATCATCATCATCAGAATGTGGAGGAGATATTGTCGGATCTACAGTCCCTGGTGGCAATGCTAATCTTAGTAGGCTGAGGATCTGTCAGAATCCTGCATCTACACTAGCTGAGAGAGCTCCAATACGCATATCTGTGTGGATTCGCAGACCATGTAGCTCCTGTCTTACACCAGCAATCTCTGTCCGGACCTCTGAAATGTGATCAGTCACTCTCTGCTCAAAGTCTGATATCCTCGCTGTAGTCCTCCGTGGTGTAGCAGTGGCAGTAGGTGCTGGAGCTGATGAGGGTGGTGGCGTGAATGGCTCAGGCTCCGCAGTCTCTGACTCTGGTGCTGGGCGAGGAGGTGTACCATGATCAGTAGGCTCTGAAGGCCCTGCCTCAGCTGCTCGGATCTCATCCTCCTCATCTGGCTCCTGGCCAGACTCTCGTCGCACCCAACGGTCACCAATCAGTCGAAATCGCATCCTATGCAGGGATTTCTCTCCATATGTATCAGTATGCTGCAGCTGACTGAAAGGTATACCATCAAATGAAACTCCATGCTCCCTGAATAGCTGTGTCAGCCCCATACAATATGGCTGAACTAGTCTCCTGTGAGATGTTGCCTCACCCATCTGCTGAAGCATGATCCTGGGAAGGTTGATGGGAGTCCGCTGTCTCAGGGACACCATCAACACCAGCTCACGCTCAGTGATAAAGTCGAATCTCCCGCTCTTCGGAATCAAGATATGGGCGATGATATGATGCAGCACTCTCATCTCCAGTGAAAGCTGGTTAGCGACTACTATGGAAATGCCGCTAACATCCTCACGCTCTAGAATACATCTAAAGGCATGCTCTCTGTCGCTGATCGAAGTGGCAGCTGTGCCATGAAGTGGAATCCTCCAAACGCGACTAATGACCTCCGGTGTCACTGGAATCTCGATCCCACGTACAATAGCTGACCATCCAATGCCATCAGTGGCCATGGATGCATAGAACTCCCTGATGAGGTCTGGGTAGAATCTCTCAGTCATCATGCAGAAGTGAACCAGACCTGCATCTCTCAGCACATCTCCTATAAAAAAGTGATGCTGATCCCAGAAAGGTATGTCCACACGCCTCCCACTCGCAATGCTCTTCCGTACTAAGCTAGCTGGCACTGGTGCAGGTGGCTCTGGGGTCGGCTCATGCTCATGTCTGACCTTTCTTCGTCGCTCAGTGCTACTTTGGCCTTGTTCCATTCTCCTTTTTCTTACTGCCAAGTGCTTTCTTGGACCCATATGGATGGAAGAGGGGTAAATTAGGGAGTAGGATAATGCAAGGCTAAGAGGGAAGGAGCCAAGAAAAGAGAGGAGAAGAGAGGTTCACGGGTTGAGCAAAAAAAGAAATGGTGAAATGGTAAGATAGGGTTTGTGAAAATGGAGAAAATTGAGAGTAAATGGAGGAAATGCAAGAAACGGAGGAGGGAAATAAGTGATTTCAATTGAAAAACAACCGATATTTGAGGATAGATAGAAGCAAAAGCTTTCGGTTGACCAAAACCAAGAACACGGTCAAAAAACGGTTTGGTTCTAAAGAAAACAAGAGAAGAGGAGAGGATTACCCAAAAAGATGTAGGAGAGGGTTGGAAATCCACTGTTTAGAGGTTTAGGAGCATTGGAGGGGGACCACACGAAGGAGAAAAGGAAGGAAATGGAGAAAAAGAGGCTTGCAGACGGGTTTTAAAAAGGATGATTTCCGTTCAAGTGTCGACCTCTAAGAATTCTCAGGGGTCGACCTCTAAAAATCTCAGGGGTCGACCTCAAGTGTCGACCTCCGAAAACTTAAGTGTCGACCTCCAAAAATAAATTAGCCAAAATAAAATTCGGTAAAATTTAAAAAAATTGATAAAATTTAGAAAAATAAGCTTTAAACATATTTGAGAATTTATAAATCATTTTTGAGGAATTTTGATGAGAATTGAAGAGTTTTAAGTAAAAGGATCAATGACTCCCAGTTCTCTTCTGATCATACAAAATCTATCTTCATTCAATGGTTTTGTGAATATATCAGCCAATTGATAATCAGTACAAATAAATTCTAACAACACATTAGAGTTTTGAACATGATCTCTTATGAAGTGATGTCTTATTTCAATATGTTTGCTTCTTGAATGTTGTACAGAATTTTTTATTAAATTGATTGCACTAGTATTATCACATCTTATGGGTGTCTTAGTTAGTTTGATGCCAAAGTCCTCGAGTTGTTGTTTGATCCATAGAATCTGAGCACAACAGCTTCCAGCTGCTATATATTCGGCTTTCGCCGTAGATAGAGCAACCGAATCCTGTTTCTTGCTGCTCCATGAAATCAAATTAACTCCTAGGAATTGACAAGTTCCACTAGTACTTTTACGATCAAGTTTACACCCAGCAAAATCAGCATCAGAATATACAATTAATTCATATGATGACTCTCTAGAGTACCAAAGACCAATTTCAATTGACCCAGATAAGTATCTAAATATACATTTTACAGCTAAGAGATGTGATTCTTTAGGAGCAGACTGAAAACGTGCACACATACAAACACTAAACATTATATCTGGTCTACTGGCAGTTAGATATAGCAATGAACCAATCATGCCTCTATATAATTTTTGGTCTACTGATTTACCACATTCATCTTTGTCTAATTTACATGAAGAGCTCATAGGGGTACCTATTGGTTTGGTAGTCTCCATCCCAAACTTTTTCAATATTTTCCTTGTGTACTTGGCTTGGTTGATGGAGATCCCCTCTTTGGTTTGCTTAATTTGGAGTCCGAGGAAGAAGTTGAGTTCTCCCATCATGCTCATCTCGAACTCACTCTGCATTAACTTTGCAAATTCTTGACAAAGACATTCGTTAGTAGCACCAAAAATAATATCATCTACATAGATTTGTACTACTAAGAGATCATCATTTTTCTTTTTCAAAAACAATGTATTATCTACATTACCTCTAGAAAAAACATTCTTCATCAAAAATGAACTTAATCTATCATACCAAGCTCTAGGAGCTTGCTTTAAACCATACAATGCTTTATGCAATTTAAAAACATGGTTAGGAAATTCATGATTTTCAAAACCAGGAGGTTGTTCAACATAAACTTCATCTTCAATAAATCCATTTAAAAAAGCACTTTTAACATCCATTTGAAATAACTTGAAATCTATAAAACAAGCAAAAGCAAGTAAAAGTCTAATTGCTTCTAGCCTAGCAACAGGAGCAAAGGTTTCATCAAAGTCAATCCCTTCTTCCTGGTTGTAGCCTTTAGCAACAAGTCTAGCTTTATTTCTAGTTACAATACCATGTTCATCAAGTTTATTTCTAAAAACCCATTTTGTGCCAATTACAGAAACATTAAGGGGTCTTTCAGTTAAAGTCCAAACGTTATTTCTTTTAAATTGATTTAGTTCATCTTGCATAGCATTAATCTAGTTACAATCTTTTTCAGCTTCTTCAATTGACTTAGGCTCTATCTGAGATACAAAAGCTAAATAATCACAAACATTTCTAATAGAAGAGCGTGTACTTACTCCCTTTGACAGATCACCAATTATTAGCTCTTTGGGGTGTCCGTGTGCATACCTCCACTCTTTAGGTAAAGGTTTTGGTGAAGTTGCATTGATCTCTTGAGTTTGATCTTCATTTTCTTGATCATCATCTCATTTGGGCACATCTTCATTGATTGTCAATTGTTCAAGCTTCTTTGTACCTGTTTCATCATCAATAGAATCTTCTTTTCTAGAAGATTTTTCGTTAGATTCATCAAACACTACATGAATTGATTCTTCAACCAGAAGAATTCTTCTGTTGAAGATCCTGTATGCCTTGCTAGAAGTAGAGTATCCTAAGAAGATACCCTCATCTGACTTGGCATCAAATTTACTGATATTATCTTTGCCATTGTTTAATATGAAACAGCGGCAACCAAATACACGAAAATACTTGAGATTAGGTTTTCGATTTTTCCAAAGCTCATATGGTGTTTTCTTCGAAATAGGTCGAATTAAAACACGATTTAAAATGTAACAGGAAGTATTAATGGCTTCTGCCCAAAAATATATAGGTAAATCATTTTCGCAAAGCATTGTGCGTGCCATTTCTTCAAGTGTCCTGTTCTTTCTTTCTACCACCCCATTTTGTTGAGGTGTCCTAGGTGCAGAAAAATTATGACTAATGCCATTTTCATTACAAAAAGCTTCAAAATCATGATTGTCAAATTCAGTTCCATGATCACTACGCAAAGAAACAATAGTGAGATCTTTTTCATTTGAAACCCTTTTATGAAATTTAACAAAAGCTGAAAACGTTTCATCTTTATGAGCTAAAAACATTACCCAAGTAAATCGTGAGTAATCATCTACAATTACTAGCCCATATTTTTTACCTCCCAAACTAGTTGTTCTGGTTGGTCCAAAGAGGTCCATATGCAATAATTCAAGGGGTCTAGTAGTAGATGCTACTCCTTTAGGTTTGAAAGTAGATTTAGTTTGTTTTCCAAATTGACATGCAGCACAAATCTTATCTTTTTCAAATGTGAGTTTTGGTAATTCTTTTACAAGATTCTTTTTGCTTAATTTTGAAATCAACTGCATACTAGCATGCCCTAGCCTACGATGCCAAAGCCAACTAGTTTCACTTGCCTTGGCTTCCCTAGCCACTAGGCATTGACCACTTTACATGGCTAGATCATCAAGATCAACCATGTAAATGTTTCCATGCCTATGACCAGTGAACTTGATACCATCGATATCTAGACTAGATACCATGCACAAAGATGATTCAAAAATTACTTTAAAACCCTTATCACAAAACTGACTAATGCTAAAAAGATTATGCTTCAAGCCATCAACAAATAATACATTATCTACATAAGCATTAGGGGTGATATGGATTTTACCAATTCCGACGATTTTGCCTTTTCCATTATCACCAAAAGTAACGTTTCCACCATCAATAGCTGCTAGTGATGAGAATTACTTCACATCCCCAGTCATGTGCCTTGAGCAACCACTATCCAGATACCACATTCTTCTTTTATTTTTGGTTGCAAGGCACACCTGCAAAAATTAATCAAGTTGAAACTTTAGGTACCCAAGTCATCTTGGGTCCTTTAGGGTTAGTCAAATTGGTTCCTTTTGGAATCCAAATCTTTCCAAAGGTATTTAATTTTCTTCTATTACAAATATATGATTTATGTCCTAACTTACCACATGCATAGCAGGTAATATTAGAAGATGCAGGTATGAAAAAGTTTTTGTAAAGTTTTTGCTGATTGTGTGGCTTAAATCCAAGTCCAGCTTTGTTAAACACTGCATGTTGACTATTTAAAAGCATACTTAATTTTTCTGAACTAAAAGTAAACTTTTCTACAAAAGGTTTTACTTTTTCTAACTCTTCTTTGTAATTCTTGTTTTGAAGCAATAGTTCTTTGTTTTGTTTTTCAATTTTCTCATTAGTTTTAAGACTTCTATTATTTTTCAAAGAATCATTTTCTTTTAAAAGATTATCCTTATCATTTTTCAAGGTCTTTACATGTTCAGTTAATTTCTTATTTTCTTGAATTAAATCTTCAATTTCAGTTGAAAACTTTTCTGAATTTTTGGTAAGCTCAAGATTTAGCTTTCTTAATTTCTTATTTTTCAGTTTTAATTTTTCATATTCCATAACTAAATCATCAAAAGCATCATGCAATTCATTGAAAGTAAATTCAATTTCAGGTTCAGAATTTACCTCATTATCTTCATTGGCCATGAAACACAGGTTGGCGACTACCTGCTGCTCTTCATCACTGCTGGAGTCCTCACTCTCACTCCAGGTAGCCATCATGGCTTTCTTTCTCAACATCCTTCGACTCTTTTTAAGCAAAGGGCAATCCGTTTTATAATGTCCAGGCTTCTTGCACTCGAAGCAGATGGGTGGATCCCTTCTTTTTCTTTCTCTTTATCTTTATTGTGATCACCTTTTTGTGGCTTTTTCTTGTAGAAGGCCTTCTTTTTTCTCATGAATCTTTTGAATTTTCTTGTAATGAGGGCTGTCTCATCATCATCAGCTTCTTCTTCTGATTCATCACTTGACTCTTCCTTTGTAGTGGACTTGAAGGCTATGGCTTTCTTTTTCTTGTCATTGTCCACTGTCTTCTGCTTTAGTGAAAGCTCGTAAGTCATCAGTGATCCAAGAAGCTGCTCAAGAGGTAGAGTATTGACATCCTTGGCTTCTTCTATGGCTGTTACTTTCGCATCCCATGAAGCCGGAAGAGACCTGAGAAGTTTGTTAACCAGTTCACCATTAGATATAATTTTTTCCAAACTCCTCATACCATTTACTATATTGGTAAATCTAGTATACATTTCAATTATACTTTCAGTTGGTTCCATCCTGAACATCTCATACGTATGAATGAGCATGTTCACCTTTGTTGGTGTGGGCACCAGAATCAGGAAGAGACTCCAACCAATTCAAGTCAAATCCGAGTCCTTATGGTTGGATGAGTAAAAGAAAGTCCTGTAATTTTTTTTCTTTCTTTAATTTTGAGTCCAAATAATTATGTAATTCGAGTCCATTTCAATTTTATGTTGGAACTAGTCCAGCCTGATTAATCTTGTATTTGAGAGTTGGGTCCAAATGAGTCAAGTCCAATCCATGAAGAATCAAACCAAACCTCCATGAAGAATCAAACCAAACCACATTTGAAGACTAAAGAAGACTCAAGACTTATACTCCAAAGCAAGACCAAAGCCACCTCAAGTGGGGACCACATGCCACCTCATCATCCAAGGTTGCTGCCACATCACACATACCACCTCACCATCCAAGGTTGCTGCCACATCACACATGCCACCTCACCATCCAAGGTTGCCACCCAAGAGAAGAAAAGGGGAATTTGAATTTGAATTAGCTACAACCTCCTCCACATCTTCCTCCACTACTCATGGGATGCCCCATATTTTTCTCCACAAATTTTTCTCCATGATATTTGGTGTAGTTTGAATTCAAAATGGCTTAATAGTCTATAAAAGACTCTTAGTCTTCTTGTAAAGAAAGGATGGAAAAGAAAAAATAAAAGTTTTCTTCTATGTGAGTTCTATGTGCCTAAGTGGTAGTTCTAAATTCCTCTCCCTATCCCACGCCAACCCTACTTTCTCCTCCTCCATCTCCAACGCCTAAGACACTCTTCTTCTTCTCCAATCTCAAGCTAGCTCTTCAATATCTAAGGTTGATCAAGAAGACCATCACAAGGAGGCCGGCCAAATCCATTTCAAGTGATCTACCATGGCGCCAAGATTATTCTTCAACACTGCTTCCTCGACTCTTCTTTAGTTTCTCCATTTCATGACTAACGTATTTTACCAAGTTCCTAATCTCAAGGTTTCTTTGTTGTAGGGTTCTCCGGGATTCCGAACTCAAGAGGAAGGAATTATTTGCCATAATCCAGAAAACAAGAAGGGCCCTCAATTTGTAGTATGGTCTTGTCATTTGGGAGGTCTCTTCATGAGTGATCTTGATCTACTTGAAAGATTAATGCTAGGTATGTTCTAGTATCGATTAGGTCTGAAATATTAAATTTGCCTAGCTTAACTTGTGTGGTTCGAATCTTATTCCTATTTCTTTGTTATTTTGATAGTCTTATTAATTAGGTTTACGTTTGATCGTTCGAGTTCTCTTTATTAGACCTCCTTTGATACTATATGCTGAACTAATCATATGCAAATAAGAAATTGCTAAGTTAATCTTTGCTAATCTCCTTTAGGGTTACATAGTTGCATTCTCATCTTGCATGTCCCCACCAATCTTGGTATCAGAGCATGGTAGAATAAGTTCCTGATTGCATAGCATTAAGTCCTTGAAGTACTTGGATCGGGGGCGTTACCAGGCCGTCCGGTCTTAGGAGAAAGTAGGGTTTAAACACCCTCTCTTCCCATTCCACGGGGATCTCCTAAGGCGTGTCGGGGTGCCATTGTGATTGACCCGTGAAAAAGAAAGCCAAAGGACTTTTTAGATTTCATTTGTGAATTTTGTATTGGTCACGTTCTGTTTTTCTGCTTGCTGTATTTTCTGTAGGCTGACTGTAATCCGCCTGCAACTCCAAAGGCAAGTATCACATTCCTCGTTGGAATATTTTTTTTCCTATTCCATTTTAAGTTTTTTATCACCGTTTTAAATTTCAATCTGAGAAAAAAATTACAAAAAAAATGAAAATTCCTGCAGTCCATCAGTGTAATTAAGGTTTCTGTTCTGTTCTGTTCCTTTTCATTATCTTCATTTCAGAATCTGCCTAGAATAGTACAGATTTTATTTTGAAATTCTGTTTCATCTGGTATGTCATCTATAAGTTAGGAGTTTTCTGTGATTTTTTTAGATTTTTCTGATATTTTTTTCTGCACTTATCAATACCACATTTAAACTGCAACACACTACTTCTGCACCTGAAATTTGAAATTTGCATGCATCTCATGACAAATCAAATTAAGGGCATGAAATTGACATAGGGTCAGGATTTCATCACCTGTCCCTAGCCCAAAAATCACCAAATTGCATATCGATCCAATCCCTAACTAAAATTGATTAGACATTAATTGCCCTAGTGGGTTAGGGACATCAATTTGGTCGAGCCCAGGTTATTGTCAACTCATTGTGTCAACTAGTCTTGTGTGTGCCCTATTACTTGGTGTCTAGAATTGGGACTAAGGGCTTGGGTGCTGATCCGTCTATCGGGCCAATTCCACCGGGCCTAGGTAGGCCAGAGACAGGATCTCACACTCCCCTTGTTCTAAAACCTGGCCAAGTATAGAGTTACTACAATCTAGCTTGCCACCTTGATTAGGCAACTAGCTTGGAACTCTAGGTCCAGTTCAATTCAATTGGGAAAGCTTGTGCAACCCATTTCTTCATCTATTATTGGAAGCTGGTGTCAAGGATAGAGGTTAAGTGGCTCAAGCCTAAGCGGTTCTTGTGGTTTTTAATTAGGACCCAGTGAAAGCTGGGGGAACCTCCCACAGACCCACCTCCTGACTGGCCAGTGGAAGAGAGTAGCTGTTGATTTGATTGTATCTAGTCAACTCAGTTTATTTGGACTAACCGGTTTAGAAAACTCGTAGTTCGGGTCTGAGTCTAATTGTTTGCATGACAACTAGGTCAGGCACACCTTACCACCCTTCACAAGCCCAACCTAGTTCATCCATGGATACTAGTATGGAAAGCCTTATGAGATCTATGATCGAGAAGATGGACCGTTTGGATGCTAGGTTTGACCAGTTCGAGGAAAGGATAGGAACCCTAGAGGAATCTAGGTTGACCCCAACTGAACCACCTTCACCCAGATTACCTTCAGTTCACCCTAGAGCCCAACGACAGGAACATACACCTGATCCAATTCATAGAAGGCCACATCAGGATTATATTGATCACACTCCGGAGCCAAATCCTAGAAGACCTCGCCATGATACTTTTGATCAGGATGATCGGGCCTTAAGGAATATACGTCTAGATGCACCAACCTTTGAGGGAAGCCTAGATCCTAAGGTGTACATAGACTGGGAAGCTGACATGGACCAATATTTTGACTGGTATGATATGTCTGAAGAGAGAAGATTCAAGTTTGCCAAAATCAGACTAGTCCGTCAGGCTAGGTTGTATTGGGGAAATGTCGAACGCATAGCTAGGCAGAGGGGAGACTTACCTATAGTGACCTGGAGAGACATGAAGAGAAAGCTTAGAGAGAAATATTTGCCTATGTCTTATCAGCAAAGGTTGTTAGATCAGTGGCAACGATTGACACAAGGAAATAAGACCGTTTCTGAGTACGTTGCTAAATTTGATGAGTTTGTAATGCGATGCAACATAGTCGAGTCTGAGGCAGCCACATTGTCGAGGTTTAGATCAGGATTGAATGAAGATATAAAAGGGGAACTGTTTTTGAGAGAAGTCCATGATTTAGATCAGGCATACCAAGTTGCCATGGACTATGAGAGGTTTCAAAGGAGAGCTACATTTAGGCGACCTGAGCCCATTAGGTTTAATCCTCCTGTTAGTCGACCTAGTTCAGTCCCTGGTACAACCAATAGACCAAGATCCAGCTCGAATCCAACCCCTAGGACCAACCCTGCCATTTCCCCAATTCCTAGAGAAGACAAAGGAAAGAGCCCTGAAGTTCGAGGTGAGAGGGAGCGAGTTTGCTATAAGTGTCGTAAACCAGGTCATTTCGTGAGCCAATGTCCCTCTAGAGCTTTACATATAGGGGAGGCAGAAGAAGGTGAATCAGAACCCTTGGAGAATGTTGAAGAGGAGGTTGTGAGAGTATGAAGGAGATGAAGAAAATGTAGACTCATCAGATGTGTTAGGAGTTGTGAGATGTATCATGACACAGACCAAGGAGCAGGAAGACTGGCGTAGGACTAGCATCCTACACACATTTGTCAAAATAGGAGAAAAGGTCTGTAAGATCGTGATCGATAGTGGAAGCTGTGTCAATGCCATTTCCACTAGTGCAGCCAAGAGTCTAGGATTACCCACTGAACCACATCCCAATCCATATAAGGTATCCTGGATCGATTCCACTTCTATCCCAATCAAACAGAGATGTCAGGTCCGAATCCAACTTCAGTCCTATCAGGAACGAATCTGGTGTGATGTACTCCCTATGGGAGTAAGTAGCATCATCCTAGGTAGGCCATGGCTGTTTGACCATGATGTGATAATTTTTGGTCGATCAAATTCCTGTGCTTTCAATTTCAATGGCAAGAAAATTGTCATTCATTCAACCCAGCCTAAGGACAACACCAAAAGAGGAGTTAGCAGCCTGAAAGAAAAAAGGACTGGATTAAATTTGATAGGTGCAAGAGAATTAGAAAAAGACATTAATGAGGGAGCACCTATTTGGATGGTAGCTGCTAAGGAAACTATGGACCACACCCCTGTAGAACACCCTCAAGAGGTGGTCCAATTATTGAAAGACTTTGAAGACGTGTTTCCCGAGGATCTTCCCGACAATCTTCCACCTTTAAGGGACATACAACATGCCATAGATTTAGTTCCTGGCGCGACTTTACCTAATTTGCCTCATTATAGGATGAATCCAACTGAACATCAAGAGTTACAAAGGCAAGTTAGTGAACTTCTTAGAAAGGGGTTTGTTAGAGAAAGTTTAAGCCCTTGTGCAGTCCCTGCCTTGTTAACCCCTAAAAAAGATGGTACCTGGAGGATGTGTGTAGACAGCCGTGCCATCAACAAGATTACTGTCAAATATAGGTTTCCAATCCCAAGACTGGACGATATGTTAGATATGATAGCCGGATCAACAATTTTCTCCAAGATAGACTTAAAGAGTGGCTATCACCAGGTTAGGGTTAGGCCTGGAGATGAATGGAAGACCGCTTTTAAGACTAAAGATGGATTATATGAGTGGTTAGTCATGCCGTTCGGTCTGTCCAATGCACCCAGCACCTTTATGAGAATTATGAATCAGGTGTTGAAAACTTTCATCGGGAAATTTGTGGTGGTCTACTTTGATGACATTCTTATTTATAGCAAGACTAAGGCAGACCATTTAACCCACCTAAGACAAGTTTGCCAAGTCCTTAGAAAGGATAGCCTCTATGCCAATATCAAGAAGTGTGATTTCTTAACACATAGAGTTATCTTTCTAGGATTCGTAGTAACATCTGAAGGAGTGTCCGCTGACCCTGCGAAAATTAAATCAATAGTAGAGTGGCCTGTACCCAAGAGTATCCATGATGTCCGTAGTTTTCACGGTTTAGCCACCTTCTATAGAAGATTCATTAGAGGGTTCAGTACGATAGTGGCTCCAATCACTGATTGTATTAGGAAGGGAACTTTTGAATGGACTAAAGCAGCAGACAAAGCCTTCCTAACAATTAAGGAAAAAATGACACACGCACCCGTCTTGAGGTTACCCGATTTTACCAAAGTGTTCGAGGTTGCGTGTGATGCTTCTGGGGTAGGAATTGGAGGTGTCTTGAGTCAAGAGAATCACCCAGTAGCATATTTCAGTGAGAAGTTAAATGAAGCGAGACTAAGGTATTCCACCTATGATAGGGAGCTGTATGCGGTAGTTCAGGCATTACGTTATTGGAGGCATTATCTTCTACCACAAGAGTTTGTCCTATTTTCTGACCATGAAGCTCTTAGGTTCCTTAGTTCTCAGAAGAAATTGAACCCTAGGCACGGGAAATGGGTAGAGTTCATACAAGCTTATACGTTCGTACTAAAACATCGTGCCGGAACTGAAAATAGGGTTGCTGATGCATTGAGTCGTCGTTCAATGTTGTTGAATTCTGTGAGCACTGAGGTAGTAGGGTTTGAAAGATTAAAAGAGGAATATCCTACATGCCCTGATTTTGGTGACATCTATCGATCCCTTCAACAAGGACCATCTAGTGAGCATAGTGATTATACCATTTTAGATGGATACCTTTTCAGAGGAAATCAGTTGTGTATTCCCAAGACCTCTGTTAGGGAATTTCTGATCTGGGAAGTTCATGCTGGGGGCTTAGCAGGACATTTTGGTAGGAATAAGACCATCTTAGCAATAGAAGACCAATTCTTTTGGCCTGGTCTCAAAAGAAATGTGGCCCAGATTGTAGCTTAGTGCCGTATCTGTGCTGTTGCAAAACAGCAAAGACAGAACACCGGTCTGTACACACCCTTACCTGTCCCTGATTGTCCATGGCAGGATATCAGCATGGATTTTGTAGTAGGCCTCCCTAAGACGTCTAGGAAGTATGATTCTGTCTTTGTTGTTGTCGATCGTTTCTCCAAGATGGCTCACTTCATTCCTTGTTCTCAAACTTTAGATGCTTCGAAGGTGGCCAAGCTTTTTCTCGATCAGGTCGTTAGGCTTCATGGTTTACCCAAAACCATTGTGTCCGATAGAGATGTCAAATTTACTAGCTATTTCTGGAAAACCCTCTGGCACATGCTCGGTACCAAGCTGAAATTCTCTACTGCCTATCATCCTCAAACCAATGGCCAGACTGAGGTAGTAAACCGAAGCTTAGGAAATCTGTTGAGATGCTTAGTTGGTGACAACCTAGGAAACTGGGACCTATTACTTCCTCGTGCTGAATTTGCCTATAACAGCTCAGTTAATAGGTCTATTGGGAAAAGTCCATTCGAAGTGGTCCATGGATACAGACCTAGGAAGCCTTTAGACCTAGCTCCTTTACCCACACATGCACGGGTGTCCGAGTCTGCCGAGTCATATGCACAGCATATTAGGGAATTGCATAAGGAGATTAGCCAAAAGATTCAAATGAGCAATGAACTCTATCAGCATATGACTAATTCACATAAACGATTAAAAGAATTTAATGAAGGGGACTCCGTCATGATCAAACTTAAACCTGAAAGGTTTCCGCCGGGAACTATGAAGAAACTCCATGCCCGGGGAGCCGGACCTTTCAAAATAATAAAGAAAATTGGACCAAATGCTTATGTATTAGAATTACCACCAAGTTATGGCATTAGTTCAACATTTAATGTTTCAGACTTAAAAGAATACAAAGAACCTGCATTGATACCTAGTGAGCTTTTTGGTCCTAATGTTTCTTTTGAGAGTGAAACACCAAATGAGTGTCCACCACCAAGTGTTCCTGAGAGAAAGGAGAGAATTGAAAGGATCTTGGATGACCAGATCATTACTACTAGAAATAAAGGCTACCAACGTTATCTGGTTAGATGGCAAGGATGTCCTGAATCTGAAGACTCCTGGATTTCCCGAGAGGACCTACAACAAATCGACCCGGATGCATTAGAAACATATCAAGCCAACCCTCACTCGATAGGGTCGAGTTCCTCCCACCCCGGGAGAATTGGTGTGGGCACCAGAATCAGGAAGAGACTCCAACCAATTCAAGTCAAATCCGAGTCCTTATGGTTGGATGAGTAAAAGAAAGTCCTGTAATTTTTTTTCTTTCTTTAATTTTGAGTCCAAATAATTATGTAATTCGAGTCCATTTCAATTTTATGTTGGAACTAGTCCAGCCTGATTAATCTTGTATTTGAGAGTTGGGTCCAAATGAGTCAAGTCCAATCCATGAAGAATCAAACCAAACCTCCATGAAGAATCAAACCAAACCACATTTGAAGACTAAAGAAGACTCAAGACTTATACTCCAAAGCAAGACCAAAGCCACCTCAAGTGGGGACCACATGCCACCTCATCATCCAAGGTTGCTGCCACATCACACATACCACCTCACCATCCAAGGTTGCTGCCACATCACACATGCCACCTCACCATCCAAGGTTGCCACCCAAGAGAAGAAAAGGGAATTTGAATTTGAATTAGCTACAACCTCCTCCACATCTTCCTCCACTACTCATGGGATGCCCCATATTTTTCTCCACAAATTTTTCTCCATGATATTTGGTGTAGTTTGAATTCAAAATGTCTTAATAGTCTATAAAAGACTCTTAGTCTTCTTGTAAAGAAAGGATGGAAAAGAAAAAATAAAAGTTTTCTTCTATGTGAGTTCTATGTGCCTAAGTGGTAGTTCTAAATTCCTCTCCCTATCCCACGCCAACCCTACTTTCTCCTCCTCCATCTCCAACGCCTAAGACACTCTTCTTCTTCTCCAATCTCAAGCTAGCTCTTCAATATCTAAGGTTGATCAAGAAGACCATCACAAGGAGGCCGGCCAAATCCATTTCAAGTGATCTACCATGGCGCCAAGATTATTCTTCAACACTGCTTCCTCGACTCTTCTTTAGTTTCTCCATTTCATGACTAACGTATTTTACCAAGTTCCTAATCTCAAGGTTTCTTTGTTGTAGGGTTCTCCGGGATTCCGAACTCAAGAGGAAGGAATTATTTGCCATAATCCAGAAAACAAGAAGGGCCCTCAATTTGTAGTATGGTCTTGTCATTTGGGAGGTCTCTTCATGAGTGATCTTGATCTACTTGAAAGATTAATGCTAGGTATGTTCTAGTATCGATTAGGTCTGAAATATTAAATTTGCCTAGCTTAACTTGTGTGGTTCGAATCTTATTCCTATTTCTTTGTTATTTTGATAGTCTTATTAATTAGGTTTACGTTTGATCGTTCGAGTTCTCTTTATTAGACCTCCTTTGATACTATATGCTGAACTAATCATATGCAAATAAGAAATTGCTAAGTTAATCTTTGCTAATCTCCTTTAGGGTTACATAGTTGCATTCTCATCTTGCATGTCCCCACCATTTGTGGTCTTCACTTGGTGTGTACCCTCATGGGTAACCTCAAGTGTATCCCAAATTTCTTTGGCGGAAATACAATTTGATATTATGTTAATTCACTAGGGTCAAGTGCACAGAATAGCAAATTCATCGCCTTAGCATTTAACTCAGCTTGTTTGATGTCATGGTCATCCCATTCTTCTTCAGATTTTGGGGTGATAATGTCATTAACCAAGTGAGTGGGCTGATGAGGCCCTTTAGTAATTACTCTCCATATATGATAATCTACAGCTTGTAAATAAATACGCATACGAGTTTTCCAGTACGTGTAGTTTGTGCCATTAAAGAAAGGAGGGCGATTTGATGCTTGTCCTTCAACTACACCCATTCCAATTGGGGTGGCCATGATCTTCACTCAAGATCGTTGGACCTACAAGAGAGTACCGGTGCTCTGATACCACTTGTTACCCAGATATGGTGCCCAAGAGGGGGGGTGAATTGGGTATTTTAAAAATTAAAGCAATATATGTGCTATCAAGTTCAAAGGTGAAGAGTGATAGTGCTCAAGTAATTGTGCAATGGAAGCAATGAAATAAAACAACAAATAAAGAGCAAAAGAAGATAGAGAGTAAAGCAATGCAAACACACAAGAAGTATAGTGGTTCGGTGCACCTAGCACCTACATCCACTCCCCAAGCTCCACTTGGAAATTTCCACTATAATCTTTTCTAGATTACAGCCGACTTGTTTACCAAGCTCACAAGTCAAAACCTTACACACTTGTTTTGGCTTCGGGCTTACAAGCAACCCTAGTTGGTTTTATCAATTGGCTCACCAACAAACCTCACTCACATGTTTTAGCTTCGGGCTTACAAGCAACCCTAGTTGGTTTTGTCAATTGGCTCACCAACAAACCTCACACTAGTTTCAAATTCTCTTGAAACTAGCCTAAGACAAAAAGAATATGAATACAATGAATAAATCAAACAAACTCCATTTGAGCAAAAAGAAATTCGATGTAGCTTTTGATGGAGACTCTTCAAGCCTTTCTCTTGGAATCTTGGACCTCACTAAATGCCAAACACTTGAAAGTTGGATTCCTCAAAGATGGAAAGCTTTTGGCTAAGGAATCTCTTGGTTTTCTCACTCTATTTGGCTTGGAATTGATTGAAGGCTTTGTACTTTCACTCTAATCCTTTTCACTTTGTCTCCTTGTCTTTTTTGAAGTTAGGTGGAGGTTAAATACCTCATTCAAGCTAAAACAACTCCACAAGACCGTTAGAATCAAAAATATGGCCGTTTATGGCCGTTAGAAATTAAATCAAAAGTTCAAAAAAACTAGCCGTTATGCCATGAGTCGACCTCATGAGTCGACCTCTGGATCAAGTGTCGACCTCATGAGTCGACCTCCAGTTTATCTTAGGCAAAAATCCAGAAAACCATAGTTTTGCCCAGTTTGAATCCTCAGGCGATGAGTCGACCTCTGGTGTCGACCTCTGCACAGGTGTCGACCTCTGGTGGTCAACCTCTGGAGCGTGCCACTGAAATTTTGTCATGCCGGCCTAGCTGAACTTTTCTTTTCTTCATGAGTCGACCTCTGGTGGTCGACCTTTGGCAAGGTGTCGACCTCTGGTGGTCGACCTCTGATCTGAATTTTTCTGAAACTCTTAAGAGGTGCGTGCCATGCTTGAGTTTCTCTAAGCCTTTGTTTCTTTTGTGAATTGCTTCTTAATAAGAAGGTCCAATATGAGAAAATTGATTTTGTTCAAGGTAGAAGAGCTCTTTTCCAAAATCAGGCAAGCTTGGTTTCATCATTGTACTCTTAGTACTCTTTTTGAATAACCTAAGTCCTGAAACTTTATCTTGAGATGAAACATTAGTCCAAACATATACTCAACCTTTTGTTAATCATCAAAATTAAGGAGCCAAAGCCAACAATCTCCCCCTTTTTGATGATGACAAAACCTTGAGTATATATACAATTAAGTCCAAAAGCAAAATATAGCAATAATAAAAATTTTCAAAGAATCCTTACATGCATGAGTATACCATAAAAATTTTACTTTTTCATCTACTTTTTTTGAAAACATTCTCACGAGTCAAAAAGATTTTACTTTTCATTTACTTCTTTCTTTTTGTGAAAACATTCTCATGAGTCAAAAAGTTAAGAAACATACAAGCTTTAGTCATAAGAATCATATATACTTTACTATACTCTACTCCATGAAGGAGTCATAAGAATCATAAGAACCATATATACATACTATATATACATATTCTACTCATAAGAAAGAGTCATGAGAATCTTATATATACTTTACTTATACTCTACTCCCCCTTTTTGTCAAGAATCAAAAAGTCCATTTTTTTGTAGTGAAAGATATATTAAGGAAACTTATGTTCCATTACAATGAAGTACTTAGTTGCATAAAATACATGCTCCCCCTCAATTTGTGCATTCAATATAAAAACTTTCTAACTTGAGGGTTTAAAAAGATAAATGCTAAGAGCTGGTATCAGACAGTAAAATATCACAATGTAGATAAGTATATAAATGTATTCAGTTACAAAATTGCTTACATAGTAAGCACAAAACACTGATACATCAGATCATACAAAGCAAACTAAGTACAACATACATCAAGTAAATCTATGAGGCTACTCCTCATCAGAAGGTATATCAAAAGAGATAGGAGCCGAGATCCTAGATGAGGATTTTGGAGTCCTATGAGTGAGACTCCGAGTCCTCAAAGAGGGACCAGACCTAGGGGTAGTCCTACGAGATCTATAGGTCCGAGGAAAAGGCTCCACAGGTGTCCTAACAGAAGCAGTAGCAGAAGGAGTAGATGGATCAGTATGTTGAGTAGACTGAGCTGGAGTGTGCCTACTGACTAGCTCATAAGCAGTGGGATCATCAATATCTATCTCTGTATGCTCATCTCTATCATCCGGAATCCCTGTAATAGTCTCAAAAAGTGACTCAGTAAACTCAGTATCTACTGGCACATCTGTAGCTGGAGGATCTGTACTGGGAAGATCAGTATAAGGAGGATCGGTAGAAGGGGGAATCTCTGGAATCGGATCTGCAGGTGGAACATCAGAGCTACCTGCTCCAGGCTGATCTCCATCACTGTCACTGTATCCACTGGAGCCATCATCATCATCATCATCAGAATGTGGAGGAGATACTGTCGGATCTACAGTCCCTGGTGGCAATGCTAATCTTAGTAGGCTGAGGATCTGTCAGAATCCTGCATCTACACTAGTTGAGAGAGCTCCAATACGCATATCTGTGTGGATTCGCAGACCATGTAGCTCCTGTCTTACACCAGCAATCTCTGTCCGGACCTCTGAAATGTGATCAGTCACTCTCTGCTCAAAGTCCGATATCCTCGCTGTAGTCCTCCGTGGTGTAGCAGTGGCAGTAGGTGCTGGAGCTGATGAGGGTGGTGGCGTGAATGGCTCAGGCTCCGCAGTCTCTGACTCTGGTGCTGGGCGAGGAGGTGTACCATGATCAGTAGGCTCTGAAGGCCCTGCCTCAGCTGCTCGGATCTCATCCTCCTCATCTGGCTCCTGACCAGACTCTCGTCGCACCCAACGGTCACCAATCAGTCGAAATCCCATCCTATGCAGGGATTTCTCTCCATATGTATCAGTATGCTGCAGCTGACTGAAAGGTATACCATCAAATGAAACTCCATGCTCCCTGAATAGCTGTGTCAGCCCCATACATATGGCTGAACTAGTCTCCTGTGAGATGTTGCCTCACCCATCTGCTGAAGCATGATCCTGGAAAGGTTGATGGGAGTCCGCTGTCTCAGGGACACCATCAACACCAGCTCACGCTCAGTGATAAAGTCGAATCTCCCACTCTTCGGAATCAAGATACGGGCGATGATATGATGCAGCACTCTCATCTCCAGTGAAAGCTGGTTAGCAACTACTATGGAAATGCCGCTAACATCCTCACGCTCTAGAATACATCTAAAGGCATGCTCTCTGTCGCTGATCGAAGTGGCAGCTGTGCCATGAAGTGGAATCCTCCAAACGCGACTAATGACCTCCGGTGTCACTGGAATCTCGATCCCACGTACAGTAGCTGACCATCCAATGCCATCAGTGGCCATGGATGCATAGAACTCCCTGATGAGGTCTGGGTAGAATCTCTCAGTCATCATGCAGAAGTGAACCAGACCTGCATCTCTCAGCACATCTCCTATAAAAAAGTGATGCTGATCCCAGAAAGGTATGTCCATACGCCTCCCACTCGCAATGCTCTTCCGTACTAAGCTAGCTGGCACTGGTGCAGGTGGCTCTGGGGTCGGCTCATGCTCATGTCTGACCTTTCTTCGTCGCTCAGTGCTACTTTGGCCTTGTTCCATTCTCCTTTTTCTTACTGCCAAGTGCTTTCTTGGACCCATATGGATGGAAGAGGGGTAAATTAGGGAGTAGGATAATGCAAGGCTAAGAGGGAAGGAGCCAAGAAAGAGAGGAGAAGAGAGGTTCACGGGTTGAGCAAAAAAAGAAATGGTGAAATGGTAAGATAGGGTTTGTGAAAATGGAGAAAATTGAGAGTAAATGGAGGAAATGCAAGAAACGGAGGAGGGAAATAAGTGATTTCAATTGAAAAACAACCGATATTTGAGGGTAGATAGAAGCAAAAGCTTTCGGTTGACCAAAACCAAGAACACGGTCAAAAAACGGTTTGGTTCTAAAGAAAACAAGAGAAGAGGAGAGGATTACCCAAAAAGATGTAGGAGAGGGTTGGAAATCCACTGTTTAGAGGTTTAGGAGCATTGGAGGGGGACCACACGAAGGAGAAAAGGAAGGAAATGGAGAAAAAGAGGCTTGCGGACGGGTTTTAAAAAGGATGATTTCCGTTCAAGTGTCGACCTCTAAGAATTCTCAGGGGTCGACCTCAAGTGTCGACCTCTAAAAATCTCAGGGGTCGACCTCAAGTGTCGACCTCCGAAAACTTAAGTGTCGACCTCCAAAAATAAATTAGCCAAAATAAAATTCGGTAAAATTTAAAAAATTGATAAAATTTAGAAAAATAAGCTTTAAACATATTTGAGAATTTATAAATCATTTTTGAGGAATTTTGATGAGAATTGAAGAGTTTTAAGTAAAAGGATCAATGACTCACAGTTCTCTTCTGATCATACAAAATCTATCTTCATTCAATGGTTTTGTGAATATATCAGCCAATTGATAATCAGTACAAATAAATTCTAACAACACATTAGAGTTTTGAACATGATCTCTTATGAAGTGATGTCTTATTTCAATATGTTTGCTTCTTGAATGTTGTACAGGATTTTTTATTAAATTGATTGCACTAGTATTATCACATCTTATGGGTGTCTTAGTTAGTTTGATGCCAAAGTCCTCGAGTTGTTGTTTGATCCATAGAATCTGAGCACAACAGCTTCCAGCTGCTATATATTCGGCTTTCACCGTAGATAGAGCAACCGAATCCTGTTTCTTGCTGCTCCATGAAATCAAATTAACTCTTAGGAATTGACAAGTTCCACTAGTACTTTTACGATCAAGTTTACACCCAGCAAAATCAGCATCAGAATATGCAATTAATTCATATGATGACTCTCTAGAGTACCAAAGACTAATTTTAATTGACCCAGATAAGTATCTAAATATACGTTTTACAGCTAAGAGATGTGATTCTTTAGGAGCAGACTGAAAACGTGCACACATACAAACACTAAACATTATATCTGGTCTATTGGCAGTTAGATATAGCAATGAACCAATCATGCCTCTATATAATTTTTGGTCTACTGATTTACCACATTCATCTTTGTCTAATTTACATGAAGAGCTCATAGGGGTACCTATTGGTTTGGTAGTCTCCATCCCAAACTTTTTCAATATTTTCCTTGTGTACTTGGCTTGGTTGATGGAGATCCCCTCTTTGGTTTGCTTAATTTGGAGTCCGAGGAAGAAGTTGAGTTCTCCCATCATGCTCATCTCGAACTCACTCTGCATTAACTTTGCAAATTCTTGACAAAGACATTCGTTAGTAGCACCAAAAATAATATCATCTACATAGATTTGTACTACTAAGAGATCATCATTTTTCTTTTTCAAAAACAATGTATTATCTACATTACCTCTAGAAAAAACATTCTTCATCAAAAATGAACTTAATCTATCATACCAAGCTCTAGGAGCTTGCTTTAAACCATACAATGCTTTATGCAATTTAAAACATGGTTAGGAAATTCATGATTTTCAAAACCAGGAAGTTGTTCAACATAAACTTCCTCTTCAATAAATCCATTTAAAAAAGCACTTTTAACATCCATTTGAAATAACTTGAAATCTATAAAACAAGCAAAAGCAAGTAAAAGTCTAATTGCTTCTAGCCTAGCAACAGGAGCAAAGGTTTCATCAAAGTCAATCCTTCTTCCTGGTTGTAGCCTTTAGCAACAAGTCTAGCTTTATTTCTAGTTACAATACCATGTTCATCAAGTTTATTTCTAAAAACCCATTTTGTGCCAATTACAGAAACATTAAGGGGTCTTTCAGTTAAAGTCCAAACGTTATTTCTTTTAAATTGATTTAGTTCATCTTGCATAGCATTAATCTAGTTACAATCTTTTTCAGCTTCTTCAATTGACTTAGGCTCTATCTGAGATACAAAAGCTAAATAATCACAAACATTTCTAATAGAAGAGCGTGTACTTACTCCCTTTGACGGATCACCAATTATTAGCTCTTTAGGGTGTCCGTGTGCATACCTCCACTCTTTAGGTAAAGGTTTTGGTGAAGTTGCATTGATCTCTTGAGTTTGATCTTCATTTTCTTGATCATCATCTCTTTTGGGCACATCTTCATTGATTGTCAATTGTTCAAGCTTCTTTGTACCTGTTTCATCATCAATAGAATCTTCTTTTCTAGAAGATTTTTCGTTAGATTCATCAAACACTACATGAATTGATTCTTCAACCAGAAGAATTCTTCTGTTGAAGATCCTGTATGCCTTGCTAGAAGTAGAGTATCCTAAGAAGATACCCTCATCTGACTTGGCATCAAATTTACTGATATTATCTTTGCCATTGTTTAATATGAAACAGCGGCAACCAAATACACGAAAATACTTGAGATTAGGTTTTCGATTTTTCCAAAGCTCATATGGTGTTTTCTTCGAAATAGGTCGAATTAAAACACGATTTAAAATGTAACAGGAAGTATTAATGGCTTCTGCCCAAAAATATCTAGGTAAATCATTTTCGCAAAGCATTGTGCGTGCCATTTCTTCAAGTGTCCTGTTCTTTCTTTCTACCACCCCATTTTGTTGAGGTGTCCTAGGTGCAGAAAAATTATGACTAATGCCATTTTCATTACAAAAAGCTTCAAAATCATGATTGTCAAATTCAGTTCCATGATCACTACGCAAAGAAACAATAGTGAGATCTTTTTCATTTGAAACCCTTTTATGAAATTTAACAAAAGCTAAAACGTTTCATCTTTATGAGCTAAAAACATTACCCAAGTAAATCGTGAGTAATCATCTACAATTACTAGCCCATATTTTTTACCTCCCAAACTAGTTGTTCTGGTTGGTCCAAAGAGGTCCATATGCAATAATTCAAGGGGTCTAGTAGTAGATACTACTCCTTTAGGTTTGAAAGTAGATTTAGTTTGTTTTCCAAATTGACATGCAGCACAAATCTTATCTTTTTCAAATGTGAGTTTTGGTAATTCTTTTACAAGATTCTTTTTGCTTAATTTTGAAATCAACTGCATACTAGCATGCCCTAGCCTACGATGCCAAAGCCAACTAGTTTCACTTGCCTTGGCTTCCCTAGCCACTAGGCATTGACCACTTTCCATGGCTAGATCATCAAGATCAACCATGTAAATGTTTCCATGCCTATGACCAGTGAACTTGATACCATCGATATCTAGACTAGATACCATGCACAAAGATGATTCAAAAATTACTTTAAAACCCTTATCACAAAACTGACTAATGCTAAAAAGATTATGCTTCAAGCCATCAACAAATAATACATTATCTACATAAGCATTAGGAGTGATATGGATTTTACCAATTCCGACGATTTTGCCTTTTCCATTATCACCAAAAGTAACGTTTCCACCATCAATAGCTGCTAGTGATGAGAATTGCTTCACATCCCCAGTCATGTGCCTTGAGCAACCACTATCCAGATACCACATTCTTCTTTTATTTTTGGTTGCAAGGCACACCTGCAAAAATTAATCAAGTTGAAACTTTAGGTACCCAAGTCATCTTGGGTCCTTTAGGGTTAGTCAAATTGGTTCCTTTTGGAATCCAAATCTTTCCAAAGGTATTTAATTTTCTTCTATTACAAATATATGATTTATGTCCTAACTTACCACATGCATAGCAGGTAATATTAGAAGATGCAGGTATGAAAAGTTTTTGTAAAGTTTTTGCTGATTGTGTGGCTTAAATCCAAGTCCAGCTTTGTTAAACACTGCATGTTGACTATTTAAAAGCATACTTAATTTTTCTGAACTAAAAGTAAACTTTTCTACAAAAGGTTTTACTTTTTCTAACTCTTCTTTGTAATTCTTGTTTTGAAGCAATAGTTCTTTGTTTTGTTTTTCAATTTTCTCATTAGTTTTAAGACTTCTATTATTTTTCAAAGAATCATTTTCTTTTAAAAGATTATCCTTATCATTTTTCAAGGTCTTTACATGTTCAGTTAATTTCTTGTTTTCTTGAATTAAATCTTCAATTTCAGTTGAAAACTTTTCTGAATTTTTGGTAAGCTCAAGATTTAGCTTTCTTAATTTCTTATTTTTCAGTTTTAATTTTCATATTCCATAACTAAATCATCAAAAGCATCATGCAATTCATTGAAAGTAAATTCAATTTCAGGTTCAGAATTTACCTCATTATCTTCATTGGCCATGAAACACAGGTTGGCGACTACCTGCTGCTCTTCATCACTGCTGGAGTCCTCACTCTCACTCCAGGTAGCCATCATGGCTTTCTTTCTCAACATCCTTCGACTCTTTTTAAGCAAAGGGCAATCCGTTTTATAATGTCCAGGCTTCTTGCACTCGAAGCAGATGGGTGGATCCCTTCTTTTTCTTTCTCTTTATCTTTATTGTGATCACCTTTTTGTGGCTTTTTCTTGTAGAAGGCCTTCTTTTTTCTCATGAATCTTTTGAATTTTCTTGTAATGAGGGCTGTCTCATCATCATCAGCTTCTTCTTCTGATTCATCACTTGACTCTTCCTTTGTAGTGGACTTGAAGGCTATGGCTTTCTTTTCTTGTCATTGTCCACTGTCTTCTGCTTTAGTGAAAGCTCGTAAGTCATCAGTGATCCAAGAAGCTGCTCAAGAGGTAGAGTATTGACATCCTTGGCTTCTTCTATGGCTGTTACTTTCGCATCCCATGAAGCCGGAAGAGACCTGAGAAGTTTGTTAACCAGTTCACCATTAGATATAATTTTTTCCAAACTCCTCATACCATTTACTATATTGGTAAATCTAGTATACATTTCAATTATACTTTCAGTTGGTTCCATCCTGAACATCTCATATGTATGAATGAGCATGTTCACCTTTGTGGTCTTCACTTGGTGTGTACCCTCATGGGTAACCTCAAGTGTATCCCAAATTTCTTTGGCGGAAATACAATTTGATATTATGTTAAATTCACTAGGGTCAAGTGCACAGAATAGCAAATTCATCGCCTTAGCATTTAACTCAGCTTGTTTGATGTCATGGTCATCCCATTCTTCTTCAGATTTTGGGGTGATAATGCCATTAACCAAGTGAGTGGGCTGATGAGGCCCTTTAGTAATTACTCTCCATATATGATAATCTACAGCTTGTAAATAAATACGCATACGAGTTTCCAGTATGTGTAGTTTGTGCCATTAAAGAAAGGAGGGCGATTTGATGCTTGTCCTTCAACTACACCCATTCCAATTGGGGCGGCCATGATCTTTCACTCAAGATCGTTGGACCTACAAGAGAGTACCGGTGCTCTGATACCACTTGTTACCCAGATATGGTGCCCAAGAGGGGGGGTGAATTGGGTATTTTAAAAATTAAAGCAATATATGTGCTATCAAGTTCAAAGGTGAAGAGTGATAGTGCTCAAGTAATTGTGCAATGGAAGCAATGAAATAAACAACAATTAAAGAGCAAAAGAAGATAGAGAGTAAAGCAATGCAAACACACAAGAAGTATAGTGGTTCGGTGCACCTAGCACCTACATCCACTCCCCAAGCTCCACTTGGAAATTTCCACTATAATCTTTTCTAGATTACAGCCGACTTGTTTTACCAGCTCACAAGTCAAAACCTTACACACTTGTTTTGGCTTCGGGCTTACAAGCAACCCTAGTTGGTTTTATCAATTGGCTCACCAACAAACCTCACTCACTTGTTTTAGCTTCGGGCTTACAAGCAACCCTAGTTGTTTTGTCAATTGGCTCACCAACAAACCTCACACTAGTTTCAAATTCTCTTGAAACTAGCCTAAGACAAAAAGAATATGAATACAATGAATAAATCAAAACAAACTCCTTTTGAGCAAAAGAAATTCGATGTAGCTTTTGATGGAGACTCTTCAAGCCTTTCTCTTGGAATCTTGGACCTCACTAAATGCCAAACACTTGAAAGTTGGATTCCTCAAAGATGGAAAGCTTTTGGCTAAGGAATCTCTTGGTTTTCTCACTCTATTTGGCTTGGAATTGATTGAAGGCTTTGTACTTTCACTCTAATCCTTTTCACTTTGTCTCCTTGTCTTTTTTGAAGTTAGGTGGAGGTTAAATACCTCATTCAAGCTGAAACAACTCCACAAGAACGTTAGAATCAAAAATATGGCCGTTTATGGCCGTTAGAAATTAAATCAAAAGTTCAAAAAAACTAGCCGTTATGCCATGAGTCGACCTCATGAGTCGACCTCTGGATCAAGTGTCGACCTCATGAGTCGACCTCCAGTTTATCTTAGGCAAAAATCCAGAAAACCATAGTTCTGCCCAGTTTGAATTCTCAGGCGATGAGTCGACCTCTGGTGTCGACCTCTGCACAGGTGTCGACCTCTGGTGGTCAACCTCTGGAGCGTGCCACTGAAATTTTGTCATGCCGGCCTAGCTGAACTTTTCTTTTCTTCATGAGTCGACCTCTGGTGGTCGACCTTTGGCAAGGTGTCGACCTCTGGTGGTCGACCTCTGATCTGAATTTTCTGAAACTCTTAAGAGGTGCGTGCCATGCTTGAGTTTCTCTAAGCCTTTGTTTCTTTTGTGAATTGCTTCTTAATAAGAAGGTCCAATATGAGAAATTGATTTTGTTCAAGGTAGAAGAGCTCTTTTCCAAAATCAGGCAAGCTTGGTTTCATCATTGTACTCTTAGTACTCTTTTTGAATAACCTAAGTCCTGAAACTTTATCTTGAGATGAAACATTAGTCCAAACATATACTCAACCTTTTGTTAATCATCAAAATTAAGGAGCCAAAGCCAACAATCTCCCCCTTTTTGATGATGACAAAACCTTGAGTATATATACAATTAAGTCCAAAAGCAAAATATAGCAATAATAAAATTTTCAAAGAATCCTTACATGCATGAGTATACCATAAAAATTTTACTTTTTCATCTACTTTTTTTGAAAACATTCTCACGAGTCAAAAAGATTTTACTTTTCATTTACTTCTTTCTTTTTGTGAAAACATTCTCATGAGTCAAAAAGTTAAGAAACATACAAGCTTTACTCATAAGAATCATATATACTTTACTATACTCTACTCCATGAAGAGTCATAAGAATCATAAGAACCATAATACATACTATATATACATATTCTACTCATAAGAAAGAGTCATGAGAATCTTATATATACTTTACTAATCTACTCCCCCCTTTTTGTCAAGAATCAAAAAGTCCATTTTTTTGTAGTGAAAGATATATTAAGGAAACTTATGTTCCATTACAATGAAGTACTTAGTTGCATAAAATACATGCTCCCCCTCAATTTGTGCATTCAATATAAAAACTTTCTAACTTGAGGGTTTAAAAAGATAAATGCTAAGAGCTGGTATCAGACAGTAAAATATCACAATGTAGATAAGTATATAAATGTATTCAGTTACAAAATTGCTTACATAGTAAGCACAAAACACTGATACATCAGATCATACAAAGCAAACTAAGTACAACATACATCAAGTAAATCTATGAGGCTACTCCTCATCAGAAGGTATATCAAAAGAGATAGGAGCCGAGATCCTAGATGAGGATTTTGGAGTCCTATGAGTGAGACTCCGAGTCCTCAAAGAGGGACCAGACCTAGGGGTAGTCCTACGAGATCTATAGGTCCGAGGAAAAGGCTCCACAGGTGTCCTAACAGAAGCAGTAGCAGAAGGAGTAGATGGATCAGTATGCTGAGTAGACTGAGCTGGAGTGTGCCTACTGACTAGCTCATAAGCAGTGGGATCATCAATATCTATCTCTGTATGCTCATCTCTATCATCCGAATCCCTGTAATAGTCTCAAAAAGTGACTCAGTAAACTCAGTATCTACTGGCACATCTGTAGCTGGAGGATCTGTACTGGGAAGATCAGTATAAGGAGGATCGGTAGAAGGGGAATCTCTGGAATCGGATCTGCAGGTGGAACATCAGAGCTACCTGCTCCAGGCTGATCTCCATCACTGTCACTGTGTCCACTGGAGCCATCATCATCATCATCATCAGAATGTGGAGGAGATACTGTCGGATCTACAGTCCCTGGTGGCAATGCTAATCTTAGTAGGCTGAGGATCTGTCAGAATCCTGCATCTACACTAGTTGAGAGAGCTCCAATACGCATATCTGTGTGGATTCGCAGACCATGTAGCTCCTGTCTTACACCAGCAATCTCTGTCCGGACCTCTGAAATGTGATCAGTCACTCTCTCTGCTCAAAGTCCGATATCCTCGCTGTAGTCCTCCGTGGTGTAGCAGTGGCAGTAGGTGCTGGAGCTGATGAGGGTGGTGGCGTGAATGGCTCAGGCTCCGCAGTCTCTGACTCTGGTGCTGGGCGAGGAGGTGTACCATGATCAGTAGGCTCTGAAGGCCCTGCCTCAGCTGCTCGGATCTCATCCTCCTCATCTGGCTCCTGACCAGACTCTCGTCGCACCCAACGGTCACCAATCAGTCGAAATCCCATCCTATGCAAGGATTTCTCTCCATATGTATCAGTATGCTGCAGCTGACTGAAAGGTATACCATCAATGAACTCCATGCTCCCTGAATAGCTGTGTCAGCCCCATACAATATGGCTGAACTAGTCTCCTGTGAGATGTTGCCTCACCCATCTGCTGAAGCATGATCCTGGAAAGGTTGATGGGAGTCCGCTGTCTCAGGGACACCATCAACACCAGCTCACGCTCAGTGATAAAGTCGAATCTCCCACTCTTCGGAATCAAGATACGGGCGATGATATGATGCAGCACTCTCATCTCCAGTGAAAGCTGGTTAGCGACTACTATGGAAATGCCGCTAACATCCTCACGCTCTAGAATACATCTAAAGGCATGCTCTCTGTCGCTGATCGAAGTGGCAGCTGTGCCATGAAGTGGAATCCTCCAAACGCGACTAATGACCTCCGGTGTCACTGGAATCTCGATCCCACGTACAGTAGCTGACCATCCAATGCCATCAGTGGCCATGGATGCATAGAACTCCCTGATGAGGTCTGGGTAGAATCTCTCAGTCATCATGCAGAAGTGAACCAGACCTGCATCTCTCAGCACATCTCCTATAAAAAAGTGATGCTGATCCCAGAAAGGTATGTCCATACGTCTCCCACTCGCAATGCTCTTCCGTACTAAGCTAGCTGGCACTGGTGCAGGTGGCTCTGGGGTCGGCTCATGCTCATGTCTGACCTTTCTTCGTCGCTCAGTGCTACTTTGGCCTTGTTCCATTCTCCTTTTTCTTACTGCCAAGTGCTTTCTTGGACCCATATGGATGGAAGAGGGGTAAATTAGGGAGTAGGATAATGCAAGGCTAAGAGGGAAGGAGCCAAGAAAGAGAGGAGAAGAGAGGTTCACGGTTGAGCAAAAAAAAATGGTGAAATGGTAAGATAGGGTTTGTGAAAATGGAGAAAATTGAGAGTAAATGGAGGAAATGCAAGAAACGGAGGAGGGAAATAAGTGATTTCAATTGAAAAACAACCGATATTTGAGGGTAGATAGAAGCAAAGCTTTCGGTTGACCAAAACCAAGAACACGGTCAAAAAATGGTTTGGTTCTAAAGAAAACAGAGAAGAGGAGAGGATTACCCAAAAGATGTAGGAGAGGGTTGGAAATCCACTGTTTAGAGGTTTAGGAGCATTGGAGGGGGACCACACGAAGGAGAAAAGGAAGGAAATGGAGAAAAAGAGGCTTGCGGACGGGTTTTAAAAAGGATGATTTCCGTTCAAGTGTCGACCTCTAAGATCTCAGGGGTCGACCTCAAGTGTCGACCTCTAAAAATCTCAGGGGTCGACCTCAAGTGTCGACCTCCGAAAACTTAAGTGTCGACCTCCAAAAATAAATTAGCCAAAATAAATTCGGTAAAATTTAAAAAATTGATAAAATTTAGAAAAATAAGCTTTAAACATATTTGAGAATTTATAAATCATTTTTAGGAATTTTGATGAGAATTGAAGAGTTTTAAGTAAAAGGATCAATGACTCACAGTTCTCTTCTGATCATACAAAATCTATCTTCATTCAATGGTTTTGTGAATATATCAGCCAATTGATAATCAGTACAAATAAATTCTAACAACACATTAGAGTTTTGAACATGATCTCTTATGAAGTGATGTCTTATTTCAATATGTTTGCTTCTTGAATGTTGTACAGGATTTTTTTATTAAATTGATTGCACTAGTATTATCACATCTTATGGTGTCTTAGTTAGTTTGATGCCAAAGTCCTCGAGTTGTTGTTTGATCCATAGAATCTGAGCACAACAGCTTCCAACTGCTATATATTCGGCTTTCACCGTAGATAGAGCAACCGAATCCTGTTTCTTGCTGCTCCATGAAATCAAATTAACTCCTAGGAATTGACAAGTTCCACTAGTACTTTTACGATCAAGTTTACACCCAGCAAAATCAGCATCAGAATATGCAATTAATTCATATGATGACTCTCTAGAGTACCAAAGACTAATTTTAATTGACCCAGATAAGTATCTAAATATACGTTTTATAGCTAAGAGATGTGATTCTTTAGGAGCAGACTGAAAACGTGCACACATACAAACACTAAACATTATATCTGGTCTACTGGCAGTTAGATATAGCAATGAACCAATCATGCCTCTATATAATTTTTGGTCTACTGATTTACCACATTCATCTTTGTCTAATTTACATGAAGAGCTCATAGGGGTACCTATTGGTTTGGTAGTCTCCATCCCAAACTTTTTCAATATTTTCCTTGTGTACTTGGCTTGGTTGATGGAGATCCCTCTTTGGTTTGCTTAATTTGGAGTCCGAGAAGAAGTTGAGTTCTCCCATCATGCTCATCTCGAACTCACTCTGCATTAACTTTGCAAATTCTTGACAAAGACATTCGTTAGTAGCACCAAAAATAATATCATCTACATAGATTTGTACTACTAAGAGATCATCATTTTTCTTTTTCAAAAACAATGTATTATCTACATTACCTCTAGAAAAACATTCTTCATCAAAAATGAACTTAATCTATCATACCAAGCTCTAGGAGCTTGCTTTAAACCATACAATGCTTTATGCAATTTAAAAACATGGTTAGGAAATTCATGATTTTCAAAACCAGGAGGTTGTTCAACATAAACTTCCTCTTCAATAAATCCATTTAAAAAAAGTACTTTAACATCCATTTGAAATAACTTGAAATCTATAAACACAAGCAAAAGCAAGTAAAAGTCTAATTGCTTCTAGCCTAGCAACAGGAGCAAAGGTTTCATCAAAGTCAATTCCTTCTTCCTGGTTGTAGCCTTTAGCAACAAGTCTAGCTTTATTTCTAGTTACAATACCATGTTCATCAAGTTTATTTCTAAAAACCCATTTTGTGCCAATTACAGAAACATTAAGGGGTCTTTCAGTTAAAGTCCAAACGTTATTTCTTTTAAATTGATTTAGTTCATCTTGCATAGCATTAATCTAGTTACAATCTTTTTCAGCTTCTTCAATTGACTTAGGCTCTATCTGAGATACAAAAGCTAAATAATCACAAACATTTCTAATAGAAGAGCGTGTACTTACTCCCTTTGACGGATCACCAATTATTAGCTCTTTGGGGTGTCCGTGTGCATACCTCCACTCTTTAGGTAAAGGTTTTGGTGAAGTTGCATTGATCTCTTGAGTTTGATCTTCATTTTCTTGATCATCATCTCTTTGGGCCATCTTCATTGATTGTCAATTGTTCAAGCTTCTTTGTACCTGTTTCATCATCAATAGAATCTTCTTTTCTAGAAGATTTTTCGTTAGATTCATCAAACACTACATGAATTGATTCTTCAACCAGAAGAATTCTTCTGTTGAAGATCCTGTATGCCTTGCTAGAAGTAGAGTATCCTAAGAAGATACCCTCATCTGACTTGGCATCAAATTTACTGATATTATCTTTGCCATTGTTTAATATGAACAGCGGCAACCAAATACACGAAAATACTTGAGATTAGGTTTTCGATTTTTCCAAAGCTCATATGGTGTTTTCTTCGAAATAGGTCGAATTAAAACACGATTTAAAATATAACAGGAAGTATTAATGGCTTCTGCCCAAAAATATCTAGGTAAATCATTTTCGCAAAGCATTGTGCGTGCCATTTCTTCAAGTGTCCTGTTCTTTCTTTCTACCACCCCATTTTGTTGAGGTGTCCTAGGTGCAGAAAAATTATGACTAATGCCATTTTCATTACAAAAAGCTTCAAAATCATGATTGTCAAATTCAGTTCCATGATCACTACGCAAAGAAACAATAGTGAGATCTTTTTCATTTGAACCCTTTTATGAAATTTAACAAAAGCTAAAACGTTTCATCTTTATGAGCTAAAAACATTACCCAAGTAATCGTGAGTAATCATCTACAATTACTAGCCCATATTTTTTACCTCCCAAACTAGTTGTTCTGGTTGGTCCAAAGAGGTCCATATGCAATAATTCAAGGGGTCTAGTAGTAGATACTACTCCTTTAGGTTTGAAAGTAGATTTAGTTTGTTTTCCAAATTGACATGCAGCACAAATCTTATCTTTTTCAAATGAGTTTTGGTAATTCTTTTACAAGATTCTTTTTGCTTAATTTTGAAATCAACTGCATACTAGCATGCCCTAGCCTACGATGCCAAAGCCAACTAGTTTCACTTGCCTTGGCTTCCCTAGCCACTAGGCATTGACCACTTTACATGGCTAGATCATCAAGATCAACCATGTAAATGTTTCCATGCCTATGACCAGTGAACTTGATGCCATCGATATCTAGACTAGATACCATGCACAAAGATGATTCAAAAATTACTTTAAAACCCTTATCACAAAACTGACTAATGCTAAAAAGATTATGCTTCAAGCCATCAACAAATAATACATTATCTACATAAGCATTAGGGGTGATATGGATTTTACCAATTCCGACGATTTTGCCTTTTCCATTATCACCAAAAGTAACGTTTCCACCATCAATAGCTGCTAGTGATGAGAATTGCTTCACATCCCCAGTCATGTGCCTTGAGCAACCACTATCCAGATACCACATTCTTCTTTTATTTTTGGTTGCAAGGCACACCTGCAAAAATTAATCAAGTTGAAACTTTAGGTACCCAAGTCATCTTGGGTCCTTTAGGGTTAGTCAAATTGGTTCCTTTTGGAATCCAAATCTTTCCAAAGGTATTTAATTTTCTTCTATTACAAATATATGATTTATGTCCTAACTTACCACATGCATAGCAGGTAATATTAGAAGATGCAGGTATGAAAAAGTTTTTGTAAAGTTTTTGCTGATTGTGTGGCTTAAATCCAAGTCCAGCTTTGTTAAACACTGCATGTTGACTATTTAAAAGCATACTTAATTTTTCTGAACTAAAAGTAAACTTTTCTACAAAAGGTTTTACTTTTTCTAACTCTTCTTTGTAATTCTTGTTTTGAAGCAATAGTTCTTTGTTTTGTTTTTCAATTTTCTCATTAGTTTTAAGACTTCTATTATTTTTCAAAGAATCATTTTCTTTTAAAAGATTATCCTTATCATTTTTCAAGGTCTTTACATGTTCAGTTAATTTCTTGTTTTCTTGAATTAAATCTTCAATTTCAGTTGAAAACTTTTCTGAATTTTTGGTAAGCTCAAGATTTAGCTTTCTTAATTTCTTATTTTTCAGTTTTAATTTTTCATATTCCATAACTAAATCATCAAAAGCATCATGCAATTCATTGAAAGTAAATTCAATTTCAGGTTCAGAATTTACCTCATTATCTTCATTGGCCATGAAACACAGGTTGGCGACTACCTGCTGCTCTTCATCACTGCTGGAGTCCTCACTCTCACTCCAGGTAGCCATCATGGCTTTCTTTCTCAACATCCTTCGACTCTTTTTAAGCAAAGGGCAATCCGTTTTATAATGTCCAGGCTTCTTGCACTCGAAGCAGATGGGTGGATCCCTTCTTTTTCTTTCTCTTTATCTTTATTGTGATCACCTTTTTGTGGCTTTTTCTTGTAGAAGGCCTTCTTTTTTCTCATGAATCTTTTGAATTTTCTTGTAATGAGGGCTGTCTCATCATCATCAGCTTCTTCTTCTGATTCATCACTTGACTCTTCCTTTGTAGTGGACTTGAAGGCTATGGCTTTCTTTTTCTTGTCATTGTCCACTGTCTTCTGCTTTAGTGAAAGCTCGTAAGTCATCAGTGATCCAAGAAGCTGCTCAAGAGGTAGAGTATTGACATCCTTGGCTTCTTCTATGGCTGTTACTTTCGCATCCCATGAAGCCGGAAGAGACCTGAGAAGTTTGTTAACCAGTTCACCATTAGATATAATTTTTTCCAAACTCCTTATACCATTTACTATATTGGTAAATCTAGTATATATTTCACTTATACTTTCAGTTGGTTCCATCCTGAACATCTCATACGTATGAATGAGCATGTTCACCTTTGTGGTCTTCACTTGGTGTGTACCCTCATGGGTAACCTCAAGTGTATCCCAAATTTCTTTGGCGGAAATACAATTTGATATTATGTTAAATTCACTAGGGTCAAGTGCACAGAATAGCAAATTCATCGCCTTAGCATTTAACTCAGCTTGTTTGATGTCATGGTCATCCCATTCTTCTTCAGATTTTGGGGTGATAATGCCATTAACCAAGTGAGTGGGCTGATGAGGCCCTTTAGTAATTACTCTCCATATATGATAATCTACAGCTTGTAAATAAATACGCATACGAGTTTTCCAGTATGTGTAGTTTGTGCCATTAAAGAAAGGAGGGTGATTTGATGCTTGTCCTTCAACTACACCCATTCCAATTGGGGCGGCCATGATCTTTCACTCAAGATCGTTGGACCTACAAGAGAGTACCGGTGCTCTGATACCACTTGTTACCCAGATATGGTGCCCAAGAGGGGGGGCGAATTGGGTATTTTAAAAATTAAAGCAATATATGTGCTATCAAGTTCAAAGGTGAAGAGTGATAGTGCTCAAGTAATTGTGCAACGGAAGCAATGAAATAAAACAACAATTAAAGAGCAAAAGAAGATAGAGAGTAAAGCAATGCAAACACACAAGAAGTATAGTGGTTCGGTGCACCTAGCACCTACATCCACTCCCCAAGCTCCACTTGGGAATTTCCACTATAATCTTTTCTAGATTACAGCCGACTTGTTTTACCAGGCTCACAAGTCAAAACCTTACACACTTGTTTTGGCTTCGGGCTTACAAGCAACCCTAGTTGGTTTTATCAATTGGCTCACCAACAAACCTCACTCACTTGTTTTGGCTTCGGGCTTACAAGCAACCCTAGTTGGTTTTGTCAATTGGCTCACCAACAAACCTCACACTAGTTTCAAATTCCCTTGAAACTAGCCTAAGACAAAAAGAATATGAATACAATGAATAAATCAAAACAAACTCCTTTTGAGCAAAAAGAAATTCGATGTAGCTCTTGATGGAGACTCTTCAAGCCTTTCTCTTGGAATCTTGGACCTCACTAAATGCCAAACACTTGAAAGTTGGATTCCTCAAAGATGGAAAGCTTTTGGCTAAGGAATCTCTTGGTTTTCTCACTCTTTTTGGCTTGGAATTGATTGAAGGCTTTGTACTTTCACTCTAATCCTTTTCACTTTGTCTCCTTGTCTTTTTTGAAGTTAGGTGGAGGTTAAATACCTCATTCAAGATGAAACAACTCCATAAGACCGTTAGAATCAAAAATATGGTCGTTTATGGCTGTTAGAAATCAAATCAAAAGTTCAGAAAAACTAGCCGTTATGCCATGAGTCGACCTCATGAGTCGACCTCTGATCAAGTGTCGACCTCATGAGTCGACCTCCAGTTTATCTTAGGCAAAAATCCAGAAAACCATAGTTCTGCCCAGTTTGAATTCTCAGGCGATGAGTCGACCTCTGGTGTCGACCTCTGGACAGGTGTCGACCTCTGGTGGTCGACCTCTGGAGCGTGCCACTGAAATTTTGCCGTGCCGGCCTAGCTGAACTTTTCTTTTCTTCATGAGTCGACCTCTGGTGGTCGACCTTTGGCAAGGTGTCGACCTCTGGTGGTCGACCTCTGATCTGAATTTTTCTGAAACTCTTGAGAGGTGCGTGCCATGCTTGAGTTTCTCTAAGCCTTTGTTTCTTTTGTGAATTGCTTCTTAATAAGAAGGTCCAATATGAGAAAATTGATTTTGTTCAAGGTAGAAGAGCTCTTTTCCAAAATCAGGCAAGCTTGGTTTCATCATTGTACTCTTAGTACTCTTTTTGAATAACCTAAGTCCTGAAACTTTATCTTGAGATGAAACATTAGTCCAAACATATACTCAACCTTTTGTTAATCATCAAAATTAAGGAGCCAAAGCCAACAAGTAAACATGTATGTATTAATTACAAGAAATAAATATTATAATAAAAAATAAGATAGACTTATAGTTTAAATGACTAATAAAGGATACTTACAAGTAGTCCAACAGCAGCATCGTTTATAGGTTTACCATTCTTTCTAGTACGAGTCTTCACCCACATGCAAGGACAGCTCAACCCCATTCCACAAAATATTTATTCATGAATGAGAGGTTGTAAATAAACATCAATGTTGTTACCAGGTCCATATGGACCTGGTATAAGGATAGAAATATATTAGGTCATTTCATATGCTCCCATTGTGGCAAAAATTCATCTTCATCTCCTAAACCAGTAACACCATATTCAAATTTCTTGTCATCATTAACTGCAGCTTTAAGTGCATCTAGTACTATTTTATGTATGCCATCATCCTTAGTGCAATCTTCACTTGTGCTATTTATATTAGAAGGAATACTATGAGCTAAAATACCATAACGTAATTCCTAAAATCTCTTATCTCTAATAACTCCATTAAAAGCTAAATATACTTTAATTGTATCTTTGTCATAGGTCAGATCACAAACACACTGTAGACAAGGATACTTAAATGTATCTCTTTCCAATCTCCAACATGCATACTTGATAAATCCATTAACTCCCTTCAGGTACTCTACTGTTCCTCTAAAAAGAAAATGCTGAGAAAAATGAGAATCTAATATTATATATATACAAATTCTAGCCTTATAAATCAATCTTTAATATCTTGGTAGATTCAACCAACTCCAATCTATGTCCACATATATATATCTAAAATAAATATAAAAAAATAAAAATAAGTAAGGGATACTGAGATAAATTTTTTTTGAAATGATGATCAATAATAATAAGTGATTGTAAATTCCTCCTTCAAGGTAATTCACTTTGAATAGATAATAGGGATATCAAATTTAAGTGTTGCCATGGAACTTCTAGCCAGGAGTATCTTATACTGCACATAAGATCTTCAGCCATCCAAATAGGCAATAAGTTCCCAAATACATAGACTACAAATGACAGGTCAATAGATTGATAGCATGTTCTAGAATGAACAATTTCAGACTTTAAACTACAAGTTAACTACCATTTTGAAATATAATAGTTATTAAAATCAAGGTTCTACCCAGGAATAATGACTCACATAACCCCTAAACCACTCGAACTACCGGTAAGTCAAACAATGGTTAAAAAATTTCATTTGTTTTTTGGTTATGATTCCAAACACCATCATCTACTCATAAACTTTTTTTATAAAGCCACACCTTTTATTAGAACAAGCTTCAAGATTGCAAGTAAAAGAAAGAAAGGAAAAAAAGAACTTTGAAATCTAACTAAACCAAGGGCTGCTAAAAGATTCAAAAAACCCTAGTTTTTTTCCTTTGTTTATCAAAGAATGAACCTGGGTGGTTGGTTTTGCCACTGCCAGTTTCTATTACGAGGATCAGGCTCTGGTTGGCCTTGAGTGCTTGCAAAAACTCATCTTTCTACTGCCAGGCTGGGAGGGTCCTCCTCTTCTCCAAGATCTTGTAATATCTGGTCGAGTAGGGCCGGCCACTCCACCGGTTGATCCCTGGCGGCGCTGTGGGGGCCGTGGCTAGCAGCCTCCCGGGGGAAGAACCGTTGACCCTGGCCAGCTTGGTCGACACGGAGGTCTCGTCCACCACGTCGAAGAGGCTCACCTTTCGCTTCCTCACCATCGACATGCCCGACCTCTTCATGGTAAAAGGACCTCCGTCCAAAAGATCGAAGAGCCGGCCTTAAGGGGAGCTAAGAGATGGGTAAAACCTGGGAGGAGGATGACACCGATCGCCACTCCAACGGGGAGCGCTAGGGTCTCACGCGCAGAGAGCATGAGTAAGGGTTAGGGTTTTGAGACCCCAGGGGGAGAAGAAGAGATCATAATATTATTATATTATATAGAGAATATAAACAGGACAGCATTTGTAGTCCAACAGTTAGGATAATTGCCTTCCAAGCAATTATATTATAAATATATTATATTATGTCATATTATATTATATTACTTTATATTATATTATATATTTTTATCATGCAAAATTATATAAAATCATGCAAAATCAAATTAATTATATAAAACTATATTATATTAAATATTAATATATTTAATGTAATTAAAATCAATATTTGGCATTATATTAAATATAATAGAATATAAAATAATATGATACATTTTTAATATATTATGATAAATTATAATATAGTGTAATTATATTTTTACTATTTAAAATATAAAATTTAAAATAATATATTATAATAAATATATTATATTATATTATATAAATATATTATATATTATTTTTTAGTCTGGTCTCTGATCTAGATATTAAATATCTAGATTCGATCCATTTATGTTAGAGTTAATCAGATCTAAGTTTGGAATAGCTCTAGACTTGGGATCAGTATTAATTTTTTTGGACACTCTTTTCTTGGCATACCAACGTTTATCCATTATATTTGATTTACTCATGTTTAATAGTTGAAACGTAAGTTACAAATTGATTATAACATTTTCATATTTGCCAAACATGGATGTACATAACTTTTTTTTTAGATATTGAACTTTTACTCACGTATGTATTTTATGTGTCTAAAAAGCGTAGCTGTATATGACTTTTTTTGTAGAATCCTTAGTCAGTTTGGGTGTCGAAGGACTATTATTAGTGATGGGAGTGCACATTTCATGAATAGGCACTTTGAAAGATTGATTAAAAAATATGGAATTACTCATAAAGTAGCCACACCTTACCACCCCCAAATTAGTGGCCAGTTTAAGGTGTCGAATAGAGAAATTAAGCATATCCTTGAGAAAACATAAGACCCGGTAGAAAAGATTGGTTAGAACATTTGGATGATGCATTATTGGCTTATCGAACTACTTTTAAGACCCCTCTCGGAATGTCTCCTTACTAGTTAGTATTTAGAAAAGCTTGTCATTGCCTGTAGAATTGGAACACCGTGCATTTTGGGCCATTAAGTAACTTAATTTTGACATGAAAAATGCAGGTTCCAATAGAAAACTTCAACTGAATAAGTTAGAAGAGCTACATAATGAAGCATACAAAGTTCCAAAATTTACAAGACTCGAATTAAGGTATACCATGATAAATTTATTAATAAAAAAATATTCAAGCCTAATCAAAAAGTGTGGCTCTATAATTTTAGATTACAACTTTTCCCTAGAAAACTTTGCTCATGATAGGATGGACCTTCCATAGTAACCCATATATTTTCTCACGAAGCTGTAGAACTTAAAGATCCCAAACAAGAAAATATTTTTAAAGTAAATAGCGAGCATTTAAAATCTTATATAGAGGAAATCAATGATGGAGAAGTTATTGAATCCATTGATCTTGTGAACCTGACATTGCCATGATAGTCAGCAAAGTCTGGCTGAATACTTTAAACTTAGCACTCCTGGAAGGTAACCCAGTTTATGCTCTTATTTTTAACTTTGTACTTTTCTTTTTTTAGAATAACCCGAGAAGAGAAATAAAATTAAATTAAGAGGAGTATGGCAATAAAGGAACATCCAGTCCTCAAATACCCTTCCAGGTGGTATCCTTCCTTGTTATTTATTTTTAGTATCCTCTTCCATTAGAGACAATGAAAATTAAGTTGGAGGGATAATTAAATTAATCAAATCCTCGAGTAGAACTTTAATCAGTTTTTGTGTACTAAACTTTGTCTCAATTTAAAAATAATCAAGCTTACTAAATGATGAATGATTAACAGTTTAGATAATTTTAGAGATACTGAGGAATGAATTATCAAGGAAATCCAATAAATAATAGAGTTTAGACCAAAAATTTTTTGAGTAATTCTAGACCCTTCTACCTATTGATCTCAATAAAGAATCTACTTTATAATAGTATAAGTAGAAATATCAGAATCATAAAAGTTCCCTTTAAAGTTTAATAAATAGATAAGGTTTTTAGCATCTCTCACTGAGTAACTGGGCCCATTCACCTAAATAAGTATTATTGTTTATATCAAAAGATGAGAATATAAAGAAACATTTTATAGAGATAGTCTTCACACATAGCCTTTTTGACTCGAGTTAGTAAGCCTGAAGGGTGTTTTATACCTTATACCCTAAAGCCAACTGGTTTAGGAGTTATTGGCCTAAAGCTCACTACAAGGGTCAACTAGAAAGCAAGATGTTAGGACATTGCACTAACTCTATATTATCATAAAAAAGAAGAAAGAAAGAAAGGGAGGACTAAATAAACTTATACTACACCAAAACCAAAGTAAGTTAGAGGTTTAAAGAGAAAAGTAGAAAGTTGGGAAAAAACTCTTGAAATTTTTATGAACTTTACTCAGCCATTAAATGGATGGAATTAGTAATCCAATGAAAGATCTTTTTATGGTCTAACCGGGTATCAACTAATTTTAGAATAAGATAATTTTCACTTCTTGGATAAGTTAGTACACATGACTAATTCATCTACTTTACTCGAGGATGAGCAAAGTTCAAGTTGGAGGATGTGATAATTATATTAAAAATATATTAATCCATCTTTATTTATTTAAAAATTAATATTTTTATAAACTATTTGTAGGAAAGAATATTGCCAATGTGAAGAACTCGATTTTTGGAGTCCAATGATGCAAATGACATTCAAATCGGACTTGAAATGAGCTTGGAATCAAATTTTAAAGGAATTAATATGAATTGCATGAACTTTAAAGTAGTCGGTCCATCATGGACCGGCCACTGATCTACAAAACAAAGGGCAGTCCATGATCTACCATGGTTGTTGGTCCACGGCACAAAACCATGGACCATTGAGCAATTTTGGCCATGTAAAAGTTGAAGAAGCCTTCCTGCATGGATCCACCACCACCCGTTGCCAGAAGGAATGCTAGAGAAGCACCAAATGCCACCACCGGCCATCGTTTCCCATGGATTTCTCTATTTCTTCTTCCTCCGGTTCAAGACACTACTCACCTACCAATCATTGCCAAATCGCCGCTAGAGATGCCACCGGAGGAGCTCCCCATCACCGACCATCATCCACTCATCTTCCCCATAGCAATTAGGCATCATCTCTCTTCATATTCCATCCACTATCGGCCATCTTCATTCAGTTTTGAGCCTTCCGCATGCCTTCATGGTCAAGCTTTCATGATCTTCATCCTTGAGCAAACCAAGGCATCGTTGCTGCTCCTCTTCATATGCATCCACCTGATCTACTAAGATGCCACCTGCCGTGCAACAGCTACCATTGAGTTCTTCTCGTCACTACAATGCTTTCCTACTATTGGAAGGTGGACAGAGAAAATTAAAGCTATCCAAGAAAGGAATGATCGGCAGTAGATTGTTCGGTAAAATAGAACGATTTGGAGTTTGATTTTGAAACATGAAACGGAATGATACTGGATAAGGGATAAAATGAACGTGGGATGTGATGGTTAGGTGAAAGCAAGGGATAAGAACATAGAACAAAGATGGTTGGGATAATAGTGACAAAAACCAATGTGGTTCCCATATGGGCCCTACGCGCTTCTCTCCACCTATAAAAGAAGCCTCGTAGCGAGTTGACGGGGCATTCTCTTCAATCCTTTCCATTTTTTGACTTCTCTCCCTTCTGCCTTTCCATCCACTTTCATTCCCCCACCCTCTTCCAACTTCCCTTCTAACATCGTTTCCACCTCTATTTCATGTTTCCCCGGTCTCCACATCGCCCATTTGATGCTCATCAAGATGATGACAGGAAGTGCATCCATGGAAAGCTAGATCTCCGGTTCCGAGCTTCCACCGCATTGCTGCTCCACCTTCCGATCTATTGCTGGGTCTTCATGGAAGCGAGATCTCAGGGAAGAGGAACTTTTATTTTAGAAATTGGTTTTAGATAATTATGAGATGTATTTCTTTTATGTTATGAAATAAAAAAAATCTTATTGCTTCATGTTTATTGCTCTTTCACTAAGTGTTCAGTGAAGATAATTTTTGACTGATCTATTCCTAAAAGGGATTGGCCATGATTTGTGGGTACGGGCCATACTCTCATTAAGATAGATCATATCTTGATTATATTCACTGTTAATTATATTTTGATCTCTCGCCTCATTTCTTAGTTATAATTACTTTTTGAAATAACTCAAAAATTCCTGTGGATTCAACCCATACTCTTGCTACTCTATATAAGAATAGTGAAATTAAGATACTATAATCGGTGCATAGCGACGTGCACCAATTCTCTTATGACATTCACAGCAAAATTAGATTATGTACATAACATGATTTATATGAGGCTCCTTATGGCTAAAGTTCACAAGGATCTAGCACATATTAAAATCTTTTTAAATGTGTCGGGAAACATTTCATAAACTAATTCCATGCTTAAGGAGTCAAATCCCTAATTGGGTTTTCAGGCTAAACACCTTTAGCACTTCCTTAATGTACAATTTTATAATAGGTATAGCATCCTTCTTGGACTATCTCATAAACCTATATTCCAAATGTAGCATGCCTTCCAATTGATCTTCATTGGAGAATTATCTAGGCACTCAACCTAATTGGAGAATTAAGGAGTCAAATCCCTAATTGGGTTTTTTGGCTAAACACCTTTACCACTTCCTCAATGTACAATTTTATAATAGATATAGCATCCTTCTTGGTCTATCTCATAAACCTATATTCCAAATGTAGCATGCCTTCCAATTGATCTTCATTGGAGAATTACCTAGGCACTCATACCTAACCTAAGTCAGCACAGAAATCTCATTCCTAATACGAGAATATTATCCTCATACAATGCGATGAATTACATACTACCATTGACCATTTATAAACATATAGTTCCTTTTCTGATTCTTGACAAAATCAAACTATTTGATCATGTTATAAAAACAAGTGTTCCAATTTTGAGCTATTTGCTTTAGCCTATTTATATAGACTCTTTGTAGCTTAAACCTTATGATCTGATCACTATCCATCTACCTATCTTATCATGGTTAACTGTAATAGCAATTAGTATGGATTCAATATGGCCAAGGTGAAAAGTTATCCATAGTCAATGTTGACTATAACCTTTCACCTAAGCCTTGCTTGATAAATCTCTATCTATATTCCTTCTATAGATCCATTGCATCCATTAGATACTATACCTTTTTGGTAGATCGATTAAGATCCATACTAGTGAAGAATAGCAAGTCTAACTTCATGGAATTCAACCATTTTAAAATTGATGTCTAACATCATCTCATTATAGGTTCCTCAAATCATCTCTATGTTCCTATAAAAAAACTTTTTCTAAGTCCTTTATAAGCATACCTTTGTACCATTTTGAAGGACGAGAGATCCTACTTAACTTACGAGGTGGAAAAGGAACTAATGTACTGGCTTTGCTTGAACTAGTTCTATAGGTTTTATGGCCCTTTGCTCTTCTGAGACAATCTCTTTGAGCTTAATCATCCTCCCACTACTATATTTAGGTTAAACCATGTAAACATTAATATAGACATTGGATCACAACTATTTATGATCCAATAGGAAAAAGTATCCTAATAGCTCTTTAGGATATAGGCCATTAGTAATCCAATCTCTAACTCATCCATCTATATCTCAATAAATGTAATAAAAAGGGATTTAAAGTGAACTCTATTAAATAAATCAACTAAGTTATATAATCAAATTCTTAAAATAATTAGTGATTTCTATAATGGATTGAACCATATTTAATAAGATTCAATTTCTTTACTCACACATCTCATTTAGCTCGAGATGTCAGAAGACTCCATTGTGAGACTATGCCGAATAACTTGAGATGATTCTGGAATTCTTCTCAAAGGTATTTACTTCTTCAATCTAATTAAAGAACCTTAAGGAGCTTTTCCTAGTCTGCATATCGAATGTGCTATACACATTAATATATATCCAAACTAGTATATCATCTCACAGGATCTCTCAAATCCCATAGCACTCACTAACAGCTCAGCAAATGCATCATATGCATATAGAGACTAATATTCAAAAATCATTGAACCCAATTCATTTTAAAAATAAATGGGTCAATGATTTCAAAAATTAACTTTTTATCTCTTAGAGCAACTGACATACCTTCCAAGGTGAGTCATATTTATTTTCAAGGATTCCAGGTATGGGATAATTCCTATGGTCATTAAGCTTGAATTGGAAATACCTTTTCATTATCAATGGCCATTTTCTTGGAAGATCTCAATCTCTTACACCTCAACAAGTCTCTTCTTCTAATTAGACTATCTTTTGAAAAAGAAGGTTTACTCTGCATCGAGAAACATACCCCTTGAACCTTTTAAGGTCCCTTTAATAGTTACCAATTTGTTGACCTAATGTCTTAATTTTATTCAAATGATAATTTACAATAAGATATCCATATAAATTAGACAAAGATGGTTGGATCAAATCCAATTCAATCCTTATGCATCAATATGTCCAAGTTTTTCAAGTTCCTAATCCTTAATCATTGTCAAACAATGATTATGGATCAATTGCACCTAGGTCAGCTTGGACAGCATGGTAACATAGAAAAATCCTGGTCTATTACTATGCTCAGCCTGTCTAATTAATTTTCAAATTGAACCAATCTTTATAATAGGTTTTGGTTAATTGATTGGTCTAAGGATTAAAAGGGTTGGAAGTTAACTTTAATCCACAGAGTAAAGTTCTAGTTAGATAATTATATTTAATTTTTAATTTATTCTAGGGACTTTAAGTAACAAATTAGACTCTCATTATAATTATGGATCTCTCACACTTCTCAATGGAGATGCAGAAATCCCTATATGATTAGGATCCCTAGTGGATACTATGATCCCACTGTTTTCATGCACCTCATCTAATAGTTATTGATAACATGTAAACCAACGAGTAGACAACTCTTATCCAATGCTTCTCAAGTATATTACAATGACTCGGTCTTTAAGTTATGTGGACCCACCTAATAATTATTACCCTCTCTCTAGTTAAGTCAAGACCCATCGTTCATGCAAAAATAAAGCCATCATTGGGTCCTTCATTTAATAGTTATTAGGCTCAATCCCATCTTCATCCCGTAACATCTTATGTTAATAGAGTGGTTGCGTCCCCTCGATACAACTAAACCACTGTATCTAGCTAAAAACAATCAACATCCATGAGATGCCCATAACTATACAATGATGGAAGACCTATGACTTAATATTTACAAGAAAGTTTAGGACTCTACTTAATTAGTCAGCATAATCTCATGTTTGACTAACCTTTTGACTAAACTACTTTAGGTCAGGTTAATATAAAAATCCTTTCATGATTTTTCTTCATGAGTCAAATCATAGTGGTACCCCTACACGTCATAAGAGAATTCCATTGAATAGAAAGAGAGGGTCTTTAAATCCTGCTTGGTCTTATGACTAGATGGCCATGGTGATGCACTCAATCCAAATACAAAACTAAAGGGTCATATCATATATGAAATGAGGTTTAGGTCAGCACATCTTATATTTGATTAACCTTGTTTGAGTCAACACATCTAATATCTGATTAACCAGTTTAGGTCGGTACATCTAATGTTTGATTAACTTGGTTTAGGTCAGCATATTTAATATTGACTCACCTAGATTGGGTCAGCACATCTCATATCTGACTGGTTTGGACTCGCATATTTCATGTCTAAGTGACCTAGTTTAGGTCATAACATAATTAGTCAGCCTATCTCATGTTTAACTAATCAAGATGGCATGGATGAACTCGAATCAATAGTAGCCTTATTCAAAACATAATCGACTAAATTAGCAAGGTAAGTAAGATCGATGGGAGGGTTCTGCCATTTAGCCTCTTTCCTAAATACCAATTAAGATGGCTAGGTAAGAGTTAGCCCCAATTAAAAACCATGATCAATACTTGTCTTAGATATCAATTGGTTTATCAATTTCGAATTGGTCAACTTAATCGATTCAGGCTTGACCACTGAGCCAAATCAGGTTTTAGGTCAATCAATTGATATCAATCATATTGACCAGGTCAGACCATTAACATGACCTTGAGCACTCTTGACCTAATCCTAATCAACTCTTAATTTGGTTAGATCAAAAGTTCAATCGATTGGGTTTGACCTAACTGAATACTAGATACAATCCAATTACATGATCTAATCGATTCGACCCATGCTACATCCCTCATATTTTATGCTTTGAATTAAGATCTTAAATTCTCAATTTTAGATTTAATAACCTTAATTTTAGATCTCAAATAATTGATTTGATTCTTGAAAACCATTTTCAAAATAGGCCAATCTTGTGCTAGGACAACCTACACTATAGGGGTTAACTTATAGTAGGACAATCTTATATCAGCACAAGATTGAACCTAATCAATTTTAATTTTAGACCTTTAATTAGATGCATTATAAACATGAGGGTTTAGTCTAGATATCAAAACTAATTTTAGATCTAAACAAGTTGGTTTAGTCATCCATGAAAATCCAAAGACATGAAAATTTCATATCTATAAATTCAGCACTCATGATTCAAAAATTCATAACATTAAATATAAAAATAATTTTAAGATCTACACAATGAATATAAATCAAGACTTCTTGATGTAAATTTTAGATCCAAAAATAAACTTTTTAGTTCAATTTGACTGAGATTTCAGATCAAGTATAGATCTAGACTACAAAATTTTAGATCTAAAATTTTGGTTTTCAACAAAAACTTCGAATCTAAATTTTTAGATCTAAAATTTTTAACTTTTAGATCTGATTTTAAATCTGAAGCTCCTTTCAAGATCTAAGTTTTTAGATCAAAAATTAAATTTTTTAGATCTGATATCAAATCTATACATATTCAAGATCGTGGCTCTGATATCACTTGAAGGAATCCTTTGACAATTCTAGGGTTGCATGTAGGTTTTAAAAAATTTTAATTAATTAAAATTCATACATAGTGAAATGAAAACCTACTCTAAGCATGCATAATAGATATATTCATGAACATGTAGATCTATAAATAAATAAAACTATTAATTCCACTTACCTATTGTGCTACTCCATCTTCATCGGATTAGATCTAGGAAAAAATCCTGGCTTCTGCTAGATCAAAGCAGGAAAAATTCTAGTTTCGTTGGAGCTGTGCATGTACCTGATCTTTGCTAGTATCCATATGGAGATGGCCTGATTGAAGTTCCAAGGCCACTAGAGTGCTAGTACCTGTAGGCCTCGCTTCGATAGTTGGATTGTATATCCATTTCTTCTTTTTTTCTTTACTCAGAAATCTAGGAATAAAGATAGTTCTCTTCCCAAGAAATCAAGGGAGAATATTTTTTCTTCTTGAGCTGAACCCTTTCATTCAAGAGTGAGAAGAGGATCATAGAGGGTGATCAATTTTTCTCTCACTATTTTATTTTGTGTGGTCAAGAAGCAAGAAGGCATATGGGTGGTGGGATGTTTTTTCTCTTTGTCATGTAAACACAAAAGGAACTCCACACTAAAATAAATTGTGCCCTCAAATCCTTTCTTTTCTCATGCCACATATCTCTCCCTATAGTCCTATCCCATCTAAAATTAAGACCAATATTTTAAATAAAATTTAAAAAACCTAACTAGATGAATTAGGATAAGAAGGAAAAAAACCTATGAAATCCAAACTCTTTGGGACGTCACTTTTTTCTTTCCATGCTATATTTGGGATTTTACATGAAAAAAGGGCGTGGTGCCTTCTTTCTTACATACACAAGGAAATAGCATGGGGAGGGAGAGAGAATAATTAGTTAGTTAGTTAGAAGTTAGTTCAACTAACTCCTTGTCCTAATCCTTTTAGGATTCTAACTAACCTAACTAATCCTATTAGATTTAGGTTTAAATTCATTACTAATTAGAAATTAGCTAGGATTAGTTAGGCCAACTAACTAACGAATTCTAACCAACTAGAAAACTAACTAACCTAATTCCTAACTAATTTAGGTTTAGGTTTAAATCTATATTAATTAGAAATTAGATCATAATCTAATTAGGACCATTAAATCCAAAAGAATAGATTAAATCTAACTGAATTAAATAAGATTTAATTTACCTAGGATTAGGCAACCAATTAGGTCAAACTGAATTGACTCACAATATTGCAATTAGGTTATCTAAAACCTACTTGGACTATAGCATCACCCAAACTCAACCAAATGAATTCAATTCAATTTATATCAAGCCTAATCATAATTAAATGATCAAATCATCTAATTAAATTATAACTTTTATAAAAAGTCCTTCTTACTAAAATTAGTAGGTGCCAAAAATAGCATGTTCTAAATTTATAATCCTTACAAATTTAGACTTTCTAATATATAATTCTTACAATTTTGATCCAATTATGTGATCAAGTCAAACTCCTATTGTGTGTGCCCCTCAAGTTCTATTCTAACTAGTAGTGAGACATACCATATTCCCATTAATAATCATCGAACTATTTTAATGGACTAGAATAACTTTAACTCAACCTATCAAGGATTATTGATCTGAAACAATCCTAGTGGTTTCTCATAATACTAGTGATGCCTAGCAGCGTATAGTGGCAATCTAATAGAATAGAAAAAAGAATGCTTAGGAGTAGTTACCATGTTATTAAATTTTTTATCAAAAATTCTATCAAGATGCAGGTCATGAAACTCACCAAATCCTAAGCATCTATATATGCATGATTTAATCAATTCAAGTCTAATTATGAAAGCTTATGAAACTCTTTTCATCATTCACATTGTCATGGCCATGGTCTTAAAACTTAACTTCTTAAAATGTATATGACTATACCATAACTACTAAGGTCAATAAATCGCCTATAAGTTCACTCCCATTCTTATAGTGAACCTACTACAGCTAACGAACATCGCAAGGACTCGAATGACCAAGACCAATGTTTTGTATTATCAAACTATAGTAACCCATTATGAGTGGCCAAGGTACTGCAGGTCAAAGAACTACTCATACAACTACGGCATCGAGAAAGTTACTGGCAAGTGAGTAGACATTCATGTGACTTCTCATATTAGTCATACTCAGTACCGTCATTCTATAATGATCACCTGCACTCTCAATCTAGTATTTCGATACTGTAGACTCGAGACTCTCTTGTTGGGAATTGTGTCCCAAAGCCAATCGCCTGGGTTGTAGGCGGTTGAGCTCAATATTGTATTCTTTTTATGAATTAATAAAATATTATTTTTGGCAACTCATCACATATTATTTTCCTGAAATGAACTCTTTCCATGTGATGAAGTCCTTAGGACTATACTGACTTTGATACAGAGAGGATGTATCGAGTGGTCCTTAAACCCTATTCACAACCAAAGGATATAATGTACTGGATGGCAATATATCAAGTATAGGTTGTTGTAGTTCACATTGTTTGGTTGTCCTCTTGACCAAATGAGTGTGGTGACACTGATGTGATCTACAAGTGGGATATATGGTATCTCATTGAACGTGATTCCGTGCAGCCCCTTTCTGCCAAAGGGATACTCACGATTGGATATGGGTATATGTGTCCCTCTGACCTGAGGTCATCACGGTAGCTTACAAGCAACTCCCTGTGCTTTGGTGCCGGACTACCCGGATTTTTAATCCGGTGATGGAAGGTTTCTGGGTACAGGCAAGTACTTGTGGAGCAGTGATGGACCAAGATGGAATTGACCTGTCCAAACAGTTTGGATTGAATGTCTCGCAGTATCTCAATTTAGCAAATCCTCGACCGGGGTAGCCCTAGTGAAGAGTCACTGAGCTTGCAAGGTTGAGACACGTAGTCGACTGACTCGGTCTGGGTTGGCAGCCCAATCTCAGTCGTCCTGAGCATTAGAGGTCAAAGGTGAATTATACGATAACCATATGCCAGAGGTTCGATAGTTTGCTCTTGCATCTTTGACCTATCCGGACGTCGAGACCCATTGCTAGATGGTTTCCTATGCTGGTACTAGAATTGTTCCTGTGCTACCGTTTAGGTTCGAACCTATGAGGTCACATGCCACAGAAGATTACTCTCTGATCCGGATACCGATTACGATTGGGAATCATCTCGGTTTTATGGTCACAATATTTTTTTGAGCACTCTTTTTTCCCGTCTTGCCCTTGTCTGTGTCAACCAAAAATTGTTCCGGGCTGACCAGCACTGCGCCAGGATTTTTCAGAATCAGTTTTGAACTGATTCGAAGTTCGTTTCGGCCTCCATTGGTTGTGAACCAATTTTATTGGGCTTGAACCGGTTCAATTGGATTGAACCACTTGGTTTAAATGGGAATGAACCGGTTAAATTGAACCAGTTTTTTTCTTTTGAACCGGTGACCATTTTACATGGTGTTTTCACTGGTTGGAACTCCATTCGAAGAAGGCCAAACGACCGAACGTAGCTGGGCGACGTCCCTTCTTCTCCCTCCACCGGCTGTGTTTAAATCCTCATTTATTGCTGTTAAATGGGAGAACGGCAGTCGGGGGCTCTTCCTCTCCCAGTCTCTCCATCTTCCTCCCTGCTGCCTATATTAACAGCTATCCCCTGTTTAGCATATAGTTTTTCACCGTGAAACAGCAAATAGAAATCTGGGCGTTCTTCTTTGAGAGGCTGAGAGATCCCCCTGTTTGAGAGCTTGGTCCTTTCCATCCATTGGGTACTGGTAGGGCTGAGTTTTGGAGGTGAGAGGGAGAGTTACAAGGTCCATTTCTATGTCCCTTAGAGTGCTCAAAGCATGGACTGCAGCAAGGCCTGGTTGCTGCCATCCATTGTGATTGAGTCTCCTTCCAGCGGCTAGCACCATGTGTGAAGGTGGATCGGAGGGCCTCCCAGCATGTCTCCCCTCTAGAGGGAGTACCCTTCTACTCCTGGGAGCAAGAAAGACGAGCTGGATTTGCTACTGTTGTTCAAAACCGAAGATTGAAGCCTGCTAGTTTTCTGCAACAAAATTCTGGCAGCACGCTGTTGGGTGAATTTCTACAACCTTTTAGCTGACTTTTTCTTGCAGATTTCGATTGGAGATCGAAGACCGCTTGTCCCCCTTGCCGCTGCCGATATTTGGGAGCAAACGGAGGTCTGGAAGCCATCGTTCCGGCGACGTTTTTCAACCCCAAAATATAGTTTTCAGCATTCCAAGGAAGAAGAAGACTGGAATAAGTTTATCCCACTTATTCCAGCCTATTCTAGCTTTATCCCAGAGTTACTCCAGCTGGAATAAGGTATGAAAAAAAATAATTTTTTTTTATCATGCATGGATTGAATTTTTAATTCAATTTTTTTGCAAATATTTTATATATCCTACATGCATAATTGCAACTAGAATTAGATTAGTTTCTGGGCGGAGCAGATTTCCGCTGCGCGGATTTTTAAAAAAAAAAAAGTTTTTAAAAATCCAATATGCTCCCGCTGTTGTTTGCATGCCTAGTGTAGGATCATGTTAAACCACCTGCACCGGTTTTCTTTCAATGGTATCAGAGCCAGGTTGCATGTGTAATCTAATCTAGTATGCATGTTTAATATATTAAAATTGGTTTAATCTAATTGTATCCAAATTTCATTTTGGAATCTAGTTGAGACCTTCACCATGACCGTGTGTCTTTGACACGATGCGGATCGTCTGTGTTGCCTTTTCAGAAGGATCCTTAAAGAATATTAAAATTAAAATTATTTTAATTTGGTGATACATGTTTTAGTCATGTTTTATATGAATATAAAATATGTGTAAATATCTTGATGCATGATTTTTTGTTATGTAAAATTATTTTACATAGAGACTTAATTAAAAAATATTTTAATTAAGTGTTTGGCTTATAAAAAAAAAATTTAGGTTTAAAAAATATAATCAAATTTGCATAATCCATTTTGGGTTAATTGGGTTAGCTGACTAGTTGGGTCCATAACTGGGTTAGACCTAAGTTTAGTTGAACCGGATTACAAAAAGATTAAACAAAAGTTGTTTAACGCCCTTCTTTAGAACTATCTAATAGTTAGATTAGTTGATCCGTTCATCTAAAATGGATCCAATTAGTGGCTCAGTGGACGCCCGAGTCTTTAGGCTAATCTGATCGAGTCTGGTAAACCGACTGGTGTCAAGGTAGGTTTGGCATTGTGATCATGTTGTATGAGACTACCTCTTTCCTGGCCAACTTGGTTGGTGTCTAGAAAGATGGTTAATGGCGGATACTCACCCATGATCTCACCTACCTGGCTAGTCGAGTCGACCAGAACTGATTGGAAAAGCTCAATGACTCGAGTTAACCCATGTCACCCTTGATCGGTCTGACTGATCTATAGGTGCCCATGGATCAATTTGTTGATTTATTCAACCCTCCTGAAATCTGATTGATTCAGTGGGAGGATGATCCATATCCTTGTCTTTTCATCTGTCACAACTAAAAATCCTCTAAAATTATTAGGTCCTTAAAGACTAAGTCAAGGAGTTGACAGTGTCTTAGTCTCCATTAAGTCGGTTAGAAATGTGTCCACTAGCTTGGTGTGCAACGACAGTTCCAAGAACGGGTGTACATCCGTTGACTGGAATTTCTATCTGATCGATGATGGTTCAGTGCAACCTCCTTAACGGGACCAGGTGGGCCGGCCAAAGTTGGGCTTGGTCTTTAGTTAGCTGGAAGCATTGGATTTGTCATTTTAATGGTTGGACCTAACTAGAGACCCGCAATAGGAGGCCCCAAGGCCGATTGGGGTGTTCTCTGGGGCAAAATGAATACTGAAAATTATTTAGGGAAATAATTGTTTACGAACCTACCTTTAGGCTCGTATGGGTGAGCCGACCAAAGTCGGGCTCATGCAAGGCCTATTGGATTTCAGTACCCACTTGAAAAAGTTTTTTCACGGATTTGAGTTAGAGGCTACCATCTAAAAAATTAGTGGGAGAAACCTTTAGACTAAAGTCCAAGTCTTTTGGTTAAATTATTAATTCATACACTAATTTGGTCTTATTTTCTTTTCAGATGTCTTCTAATTTATCGCTCCGGTCACTTCTCGACAACGAGAAGTTAAAGGGTCACAACTTCGATAGTTGGTATCGAAGGTTGAGAATCGTTCTGAAGCATGAACGGATCCTTTATGTGATAACGGATCCGGCACCTGAAATCCCTCCCGCTAATGCACAGAGTGCGGTCAGAGATGCTTATCTGAAGTGGGTCTCTGATCGGACTACTGTCCGATGCATTATGTTAGCGGCGATGAACGACGAGTTCAGTCGCAATTTCGCAAATTTGAGGAGGCCCAACCTGATGAAATCCTTCAAAAGTTGAAGAATCCTTCGGCACCCTGGATGTGTAGAACGGTACAAAGTGTCTTGTGCTATCTACAACTCCAAGATGCCGAATGGTGGTTCAGTCACTGATCATGTATTGTACATGATCGAGTTGATTGAAAAGTTGGGCAAACTCGATGCCCCTTGCACGAGCAGCTCGGCAAGGATGCGATCCTGAATTCTCTTCCCTCCTCCTATCTTGACTTTCTCGATCATTATAGAATGAATAAGCCTGCAGTCAACTACCATGGTCTTTTGGGTTGTTGCAGACTTTCGAGAAAGACCACCAACTGAATAAGGGGGTGGTGAATTTAGTGGGAGGACGTAGAGGTCGTCGTCCCTTTAAGAAGGGAAGAAGAAAACAATAAAAAAGGAAAGAAGGTGCACAATGCTCCTGGCCCTAGTCAGACCAGGAAGTATAAGGCTGATCAATCTTCTGCAGAGTGTTTCTACTACAAGAAGAAGGGACACTGGAAGAGGAACTATCCTCTTTATATTTCGTCCCTTGATTCAAACAGGCCGAGGAAGCAGAAGTCTGCTGAACAAGGTATTTATACGATAAAACCTTGTAATTACTCAATTGTTGATACTGCTAACTGGGTATTGGGTACTGTAGTCCAATTCATGTTTGTAATTCTTACAGGGACTTCAAGTTACAGAAGATTTGAAGATGGAGAACAGTTTCTGAGCGTCGGGAATGGAAATCATGTTCCAGTACTGGCGGTCGAAGTCCTGCATCTTGTCTTTGAGTCTTGTACTGTCGAACTAGTCGACTGTCACTATTGTCCTAGTTTCATTATGAGCATAATCTCTGTAGGCCTTTTGGCCAATTGTGGTTTTGAACTATCAATAAAAAGATTTTTTGCAATGTTATTTTGAATACTCTGTTATAATGAAAGCTAGATAAATAATGGCATATATGTACTATCAAGGCCTGTTAGTGTAATGTACACTTCTAGCAAATGCCCAAGGTTAGATAATGTCAACGATTTGTATCTTTGGCACTGTAGGCTAGGTCATATTAACCAAAATAGGATAAACAAGATGCGAGGAGATGGACTCCTCGAGGTCAGTGATTCTGAATCACTGCCCACTTGTGAATCTTGTTTAGTTGGTAAAATGACCAAGTCACCTTTTACTAGAAAAGGTGCTGGTCTTGATTTTGATGATTGACAAAATGTTTAAGTATATATGAATACTAATTGTATTTTAAGTATATTTTCAGATCTTAGTACTCAACCATGTTGATGAAGAAATGCTTGTATTTCAGTTGAAAAAGTCCTTAAATTAATTGAAAATCAAGTATATGGACTTTGGAATTAATAGGAAGGAACTTGAAGAGGTTAAAATTTCAATTTGAAGATGTTTCAGCAATGGCACAGGCAAGTGTCAACCTTGGAAATGAAGTATCGACACCTGAGGACAAGTGTGGACACTTGAAGAGTGAAGTGTCGACTCAAGGCCTGAGACAAACAGAAACTTCAGAAAGCTCTTTCAGTGAAGTGTCGACACCTGGAGCTGAAGTGTCGACACTTGAAACTGAAGTGTCGACACCTGGAAACTGAAGTGTCGACACTTGAAACTGAAGTGTCGACACCTGAAGGTGAAGTGTCGACACTTGAACAGTAACGGCTAGTTTTCTGGGCGCAGAACTTCTCCAACTTGCTTCCAAACGGTCATATTTTCCTCCCTACGGCTATAAACGGTCATTTAAGTGTTGGGAGGCTATATAAACATCAAAAATCAATTGGGGAAGTAATCCTTTGGTGAGATTTTTGAATATTCTTCAAGGATTCAAGAGTTGAGTGGTTCAAGCCTTCAAGCTTCAAGTTTCAAAGAAAGCATCCAAAGTTCACATTCTCAAGCATCAATCAAAGGCTTCATCAACTTGAAGACAAGATCTTCATCAACTCTCAACGGGCTTCAAAGAGATATTTGCTTTATTTTAGAAAGCTTTTATGTATTCTTTTATACTTGCTCTTACATTGTTTTTCTTAAGATTTTTGGTGAGCCTTGGAAAACCAAAGAGTTTTTGGTAAGCCTTGAAAACCAAAGTGGTTGTTGGTGAGCCTTGAAACCAACTAGGATTTACTTGTGAGCCGAAGCCAAAACAAGTTGTTTAGGTTCTTAGTTATCCCGTAAAACCAAGGTTGGTTGTTGGTGAGCCTTGAAACCAACTAGGGTTTGACTTGTGAGCCCGAAGACAAAACAAGTGTAAAGGTTGTTGGTGAGCCTAAGTTATAAAACCAAACTTAGGGAATTCCCAAGGGGTTCTTGGGGAGTGGATGTAGGTGCTTGGTTGGCACCGAACCACTATAAATCTTTGTGTTTGTGTGATTGTTCTCCTTATGCTTTTATTCATTATTTCCGCTGCATTTATTTGAAATACACAAGCACTTAAATTGCATTAGCATATACTTGCTTTAGTTCATCTTTTAAATAGTACAAAAGTTTTAAAACCTAATTCACCCCCTCTTGGGTTGCCTACGTGGGCCTTCAAAAGGTGAACGAGCTACAGAACTTCTAAGTCTAATACATATTGATGTGGACCGATGACAGTAGTGCCAGAGGAGGATACACAATATTCATTACTTTTACAGATGACTTTTCAAGGTTCGGTTATGTCTTTTTAAGAGACATAAATCTGAGTTGTTTGAAATGTTCAAACGATACCGTAATGAAGTAGAAAAGCAAACTGGAAAAAGTATTAAAACTCTTTGATCTGATCGGAGGTGGTAATACTTATCTGGTGCTTTTTTTGACATATCTTGAGGAGAATGGAATTCTCTCTCAGTGGACTCCTCCAGGAACACCACAGTTGAATGGTGTGTCCGAAAGGAGGATCAACCTTGTTGGACATGGTTCGATCCATGAGGGCTTTGGAACTCTACCGCTATCCTTTGGGATAGCACTTCAGACAGCCTGTTACTTATTAAATGATGTTCCAAGTAAGTCTGTTGTCTCCACTCCATATGAGATGTGGACTGGACGTAAACCCTCAATCTCACACCTTCGGCTGGGGTGTCCAGCTTACGTAAAGCATTTAGACTCAGACAAACTTGGTCCTAGGTCTGATCGGTGCTTATTCATTGGTTATCCTAAAGAAACCAAAGGGTATTTCTTCTACTTGGAGAATGAACAAAATGTGTTCGTTGCTCTTATAGCTATCTTTTTGGAACAGGAGTTCCTTGGAGAAGGAACTATAGCTTCTAAGATTAAACTTGATGAAGTTCAGCTAATAGAAGAACCTGCACACTCTAAGGACATCGTAGAACCGCTGTGATTGAATCACACCCAAACCCATTAAGAGATCCGATAGAATACCGCGCGTCACGGACAGATACTATGGTTTCTTGGGCCGGGACGGCGATTCCATTGAGCTCGATGAGGACAATGAGGATCCGATCACCTATATGATGCACTTCAGAGATCTAACTCTAAGGCATGGCTTGGAGCCATGCGATCCGAATGGAGTCCATGGAATCAACAGTGTTGGACATTGGTTGATCCGCCTGAAGGAATAAAACCCATCGGTGTAAGGATCTTCAAGAGGAAAAGGGAAGCAGATGGGAAGGTAGAGACCTATAAAGCCCTGGTTGCCAAGGGATATCGTCAACGATATGGTATCGATTATGATGAGACTTTCTCCCCTGTGCAATGCTCAAGTCCATTCGGATCTTCAAGAGGAAAGGGAAAAAGATGGGAAGGTAGAGACCTATAAAGCCCATCTGGTTGCCAGGATATCGTCAGCGATATGGTATCGATTATGATGAGACTTTCTCCCCCTGTGGCAATGCTCAAGTCCATTCGGATCATGCTTGCTTTGGCAGCATATTTTGATTACGAGATCTGGCAGATGGATCCGAACCACTTTCCTAATGGGAGCTGATAAGGAGGTGTATAGATACAGCCTGAAGGGTTCACATCCATAAATGAATCAAAAGTATGCAAGTTGCAGAGTCCATTTATGGACTCAAGCAAGCATCTCGAAGTTGGAACTTACGGTGATAGCTGTATCAATCGTATGGCTTTGTTAGGAACGGAGAAGAACCGTGCCTCTATAAATGGGTTAATGGTTCTGTGATAGTATTCTAGTACTGTATGTTGACGACATTCTCTTAATCGGAATGATGTCGCAGCATTACAAGGAATAAAGGTCTGGTTATCATCTCAATTCTCTATGAAGACTTGGGTGAAGCTTCTTACATACTAGGTATGAAGATCTATAGAGATAGATCTAAGAAGCTTTTGGGACTGTCCAGTCTACATACATCGACACCGGGTGCTGAAAGGTTCAGCATGGAAAATTCCAAGAAAGGCTATCTCCTGATAGGTTCTGGAATTACTCTTTCCAAGAAGGATTGTGCGACAACTCCTGAGGAAAAGACGCGCATGAGTAGAGTACCTTATGCTTCTGCAGTAGGCTCTATCATGTATGCTATGACTTGTACTAGACCAGACGTGGCATACTCACTAGGAGTAGTGAGCAGATACCAGTCTAACCCAGGTGAGGCGCATTGGAAGGTGGTTAAGTCCATCCTTAAGTATTTGAAAAATACTAAAGATCAATGGCTGATTTATGGAGAACCTGACTTGAAACTTGTGGGGTACTCTGACTCCAATTTCCAGTAGGATAGAGATGATAGCAAGCGTGTGTCAGGGTTTGTATTTACCCTGAATAGAGGAGCGATCTGCTGGAAAAGTTCCAAGCAGGCAACTATTGCAGACTCGGTATGCGAAGCAGAATACATTACAGCATCAGATGCAGCAAAGGAAGCTGTGTAGTTGCGGAAGTTCCTTGGAGAGCTAGGGGTGGCACCTTCCCTAGATGGTCCTGTTCCGGTGTACTGTGACAGCACTGGAGCCTTTACTCAAGCTAAGGAACCTAAAGCTCATCACCGCACCAAGCACATATTGCGGTGCTACCACCTCGTACGAGAGATTGTGGAACGAGGCGACATCAATCTTCTGAAGATCGAAGGAAAAGAAAATCTAGCCGACCCCTTCACTAAAGCCCTCGAAATAAAAGAGTTTGACTATTGTAAATGGAAAATGGGTATTAGATACTCTTCTGATTGGCTTTAGTACAAGTGGGAGTTGTTGAGAATTGTGTCCCAAAGCCAATCACCTGGGTTGTAGGCGGTTGAGCTCGGTATTGTATTCTTTTTATGAATTAATAAAATATTATTTTTGGCAGCTCATCACATATTATTTCCCTTAAATGAACTCTTTCCATGTGATGAAGTCCTTAGGACTACACTGACTTCGATACAGAGAGGATGTATCGAGTGGTCCTTAAACCCTGTTCACAACCAAAGGATATATTGTACTGGACGGCAATATATCAACTATAGGTTGTTGTAGTTCACATTATTTAGTTGTCTTCTTGACCAAATGAGTGTGGTGACACTGATGTGATCTACAAGTGGGATATGTGGTATCTCATTGAACGTGACTCTGTGCAGCCCCTTTCTGCCAAAGGGATACTCATGATTGGATATGGGTATATGTGTCTCTCTGACCTGAGGTCATCACGGTAGCTTACAAACAACTCCCTGTGCTTTGGTGCCGGACTACCCAGATTTTTAATCCGATGACGGAAGGTTTCTGGGTATAGGAAAGTACTTGTGGAGCAGTGATGGACCAAGATGGAATTGACCTATCCAAACAGTTTGGATTGAATGTCTCGCAGTATCTCAATTTAGCAAATCCTCGGCCGGGGTAGCGCTAGTGAAGAGTCACTGGGCTTGCGAGGTTGAGACACGTAGTCGATTGACTCAGTCTAGGTTGGCAGCCCAATCTCAGTCGTCCTGAGCATTAGAGGTCAAAGGGATGAATTATACGGTAACCATATGCCAGAGGTTCAATAGTTTGCTCTCGCATCTTTGACCTATCCGGATGCCGGGACCCATTGCTAGATGGTTTCCTGTGCTGGTACTAGAATTGTTCCTATGCTACCATTTAGGTTCGAACCTATGAGGTCACACGCCACAGAGGATTACTCTCTGATCCGGATACCGATTACGATTGGGAATCGTCTCGATTTTATGGTCACAATATTTTTTTGAGCACTCTTTTTTCCCTTCTTGCCCTTGTCTGTGTCAACCGGAAATTGTTCCGGGCTGACTAGCACTGTGCCAGGATTTTTCTGAATTAGTTTTGAACTGATTCAGAGTTCGTTTCGGCCTCTAATTGGTTGTGAACCAATTGAACTAATTTTATTGGGCTTGAACCGGTTCAATTGGATTGAACCACTTGGTTTAAATGGGAATGAACCGATTAAATTGAACCGATTTTTTCTTTTGAACCGGTGACCGTTTTACACGGTGTTTTCACTGGTTGGAACTCCATTCGAAGAAGGCCAAACGACCGAACGTAGCTGGGCGACGTCCCTTCTTCTCCCTCCACCGGCTGTGTTTAAATCCTCGTTTATTGCTGTTAAATGGGAGAACGGCAGTCAGGGGCTCTTCCTCTCCCAGTCTCTCCATCTTCCTCCCTGCTGCCTATATTAACAGCTATCCCCTGTTTCAGCATATAGTTTTTCACCGTGAAACAGCAAATAGAAATCTGGGCGTTCTTCTTTGAGAGGCTGAGATATCCCCCTGTTTGAGAGCTTGGTCCTTTCCATCCATTGGGTACTGGTAGGGCTGAGTTTTGGAGGGTGAGAGGGAGAGTTACAAGGTCCATTTCTATGTCCCTTAGAGTGCTCAAAGCCTGAACTGCAGCAAGGCCTGGTTGCTGCCATCCGTTATGATTGAGTCTCCTTCCAGCGGCTAGCACCGCGCGTGAAGGTGGATTGGAGAGCCCCCGGCATGTCTCCCCTCTAGAGGGAGTACCCTTCTACTCCTGGGAGCAAGCAAGATGAGCCGGATTTGCTACTGTTGCTCAAAAACGAAGATTGAAGCCTGCTAGTTTTCTGCAACAAAATTCTGGCTGCACACTGTTGGGTGAATTTCTACACCCTTTTGGCTAACTTTTTCTTGCTGATTTCGATTGGAGATCGAAGACTGCTTGTCCCCCTTGCCGCTGCCGAAATTTGGGAGCAAACGGAGGTCCGGAAGCCATCGTTCCGGCGATGTTTTTCAACCCCAAAACAGAGTTTTCAGCAGTCCAAGGAAGAAGAAGACTGGAATAAGTTTATCCCACTTATTCCAGCCTATTCCAGCTTTATACCAGAGTTATTCCAGCCGGAATAAGGTATGAAAAAAAATTAATTTTTTTTTATCATGCATGGATTGAATTTTTAATTCAATTTTTTTGCAAATATTTTATATTATCCTACATGCCTAATTACAACTAGAATTAGATTAGTTTCTGGGCGGAGCAGATTTCCGCTGCACGAATTTTAAAATAAAAAAGTTTTTAAAATCCAATCTGCTCTCGTTGTTGTTTGCATGCCTAGTGTAGGATCATGTTAAACCACCTGCACCGGTTTCTTTCATCTCTATCTTAAAAAAGAAGCGATATGTGCACTAATCAAACCAAATCAATCACTGTCCCTATGATATCCTACAAATGGAAGCATTTAGAAATTAATATATGATGACACACATCTCAAATTTTTAACTCTTGAGAATACATGTCACTGTCTATTAATTTCTTGGATGATACATGGATACATATTGAACATGTGTAGTTAAAATTATCCAAATTAGAATATTAAATATAATTTTATATCCTAAAATTAAAATATGTGTTAGTAAGATTAGCTTCTAGGACATACATCTAACATATTTAACTATGTACAATGCTTATGTAATAATGTACATGTATATTTAATCATGTATAAAGTTTATTTAACTGTATACAATATCTATTTAACTATATATAGAAGTTATTTGTTGCCTAGAGATGATGCAACCCAAGAGGGGGGTGAATTGGATCTTTTAAAAATTTAAACAATTATGTGCTAGTTTTGATGTGTTGGTAAACCAAAGTGATTAAGCTCAAAATGAATATTCAGCGGATAATAGTAAATTAAATACAAGGAATAAAGAGCAAGTAATATGGTGCGGGCACCAGACTCAGAAGAAGACTTCAGAGCTCCATCTGGATCTCTGATTAACCTTGCCCGAAGAATTAGGGTTTTTGGTTTGTAATAAGAGTTGACTAGATCAACTTAATTTAGCTTGAGTCTACATTACCTGCATTTTATTTTGTTGAGTCATGTTGACTCAGTAGTGGACTAGGGTTTCAACCGGGGATGTTACATTTTCTCCCAAGACCAGGCAAGTGGACACCACACTCCCAGCCACACTCCCAGTCCAGGGGGCGCCATATCCACATCCAGCAGCCTTTGGTCCCCACTCCACAGATGGCAACTTCCTTCTTTCATGCACCAGATAAAGAGAAGAGCACAAATCAAGGGGGCGGCCAAGACTTTCCCAAGTGATTCCAAGCAAAGAAGGGAAGAAGTTTTTCTTGGAAGAGAATATCAAGGGGCGCCCATTACCTGCCAAAAACACCTAAAACAAAGATGGGAAGAGCCTTGACTTAGGGAGGAAGAAAAGGAGGAGTCCAAAAGAGTTGATCCAGGGAAGGAAGAAAATTTTTCTTGAAAATCCAAGCAAGGTGGCGCCATCTACCTGCCATTTATAACCCAAATCCTTTTTTTTTTGGTATTTTGGCCAACCATATGTAAGGGATTTGCCCTAATTTGGAGATCCCCTCCTTTAGTCCCACATGGGAAAATATGAAACCCTTCTCCCTTGTAAAGCATTATAAATTACATCTCTCTTGTAAGTTGAAAACAATCAGATGAATGAATTCAAGTTTTTTTTGTGTGAGCAAACTCTGTGTTTTCTCTCTTCCGCACTTGCATCCAAGTGTTGAGCTCCGTGAGGGAGTAAATCCGGGTTCCCCAGGAACCTTGAGGAGGTGTGAGATCTCCAAAGTCCCAAACCCTAGGTTAGCCACTTCACTCCCAAACCCTAGCCGCCGATCATCCTCTTCTTTCCACCAAACCCTAGCCTATCCCACCTCTCACGGCCACTCTCTTCAAGTCAAGGCCGACCATCAGCATCCGGAGCAATTTCTAGAGGAAGTCAGATCAGCCTCCAGGAGAATCCGGATTTCAGCAACATCAGCTTTCAAGTTCTTCAATCTGGTAAATCCTTCCTTGAGTATCTGATTCCATCACTTGTTCTTCTTCTTTCCCAGATCTTGAGTTCAGGAGAAGCCGACTCAGTCACAGGACCAGTATTGGAGGATCCATTGCGAAGATATCTGAATCCGAGGATCCAACAATCTGCTCGAGAGAGTTCTTCCACCAAACTTTGTGAAGATCACTGTCTGGTCGGTAACCCATCTCTTCTCTTTATTTCTGTCCTGTTGAAAGTTCAGAGCGAAACCCTAGGTCTGGGAGTTTCTCAACCCCCAGCGATCCGTTACTTCTGAACCACTCTGATAACCTAGTTTCTTTTAACTTGTGCTTTCAATTATTACCTAGTTTCTTTCAATTTAGTTTAGCTTTCCTTTGAGTCAAAGCCAATTTCTGAAAATATATATAAAAAAAAAATTAATCTTAATTTATTTCCACATCGCATCATCCTCTTTTGTTCTGCATCATTTTTGGTATCAGAGCTTTCGTTCTGCATCATTTTTGGTATCAGAGCCCTGTCTAGGGTTTCTGTTTGATTGCTTGTTTGAGTCCCTCTCTTTTTACTTTGTCTGCTCGAAGTAGACTCCCCAGGACGTCCGGTCCTAGGAATGAAGTGAGGTGCAAACCTCCTCTTCCCATTCCACGGGGTGTTCCTAGGGCGTGTAGGGGATCCGTTGGGTTACAACTTCGTAGCAGAAATTGTAAACGGGGAAGAGCTCTGTTTTCAGCCCGTAATTTCCCTATTGCAGGAATTATTTCTCACTGCAGGTAACTCCAAATTCAGTGATTTTTTTTTGCTGAAACCAGTATAATTGAAACTAATTTTCATAATTTTCTCACGATTTATTGATTTCCGTGCAATTTCTGAGAATTAAATTACTGCAACTCTATTTTTGTGTTCTACAATCCATTTATTTTCGAGTGTTCATCTCTTAATTCAACTTAAGGGCATTTGAGCATCTAAGATAAGGGGAGGAGTTGATAACCTCTTCTTAGCCCAAAACCACCACCCCTTCATTCGAACCTAAGCCTTTAATCTAAGATTGATTAGACCTAATTTGCCCTAGTGGGCTAGGGACATCAACAAGTCGGGTCAAGGCTAGTGTTGAGTCAGTTTGTCTGGTTACTCTGTGTGTGCTTTGTACTCAGTGTCTAGAATGGTGGTTCAGGGATTCCATCCCGAAGGGCTTATGAGCTGGTCCGCCTGCCTGGCCAATCTCTGATTGGTGTCTAGGATTGGCATTCAGGGACCTAACACTCCCCTTACACCTGCCTGGCTGAGTCCTGAGTTACTACAGGCTAGCTTGCCACTCTGATTGGGCATCTAGTTTGGACTCTAGATCTAGTGAGCCAGTAGTCGCTTTAGTCTAGTCACATTCTGTGTGCTTGCTTGCATCATCATGTCTACCCGGAATGGAGTACCCTACCAACCTAGTCAAACCCAACCAGATTTAGAGGCCATGGTTAGAAATCTTACCGAAAGTATGACCAAATTGAGTCAGGATATGAATGAGGGTTTTTCCCAATTTAGGGATCGAGTCCAAGTACTTGAGAAATGTAGACATCAAAATTGGACCCCTGATCCAAAATTTAATAGGCCCCAACCTCACCCATGCCAGGAGCCTAGGAGGACCTTATACCATGATCCCGAGCATAACCTTAGGAAGCCTAACCATGATATCTATAGTGTGGATCGTATCTATGAGAGGTCCTTACAATATTCTAGACCAGTCACTCAACAACCCAAGTCTTCTAGATCAAACTATTTAGATCCACACCCATGCCCAAGTAAGGTCTCTACTAGCTTGAAACCCAGTGTGACTCAGGTTCCTATATCTCAAGAATGTTTGTTTTGTGGAGAAATAGGCCATAAATCTAGTCAGTGCCCATGCATAGGACTGGCTTGTGCACAGCTAAGTGGTAAGAATCCTAAGGATGACATTAATGAGGGAGAATCCCAGCCTACCAATGAGGAAGAACGGTTAGGTATGACAAGCCTAGAATCAGTTGACCCGATTACCACTGACCCGAAACCCATTGAAGATGGCATCGAGGAAGTATATGATGCTGGCTTGAGTCTAGTTGATGAATGTGAGGGGAAAGAACTTGAAGAATGTGAAATTGATACTATTGGTTCCTTACCTGAGGAGACCTTGGAAAGCAACCAACTGATAGGACCTAGTTCAGAAATTCAAAAGATTTGTGAGAACCAGGTTCCTTTAGTCAAATACCCCCAGGAAGAACTCATAGTGTTAGCCCAAGCTATTAGTTCGTACCCTCTAATGACAGTCATTCCCCAAGTACCAATTGAAGATCTTTGCACTGAACTGTTTAAGTTTGCCCACCCTATGGTAGATCCTCTCCTTAGGATGACTGAATCAAGCCTCTTACAATTGGACCTTGTCCCATGCCCAGCCACTAAGGTCTCTCCCGTAATCTCAGTTGAACATCCTTGTCTTGAGCGGATTGATTCACCCAGTCCTGTAGAAGTCCTCCTTATGACCCCAGACGCCTACCTTCGCATGACTGACCTACCCTTCTATAGAGTATACCTTTCCGCACCCATAGGTCAAATTTCAAGTCTTGAGGTCATCATCCATAGGCCCTTCCATGAATCATTCTCTAATCTAGTTCTTGAGAAAGTGGATCATTATTTGCTTAGAGAACAAACCTTAACTGTTGCAATCACATGTCCTAGGCTACTTCCCGAACCATCTCATGATCCATTCCTGGGAGTAGCAAACTTTTCCTTTCGTAAGGATGACCAGTTGACACTCATAGATCACCATTCAAACCTTCAGGTCACCACCTTTAGTCAACAGGTAATTCGAGACTCCACCTCATATCTCCTCCCTTTCTCCAGGACTTCTAATGCTTCTTACACCATCCAAGTATACTTTGTCGAAGTCTTTAGAGTGAATCATGTGTCAGAATCTACTAGGTTTGCCACCTACTTCTGGAAGACCTTATGGCACCTACTAGGCACCCATGATAAGTTTTCATGCTCTGCATGCCATCCTCCGACCCAAGGTTAAACCTAGAGAGCCGTAGTTTGTTAGGTTTAGACCTAGGGTTCCTTTGAATAAAGTCCATTCTTTAGGAATGCATCGTCAGTCGAGTTTAGGACATTGTCTCAGATTTTGATTGAGTGAGAATACCAGGAATTGGGATTTGTATTTACCCAGGGCTAAATTTGCATATAATGACTCGGTCAATAGGTCTACGGGTAAGAGTCCATTTGAAATTGTGCATGGTTACAAACCCCACACACCTCTTGACCTAGCTCCTTTACCAGTCCACACACGGGTCTCTGAGTCTGCCGAAATTTTTGCACAGCATATAAAAGACTTGCATAAAGAAATTCAAGCCAAAATAAATTTAAGTAACGAAACTTATAAGAAATTGGCTGATTCTCAAAGGCGAGTCAAAACTTTTGACGAAGGAGACTATGTAATGATTAGGTTAAGGCCTGAACGGTTTCCTCCTGGAACCGTTAGAAAGTTACATGCTAGGGGAGCTGGACCATTTAGAGTGGTAAAGAGAGTAGGATCCAATGCCATGTGCTCGAGTTGCCTCCAGAACTAGGCATTAGCTCCACTTTCAACATTACAGACCTAGTAGAGTATAGGGAGCCAGCTGTGATTCCCAGTGAGGCTTTTGAACCTAATCCTGCTCTTGAGAGTGAACCTGACCCTACGTGTCCACCAACAAATTGGCCTGTGAGGAAAGAGCAGATTGAAAAGATCCTGGATGATCAGGTTATCTCTACTCGTAATCGAGGATACCAAAGATACCTGGTCCGCTGGCTAGGAAGGCCAGATTCTGATGACTCTTGGATCTCCCGAGAAGAGTTACAAGAGCTGGACCCAGACCTCTTGGAGAGATACCAGAGCCAGCTTGATCCATACTCGACAGGGTCGAGTTCCTCCCACCCTGGGAGAATTGGTGCGGGCACCAGACTCAGAAGAAGACTTCAGAGCTCCATCTGGATCTCTGATTAACCTTGCCCGAAGAATTAGGGTTTTTGGTTTGTAATAAGAGTTGACTAGATCAACTTAATTTAGCTTGAGTCTACATTACCTGCATTTTATTTTGTTAAGTCATGTTGACTCGGTAGTGGACTAGGGTTTCAACCGGGGATGTTACATTTTCTCCCAAGACCAGGCAAGTGGACACCACACTCCCAGCCACACTCCCAGTCCAGGGGGCGCCATATCCACATCCAGCAGCCTTTGGTCCCCACTCCACAGATGGCAACTTCCTTCTTTCATGCACCAGATAAAGAGAAGAGCACAAATCAAGGGGGCGGCCAAGACTTTCCCAAGTGATTCCAAGCAAAGAAGGGAAGAAGTTTTTCTTGGAAGAGAATATCAAGGGGCGCCCATTACCTGCCAAAAACACCTAAAACAAAGATGGGAAGAGCCTTGACTTAGGGAGGAAGAAAAGGAGGAGTCCAAAAGAGTTGATCCAGGGAAGGAAGAAAATTTTTCTTGAAAATCCAAGCAAGGTGGCGCCATCTACCTGCCATTTATAACCCAAATCCTTTTTTTTTTTGGTATTTTGGCCAACCATATGTAAGGGATTTGCCCTAATTTGGAGATCCCCTCCTTTAGTCCCACATGGGAAAATATGAAACCCTTCTCCCTTGTAAAGCATTATAAATTACATCTCTCTTGTAAGTTGAAAACAATCAGATGAATGAATTCAAGTTTTTTTTGTGTGAGCAAACTCTGTGTTTTCTCTCTTCCGCACTTGCATCCAAGTGTTGAGCTCCGTGAGGGAGTAAATCCGGGTTCCCCAGGAACCTTGAGGAGGTGTGAGATCTCCAAAATCCCAAACCCTAGGTTAGCCACTTCACTCCCAAACCCTAGCCGCCGATCATCCTCTTCTTTCCACCAAACCCTAGCCTATCCCACCTCTCACGGCCACTCTCTTCAAGTCAAGGCCGACCATCAGCATCCGGAGCAATTTCTAGAGGAAGTCAGATCAGCCTCCAGGAGAATCCGGATTTCAGCAACATCAGCTTTCAAGTTCTTCAATCTGGTAAATCCTTCCTTGAGTATCTGATTCCATCACTTGTTCTTCTTCTTTCCCAGATCTTGAGTTCAGGAGAAGCCGACTCAGTCACAGGACCAGTATTGGAGGATCCATTGCGAAGATATCTGAATCCGAGGATCCAACAATCTGCTCGAGAGAGTTCTTCCACCAAACTTTGTGAAGATCACTGTCTGGTCGGTAACCCATCTCTTCTCTTTATTTCTGTCCTGTTGAAAGTTCAGAGCGAAACCCTAGGTCTGGGAGTTTCTCAACCCCCAGCGATCCGTTACTTCTGAACCACTCTGATAACCTAGTTTCTTTTAACTTGTGCTTTCAATTATTACCTAGTTTCTTTCAATTTAGTTTAGCTTTCCTTTGAGTCAAAGCCAATTTCTAAAAATATATATAAAAAAAAAATTAATCTTAATTTATTTCCACATCGCATCATCCTCTTTTGTTCTGCATCATTTTTGGTATCAGAGCTTTCGTTCTGCATCATAATAAAGAGCAATCACATATAAACACAAAGTTTTATAGTGGTTCAGTGCACTCCAAGGCACCTACATCCACTTTCCAAGTTTTTCTTGGAAATTCCACTATAATCACCAAGATTACAGTCGATTAGTTTTCTGGACTTACTAATCAAAGCCCAAGTTGGTTTTGTAACCTAGGCTCACCAACAACCTTTATAACTTGTTTTATCTTCGGGCTCACAATTTAAACCCTAGTTGATTTTATACCTTTGGCTCACCAAAACCTTTTTTGGTTTTACGGGCTAACCAAGAACCTAATTGGTTTTCCAAGGCTCACCAAAAATCTCTTTAGTTTTCCAAGGCTCACCAAAAATCTTAAGTAAACAATGTAAGAACAATATGAAAGAATATAATTAAAGCTTTCTAAAATAAAGCAAATATCTTTTTGAAGCTCTTTGAATATTAATGAAGACCTTGTCTTCAAGTTGTTGAAACCTTGAATGATACTTGAAGATGTGAACTTTGGATGCTCTCTTTGAAACTTGGAAGTTTGAAGGCTTGAACCACTTAACTCTTGAATTCTTGAAGGATATTCAATAATCTCACCAAAGGATTACTTCTCCATTTGATTTTAAATGTTTATATAGCTCTCCAAATAATAGATGACAGTTTATGATCATTGAGGATAAAAATATAGCCATTTGAAGCAAGTTAGAAAAGTTCTGTAGCTTTTAGAAAACTAGCTGTTACAGCAAGTGTCGACACTTGAGACTGGTGAGTCGATGCTTGTACAGTGAGTTGACACTTGGCACTATTTATAGTTCTATTTTTTCTTGTTCTCAGGCCTTAAGTCGCACTTGCACTATTTATGAGTCGACACTTGTACAGTGAGTCGACACTTGCACTATTCATGAGTCGACACTTGGCACTAGTCATAGTTCTACATTTTGCTGAAACTTCTCCAAAATTGATTTTTAACATTTTCAAGTTATTCCATATCAATTTCAAAGTCCATATACTTGATTTTCCATTAATTTAATGACTTTTTCAACTGAAATACAAACATTTCTTCATTCAACATGGATGAGTACTAAGATCTAATAAACATACTTAAAATACAATTAGTACTCATATATACTTAAACATTTTGTTAATCATCAAAATTAAGACCAGAGTTAATAATCTTTCCCTTTTTGATGATGACAAAATCTTTGAGTATATGAATAGGGTAAGCTTAAAAAGATTAACAATAAGATAAACATGTAAGTTTAAAATCAATAAGCATCAAGCTCCCTCTCAAAATATGATTTCAAAAATATTTTTCAAAATATGCAAAACTTTCAAATTTTCTTTCTCTTACTAATTCTTTCCTTAAGATTATAACATTTTGCTTTCTTCTCCCCCTTTTGCACTTTCTTTCATTTCTCAAATGATTTTTTATATTTATCATATCTTTTCCCTTTTCATATTTAATAATTTTTTTCCCTTTTTGATATCACAAAAAAGGATGAAAGGCAATATAAAATAGAAATGAAGGTGGAAAGAATAGCAAGTAGATCATCAAAATCAATACATGAAATTAATTAAACATGATATAGCACTTGAAATATGATACCACTTGAAATATGATACTAATTGAACATGATACCACAAAATGATAAGTACATGCAAAATAATAAACTCTAACATGTATATTATCCATTCATCTCACTTGTTCATAGGATAAGGCCACAGCGGCACCCCAACACGTCATAAGAGATCCCGATGAATGGGAATAGAGGGTCTTTAAACCTTACTTAGCTCCTATGACCGAACGGCCATGGTGACTAACCCAATCTGAAGCAGTTACTAGGATCTCTTCTCTCATTTTTTAATAATAAATTTTGAAACCAATTGAATGTAACTCTCCTCAAAGGATTAGATTTGAAATTTTTAAGATATTCATGATTTCAAAATACAAAGAATTGATCATTCAAAAACTTTTAGCATGACTTACAATCCATTTGAAATGATTTGATATCCATACAAAGGCTAGAAGTAATTTAATAGCAAGTCTAGCTACTAGAGCAAGGGTTTATCAATATGCATACCTTCTTTTTAAATGTAACCCTTAACTACTAATTCTATACTTGATCCAAATCATTTCTAGCTTAAGTATAGATGCCAAAAAAAATGAAAATATATAAATCATAATATTTCACTTGAAATAGTTTAAAACTATATTAATCAAAATCAAGTAAAAGTCTAATAATCACAAGTTTAATTATGAGAGCATGAAATCCATCAACATCAAAAAGGTTCATGATCATAACAAATGACTATTAGTCTAAACTTGATTCTAATTAAACAATTTTCAAAGCAATATGCAACTTTAAAAGTATTTTTTATGAAGTAATTTAAGATACATTAATCAAAATCAAGTGAAGGTCTTATAATCACAAGTTTAATCATGATAGCATGAAATTTATCAACATCAAAAAGTTCATGATCATAACTGTTGTCGTTCTCACCGCCGCGCCCGTGACTCGGATCCATGGATCCTCCCTGACCGCCTGGCGGAGGAACCTCCCTGGCTGTGGCGAACCTGCAAGAAGGGGTTAGGAGACCCTGGCCGGGGATCCCGGCGAGGGAGCTCCGACGGTCAAGTCAGTAGATGACGAGAAGGAACAGATTCTCCAAGACGGGCCCCCGAAGGGGTTCCAGACTTAGAGAATTTGTTAGTAAGAAGGGTGCTCTGGGGACCAGAAATTCAGCCGGGCCTCCTTGCCGAGCTCACGCCAAGCGATCCCCTCTCGGGACCTTGGATCTCACTCTTGGAGCGAGGCTTTTGGCCGCTACCTCTTACTTGTCCCCAACCTGATCAGCTTACCTTGTCGTCCCCAACTTCCTTCCTTTTATCTCCTCTCGCTGTTCGCCTGTCCTCTCCCCCTGGGAGGCTCCCCTCCCCCATCCCTTTCCCTTTCCCCTTTCGGTGAGGAGGGCCAGGCGGCTTTCCGACCTCGTCCGCCGAGCCCAATGGGGAAAAGGCAAAGACAGAAAGGGGGGGTGGCGCCGGTAAGGCGGCCGGTCAGATCTCGAGCCTAGTGAGAGCGCTCTCTTTTCCAAGTGTGGGCGCCATCCGTCTATGGACCCTGTTTTGTCAAAACTGCGCCTCTCGATTGCGGGACCTGTCGGGCCGATGCAAATGGTGTTTCGCGTGCCGCCGCCATCCGTACGGGGCGCCACCTGTGATGTGCACGGCCCGAGGGACGACCTCGGAGCCCGCGCCTATTTCCTTGGGACCTTCTCTGTACGGGCGGCCTGACCTCGACCGAGGTGGACCCGTCTCCGGGGGCCACTTGGCGAAGGAGCGAAGGATCGGTCGACCTCGGCCTAGGTGGACCCCTCCCGGGTGACACCTGGCGAGGTGGCAGGAGGTCGCCTGGCTTCGGCCGAGGTGGGCCCGTCTCCGGGGGCCACCTGGCGAAGGAGCGAAGGATCGGTCGACCTCGGTCTAGGTGGACCCCTCCCGGGTGGACACCTGGCGAGGTGGCAGGAGGTCGCCTGGCTTCGACCGAGGTGGGCCCATCTCCGGGGGCCACCTGGCGAAGGAGCGAAGGATCGGCCGACCTCGGCCTAGGTGGACCCCTCCCGGGTAGACACCTGGCGAGGTGGCAGGAGGTCGCCTGGCTTCGGCCGAGGTGGGCCCATCTCCAGGGGCCACCTGGCGAAGGAGCGAAGGATCGGCCGACCTCGGCCTAGGTGGACCCCTCCCGGGTGGACACCTGGCGAGGTGGCAGGAGGTCGCCTGGCTTTGGCCGAGGTGGGCCCATCTCCGGGGGCCACCTGGCGAAGGAGCGAAGGATCGGCCGACCTCGGCCTAGGTGGACCCCTCCCGGGTGGACACCTGGCGAGGTGGCAGGAGGTCGCCTGGCTTCGACCGAGGTGGGCCCGTCTCCAGGGGCCACCTGGCGAAGGAGCGAAGGATCGGCCGACCTCAGCCTAGGTGGACCCCTCCCGGGTGGACACCTGGCGAGGTGGCAGGAGGTCGCCTGGCTTCGGCCAAGGTGGGCCCGTCTCCGGGGGCCACCTGGCGAAGGAGCGAAGGATCGACCGACCTCGACCTAGGTGGACCCCTCTCAGGTGGACACCTGGCGAGGTGGCAGGAGGTCGCCTAGCTTCGACCGAGGTGGGCCCGTCTCCGGGGGCCACCTGGCGAAGGAGCGAAGGATCGGTCGACCTCACCTAGGCAGACCCCTCCTGGGTGGGCGCCAGGCGAGGTGGTAGAGGAGCCCCAAACCGAGCTCGACTTCGGCGAGAGCAGTTTATCTTGGGAAGTCATCTGGCGGAGTAGCCTTGCCGAGCTCGGCCCCGGCAATGTGGCGCTGACTCGGCCAGAGAAACCTCCACGTGGCTCGATCATATTTGGCGGTATCTGAGCCCGGCCACATCATCGTCACGACCGTAACAGTTGCCCCCCAGCCCACCGTTCCGTTGGGGTGTCGTAGAACGGAACGTCGGGATTAAATGCAGATATGATATGGGGAGGCGAAGATCTTGCATCATAATTGCCACGATCCTCGTCGCCGCGGCTCGATGCGCCCGAAACCCTATAGGAAGCCACCACGCGTCGCCCACTTGCCCGCAATAAAAGCGTCGCTTCGAGGCAGAGGCCGTTACCCTGCTAATGAGGCGTCGGTGTCGGGCGTGCGTCCACGTGGTGATCACTCAGTGGCTCGGGGCGGAATGACGGGTACGGCCGCTGTCGACTGAGTTTGAAAAGTAGGGGACTTTCCAGAATGAGGCCTTTCCCTTGCTCCGTGGGCGGTTTGCTGCAGGCTAACTTCCGTTGCCCCGCGTTCGCTTGGCATATTTTTGGTGAGTGCCTCCATCCTTCTCTGGTTCCCCTCTCTCTTTTCCTCTCTGAATCCTTGTTCTCCCCTTTGCCATGGCGCGTCGTCGCTATGTCTCTTCCAATCCGGACGAGGCCGGTCCATCCCAGCCGAGGACTCCATCTTCTTCCTCCTCAGAGGAGGAAACGATTCCGGAGGAGATCCGCAGGCGTCTGCAACCCGGGGGTGTCACCATCGGCATCCCCAGGGGGGTTCGGTCTCCTCCGGTTGCTCCCGCTGTGCCTCTTCTCTCTCTTCCTGCTCCGCCTCTTCTTCCCACCGGTCCCTCCGGTCATGCTTCCACCATGATCGAGGGCGATCTTTCTTTGCTCCGGGAGGCCTATGGCATCCCGGGATCAATTCGTCTATTCGTTCCGCAGCCCGGGGAGCGCGTCACCATGAGTGGCCCCAACCGCATAGCCTTTTACGAAGACTTCTTCCTTGGGGGTCTTCGATTTCCTCTGCACCCCTTCTTCCTCTCTTTTCTTAGCCATTTCTGACTTGTTCCGGCCCAGTTGGCTCCCAATGCCATCCGGGTCATCTTCTCCTTCATAGTTTTTTGTCACTTTCACGGGTTCGTTGCCCGTTTCTCCCTCTTCAAGGCCATGTTCACCCTGAAGAGGTATTCCACCGATGACGGCTGGTGGTATATTTCGCCCCGGCCCAGGTGTCTCCGGTTCGACCTCCCCTCTTCTATCAAGGGCTGGAAGAGCCAGTTTTTCTTTGCCTCGGTCGAAGATGTCGATTGGGCCTGGAGTGAACCGGACCGGTCTCCGAACCGGAACTCCCAGGTTGAGTCGGCGGACCAGGAGGCCTACTCCCTACTCCTGAGTGACGTGGTCCCGGCGCTCGAGGTTCTGCTCTCAGAGCAGAATCTTTTTGAGGCCGGGATCAGTCCCATCCATGAGTCGGGTAAGATTTGGTCCTTCCTTAACTCTTGCATTCTTTTTTCTTCATAACCGAGTTGGCCGACCTTCTATTCTTTTGCATTGCAGGTATGAAGTTCTCGCTGGAGAGCCTCCTGGAGGGCGTGGCCCAGAGAGACGTCCTGGAGGTGGATGAGCCTGCGGCCAAGCGGGCTCGCACCGAGGCGAGCCAGGAGGTGGCACCGGCGTCTGCACCTAGTCCAGCGGCCACTGCTCCCCTGCCCAGGCTGCCTCGGAGCGGGGTCGTTGATTCCTCGGCTGCCAGATCCGGTGGTGCTGTCGTCGAGGGGGTTCCACCACCCGTAGCCCCGTCCAGCGCCGGCCCTATCATCACCGCGGCTCCGACGGTGCAGCCCGTGTCCTCCGCCGGCCCGTCGGTCGCGGCTCCTGCTGGAGGGACAGTCGTCGCAGGAGCCGAACTGACGGCTCCGCCACCGGTGATCACCCACCGGTGTTCAGTCATCCGCGACAAAGGGCTCACGGAGAAGGTGATGGAGTACGCCTCCACAGCCTGGGATCGCCGAGCTTGGGGCGGCCGGGACTATGCTGACGCTTTGCTCGGGATCCTCCCGCAGCTCTTCACGGTAAGCCCGAACTCATTTTCTTCCATCTTTCGTGACCTCAGTGGTCTTTCTTCTAACCTGGTTACTTTACCTGTGCAGATTGGGAATGACGTTCTCCTACTGAGGAACTTCCTCGTAGGGAACGCGAAGAGGGACGCCGAGAAGGAGAAGAAGCTCGGCAAGCTCGCAGCCGACGTCAAGGACCTCATGGAAAAGGGGGTTGAGCTGCGAGCAAGCAATCAAGCCCTCCAGACTGACCTGGCACGCGCCGAGGGGCGGAACAAGGAGCTGGAGTCTTCACTGTCGGAGGAGAGGATCTCCCACCAGCGTCGCGCGGAGGAGGACGCAGCGGAGAGGGCTCGTCTTCAGGCCCATTCCCAGTGGCTGGAGCGCCAGCTGGAGGAGGCCCGGTGGGATGCAAACGCGGCGAAGGAGCGGAGTGCGTATGTCAACGGACTCCTGGAGGCCGCGAAGCGGGAGGCGCAGGAGGCCGTTCCGAAGTTCCGGGCTTCCGACGAGTACACGTCGGAGGTCCGGGAGGCCGCCATGGACTCCTTCCTGAAGGGGTTCCGGATGTACCGGGAGAAAGTAGGGGCCTTCTACCCCGAGCTCGACCTCAGTGGGGTGGTGCTCGGAGGTAGGAGGCAAGGAGCTGAGAGTAGAGCCTCCGATGCGGCCGACGCCACGCCTGCGGCCCCATCGACCGGCGAAGCCATGGCTCCGGAGCAGCCGCCTGAGCCGACCGCCGCTGGAGGCGAGGATGCGGAGCGCGCGACCCCGGCAGAGGGCTCCGACCCTGCACCAAACTGAGCCACCGTCTTCTCGCCCTTCTCTGTCGTCGTAATTGTACCCTTTTCTTCTTTTTTTTTTTGGGGACTCCCGGCCTGTCGGGATTCCCAGCTTTGTACTTTTCCTCGAATTAATGAAAACATCGTTTGACTAAGTCTCGAGTTCACTTTCTTCCCCACTCTCCCATCTTTCCCTTTTTTTTTTTTTTTTCTTTTTTTTTTTTGGGATGTTGATGTGGAGTGCCGAAACGATCGCAGACCTGGTCCCGTCCGTCGCTCAAATCGAAGGTTGGGACATACCGGACCGCGTGGCGTCAGAGTAGGCCTTGAGCGGGTCCGTCTTTGGGATCACCTTCATACTCGCGTGGGCGAAATGGTTTCTGCCCCGCCTTCCAAGCCGAAGCCCGAGACCTCCGAACTGAACCCCGGGCCGCAGGCTTTCTCAAGCCTTGCACGGCTTGCCGTGCTGTTCTCCGGGCTTGCATGGGCGAACTGGGTTCTATCCCACCTTCCAGGCCGAAGCCCAGGATCTCCGGACTGAACCCCGGGGCCGCAGGCTTTCTTAAGCCTTGCGCGGCTTGCCGGGCTGTTCTCCGGGCTTGCGTGGACGAACTGGGTTCTATCCCACCTTCCAGGCCGAAGCCCAGGATCTCCGGACTGAACCCCGGGGGCGCAGGCTTTCTCAAGCCTTGCGCGGCTTGCCGAGCTGTTCTCCGGGCTTGCATGGGCAAACTGGGTTCTGTCCCACCTTCCAGAACGAAGCCCAGGATCTCCTGCTTCCTTCGGCCGTCGGCCATGATCGGTCATGCCGAGCTCAGGGCCATGCGCCGGTTTTCCTACAAAGTGAGAAGAGAGCGTTTGAAGCAAGGGAACTTTATTGCGGGAGTGGGGAACCTTACATTACTGATGATACATTCTTAGGTTTGAGGTGTTCCACGTCCGGGGGAACCTGGCACCTCCCAACTCCTCCAGGTAGTAGGCGACGTGAGGGAGGGCTTCTGCTACCCGGTATGGGCCCTCCTAGTTGGGCGAGAGCTTGCCGCATTCCCGTGGCTGAGAAGCTTCAGAGCGTCGGAGGACCAAATCTCCGGGACGAAAAATCTTCGGCCGCACTCGGGAGTTGTAATACCTGGCCACACGCTGCCTGTACGCCGCCATTCGAACTCGGGCCTTGTCCCTCGTTTTCTCAAGAAGGTCAAGGTTGAGCATCATCCTGGCTGGGTTTTCTGTCTCGTCATATTGCTCCACACGCAGCGTGGATAGGCTGAGCTCAATCGGGATGACCGCCTCGGCTCCGAAGACGAGGTTGAACGGGGTCTCGTCGGTAGCCGTCCTCGGGGTGGTATGGTATGCCCAGAGGATGCTGGGGAGCTCGTCGGCCCACCTGCCCTTGGCCTGGTCCAGCCGCGTGCGGAGGCCCTGAAGAATGGTCCTGTTCATGACTTCGGCCTCTCCATTGGTCTGGGGATGCGCCACCGAGGTGAAGCGATGCTTGATGCCGAGGTCGCTGCAGAACTCTTCGAACTCCCGGCAGTCGAACTGGCACCCATTATCAGTAACCACGGTGTGGGGGAGGCCGAAGCGGTAAATGATTGACTTCCAAAAGAATTTGGCGACGTTTGCCTCGGTGATCCTCGCCAAGGGTTCGGCCTCGACCCACTTTGTGAAGTAGTCGATGGCCACTATCAAGAACTTCCGCTGTCCAGACGCCGGCGGGAATGGGCCCAGAAGGTCCTTCCCCCACTGGGCGAACGGCCAGGGAGCTGAGAGCTAGGAGATTGGGTTGAAGGGCTGCCGTTGCACCGTGGCATGACGTTGGCACCGGTCGCACTTCTTCACGAAGCCAGCGGCGTCTTCCTTCATCGTCTCCCAGAAGTAGCCCTGACGGAGGGCCATGTACGCCAATGCCCTGCCCCCCACGTGGTTCCCGCAGACGCCTTCGTGAATCTCCTGGAGCACGAGCTTGGCTTCCGTGGGTCCTACACACTTGAGAAGGGGGTAGGAGTAGGATCTTCGATACAATTGCCATCCATCAGGACGAACCGCACGGCTTTCTTTCTGATAAGGCGAGCCGCCTTGCGGTCCTCCGGCAGGGTGCCACTGGTGATGTATTTGGCGTACTTGTCCATCTAGCTGGGTTCATGGCTGACCTGATGGACCTCCACCGGTGCCTCGAGGCTTGGGATCTCAAGGCGCTCCACATAAGCACGTCCCAGCATCGAGTCCGGCAGGGTCGCCAGCCGAGAGAGAGCATCCGCGCGGGTGTTTTCCCTGCGATGGATATGGAAGATGTTGAAGCGTCGGAATCTGGACGCGCCCGCCTTGATGAGCTCCAAGTATTTCGCCATTTGGGGGTCATGTGCGACATACTCCCCGGAGACCTGTCCCGCCACGAGCTGGGAATCGGTGAAAGCTCTGAGGTTGGTCACTCCCAGCTCGCGGGAGACCCTCAGCCCGGCAAGAAGTGCTTCGTACTCCGCTTGGTTATTTGTCGCGGGGAATTGGAAACGGAGCGCGCATTCGGCGATGACCCCGTCGCTGTTGGCAAGGATGAGTCCAGCTCCGCTCCCGCCGGAGTTCGAGGCTCCGTCCACATGGAGGATCCAGGCATCCTCTCTGGGCTCATCGGTGCCTATCTCCATCGGCTGGCCTGAGGGGCCTTCCTCGGGCTCCTTGCCCAAGCTTGCACATTCGACCAAGAAGTCAGCCAGCACTTGTGCCTTCATGGCCGACCTTGGCCTGTACGTAATGTCGAACTCGCAGAGCTTCAGTGCCCACTTTGCCAATCATCCCGAAGTATCGGGTCGGCTGAGCACCGCTTTCAGCGGTTGATCCGTTAGGACAGCGATGGGGTGCGCTTGGAAATAGGGCCTGAGATGCTGGGCAGACACTATTAGTGCAAAAACGAGTTTCTCGGGCCGAGAATACCTGAGCTCCACGTCGCGGAGAAGCTTGCTGGTATAGTACACCGGCCGCTGGACTCCCTGGCCATCGGTCCGAACCAGGACCGAGCTGATGGCTTCCGGGGTGACCGCTAGGTAGAGGATGAGCTCCTCCCCCTCCTCGGGCCTGGACAGCAACGGTGGCGACACGAGCATCCTCTTCAGCTCCTCGAAGGCCTTCTGGCATTCCTCGGTCCAAGCGAAGTCGTTCATCTTTCTCAGCACCTTGAAGAAGGGATGGCAGCGGTCTGCCGACCTGGAGATAAAGCGGCTGAGGGCCGCAACTCGACCGGTGAGTTGCTGCACTTGCTTCTTGGAGGCGGGCGGCTCCATGTCCAGGATGGCATGGACCTTCTCCGGGTTGGCTTCAATTCCTCTTTGGGTCACCATGAATCCTAGGAATTTCCCGACGGAGATGCCGAAGGCGCACTTTGCCGGGTTCAGCTTCATCTGATGACGTCGGAGGTTGCCGAATGTCTCCGCCAAGTCAGCCACGTGGTCCGAATCGGGTTTGCTCATTACCAGCATGTCGTCCACGTACACCTGCATGTTGCGGCCGATCTGGTCTTTGAAAATTCTATTGACCAGGCGCTGGTACGTTGCCCCCGCGTTCTTGAGGCCGAATGGCATCATCCTGTAGCAAAAAGTCCCGCGATCGGTTATGAAGGCGGTATGCTCTTCGTCCTCCAGGCTCATCCGGATCTGGTTGTATCCGGAGAAGGCGTCCATGAATGACAGGAGGCGATGTCCCAAGGTGGTGTCGACCAGCTGGTCGATCTTTGGAAGAGGGAAGCTGTCCTTTGGGCAGGCTCGATTGAGGTCGGTATAGTCCACACAGATCCTTCACTTACCACTACTCTTTCTTACCATGACCACGTTTGCTAGCCAGCTGGGATACTGGACTTCCCGCACAAAACCGGCGGCGAGGAGTTTTTCCACTTCCTCGTTGATTGCCTTCTGTCTTTCCATGGCGAAGCTCCTCTTCTTCTAGCAGACCGGGCGGCAGCTTGGGTCCACGTTTAACCTGTGCGTGATGACCTCGGGTGGGATGCCTGGCATGTCGGCCGCTGACCAGGCGAACACGTCAGCGTTCGCGCGGAGGAACTCCAGCAGGCGGGTCCGTTCTTCTTCAGGGAGCTGGGCCCCGACTTGCACCGTCTTCAGCGGGTCCGAACCGAGGGGAAAGGTCAGCAGGCGCTCCACGGGCCCTCCCCGGGGTTCCTTCTCTCTTAGGTCGAGGTCATCGACATCGGGGGCGAGCTCCGCGCCCCGGGCGCCCGGGACCGTCTGGAGGCAAAGCGGGACTGGCCGGGTCGTTCCCTTCATCTTCCCGAGCCCGGAAGGCATGGGGAACTGCACCAACAACCTTTTCATGGAGATCGTGGCGTCCAGTTGGTTGAGCCCGGGACGCCCGAGAATGGCGTTGCAAGGCGAGGGGAGTCTGACGACGGTAAACATTATCAGGACGGTCATCTGCCGGGGTGGGGATCCGGCGGTGACCGGGAGAGTGATCTCCCCTTCGACCCCCACGGAGTCCCCTGTAAATCCTACCAGGGGGGTATGTACCGGTTTCAGTTGATCGTGGGACAAATTCATCCGAGAGAAAGCCTCGTAAAAAAGCACGTCAGCCGAGCTTCCACTATCCACCATGATTCGATGTACAGGATGCTTCGCGATGGTCATCTCGACCACCACGGCATCGTTGTTTACATTATCATTACCCTTCCCCTCCTCGGGAGGGATCACAATCTCCGGGTTCCCAACTTCCCGGGCTCTCTTCGCCGCTCGTCCGACCCCGCGTGAAATCATGCCCACGGGCTTCTCCGTTGGGTGGTTGTCGATTACAGGAATGGGCGGTAAGGTCGCGAGCGGCTACCCCTCCGGGGGGGCCTCGTTCCTGACGAACTTCCTGAGGTAGCCCCTCTTGATCAGCTCCTCGATCTCCAGCTTCAGGTTGCGACACTCCTCCGTGTCGTGACCATGCTCGCGGTGGAACTGACAGTACTTCGATTTGTCCCGGATGGCCCTCGGGTTCTGAGGAGGAGGTCGGCGGAGGTAGCGCTCGCCCTCGATTTCCATGAGGATCTTCGTCCGAGGTGCGAGGAGAGGGGTGAACCTCCGCTCGGGAGTGGCCTCGCCCCTCGACCTTGGATTCGGGCGAGGGTCGGCAGATGGCCCGGGCTTCCGAGCTCCCGGGGTATCTCTCGGGGGTGGCCTCTTCAGAGTCTTCCCGTCCAACTCTCGACGGGTGCGGTCGGCCTCCTCCGCTCGGATGTACTTATGGGCGCGGAGGAGGAGCTCAGAGTATGTCCTGGGCGGCTTCTTGTCCAGGGAGTAGGTCAGGCGGGACGTCTTGAGCCCGCGCTTCAAAGCCAACATGGCGACGGGCTCGTCCAGACTGTAGATTTCCAGGGCTGCGGTCTTGAACCGGGTGATGTAGTCCCGGAGCAGCTCCTGGTCCTGCTGGCGGATAGAAAAGAGGCTGTCCACCTCTCTTGGCACTTTTCGACAGGCGTCGAAGTGCGCCACAAACTTTCCTTCCAACTGGTGGAAGGAGCAAATGGATCCAGGCTCGAGGCGGGTGAACCAGACTCGAGCGGCCTTCCGGAGGGTGGCTGGGAAGGCGATGCACAAAAGAGCGTCGGTGGCCCCCTGGACCCTCATGAGAGCTTTGTAGCTCTCCAGATGGTCCAGAGGGTCGGTGGTCCCATCGTAGGGATCCACCTGTGGCATGCGAAACTGTTTTGGGATCGTGATGCAGAACAAATAAAGGGACGCGATGCGGAAGTAAATTAAGTTTAACTAATTTTTTTGTTGTTTTTATAGGTTTGTAGAAGTTGGCTTCAAATCAAAGAAAAGTTAACCTAACATTGAAAGATACTAATATGATAATTGAAAGCACAATTTTAAGGAAACTAAATTATCAGAGTAGTTTAGAAGCAACGGATCGCTGGGGGTTGAGAAACTCCCAGACCTAGGGTTTCACTCCGAGCTTTCAACAAAACAGAAATAAAGAGAAGGGAAGGTTTATCTAACCAGACAATGATCTTCACAGATTTTGGTGGAAGAACTCTCCCGAGCAGATTGTTGGATCCTCGGAGTTGGATATCTTCGTAATGGATCCTCCAATACTGGTCCTTTGGCGGGTTGGCTTCTCCTGAACTCAAGATCTGGAAGAGAAGAAAAACAATTGATGGAATCAGAGAGTCAAGGAAAAGATTTACCAGGTTGATGAACTTGAAGATCGAAATTGCTGAAAACTGAATTCTCCTGGATGCTGATGTGATTTTCCTTGGAACTTGCTCTGGATCTGAAGTAGCCGGACTGGATCTGGATGAAGGTGGACGGCCTGGACTTGTAGAGAGAGAGAGGCCGTGGGAGATGGATGGATCTAGGGTTTGGTGGATGGAAAATAATGAAAGGTGGCTAGGGTTTTGGAATTTCAAGTGGCTAACCTAGGGTTTTGGATAAAGATGGAGATCTCTCACCTCCTCAAGGCTCCAATGGAACCCGGATTACCCCCTCACCGAGCTCAACACTTAGAATAGTGCGGAAGAAGAGAAACCTAGGTTACTCAACACAAGAGAATAGCAAAATATTTTTTTCTTCATTGATTTTCAAAGTTACAAAGAGAGGTCTATTATATAGACCTAAAATTTTCTCCTAGCTTGTACAAATTTCCATGTGGGACTAAACTCTTCCAACCTCTAGATTAGGTAGAAAACCCCCTCTCTTGGTCGACCAAGACTTCAAAAAAAATTGGGACGGCCATAAAGGAATCTTTTTTGAATTTTTATGGCGCCTCCTTTGGAGTTGGATTTGGATTTGGAGTCCTCCTCTTCTTATGGCATTTCTTCTTTTCTTCCACTCCAAGTTAAGCTCTTTGATTTTGATTTGAACTTCAATTGGATGTCCTTCTTTGATTTCTTCTCCAAGAGAAGTTTTCTTCCTTCTTTGCTTAGGTAAAATAGGCAGGTATGGGCGCCTCCTTTAAATTAGCTTCCAATTTGATTTTTTCTTCTTTGGGTGTGGGGACCATGACACTGGGATGCCTCTGTGGCGCCACCTGGACCCTGGCGTGTGCTCGGAGTGTGGCTGGGCGTGTGGCTTGGAGTGTGGCCTCCACTTGCTTGGACCTTGGTTTGATTGGAAGACAAATGTGGCACCATTTTGGACCAAATTGAAACCACATTGGGACTTGCACTGAGTCAACATGACTCAACAAAATTTAAATGGTGACTCAAGAAATAAATAAAATAAATAAACTGGTTGACCAGGTCAACCTTTATTACAAACCCTAATTTCTCGGGTAATGTCAATCAGAGATCCAAATGGAGCTCTGAAGTCTTCTTCTGAGTCTGGTGCCCGCACCAATTCTCCTAGGGTGGGAGGAACTCGACCCTGTCGAGTAAGGCTCAAGTTGGCTCTGGTATCTCTCCAAGAGGTCTGGGTCCAATTCTTGTAATTCTTCTCGGGAGATCCAAGAGTCATCAGAATCTGGCCTTCCTTGCCAGCGGACCAGGTACCTTTGGTATCCTCGATTACGAGTAGAGATAACCTGATCATCCAGGATCTTTTCAATCTGCTCTTTCCTCACAGGCCAGTTTGTTAGTGAACACACAGGGTCGGGATCACTCTCAATGATAGGGTTAGGCTCAAAAGGCTCACTAGGAATCACAGCTGGCTCCCTGTACTCTACTAAGTCTGTAATGTTGAAAGTAGAGCTAATGCCTAGTTCTGGAGGCAACTCGAGCACATAGGCATTGGATCCTACTCTCTTTACCACTCTAAATGGTCCAGCTCCCTTAGCATGTAACTTTCTAACGGTTCCAGGAGGAAACCGTTCAGGCCTTAACCTAATCATCACATAGTCTCCCTCAACAAAAGATTTGACTCGCCAGTGAGTATCAGCCAACTTCTTATAAGTTTCATTACTTAAATTTATTTTGGCATGAATTTCTTTATGCAAGTCTTTTACATGCTGTGCAAAATTCTCAGCAGACTCGGAGACTCGAGTGTGGACAGGTAAAGGGACTAGGTCAAGAGGTGTGTGAGGTTTGTACCCATGTACAATTTCAAATGGACTCTTACCCGTAGACCTATTGACCGAGTCATTGTACGCAAATTCTGCCCTTGGTAGGTATAAATCCCAATTTCTGGTGTTTTCACCAACAAGACATCTCAGCAGATTTCCTAGGCTACGGTTCACTACTTCAGTTTGGCCATCAGTTTGGGGATGATAGGCAGTTGAAAACTTAAGTTTTGTCCCTAACTTATGCCAAAGGGTCTTCCAAAAGTAACTGGTGAACCGGACATCCCTATCTGAAACGATTGTCTTAGGTAGGCCATGGAGTCTAACTATCTCATTGAAGAAAAGTGTGGCTACCTTAGACGCATCAAAGGTTTGGGAACAAGGCAAGAAGTGGGCCATTTTAGAGAATCGGTCGACTACGACACAGATAGAATCATGTCTCCTCTGGGTCTTAGGTAAACCTAACACAAAATCCATACTCACATCTTGCCAAGGACGATCTGGGACAGGGAGTGGGGTATAAAGGCCAGTGTTTTGTTTTCGCTGTTTGGCAACAGCGCAGGTTCGACATCTAGCTACAATATTAGCTACATCCCTTTTCAAGCTAGGCCAGAAAAAGTGGTCTTCAATAGCTAGAATGGTCTTGTCTTTTCCAAAATGGCCGGCTAAACCTCCAGCATGGATTTCCCAAATCAAAAATTCCCTAAGAGAAGTTCTAGGGATGCAAAGCCTATTTTTGAAGAACAAAAAACCATCTACAAGGGTATAATCCTGGTGATTACTAGATGGTCCTTGAACTAGATCCTGATACACAGTTGTGAAATCCGGACAAGACTCATATTCCTCTTTGATTTGCTCAAACCCTATGACCTCAGTTCTAACAGAAGTTAATAACAGAGATCGACGACTAAGGGCATCAGCTACCTTATTCTCAACTCCAGCCTTATGTTTCAGGACAAAAGTATAGGACTGGATATATTCTACCCACTTAGCATGCCTAGGGTTAAGCTTCTTTTGGGAGTTCAGAAATCTAAGAGCCTCATGGTCCGAAAATAGTACAAATTCCTGCGGTAGCAAATAATGTCTCCAGTAACGCAAAGCTTGCACCACCGCATAAAATTCCTTATCATAGGTAGAATACCTAAGCTTAGCATCATTAAGTTTTTCACTAAAGAATGCTATGGGATGATTCTCTTGGCTTAGGACTCCACCTATTCCTACACCTGAAGCATCACAGGCAACCTCAAATACTTTAGAAAAATCGGGTAATCTCAGAATGGGTGCCTGGGTCATTTTATCCTTAAGATCTAGGAAGGCTTTATGGGCTGACTTAGTCCAATGAAATTCTCCCTTCCTAATACAATCAGTGATAGGAGCAGCTAAAGTACTAAACCCCTTGATGAATCGCCTATAGAAGGTAGCCAAGCCATGGAAACTTCTAACTTCATGCACATTGGTTGGCTCTGGCCAGTCTACTATGGACCTAATTTTCTCAGGATGGCCGCCACGCCGTCAGGGGTTACTACAAAACCAAGAAAGATAACTCTACTAGTCATGAATTCACACTTCTTAAGATTACCGTAGAGTCTCTCATTCCTCAAAACTTGGCAGACTGCTCTAAGGTGGCCTAGGTGATCTGCTGGGGTCTTACTATAGATCAGGATGTCATCAAAATAGACCACCACAAATTTTCCTATGAAAGCTCTAAGTACCTGGGTCATAATTCTCATGAAGGTACTAGGGGCATTGGACAACCCAAAAGGCATAACAACCCATTCATAAAGACCATCCTTAGTTTTGAAAGCAGTTTTCCATTCATCCCCGGGTCTAATCCTAACCTGATGATAGCCGCTTTTGAGATCAATCTTAGAAAAAACCATTGCACCAGCCATCATATCAAGCATGTCATCTAGTCTAGGGATGGGAAACCTATATTTGATTATAATTTTATTGATGGCACGACTGTCAACACACATCCTCCACGTGCCATCTTTCTTTGGGGTTAGTAAGGCTGGGACTGCACAAGGGCTAAGACTTTCTCTAATAAACCCCTTCCTCAATAATTCTCCAACCTGCTTTTGCAGTTCTTCATGCTCAGATGGATTCATCCTATAATGGGGCAAGTTGGGCAAAGTCGCTCCTGGGATTAGATCTATGGCATGCTGGATATCCCTAAGAGGTGGAAGGTGGTCTGGCAAATCCTCGGGAAAGACATCCTCAAATTCTTTTAACACAGGTTTAACTTCTTGAGGAGGCTCTGAGGGTTCCGAAGTTCTAAGTTCCTTAGCAGTCAACATCCAGATGGGTGAACCACTATGAATTTCTTGTTCTAGATCCTTAGCACTGATTAGGTTCACTCCAGTTGTCATCTCCTTAACCTTACCGGCTCCTTTAGTTACCTTGTCCTTAGGGGGAACTGAATGGATCGTAATCTTCTTCCCATTGAAACTAAAGACACAGGTATTGGATTTTCCTAAGAGGGTGGCATCATGATCATACAACCAAGGTCTTCCAAGAATTATACTGCTCACCCCCATGGGTAAAACATCGCACCAAATCTTTTCGTGATAAGATTGCATTTGGATTTGGACTTGACATCTAGACTGGATGGGTATGGAGGTAGAATCTACCCAAGAAACCTTATAGGGGTTGGGATGGGGAACTGGGATTAAGCCTAACATCTTGACAGTGCTAGTAGAGATGGCATTTACACAGCTCCCACTATCTATGATGATCTTACATACCTTATCCCCTAATTTAAGAAAAGTCTGTAGGATGTTAGTCCTACGCCAATCCTCTTGAACTAGATTCTGGGATAGGATGCATCTTACAACTCCTAATTGGTCAGATTCATTGGGTTCCTCCTCTCCTTCATACTCCTCAACCAAATTCATTCCGGCCTCATAAACTTCTTCTTCAAATTCCTTACTGGGCTCGAAATTATCATTCTCTCCCTCTTCTATGTAAAGGGATCTTCGTGGGCACTGGCTAGCAACATGACCTACCTTATGACACTTGAAACAGGCTATGGCAGTACACTGACTGGAAATGTGACCTGGTTTCTGACACTTAAAACATGTGATATTTGAACTAGGGGTTCTCTGGGTGTCAGGTGCCTTACCTTTGTCCATGGGTCTAGGGGTAGAAGTACCCTGAAAAGGTTTACTAGGGATAACTTGGCTAGGTCCATTCCTTGGGATTGGGGCACTAACCCTAGAAGGTATAGGTCCTCTCTGAAATTTCTCAGTGTTCAGTGCAATCTGGTAGGCTTGGTCTAGATCAGTAACCTCTCTCAGAAATAGTTCTCTCTTGATATCTTCTCTCAGTCCAGCCCTAAATCTAGACAAAGTGACTTCGTGGGCTTCACTCACATCACATCTCATTAGGTATTCATCAAAAGTAGCTATGTAGTCTGAGACAGATCGGTTTCCTTGTTTCAGGTTTTGCCATTGGTCTAACAGGTTTGGCTGGTATGAAATGGGTAGGTATTTATCTCTCAATTTTTCTTTCATACCCTGCCAAGTGGTTATGGGCTCAACATTCCGTCTCCTAGTGGTTAGCTCAATGTTCCCCCAGTATAACCTAGCTTGACGCACTAATTTCATCTTGGCAAACTTGTATTTCCTCTCCTCAGACATAGCATACCACTCAAAGTATTGATCCATCTCACCCTCCCAATCAGAATACACCTTAGGGTTCAGACTACCATCAAAAGTGGGTGCATCTAATTTGATGTTCCTGATGAACCTATCATCTCTATCTTCAGGCTCTGGGTCAGGCCTCCTATGATTAGGTTCAGGATCTCTATATAAAGGCCTTCTAGGCTCCTGATGTGGGTGAGGTTGAGGCACATTAAAATCGGGGTCAGGAGTCCAATTCCGATGTCTAGGTTCTTCAAGTACTTGGACTCGGTCCCTAAGTTGGGTAAGATCCTCATGAATTTGTGCGCTAAACTGGGCCACAGTGTTTGTCATATCCTGATTCATTTTAGCCATACTTTCAGTAAGAGTTCTGATCATGGCCTCTAAATCAGGTTGGGTTTGACCAGGTTGATATGGCACTCCATTTCTGGTAGACATGATGATTCAAGCAAGCACACAAAATGAGACTAGACTAAATCGACTACTGGATCACTAGACCTAGAGTCCAAACTAGATGCCCAATCAGAGTGGCAAGCTAGCCTGTAGTAACTCAGGACTCAGCCAGGCAGGTGTAAGGGGAGTGTTAGGTCCCTGATTGCCAATCCTAGACACCAATCAGTGATTGGCCAGGTAGGCGGACCAGCACACAAGCCCTTCGGGAATGGATCCCTGAACCACCGTTCTAGACACTGAGTGCTAAGCACACACAGAATAACTCGGCAAACTGACTCAACACTAGCCTAGACCCGACCAATTGGTGTCCGTAGCCCACTAGGGCAAATTAGGTCTAACTGATTTTAAATTAGGTCTAGGTTCGAATGATTGGATGGTGGTTTTGGGCTAAGGAGAGGTAATCAACTCCTCCCCTTATCTTAGATGCTCAATTGCCCTTAAGTAAATTATGAGATGATCACTCCAAAAAGAATTGAATTGCAGAACACAAAAAACAGAGTTGTTGTATTTTAATGCTCAGAATTTTTACCGAAACCAATAAATTACATAAAAATTATGGAAAATAGGTTCAATTATACTGGTTTCAACGAAGTAAAAATCATGTAATTTGGAGTTTTATGAAGGGAGAAATAATTTAGACAAAAGGGCAATTACGGGCTGCAACTAGATTGTCTTCCCCGTTTATAATCCCTGCTACGAAGTTATAACCCAATGGATCCCCTACACGCCCTAGGAACACCCCGTGGAATGGGAGGAGGAGGCTTGCACCTCGCTTAGTTCCTAGGACCGGACGTCCTGGGGAGTCTACTTCGAGCAGACAAAATAAAAAGAGAACAATCAAAGCAAGCAAGCAAATCAGAAACCCTAGACTGGGCTCTGATACCAAAAATGATGCAGAACAAATAAAGGGACGCGATGCGGAAGTAAATTAAGTTTAACTAATTTTTTTGTTGTTTTTATAGGTTTGTAGAAGTTGGCTTCAAATCAAAGAAAAGTTAACCTAACATTGAAAGATACTAATATGATAATTGAAAGCACAATTTTAAGGAAACTAAATTATCAGAGTAGTTTAGAAGCAACGGATCGCTGGGGGTTGAGAAACTCCCAGACCTAGGGTTTCACTCCGAGCTTTCAACAAAACAGAAATAAAGAGAAGGGAAGGTTTATCTAACCAGACAATGATCTTCACAGATTTTGGTGGAAGAACTCTCCCGAGCAGATTGTTGGATCCTCGGAGTTGGATATCTTCGTAATGGATCCTCCAATACTGGTCCTTTGACGGGTTGGCTTCTCCTGAACTCAAGATCTGGAAGAGAAGAAAAACAATTGATGGAATCAGAGAGTCAAGGAAAAGATTTACCAGGTTGATGAACTTGAAGATCGAAATTGCTGAAAACTGGATTCTCCTGGATGCTGATGTGATTTTCCTTGGAACTTGCTCTGGATCTGAAGTAGCCGGACTGGATCTGGATGAAGGTGGACGGCCTGGACTTGTAGAGAGAGAGAGGCTGTGGGAGATGGATGGATCTAGGGTTTGGTGGATGGAAAATAATGAAAGGTGGCTAGGGTTTTGGAATTTCAAGTGGCTAACCTAGGGTTTTGGATAAAGATGGAGATCTCTCACCTCCTCAAGGCTCCAATGGAACCCGGATTACCCCCTCACGGAGCTCAACACTTAGAATAGTGCGGAAGAAGAGAAACCTAGGTTACTCAACACAAGAGAATAGCAAAATATTTTTTTCTTCATTGATTTTCAAAGTTACAAAGAGAGGTCTATTATATAGACCTAAAATTTTTCCTAGCTTGTACAAATTTCCATGTGGGACTAAACTCTTCCAACCTCTAGATTAGGTAGAAAACCCCCTCTCTTGGTTGACCAAGATTTCAAAAAAAATTGGGACGGCCATAAAGGAATTCTTTTTGGAATTTTTATGGCGCCTCCTTTGGAGTTGGATTTGGATTTGGAGTCCTCCTCTTCTTATGGCATTTCTTCTTTTCTTCCACTCCAAGTTAAGCTCTTTGATTTTGATTTGAACTTCAATTGGATGTCCTTCTTTGATTTCTTCTCCAAGAGAAGTTTTCTTCCTTCTTTGCTTAGGTAAAATAGGCAGGTATGGGCGCCTCCTTTAAATTAGCTTCCAATTTGATTTTTTCTTCTTTGGGTGTGGGGACCATGACACTGGGATGCCTCTGTGGCGCCACCTGGACCCTGGCGTGTGCTCGGAGTGTGGCTGGGCGTGTGGCTTGGAGTGTGGCCTCCACTTGCTTGGACCTTGGTTTGATTGGAAGACAAATGTGGCACCATTTTGGATCAAATTGAAACCACATTGGGACTTGCACTGAGTCAACATGACTCAACAAAATTTAAATGGTGACTCAAGAAATAAATAAAATAAATAAACTGGTTGACCAGGTCAACCTTTATTACAAACCCTAATTTCTCGGGCAATGTCAATCAGAGATCCAAATGGAGCTCTGAAGTCTTCTTCTGAGTCTGGTGCCCGCACCAGATCGGCTCCATCTGGATTTCTTCAGAGAAAGGGGGACGGGAGTCGTAGCCCGCCGGGTCCGCCGACGAGTTCTGCAGGTCGGCAAATCGGCGGGCGAACTCCGCTAGCTTGCGCTCATGCTCCTCCAGGCGCCTCTCGGCCTGGCGCCTGATGGCTTCGTCGGTGGAGTCTTCCACCGAGGCTGCGGGTGAAGGGGGCGCCGATCGGTCTCGGCACGAAGTCAGGCCTCGACGTCGCTTGCTGCGATGCGCCGTTTTGGCCTCATCGGTCGGGGATCGACTCTCATGATCCTCCGAACTGGAGTAGTTTCTTTTTGCGGGAGCTTGGTGGCTCCCACGGGGGTTAGAGACGGCCCTCGGGTGGGATGGCCTGTCCTGAATGGAGCGCAGGCTCCCACGCTGCCCCACAACCCGGGCCGCGGGGGTCCCTGGCTGCGGCTGCATGGCCAGGGACCGCTGCTAATGCTGAAGCTGCCAAACCGCCGAGGTCAAGGTCTGTAGCTGTTGGATGATGGCCGCAAGGGATCCGTCTGTTGAGGTAGGCTGTGGTGGAAGAGGAGGGGGGGCTGGAAGCTCCCTCTCCAGGCTGTGGCCCCCTTGAGGGGAGTGAACATCCCCTACACGGCTGGTGGACGCCTCGCACCCACGAGTGACCACCATTGTCAGAGAGTGCGACACCTGCAGAAAGCTAGCTCCCGCTAGGGGGTGTTGTCTTGTCCCCTACCTGGTGCGCCAATCTGTTGTCGTTCTCGCCGCCGCGCCCGTGACTCGGATCCGTGGATCCTCCCTGACCGCCTGGCGGAGGAACCTCCCTGGCTGTGGCGAACCTGCAAGAAGGGGTTAGGAGACCCTGGCCGGGGATCCCGGCGAGGGAGCTCCGACGGTCAAGTCAGTAGACGACGAGAAGGAACAGATTCTCCAAGACGGGCCCCCGAAGGGGTTCCAAACTTAGAGAATTTGTTAGTAAGAAGGGTGCTCTGGGGACCAGAAATTTGGCCGGGCCTCCTTGCCGAGCTCATGCCAAGCGATCCCCTCTCGGGACCTTGGATCTCACTCTTGGAGCGAGGCTTTTGGCCACTGCCTCTTACTTGTCCCCAACCTGATCAGCTTACCTTGTCGTCCCCAGCTTCCTTCCTTTTATCTCCTCTCGCTGTTCGCCTGTCCTCTCCCCCTGGGAGGCTCCCCTCCCCCATCCCTTTCTCTTTCCCCTTTCGGTGAGGAGGGCCAGGCGGCTTTCCGACCTCGTCCGCCGAGCCCAATGGGGAAAAGGCAAAGACAGAAAGGGGGGGTGGCGCCGGTAAGGCGGCCGGTCATACCTCGGGCCTAGTGAGAGCGCTCTCTTTTCCAAGTGTGGGCGCCATCCGTCTATGGGCCCTGTTTTGTCAGAACCGCGCCTCTCGATTGCGGGACCTGTCGGGCCGATGCAAATGGTGTTTCGCATGCCGCCGCCATCCGTACGGGGCGCCGCCTGTGATGCGCACGGCCCGAGGGACGGCCTCGGAGCCCGCGCCTATTTCCTTGGGACCTTCTCTGTACGGGTGGCCTGACCTCGGCCGAGGTGGACCCGTCTCCGGGGGCCACCTGGCGAAGGAGCGAAGGATCGGTCGACCTCCCTAGGTGGACCCCTCCCGGGTGGACACCTGGAGAGGTGGCAGGAGGTCGCCTGGCTTCGGCCGAGGTGGGCCCATCTCCGGGGGCCACCTGGAGAAGGAGCGAAGGATCGGTCGACCTCGGCCTAGGTGGACCTCTCCCGGGTGGACACCTGGCGAGGTTGCAGGAGGTCGCCTGGCTTCGGCCGAGGTGGGCCCGTCTCCGGGGGCCACCTAGCGAAGGAGTGAAGGATCGGCCGACCTCGGCCTAGGTGGACCCCTCCCGGGTGGACACCTGGCGAGGTGGCAGGAGGTCGCCTGGCTTCGACCGAGGTGGACCCGTCTCCGGGGGCCACCTGGCGAAGGAGCGAAGGATCGACCGACCTCGACCTAGGTGGACCCCTCCCGGGTGGACACCTGGCGAGGTGGCAGGAGGTCGCCTGGCTTCGGCCGAGGTGGGCCCGTCTCCGGGGGCCACCTGGCGAAGGAGCGAAGGATCGGCCGACCTCGGCCTAGGTGGAACCCTCCCGGGTGGACACCTGGCGAGGTGGCAGGAGGTCACCTGGCTTCGGCCGAGGTGGGCCCGTCTCCGGGGGCCACCTGGCGAAGGAGCGAAGGATCGGCCGACCTCGGCCTACGTGGACCCCTCCCGGGTGGACACCTGGCGAGGTGGCAGGAGGTCGCCTGGCTTCGACCGAGGTGGGCCCGTCTCCGGGGGCCACCTGGCGAAGGAAAGAAGGATCAGCCGACCTCGGTCTAGGTGGACCCCTCCCAAGTGGACACCTGGCGAGGTGGCAGGAGGTCGCCTGGCTTCGGCCGAGGTGGGCCCGTCTCCGGGGGCCACCTGGCGAAGGAGCGAAGGATCGGCCGACCTCGCCTAGGCGGACCCCTCCTGGGTGGGCGCCAGGCGAGGTGGTAGAGGAGCCCCGAACCGAGCTCGACTTCGGCGAAAGCAATTTGTCTTGGGAAGTCATCTGGCGGAGTAGCCTTGCCGAGCACGGCCTCGGCAATGTGGCGTTGACTCGGCCGGAGAAACCTTCACGTGGCTCGATCATATTTGGCGGTATCTGAGCCCGGCCACGTCATCGTCACGGCCGTAACAATAACCAATGACTATAAATCTAAACTTGATTGTAATTACATATTTAAAATAATTTTTTAAAGTAATTGATGCAACATTTGTGATAAATATTCAACTACATTTTCAATTATGGAAGAGAATGTTTAGAATTTACCAATATATATAATCCTTCCTTTACCTTTTAGTCCAAAATGTAGCTTGTCCACTTCTTTATGTTATCTTGTACACCCACTTTTCAAAAACTTTCTTTCTTCATGTTGGGCTACAAGACATTCCTGCAAAACATACTAAGTGGACAATTTTGGTACCCAAACTTTATTGGGTCCCTTCGGGTTAGTGATTATGGTTCCTTTTGGAACCCAAACTTTTCTTATTTTACAAGGATATGCATTATGTCTAGATTCACAACAAATCAAATTGGAAGAAGCAGGAATAAGAAAATTCTTCAAAAATTTTTGCTTTTTTTCTTCAATCAAAATATTTTTCTCATTCAAAAATTTATTACATAAAACTTTCAAAACATCGTTTTCGTTTTCTAAAAATTATTTTTCTTTAGAAAAACTATTCTTTTCTTTTTCCAAAATATCATTCTTTGCATTTAAATCATCATTTTTATTGGCAAGATTGGTGTTCTCAAGAGAAAAAGAGTCAACATGCCTTTTCAATTTCTTGTGCTCAATTTTTAGCAATTCATATTTATGCACAAGATCATTAAATGCATCATGTAATTCATCAAAGGTAAAATCATAATCATTTTTAGAACATACCTCTTCCTCATTTACCATGAAGCGAAGATGGGCAACTTCTTGTTCATCATCCGAACTTGAATCTTCGCTATTGCTCCAAGTTGTCATCATTGCCTTAAATTTCTTTTTGGCCTTGAGGGCTATTATCTTCTTCTTCTCTTGATCAACAACTACTTCCTTTTGCCATAAATTCAACTCATGGGTCATGAGTCAACTAATAAGCTCCTCCAAAGATAACGTTTCTATATCTTTAGCTTCTTGGATCACCGTTCCCTTTGGATCCCATGATATTGGCAAAGATCTAAGAATTTTATTAACCAAATCAGCATTAGTATAAACTTTGCCAAGACTTTTCAATTCATTAATAATAGTCATAAATCTAGTATACATATCAGATATAGATTCATAGTGCATCATTTCAAAGATCTCACAAGAATGTACAAGCAAATTAATTTTAGTATTCTTCATTTAAAGAGTACCCTCATGAGTAACCTCAAGTGTGTCCCATATTTCCTTCGTCGATGTAAATGTGGAGATCTTATTAAATTCATTAAAGTCCAATACATAATAAAGCAAGTTCATTGCTTTAGTATTAATTTTAGATTGCTTAATGTCATATTTATTCCAATCCCTTTCGAGCTTTGAAATGGAAATGCCATTAACCAAAATGGAAGGAATATGAGGACCATTAACTATAATTTTTCAAAGATGATAACTAATAGATTGAATATAGATGTGCATACGAGTTTTCTAAAATGTGTAATTTGTGCCTGTTGCCGATCTCGCCACCGCGGCCTGTAACTTCAGAGCTGGTGGCAGGATCAGATCGTCTCGCCTCGAGGTCCCCGGGCTCCCGAACCTGTAAGACAAGGTCAAAAACCCTGGCCGGGGATCCCGGCGAGGGAGCTCCGACGATCAAGTTAGAAAATGGCGAGATGGAACAGAGTCTCCAAGGCGGGCCCCCGAAGGAGTCCCGGGGTGTGGCGCTCCTCTCGGGGTGCGGTGCGCGCTGCTCGAGGGGCAGTCTTGGAACTCGTGCTCCTGCTTCTCGGTGGCCCCACCATGCGGGGTAGCCGGCCTCCGCCAAAGTGGGCCCCTCCTGGGCGGACACCTGGTGGAGCGGCAGAGGGGCGCTCGACTTCGGTCGAGGTGGACCCCTCCTGGGCGGACACCTGGCGAAGGAGCAGCAGAGGAGTGCTCGACTTTGACCGAGGTGGACCCGTGCTGGACGGACACCTGGAGGAGCGGCAAAGGGGTGCTCGACTTCGACCGAGGTGGACCCGTGTCCAGGCGCCACCTGGCGAAGGAGCAGGAAGACCCGGCACGACCTCGGCCGAGATGGGACCGTCTCAGGGTGCCACCCGGCGAGGGAGCAAGGGGTCGCCGGCTTCGGCCAAGGTGGGCCCCTCCTGGGCGGACACCTGGCCGAGCGGCAGAGAGGCGCTCGACTTCGGCCGAGGTGGACCCGTGTCCGGGCACCACCTGGCGAAGGAGCAGGAAGACCCGGCTCGACCTCGGCCGAGGTGGAACCGTCTCAGTGTGACACCCGGCGAGGGAGCAAGGGGCCGCCGGCTTTGATCGAGGTGGACCCCTCCTAGGCGGACACCTGGTGGAGTGGCAGAGGGGCGGTCGACTTCGGTCGAGGTGGATCCATGTCCGGGCGCCACCTGGCGAAGGAGCAGGAAGACCCGGCTCGACCTCGACCGAGATGGTACCATCTCAGGGCGCCACCCGGCGAGGGAGCAAGGGGCCGCCGGCTTTGGCCGAGGTGGACCCCTCCTGGGCGGACACCTGGCAGAGCGGCAGAGGGGCGCTCAACTTCGGCCGAGGTGGACCCCTCCTGGGCAGACACCTGGTGAAGGAGCAGCAGAGGGGTGCTCGACTTCGGCCGAGGTGGACCCCTCCTGGGCGGACACCTGGCGAAGGAGCAGCAGAGGAGCCCTCGACTTCGGCCGAGGTGGACCCGTGTCCGAGTGCCACCTAGCGAAGGAGCAGGAAGGCCCAGCTCGACCTTGGTCGAGGTGGAACTGTCTCAGGGCGCCACCCGGCGAGGGAGCAAGGGGCCGCCGGCGTCGGCCGAGGTGGACCCCTCCTGGGCGGACACCTGGTGGAGCGGCAGAGGGGCGCTCGACTTCGGCCAAGGTGGGCCCCTCCTAGGCGGACACCTGGCGAAGGAGCAGCAGATGAGCACTCGACTTCGGTCGAGGTGGACCCGTGTGCGGGCGCCACCTGGCGAAGGAGCAGGAAGGCCCGGCTCGACCTCGGTTGACGTGGAACCGTCTCAGGGCACCACCCGGCGAGGGAGCAAGGGGCCGACAGCTTCGACAGAGGTGGACCCCTCCTGGGCGGACACCTGGCGGAGCGGTAGAGGGGTGCTCGACTTCGGCCGAGGTGGGCCCCTCCTGGGCGGACACCCAGCGAAGGAGCAGTAGAGGAGCGCTCGACTTCGACCGAGGTGGACCCGTGTCCGGGCGCTGTTGGGGATCCGGTGCACCACAGCGGAAGTGTAATTTCAAAATGATGAAATTGGCACCATAATCCCTTAGCCAAGATCTCCTTATTCAGGATTAAAACATATAATGAACATACAAACTTATATTGTTAGAATTATGGTACCAACCTGTAATCGATAATTCCAATAAAGTTTGATGTTAAAGGGGCTGATTGAATCCACCAGGCGTCCAAATGTCCACCCTCCAATGGTGATCCACAAGATGATTGATCAAGATGCAAGCTTCTTTGAAATTCCTTCACTTGAATTCTTATCCTAGAACTCAAGAGGACTATGGCTTTAAAACTTCAGGGTAGGGGCTCCTTACTTCCTTTCTTTCTTCTTCCTCTCCCTTTCTTAAGACCTTGTCCTAAGAATAAAACTCTTGTCTTGAAGGAGGAGAAGGATTTAAGACACTAATGTCTTAAAGTAAAGGAAATAGAAATAGAGTAGGAGTTCTTTTCTTTTACCGATCAAGAGATTCTTCCTATCTCTTGTTTTGGACTTGAGTTTCAACAGAGAAGAGAACTCTGTAAGAGGGAAACTCTCTGTGTCCTAAACAAGCTAAGGAGGAATCAGTTTCCTGGAAAGAAAATACAAAAAAAATAAACTCTGTTGTTCATTCATAAAACACCTGAGACCTCTGTTGTTTAAATAGATTACAGAGAGATGTCTTCTCGAAAGAACACAACTCTCCGTAAACATCATTCCACTTTGTCTCACGCCCCTTCCCTGTTTCTCACGCCCAATCCTCCCATCTCACGGCCTTCCAGATTAAATTCCACGACTTTTCTTAAAGGAAAAACCGCGGTGTTTTAAAAGGAAAGGGGTCGAGACTTTTCATCTCCGAAGAGATGTTATTTCGCGCACCCGGGAAGAGTTAGCGCATTCCTTCTTTCTTAAAATCCCATCAGCCATTGGATTCCCATCCAAGGGGGGAGAGATGGTGCGCTAATCATTAAGAAAGGAGGCCACCCCATCTTAATTCATTGGAGAATTAAGCGGGGCGCGCCAAGAGTCCATGCTGATGCGGCACGCATATGATTAATGTTTTGAATATGGTTTGTAGAGCAATGAGACCTAATTACACTTAGCATTGTACTCATCTTAATAAGATTTAAGGATTACATGAAAAGGGACTATTACATGATTAGACACAACTCTAAAACTAAGAAGGAAGAAGATCTAGACAATAGGGGCTAATGATTGACTTACCTTGATGAGTTTTCCAACCTTTCTATGATTCAAAACTTGAAACTATTGATGCTCTAGACTGGAGAACTTGGATAACAATGATCAGAACCCTGGACTTGGGCTTCAGCTTGTTGGTTCATTGTCAAGGGGAACCCTGTTCACAACTCAAAGACTTCGAAGGACCCTGCAATGAAGATCAAAGTTAAGGAAGAAGGATAAGAACATATAGAAGGGATGGGAGAATTGATGAACTAAGAATAGAAATTTGAGTAGATCTGGCCGACTCCAATGCCTTCACTTGAGCTTGGAAGATGCTTTGCTAGGAGAAAAGAAGGGCTTTGGCATGGAGGAAAAAGGATGGGAAACTTTCACATAAGAAAAAAATACAAGACAACTTCTACTTCCAAAATTTCAACTTCAATTTTCATTCATTCCCAAAATCAATCTCTTTTACAATGGGCATCCAAGGCTTTAAATAGCCTCACAAAGCTATCTTTTGAAATTTAAAAACTCTCCAAATCGAGGAGGATTACAAGGGGGGGTTGGAGGATTTGGTGGAGAGTTTGGAGGGATGTGGGGGGGGTTGGAGGATTTGGTGGAGGACTTGGAGGGATGTGGCCAACCTCCTTGAATTTGAATCTCCCTTGTTGGCGCCCAAAGAGTGATGAGGTGGCTGGTGAAGTGGCACCTGATGATGTGGCATGGTGAGGTGGTCTTCTACTTGGATAAGAATGACATGTGCCGCCCAGTGGTCCTAGTTGATGGTCCTTTTCTCTTGCTTGGTTGATGTGTCTTCTCTTCTTCATGTGGTCAAATTCTGGGGTCTAGAATTTGAGTCTTGTTCCTGGCTTTCATGGCTTTAAGACTTGATTAGACTTAACTCAACTGAATTAGACTTAACTCAACTGAACTGACTTGACTGACCTAGACTTTAAAACTTGAAATGGACTTACAAGAAATAAAATTTTAAAAGTAATTACAGGACTCAATAAACACTCTTGATTTGAAACTCAAAATTAATTACAGGACTCTTGAAAAGGAAATGACTCTTGAAAATAAAATATTTTTGAACTAAAGGATACAAGGTAACCTAATTATCTTCGATCCAAATTGGGATAAGGCTAACCTTGTTGGAGTGAAGTTTCTTTCGGCTTCTGGTGTCCACACCAATTCTCTTGGGGTGGGCAGAACTCGACCCAGTCGAGTATGGTTCAGTTTTGCCCTGGTAATGCTCGAACAAGTCTGGGTTAAGTCTTTGCAGGTCCTCTCGAGTAATCCAAGAGTTGTCGGACTCAGGTCGACCTTGCCATTGAACCAGGTATCGCTGATAGTCCTTATTCCTGGTAGTAATGATCTTGTTATCCAGGATTCTCTCAATCCTCTCTCTCTGCTCAGGTAAGGTTGGTGGTGGACACTCGGAAATATGTTCACTCTTAATAAAAGTTTCTGGCTCAAAAGGCTCACTAGGTATTAGTAGTGGTTCTTTGTATTCTACTAGGTCTGAAACATTGAAGGTTGTACTAATACCCATATCAGGTGGAAGTTCCAAAACATATGCATTAGGCCCTATTTTCTTTAAGATCTTAAAAGGTCCCGCTCCGCGGGCATGCAGCTTCTTTATGGTTCCACGGGGAAACCGTTTAGGGTTGAGCCTAATCATCGCATAATCCCCTTCACAGAATTCTTTAGCCCTCTTATGTGAGTCAGCTAAGTGTTTATAAGTTTCATTGCTCAGGTTGATCTTATTACTGATTTCTTTATGCAGATTTGTGACATGCTATGCAAAAGACTCAGCAGACTCAGAAACTTACACAAGTACTTATGAAATGCAGACTGAACTAGGCATCTTTATTGAGAGGAATTTTATTGGACTCTCTAGGGCCTAAACCTAACAGATTAATGACTCTCTAGGTTTGACCCTGGTCTGGTATGCACATGAGAATTTACCATGGGTTCCTAGCAAATGCCATAAGGTTTTCCAAAAGTAGGTAGCAAAAGGAATAGGCTTTAAAAGCTCATGCATCCTAGTAATCTCATCAAAATGAAACTTAATGGCTCTAAAATTATGATAAGACTCAGGGAAAGGCAGGAAATAGGAATCCGAGATTTGGGATAATTTAGGGGAATCTTGAAATAGACCTTGGTTACTCATGATGACCTTAAGATTAGAATTTTGATCTACAGGCGGGATGCTTCTAGGTAGTTGAAGGTCATCAGGAAAGTATTCTAGAATAATGATTGGGTTCTTCTCAGGTACCTGAAGGAGTTCTTGTGTCGAAGCTAAAGTATTGGGTTCTTCCTGAGGGCATTGTCTTACAGGAACCAAGTCCTCACTAAATTTTGGTTGTTCTGATGTTTCAGGACTAGGCTCAATAATCTTTTCTTTACCAAAGGTTTCCTCAGGTAAGGTATTAAAGTTGTTCTCTTCACAGTCTTCCCCTTCATATTCATCTATTAAATTTATGTTAGTCTCATACACATATTTACTAGGTTCAGACTTGCCTTCTTCCTTCCCTAGCCCTTCAGTTTGAGGATACCCTAAGTCTTGAGTATTCATGAACTCAACTTGTACTTCAGGGTTCTTACTCCTATCATTCATATGAGCTAATGGGAAAGTAAGAGTTGGTTGGTCTAAGGAAAATTGTTTAGCCAGCATTTGGTTCAATTGGGCCATTAGATCATTTAGGCCTTTCAGCATGGTTTCAAGATTCGGGTCCATGGCTACACTGGACTGGGCTTGGATTGGTGAATATGGTGTCCCTGCTCTAGTTGTCATGCATGCAAATGGACTCAAGCTCGAGCTAAGGTTTCCTAGACCTAGAGCACAAATTAGAGGTCTAATTAAGTGAACCAACTAGCTAGTAGTACTTATGGGACTTAGCCAGGTAGGTGGTGGGGAGTGAAGGTCCCTGATTGCCAACCTTAGACACCAATCTGAGATTGGCCAGGTAGGCGAACCAAATCACAAGCCCTGATGCACCAATCCTAGACACAAAGCCAGTAAGCACACACCAATTAGCTGACACAGTTAACTTGACCCTAACCTGAACCCAATTTGTTGGTGTCCCTAACCCACTAGGGCAATTAACGTTCTACTCAATTTTAATTAATGGGCTGGGATCGATATGCTGGTTGGTGATTTTTGGGCTAGGGATAGGTGATGAAATCCCGACCCTATGTCAAATTGATACCCTTAATTTGATTTCTCATGAGATGAATGAAATGCAAAGGTGCTGCAGAAGTGTGTTGCAGTTTGAAAGTGGTGTGGAAAACATGATGAAAAAAATGTCCAAAAATTATGAAAAATTCACAGAGGATTCCTAACTTATATGTTTCAATGCAGGTGAAAGGAATTTTAAAAATAAAATCTGTACTACTCTAAGCAGATCCTACAATTGAAGATAAATAAAAAGGACAGAACAGAACCCTAATGACAGTGTCGAACTGCAAAAATTTTTATTTTTTTTATAATTTTTTTCTGATAATGAAATTTAATATGGTGATAACTGACTTAAAAGAGAATAAGAAAAAAAATATTTTAATAAAAAATCAGTGACTTTCCTTTGGAGCTGTAGACGGATTACAGTAAACAGATGCAAATTTTAGAAAACAGAACCTAATCAAACAAGTGCAATGGCTTACCCAAAACTTCAATCTAAAAACTCACGTCCGGCCAGGGGCTCATTATTCCCTTGGGTCATGACAGTGTACTGGAGTACACCCGCTCAGGAGGCGTGAATTTTAGATCTTGCTTGGATTTAAAGAAAACTATTCTACCCTAATGCAACCATGCTCTGATACCAAGATGATGCGGCACGCATATGATTAATGTTTTGAATATGGTTTGTAGAGCAATGAGACCTAATTACACTTAGCATTGTACTCATCTTAATAAGATTTAAGGATTACATGAAAAGGAACTATTACATGATTAGACACAACTCTAAAACTAAGAAGGAAGAAGATCTAGACAATAGGGGCTAATGATTGAGGACTTACCTTGATGAGTTTTCCAACCTTCCTATGATTCAAAACTTGAAACTATTGATGCTCTAGACTGGAGAACTTGGATAACAGTGATCAGAACCCTGGACTTGGGCTTCATCTTGTTGGTTCATTGTCAAGGGGAACCCTGTTCACAACTCAAAGACTTCGAAGGACCCTGCAATGAAGATCAAAGTTAAGGAAGAAGGATAAGAACATATAGAAGGGATGGGAGAATTGATGAACTAAGAATAGAAATTTGAGTAGATCTGGCCGACTCCAATGCCTTCACTTGAGCTTGGAAGATGCTTTGCTAGGAGAAAAGAAGGGCTTTGGCATGGAGGAAAAAGGATGGGAAACTTTCACATAAGAAAAAAATACAAGACAACTTCTACTTCCAAAATTTCAACTTCAATTTTCATTCATTCCCAAAATCAATCTCTTTTACAATGGGTGTCCAAGGCTTTAAATAGCCTCACAAAGCTATCTTTTGAAATTTAAAAACTCCCCAAATCGAGGAGGATTACAAGGGGGGGTTGGAGGATTTGGTGGAGAGTTTGGAGGGATGTGGGGGGGGTTGGAGGATTTGGTGGAGGACTTGGAGGGATGTGGCCAACCTCCTTGAATTTGAATCTCCCTTATTGGCGCCCAAAGGGTGATGAGGTGGCTGGTGAAGTGGCACCTGATGACGTGGCATGGTGAGGTGGTCTTCTACTTGGATAAGAATGACATGTGCCGCCCAGTGGTCCTAGTTGATGGTCCTTTTCTCTTGTTTGGTTGATGTGTCTTCTCTTCTTCATGTGGTCAAATTCTGGGGTCTAGAATTTGAGTCTTGTTCCTGGCTTTCATGGCTTTAAGACTTGATTATACTTAACTCAACTGAATTAGACTTAACTCAACTGAACTAACTTGACTGACCTAGACTTTAAAACTTGAAATGGACTTACAAGAAATAAAATTTTAAAAGTAATTACAGGACTCAATAAACACTCTTGATTTGAAACTCAAAATTAATTACAGGACTCTTGAAAAGGAAATGACTCTTGAAAATAAAATATTTTTGAACTAAAGGATACAAGGTAACCTAATTATCTTCGATCCAAATTGGGATAAGGCTAACCTTGTTGGAGTGAAGTTTCTTTCAGCTTCTGGTGTCCACACCACATGCGCCATGGACTCTTGGCCTTTGGCGTGAAAATGCAAGGGGGGTGGGTGGGGAGGCTAGCCAAGTTACATGGCTAGCCAATAGGGTTAGCCATAATCCTAATTAACTCAATTAGTGTCTAATTAGGTCCAATTAGAACCCAATTTGAACCAATCCGGAACCCTAATTCGAATCCGATTCGAATAGAAGCTAGGGTTTGCAACACCTGCTAGAGTGTTATCCTGCAAAGATGATTTAATTCCAAATTAAACTCTTGATCAATCCTCTTAAGTGTGTGACCCATTGGGTTCCACATCTAGCCAGCAGTGGGTTCGAATACAAGTTGACCTAATTTGATTAGAACTCTTTCTAATCGATTTAGGTCAAACCGGGCTTACCCGATTCGATTAATTAGGACTCTTCCTAATAAATGATATTTGAATTTGATCAACCCACAAGACAAGATTTACATCTAGCAACGTGTCATGTCTACCCGGAAGATATGTAATTCTGGTGAAATACCAAAATTACCCTTCAGTAGAGAGTTACCGTACAATTAAATCTTTCGATCAGCCTGCACCCAAAATATAACTATGGATATGGATATATATCAAATCCAATATTATATTTATTTCTAGCTCAATCTTATATCGATGATTCAATTATCTTGATATTAGAAACCATCTCTAATATCTTTACTTTGATCAAAGATTCCCTGAATCATCATCCGATTGTTAACTAGCTGGATGCAATCTCCTCTTACTAAGAGTGATCGATTCCTTGTTGACCTACTCATTACCTTCATATCCAATTCACCATTCCCAGTATCAATCCTGTGCATGACTCAGTGTCATGATTAGGATTGAACCAAAGAATGGGTTCATGTACATAAGGTACTTATGGCAGTCTCAGGTCAAAAGATTACTTGTACCACTCCCACTATGAGAACCTTCTATTGATATGTAGCTAAGACTCCATTAGATGTTCTCAAGTTGGATCATATCAGTGAACTCATTCTCCAATGAGCACCCACATCCCAGTATTAGTGTCATACACAAGTGACTGTGAGAGCAGTCACCCTTTCCAGTATACATGGGATGTGCTAGTCTTACCGGAAAACCCTGATCCCCTACTCAGGGTTCCTTTGACTAGGAATACTTTAGATTAAGGTTTTAAGATTTTAGGTCTCACTGGTATGATCTCATCATAACCCTAAAACCATAGCCCTAATATATGGGGTTCATCATATAATATAAACACAGCGTATGATGAAAAATAATGCCTTTATTTAGAAAATTGTTAATTACAATGGTTTGGGAGATACAATATAGATTGGCTTGTAGGGCATATCCCTTTCAATCTCCCACTTGCACTAAAGCTAATCGCCTTTAAATCTTAATCCCATACACTCGAGGTGGCGATCAAAATCTCGCTGTGGTAGAGCCTTAGTGAACGGGTCTGCTACATTGTTCTTTGTATCAACTCTATTTATGTAACATCTTGTCTCTCTACTATTTCTCGGACGAGATGGAAGCGTCTCAGAATGTGCTTGGACTTATGATGAGCTCTTGGTTCCTTAGCTTGAGCAACAGCCCCAGTGTTGTCACAGTAAAGTGGCACTGGGTTTTCAATTTCAGGAACAACACCCAACTCTGTGATGAACTTCTTCATCCAGACTGCTTCTTTGGCGGCTTCACTAACAGCTATGTATTCTGCCTCTATGGTTGAGTCAGCTACAGTCTGCTACTTGGTACTCTTCCAACTCACTGCTCCACCATTTAGGATAAAAACATATCCCGAAATGGATTTGCTATCATCAGGGTCTGATTGAAAACTAGAATCAGAATAAGCTTCTAGTTTAAGATCAGAACCACCATAAACCAGAAAATATCCTTAGTCCTTCTTAGGTACTTAAAAATATTTTTAACTGCTTTCCAATGATCCTCTCCTGGATCAGCCTGAAACCTACTGACAATGCCTAAAGCATATCCCATATCAGGCCTAGTACATAACATGGCATACATTATGGACCCTATTGCCAAAGCATAGGGTATAGAATTCATTCTATTTCTTTCTTCAGGTGTCTTAGGAGACATCCTTTTAGAAAGATGTATGCCTTGACTCATAGGAAGATAACCTCTTTTACTTCCATCCATGCTGAATCTTTTCAGCACTAGGTCAATGTACCTAGATTGGGATAAACCTAGCATCCTCTTAGATCAATCTCTATAGATCTTAATACCTAGTATATAGGATACTTCTCCCAAATCTTTCATGGAAAACTGATTTGATAGCCAAACCTTTACTGATTGCAACATTGGGATATCATTCCCAATGATGAGTATGTCATCTACATACAGAACCAAGAAGATTATGGCACTCCCACTAGTCTTCTTATAAACACAAGGTTCATCTACATTTTTGATAAAACCAAACCTTTTAATAGTTTCATCAAAGCGGATGTTCCAACTCCTTGAAGCTTGCTTTAATCCATAAATGGATTTCTTTAGGTTGCATACTTGATTAGGTTTATTTTTTGAAATAAAACCATCTGGCTGTGACATGTAGACTTCTTCCTCAAGGAAGCCATTGAGGAATGCAGTCTTCACATCCATCTGCCAGATCTCATAATCATGATATGCTGCTATAGCAAGTAAAATCCGTATTGATTTGAGCATGGCAACAGGTGAGAATGTTTCATCATAATCAATTCCCTGTTTTTGTCTAAAACCTTTAGCTACTAGTCTGGCTTTATAGGTTTCAACTTGGCCATCAGCCCCAATCTTTTTCTTATAGACCCATTTGCACCCAATAGGATTAACACCCTCTGGTGCATCAACCAAAGACCATACTTGGTTTACAAACATAGAGTCTATTTCGGATTCCATGGCTTCTTGCCATCTATCTGAATTAGTACTCAAGATAGCTTCCGTATAGGTCAGAGGTTCATCATTTTGAATGACTTGGGCTTCATTATTTTCAATAATAAACCCATACCTCTCAGGTGCCCGTGGCACCCTATCAGACCTACCGGGAGGAGTTTTGTGTTCTGGTTCTGTCCTAACTATATGTTCTAATGGTTGAGAATTGTCTATCTATGTTTCTTGTACTTCTCCAAGTTCAATAGTTCTACGATTGCCCTTTTCTAAAATGAACTCCTTTTCTAGAAAAATGGCATGCCTGCTAACAAAAATCTTTGTTCAGTAGGATGGTAGAACAGATATCCTTTACCTTCTCTAGGATATCCTACAAATAGACATTTATCCACTCTAGGTTCCAACTTATGTCCAAAATTTCTTTTAACATAAGCTGGACATCCCCATACCTTGAAATATTTAAGATATGGTTTCTTTCCACTCCAAGTTTCATATGGAGTACTAACAATGGATTTAGAAGGTACCTTGTTCAGAATGTAAACAGCAGTTTCTAGGGCATGACCCCAGAAGGAAATGGGTAAATTTGTGAAGCACATCATGAATCATACCATATCTAATAAGGTACGATTCCTCCTTTCAGCTATACCATTTAGCTTTGGTGTATAAGGAGGGGTCCATTCAGAAAGAATTCTATTAACTTTAAGATAGTCTAAAAACTCTGTGGATAAGTATTCTCCTCCTCGATCAGAACGAAGAACTTTAATACTTTTCCCAGTTTTTTTTTCGACCATACTTTGATACTCCTTAAATTTATCAAAGGCTTCAGATTTATGTTTCATAAGATACACATATCCGAACCTAGATAAATCATCTGTAAAAGTGATAAAATATGAGTATCCTCCTCTAGCCTGAGTTGTCATTGGACCACATACATCAGTATGTATAAGTCCTAATAACTCAGTTGACCTTTCTCCATGTCCAGTGAATGGAGTCTTGGTCATCTTACCCATGAGACATGATTCGCAAGTTCCTAATCACTCATACTCATAAGGATCAAGGAATTTTTTCTTGTATAACTTGCTTATCCTAGACTCATTAACATGACCAAGTCGATGATGCCAAAGTAAAGTATCATTAAAGTCTTTTCTTTTCCTTTTATTATTGACATGAAAAACACTATCATTGGAAGAAAGAGTTAAGAGCCCATTGCTAAATATGCCAGAACAAATAATTTTATTAGATAACATTATCGAGCAACCAGTGCTCGTTACATCCATTACATATCCTTGTTTTAATAACAAAGGAATAGATATAATGTTCCTAATAATCTTTGGCATATAGTAACAATTTTCAAACTCCAAGATCTTCCCTGAAGGCAACTTCAGAATATAGGTCCCTACAGCTTCTGCTTGGATGATATCACCACCAGCACCGTAGAGATTGAAGTCACCTTCCTTCAATACTTTAAGCTTGTGGAGGTCCTGCAAAGATTTGCATATATGGTAACCACAAGCGGTATCCAATATCCAAGTATTTGATACAGACGAATTTAATGTCAATATTGTTTGTATCTCATACATACCTTTTGGTGCATCTGACGCACCAGGCTTCATAGTTGCAAGGTAAGCCTTGCAATTCCTTTTCCAATGTCCCGCTTTGCCGCAAAAGAAACAGGTTGACTGTTTTGAGACCTTCTTTCCTTTCTTGTTCTTATTGATGCCACCCTTAGGGTTTAGCCTCCTACTAAAACCCTTTTTGCCTGATTTCTTCTTATTGGTCTTATCAATAAGAAGAAGTGGAGCCTTTTCTTTCTTAACGTGGCTCTCTGCTGTTTTTAACATATTTAACAGCTCAGGCAAGGAAGTGTTCAGTTTGTTTATGTGATAATTCAAGACAAACTGAGAAAATGACTCCGGGAGTGATTGCAGGATTAAATCCTGATTTAGCTCCCCATCCATAATAAACCCTAATTGACCCAATCTGGTGATTAAGTCAATTACCTTCAGGACATGATCCTGAACGGATGTACCCTCTGTCATCCTAGCACGGAATAACTGTTTAGATATTTCGTATCTAGCAGTTCTGCTTTGTTCTCCATAAAGCTCTTTTAAATTGAGCATTATGGATTGAGTATCCATGCTTTCATGCTGCCTCTGTAACTCATTGGTCATAGAGGCCAGTATGATACACTTGATAGTGAGGGAATCATTCTGCCACATTTTGTATGTGGCCATATCTTCCTGTGTGGCATCATCCCCTAGTGGATTAAGACTAGGGGTATCAAGAATATAAGAAAGTTTTTTTGAACTCAGTACAATCCTTAAGTTTCTCAACCAGCCCACATAGTTTGGACCAGTCAGTTTGTTGGTATCTAAGATGCTTCGCAGTGATAATGAAGATGCCATTTATCTACATTTAATAAAGAACAATACATAAGCAAACAACCATGAAATGACTTACATAATTAAATTAGGTCTTCAATTTAATTATGTCTCCCACTATTTTATCAAAAATCATAGCCCTCACTATGATAATCGAGAAGAACCCTGATCGGTTTTTCTTAGTGAGATTGAGATCCTAATAACTTATAAAAGATCTTGCAGATAACACAACAAATCTTTTATAAGCTCAAAGGTAGGAAACTCTTCCAATTATATCTCATATAATTCTTAAAAATAACTTGGCCTCTAGAACATTATAAGTCTTGCAGAAAACATAACAAACCATAATGTTCTAGTTAAATCAAGACCCTTTCATTTCTATACAGTCAGTATTCAAATATAATGCCCTTGCAGATAACACAACAAGGCATTATACTGAATATACTGTAAGCATATCTATGCACTAGACCAATATTATGTCAATCACCATATTAGGTCTTGCAGATAACACAACAAACCTAATGTGGTTCATAACACAATAATGATCCAGCATGAAGGAAGGCCAATATATAGTATTTTTTAACACTAAGCATTTAAGTCAAGATTTAAATATAATCAAATCGGCCAGGATAGTGGAAGAGATGTGGGAGTCCCCCCGTTGCTTTCCTAGACACCAATAAAAATTGGCCAAGTCAGTCAACGGAACCAATTAAAAACCATGATTCTCTTTACCTTCCCAGAACCACCTTTCTAGACACCGAATGATCAATTGTTCATCATGACTAGTGATGCTTATTAGTTAAATATACTATGACTTAATATAATTTTAAGAAGAGGGCTTTATAAAATTGCCAGCACATTCTTATAGAACATATCACAATCATATCACTCTGATAAACATATATGTGCTAAGTGTGTCATCATACTAGGACAACCATTTACCACATAATCGATCCACCATTATGCCAGGGCAACCTTATTTCAGTATGATGACTTCAAAACTAATCATATCTCTATAATAATTAGGGTTTTAGTGAAAAACCCTAACTAGTGGCATACATCAAAACATTAATTATCATATATGCATCCCATAAATTATGCTAAGTGCATCAGCATTCAAGGGTTTAAAACCCTAATTGCGATACTACAACAAAACCACATATGAATAATTTTCATATGTTTTAACTGTAATAAGGATGGCTCTGATACCACTGTTGGGGATCGGTGCACCGCAGCGGAAGTGTAATTTCAAAATGATGAAATTGGCACCATAATCCCTTAGCCAAGATCTCCTTATTCAGGATTAAAACATATAATGAACATACAAACTTATATTGTTAGAATTAGGGTACCAACCTGTAATCGCTAATTCCAATAAAGTTTGATGTTGAAGGGGCTGATTGAGTCCACCAGGCGTCCAAATGTCCACCCTCCAATGGTGATCCACAAGATGATTGATCAAGATACAAGCTTCTTTGAAATTCCTTCACTCGAATTCTTATCCTAGAACTCAAGAGGACTATGGCTTTAAAACTTCAGGGTAGGGGCTCCTTACTTCCTTTCTTTCTTCTTCCTCTCCCTTTCTTAAGACCTTGTCCTAAGAATAAAATTCTTGTCTTGAAGGAGGAGAAGGATTTAAGACACTAATGTCTTAAAGTAAAGGAAATAGAAACAGAGTAGGAGTTCTTTTCTTTTCCCGATCAAGAGATTCTTCCTATCTCTTGTTTTGGACTTGAGTTTCAACAGAGAAGAGAACTCTGTAAGAGGGAAACTCTCTGTGTCCTAAACAAGCTAAGGAGGAATCAGTTTCCTGGAAAGAAAAGACAAAAAAAATAAACTCTGTTGTTCATTCGTAAAACACCCGAGACCTCTGTTGTTTAAATAGATTACAGAGAGATGTCTTCTCGAAAGAACACAACTCTCCGTAAACATCATTCCACTTTGTCTCACGCCCCTTCCCTATTTCTCATGCCCCATCCTCCCATCTCACGACCTTCCAGATTAAATCCCACAGCTTTTCTTAAAGAAAAAACTACGGTGTTTTAAAAGGAAAGGGGTCGCGACTTTTCATCTCCGAAGAGATGTTATTTCGCGCGCCCGAGAAGAGTTAGCGCATTTCTTCTTTCTTAAAATCCCATCAGCCATTGGATTCCCATCCAAGGGGGGAGAGATGGTGCGCTAATCATTAAGAAAGGAGGCCGCCCCATCTTAATTCATCGGAGAATTAAGCGAGGCGCGCCAAGAGTCCATGCTCCATGGACTCTTCCAAATGGCGCGCCAAGAGTCCATAAGCGCATGGACTCTTGGCCTTTGGCATGAAAATGCAAGGGGGGTGGGTGGGGAGGCTAGCCAAGTTACATGGCTAGCCAATAGGGTTAGCCATAATCCTAATTAACTCAATTAGGGTCTAATTAGGTCCAATTAGAACCCAATTTAAACCAATCCGGAACCCTAATTCGAATCCGATTCGAATAGAAGCTAGGGTTTGCAACACCTGCTAGAGTGTTATCCTGCAAAGATGATTTAATTCCAAATTAAACTCTTGATCAATCCTCTTAAGTGTGTGACCCATTGGGTTCCACATCTAGCCAGCAGTGGGTTCGAATACAAGTTGACCTAATTTGATTAGAACTCTTTCTAATCGATTTAGGTCAAACCGGGCTTACCCGATTCGATTAATTAGGACTCTTCCTAATAAATGATATTTGAATTTGATCAACCCACAAGACAAGATTTACATCTAGCAACGTGTCATGTCTACCCGGAAGATATGTAATTCTGGTGAAATACCAAAATTACCCTTCAGTAGAGAGTTACCGTACAATTAAATCTTTCGATCAGCCTGCACCCAAAATATAACTATGGATATGGATATATGTCAAATCCAATATTATATTTATTTCTATCTCAATCTTATATCGATGATTCAATTATCTTGATATTAGAAACCATCTCTAATATCTTTACTTTGATCAAAGATTCCCTGAATCATCATCCGATTGTTAACTAGCTGGATGCAATCTCCTCTTATTAAGAATGATCGATTCCTTGTTGATCTACTCATTACCTTCATATCCAATTCACCATTCCCAGTATCAATCCTGTGCATGACTCAGTGTCATGATTAGGATTGAACCAAAGAATGGGTTCATGTACATAAGGTACTTATGGCAGTCTCAGGTCAAAAGATTACTTGTACCACTCCCACTATGAGAACCTTCTATTGACATGTAGCTAAGACTCCATTAGATGTTCTCAAGTTGGATCATATCAGTGAACTCATTCTCCAATGAGCACCCACATCCCAGTATTAGTGTCATACACAAGTGACTGTGAGAGCAGTCACCCTTTCCAGTATACATGGGATGTGCTAGTCTTACCGGAAAATCCTGATCCCCTACTCAGGGTTCCTTTGACTAGGAATACTTTAGATTAAGGTTTTAAGATTTTAGGTCTCACTGGTATGATCTCATCATAACCCTAAAATCATAGCCCTAATCTATGGGGTTCATCATATAATATAAACACAGCGTATGATGAAAATAATGCCTTTATTTAGAAAATTATCAATTACAATGGTTTGGGAGATACAACATAGATTCGCTTGTAGGGCATATCCCTTTCAGGCGCCACCTGGCGAAGGAGCAGGAAGGCCCGGCCCGACCTCGGCCGAGGTGGAACCGTCTCAGGGCGCCACCTGGCGAGGGAGCAAGGGGTCGCCGGCTTCGACCGAGGTGGACCCCTCCTGGGCGGACACCTGGCAGAGCGGCAGAGGGACGCTCGACTTCGGCCGAGGTGGACCCCTCCTGGGCGGACACCTGGCGAAGGAGCAGCAGTGGAGCTCTCGACTTCGGTCGAGGTGGACCCGTGTCCGGGCGCCACCTGGCGAAGGAGCAGGAAGGCCCGGCCCGACCTCGACTTTGGCCGTGGTGGAGCCACATCTGACCTTGCTTGACCTTCCTGTTCTGCCAAAAAAATTCACGTGGTTCGAATCACGCCTGGCAGAATCTGAGACGTGCCACGTCATCGTAACGGCTGTAACAGTTGCCCCCCCATCCCCCCGTTCTGCTGAGGCGTCATGGCTCGGAACGTGGGGATTTAATACGGAGATGGCATGGGGAGGGCGAAGATCTTGCACCATGATTGCCACGATCCTCGTCGCCGTTCCTTGTTGCTCCCGAGGTCCTATGAGAGGCTGCCACGCGTCGCCTCCCCGGTTGCACTTAATGCGTCGCTTCGAAAAGGAGGTCGTTTCCTCGTAACCGAAGCGTCGATGTCAGGCGTGCATCCACGCGGCATCCATCCGGTGGTCCGGAACAGAATTAGGGGTACGGCTGCTGTCGATCGAATTTGAAAAGGAGGGGGACTTTCCAGAACGAGGCCCTTTTCCTTTCTCGTGCTCCGCCGGCGGTTGCAGTGGGCTATCCTTCACTTCCCTAGGTTGTCGCTTCTTTTGCACAGTGTGTTTCGGTTAGTGCCTTCGTCTGCTTCCTTCCCCCATCCCCTTTCCTTAGCAACTTCTCTTCACCATTTCCTTCCCCATGGCGCGCCGTCGTCATGTTTCATCTAATCTGGACGAGGCCGGTCCGTCCCGACCGAGGACTCCATCGTCCTCCTCCTCGAAAGGGGAGGTGATCCTGGAAGAGATCCACAGGCGGCTCCAGCCTGGGGGTGTAACCATAGGCGTCCCTAGGGGTCCTAGGTCTTCCCCTGTAGTTTCCGCCCGTCCCATCTCTTCTCTTCCTCCTCCTACCATTTCTTCTGCTGGTCCCTCCGGTCACGTCTCATCGATGACCGAAGGTGACCTTTCTTTGCTCCGGGAAGTCTATGGCATCCCGGAGTCGATCCATCTTTCTGTCCCGCAGCCCGGGGATCGGGTCACCTTAAGCAGCCCCGGGCGAATAGCCTTCTACGAGGACATCCTTCTTGGGGGTCTTCGGTTCCCCCTACATCCTTTCTTCCTCTCCTTTCTCAGTCACTACCGCTTGGTCCCGGCCCAGTTGGCTCCAAACGCCATCCGGGTCATCTTCGCCTTCATTATCTTCTGCCACTTCCACGGGTTCGTTGCCCGCTTCTCTCTCTTTAGGGCTCTTTTCACCCTGAAACGTTATTCCACCGATGATGGCTGGTGGTACATTTCACCTCAGCCTAGGTGTCTCCGGTTCGACTTCCCTTCCTCTATTAAGGGTTGGAAGAACCGGTTCTTTTTTGCCTCGGTCGAGGACATCGACTGGGCCTGGAGCGAGCCGGATCGATCCCCGAACCGGAACTCCCAAGTCGAGCCGGCGGACCAAGAGGCCTATTCTCTACTGCTGAGTGATGTGGTCCCGATGCTCGATGTTCTGCTCTCGGAGCAGAACTTGTTCGAGACGAGGATCAGTCCCATCCGGGAGCTGGGTGAGGCTCAGCCTTCCTTTCTATTCTGCACCTCCCCCCTTTCTCCCTTTTTCTTTTTAACTGGGCTGACCGACCTCCGTTTTCTTTCAGGTATGAAGTTTTCTCTAGAAAACCTCATGGAAGGTGCTGCTCAGACGGACGTTGCCGAGGGAGACGAGCCCGTGGTGAAGAGGGCTCGCACCGAGGTGAGCCAGGAGGTCGTGCCGCTTCCCACCTCCGGTCCAGTGGCGGCAGCTCCCGCATCCAGGCCACCTCGAGCCTGGGCTACCGACGTCCCTGTCGTCGACCTCGACAGGGCTGTAAGAGAGGGAGGGCCAGCCCCCTCCCGGGCAACGCCTGCCTCAACCGCCGCCCCGACGGCGCCCTCGGTGGCGCCAGCTGCTCCGTCGGTGGCAGTTCCACCCGGCGAGGGGACGGTCGCCCCTGCCGCTGCCGACCTATCTGCCCCGCCACCAAATCTCACCAGCCGGTGCTTCATGATCCGTGATCAGGGCCTCACGGAGAGGGTCATGGAGTTCGCCTGCACCTCCCGGGACCGCCGACTGAGGGGCGGCCGGGACTACACCGATGCCCTGCTCAGGATCCTTCCGTAGCTCTTCACGGTAAGTCCCGGACTCGGAATCCTCCCTTTAAAGTTCCAGTTGGATTTTGACTGACCTCTCTTTCTCTGGTGCAGATCGGGACCGACGTACTGCTGCTGAGGAATTTCCTCGCAGGGTACGCCAAGAAAGATGCCGAGGAGGAGAAGCTCGGCAAACTCGCGGCCAACGTGAAGGACCTCATGGAGAAGGGGGTCGAGCTGCGGGGGAACAACCAGGCCCTCCAATCCGACCTGGCACGCACTGAGGGGTGCATCAAAGAATTGGAGACCTCTCTGTCTGAGGAGAGGATCTCCAACCAGTGCCGCGTGGAGGAGGACGCAGCGGAGAAGGCCCGCCTCCGAGCTCAGTCCCAGTCACTAGCGCCGGGTGGAGGAGGCTCGGAGGGAGGTGAACGCAGCCAAGGAGAGGAGCTCCTACGTCAACGGGTTGCTAGAAGCTTCAAAGCAGGAGGCACAGGAGGCCATCCCGAAATTCTGGGCCTCCGAGGAGTACATTGCGGAGGTTCGGCAGGCTGCCGTGGACTCCTTCCTGAAGGGGTTCCAGGTGTGCCGAGAGAAGGTGGGCTCCTTCTACCCCGAGCTCGACCTTAGTGGGGTGGTCCTCGGTGGAAGGAGGCAGGAGCCCAGTGGAGAGGCTCCAGTGGCAGCAGGCGACGCGGCTGCAACTCCAAGCAGCCCCCCGAGCTGCCACCCGTCGACGACGCAGGCGGAGAGTGCGCACCCCTGCCCGAGGATAGTGCCACCGCACCAAACTAGCTCTCCACTTGTATTTCTTTTCTTTTGCTTTTCTTTTCTTCTTCTTTTTTTTTTGAGGACTCCCGGCCTGTCGGGACTCCTTCAATGTAATCCTTCTTTGAAGTAATGAAAAATCTTCTTTTTGCCAAGTTTTCTCTCTTTTTTTTTTTGTTGTGAGGCCGAGTGTTGGTTTCGAGTGCCAAGGATAAGCCCTGTGGTGTGCTCCGAGCTGAGCTCGCGGGCAGACCGAGTCCCGTCCAGCATTCAGACCGAAGTTCGGAGCTTCCGGGTGGGACACCGGTGGAGCAGGCCTTGCACGAGTTCTTCGAGCTTGCCGGCCTGTCCTCTTGGACTGCGTGGGTGGGCTTGGCTCTGCCCCACCTTCCGGATCAAAGTACGGGACTTTCAGACTCAACCTCGGGGCTGCAGGCTTTATCGGAGCCCTACGTGGCTTGCAGGGCTGTTCTCCATGATCGCGTGGGCGAGTTTGGCTCTGCCCCGCCTTCCGGACCGAAGTCCGGGACTTCCGGACTGAACCCCGGGGCCGCAGGCTTTATCCGAGCCCTACGTGGCTTGCTGGGCTATTCTCCGTGATCGTGTGGGCGAGTTTTGTTCTGCCCTGCCTTCTGGACAGAAGTCCGGGACTTTCGGACTGAACCCCGGGGCCGTAGGCTTTATCCGAACCCTGCGCGGCTTGCCGGGCTGTTCTCCGTGATCGTGTGGGCGAGTTTGGCTCTGCCCCGCCTTCCGGACCGAAGTCCGGGACTTCCGGACTGAACCCCGGGACCGCAGGCTTTATCCGAGCCCTGCGCGGCTTGCCAGGATATTCTCCGTGATCGCGTGTGGGCGAGTTTGGCTATGCCCCGCCTTCCGGACCGAAGCCCGGGACTTCTCGCCTTCTCGGGTCTTCGGCCACGGTCGTGTTTGCCGAACTCAGAGCTAAGCATCTCTCTTCCTACGAGGTGAGAAGAAGCATTTGAAGTAAAAGGATTTCATTGCAGGAGTTCGAGGAACCTTACATTATTGGTAATACATCCTCAGGTTCGAGGCATTCCAGGTCCGAGGGAATCTGGACCCTCCTAACTCCTCCAGGTAATAGGCCCCGTGAGGGAGAACTTCCGCCATCCTATACGGGCCCTCCCAGTTCGGGGAGAGCTTCTCGCACTCCCGTGGTTGAGAAGCTTCAGCTCACCGGAGCACCAGATCTCCTGGGCGAAAGGACTTCGGTCTCACCCGGGAGTTGTAGTACCTGGCCACTCGCTGCCTGTACGCCGCCATCCGGACTCGGGCCTTGTCCCTCGTCTCCTCAAGGAGGTCCAGGTTCAGCATCATCCTGGAGGGGTTCTCTACTTCGTCGTACTGCTCCACGCATAGGATGGGTAGGCTGAGCTCAATCGGGATAACCACCTCGGCTCCGAAGACAAGGTTGAACGGGGTCTCGTTGATGGCCATCCACGGGGTGGTGTAGTACGCCCACAGGATGCTCGGGAGCTCTTCTGCCCACCCACCCTTGGCCTGATCCAGCCTTGTCCGGAGGCCTTGCAAGATGGTCCTATTCGTCATCTCGGCTTCTCCCTATTGCATGCCGAGGTCGCTGCAGAATTCTTCAAACTCCCGATAGTCGAATTGACGTTCATTATCGGTGATAATGGTATGGGGTAGGCCGAAACGACAAATGATTGACTTCCAAAGAAACTTAGCAACGTTTTCCTCCGTGATCCATGCTAGGGGTTCGGCCTCAACCCACTTCGTGAAGTAGTCAATGGCCACGATCAGGAACTTTTGCTGTCCGGACACCGGGGGAAAGGGTCTAAGAGGTCCATCCCCCACTAGGCGAACGGCCACGGAGCCGAGAGCTGGGAAAGAGGAGTGGAGGGCTGTCGCTGCACCATGGCGTGCTGCTGGCACCGATCGCACCTCTTCACAAAGTCGGCGGCATCCTCCTTCATCGTCTCCCAGAAATAACCTTGGCGGAGGGCCTTGTACGCTAGCGTTCTGCCCCCCACGTGGTTTCTGTAGATGCCCTCATGGATTTCCTAGACTACGAGTGCGGCCTCTACGGGTCTCAGGCATTGAGGAGGGAACCGCACGGCCTTCTTCTTGATAAGGCGGGCCGCTGCGCGATCCTCCGGCAAGGTGCCCTGGTAATATACTCAGTGTACCTGTCCATCCAGCTGGGCTCTTGGCTGACCTGTTGGACCTCCACAGGGGTCTCGTAGCTCAGGGCCTTGAGACGCTCAACATGAGCGCGGCCCAGCAACGAGTCCAGCAGGGTTGCCAGCCGGGAGAGAGCGTCTGCGCGAGCATTTTTCCCATGGGGTATATGGGAGATGATGAGAAGCACCGAAATCCGACCGCGCTCGTTCTCACGAGCTCCAGGTATTTTGCCATTTGAGGGTCATGCGCACCGTACTCTCCGGAGATCTTCTTCAGCACTTTGAAGAAGGGCCGGCAGCGGTCGGCCGACCTCGAGATAAACCGACTCAGGGTGGCTATCCGCCGGTGAGTCGCTGCACTTGCTTCTTGGAGGTGGGTTGCTACTATGTCCAAGATGGCTGGACCTTTTCCGGGTTGGCCTCTATCCCTCTTTGGATCACCATGAACCCCAGGAATTTCCCGGTGAAGATGCCGAAGGCGCACTTTGCCGGGTTCAGCTTCATCTGGTGAAGTCAGAGGTTGCCGAAGGTCTCTGCCAGGTCATCAACATGATTCGAAAGGGGCATGCTCATTACCAGCATGTCATCCACATATACCTGCATGTTGCAGCCGATCTGATCCTTGAAGACTTTGTTGACCAGTCGCTGGTACGTGGCCCCGACGTTCTTGAGGCCAAATGGCATCATCTTGTAACAGTAAGTTCTGTGGTCGGTGACGAAGGCGGTGTGCTCTTCTTCTTCTGGGTACATTCGAATCTGGTTGTACCCGGAGAAAGCATCCATGAAAGAGAGGAGGCGATGCCCCGAAGTGGTGTCCACCAGCTGGTCAATCTTCGGAAGAGGGAAGCTGTCCTTTAGACAGGCTCGGTTGAGGTCAGTGTAGTCCACACAGATCCTCTACTTGCCATTACTCTTCTTCACCATGACCACATTCGCCAACCAGCTAGGATATTGTACTTCCCGCATGAAACCGGCGGCGAGGAGCTTCTCCACCTCTTCGTTTGATGGCCCTCTGCCTTTCTGCGGCGAAGCTCCTCTTCTTCTGGTGGACCGGGCGGCACCTCAGGTCCACGTCTAGCCTGTAGGTGATGACTTCAGGGGGGATGCCCGGCATGTCAGCCACGGACCATGCAAACACATCCGCATTCGCTTGGAAAAAATCCAGCATGCGGGTCCGCTCTTCCTCCGGGAGCTGGGCCCCCACCTGCATGGTCTTCTGAGGGTCCGAACCGATGGGATACGCCGACAGATGTTCCACGGGTCCCCCCTGGGTTCCTTCTCCCTTAAGTCGAGGTCGCTGACGTCGGGGTCGAGCCCGGTGCCTCGAGCACCCGGGATCGCCTGAAGGCAATGCTGGACTAGCTGCTGGGTCATCCCCCTCATCACCCCAGGCTCGGAGGCCGTGGGGAATTGTACTAGCAATCGTTTTATGGAAATCATGGCATCCAGCTGGTTGAGCCCCGGATGAGCAAGGATCGCATTATAAGGCGAGGGGAGTTTGACGACGATGAACATCATCATGACTATGGTCTGTCGAGGCGAGGATCCAGCGGTGACAGGGAGAGTGACCTCCCTTCGACCCCCACCGAGTCCCTGGTAAAGCCCACAAAAAGGGTGTGCACCAGCCTTAGCTGATCATGAGACAGGTTCATTCAGGAGAAAGCATCATAAAAAAGCACGTCAGTAGAGCTCCCACTATCTACCATAATGCGATGCACAGGATGCTTAGCGATGGTCATCTCGACCACCACAGCATCATTATTTACATTTTTTTTTTCATTCCCCTTCTTAAAAGGGGATACATTCTCCGGGTCCCCCACCTCCCGGCTCTCTCTTGTCGCCTGCTCGACTCCACAAGAGATCATGCCCACTGGCTTCTCCGTCGGGCGATTATTGATTGCAGGGAACGGGGGGAGGGCCGCGAGCAGCTATCCCTCCGTCGGAGCTTCGTTCCTCATGAACTTCCTGAGGTAGCCTCTTTTAATCAGCTCCTCAATTTCCCGCTTCAGATTATGACACTCCTCCGTGTCATGGCCATGCTCGCAGTGGAACTGGCAGTACTTTGACTTGTCGCGGGTGCTCCTTGGGTTCTGAGGGGGAGGTCGGTGGAGGAAGTGCTCGCCCTCAATTTCCATGAGGATCTTCATTCTGGGAGCAAGGAGAGGGGTGAAACTTCGCTCCGGGATGGCTCCGCCCTTCAGCTTCAAATTTGGACGGGGGTCAGCAGGTGGCCCGGGCCTTCGGGTCCCGGGACATCTCTCGGGGCTGGCTTCTTCAAGGTCCTCCCGTCCAATTCTTGCCGGGTGCGATCGGCCATCACCCCAGGCTCGGAGGCCGTGGGAATTGTACTAGCAAATCGTTTTGTGGAAGCATGGCATCCAGCTGTTTGAGCCCCGGATGAGCAAGGATCGCATTATAAGCGAGGGGAGTTTGACGACGATGACATCATCATGACTGTGGTCTGTCGAGGCGAGGATCCAGCGGTGACAGGAGAGTGACCTCCCCTTCGACCCCCCGAGTCCCTGGTAAAGCCCACAAAAAGGGTGTGCACCAGCCTTAGCTGATCATGAGACGTCATTCAGGAGTAGATCATCCAGTAGAGCTCCCACTATCTACCATAATGCGATGCACAGGATGCTTAGCGATGGTCATCTCGACCACCACAGCATCATTATTTACATTTTTGTTTTCATTCCCCTTCTTAAAAGGGGATACATTCTCCGGGTCCCCCACCTCCCGGGCTCTCTTTGTCGCCTGCTCGACTCCACAAGAGATCATGCCCACTGGCTTTCTCGTCGGGCGATTATTGATTGCAGGGAACGGGGGGAGGGCCGCGAGCAGCTATCCCTCCGTCGGAGCTTCGTTCCTCATGAACTTCCTGAGGTAGCCTCTTTTAATCAGCTCCTCAATTTCCCGCTCAGATTATGACACTCCTCCGTGTCATGGCCATGCTCGCAGTGGAACTGGCAGTACTTTTGACTTGTTGCGGGTGCTCCTTGGGTTCTGAGGGGGAGGTCGGTGGAGGAAGTGCTCGCCCTCAATTTCCATGAGGATCTTCATTCTGGGAGCAAGGAGAGGGGTGAAACTTCGCTCCGGGATGGCTCCGCCCTTCAGCTTCAAATTTGGACGGGGGTCAGCAGGTGGCCCGGGCCTTCGGGTCCCGGGGACATCTCTCGGGGCTGGCTTCTTCAAGGTCCTCCCGTCCAATTCTTGCCGGGTGCGATCGGCCTCCTCCGCTCGAATATACTTGTGGACACGGAGAAGGAGCTCGGAATATGTCCCGCGGGGTTTCTTGTCTTGGGAATAAGTCAGGCGGGACATCTTGAGCCCGCGCTTTAATGCCAGCATGGCAACGGGCTCGTCCAGGATGTAGATTTCCAGGGCGACGGTCTTGAAGCGGGTGATATAGTCCCGAAGCAGCTCCTGGTCCTGCTAGCGGATGGAGAAAACACTGTCCACCTCTCTCGGCACCTTCCGACAAGCGTTGAAATGCGCCACAAACTTTCCTTCCAATTGATGGAAGGAGCAAATAGATCCCGGCTCGAGGCGGGTGAACCAGACTCGAGCGGCCTTCCGAAGGATAGCAGGGAAGGCAATGCATAAAAGAGCATCCGTGGCCCCCTGGACCCTCATGAGAGCCTTGTAGCTCTCCAAATGGTCCAAAGGATCGGTGGTCCCGTCGCAGGGATCCTTCTGTGGCATGCGGACCGACTCGGAATCGACTCCTCTTGGATTTCCCAGGAGAAGGGTGGCCGGGAGTCGTAGCCCGCCGGGTCCATCGAGGAGTTCTGTAGGTCAGCAAATTGGCGAGCGAACTCTGCCAGTTTGCGCTCGTGCTCCTCCAGGCGCCTCTCGACCTGGTGCCTGATGGCCTCGTCAGTGGAAACTTCCATCGAGGCCGCTGGTGAAGGAGAAGCCGATCGGTCTCGGCGGGGGGCTTTACCCTGACACCGCCTACTGCGGTGCGCCGTCTCGGCATCATCGACCGGGGACCGACTCTCGTGATCCGCCGAACCGGAGTAATTTCACTTCGCGGGGGTTTGGTGGCTCCCGCGAGGGTTGGAGGCTGCCCGCGGTTGGGATGGTCTGCCATGGATGGAGCACAGGCTTCCGCACGGCCCCGCGGCCTGAGCCGTAGGGGTCCCTGGCTGGGGCTGCGTGGCCAAGGAGTGCTGCTAGTGCTGTAGCTGCCGAACTGCTGTAGTCAGGGTTTGCAGCTGTTGGATGACAGCTACAAAAGGTCCGTCCATCGAGGTCGGCTGCGGTGGAAGAGGAGGTGGAGCAGGAAGCTCCCTCTCTGGGCTGGGTGGCCCCTGAGGGGAGGGGACCTCCCCTACTCGGCTGGTGGATGCTTCGTGCCCGCGTGTGACCACCATGGCCAAGCGCGCTTCGTCCCTCAGAGAGCTAGCTCACACTGGGGGTGTTGTCCTGCCCCCCTACCTGGTGTGCCAATCTGTTGCCGATCTCGCCGCCATGGCCTGTAACTTCAGAGCTGGTGGGGGGATCAGACCATCTCGCCTCGAGGTCCCTGAGCTCCCGAACCTGCAAGACAAGGTCAGAAACCATGGCCGGGGATCCCGGCGAGGGAGCTCCGACGGTCAAGTTAGAAAACGGCGAGATGGAACAGAGTCTCCAAGGCGGGCCCCCGAAGGAGTCCCAAGCTTAGAGATTATGTTAGCAAAAAAGGTCTCAGGAAGAGTGGAAATTGGAACAAGTTCCTTCACCGAGCTTGCGCCAAGGGACCTCTCTCGGGATCTTGGATCCTGCTCTCGGTGCCTTTTCTTTTCCCAGCCTTTTTTCGCTTTTTTATGGTCGTCCGCTCTTCCCATCCTTTTATCCCATCACGCTGCCTCCGACCTCCCGCCCTTGGGAGGCCCCCTCTTCGCTTTCACCTCCTTCTCTCCCTCTCTTTCCTCTTTCCCCTTTGGGTCCAAGAACACGGCGACCTCCTTGCCTTGCTTGCCGAGCCCAGGGAGGAAAGGGTAGAGGGAGGAAACCGGCCATACCTTGGGCCTAGCGTGAGCGCTCTCCTTCCCAGGCGCCGACAACATCCGTTACCGGGTCCTGTCTTGCCAAGACTTCGCTTCTCGGCTGTGGAACCTGTCAGGCCGATGTAAACGAGGTTTCACGCGTTGCTGCCGACCGTAGCGGCACTCCTCTCGGGGTGCGGCGCGCGCTGCTCGAGGGGCGATCTCGGAACTCGTGTTCCTGCTTCTCGGTGGCCCCACCACGCGACGTAGCCGGCCTCGGCCAAGATGGGCCCCTCTTGGACGGACACCTGGCGGAGCGGCAGAGGGGCACTCGACTTCGGCCGAGGTGGACCCCTCCTGGGCAGACACCTGGCAAAGGAGCAGCAGAGGAGCACTCGACTTTGGCCGAGGTGGACCCGTGCTGGGCGGACACCTGGTGGTGTGGCAGAGGGGCGCTCGACTTCGGTCGAGGTGGACCCGTGTCTGGGTGCCACCTGGCGAAGGAGCAGGAAGACCCGGCTCGACCTCGACCGAGGTGGGACCATCTCAGGGTGCCACCCGACGAGTGAGCAAGGGGCCGCCGGCTTCGGTCGAGGTGGGCCCCTCCTGGGCGGACACCTGGCGGAGCGGTAGAGGGACGCTCGACTTCGGTCGAGGTGGACCCATGTCCGAGCGCCACCTGGCGAAGGAGCAGGAAGACCCGACTCGACCTCGGCCGAGGTGGTACCGTATCAGGGCGTCACCCGGTGAGGGAGCAAGGGGTCGCCGGCTTCGGTCGAGGTGGACCCCTCCTGGGCGGACACCTGGCGGAGCGGCAGAGGGTTGCTCGACTTTGACCGAGGTGGACCCCTCTTGGGCGGACACCTGGCGAAGGAGCAGCAGAGGGGTGCTCGACTTCGGTCGAGGTGGACCCCTCCTGGGTGGACACCTAGCGAATGAGCAGCAGAGGAGCGCTCGACTTCGGCCGAGATGGACCCGTGTCCGGGCGCCACCTGGCGAAGGAGCAGGAAGGCCCGGCTCGACCTCGGCCGAGGTGGAACCATCTCAGGGCGCCACCCAGCGAGGGAGCAAGGGGCCGCCGGCTTCGGCCGAGGTGGACCCCTCCTGGGCGGACACCTGGCGGAGCGGTAGAGGGGCGCTTGACTTCGGCCGAGGTGGGCCCCTCCTGGGCGGACACCCGGTGAAGGAGCAGCAGCGGAGCGCTCGACTTCGGCCGAGGTGGACCCATGTCCGGGCGCCACCTGGTGAAGGAGCAGGAAGGCCCGGCTCGACCTCGGCCGAGGTGGAACCGTCTTAGGGCGCCACCCGGCGAGGGAGCAAGGGGCCGCCGACTTCAGCCGAGGTGGACCCCTCCTGGGCGGACACCTGGCGGAGCGGCAGAGGGGCGCTCGACTTCGGCCGAGGTGGGCCCCTCCTGGGTGGACACCCGGCGAAGGAGCAGTAGAGGAGCACTCGACTTCGGCCGAGGTGGACCCGTGTCCGGGCGCCACCTGGCGAAGGAGCAGGAAGGCCCGACCTCGGCCGAGGTGGAACCGTCTCAGGGCACCACCCGGCGAGGGAGCAAGGGGCCGCCTGCTTCGACCGAGGTGGACCCCTCCTGGGCAGACACCTAGCGAAGCGGCAGAGGGGCGCTCGACTTCGGCCGAGGTGGACCCCTCTTGGGCGGACACTTGGAGAAGGAGAGCAAAAGAGCGCTCGACTTCGACCGAGGTGGATTCATGTCCGGGCGCCACCTGGCGAAGGAGCAGGAAGGCCCGGCCCGACCTTGACTTCGGCCATGGTGGAGCCACATCTAACCTTGCTGGACCGTTCCCGTTCTGCCGAAAAAATCCACGTGGTTCGGATCATGCCCGGCGGAATCTGAGATGTGCCACGTCATCGTAATGGCTGTAACAGTGCCATTAAAAGATGGTGATCTAACACTAATACCTATAAAGGTTGCCATGATCTTTTAACTCAAAACCATTAGATTCTTAGCAAAGCACCAAGTTTAGATACCAACGATTTTGGGTTCCGAGCTCTGATACCACTTGTTGCCCAAAAATGATGCAACCCAAGAGGGGGGTGAATTTGGTCTTTCAAAAATTTAAATAATTATGTACTGGTTTTGATGTGTTTATGAACTAAAGTGATTAAGCTCAAAATGAATATGCAATGGATAATAATAAATTAAATGCAAGGAATAAATAGCAAGTAATAGAGAGAGCAATCACACATAAACATAAAGTTTTATAGTGGTTCAGTGCACTTCAAGGCACCTACATCTACTCCCCAAGTTTTTCTTGAGAATTTTACTATAATCACCAAGATTACAGTCGATTAGTTTTCCGGGCTCACTAATCAAAACCCAAGTTGGTTTTGTAACATAGGCTCACCAACAACCTTTACAACTTGTTTTGTCTTCGGGCTCACAAGTTAAATCCTAGTTGGTTTTATACCTTTGGCTCACCAACAACCTTCCTTGGTTTTGCGGGCTAACCAAGAACCTAATTGATTTTCCAAGGCTCACCAAAAATCTCTTTGGTTTTCCAAGGTTCACCAAAAACCTTAAGTAAACAATGTAAGAATAATATGAAAGAATATAATTAAAGTTTTCTAAAATAAAGCAAATATCTCTTTGAAGCTCTTTGAATGTTGATGAAGATCTTGTTTTCAAGTTGTTGAAGCCTTGAATAATGTTTAAGGATGTGAACTTTGGATGCTCTCTTTGAAACTTTGAAGCTTGAAGGCTTGAACCACTTAACTCTTGAATCCTTGAAGGATATTCAATAATTTCACCAAAGGATTGCTTCTCCATTTGATTTTAGATGTTTATATAGCTCTGCAAACCATAGATGATCATTTATGACTGTTGGGGATGAAAATATAGCCGTTTGAAGCAAGTTGGAGAAGTTCTGCAGCTTTTAGAAAACTAGCCGTTACAGCAAGTGTCGACACTTGAGATTGATGAGTTGACACTTGGCACTATTCATGAGTCGACACTTGTACAGTGAGTCGACACTTGGCACTATTCATAATTCTGTATTTTTCCTGTTCTCAGACCTTGAGTCGACACTTGTACTATTCATGAGTTGACACTTGTATAATGAGTCGACACTTGGCACTATTCACAATTCTGCATTTCGCTAAAACTTGCTGAAACTTCTCCAAAATTGATTTTTAGCCTCTTCAAATTCTTCCATATCAATTCAAAGTCCATATACTTGATTTTTTATTAATTTAAGAACTTTTTCAACTGAAATACAAGCATTTCTTCATTCAACATGGATGAATACTAAGATCTAATAAACACATTTAAAATATAATTAGTACTCATATATACTTAAACATTTTATCAATCATCAAAATTAAGATCAGAGTCAACATTATTTAATTATATATACCATCTATTTAACTATATACATAAGTTATTTTACTGTGTACATAGTCTATTTAACTATATACAGTACTTATTTAACTGTATATAAATTCTATTTAACATGTACACATGCTATTTAATTATGTACACAAGCTATTTAACAAGTTCAAAATTTGGCATAATTCTTACAAACCAATTATCGACAAATACTGATTAATTATCGATAAAATTATTGACAAATGGCATAGTTATTGATAACTCAATGGCCTGAGACTCAAAATAGTACCTTCTCAGATATTTATCAACATAGTTGTCAATAAATCTATAGCCTGAGATAAAAAAATAGAAAATCAATGGAAAATTGTTGACAAATTTGTTGACAAATCTGTAGCTTGAGACCAAAAAAAATAGAAAGTGGATGGAAAATTATCGATAAATATGTTGATAAACCTGTATAGTGAGACTAAAATATAGAAAATAGATAGGAAATTATTGACAAAATTATTAACAAACCTTCAACCTAAGACTAAAAAAATAAAACAAAGATGGAAAGTTGTCAACAAAATTATCGATAAACCTGCATCATGAGACTAAAAATAGAAGAAATATGAAAAAATGGCAAAAAAATTGTCAATAATCAGGTTGCTGAAATATGTAAATAGGAAAGGGGACCCCGGGTAAACTGGATTGAAGCAATAAAATCAGCAAATGAAGATGGAAACTTAAGAAAAAAGGGAGAAACTTAAGTTATAACAACTTCCAAGAATTCAAGTGAGGTCATGTGATTTTGAAGCATTCAAATGACTGTAACTATGTCTGTCAAAGCATTAACCTCTTACTCCAGTTGAGAAATCATATTCTGAAGTATTTAAGAGTTTGTAATTGTCTACTTATTATCAATTTTAGCTCAATAAGCAACTTGTTCATTGTTATTTATTGATTACTCTATTGTCACTATAAGCATTCTAGAGGTTTGTCCAAATCATGGGAAAGGATATCTAAGCCTAGTTTTAAGCTGTACAGCATAGTATAGCCTAGGTTTGTAGTTTTTGATTGATGGATCAGTTCAAAACTATATTAATAGTTAAATGTATCAACAATTGCACATTACTATCAATAAAAATTAGTTACAAGATTATATTTCAGATTTTACATAAACTAACAATATTGTTTATACAACCACCATGTCCTAATATTTTTTACTATATATCTTCTTTTTCATACCATGACTAAGTTTTTTTGTAAATAAAATAGTAACAATGGAACAAGATATTGCCCACTACCCAACTCTTATATACTGATGCATCATTGAACTTATCATCTAATGGTGTTGAATTACCTCTACTCAAAATCTCAAAAAATATTAGTGTTGACTCCATTAATTGATTTTGATGATAAGCAAAACGGTTAAGTATAAGTTGAGGACTAATGATTTACTTTGAGTATGTTTTTATTGAAAAGGTGCTTACAAATTTGAAGAAGCTCAATTGTTTTGATGAAGCCAAGTTTGAATAAAAAGATTGCTCAAAGAAGACTTGGACACTCAAGAAATGGTTGATTGAATGACCAAGATAAATGGAAAAATGTTCAGCTAAAGTTCAAGGCATTCTGTGAAATTTTCAAAGAAGTGTCGACACATGACATGAAATGTCGACACATGGAGATAAAGTATCGACTCAGGCCGGTACACAGCAATGTTTCAAATAGCACAGATGAAGTGTCAACACATGGACCTGAAGTGTCGATTCAAAGTATCGACACATGGATCAACACATCGCCTAAGACTTTTAAGCCACAGAACTTGCAAAAGTTGAAGGAATGGCTGAAGTATCGATACATGGAAGTAAGGTATCGACTCAAGATGTCGACTCAACTGAGGAAGTGTCGACACATCTAAGATTTCCAGAGAATCTGAATGGAGCAATTTGAACTAAGTGTCGACTCAAGAAGTTCAAGTGTCGACCTTATGTGTCGACTCACAGCCTGAAGTGTCGACACATGAAGTTCTGACAATAGTAATGGCTAGTTTTTCAAATGCAGAGCTCGGCCCAAATACCGTCCAACGGCTAGTTTTTCAAGTATAACGGCTAGAAACCTGTTTTGAGGCCTTGGGAAGGTATCTATATACTCCAAATCAAATCAAAGTATAACCTATTAAAGACCATTAAAGAGTTTTGAAAAAAGAGAAGAGAAGTGAGCTTTAACTCCTATTCATTGAAGTTTCAACAACTCTAAAGCTAAAGGAAGCCTCCAAGCATTCAAAAGCTTTCAAGAGCATTGAAGATCATCCATTCATGGGCATTCAAAAAGCTTCAATAAGTGCAAAGCAACTCTATATCGAGTTACAAAGAGATATCCGCTTTGTTTTAGAAAGCTTACATTGATTCTTTACTTTTAAACCATATTTGTTGTAAGGGTTCTTGGTTAGCCTATTGTAAAACCAAGTGAGATTATTGGTAAGCCTTGGAAAACCAATTAGGTTAATGGTTAGCTTGCAAAACCACTAAGATTCTTAATTAGCCCGGAAAACCAAGGGAGGTTGTTGGTTAGCCTTGTAAAAACCAATTAGGTTCTTGGTTAGCCCGTAAAACCAAGTTTTGACCTATTGGCCTTGTGAAAACAAGTTGGGTTTTGGATTAGTGAGCCCGCAAAACTAATCAACTGTAATCGGTGTGATTATAGTGAATTTCCAAGGAGATCTTGAGGAGTGGATATAGATGCATTGGATAGCACCAAACTACTATAGTTCTTGATCTTTGTGATTGCTTGATCTCTCTCTCCTTACTCTTAAGGTTTCTGAGAAAAAAATTACAAAAAAATGAAAATTCCTGCAGTCCATCAGTGTTATTAAGGTTTCTGTTCTGTTCTGTTCTTTTTCATTATCTTCATTTCAGAATCTGCCTAGAATAGTACAGATTTTATTTTGAAATTTCGTTTCATCTGGTATGTTATCTATAAGTTAGGAGTTTTTTGTGATTTTTTTATATTTTTTCTGATATTTTTTTCTGCACTTATCAACACCACATTTAAACTGCAACACACTACTTCTACACCTGAAATTTGAAATTTGCATGCATCTCATGACAAATCAAATTAAGGGCATGAAATTGACATAGGGTCAGGATTTCATCACCTGTCCCTAGCCCAAAAATCACCAAATTGCATATCGATCCAATCCCTAACTAAATTGATTAGACATTAATTGCCCTAGTGGGTTAGGGACATCAATTTGGTCGAGCCCGGGTTATTGTCAACTCATTGTGTCAACTAGTCTTGTGTGTGCCCTATTACTTGGTGTCTAGAATTGGGACTAAGGGCTTGGGTGCTGATCCGTCTATCGGGCCAATTCCACCGGGCCTAGGTAGGCCAGAGACAGGATCTCACACTCCCCTTGTTCTAAAACCTGGCCAAGTATAGAGTTACTACAATCTAGCTTGCCACCTTGATTAGGCAACTAGCTTGGAACTCTAGGTCCAGTTCAATTCAATTGGGAAAGCTTGTGCAACCCATTTCTTCATCTATTATTGAAAGCTGGTGTCAAGGATAGAGGTTAAGTGGCTCAAGCCAAAGCGGTTCTTGTGGTTTTTAATTAGGACCCAGTGAAAGCTGGGGGAACCTCCCACAGACCCACCTCCTGACTGGCCAGAGGAAGAGAGTAGATGTTGATTTGATTGTATCTAGTCAACTCAGTTTATTTGGACTAACCGGTTTAGAAAACTCGTAGTTCGGGTCTGAGTCTAATTGTTTGCATGACAACTAGGTCAGGCACACCTTACCACCCTTCACAAGCCCAACCTAGTTCATCCATGGATACTAGTATGGAAAGCCTTATGAGATCTATGATCGAGAAGATGGACCGTTTGGATGCTAGGTTTGACCAGTTCGAGGAAAGGATAGGAACCCTAGAGGAATCTAGGTTGACCCCAACTGAACCACCTTCACCCAGATTACCTTCAGTTCGCCCTAGAGCCCAACGACAGGAACATACACCTGATCCAATTCATAGAAGGCCACATCAGGATTATATTGATCACACTCCGGAGCCAAATCCTAGAAGACCTCACCATGATACTTTTGATCAGGATGATCGGGCCTTAAGGAATATACGTCTAGATGCACCAACCTTTGAGGGAAGCCTAGATCCTAAGGTGTACATAGACTGGGAAGCTGACATGGACCAATTTTTTGACTGGTATGATATGTCTGAAGAGAGAAGATTCAAGTTTGCCAAAATCAGACTAGTCCGTCAGGCTAGGTTGTATTGGGGAAATGTCGAACGCATAGCTAGGCAGAGGGGAGACTTACCTATAGTGACCTGGAGAGACATGAAGAGAAAGCTTAGAGAGAAAGGAGAGAATTGAAAGGATCTTGGATGACCAGATCATTACTACTAGAAATAAAGGCTACCAACGTTATCTGGTTAGATGGCAAGGATGTCCTGAATCTGAAGACTCCTGGATTTCCCGAGAGGACCTACAACAAATCGACCCGGATGCATTAGAAACTTATCAAGCCAACCCTCACTCGATAGGGTCGAGTTCCTCCCACCCCGGGAGAATTGGTGTGGGCACCAGAATCAGGAAGAGACTCCAACCAATTCAAGTCAAATCCGAGTCCTTATGGTTGGATGAGTAAAAGAAAGTCCTGTAATTTTTTTCTTTCTTTAATTTTGAGTCCAAATAATTATGTAATTCGAGTCCATTTCAATTTTATGTTGGGACTAGTCCAGCCTGATTAATCTTGTATTTGAGAGTTGGGTCCAAATGAGTCAAGTCCAATCCATGAAGAATCAAACCAAACCTCCATGAAGAATCAAACCAAACCACATTTGAAGACTAAAGAAGACTCAAGACTTATACTCCAAAGCAAGACCAAAGCCACCTCAAGTGGGGACCACATGCCACATGACACATGCCACCTCATCATCCAAGGTTGCTGCCACATCACACATACCACCTCACCATCCAAGGTTGCTGCCACATCACACATGCCACCTCACCATCCAAGGTTGCCACCCAAGAGAAGAAAAGGGGAATTTGAATTTGAATTGGCTACAACCTCCTCCACAACTTCCTCCACTACTCATGGGATGCCCCATATTTTTCTCCACAAATTTTTCTCCATGATATTTGGTGTAGTTTGAATTCAAAATGGCTTAATAGTCTATAAAAGACTCTTAGTCTTCTTGTAAAGAAAGGATGGAAAAGAAAAAATAAAAATTTTCTTCTATGTGAGTTCTATGTGCCTAAGTGGTAGTTCTAAATTCCTCTCCCTATCCCACGCCAACCCTACTTTCTCCTCCTCCATCTCCAACGCCTAAGACACTCTCCTTCTTCTCCAATCTCAAGCTAGCTCTTCAATATTCAAGGTTGATCAAGAAGACCATCACAAGGAAGCCGGCCAAATCCATTTCAAGTGATCTACCATGGCGCCAAGATTATTCTTCAACAATGCTTCCTCGACTCTTCTTTAGTTTCTCCATTTCATGACTAACGTATTTTACCAAGTTCCTAATCTCAAGGTTTCTTTGTTGTAGGGTTCTCCGGGATTCCGAACTCAAGAGGAAGGAATTACTTGCCATAATCCAGAAAACAAGAAGGGCCCTCAATTTGTAGTATGGTCTTGTCATTTGGGAGGTCTCTTCATGAGTGATCTTGATCTACTTGAAAGATTAAAGCTAGGTATGTTCTAGTATCGATTAGGTCTGAAATATTAAATTTGCCTAGCTTAACTTGTGTGGTTCGAATCTTATTCCTATTTCTTTGTTATTTTGATAGTCTTATTAATTAGGTTTACATTTGATCGTTCGAGTTCTCTTCATTAGACCTCCTTTGATACTATATGCTGAACTAATCATATGCAAATAAGAAATTGCTAAGTTAATCTTTGCTAATCTCCTTTAGGGTTGCATAGTTGCATTCTCATCTTGCATGTCCCCACCATTCTTGGTATCAGAGCATGGTAGAATAAGTTCCTGATTGCATAGCATTAAGTCCTTGAAGTACTTGGATCGGGGGCGTTACCAGGCCGTCCGGTCTTAGGAGAAAGTAGGGTTTAAACACCCTCTCTTCCCATTCCACGGGGATCTCCTAAGGCGTGTCGGGGTGCCATTGTGATTGACCCGTGAAAAAGAAAGCCAAAGGACTTTTTAGATTTCATTTGTGAATTTTGTATTGGTCACGTTCTGTTTTTCTGCTTGCTGTATTTTCTGTAGGCTGACTGTAATCCGCCTGCAACTCCAAAGGCAAGTATCACATTCCTCGTTGGAATATTTTTTTTCCTATTCCATTTTAAGTTGTTTATCACCGTTTTAAATTTCAATCTGAGAAAAAAATTACAAAAAAAATGAAAATTCCTGCAGTCCATCAGTGTTATTAAGGTTTCTGTTCTGTTCTGTTCTTTTTCATTATCTTCATTTCAGAATCTGCCTAGAATAGTACAGATTTTATTTTGAAATTTCGTTTCATCTGGTATGTCATCTATAAGTTAGGAGTTTTTTGTGATTTTTTTATATTTTTTCTGATATTTTTTTCTGCACTTATCAACACCACATTTAAACTGCAACACACTACTTCTGCACCTGAAATTTGAAATTTGCATGCATCTCATGACAAATCAAATTAAGGGCATGAAATTGACATAGGGTCAGGATTTCATCACCTGTCCCTAGCCCAAAAATCACCAAATTGCATATCGATCCAATCCCTAACTAAATTGATTAGACATTAATTGCCCTAGTGGGTTAGGGACATCAATTTGGTCGAGCCCGGGTTATTGTCAACTCATTGTGTCAACTAGTCTTGTGTGTGCCCTATTACTTGGTGTCTAGAATTGGGACTAAGGGCTTGGGTGCTGATCCGTCTATCGGGCCAATTCCACCGGGCCTAGGTAGGCCAGAGACAGGATCTCACACTCCCCTTGTTCTAAAACCTGGCCAAGTATAGAGTTACTACAATCTAGCTTGCCACCTTGATTAGGCAACTAGCTTGGAACTCTAGGTCCAGTTCAATTCAATTGGGAAAGCTTGTGCAACCCATTTCTTCATCTATTATTGAAAGCTGGTGTCAAGGATAGTGGTTAAGTGGCTCAAGCCAAAGCGGTTCTTGTGGTTTTTAATTAGGACCCAGTGAAAGCTGGGGGAACCTCCCACAGACCCACCTCCTGACTGGCCAGAGGAAGAGAGTAGATGTTGATTTGATTGTATCTAGTCAACTCAGTTTATTTGGACTAACCGGTTTAGAAAACTCGTAGTTCGGGTCTGAGTCTAATTGTTTGCATGACAACTAGGTCAGGCACACCTTACCACCCTTCACAAGCCCAACCTAGTTCATCCATGGATACTAGTATGGAAAGCCTTATGAGATCTATGATCGAGAAGATGGACCGTTTGGATGCTAGGTTTGACCAGTTCGAGGAAAGGATAGGAACCCTAGAGGAATCTAGGTTGACCCCAACTGAACCACCTTCACCCAGATTACCTTCAGTTCGCCCTAGAGCCCAACGACAGGAACATACACCTGATCCAATTCATAGAAGGCCACATCAGGATTATATTGATCACACTCCGGAGCCAAATCCTAGAAGACCTCACCATGATACTTTTGATCAGGATGATCGGGCCTTAAGGAATATACGTCTAGATGCACCAACCTTTGAGGGAAGCCTAGATCCTAAGGTGTACATAGACTGGGAAGCTGACATGGACCAATTTTTTGACTGGTATGATATGTCTGAAGAGAGAAGATTCAAGTTTGCCAAAATCAGACTAGTCCGTCAGGCTAGGTTGTATTGGGGAAATGTCGAACGCATAGCTAGGCAGAGGGGAGACTTACCTATAGTGACCTGGAGAGACATGAAGAGAAAGCTTAGAGAGAAAGGAGAGAATTGAAAGGATCTTGGATGACCAGATCATTACTACTAGAAATAAAGGCTACCAACGTTATCTGGTTAGATGGCAAGGATGTCCTGAATCTGAAGACTCCTGGATTTCCCGAGAGGACCTACAACAAATCGACCCGGATGCATTAGAAACTTATCAAGCCAACCCTCACTCGATAGGGTCGAGTTCCTCCCACCCCGGGAGAATTGGTGTGGGCACCAGAATCAGGAAGAGACTCCAACCAATTCAAGTCAAATCCGAGTCCTTATGGTTGGATGAGTAAAAGAAAGTCCTGTAATTTTTTTCTTTCTTTAATTTTGAGTCCAAATAATTATGTAATTCGAGTCCATTTCAATTTTATGTTGGGACTAGTCCAGCCTGATTAATCTTGTATTTGAGAGTTGGGTCCAAATGAGTCAAGTCCAATCCATGAAGAATCAAACCAAACCTCCATGAAGAATCAAACCAAACCACATTTGAAGACTAAAGAAGACTCAAGACTTATACTCCAAAGCAAGACCAAAGCCACCTCAAGTGGGGACCACATGCCACATGACACATGCCACCTCATCATCCAAGGTTGCTGCCACATCACACATACCACCTCACCATCCAAGGTTGCTGCCACATCACACATGCCACCTCACCATCCAAGGTTGCCACCCAAGAGAAGAAAAGGGGAATTTGAATTTGAATTGGCTACAACCTCCTCCACAACTTCCTCCACTACTCATGGGATGCCCCATATTTTTCTCCACAAATTTTTCTCCATGATATTTGGTGTAGTTTGAATTCAAAATGGCTTAATAGTCTATAAAAGACTCTTAGTCTTCTTGTAAAGAAAGGATGGAAAAGAAAAAATAAAAATTTTCTTCTATGTGAGTTCTATGTGCCTAAGTGGTAGTTCTAAATTCCTCTCCCTATCCCACGCCAACCCTACTTTCTCCTCCTCCATCTCCAACGCCTAAGACACTCTCCTTCTTCTCCAATCTCAAGCTAGCTCTTCAATATTCAAGGTTGATCAAGAAGACCATCACAAGGAAGCCGGCCAAATCCATTTCAAGTGATCTACCATGGCGCCAAGATTATTCTTCAACAATGCTTCCTCGACTCTTCTTTAGTTTCTCCATTTCATGACTAACGTATTTTACCAAGTTCCTAATCTCAAGGTTTCTTTGTTGTAGGGTTCTCCGGGATTCCGAACTCAAGAGGAAGGAATTACTTGCCATAATCCAGAAAACAAGAAGGGCCCTCAATTTGTAGTATGGTCTTGTCATTTGGGAGGTCTCTTCATGAGTGATCTTGATCTACTTGAAAGATTAAAGCTAGGTATGTTCTAGTATCGATTAGGTCTGAAATATTAAATTTGCCTAGCTTAACTTGTGTGGTTCGAATCTTATTCCTATTTCTTTGTTATTTTGATAGTCTTATTAATTAGGTTTACATTTGATCGTTCGAGTTCTCTTCATTAGACCTCCTTTGATACTATATGCTGAACTAATCATATGCAAATAAGAAATTGCTAAGTTAATCTTTGCTAATCTCCTTTAGGGTTGCATAGTTGCATTCTCATCTTGCATGTCCCCACCATTCTTGGTATCAGAGCATGGTAGAATAAGTTCCTGATTGCATAGCATTAAGTCCTTGAAGTACTTGGATCGGGGGCGTTACCAGGCCGTCCGGTCTTAGGAGAAAGTAGGGTTTAAACACCCTCTCTTCCCATTCCACGGGGATCTCCTAAGGCGTGTCGGGGTGCCATTGTGATTGACCCGTGAAAAAGAAAGCCAAAGGACTTTTTAGATTTCATTTGTGAATTTTGTATTGGTCACGTTCTGTTTTTCTGCTTGCTGTATTTTCTGTAGGCTGACTGTAATCCGCCTGCAACTCCAAAGGCAAGTATCACATTCCTCGTTGGAATATTTTTTTTCCTATTCCATTTTAAGTTGTTTATCACCGTTTTAAATTTCAATCTGAGAAAAAAATTACAAAAAAAATGAAAATTCCTGCAGTCCATCAGTGTTATTAAGGTTTCTGTTCTGTTCTGTTCTTTTTCATTATCTTCATTTCAGAATCTGCCTAGAATAGTACAGATTTTATTTTGAAATTTCGTTTCATCTGGTATGTCATCTATAAGTTAGGAGTTTTTTGTGATTTTTTTATATTTTTTCTGATATTTTTTTCTGCACTTATCAACACCACATTTAAACTGCAACACACTACTTCTGCACCTGAAATTTGAAATTTGCATGCATCTCATGACAAATCAAATTAAGGGCATGAAATTGACATAGGGTCAGGATTTCATCACCTGTCCCTAGCCCAAAAATCACCAAATTGCATATCGATCCAATCCCTAACTAAATTGATTAGACATTAATTGCCCTAGTGGGTTAGGGACATCAATTTGGTCGAGCCCGGGTTATTGTCAACTCATTGTGTCAACTAGTCTTGTGTGTGCCCTATTACTTGGTGTCTAGAATTGGGACTAAGGGCTTGGGTGCTGATCCGTCTATCGGGCCAATTCCACCGGGCCTAGGTAGGCCAGAGACAGGATCTCACACTCCCCTTGTTCTAAAACCTGGCCAAGTATAGAGTTACTACAATCTAGCTTGCCACCTTGATTAGGCAACTAGCTTGGAACTCTAGGTCCAGTTCAATTCAATTGGGAAAGCTTGTGCAACCCATTTCTTCATCTATTATTGAAAGCTGGTGTCAAGGATAGTGGTTAAGTGGCTCAAGCCAAAGCGGTTCTTGTGGTTTTTAATTAGGACCCAGTGAAAGCTGGGGGAACCTCCCACAGACCCACCTCCTGACTGGCCAGAGGAAGAGAGTAGATGTTGATTTGATTGTATCTAGTCAACTCAGTTTATTTGGACTAACCGGTTTAGAAAACTCGTAGTTCGGGTCTGAGTCTAATTGTTTGCATGACAACTAGGTCAGGCACACCTTACCACCCTTCACAAGCCCAACCTAGTTCATCCATGGATACTAGTATGGAAAGCCTTATGAGATCTATGATCGAGAAGATGGACCGTTTGGATGCTAGGTTTGACCAGTTCGAGGAAAGGATAGGAACCCTAGAGGAATCTAGGTTGACCCCAACTGAACCACCTTCACCCAGATTACCTTCAGTTCGCCCTAGAGCCCAACGACAGGAACATACACCTGATCCAATTCATAGAAGGCCACATCAGGATTATATTGATCACACTCCGGAGCCAAATCCTAGAAGACCTCACCATGATACTTTTGATCAGGATGATCGGGCCTTAAGGAATATACGTCTAGATGCACCAACCTTTGAGGGAAGCCTAGATCCTAAGGTGTACATAGACTGGGAAGCTGACATGGACCAATTTTTTGACTGGTATGATATGTCTGAAGAGAGAAGATTCAAGTTTGCCAAAATCAGACTAGTCCGTCAGGCTAGGTTGTATTGGGGAAATGTCGAACGCATAGCTAGGCAGAGGGGAGACTTACCTATAGTGACCTGGAGAGACATGAAGAGAAAGCTTAGAGAGAAAGGAGAGAATTGAAAGGATCTTGGATGACCAGATCATTACTACTAGAAATAAAGGCTACCAACGTTATCTGGTTAGATGGCAAGGATGTCCTGAATCTGAAGACTCCTGGATTTCCCGAGAGGACCTACAACAAATCGACCCGGATGCATTAGAAACTTATCAAGCCAACCCTCACTCGATAGGGTCGAGTTCCTCCCACCCCGGGAGAATTGGTGTGGGCACCAGAATCAGGAAGAGACTCCAACCAATTCAAGTCAAATCCGAGTCCTTATGGTTGGATGAGTAAAAGAAAGTCCTGTAATTTTTTTCTTTCTTTAATTTTGAGTCCAAATAATTATGTAATTCGAGTCCATTTCAATTTTATGTTGGGACTAGTCCAGCCTGATTAATCTTGTATTTGAGAGTTGGGTCCAAATGAGTCAAGTCCAATCCATGAAGAATCAAACCAAACCTCCATGAAGAATCAAACCAAACCACATTTGAAGACTAAAGAAGACTCAAGACTTATACTCCAAAGCAAGACCAAAGCCACCTCAAGTGGGGACCACATGCCACATGACACATGCCACCTCATCATCCAAGGTTGCTGCCACATCACACATACCACCTCACCATCCAAGGTTGCTGCCACATCACACATGCCACCTCACCATCCAAGGTTGCCACCCAAGAGAAGAAAAGGGGAATTTGAATTTGAATTGGCTACAACCTCCTCCACAACTTCCTCCACTACTCATGGGATGCCCCATATTTTTCTCCACAAATTTTTCTCCATGATATTTGGTGTAGTTTGAATTCAAAATGGCTTAATAGTCTATAAAAGACTCTTAGTCTTCTTGTAAAGAAAGGATGGAAAAGAAAAAATAAAAATTTTCTTCTATGTGAGTTCTATGTGCCTAAGTGGTAGTTCTAAATTCCTCTCCCTATCCCACGCCAACCCTACTTTCTCCTCCTCCATCTCCAACGCCTAAGACACTCTCCTTCTTCTCCAATCTCAAGCTAGCTCTTCAATATTCAAGGTTGATCAAGAAGACCATCACAAGGAAGCCGGCCAAATCCATTTCAAGTGATCTACCATGGCGCCAAGATTATTCTTCAACAATGCTTCCTCGACTCTTCTTTAGTTTCTCCATTTCATGACTAACGTATTTTACCAAGTTCCTAATCTCAAGGTTTCTTTGTTGTAGGGTTCTCCGGGATTCCGAACTCAAGAGGAAGGAATTACTTGCCATAATCCAGAAAACAAGAAGGGCCCTCAATTTGTAGTATGGTCTTGTCATTTGGGAGGTCTCTTCATGAGTGATCTTGATCTACTTGAAAGATTAAAGCTAGGTATGTTCTAGTATCGATTAGGTCTGAAATATTAAATTTGCCTAGCTTAACTTGTGTGGTTCGAATCTTATTCCTATTTCTTTGTTATTTTGATAGTCTTATTAATTAGGTTTACATTTGATCGTTCGAGTTCTCTTCATTAGACCTCCTTTGATACTATATGCTGAACTAATCATATGCAAATAAGAAATTGCTAAGTTAATCTTTGCTAATCTCCTTTAGGGTTGCATAGTTGCATTCTCATCTTGCATGTCCCCACCATTCTTGGTATCAGAGCATGGTAGAATAAGTTCCTGATTGCATAGCATTAAGTCCTTGAAGTACTTGGATCGGGGGCGTTACCAGGCCGTCCGGTCTTAGGAGAAAGTAGGGTTTAAACACCCTCTCTTCCCATTCCACGGGGATCTCCTAAGGCGTGTCGGGGTGCCATTGTGATTGACCCGTGAAAAAGAAAGCCAAAGGACTTTTTAGATTTCATTTGTGAATTTTGTATTGGTCACGTTCTGTTTTTCTGCTTGCTGTATTTTCTGTAGGCTGACTGTAATCCGCCTGCAACTCCAAAGGCAAGTATCACATTCCTCGTTGGAATATTTTTTTCCTATTCCATTTTAAGTTGTTTATCACCGTTTTAAATTTCAATCTGAGAAAAAAATTACAAAAAAAATGAAAATTCCTGCAGTCCATCAGTGTTATTAAGGTTTCTGTTCTGTTCTGTTCTTTTTCATTATCTTCATTTCAGAATCTGCCTAGAATAGTACAGATTTTATTTTGAAATTTCGTTTCATCTGGTATGTCATCTATAAGTTAGGAGTTTTTTGTGATTTTTTTATATTTTTTCTGATATTTTTTTCTGCACTTATCAACACCACATTTAAACTGCAACACACTACTTCTGCACCTGAAATTTGAAATTTGCATGCATCTCATGACAAATCAAATTAAGGGCATGAAATTGACATAGGGTCAGGATTTCATCACCTGTCCCTAGCCCAAAAATCACCAAATTGCATATCGATCCAATCCCTAACTAAATTGATTAGACATTAATTGCCCTAGTGGGTTAGGGACATCAATTTGGTCGAGCCCGGGTTATTGTCAACTCATTGTGTCAACTAGTCTTGTGTGTGCCCTATTACTTGGTGTCTAGAATTGGGACTAAGGGCTTGGGTGCTGATCCGTCTATCGGGCCAATTCCACCGGGCCTAGGTAGGCCAGAGACAGGATCTCACACTCCCCTTGTTCTAAAACCTGGCCAAGTATAGAGTTACTACAATCTAGCTTGCCACCTTGATTAGGCAACTAGCTTGGAACTCTAGGTCCAGTTCAATTCAATTGGGAAAGCTTGTGCAACCCATTTCTTCATCTATTATTGAAAGCTGGTGTCAAGGATAGTGGTTAAGTGGCTCAAGCCAAAGCGGTTCTTGTGGTTTTTAATTAGGACCCAGTGAAAGCTGGGGGAACCTCCCACAGACCCACCTCCTGACTGGCCAGAGGAAGAGAGTAGATGTTGATTTGATTGTATCTAGTCAACTCAGTTTATTTGGACTAACCGGTTTAGAAAACTCGTAGTTCGGGTCTGAGTCTAATTGTTTGCATGACAACTAGGTCAGGCACACCTTACCACCCTTCACAAGCCCAACCTAGTTCATCCATGGATACTAGTATGGAAAGCCTTATGAGATCTATGATCGAGAAGATGGACCGTTTGGATGCTAGGTTTGACCAGTTCGAGGAAAGGATAGGAACCCTAGAGGAATCTAGGTTGACCCCAACTGAACCACCTTCACCCAGATTACCTTCAGTTCGCCCTAGAGCCCAACGACAGGAACATACACCTGATCCAATTCATAGAAGGCCACATCAGGATTATATTGATCACACTCCGGAGCCAAATCCTAGAAGACCTCACCATGATACTTTTGATCAGGATGATCGGGCCTTAAGGAATATACGTCTAGATGCACCAACCTTTGAGGGAAGCCTAGATCCTAAGGTGTACATAGACTGGGAAGCTGACATGGACCAATTTTTTGACTGGTATGATATGTCTGAAGAGAGAAGATTCAAGTTTGCCAAAATCAGACTAGTCCGTCAGGCTAGGTTGTATTGGGGAAATGTCGAACGCATAGCTAGGCAGAGGGGAGACTTACCTATAGTGACCTGGAGAGACATGAAGAGAAAGCTTAGAGAGAAAGGAGAGAATTGAAAGGATCTTGGATGACCAGATCATTACTACTAGAAATAAAGGCTACCAACGTTATCTGGTTAGATGGCAAGGATGTCCTGAATCTGAAGACTCCTGGATTTCCCGAGAGGACCTACAACAAATCGACCCGGATGCATTAGAAACTTATCAAGCCAACCCTCACTCGATAGGGTCGAGTTCCTCCCACCCCGGGAGAATTGGTGTGGGCACCAGAATCAGGAAGAGACTCCAACCAATTCAAGTCAAATCCGAGTCCTTATGGTTGGATGAGTAAAAGAAAGTCCTGTAATTTTTTTCTTTCTTTAATTTTGAGTCCAAATAATTATGTAATTCGAGTCCATTTCAATTTTATGTTGGGACTAGTCCAGCCTGATTAATCTTGTATTTGAGAGTTGGGTCCAAATGAGTCAAGTCCAATCCATGAAGAATCAAACCAAACCTCCATGAAGAATCAAACCAAACCACATTTGAAGACTAAAGAAGACTCAAGACTTATACTCCAAAGCAAGACCAAAGCCACCTCAAGTGGGGACCACATGCCACATGACACATGCCACCTCATCATCCAAGGTTGCTGCCACATCACACATACCACCTCACCATCCAAGGTTGCTGCCACATCACACATGCCACCTCACCATCCAAGGTTGCCACCCAAGAGAAGAAAAGGGGAATTTGAATTTGAATTGGCTACAACCTCCTCCACAACTTCCTCCACTACTCATGGGATGCCCCATATTTTTCTCCACAAATTTTTCTCCATGATATTTGGTGTAGTTTGAATTCAAAATGGCTTAATAGTCTATAAAAGACTCTTAGTCTTCTTGTAAAGAAAGGATGGAAAAGAAAAAATAAAAATTTTCTTCTATGTGAGTTCTATGTGCCTAAGTGGTAGTTCTAAATTCCTCTCCCTATCCCACGCCAACCCTACTTTCTCCTCCTCCATCTCCAACGCCTAAGACACTCTCCTTCTTCTCCAATCTCAAGCTAGCTCTTCAATATTCAAGGTTGATCAAGAAGACCATCACAAGGAAGCCGGCCAAATCCATTTCAAGTGATCTACCATGGCGCCAAGATTATTCTTCAACAATGCTTCCTCGACTCTTCTTTAGTTTCTCCATTTCATGACTAACGTATTTTACCAAGTTCCTAATCTCAAGGTTTCTTTGTTGTAGGGTTCTCCGGGATTCCGAACTCAAGAGGAAGGAATTACTTGCCATAATCCAGAAAACAAGAAGGGCCCTCAATTTGTAGTATGGTCTTGTCATTTGGGAGGTCTCTTCATGAGTGATCTTGATCTACTTGAAAGATTAAAGCTAGGTATGTTCTAGTATCGATTAGGTCTGAAATATTAAATTTGCCTAGCTTAACTTGTGTGGTTCGAATCTTATTCCTATTTCTTTGTTATTTTGATAGTCTTATTAATTAGGTTTACATTTGATCGTTCGAGTTCTCTTCATTAGACCTCCTTTGATACTATATGCTGAACTAATCATATGCAAATAAGAAATTGCTAAGTTAATCTTTGCTAATCTCCTTTAGGGTTGCATAGTTGCATTCTCATCTTGCATGTCCCCACCATTCTTGGTATCAGAGCATGGTAGAATAAGTTCCTGATTGCATAGCATTAAGTCCTTGAAGTACTTGGATCGGGGGCGTTACCAGGCCGTCCGGTCTTAGGAGAAAGTAGGGTTTAAACACCCTCTCTTCCCATTCCACGGGGATCTCCTAAGGCGTGTCGGGGTGCCATTGTGATTGACCCGTGAAAAAGAAAGCCAAAGGACTTTTTAGATTTCATTTGTGAATTTTGTATTGGTCACGTTCTGTTTTTCTGCTTGCTGTATTTTCTGTAGGCTGACTGTAATCCGCCTGCAACTCCAAAGGCAAGTATCACATTCCTCGTTGGAATATTTTTTTTCCTATTCCATTTTAAGTTGTTTATCACCGTTTTAAATTTCAATCTGAGAAAAAAATTACAAAAAAAATGAAAATTCCTGCAGTCCATCAGTGTTATTAAGGTTTCTGTTCTGTTCTGTTCTTTTTCATTATCTTCATTTCAGAATCTGCCTAGAATAGTACAGATTTTATTTTGAAATTTCGTTTCATCTGGTATGTCATCTATAAGTTAGGAGTTTTTTGTGATTTTTTTATATTTTTTCTGATATTTTTTTCTGCACTTATCAACACCACATTTAAACTGCAACACACTACTTCTGCACCTGAAATTTGAAATTTGCATGCATCTCATGACAAATCAAATTAAGGGCATGAAATTGACATAGGGTCAGGATTTCATCACCTGTCCCTAGCCCAAAAATCACCAAATTGCATATCGATCCAATCCCTAACTAAATTGATTAGACATTAATTGCCCTAGTGGGTTAGGGACATCAATTTGGTCGAGCCCGGGTTATTGTCAACTCATTGTGTCAACTAGTCTTGTGTGTGCCCTATTACTTGGTGTCTAGAATTGGGACTAAGGGCTTGGGTGCTGATCCGTCTATCGGGCCAATTCCACCGGGCCTAGGTAGGCCAGAGACAGGATCTCACACTCCCCTTGTTCTAAAACCTGGCCAAGTATAGAGTTACTACAATCTAGCTTGCCACCTTGATTAGGCAACTAGCTTGGAACTCTAGGTCCAGTTCAATTCAATTGGGAAAGCTTGTGCAACCCATTTCTTCATCTATTATTGAAAGCTGGTGTCAAGGATAGTGGTTAAGTGGCTCAAGCCAAAGCGGTTCTTGTGGTTTTTAATTAGGACCCAGTGAAAGCTGGGGGAACCTCCCACAGACCCACCTCCTGACTGGCCAGAGGAAGAGAGTAGATGTTGATTTGATTGTATCTAGTCAACTCAGTTTATTTGGACTAACCGGTTTAGAAAACTCGTAGTTCGGGTCTGAGTCTAATTGTTTGCATGACAACTAGGTCAGGCACACCTTACCACCCTTCACAAGCCCAACCTAGTTCATCCATGGATACTAGTATGGAAAGCCTTATGAGATCTATGATCGAGAAGATGGACCGTTTGGATGCTAGGTTTGACCAGTTCGAGGAAAGGATAGGAACCCTAGAGGAATCTAGGTTGACCCCAACTGAACCACCTTCACCCAGATTACCTTCAGTTCGCCCTAGAGCCCAACGACAGGAACATACACCTGATCCAATTCATAGAAGGCCACATCAGGATTATATTGATCACACTCCGGAGCCAAATCCTAGAAGACCTCACCATGATACTTTTGATCAGGATGATCGGGCCTTAAGGAATATACGTCTAGATGCACCAACCTTTGAGGGAAGCCTAGATCCTAAGGTGTACATAGACTGGGAAGCTGACATGGACCAATTTTTTGACTGGTATGATATGTCTGAAGAGAGAAGATTCAAGTTTGCCAAAATCAGACTAGTCCGTCAGGCTAGGTTGTATTGGGGAAATGTCGAACGCATAGCTAGGCAGAGGGGAGACTTACCTATAGTGACCTGGAGAGACATGAAGAGAAAGCTTAGAGAGAAAGGAGAGAATTGAAAGGATCTTGGATGACCAGATCATTACTACTAGAAATAAAGGCTACCAACATTATCTGGTTAGATGGCAAGGATGTCCTGAATCTGAAGACTCCTGGATTTCCCGAGAGGACCTACAACAAATCGACCCGGATGCATTAGAAACTTATCAAGCCAACCCTCACTCGATAGGGTCGAGTTCCTCCCACCCCGGGAGAATTGGTGTGGGCACCAGAATCAGGAAGAGACTCCAACCAATTCAAGTCAAATCCGAGTCCTTATGGTTGGATGAGTAAAAGAAAGTCCTGTAATTTTTTTCTTTCTTTAATTTTGAGTCCAAATAATTATGTAATTCGAGTCCATTTCAATTTTATGTTGGGACTAGTCCAGCCTGATTAATCTTGTATTTGAGAGTTGGGTCCAAATGAGTCAAGTCCAATCCATGAAGAATCAAACCAAACCTCCATGAAGAATCAAACCAAACCACATTTGAAGACTAAAGAAGACTCAAGACTTATACTCCAAAGCAAGACCAAAGCCACCTCAAGTGGGGACCACATGCCACATGACACATGCCACCTCATCATCCAAGGTTGCTGCCACATCACACATACCACCTCACCATCCAAGGTTGCTGCTGCCACCTCACCATCCAAGGTTGCCACCCAAGAGAAGAAAAGGGGAATTTGAATTTGAATTGGCTACAACCTCCTCCACAACTTCCTCCACTACTCATGGGATGCCCCATATTTTTCTCCACAAATTTTTCTCCATGATATTTGGTGTAGTTTGAATTCAAAATGGCTTAATAGTCTATAAAAGACTCTTAGTCTTCTTGTAAAGAAAGGATGGAAAAGAAAAAATAAAAATTTTCTTCTATGTGAGTTCTATGTGCCTAAGTGGTAGTTCTAAATTCCTCTCCCTATCCCACGCCAACCCTACTTTCTCCTCCTCCATCTCCAACGCCTAAGACACTCTCCTTCTTCTCCAATCTCAAGCTAGCTCTTCAATATTCAAGGTTGATCAAGAAGACCATCACAAGGAAGCCGGCCAAATCCATTTCAAGTGATCTACCATGGCGCCAAGATTATTCTTCAACAATGCTTCCTCGACTCTTCTTTAGTTTCTCCATTTCATGACTAACGTATTTTACCAAGTTCCTAATCTCAAGGTTTCTTTGTTGTAGGGTTCTCCGGGATTCCGAACTCAAGAGGAAGGAATTACTTGCCATAATCCAGAAAACAAGAAGGGCCCTCAATTTGTAGTATGGTCTTGTCATTTGGGAGGTCTCTTCATGAGTGATCTTGATCTACTTGAAAGATTAAAGCTAGGTATGTTCTAGTATCGATTAGGTCTGAAATATTAAATTTGCCTAGCTTAACTTGTGTGGTTCGAATCTTATTCCTATTTCTTTGTTATTTTGATAGTCTTATTAATTAGGTTTACATTTGATCGTTCGAGTTCTCTTCATTAGACCTCCTTTGATACTATATGCTGAACTAATCATATGCAAATAAGAAATTGCTAAGTTAATCTTTGCTAATCTCCTTTAGGGTTGCATAGTTGCATTCTCATCTTGCATGTCCCCACCACTTCTGTTGTAGACAAAGCAATATAGGTTGAAGGGTTGATATCCAAGAAACTGGTCCACCATACATGCAGAAGAGATAACCTGTTGTAGACCTTCTTGTATCAAGATCATCTGCATAGCTTGCATCAACAAACCCTTCCAAAGGACCTGAAACCTCACATGATTCTATGGAGTTCTATTCATGTCCTTCAAGCTGCACACCAAATACCAGTCCATGTCTTTGAGTTTCTTGCAGATATCTCAAAATCCATTTCAATGCCTTCCAGTGTTCCTTCTCAGGATTAGCCATGTACCTGCTCCCTGGCTTACAGCATATGCTATGTCCGGCCTGCAACAAACCATAGCATACATCAAACTGCCCACTGCATTGGCATACGGAACTCTTTCCATGTACTCTTTCTCCTCCTCTGACTGGGGGCACTGCTTTTTCGAGAGAGAAATATGCCCTGGTAATGGTGTTTCCACAGGTTTGGCCTTATCCATCCCAAACCTCTCGAGTACCTTTTTAATGTACCCACCTTATGACAAATGGAGTATTCCTTTACACCTATCTCTGCAAATCTCCATTCCAAGGATTTTCTGAGCTGATCCCAAGTCCTTCATCTCAAATTCCTAAGATAAGGCTCTTTTCAGCCCTTTCATAGTTGTCATACTTCTATTGGCTATCAACATATCATCCATATATAGAAGTAAATACAGAGCATCCATAGTATCCACATCCTTCACATAGACACAATGATCATGTTCACATCTAAGAAATCCAAGGCTCAAGATAAATGTATCAAATCTGTGATACCACTGACGAGGTGATTGTTTCAATCCATACAATGACCTTTGAAGTAGACATACCTTGTTCTCTTGTCCAATCTCAATGAAGCCATCAGGTTGCTTCATATAGATTTTTTCTTCCAGTCTTCCATGTAGAAAGGCTATCTTCATATCTATCTACTCCAATTCCAAATTATGTTTTGCCACCAAAGACAATAACACCCAAATTGAAGTATGGCGTACAATAGAAGAAAACACTTCTGTATAGTCAACTCCTTCCCTTTGTGAGTATCCATTTTCTACCAATCTTGCCTTGTATCTTACTCCACCTTGCTCTGAAGGTAATGATTTTTTAGTAAACACCCATTTGGAGCCAATAGCATGAGCATCTCTAGGTAGATCCACTAGCTGCCATGTCTGATTCCTCTTGAGAGATTCTATCTCCTCCATCATGCCTTGCATCCATGACTCTTTACAGGACTTTCCATGGCCTCTACAAAACTTTCTGGATCTCCATTCATAGATATTAGAGCATATAAAATTGCTTCATCCATGCCATATCTAACCGGCTTCCGGATTATGCGTTGAGGCTTATGCAATGCCACTCCCCTTGCACTGTCTTGCAAGTTTACTGTTTGTGGCTCCTCCTGCACTTCCCTTTGAACAGCTGATTCTTCTTGCCTCTCCTTCACTCCTGGAGAATCTTTCCTATCCAACTCCACCTCAACTGAAACTCCATTTCCAGCTGATGTTGAAGGCCTATCCTCCACCTGTGACGGGCTCTCACTGCTGTTCATCTTATTGACTGCATTTCCAGTTGCAGTCCTCGATTTCACCAAGATGCTCATCTCATCAAAAATGACATCCCTACTGATCATAGACTTTTGAGACTATGGATCCCATAGTAGGTAACCTTTGACTTCTTGTGGTTACCCTATAAAGATCATTTTCTTTGACTTAGGATCCAGCTTGCTTCTTTCAGTTGCCTCCACATGAACATAAGTCGGGCAACCAAAAACTTTCAGGTGGCCAAGCTCCACCTTCTTTCCACTCCAAGCTTCTTCTGGAAGTCCACTATCCAACTTGAAGTGAGGAGACCTGTTTATGAGAAAACATGCCTGAGTAATAGCATCACCCCAAAAAGTTTTTGGCAGTGATGACTGCAGCCTTATACTCCTTGCCCTCTCCAATAGTATCCGGTTTAGCCTTTCCGCGACACCATTCTGCTGTGGGGTCATCCTTACTGTGTAATGGCATTTGATACCATTTTCCTTACAGTAACTCTTAAATTATGTACTAGAGTACTCCCCATCATTATCAGTCCGAAGGCTCTTTATGTCTTCTTGTCTCCTTCTCTACCTCAGCTTTCCAAGCTTTAAACCGGGCAAACACATCTGATTTTTCCCTTATCAGATACACCCACAGTTTTCTAGAGAAGTCATCAATGAAGGTAACAAAATACCTTGCTCCACCTCTGGATAAAACAGGTGCTGGTCTTTATACATCCGAGTACACCAAATCCAGCACTCCTTCACTTAGCTTGGTACAAAAGCAAATTTAACTCTATGCTGTTTACCAAAGATACACGGCTCACACAGGTCATTTCCATCCTTTTTCAAAGCTAGAATGTTCCCTCTTCTGCTTAACCCCGTGAGCCCTTGGTCACTCATATGATCCATTCGATAGTGCCACAGTTTATATTTCAACTGTTCCTCCTGTGCCACTGCAAGCACTTCAGCACCATCACTTACCACTGAGCCTTCCATCATATATAGATTGTTGCTCAGTCTTCTTCCTCTCATTAACACCAAAGCTCCCTTGGCAATTCTCAAACATCCATTACCAGATTGGCAACTAAAAGCATATCCCTGCTCTTCCAAGTAGCCCAAAGAAATCAAATTCTTTTTCAATTCTGGTACATATTTGACATTAGATAGAGTCCTTATCACTCCATCATACATCCTCACCCTAATAGTGCTTACTCTAGCTACCATACAAGGGTGATCATCACCAAGACTTACGCTACCTCCATCTGACCTGTCATAGGTGTAAAACCAATCCCGATGTGAGGTATAGTGGTATGAGCATGCAGAATCCAAAATTCAGGTATTCTCCTAATCCATTGATCCATCTGATACAACCAGTACTCTTTCTCCATTGCTTTCCAAAGCATTAGCACCACTAGTGTTGGCTCTCCCCTTTTCTGTCTTCCAAAGAGGACAATTCTTCCTGATATGCCCAAGCTGATGACACTTGTAGCATTTCAAACTCTTGTGGTTCCGAGACTAAGATCTGCCCTTGGACTTTTTTCTAGTTCTTTCCTTAGATATTCCTTGTCTCTCATTCACAGCAAGAACCTCTGAATTAGGATTATCTTTGCAGATATTTTCCCTTTGCTCATTGGATCTGAGAACACCAACAACTTCTTCATAGTATAGGGTTTCCTTCCCATAAACCAAAGTTGTTATGAGACCATTATATGATCCAGGGAGTGAACACAACAGCAACAATGCCCGATCTTCCTCGTCTATCTTCACATCCAGACTCATCACCTCAGAACAAACCTGATTGAACTTCTGAATATGTGCAACAAGGTCTCCTCCTTCAGGCATTCTTAAGCTATATAATTGCTTCTTGAGCCATAGCTTGTTTGTCATGTTCTTTTCCATGTATGTGTTCTCCAGTCTTCTCCAAAGACCTTTTGCAGTAGTCTTTGAACACACCTCAGGTAAAACCTGATCAGCCAAACACATCCTTATGGTGCTGAAAGCAATCTCTTCTAACTCTTCCCATTCTTCAACACTAATCTTTTTCAGTCTTTCTTTAACCAAGACCTTGTAGATTCTCTGTTGAACCAGCAAATTTTTAACCCTTTGCTGCCACAGGGTGAAGTTTTCCTTGCCATCGTACTTCTCAAAATCTACTTTGAACCCACTTGATGCCATTACCACAATCAAGAATTCAAGAGATGTGAAAACCGTACCTACAAGAAGTTTTACTTCCAACCCTCTGATCTTGAGATCTTCCTTCCACGAACCAAGCTCTAATACCAAATGTTGAGAATTCTGCTACAAATCTAATCAGATTTGATAAAACCAAATCTCTAGAACAGTCTTGTTCCCAATCAAGAACGAACGCCCTGATCAACAAAGCAATCGCGGAAGCGTATCACCAAGTTATGGATGACCATCAGCTAGCAATCTCCATTGAAGATCACGGTAGGATTCAGGAAAATAAAGGAATTTTCACGGGAGAAAGGGATTTCCACTTCCAAGAAGTTCGTTACACCACTCGCATCCTCTTACGATAATACAATATATATATACCTCGGTCACACGTGCCCGAGATCCCAAAAACTCCCCTAGCTGGCACCTTTCAAAAAATAGTTCACCCATCATCCGAGCCGACCTGAGACATCCGAGCCGACCCGTCCAGACAACAGGTTTTCTGACAGTGCATCCGAGCCGACCCGAATCCATTCGAGCCGACCCGTCCAAACTGCAGGTTTCCTGACTGTGCATCCGAGCCGACCGATCCAGTCCACAATCATCTGTTCTGAGACGTGCTAACCAACAGAGTCGACTCTTGCAACAGAAGAGCCGACTCAAAGACCCAGAAAGATCAAAACTAAGCCTAAACACAGAGGACTCATACCGGACTCAACCCTAGCCCTAGACACATCATGGAAAACCATGATAGACCAGATCAACACATATACATTGACCTGACTAGCCATGAATGCACTACCTGAGACTCAACATATTGTACATGGCATGGTATAATTACATTTAAATATAACAATGCAATGAATATAGAAGGAGAGGGTACCACCCACATAGGAAAAAAAAATCGATAATAGAGAAGATGAATCGAAGAAGACCATTGCGTTGAACTACACTGGAGAGAAATTGAATGGATTGTGAAAGATTCTTATAAAAGAAACCATAGTGAGAAAGAGAGTAAAGAAGCATTCTCACAAGAGCATGGAAAGTGGGAAAGAAAGTGAGGAATGACTCAAAAAAAAATGACGGTAGGGAAAAGAGTGAGGAATGACTAAAAAAAAAATGATGGTAGGGAAGAGAGTGCGGAATGACTCTTATAATAAAATCGAGGATGCGGAAGAGACTGAAAAGATGAAATTTCACAATGAACTGACTTATCATAGGAATGCAGATTTACGGTGAAAAATGGATGTTTAATTTTGAAAAAATAAAGGGTCTTTGGTGAGAAATGAAAGAGCCAATATTTTTTGATGAAAAAGGAAAAAAACAATAAAAGTTTATCAAATTTAGAAAAGATAAACCTATCAAATATAAAACTATCAAATATAAAGACTAAAATATAACTTTTAAATGATCTAGACGAATGTTATAAGAAAAGTTAGCATGATTTAGAAGTTAGCGGTTGGTCAATAGCTAAACCTCTAGTTAAAAACCCATAAAAAAAAAAAAAATCCCATAAAAAAATTATAATTTATTTACCTTTTAAATGAGTGAGGGATGGAAGGGCGTCAATCTTTTCATCTTATCTATCCCACTCCTCTTCCACCGATCCGCCGTGAAGCGATGTTGGCTTTTTGTGCGGCCCACCACTCCCGCCTCCTCGTCTGCCGGAACTCCACCTCGGCATCGCCGGCAGCCGGTCGCCGTCGGCTTCCGCGACCAGTCCGGTGCGCGACGGTGACGGAGGAGGAGAAGAAGAGCGCTCGGGTGGCGACGGTGAGTAATAGCCGCGACTCACTGACGATATGCCGGGTGCTGAACGGGATGTGGCAGACGAGCGGAGGGTGGGGGCGGATCGACCGCGACGCCGCCGTCGATGCCATGCTTGGCCACGCCGACGCCGGCCTCACCACCTTCGACATGGCCGACCACTGTATGCCGCCGCCTTTCCCCTTTTTCCATTTAATAGATCTGAACCTGTGATTCCTAATGCTGGAGCTCCTCTATCTTTTCTTTTATTAAGGCTCCTCCGCCCCCCCCCCACCTCCCCCCCCCCCAAAAAAAAAAAAGCATGTTCAGGTGATTTTCTTTTTTTTCCGTTCTTCTACAAAATTTGAGTAGTAATATATATGGGGTGTTGAAGTAATTGAATAGAATGGGAGATGTGCTAGCGAACGGTTCTACTCAATGTGCTTGTGCTTGTTGTGTGCATCCTGCAGTGGAGATTATAAAGGCAACTGAATTTTGAATGCTTTGGCTTCTCAGATGGGCCTGCGGAGGACTTGTATGGTATTTTCATCAACAGAGTCCGTCGGGAGCGCCCGCCAGAATTGCTTGAAGAAGTTAAGGGGTGAGTTGGAACTTGCATTCTTCATGTTTATCATTTTTATAGAGATTGAAGTGTTATGAATTGAAGGAAACTTTGGAGTTAATTAAATTTCACACATACTGACTGGTATTTGCACTATATAGCCAAATCATATAGTACCTACTTATAGCATAATTCCATTCCCCATCATATCTTGCCTGCTCACTTGCATAAAGATGTTTCTTAACTTCTAAGTAATTTTTGGGTTGTTATACTTTATAATTGAATATGATCTCCACGAACTGGATAGAATGCTTGGATTGCGGTTCACCACCTTGGATTCCTGGAAAACAAACCCGGACCGGAATTTCTCCGGTGGGAGACACTCCAATGCCTAAGTCAGTAGAGTTTGGACAACAGAATGGAGAATTCATAGAAAATATAGATGGAAAAGGAATGGATTGAATTGACTTGGCTTAAGATAGCCTTAGACTTGCTTACCTTGGAGATCCCTTCTTATATCTTTTTATAGGCGATCCAACTGAACGTGATTAAGCTATCTTGTAACTAATTACTATTAGAAAAGTTAATTAGGATAACCTTCCCTCAGGTAATTGTAGTTACTGTTGGTAGTTATCCATCTTGGTTTTTGTTGACACAATGGACATCAGCTGTATAGTTTGTTGGTTATGACAACCAGGCTTATTCTTGATGGGCTTGAAGCCGATGGACCTTAGGTCGAAGTGGATTGGTCGACTGCAGGTCGGCCAATTATCATGGAGCATGTTGATGGTCGACCACAGGTCGTATGTCGTCGTCAGTTGAAATGCAGTGCCGATCTGCTTTTATGTCAGGTTGGTCTTCAAGATGCATGGTTGACCGATCCAGATGGGTCAATTAATTCTCCGATCCGGTTTATCGTAACACTTGCCCCCCACTCCCAATTTCAAGGCAATTTATTGCTTTGAAAGATGGGAGTATTAGTTTTTGTCTTCTTCCGGTAAAGGGGAAGATTACTAATGATGGCAAATCTTAGGCTTGGCTGGCTATATTAACTGCTTCCCATTTTGAGCGTCATGTTTTGGAAAGATATCAGGTTCTTACTGGTGCTGAAGAAGTTGGCATGGATTCAAGGGTCTCGTCGACTCTTTTCATTTCGGTGCTCAGGACGATTCTTCGTCTCTGGCTCGGATTGTGAAACATGGCATCATCTTAGTCGTCCAGTGCTGTACGAAGATTCCATCTGGGCCGTTACTCAGATTTTTGCGAATCAAGGCTGACAGGCTGGTTTTTCTCCTGTTAAGTCGGTTTCTGCCTCTTAGTAGTCCGTACCCACGATCGGCACAGGTGCACGTGGCGTGATCGTAGGTGCTTCACATCTTTCGAGGGAGATATCAAGGCCGTTGCCATTGATTATATAAAAGGTTTTCGTCTTTTAGAATGGATCTTCCTGCTCTCAACTTATTTTTGGGACATCTTCATTCCTGCTCCAATCTCAAGTTTTTGTTTTTTCAGATTTCTTCGTCTTTCTCAGGTTAGAAATCTCTTCCTTCTTTATCCATGGCTAGGTCTTTAAAAGTTCCCACTACCGGCGGGTTTCCGGCCGATAGGAGAGAGGGTGACCCCTCCGGCACTGTAGGTCTTTCTAAGGCAAGGGGTCCCGAACTGATGCTTGATTCCATTAAGAGTGTTCTTTCTTTTTCTAGGGTAGCTTCCCTGTGGGAGCATTACAAAATCCCTGAGATCCTTCCTTTGATGGTTCCTCATCCCGAGGAAAGGATAAACTAACCTCCGTCTGGCACTATATCGGTGTACGAAGACCACCTGAAGGCTAGTCTTCGGTTCCCTTTGCATCCCTTCTTCGTCAAAATCTTTAACTTATATCATCTAGTCCCGACACAGCTGACTCCGAATAGTATTCGGGTCATTTGTGCCTTCTTGGTCCTCTGTCATAGGTTGAACATAGAGTCGAGGATCTCTTTATTCACGTCTTTTTTCGTGTTGAAGAAGGATTTTCACAGCCAGGGATGGTGGGTTATCAGCCCTCACCCTGGTCGTAAGTTTGTCACAGGGCTGCCATCTGCTATTCATGGATGGAAGCCTTGTTTCTTCTTTCTGTTCTCTGCCTGTCCTTGGAATTTTAACATTGAGTGGAGAGAACCCTGCTTGACTGCTGATGCCGGAAAGAAGGTTCTGAAGACTGACCGAGAGGACTTCGATAAACTCTCGGAGTCTGAAGTTCCTCCGATAAAGGAGTTGCTGAGCGAGCATAACTTACATCCTTAGGTATATACTCCGTAAGACAGTTTCTACTTTATCTTTTCCTTGTATTATTTGTCAGCTGACCACTTCAACTTTCTCATTTTTACAGGCAACACGATGAAGCCAGACTTTGACAAACTCCGTCAGGCTGCCCGTAAGAGGCCTGCACCAGCCCCTCCAATGGAGTTGGAGGGTACGAAGAAAACTCGGGTCGATGAAGCCACGGTCGCCCCAGCCACATGGAGCACCCTTGTGATATCAAGGACGACATCCGACGATGACGATGTCCCTCTAACTAAACCTCGTTCCAGAGTTGCTACACCAGCTTAAGCTTCGGGACAACCGACGCCAACTTCGGCCGCTAATGTGTCATCACCTCGACCCCCTTGTCAAAATAAAGGTGAAGCTTCCTAAGTATAAGAGGGTCCAAAGAGAAACCCTCCCCCCGAGGGGGAATACGAAGTAGACTTTATAGTCTACTCTGATGGGAGGGGACTAGGAAACCCCGATTTGGCCAAAAAGCTGATTAAGGCCACCCATCCTCCCAAGGGATTGGGAGGTCACCAAGAATCGTCAACTGGACAAGATTGCCGACTCACTGTACCCCAACATTTTAAAGGTAAGGGATCTTCTTTCTTTTACTTCATCTTTCTTGAAATTATGAAAAATATAATTAACTCTTCTGTTGCCTGATGCAACTTATTCATGAAGTGACCCTGATAGAGGAAGGCATATCAGGGTTCACAAGTCTTAGTAAAAGCCTTCATGAGGAGCTAGAGATGGCGAAAGCCGAGAAGGAGGTGGCCGAAGAGTTAAAATCGGTTATGGAAGAAAAATTGAATAAGAGCATCTCCACAGTTCAGTCTCTAAAGGCCAACCTGAAGAAGGCCCAAGCCAATATGGCCAGGAGGTGAAATTAAAAAAGAAGAGGAAGAAGGTTCACTCCTTGGAACGGACAGTCAAGGACAGCCAGAGGAAAGTCGATGAGGCTTTGCAGAAGGCCGACCAAGCTGCCAAGGAGATGGAGTCGGCAAAGGAGCAGGCCATCCGAGCTATTGAAGACTACAAGAAGTCTTCAAGCTTCAAGGATGAGATGACTGAGGTCGGAATAGTTAGCTATCGGCTGGATTTCTCTGACTGCCTTCAGGAGGTTCTTAAGATCCATCCTGGCCTTGACATCTAGGAGATTCAGTTGTACAATGTCGAAGAAGAGCCTGCGATGCAAGTCGAGGCTAAAGAGGTCTCAAGGCAGCCCGACGAGGCTCCTATCGTGGCCGACTCCGATACTGCTCTAGTTGAAGACCGATCCTTGTAATTTTTCTTTTCTTTTTTGTAAAGAAATAGAAATGTGAAGAAATTTTTGGAAGTGAATGAAATATTTTTCTTTCCTCAACTTGTGTCTTTTGTGATGGATTTCTCGAAAATTTTTCTAAGTATACAGCCATCGGTTATTCTTCAGCTTCCACTCGAGAAGGAAATTTTTCTAAGTGTAGAGTCTTTGGTATGATGGCTTGGCAACATAGGGGCATCTTTTTCCTCAAAGGGATATTGATCATGATCGGGTTTGCTGATATGGTATGTTGATGAGGCCTAATTGTACATCTGTTGATTTTTCTGATATAGTAGGCTGATTAGGCCCGCTTATACATTTGTCGGACATACCGATAGAGCAGTCTGGTTAGGCCTCCTCTTGTGCTTGTTAGTAATATTGATAAGGTAGGCTGGTTAGGCCCGCCTGTGCACTCGTTGGACATACCAATAAGGTAGGCTGGTCATACCCGCCTTTGTGCTTGTTGATAATATTGATAAGGTAGGCTGGTCAGGCCCACTCTTGTGCCGGTTGGCCTTTATAAGCTTTGGTCAACCTTTATAAGTTCTGGTCGGCCTTTATGAGCTCTGGTCGGTCTTTATGTGCTCTTGTCGGCCTTTATGAGCTCTGATCGGCCTTTATGTGCTCTGGTCGGTCTTTATGAGCTCTGATCGGCCTTTATGTGCTCTGGTCGGCCTTTATGTGCTCTGGTCAGCCTTTATGAGCTCTGGTCGGCCTTTATGTGCTATGGCCGGCCTTTATAAGCTTTGGTCGACCTTTATGAGCTTTGGTCATACTCCTTGATTAGCCAACTTCGTCATCAATCAGCTTCATCATATCGAGGCTAAGTAGCCGAGTCATTGTCACAACATTGCCCCCCAAACTTCGTGATCTTTCTGCACCGTCAGGATTCACCCAATCAGGTTACCTTCGGGGTCCTGAGCCTCCCTTCGGCCTAGCATCGATTGGCTGCTTATTCTTCAGCCATCGCATATTTCTGCGCCCTTGCCAGCAATTCAGAGTAGCTCGTAGGAAACTTCTTGTCTAGAGAGAGTGAACCTGGACGATCGGAGGCCTTTCTTTATGGGAGACATGGCCACGTGTTCATTGAGATCGGGGATCTTAAGAGTGGCAGAGTTGAATCTGGCTACATAATCCCGTAGGCTTTCTTCTTCATTTTATTGTATAAGGAAGAGGCTATCCGAATTGCGAGGCATCTTTCGACAAGTCCTGAAATGTGACAAACAATTTTTCTAATTCATTAAAAGAATGAATTATACTTGGTTGAATGCTGGAATACCACATTCGAGCGGCTTTTTTCAGAGTGGCAGGGAAAGTAAGACAGTGCAAGGCATCAGAAGCTCCCTGTATCATCATATGCACCTTGAAGCTTCCCAGGTGGTCAAGAGGATCAGTGGTACTGTCATATGGCTCCAACTGTGAGACCTTGAAATGGTGTGTAATCACTTCCTCCATTATTCTTTGGGAGAAAGGAGGCCATGAATCATATGCCACAATCTCGTCATTCCTCTGTTGATCATCAAGTCTTGCAATCTGCATTTCCAGCTTCTTGAACTTCCTTTCGAAGTCATCACGTACTCCCCCTCCTCGTCAGGTGTTTCCTGAAGTGGAGTCTTCAGAAGATACTGATAAAGATCTTGTCCTTTTCCTTTCGAGTCGGCTTTCAGCATGTCTTTGGTGCTGAGAGCTTTGAGGTTCAAGGGATCGCCGATCTCGAGATGACTGTCAGGTCAATTCTTGTTGTCGGCCTTCTTCCCTTGAGGACCGGCAGCTGAATCTTGAGGCCGCTTGCTAGTGCTGTCCATTGAAGACAGTTTCTTGAAGGTTCTGCACTACGACCGTTAATGCATCTACTCGATTCAAAAAGGTCTCTATCTGTTGTTGCCCCACACTTAATGTGGGAGGTATAGTATTATTTTCTTCTGGGGGATAGTTCTTCTTGGAAGTAGGACGACCCCTACTTGCTGAGACATTTTGCGCTCTTCCTTTTACCATCTTGCCTTTTTTTAAAATTCTCTTTCCCAAGAGGGGTAATTCACATAACTGAATTAGGCCCCCTACCTGGCATGCCAATTTGTTGGCGCTGATCTCCACGGACCGGACGGAATGCTTGGATCGCTGGTTCACCACCTTGGGTTCCTGCAAAACAAACCCCGAACTGGAATTTTTCCGGTGGGGGACACTTCGATGCCTAAGTCAGTAGAATTCGGGCAACAGAATGGAGAATTCAAAGAGAGTATAGATGGAAAAGGAATGGGTTGAATTGACTTGGCTTAAGGTAGCCTTAGACTTGCTTATCTCGGAGATCCCCTCTTACCTCTTTTTATAGGCGTTGATCCAACTGAAAGTGGTTAAGCTATCTTTTAACTAATTGTTGTTAGGAAAGTTGATTAGGATAACCTCCCCTCAGCTAATTGTAGTTACCGTTGGTAGTTATCCATCTTGGTCTTTGTTGACGCAATGGACATCAGTTGTATAGTTTGTTGGTTATAACAACCAGGCTTATTCTTGATGGACCTGAAGCCGATGGACCTTAGGTCGAAGTGGATTGGCCGATTGCAGGTCAGCCAATTATCCTGGAGCATGTTGATGGCCGACCACAGGTCGTATGTCGTCGTCAGCTGAGCAGTGCCGATCCGCCTTTATGTCGGGTTGGTCTTCAAGATGCGAGGTCGATCAATCCAGACGGGCCAATTAATTCTCCGGTCCTGTTTATCGTAACAATGCTGAATGCTAAATGAGCTTGGATTCCCAAAATATTATTTTCCAAATAACACTGCATGAGTGCATGCATGCATCTAATGCAAGATTGTCTCATCTGATTATTAATATTTGAACTTTTAAATATATATATTTCTTTTTCAAATGTTTGCTTCTTTTGTTTATTTCTAATTAAAATGGTGAGCTTGAAAGATGGTTATTAGATAAAAAAGACTCTGTAATTATATGAAGTGTTTCTCACAGCCTCACACACAATCATGCAACCATGCCTTTGCTGTTTGCACCATATCAAGTAAATTTCTCATTATTCAATCCACTAATGCAATACCTGGTTGTTGTGAGTCTCCAAGAGATCCCATGCCCATGCATCAGGAGTAGGTTCTTTCATGTTGACCATGTTTATACTTACTTCAGAAATTGTGTGCTGCAGTCTTACAAAGTGGGTGCCACCTCCAGTTAAGATGACAGCCAGCTATGTTCGGGAGAATATCAACATATCACGGAAGAGGATGGATGTTGCTTCACTGGACATGCTGCAGTTTCATTGGTATTCTCCTGCACCTTTAGCATCTCATGCAGTTGAGAAGTGCTGATATCAGTATTATGTGATATTTGGATGTGAATTGATGTGTGATGCCTTGTGTGCTTATGCAAAACAATCTCTGAAAGCAGAATCCAGATAGTTACCAGCCATCAGTTTCTCTTTGCTTTTTTTTTTCATGGTCCTAATGACTGTCAGTTTTGTTGCATAAACATGCATATAGAATTCTGCCACTTATATGTGAATTTAATTCACATTTTTATAGGTCCACAATCTGGTTTGCTCTGTGGTGCAAAACTTTGCCATTTTATGCTTAGCTTCTTTGTCATCTGCAATATACTTGGGCCAACTACTTCACTTGATGTGGACCCAAAATCTGCTTTTCATGGTTTCCTTTACCTTTTAACATATGAATTATTTCACAGGTTTCTCTTTCAACTTTTGAAAATGAGACAATATTTTGTTGTATATCCAAAGCATAGAATGATTATGTTAGGAAGGTAGTCTGATAGATGGTTTACACAGAGGCAAGTCGATTCCAAATTATGGTGAAGAACCAATGTTACTTGCTGTAAATGGTTTTGCAGGCTTCACATACATTGAGATAATGTAGCATGGATCCTTCAATTGCATCCTATAAGATAGAGATAAGATGCAAGTTTCTAAGTGTTACATGTTTTGCTTGTTTTAATCAAAGTTTTATATGATTTACAAACCGTGTTGATGGTTGGTGCATACACATCCTTCTTAGCATGCATATATATATATAATCTTCTCTATTGAGACAACTTTGGTAGTTATATAATTGTGATTAAATATGCTTTGAGCCTCAAATATAGGTTTGGTATTTATAAGCACTTCACACTGTGAATCCTCTACGAATTGAATTTTGTTAATGTTAATATCAATTAGGTGCATAGTTGTTGATATATGCACTTCCTTCTTGGCAGATTTATATTATCTCCTCAATCTGGACAGCTTTGGTAGTTATATAATGGTAATTAAATATGCTTTGAGTCCCCAAAATATATGGTTGGCTTTTATAAGCACTTCACACTGTGAATCCTCTGCAAATTGAATTCTGTCAGTGATAATATCAGTTAGGAAACATTACTACAACATGTTAGAAATTTTCAAATACATAGCAATGTCAAAATAGCTTTTCAAAAAGTCAAGAAAATTGTACAAAAATATATAAAAGAGTCTGTATTTTGTAAGTATCAATAATATCTCTATGCATCATTGGTATCATATGTATTGTTTTATTCATATAAGGCTATTTTAATTACACCGAGTGAACATGTATTCCTAATATGTGAAGCAGGGTTCTCCGAACCGTACCGAACCGGCCGGTTCGGGGCGTACCGAACTGGACCGGTGGCCGGCCGGCACGGTTTGGCCACATAAAACAATACGGCCCCCCAAAAAATTTAAAAAAAAACTCTTATACCGGACTGAACCGGACCCAAACCGTGCTGAACCGGTCGAAATGAGATCGAACTGGTCGGTTCGGTCGGTTTGAGCCCGGTTCGGGTCGATTCGATGGGTAAGGCTTTTGTTTTTTTGTTTTTGTCACATGGCTATTGTAGCCATGTGACATGTTGCTTGGGGGGGGGCTGGTTTGATCTTTTAAGTTATAACAGCAGAGAGCTCGTAAGAACAGCTCTCTGCTGTGGTTGTTGTTTTAACGACAATCACTTAAAAAAAAAAAACTTAATCCATTTCAATCCAATCAAACTTGTAGAAGTCGAAAAGGAAGGTAGAATCAAGGTACGTATACCTTTCTTTTTTCGTATTTCCCTTTCGTATCTTTTTTTTATTAAAATCCGTGCAAAATAGAAAATTAAGAAGAAATATTATCAAAATTTATTTGTTGGCTATAATTTTAGAGTATGTGGTAGATGTAGGATAGATCTATACAATGATACTAAAATCTTTATTTTTTGTTAAGTATATAATTTTTTAAATTAAAAATTAATTTTGGATTAATAAATTAATTAAAAAATAATAATTAGAAAAAAAACTGTAATTATAAATTATTAATGTATGGCTCGTAAGCTACTCTCACTATAAATTTTATGTCGATTTATTCAAATTTTGATGCGTCTCATGAATAATGCCGTAGGTCTTAAATTGAAAAAAAATTGACTTTTAATGTATTTCTAGGATCTTAAAAAAATATATGTAGCATGTATGATGGAATCCTACATGAATCTAAAATTTTATTTTTTTATATTTCTTTATTTTTTGAATTTTTAAAAAAAAAATAAAAAATAAATTAAATTTTAAAAATTAGGTTAATAAAATGTTAATTAATAAACATTATTATTGACCTTATATGTAATTTAAATATTCAGGTATAGATCCATCAAGGAGGAAGAAGGATCCGGAGTGGGATATTGGCTGGTTACGTGGAGAGATGCTCTCGGATCGGCATCACTAGAGATGTAAATAGTGCAATACTGAATTCAAAGATGGGGGGTAACAAGATTGAAGCACACTAGAGGTGTAAATGGTGCAATACTGAATTCAAATGTAGGGGATAACAAGGTTGAAGCAGCACCTATGGCGGCTATTCTGATGTATCTGCATGCCGACGGTGTCCACAGGAGGTCCGTTAGTTGATAAAGAAATACTTTGATGATTTTAAAACTGGGAAGGAAAGAGCAGCAAAGAAGAAGGCAGGGGTGAATCGCAGAGCTGCAGAACCACCTTCTTATTATTCCAGGGAGTCAGAGGAGGCATCTATTCCTTCTGATGAGGAGGCACAGATGGAGGCTACTATTCAGGCAAGCTTGTATGAGCAGAGGTAGCAGGAGGAGGCAGTCAGGCATAGACAGCGATTTGGGCCATCAGCTTGAATCAGGATTGGGATCCGCTTCTGCTAGTTCTGCAGGAGAGTCTAAGACAGTTTAGGAGGATCTCAGTCAGATAGCCCGTCAGGAGAGGTACCAGCCATATTGCATCCATGTTGGGAGCATTTGACAGTAGAAGGAAGTCTTCCAGGGATATTCCAGAGGGAGCCACTATCCATGATGTCGATCCACATGCCTTTTTCAGTAGAGATTCCAAACAGAGGATTGACACAATACTGAAAAAGGATAAGAAGAAGGATATGTGGCTGGTCATCTTCTCCTGGTTTCATTTCAGTCATATCCCAGTCCATGTAGCAGACAATCCATATTATCGCTCTGCTATTTCATCTGTACAGGCTGCTAGTGCAGGTGTAGATCCTCCAGCATCGAGGGATATCTATGGTTAGCTTCTGGACAACAATAAGGAGCTAGAAGGATGGATATCCTTATATTAGAGCAAGTGGCCTGTGTATGGATTGACGGTGATGTGTGATGGTTGGACTGATCCTACTAGACGGAGCATCATCAATTTCTTGACTTATTGTGATGGAAATATTTTTTTCAGAAGTCTATTGATACTTCAGATCAGGTGCACGATGCCAGTTATATCCTCAGATTGATGGAGGTAATTGATTAGATGGGAGAGCATAATGTCGTGCAGGTCATCATTGATAATGGACCACAGTACAGAGCCACAGGACAGATCTTGATGGAGCGGTGGTCGCATATTTTCTGGATCCTTTGTGTTGCACATTGTATATACCTGATGTTGATGGATATTGAAAAAATTCGCAGGGTGCAGAAGATTGTTGAGCTAGCACAGTCTATCACCAGATTTATATATAACCATACATGGGTCTTATCATTGATGAGGAGCTTTACATTGAGAAATATTGAGACCGGGGGTCACACGGTTTGCTACTAATTATTTGCACTTGATAGTCTTCTTGACAAGAAAGCAGAACTGCGTCAGATGTTTGTCAGTCAGGAGTGGCAGCAGAGCAGATATGCCAGGACAAATACTGAAAGAAGCAATGTGAAAAATTTAGTGATGAAATAGATATTCTTGCAGCGGGCTAAGAGGATAGTGGAGGTTATCAAGCCTCTATATGAGGTAATTCGTGTCGTGGACTCCAAGAGGTATGCTCAGATGGGCTTCTTATATTTCATGATGCAAATATCAAAGAAAAATATCCAGGAGGCAGCTTCTGATCCATATGATTCATATGGTACATCTGAGACGTCATCTTCCAGTGGTTATTATCCCATGCAGTCCGGAGCATCTTATGGATCTAATTTTGTTGTTGGTATATTTGGATGGGCCCCTGCACTGTCATATCATCAGTTTCTGGATAGCTCTTAGGATCGGGATATCAGAGAGGGATCTGCGATGAGTTATAATCCATTACGCATACCTCTTGGGATGACCTTAGAGAAGTATCATGCTGCCTGGCTGGAGGGATATGCCGATTTTCGTACAGAGTACATAAATGATTTCTATATTTATGGACATCGTCACTCTACCCAATTTTAGACATTGGTATGTAATTATATGTTTATGCTACATTTCACTTTCATTAATTACTGATAATCTTAGTTTAATTATCATTTTATATCTTATTTCAATTGGAAATAGTTCTAAATCTTAGTATTCAGTCCTAAATCTTGAAATCGGACATATCTTAAATTCTAAATTTCAAGTATTTAGGACTCTTAAACATTAAATTCTAAATCCTAAACCCTAAATCCTAAATCCTTAAAAAATAAAATAAAAACCGTAAAATCACAAAATTCATCAAAAAAATTAAAAAAAAATTGGGCGTACCGGTTCACGCCGTACCGGTTTGAATCGGTATGCCACGCCGTACAGTGTGTTGGCACGGTATGGTATGGTACCGATACCAGCTGGCCATCGGTATGGCTCCCGGTACCGGTATTGGGAACCTTGATGTAAAGGATGTGTTTTGATCATGTGGCAATGATATTGTACATCATATGACATGGTGGAGTTCATGATGATACTTTGCACTAGTGAGTTAAAAAGTGTCTGCAGTATGCAGGTGGTCAAGGGACCATGTAGTGCATATGTGATGTGCGGGGTACATATCTTATTATTAATTTTTGAATTTTAAAGAACAAATGAATATATCTAATACAATAAAATAACAACAACAAAAAAATACTAATAGCAATAACAACTAAAAATTAATGCACCCAACTTAGTGATTAATAACTAATAGAAATAGCTGTAACATAATTGACATACGAATGTAACTATTAAGTATCTAGCCTGCCTGAAATCCCCATCCAACCTAACCATCAACATGACCTTGCTCCATTCACATGGACATGTATAACAATGGACCACCTTTTTGGCCTACATGCGGTCCAATGAAATTTACAAGATGCTAGAGGGATCTCCACTTTTTAGTCCTGTTTATGACATCCTCATCTGTAGGACCAAGATAGTGTAAGCAATCTAAATACACAGAGATGCAGGTGCTGGAATGTTAGATAACTTAGTTTACAGTGATCTGGAAGACATGAGAACATATTTGGACCCTACTCCCTTCTTTCAATAGAATTTGCAATCTGGTGATTGGCTTTATTTCTTTTTAGGATGCTTTCCCTAGCAGATTATTCTACTATCTAAGACAAATTATATATGTTTTTCTGTATGTTACATACAGAAACTGAATAGTATGACATATTTTTGTTGTCAAATAGATTTCATGACATATTGCTATACAATATGTTTCTTTAATTTCTGGCTAAATCAATCACAAGAAATTAGTCTAATATATAGGTGTAGAGCCCCTAAAGAATATTAAAATGTTCTGTTGGTGGCCTTTTATCTGTTCCATTTATGTCCCTCTTAATCACATCAATGATCATGTGATATTGTGATGTTTCTGTTGGATGCATGGCTAGTTTACATTTCCTTGCCATAAGATATATTGGCTGCTGCAGATCATTTGATCTGAATGAATTTTGGAATGGGCAATCTTGAAAATATGAATCACTTGAGAAATAAATGCATCTGTTTTGTGGCAGACCTATTACAAGATCAATTAGGATTAGTTCTTGTAATAATAATTAAAACATTTAATCTATGGAAGTACTGCCTACTTAAACCTACCAGGATTTGCTGTGGCTCAGTTGTGAAGTAATATTTCATTGAGAATCTTTTTCAAGTCTTGGCTATGTTGTAAAGCAAGAATTGCCTTTCAGTTTCTTTCATTTTTTCACTTCAAGGTTAGCAGGGAATGGTGGGGAAATGGTTGGAGGGGGGTCATGGATATAGTTGTACTTGTTTTTGTTCTTCTTAATGCTCAATGTGTCCATCTCATAGTTTACATGAGTGTTTCTAGACATTTCAAGTTTGTATGGAATGAAAAAGTTCTCCATCAAATACATGAAAAGCCCTAAAACAAAGTTGTTGATGCTACATTATGCATTTGTGCTTGTAATCAAGGAACCCTCATTTCATTCCACATGAGACTAAGAGGGCAAATATTGCACTAATCGGCGCTAGAGCTTGACTTACTAGAAGTTGGTCATCTAGATTCCACAATTTGTTGAAATGGCCTTTCTTTGAATTATCTTGCTGCCAAGGATCTATATAAACCATCCAAAGGGAAAGAATTCAAACCCTTGGAGATGGAAGATAGGAAATGCAATGGAGATCGTGGAGCCTTTTCAAGACTTACCAAAGGCACCAACAAAGGATCAAAAGTCTTTGGACGGAAGATGGTTAGCTTTTAGTTGTCATTTGAGTATCTAGTTATCATTAGTTAGTGTTTTATGTTATCAGTTGTGAGGGTTTGTGCTTGTTTTAAACTTTATAGGGACTTTAATGGGAAAGATTTTTTCAGTAGGGGCATTTTTCTTCAAAATTGACATTTGTTCTTAGTCCTAGGATTTGCTCAGATGGATTTTATGATGAATAACAGAATGCTGCCTTCTTCTGCACTGCTTTGTTTTTTCCTTCATGTGAGACGAAGTCTCTTTGAGGTCTCCCGGAGTCCGAGAAACTTGTATCTTCTCTGAACTCTTGCTCTTTTTTTCTTTTTTGTCCCTTGTTCTTCAAGCCTTTCTGGCTGATTCATCTTTCCTTCCCATTCTCCTGGATGTCCAAAACTTAACCCTGTGGTTGCTAACATCTCCTGTTGCAAACAACCACCAGCTGTCTTCACCACTTTGCTGCTGGCCTGCCTGCAGACCTGAAAACAGGCCTGATCTAGTCCAGAAACAGCCAGCACCAGCCACTCTGCTGATCTGTGCTGTTTCCTTTTGGGTTTAACCTTTTCTTTGATCCCCATTAAAGCCTCCCTTATTCTATCTAAACCTGAAACCCAAGTCACCCTGTGCAATCCGAAGTTTACTTTTTTTTCCAGGGCCTGGTACTACTTGCTGTTATCCCTAAATCCCAGATTTTTGAATACTGGTAACAGATGCTATACCATTTTTCCAATCGAAATGGTATGGTATATGGTACTAGTACTAGCGGTTTACCAAAATTAACAGATTCCAAAAAGTTGAAAAACCATCGGTACCTACTGGCATGACCGGTACATCACCACCCGAGGTCTGCCAAATTGGTATTAGAGTCATAATGGCCGGTGATTGGTTTGGTATGGTACCAGTATGTATCATATTGAGCTGAGTTTGTATTGAACTATGGGGAATGAGAGGAAGAGGGAGAGGGAGGAAGAGAGGAGAGAGGGAGGAGAGGGAGGGAGAGAAGCTTTCATGGGATGAGGTTGGGATTTTGTTTGCTTTTAATTCGACTCCATCTGATAGAGAGGGAGTGGAAGGGGGAACAGATAAACTTTCATGGGATGGTGGTTAGGGTTTCGTTCGCCTCCGATTCGACTACATCTAGGAGAGAGAGAGAGTTGGAGGAGAGAGGGAGGGGAGGCTCACTTTGAGCAGGCATCCAGTGGAGAGAGAGAGAGGCTCTGCTGGTTTATTAGGGAGAGAGAGAGGTTCTGATGATCCATTAGGGAGGGAGAGTGAGTGAGAGATCCTTCCACGAAACTTGATGGTTCGAACCAGAAGAAAGGGTGGGGGCGGGAAGTTTTATAACTTAAACTGACCCACCCAGTGGAACTATTTTATGTTGGCATCAGTTCAGTTTGATTTGGGCCAAACCATCTGGTTTGGGTCAGTCTAAACCAAGCAGTTTGATTGATGCGGGACGATATGATCTAGGGATGCAATGCAGATTATTATTATTTTTTATATATATTTTTTCAAATTATTAGCAAAACCAAAACTATAAATCAAAACCAGCTAATTATTATTTTCTTAATACAGAAGGGATTAAGCTATGATCAGATTTTTTTTAATAACTACAAGCAATAATAAAAATCCTAGATCTAAAAGAAATCAGGATCGTGGGCAATTGAGAAACTACCTGCAGGTTTAGACTAAGCACAATCAATTAATATATTAATCTAATAAAATTAAAGAAAAAACTTACTACCATTATCAATTTATATATTTTAAGTGAAAAGGGTGCTCACAAATCAGATCGTGGTTAAAACTAGAAGAGGAGGTGTTAACCAAGTCGGGCCGAGATTCTAGCTGGATGGCGAGTCCGATAAAGTCTTTAGACCTGGAATACCAAAAAATAACATATGTATTCAGGATTTTTCAAAATAAAATAATTTAAGATCTGGTCCAATAAATCCAAATTTATGAGTTGGTGCGTGGCTTCGAGATCGCTTTGAATTGTGTGCAGACTCGCTAGTCGGACAAAATATCTAGGAATAAAATAGTTTGAGATGTAAAGGCCCTTGGTATTAGTTTTTAAACCAAGCTTTCCTTTTTTTCTCTGATTTTTTTTCTTTTTTTTCTGGCTTGAAATCGATAGAGAAAGCCGGCTAGGCTTTCATGTTCGTGCAAGGCTTCTCCTTGTGCTTTGACGGGCATGCGGAACACCCAAAACAAGGGTCCGGTCCTTGGAGGGGAAATCCGGTGGACTTCACTAGCGATTCCGAAGGAGCCAGCACCGAAGAGCATGACACGGCCGTCAGTCGGTGATGAAGGCTTGGTTTCGGCAGTCGGCAGTGGACGGGAGGGGGGCTGGTTGCTGTATTTCCACCAGCTGTTGAGGACGGCGGTGAGATCGGCGGTACGCTTGGGGAGGGCCGATCGGTGGCGACCAGCGACGGGGAATGGAGGAGGCTGTTGGGGTCCTCCAGATGGTAGGGAGGAAGAGGACGCAGACGGTGGTCGGCTTGGTTGCTCAAGATGCCGGTCTGCAGTCGGTTCGAGCATGGACCTCTCTGGACGAGAGGGAGGTGGCAGTCTCGGCAGCAATGTCGAAGACGTGGGTGGGTGGCCACCGGTGAGATCGGTGATGAGATGGTGGGAAGATGGGGTCAGTTGATCGGCTGCGGATATGCGAGTTGAGATAGGGGAGATGGATTGCATGCTTTGGTTGCTTGTTAAGAGGAGTTTGATTCTCAGATTCGGAGGAGGAATAACAGAGAAGAGAGAGAGGAGAGGAAGGAGAAGAAAAGAAGAGAGAGAAGGAGAGGAGGAAGGAGAAGAGGAGAAAGAGGAGTCGGAAACCAAAATTTCTTTAATTCAATAATGTCAATGATTCAATTAATACAAGGGAGTCCTTTAAATATACCCTGGTCCATGAATTGGAGACCAAAACTCTAGGACTCCAACAAATTGGAGACCAGACAAACTAACATACTAGGACTCAAGTCAAACTGAAATAATTAGCCTAATTTAAAAACAGACTCCATACTAATCCAGTATTCATGCTCTGAGATCCGAGCATGACCTGGAACAAGAATAATAAAAATAAAATAATATTCCCAATCCCAATACACTCAAATAAAATAAAAATATAAAGTATGCTCAGATATATGTATTGGGATCTGTGCTGGACGATGTCCTCATCATACTTCTGGGATGGAGAGAACTCGACTCCGTCGAGTCAGGCTCCATATTGTTCTGCTAATGCTCAAGAATATCTAGATCAATCCGCTGTAGTTTTCACGTAATCCATGTGTCCTCAGACTCAGGGCGGCCTTGCTATCTCACCAGATATCTCTGATATCCACGACTCCTGGAGAAAACGACCTGCTCATCCAGAATCTCCTCAATTCGATCATGTTTTTGAGAAACTCTCGGTTGTGGACACTCGGGTGGGGGATCACTCTCATCAAAGGAGTTAGGCTCAAAATGATCACTGGGTATTGATACTGGTTCTTTATATTTTATTAGATTTAATACATTAAATGTAATGCTAATGCTATAATCAGATGGTAGATCCATAATATATACATTTGATCCCAGTTTTTTTAAGATCTTAAAAGGGCCTGCTCCTCAGGCATGTAGTTTCTTAATGGTTCTAGAAGGAAACCACTCTGGTCTAATTCGTATCATAACATAATCCCCTATTGCAAAATCATAAGCTCGTCTGTGTGAATCAGCTAATTGTTTATAGATATGGTTGCTGACATTAATTTTATTAATCATTTCTTTATGCAAATCTTTTACATGCCGTGCAAATGTTTCGGTTGATTCAGATGTCTTAGCATGCATGGGTAATGGAATGAGGTCAATTGATTTCTTAGGTTGAAGACCATATACTACTTCAAAAGGATTCATTCCTATTGTCCTATTAACAGAACTATTATAGGCAAATTCAGCTCTAGGTAATAATAAGTTTCAATTTTTAATATATTCTCTAACTAAACAACGAAGAAGATTACCCAAACTTCTATTCACAACTTCAGTTTGTCCATCAGTTTGGGGGAGATATGCGGATGAAAATTTTAGCTTCATTCTCATTAAGTGCTAAAGTGTCTTCCAAAAATAACTCATAAAACATACATCTCTATTAGACAATTGATTTTGGCAATCCATGCAGTCTAACAATTTCATCAAAATATAATCTTGCAACTCTAGAAGCGTCAGAAGTCTTTGGGCAAGGTAAGAAATGCGCCATTTTTGAGAATCAAGCCACTATTACATAGATAGAATCATTCTTTCTAATTGTCCAGGGTAATCCTAAAACAAAATCCATACTTACGTCCTGCCATGGACAATCAGGTATCGGTAGTGGTGTATATAGTTCGGTGTTTTGTTTGCGATATTTAGCTACTGCGCAAGTTCGGCATTGAGCTACAATACAAGCTACATCGCGATTCAAACTAGGCTGATAAAATTGGGCTTCCATAGCTTCCATAGTTTTATTTCGTCCAAAATGTTCTGATAATCTCCCAGCATGTACTTCTCAAATTAAAAAGTCTCTAACAGAGATTCGGGGGACACAGCTTGTTATTTTTAAATAAGAAACCATCTTGAAGTGTAAACTCATTAAATTCCTTGGACCGTCCATGCCTTAGGGATGTTACAATATTCTTAAAGTCAGGGCAGCCATTATATTCTTCAAGTTGTTCAAAACCCGTGACTTTGATACTAATTGCTGATAGAAGGGCTACTCGATGACTAAATGCATTGATAGCTCGAGTCTCTTTTTTAGTCTCTACCAATAAAAGATCTACTCTACGACTGAGTGCATCGGCAACACAATTTTCTAAGCCTGTCTTATGTCTAATAACAAAGATATAGGCTTGCAAAAATTCAACCCATTTGCCATGTCTAGGATCCAGCTTTTTTTGGAAATTAAGGAATCCAAGTGTCTCATGATCAAAGTATAAAATGAATTCTTGAGGTAGTAAATAATGTCTTCAAAATTTTAATGCTTGTACAATGGCATAGAACTCCTTATCATAGGTGGAATACTTTTGTTTAGAATCATTCAACTTCTCACTAAAGAATGCTACAGGGTATCCTTGGCTTAAGACTCTACCAATCCCAACTCCTAATGCATCACAAGCAACTTCAAAGACCTTCATAAAATCTAGTAGATGCAATACAGGAGCATGGGTCATCTTTTCTTTGATCTCTAAGAAAGCTCGTTCAACGGCCTTAGTCCATTCAAAGCCTCCTTTTTTCATACAATCTGTGATTGGGGCAACAATGGTACTAAACCCCTTGATAAACCTTCGATAAAAAGTTGCGAGGCCATGAAAGCTTCAAACCTCATGTATATTCTGGGGTATAGGTCATTCAGTAATCGCACGAACCTTTTGTGGGTCTACAGACATATCATTTAGGGTAAGTATAAAACCTAAGAAAATAATTTATTCTGTCATAAACTCACATTTCTTTAAGTTTGCATATAGGCTCTGAGTTCGTAATGTTTGATAGACCTGCTGGAGATGGGCTAGATGGTCTTCCTTAGTTTTACTGTAAATCAAAATATCATCAAAGTATACGACTACAAATAATTATATAAAAGGTCATAACACTTGTGTCATTATCCCCATAAAGGTACTAGAGGCATTAGATAAGCCAAATGGCATCACTAACCACTCATATAGACCATTTTTAGTCTTGAAGGCGGTTTTCCATTCATCGCCTAGTCTAATCCTAACTTGATACCCACTTTTTAAATCAATCTTTGAAAAAATATTTGATCCCACTAACATATCAATCATGTCATCCAATCGGGAAATGGGAAACCGATATTTAACAGTAATTTTATTTATAGCTATATTGTCTATGCACATTCTCCAGGAACCATCTTTCTTAGGTGTCAGTAATGCGGGCATAGCATAAGGACTCAAACTTTCTCTTATAAATCCTTTCTTATGGAGCTCTTTAATTTGGCATTGTAACTCTGCATGTTCGGTAGGGTTTAGTCGATAATGGGATAGATTTGGTAAGGTTGCTCCCGGAACAAGATCAATTGCATGCTGAATTTCACGCATCGGCGATAAAGAGTCTGGGAGGTCCGTAGGGAACACATTTTTAAATTCTTCAAGGAGGGTTAGTACCTCCTGGGGATGTTGCTTTTGGTTCTCATTATCAGCTTCTTTTATTGCCAAGACCCAGATCAAAGAACCTTCATTCAACTCCCTTTCAATTTCTTTAGTACTAATTAAGTGTAGATCCTTACTAAGTTTATCATCCTTTTTATCATTAGCTCCATTCTTTTTAATAACTCTAGAAGGAAAAGGATATATTATAATCTTCTTTCCTTTGTTTTCAAAAGTACATTAGTTTGCTCATCCATAGAGTGTTGCATCTTGGTCAAACAACCAAGGTCTTCCTAGTATGATACTTCCAACTTTCATTGGCATAACATCACACCAAACTTTATCCTGATAAGATTGGAATTTAATAGGTACTAGACATCTATGCCTAATTGGAATTCATGATGTGTCTATCCAGGCAATTTTGTAAGGACTCGGGTTGTTTATAGGTGTTAACCTAGGCGTTTCAAAGCATATGTGGAAATCGCATTGATGCAACTACTACTATCAATAATTACTTTACACACCTTATCATCCTGACCAATAAAGGTTTGAAAGATGAAGGTTCGTCGCCAATCTTCACTTACTGTAGGCTGAGCGAGTACATACCTAACCACTCCAAGTCAGTCTTCTGTTGTAAGCAATGGTTCAAGTTCTTCCTGGGTGGTATCATATCCTTCATAGGTGTCAGCTAATTCTGGATCAGCAATGTAAATTTTTCCATCAGATTCATCCTTAAGATTTTCTACTTCAAGCTCAATATGTAAAGCTCTTGAGGGACATTGACTCGCATAGTAACCTAGCTCGTTACACTTAAAACATTGAATTCTGGAACTGCTAGTCTGGGGAACCTCTCTTGCAATAGCTTTTCCTTTCTCATCCTTTTTATATGGTGGTGCTGTTTGCGGTGTACGACTAGTAGGGGCCTGTTGCCGCAACTTCTCCCGGACCGAGCTCAGACGGCTGGGCTAGAGCGGTCTTCCCTTGGTTCCTGCAAAAAAGTCCCCAAGGGCCGGTGGTGTTTCGGTGGGGGCCACTCCAATGCCTAAGTTAGCAGGAGCTTGAGGGCAACAGAATGGAGGAATCAAATGGAGATAGCGTATGGAGTAGGAAGATAGTACCTGTGCTTACCGCCCTGTGTCCCCCGGTTTACCTTATATAGGCACATAACAATGCCAAAATTCGTTAGGGTGAAGCCCGGAACGATTGATCTGCTCCTAGGAGAATCTGAAGAGTGGCCACATGGCACCAAGATAGGGCGACATCGTGGAAGTGGAGTAGTGGTGCTGATGTGGCAGGATTCTATTATAACAGAATTTTGGTACTAGCTGGAAGAGGCTTCTGAAGCCTCCTGGATCAACTTCATAATAGCCTCCCAAGAGTAGGGCGGTCGGACTTCGGCAGAAGAGGAATCAGTCGAATCTCCTTGGGAGTGCGTCCGTCAGACCTCCGATGGAAAGGGTGGCCCGGACCTCAGCAAAAGTGGGTCGTTCGGACCTCGACTTTAGTGGGTCGGACCCCGGCAGGAGCGGGTCAGCAGAAGTGGGTCGTTCGGACCTCGACTTCGGTGGGTCAGCTGGACCTTTGACGGAGTGGGTCAGCCGGATCTCAGCAGAAGTGGGTCATTCGGATCTCGACTTCGGTGGGTCAGCTGGATCTCTGACGGAGTGGGTCAACCGGATCTCAGCATGATCTCAGCATAAGTGGGTCGTTCGGATCCCAGCAGAAGTGGGTCGTTCGGACCTCTACTTCGATGGGTCGGCTGGACCTCTGAAGGAAGGCGTCCGTCGGACCTTCAAAGGAGAGGGTCGCTCGGACGTCTGTAAGAGCGGTCCGGTCGAACCTCAGCAAGAGCGGCGGTCCGGTACGATGGTGAGCCGGTTAGGTATAATAGGGCCTAATTATTACTGGGTCTAGGTCCTAAAATTCCAGGGTTTTGAGATTCAGTTCGATGGGTTGTTGATGTCCTATGAAATCTTTCATAATTCTAAGCTATTTGATAAGCTTGCTCTAGACTATAAACTTCTCACATAAAGAGTTCACTCCAAATTTCATCTCTTAATCCAGTTCTAAATCAAGATAGAGTGATAGAGGGATCTTCAATTACATTACATCTCATAAGATATTCATCAAATTTAAAGATATATTCACTAACAGGTCTATTGCCCTGGGTCAGTCATTGCCACTGATCAAGGAGACGATGGTAGAAAGGGGGTAGATACTTTTCACGCAATTTATCTTTCATTTCAATCCAAGTCCTAATAGGTTCATGTTTTCCATACATGGCTAATCGCTCAATGTTACTTCAATACATTTTAGCTTGTCCTAATAATCTCATTTTAGCAAATCTAATTTTTCTTTCTTCAGACATATCATACCATTCAAAATAGTGATCCATATATGCTTCCCAATCAATATACTCTTTGGAATCCAATCGAACAACAAAACTCGGGGCTTCAACCTTAACACTATGTAAAATCCGTTCATCTTGTTCAACAAAATCTTGTTGATGTCAAATCGCCCGATTTCTATCTCCATTAACATTTTGGATCTCTCGTTGTGCTAGGGGTCTAGGAGGTGTATTCCTAATTTGTGGATTATTGACTCGATTTTCTTTCAAGTTTTCTATTCTCAATCCATACTCTTGACAAATAATAGTCAGATTATCAAGTTTCTCATTAAGGGCTTGTAGGAATGCAGCTAATTGATTTGGATCCATCCTATTGTTTGACTCTAAGAATTTGGAGTGGTATTTTACTCCTGACCTAGTGGTCATGCAAAGATCACTACAAGAATCACAATCAAGCTCTTTATTAAATTTTCAGAATATGATGACTAGTCTTCCCCAGAAATCTGGTATAAATCTAAAATTTGAGTCTAAAATTCTCCAACATAGTTTTCTTCCTTTTCGAGTCTAGTTTTTAGATCTACAAATTTTATGATTTTTAGATAATTCTATCAATGGGAATTGTCAAAAGAATAGGTGCTGTGTAGTTCTACGAATTGCAGTTTTCTGCATATACAATCAAGTTCCCGATCAAGCTGGCATGAATATTAAAGTAGTTTTTCAAATTTGTGCATGAAGAAATTTTTCAATTTGAGTCTAGTTTCTAGATACACTAATTTTGTAATTTTTTGACTCTTTTAGAAACGGGACATTAGGTTTAAACAAAGGTTGCTCAAAATTTTAGGTCACAAAATTTCAAAACAGAGGCTAAGAATTAAACTCAAAATCTGGCACGAATTCTGAAGCAGATTCAGGAATCCGCAATCGTAGATTTGTTCGGCTACAAGTCTATTTTCTAACAAAGTAAATTTTATAATTTTTAGGGTTTCATACGAATGGGACTTTCTAAAATAGTAAAGGGTGTGCAGGGTATGCTAAATGCCGAGATATGCAAAATTTCTTTTATTTATATTTTTTTATTAAATACAATGTAAATATGCTTAACCTAAACTAAACTGTGCTCTGATACCAAAAATTGATATAGGACGATATGATCTAGGAATGCAATGCAGATTATTATTATTATTTTTTATATTTTTTTAAATTATCAGCAAAACCAAAACTATAAATCAAAACTAGCTAATCATTATTTTTTTAATACAGAAGGAATTAAGCTATAATCGGATTTTTTTTTAATAACTACAAGCAATAATAAAAATCCTAAATCTAAAAGAAATCAGGATCGTGGGCAATTGAGAAACTACCTGCAAGTTTAGACCAAGCACAATCAATTAATATATAAATCTAATAAAACTAAAGAAAAAACTCACTATCAATATCAATTTAAATATTTTAAGTGGAAAGGGTGCTCACAAATCAGATCGTGGTCAAAATTGGAAAAGGAGGCGTTAACCAAGTCGGGCTGAGATTCTAGCTGGATGGTGAGTCCGATAAAGTCTTTAAACCTGGAATACCAAAAAATAACATATGTAGTCAGGATTTTTCAAAATAAAATAATTTAAGATCTGGTCCAATGAATCCAAATTTATGAGTTGGTGCGGGGCTTCGAGATCGCTTTGAATTGTGTGCAGACTCACTAGTCGGACAAAATATCTAGGAATAAAATAGTTTGAGATGTAAAGGCCCTTGGTATTAGTTTTTAAACCAAACCAAGCCTTTCCTTTTTTTCTCTTATTTTTTCTCTTTTTTTTCTGGCTTGAAATCGATAGAGAAGGCTGGCTAGGCTTTCACATTCGTGCAAGGCTTCTCCTTGTGCTTTGACGGGCATGTGGAATACCCAAAATAGGGGTCCGGTCCTTGGAGGGAAAATTCGGTGGACTTCACCAGCGATTCCGAAGGAGCCAGCACCGAAGAGCATGACACGGCCGTCGGCCGGCGATGAAGGCTTGGTTTCGGCAGTCGGCAGTGGACGGGAGGGGGGTCGGTGGTTGGATTTCCACCAGCTGTTGAGGACGGTGGTGAGATCGGCAGTACACTTGGGGAAGGCCGATCTGTGGCGACCAGAATGGAGGAGGCCGTTCGGTTGGGGTCCTCCAGACGGTAGGGAGGAAGAGGAAGCAGATGGTGGTCGGCTTGGTTGCTCAAGATGCCAGTTTGCAGTTGGTTCGAGCATGGACCTCTCCGGACGAGAGGGAGGCCGCAATCTCGGCGGCGATGTCAAAGACGTGGGTGGGTGGCCTTCGGCAAGATCGGTGATGGGATGGTGGGAAGATGGGGTCGGTTGGTCGGCTGCAGGTGGATGCGAGTTGAAACAAGGGAGATGGATTGCAGGCTTTGGTTGCTTGTTAAGAGGAGTTTGATTCTCAGATTGGGAGGAGGAATAACATAGAAGAAGAGAGAGAGAGGAGAGGAAGGAGAAGAAAAGAAGAGAGACGGAGAGGAGGAAGGAGAAGAGAAGAAGAGAGGAAGAGGAGAAAGAGAAGAGTCGGAAACCAAAATTTCTTTAATTCAGTAATGTCGATGATTCAATTGATATAAGGGAGTCCTTTAAATAGATCATAATCCTCCATGAATTGGAGACCAAAACTCTGGGACTCTCCAACAAATTGGAGATCAAACAAACTAACATACTAAGACTCAAGTCAAACTGGAATAATTAGCCTAATCTAAAAACAGACTTCATACTAATCCAGTATTTATGCTCTAAGATCCATGCATGATCTGTATATAAGAATAACAAAAATAAAATAATATTTCCAATCCCAATACACTCAAATAAAATAAAAAAATAAATGTCTGCTCAGATATATGCATCAGGATCTGTGTTGGGCAATGTCTTCATCATTGATGTTCCTTATGACCACTTGTACGCATGATACAGACCAGTCAGGTGATACATAGCAGTACAGCTGTTTTAGCATTCCAGCACCCATACTGATGCTAGTTTTGCACCAAAATGGTATGGTACCAGTTGCATGATACCACTCCAGTGGTTTTTAAAACCATGCCTCCATTGAATTTGTCTATAACAGCCCATTTTCAGTTTTTTCTAGATCACAATTTTAGAGGACAGATTGCAAAAAACCTGTCGCTGTTTACTGAAGTTGTGTGTGTGGGTTCACAAGGCTGGTTGAGAGATCTTCATGCATCTTAATCGGCAATCCCAGGTTGAAAATCACCAAGCCTTGAATTCTGTTTGAATTTTTGTTTTTTGCTAGAATTTGTGGTAATCTGATGTTTTGATTGCCTTAATAATTTGAGTCCGAACTCTGCTTAAATCATACATTACATGAATATTGAATTAGATAGGTTAATTGAATTGCCACTATTTTCTGATTATTTACTTTCCTATGTAGTCTTATTTCTTTTATATTTGTTAACATTGCATTACATTTTATTTCATACAACCGTCATTAGTTCTTTTTTCTTCCACTAGCACCATTCTAGATGAGCATATAGAGTTCCCAGTACTTCTTTCCTGCCTCAGAATGGGAATCGGTTGATAGGGAACTATTTGGCACCTGCCTATAGCTGCACACACAAGTAAAGAATGTTCCTTATACCACTTGTATGATATAGGTATATTTTTTATTTTTTTAAATGGATGTCATCATCATTGTGCAGTGCATTAGAAGCATCCTATTCCAATCGGGTCTGCAAAATCATTTTAGACCAAAGCCGCAAATGTAGTTGTTGTTTGCTTGATTAGTAGATTACAAGCTTTGCATTGGATGATGGAATCTAAAATTCTTTGAAGGGGTAAAAAAAAATTCATATTAGCCACCCTAGAGTATTTGGATGTGAAGCTTATGATTTGGTGCCAAAGAAAATAAAGTTAAGCTTGGTGCAAAGTAACGGATTGTGCATTCCATGGATACGTAGTTGATGATAGAGACTAAGGTTCATAGTCTTGGTACTGGACCGTGTACCGGTGAGAGATAGGTATCATATGATATTGATATTACACCGTAGCATTACACAAAAACCAATATTTTGTTTTTGGCTTTCAATGTTTTATGCTTCCATAATTTATTTTTGAGTGGAAATAGGGCTTTTTGAGTTTATTTTTGATGTTTAAATGTAAAATTTTTATGTAGCATGCCTAAAAAAAATTAGGACTATGTTAAATTAACTAAGTATAGCATTGAAAATGTAAAATGATCATAGTAAAAATTAGAAATGCAACATGCATGTATATGTTCAAATCTAAGACAAGTGTCAATGTCCATTGTACACGTTTGAGTCATGTTTATAATCAGGCTGTGGAACTTGACTCCAGCCTTGATATTGTGTCTGCCCAGGATTTTGGCGGGCTATCTATACTGGATAGCCATGCCAATATTGTTGTTGTATTATGTATAGTGGCAGAAATCTGAAAAGGGACTGAGCAATGTCTGATCTATAGTCTTATAGCGGATAGAAAGTTGGAATGGAGGATGATGCCAACTTGAACATGAAAAATATATTTTTAGTGTAAAATAAAATAAACATAAAAAACTAAAGGAGTTATACCATTATGGACTTCTTTGGTTCACGATAAATGAAGGGGGGAAGGCAATTTCTAGAAAGTGGAGAACAGTCACCTTATTTGGTTGAAGTTTTAAGAAGGGAGAGAATGGAAAAAGCTCTTTCCATCGGAAGATACTTTTCATGTTTCATGGAAAGTCGAAATCATGGAAGTGGTGGATTTTGGGACTTTCTACGTGATGGAAATTGATGACTCTTTTTTTTTCAAAAATACCTTTTTAAGATCCATGATTGAAATTCGGCAAAATATCAATGAATGTTTAAGATAAAATAATGAAGAGTGATATGATCCTAATATTTATATTAATATAATATAATATTTAAATTAATATAAATATTATAATTTTTATAATATATTAATATTATAATAATATAATATTAAGATATATATTAGTATTATATTTATATTAATATAAATATAATGTTATTATTTATTTAAAGTTTGAAAGCAAAAAGGTTTGGTCTTATATCTATTAAGGGTATAGAAGGTATTTTGTATAGTTTTCCAGAAAAGTAGATATTCAATTGAACATATGTTACTTTGGAATAAGCCACTTTTTTATGGTCAACCAAACATGTCAAAATTCTATTCCTATGAAGAAAAGTTCTTTCCATGAACCAAACGAATCCTACATAGATTTGACTAAAATCTACAACAAATCGTGCCAAAATACAAAATTTTTTCATGATTTCCTATATTTTTCAATTTTTATGTATTTATGGGATTAGAAGAAGAAAATGGAAGAGCGAATCTTGCAAAATACCTTGGTGTGTTGCAGATTTGCCCTCATTGCTCACCTTTCCACTCTTTCCTCTCTTTCCTCTCTTTCTTTCTCCTCTCCTCTTTCTCCTCTTACATTATTCATAAAAGAATAGAGGGAGAAAAGGGTGTGGTGACCTTTTCTCCCTTAGTTATTTAGGAGGGAAGGGTTAATTGGGTTTGAAATAGGTCCTTACTGGGCTGAACTGCCCATAAGTGCTAGGTTGTGAGCATTCAGCTTGGTTTGGACCAATCTTGCAACCCCTTTCGAATTAAGACTAGGAACCATCCTTGTTTGTGGTTGATACTGTACAAGATCAACCAAACTAGGTTGTTCAGTCCAATATCATATACCATAATAGAGACAATGGATTATGAGATTTGGTGGCTAAGATCATTATGAGTAGCAATGTCTTTCCTAAGGATGTGATGTTTGAAGAAAGTGAGATCAATGAGCGACCAGTTTTTGCCAATGTCCAAGATGACTTTGTCACCATGTCCAAGAAAATGATCCTCATGTTTATGATCATGTAGCCCATCATGAACAAAGTATAGAAGTATAGAACTGTTAGAGCATCAACAACTGTCTTTGAGAGTAAGGAAAATCTTCGAAATACATCTTGAACAAGAGTTTACAAGATCATCCATGTCTCCCAAGCCTATTCTAAGATATTCCCATTTGTTTGTATTATTCTGATAATGAAACATAATGAAGACAATGGAATATGAGATCACTTCTTTTTACCAAAAACATATATTAGAAGTTGGTGAAGCTTCCAGGTGGAAAGAAAGCATTAAGTGATATTGGGGTTAATGTGATCAAGCAAGAGGACAATGGGTGTAAAAGGAACTACTTTACTCTCTACTTGTATTATTTTGGATGAAATTAAATTTAGAGCTTGAACAACTTGATATCAGGATTTCATTCTTCTATGGCGAGTTGGAGAAGGAAAGGTAAGTTTTAGCCTGAAGTTTTGTGGACAAGGCAAATCCTGACTTGATATGTTAGGATCTAGAAAGGATCATTTGGTTTTAGATACGTATCTGATTGTGAATTAAAAAAAATTTTAAAAAAAGGATAGTTTCATGAAGTGTGCTAAATGTGAATGTAGGTAAGGAACCTTATAGGAATCCTTAGCCCACATGTGATCCAAGCAGTAGAGACTATAAGCAAAATTATAACTTGAAGCAAATAAGAATTAAGTTGAACAAGAATTATTGTGAAAAGAACTAGGATAGATTGGAACCATGCCGGTCTCCAACCATCCATGGCCCAAACTAGCCATCTCGACACTTGCCTATAAGTCTGATGGTTGTGCAGGTCGTGTCATAAACCACCAATAGATCTTAACATGAATCTCAAGGAACTAGTCTTCAAGATTATTTAAACACAACTTTCAGTGTAGCGATGCTATTCTCTTGAGCTTTGGCCATTCTATTACACATGTTACTTTTTTAATGATCTATTTTTCCATATTTGAATCGAAGGTTCTATTCTCAACCCATGTTTGGAGAAGTGGCAAGTATGGGGTCCTCTGTTTGCATCATTTTCTCTGGGCTTCAAAGATTTGGCTCCTGGCAAATCATTATGAAGATGTAATAGCTTTCATATATATTTGTCTAAGGAGTTGGATTAAGATAAGAGTTCATGTACTACAATCTCCTTCAGCAAATTTGGTACACTTTTGTCCTATTTCACTTGATGCATCTTCTTTCATGGTTGGAATATGCTCGGTAGATTTGGCTTTCTATTGTCCTTTTCTTCAATTAATCCTATCTTGTTGAGTTCAAAGGTTTGATGAGCTAGGCTCATAAACTTGTTCGATAGATATATTTTATTGGATTGATCTTGGAGGTGCTAATAGTGATCGAGGGGGTTGAATATTAAGATGACTTATTTGTACCAAATATTCTTTTATTTTACCTTGTAACTTTTCATGAATTAAGTCATTATCATGCTTTGGGATCTTCTGTTCTATCATCAAGACTATGCCTTCTTTATGATACTTGTTGGTGGACAGTATGGTCGGATCAAACAAATGGGACCCATGGTGCTTGAGCACTCTATCGGTCAAGCAATACGTACTTGGATCGAGGACTCCAGCCATGATAGGTGTGAATGGACATAATACGCTCTGACTATCCCAAGACATCAGCAAGCCCTACCGACCACTTCTAAGGTGCTCGACCAAAAGCCCCTGAGTGGATGACGACTGAGGCCAAAGGCCAATTCCTATGCTTTAAGGCATCAGCAAGACCTATCGACTGCCCTTACGATGCTTGGCCAGAAGTTCCCGAGCGAATAATGGCAGAGGCCAATTCCTATGTCTCAAGGCATCAACGAACTCTACTGATCATCTCAAAGGCGTTCGGCCAGAAGCTCTTGAGCGGATGACGGCAGAGGCCAATTACTATGCCCTTGGGCATCTGCAAGCCCTGTCGATCATCCCTAAGGCACTCGGCTAGAAGCTCTCGAGCGGATGACGGCAAAGACCAATTCCTATGCCCTAAGGCATCAGCGAGCCCCGCCGACCATCCTTAAGATGCTCGGCCAGAAGCTCCCGAATGGATAATGGCATAGACCAATTCCTATACCCTAAGACATCGTCCGGCCCTGCTGACTCCTAAGGCACTTGGTTGGAATGCTGACCGATACTACCTTAGCAGCATATCTACTCTAAGCCCCCACAGTGCAGCACTCTGATTCTCACCACCACTATCATATAACACTACTTGGTAGAGCTCTCCATCACATCTTAAAATCATCGAATTATTACAGGATTTTGCAAGAGTGACGGGCATGCCTGGATGCCCTGTAACTTGAGCCACCATTCAATGAAATGTGGTCTACCTTGGACTAACGATAAGGATACATTTAAGGAGACAAAATGCCTTTTTTCCAGCAAAAAGGCTAAAGGCTCCCGGCGACACATGGAGGTCCAGCCACCTTTCACCAGATCCGATAGGATCTTGGTCTCATCGGAAACACCCTGGACCATCCGTCTATAAGAAGGGTTCTAGGCGAGTTCCCAGAGCTACGTAAGCCTTCTCGTTTACACTCTCTCACTGTTGATATCGATACTGACTTGAGTATCGGAGTGCTATCACCGGGGCCACCGTCAGCAAGGTTTTTTTGCAAGTACCGCCTCCCGGAGACTAGCCTGCACCACCTACTTCAGGACTTCCACCAGTTCCATTTTTTTTTCCAGCGCTTAATGAATTTTAGCACCAACAATACTCTTTATCTTATTCCACTGCCAAGGCGTTTGCTTCAAGCTTCATCTTATTGAAGTAATTTGCTTCAGGCTTCAGGTCTGTCTTTGTTGTGTGTGTCTCCACTGTCATATCTATCTTGGATGGCTTGAATAGCTTGATAATTAATCACTTGGGCTCAAGTTATACTTCCTCTTTTGCATGCAGCTTCCTTGTCATACTGATTTGTGACTCAAATTCTGTCTTCCATGGAAGTGCTAATTGCTTCCAACTTTTGCATGATTTGCTGAAAGCTGCTCTTTGTATCTTCTTGATTCTTTTTCAATGCACATTCCATATGGTTCACTAGGGCATTGTTCTAGTCTTTTCTAGTTGCTTGTTTTGACTTTTGGCCTTTGTAAGCATCTGTTGCATAGGTGTGTACACGAAGGCTAACTAATGGTAGAAAAGATGCTGTTGGTTGGGATCTGATGGTGGCTAGTTGCCATTGGCTACAGCTTGCTTCAAGATTGCAATCTCTGTTGATAGTGGTCTAATGTTGACTGGCTTCTAAAAATCTACAAGTTGTCCAATCTGAATCTGATGGTATGCTGGTTGTCATTTGATGTGATTTGCTTAGAGATGCACGCTTTGACCTGTTGCAACTAATTGATGGCCCATGGAAACAAGATGCCACCAGCAATTAAAGCTTTAGTCATGTTAATGGGTTGGACCAATTTTAGGTTGTGTATTGGGTGTGGAATGCCTATGAGTGATTGGCAAGCTCAGATGCAAATGTTGCTCGGATAACCCTAGGGAACGCGGACAAGCCCTCAAACCACCTTGATGAAATAAGTGAAGCTCTAACACACTCGCAACTCAAGCAAGAAATTAAGCAGATCTCAAAGCAACTAGAAAATTGAGAGTAAGCAGGACTTGGAAAGCAAATTGTATTTTGAAAATAATCCTTTTTTTTTAAATGATGATGAGTCCTAGTTCAACCGGGAATCCTGCTTCAAGTGGGAGTCAGACTAGGAATTCTAAAGCAAATAGGAATCAAATAATAATTAGAAAAGATCTAGAAATTCTAACTTAAGCAAGAAAGTATTTGCTTTGTTACGAAATTTGTGAAATCAGATTTGGAGTCCAGGTTGAAAATAAACTTTTTTGACATTATTTCTAAATCCTAAACTAGAAAAAATAGATTGTTTCATGAAGTATGCTAAATGAGAATGATGCTAGGAACCCAATGGGTGTTCTTAGCCCACATTAGATCAAAGTAGCACATCAAAAAGCAAGAACTAAAGCTAAAATAATAATTAGGGATTCGTTTGGTTCGCAGGAAGAACTTTTCTTCTTAGAAAGTTACTTCGTAAGAATATGGTGCCTAGGAAGATAATTTTGGTATGTTTGGTTGATCATAGAAAAGTGGCTTATGTTTGGCTGAACATCCACTTTCCTTGGAAAACTATATAAAATATCTATTATTCATTTAATAAATATAAGACCATATATTTTTACTTCCAAACTCTATATAAATATTATATTAATATTAATAGAAATATTACATTAGTGTAAATATTAAAAATAATATATATTAAAAATAATATAATATTTATATTGAATATTAAAAATAATATAATATTTATATTGATATAAATATTATATTAATATTTTTAAAAATAATATTAAATTTTTTTTTGGAAAGAAAAAAGGATCACCAATTTTCATCCCATGGAAAGTCCCAAAATCCATATTCCCCATGGATTTACAGTTTCCATGAAACATAGGAAGTGTTTTTTATGGAAAGAGCTTTTGTCATTCTCTTAGAACTCTAACTAAACAAGAGGGCTCCCCTCCACTTCCCAGAAATTGCCTTTCCCCCTCCACTTCTCATGAACTAAACGGGTCCTAGATTAAATATGATTAAACTTGTTGTAATGAACTAGACGGACCAATAGACATCGGGTTTAATCGAATCGGTCGAGCTGATGAACCCCAGGCCAAAGAGCCTAATGATACAATAGCCGACCAATACAATGATCGGCCCACTCGTTTTCAGAGTATGTTTATCCAACTGACTATATAGATCAGATGAATAACCCCAAAATGGAGTCGGCAAGAAAGGACATGGTTATAACCGAACGACGTTACAACTGCTATTCGTTATGACAGGTTAAAGTTAACTAACTGCCAGAAGTTTATCTTAACGGCAGTTAGCCGTTAGTTAATTTCTCCAACGATAATTAGTTTATCTTAATAGATTTTCGTTAAGACTAATGCCTATAAAAAGAGGTAAGAGAGAACTTCCGGAGGTAAGCCAAGCTAAGAGTGCTATTCACCCCCTTTCATTCAGTTTCTCTTCATATTCTCCATCTGTTGAGCGAACTCTATTGACTTAGGCATCGGAGTGTCCCCCACCAGAAAATCTCTGGTGAGGTGTCTGTTTTGCAGGGATTTGAGGCGATCAATCGGAGGCTTGGAAAGTGCAACCCGGTTCGTGGAGATTCAGTGTCAATAAATGGCGCGCCAAGTAGGGGATCTTATAGTATTGCATGAGGTTACCCCTCTTGAAAAGGAGAATTTTGAAAGAGAATGATGAAAGGAAGAGCACATATCACCTCAGCTAGCAAGGGCCATTAGCCATCGAAGAGGGATGATCCACCCAACCTCCTATTAGAAAGTAATATACCTCCCACGTTGAATGTGGGGCAACATCAGATTGATGCCCTCTTGAATCGGATAGAAGCCCTGACCGCTATCATGCATAATCTTCAAGAAGCGGCCATAGTGAGCAATGTCAACCGGCTGCATCCAAAATAAGTCGGCGATCTCCAGAGAGGAAAAGCCAATGCCAAGAACCAATCCAACATCACCAGTATCAGCCTTCTTGGGATCGATGATCCCCCAGATAGCAAGATTCTCAACGTTGAGGATATGAAGAAAGCCGATACGAGAGGAAGCGAGTGAGATCTTTATCAGAATCTTCAAAGGACTCCACCCTAGGAAATACCCACCAAGGTGGTGAAAATTGGCAGCATAAGAATTATGAGAGAGTTTAGAAAACTGGAGATGCAAATTGCAAAGCTTGATGAAAGACGGAAGAGCGAAGAGTTGGTGGCTTATGACTCGCGACCTCCGTTCTTCCAAAGAATCATGAAGTGATTCCACATCATTTCAAAATTCTCCAATTGGAACCCTATGATGGCACCACTGACCCTCTTAACCATCTAGGCAGCTTCAAGGCACACATGATGATACAGGAGGCTTCCGATGCTCTACACTATTTGGCTTTCCCAGTTACCTCAAAGAAGGCTGCTCGAATGTGGTACTCGAGTTTCCGACCATGTATAATTCATTCTTTTAATCAACTAGAAAAACTGTTTATCTCATTTCAGAACATGCAGAAAGATGCCATGCAATTCGGATAGTCTATTCCTTATACAGTAAAAGGAGGGCGAAAGTTTGAGGGATTATGTGGCCCGCTTCAATTCTGCCACGCTTAAGATCCCAGATCTTAACGAACATGTGGCTATGTCTGCAATGAAAAAGGGACTTCGATCGTTCAGGTTTATCTTTTCTCTGGAGAAGAAGTTCCCTACCAGCTATTCAGAGTTATTGGCACGCGCGAGAAGTACGCGCTAGCTGAAAAACAAGCTGTCAACTGACGATAGGTTGAAGGGAGATCAATCTCCAAGAAGAAAAACTAAAAGAATGGGGATCCCCAACCCGCCAACAATAATGATGTTCCTGCTTGACGATGCAGTCCAAAACCAAAGAATTTAACTAGCAAATTTGACACCTACATCCCTTTGTCCCCACCAAGAGAGAAGATTCTGATGGAGATAGAAAAAGAAAACTTCCTGCAAAGACCTTGGCCAATGCGAGCACCTCCTGCATTAAGAAACATAAATAAATACTACCGGCTCTACTGTGACCATGGACATACCACTGAAGAATGTATCCATCTTAAAGATGAGATAGAAGACCTGATCAAATGTAGATATCTAGAAAAGTATGCCCATAATCAAGAACACCTAGCTGAAATTGCCGCCCCCAAGAAGGTAATAGAAGAAGCAGAGCTCCCCAACCAATGGTCTATAGATGGAATGGTTGGCATGTTGCATCGCCGATTGGATTGGAGAAGGGAAGAAGTTGAAGAAGATGCTATGAAGAGATGTAAGAGCAGCAATATGATCAGCTTCTCTGATGACGACCTGCGGGGAATTCAAATGCCCCACGATGTCCCTGTAGTTGTTTCTTCTATCATTAATAGAAGTTCAACCGAGGTATTACTCTATGATGCTTTTGTTAGAATAAACTTATCTAAGGATAAATTGCAAAGAAATCCAATGCCCTTAACGGGATTTGGGAGATATCCAGTCGGAGTGGAAGGGGAGATAACACTTCCAGTAACTATTGGTACAGAACCCTTTCAAAAAATACTCTCCATCAACTTTATGGTCGTTCGAACCTCTTTATACAACGCCATACTGGGATGACCAGCTTTGAATAAGTTTCGTGCCATTATGTTGACTTACCACCTCTTAGTATGATTCCCAACTAGAAACGTAATCGGAGAAATGAAGGGAGATCAGAAAGTAGCCCGACAATGTTTGATGATCCAAGACAAGCAATCAGTTGGCCAAATGATTTTAGAACAGAGAGTAGCCCGACAATGTTTGAGATCCAAGACAAGCAGTCAGTTGGCCAAATGACTTTAGAACAGCTAGATCAAAGGGATCAGATGGAAGGGTGTGGTGAACCGGTTGAAAAGACCGTCTCTATACCACTGGGAGATGATGATCCGACAAAAGTCTGTATAGATCGGAAGTATGCTAGATGACGAAATGCGTGCAAAACTAATTAATTTTCTACAAAGCAATGATAATGTTTTCACATGGTCGGCCATTAATATGCTTGGAATTCCATTGGAAGTTATTACTCATCAGTTAACGGTCGATCCAGAATAGAGGTCCATTTGGTAGAAGAAAAGAAACTTCATCCCCGGAAGGCAAAAACTAATTAATGAAGAGGTAAACAAACTTATTGATGCTGGATTCATAAGGGAGGTCCATTATCCGGATTGGTTAGCCAACATAGTTATGGTAAGGAAAGCCAATGGTAGATGGAGAATTTACATTAATTATACTGACTTTAACAAAGCTTGCCCAAAGGATAGTTTCTCCTTATCAAAGATAGACTAGCTAGTCGATGCCACCGCCAGGCACAAGCTTTTAAGCTTTATGGATGCCTTCTCGAGCTATAATCAAATCTACATGGATCTCGAAGATGAAGAGAAGACGGCTTTTATAACTGAGAAGGGATTGTATTACTACAAGGTAATGCCGTTTGGCTTAAAAAAATACTAGGGCAACGTACCAAAGGTTAGTCCACATGATCTTTGAAAAGCAGCTCGGGAGGAATATGGAAGTCTACGTTGACAACATAATTGTGAAGAGTCTCCAAACAACCGATCACATCAAGGACTTGGAGGAGCTTTCAGCATACTACGACACCATTGGATGAAATTGAATCCGACCAAGTACATCTTCGGAATAACTTCAGGAAAGTTCTTGAGATTCCTCATTACTAATCGGGTAATAGAAGCCAACCCAGAAAAAATCCGGGCGATTCTCGATATGAGGCACCCATCTAATAAGAAAGAAGTACAACTTACCGGATGTATCGTCTCGTTGAGTCGATTTATCTCCCGGTCAGCTGAAAGGTGCCTTCCATTCTTCAAAGCTCTATGCCAAGCAATAAGCTTTGAGTGGTCGAAGGGTTGTCAGCAAACATTTGAAGAGTTAAAGTACCTGATTAATCCTTCCTGCTCTCGAAGTCCCAAGAAGGAGAAACTTTATATTTATACCTCTCCGTTTTAGACGAGGCTATTAGCTTGGTACTTGTTCGGAAGGAGACTGACAATGCTCATAGGCATATTTACTATACCAGCAAGGTCTTACATGATGCTGAAACGAAAAATCCAAGGGTGCAAAAACTCATCTACGCATTGGTAATTACAACGAATCGTCTGAGACCCTATTTTCAGACTCGGTTGTAATGTTGATAGATCAACCATTAAAAGCTATCTTACGATACCCGGACATATCAGGAAGGATAGCTAATTGGGCTATCAAGCTGGACGAGTTTGACATAACATATCAACCAAGATCGGCGATGAAGGCATAGATGCTAGCCGATTTTGTTGCTGAATGCACCTGGGGTGAGAATAGTCCTCGGATGGTTGATGGAGAAAGGGCTAAAGAAAATTTAGATCTACATGGATACTTTGTGGATGGGGCATCTAACTCCACCAGTTGTGGAGCTGGATTAATACTAACCCTGAAGGAGACGCTGTCGGATACGCTCTTCGCTTCTCTTTCCAAGCATCAAATAATCAAACAGAGTATGAAGCTCTTCTGGCAGAACTTAACATTTCGAAAGAACTGGAAATTTGGAAGTTAAAGGTCTTTTCGGATTCTCAATTAGAGATAAACCAAGTAAAGGGAGACTTTGAAGCCCGGGATGCCATCATGATAAAATATTTAGAAAGGATACGAGATCTTATCGCCCGACTGGACTTCTTTGAGATATCTCATATCCCACGGACTGAGAACTCTCGAGCCGACGCCCTTTCCAGATTAGCTGCCACAACTCACGATTCCCTTGGTCGGACATTCATCGAATACTTGGAAGCTCCCAGTATAGCAGAGGAGGCTCTGAAAATACATCATATAGAGCAGGAATCTTGCTGGATGAATCCGATCATTAGATATTTAAATAAGGGAACATTGCCAGAAGACATTGTCGAAGCCAAACGAATATGTTGGATGGCTTCACAATACGTCAACCTAGAAGGGATCCTCTATAAAAGATCCTTCACACAACCTCCATTGAAATGCTTGGGACCATTAGATGCTGATTACGCCTTAAGAGAGGTACATGAAGGTATATGCGAAAATCATATGGAGGGCAGATCCTTGGCCTACAAAATTATACACCAGGGATCAGGGTTCATCGAACCGTGCCGAACCGGCCGGTTCAGGGAATGCCGAACTGGATCGGCGGCCGGCCGGCATGGTTTGGCTGTAAAAAATGGCACGGCCATCGAAAAAAAAAAATGAACCGGGTCCGTATCGGGCCCGAACCGGTCCCGAACCGATCAAAATGGGCCTGAACCGGCTGGTTCGGCCCGGTTCGGCTCGGTACTGGTATGGGAGAGGGTGGGGGGGTTGTTTGTTTTTTTGTGTCACATGGCTACAGTGTAGCCATGTGATTTCCAAAGGGGGGGGTGTTGCTGCCTTTCCTTAATTAAGGAAAGGTGACAGAGAGCTTAAGAGCTCTCTGTGTGTTCTCTGCAGTGACGCACGAAGGAAGGAAAATCAAGAAAAAAAAATATGCCCCACCGATTTCAACCCAATTCAACATGCAAAAATCGAAGGGGTAGGTAGAATCAAGGTCCGTATACCCTTCTTTTTCCGTATTTTCATCTTTCGTAGGGTTAAATTTTATTAAAATCCGTGGAAATTAAAAAATTAAGAAGAAATGCTGTCAAAATTTATTTGTTGGCAATGATTTTAGAGTATGTGGTAGATTTAGGATAGATCTACACAATGATACTAAAGTCTTAATTTTTTGTTAAGTATATAGTTTTTTAAATTAAAAATTAATTTTGGATTAAAAAATTGATAAAAAAATAATTAGAAAAAAAAACTGTAATTATAAATTATTAATCTAGGGCTTGTAAGCTACTCTCATTATAAATTTCATGTGGATTTATTCAAGTTTTGTGCATCTCATGAATAGTGCCCGTAGGTCTTAAATTGAAAAAAAAATGACTTTTAATGCATTTCTAGGCTCTTAAAAAAATATATATAGCATGTATGATGGAATCCTACATGAATCTAAAATTTAAATTTTTTTTATTTTTCTTTAATTTTTTAAATTTTTTTAATTAAAAAAATAAAAAAATTAAATTAAATTTTAAAAATTAGGTTAATTAACTATTAATTAATAAATATTATTATTGATCTTATATGTAATTTAAATATTCAGGTATGGATCCATCAAGGAGGAAGAATGATCTAGAGCGGGATATTGGCTGATCACATGGAGAGATGCTCTCGGGTCGGCATCACTGGAGGTATAAATGATGCAATACCGAATTCAAAGATGGGGGGTAACAAGGTTAAAGCAGCACTTGGCTGGCGGCTATCCTGATGTATCTGCATGCCGACAGTGTCCATAGGAGGTCCGTTAGTTGATGAATAAACACTTTGCTGATTTTAAAGCTGAGAAGGAAAGAACAACAAAGAAGAAGAAGAAGGTGGACCGTAGAGCCACAGAACCACCTTATCACTCCAGGGAGTCAGAGGAAGCATCTATTCCTTCTAATGAGGAGGCACAGATGGAGGCTGCTATTCAGGCGAGCTTGTATGAGCAAAGGCAGCAAGAGGAGGCAGCCAGGCATAGACAGCGATTCGGGCCATCAGCTTTTGAGTCAGGATCCGGATCCGCTTCTGCTAGTACTCCAGGAGAGTCTGAGACAGTTTAGGAGGATCTCCTCAGTCAGAGAGCCTATCAGGAGAAGCATCGGTCGTATTGCATCCATGTTGGGAGCATTTGGCAGTAGGAGGAAGTCTTCCAGGCCCAGGGATATTTCAGAGGGAGCCACTATCCATGATGTCGATCAACATGCATTTTCCAGTAGAGATTCAAAGCAACAGAGGATTGACACAATGCTGAAGAAGGATAAGAAGGATATGTGACGGGCCATCTCCTCCTGGTTTCATTTCAGTCAATCTCAGCCCATGCAGCAGACAATCCATATTATCGATCTGCTATTTCATCTATACAGGCTACTGGTACAGGTGTAGATCCTCCAGCATCGAGGGATATCTATGGTCATCTTCTGGACAGCAATAAGGAGCTAGAAGGATGGATATCCTCATATCAGAGCAAGTGGCCTGTGTATGGATTGATGGTGATGTGTGATGGTTGGACTGGTCCTACTAGACGGAGCATTATCAATTTCTTGACTTATTATGATGGGAATTTTTTTCAGAAGTCTATTGATGCTTCAGATCAGGTGCACGATGCCAGTTATATCCTCAGATTGGAGGAGGTGATTGATCAAGTGGGAGAGCGTAATGTCATGCAGGTCATCACTGATAATGGACCACAGTACAGGGTCACAGGACAGATCTTGATGGAGCAGCAGCCGCATATTTTTTGGACTCCTTGTGCTGCACATTGTATAGATCTCATGTTGATGAATATTGGTAAAATTCGCAGGGTGCAGAAGATTGTTGAGCTAGCACAGTCTATCACCAGATTTATATATAACCATACATGGATCTTATCATTGATGAGGAGCTTTACAGGGGGGAAATATTGAGACCGGGGGTCACACAATTTGCAACTAATTATATTGCACTTGATAGTCTTCTTCAGAAGAAAGCAGAGCTACGTCAGATGTTTGTCAGTCAGGAGTAGCAGGACAGCTGATTTGCTAGGGCAAATACTGAGGGAAGCAACGTGGAGAATTTGGTGATGAGACAGACATTCTGGCAGCGGGCTGAGAGGGTAGTGGAGGCTATCAAGTCTCTATATGAGGTACTTCGTGCCGTGGACTCCGAGAGGTATGCTCAGATGGGCTTCTTTTATTTCATGATGCAAAGGGCAAAGGAAAAGATCCAGGAGGCAGATCCATCACATACACATGAGTATATCCGGATCATTGATGGATGGTGGAGTTATCAAATGAGTTCGGATTTGCATCTAGCAGGTACGTAGTATTTTATGAAGTCCCTAAAAATTAAGTTTCAATTAGATTCATATTGACTGATTCTAAAAATATGTGCAGCTTACTATCTAAATCCGAGATTTCAGTACTCCGTACCAGACATTGCCATGGATGAGGATCTTATGTCTGCCCTGCGCAATGTTATATATAAGATGGAGCGCGATCTAGATATCGCTGCTATGTGCCTTGAAGAAGTAAGTTAGGTTGAAATTATTAAATAATTTTTAATAGCATTAATTTCAACAAGCTAACAAGTTTTTTTGTGGCAGATGAAGTTTTTTAGGGAGGGCACAGATTCGTTTGGATCCACTGTAGCGGTCAGAAGTAAATCAAAGATGAATCCTGGTAGGTACTACTAAGGAGTAAGTCTAATTGAATATCATTATCAAATTTTTTATTTTGCCAAATCTAAAATTCTAAATGATGTAATGTCTTTTGCAACTGAATGGTGGGTGCATTTTGGTGGATCAGCTAAAAATTTGAAGGTTCTTGCAGTGAAGATCCTCTCCCAGACGGTGTCCTCCAGTAGATGTGAGCGCAACTGGTCTACATTTGGTCTTATCCACTCCAAACAGAGGAACCGTCTGAAACAGAAATGCCTCAATGATCTTGTGTATATACATTATAATTTAAGGTTGAGGCTGAAATGTATTCAGGAAGAAGTAGAATTGAAATATCCTGATCACACTGCAAGTTTATATATTGATGAGGATGAAGATCCAATGATTGGGTGGGTCATGGGTCAGCAGCAGCAGCAGCCAGAGCTTGATAAGCCAGGATCGCCTCCTCAACCAGCCAGTTTTGTAGCTAGTGAGGCTGGGGTGGATGCTGGACAGTGGGCAACAAGTCATATTCCTCACAGGGCTCCAGCAGATACAACACATCGTCCGTCCCCACCATCTAGTAGACCTGGAGACAGAGGAAAAGGAAAGGCAGTTGCACCTCCATTGGAGCACTCAGTCCACTCAGGTTCAGATACCAGAGATAGTGATGATAGTGCTTCAGATAGTGGAGGATCTAGTGATCAGGGAGGGGCAGGAGGACAGGAGTCGCAGCCTCCTAGTCCTATTTGATTCACTAGGGAGTCGCAGTTTTATCATGCCACGTAGGATACAGATCATGGAGCACCATCTGATAGACCTCGTGGTGATACGATTCCATATAGGCGACGAGCTCCGCGTGGTCGTTCGGGACACGATATAGTTGCAGATCTTGTACGTGGAATAGGATCCTTGGATGTATCTGGATCATCCTCATATTCAGGATCCTCTTATCCGTAGCTACCGGCAGCTTATGATCCATATGGTGTATCCGAGATGTCAGCATCCAGTGGTTATTATCTCGGAGCATCTTATGTATCTGATTTTGTTGCTGGTATATTTGGATTCCCCCCTGCACCTGCACTGCCATATCGTCAATCTCTGGATAGCTCTCAGAGTCGGGACATCAGAGAGGGATCTGCGATTAGTTATGACCCGTCACGCATACCTCCTAGGATGAGCTTAGAGGAGTATCATGCTGCCTGGCAGGAGGGACATGCCGACTTTCCTACGGAGTACATCATGATCCCTATATTTATGGACATCGTCACTCTACCCGATTCTAGACATTGATATGTAATTATATGTTTATGACACATTTTACTTTCATTAATTGCTGATAATCTTAGTTTAATTATCAATTTTTTTTATTTCAATTGAAAATAGTCCTAAATATTAGTATTTAGTCCTAAACCCTAAAGCGGTACGCCATCCTAAACCGGCCTAAACCCTAAATCGGTCTAAACCCTAAATCTTAAACCGGCCTAAACCCTAAACCGGTCTAAACCCATAAAAAATAAACCCTAAACCCTTAAAAATTAAAATAAATACCTTAAACTTAAAAAAAAACAAAAAAAAAACCAAAAAAAATTTTTTGGGTGTACCGGTTTGGACCGGTACGCCCCGCCGTACTGTGTCAGCATGGTACGGTTCGGTACCGAACCGGTACCGGCCGGCCACCGGTACGGCACCCAGTACCGGTACCGGGAACCCTGCCAGGGATATTATTGACTTTGTTTGAAAGTGCGACCAGTGCCAAAGATGTTCCAATATTCAAAGGCACAGCAAGTCAGCTGACCCAATTAACAACTCTTTGGCCATTCGTCCAATGGGGAACGGACATCCTTGGCATATTTCCTCTAGTTTCTGGTCAGCGAAAGTTTCTAATTGTGGCCATTGACTACTTTACTAAGTAGATTGAAGCCGAGCCACTGGCTCACATTATTGAAGGGAAAGTCGAAAACTTCGTTAGGAACTACATCTTCCGATTAGGAATCCCTTATGCGATTATCATTGACAATGGTAGTTCGATAACCAAAGGTTTAAAGATTTTTGCATCCAATGTCATATTCTTCACAAGTTAACCTCTGTTGGGCATCCTCAATCAAATGATGAAGCCGAAGTGACTAATCGGACAATTCTCCATGGCCTAAAGACTAGGCTGAATGAGGTAAAAGGACTATGGGCCGAAGAGTTAAACTCAATTCTTCGGGTGTACTGGACGACTTCCTGAACTGCCACCGGAGAGTCTCCGTTTATATTAATATTTGGTAGTGAGGCGGTGATACCGGTAGAAGTTACTCTACAATCTTTACGAATTGATCATTTTACAGAGCCAAAAAATTCAGAACGGCGAAGAGTCGATCTAGACCTACTGGAAGGGACAAGATTTCAGGCTCATATGAAGATGGCCATATATCAACAGAAAATTACCAAATATTATAACTCCCGGGTTAAAGCTAGAACCTTCCGACTTGGAGACTTGGTGCTGCGAAGATCCGATGTATCCAGGTCGACGGAACAAGAAAAACTTTTTCCTAATTGGGAAGGGCCTTATCGGGTTGCTGAAGTGATACGTCCTGAAACCTATAAAATTGAAAGCTTAGATGGTTACCAAATAGCTCGACAATGGAATGTAGAAAATTTTTGCATATACTATCAATAAAATTCAGTTCTTGAATATTCCCTTCTACATAATCGAGAGTTGGCCTAATCAGTCGACTTAATTGGTATGTTCGACAAGCATGGAGTTGGCCTAATTCGCCAATTCAATCGGTATGTCTGACAAGCATAGAGCTGGCCTAATCCACCGACTCAATTGATATGTCCGACAAGCACAAAGTCGGCCTTATCAGCCAACCCGATCGGTATGCCCGATAAATTAAGAGTTGGTCTGGCCCACTGACTCGATCGATATATCTAACAAAGAAAGGATTAGCTTAGTTAGCTGACTCAATTATTATGCGTGATAAAAGAAGCATCGACGTAATTGATAATACTTGAAGACACTCTATATCACTAAGCTATTTCTTTTGAGTGGTTAGGCTTCATGGAAAAAGCCATCATCAAAAAGAAAATAAATGCATGACATACAATGCTGCAGGCCTTATACTTTGAAATTTTTTCAAGCACAAAAAGCATATAGAAGATTTTCATTCATTTCCAAAAGAAAGGTGGACACATTTCATATCTAAGTTTGATTATACAAAAAGTCCAAAAAATAGGAAAAGCTACATCATGGCTGATCTTCAATTTGCTCGGGGACCTCTGAAGCCGGGTCGAGGTCAGCTACAACTTGAACTCCACCGGTTTGACAACGACTTCAGGAGGGACATCTTCGACTTGTTCCGTGGCTTCGTTCTCCTCGTCATCGTCATCTACTTTTACCTGGAAAATGTCAAGATTTGGGTAGAGTTTCGAGATCTTCTCCAGGCAATTGGCGAAGCACATCTTATAACTTTCTATCCCGGCTTCTGTCATTTCATCTTCGAAGGCAGGGGATTCCTTATATTCCTCGACGGCCCAATGAACCCATTCCTCGGCTAACTTTGCCTTCTTCTCAGCTTATTCTGCTCTTCTTTCTACCGCCATCTTCTTGGCCAGTGCTTCATCGGACTTTTGCAAATTCTCCTTGATCAACAGCTTCGATGAACGCAACGTCTTCTTCTTTTTCAACGTGGCTTCCAATTCGGCCACTTTGTTGTGGGTCGCCTTTAGATCTTTTTCCATCGAGAGATTGGCAGCAAGACTCTTTTCTAGCTTCCCCTTAAGGGTTTCCTCGGTGAGCTCTTTCTCAGCCCTCGCTGCCTCCAACTAATCACAGAGGCCTTGGCTTAAGTCAGCAAATCCGGTAATTGCTCCTAATCAAGGAGATCTCGTGAATGAACTGAAATACGCAAGAGTTAGTTATATCTGTCATAATCCATGACAAAAAAGATACATAAGGAAGGAAAAAGAGGATTCTACCTTCAAGGTGTTTGGGTAGATAGAGGTGAGAATGTCATCCAGATGTCAGGTCTTTGTCACCTCCCAATCCTTCAGGAGGATTATGGCCTTCAGCATCTTACGGGCCAGTTCGGGGTTGGCCAGTTTGGGGTTATCCAACCTTGTATCATCAGAATAGACATTGAAGTCGACCAGTCTTCTGCTTGCCGCTCGGACCCTACGTCGACTTCAGGAGTCTTACCCTTATTCAGTCGGCAAGTGTGGGACAACGACACACCGACATCCGAGGGTGCGATCGGCTGCTCTGAATACTAAGCGACTGGAGTGACCCTTGGATGAAGTTCCGTCAAGGGGACGTCGTCATCATCGGGTGTCGTCCTGACCATAATTGGGGTATTTCCTCTGAATAGGGCCTCCGAGGAGGTGCTGGTCATATGGACCCTCTTCGCGCCCCTCGGTTCGATAGAATGAGCTGTTGATGGTCTCTTCCTGATAGCTTGGCAGAGTTTCCTGGCATCAAGTGTCATCTTCTCATCTGCAAGAAAGAAAAAATAAAAGAACCAGTTAGTCAAAAGGAAAGGAAAGCATGGAGAAAATAAATGATGTGTCTGATAAGACATACCTAAAGGAGACACGCTAATCTGAGCGACGTAAAGGTTTTGCTCGCTTAGCAACTCCCTCATCGGGAGAACTTCGACTCCTAGGAGCTTATCAAAGTCCTTATCGGCTATCAAGACTTTCTTTCTGTCATTGGGGGTCAGATAGGGCTCCCTCCACTCGATATTGAAGTCCCAAGGTTGAGCAGAAAAAAGGAAGAAACAGGACTTCCATCCATGAATGGTAGATGGAAGCCCTGAAACGAACCTCCAACCAAAACGGAGGCCGATAATCCACCACCCTCGGCTGTGAAAATCCTTCTTCAAGACGAAGAGGGAGCAAAATAAAGAAGTCCTAGGCTCTATACAAAGATCATGGCAAAGGACCGGAAAAGCGCAGATGATCCGAATACTATTTGGAGTCAACTGCGCAGGGGCCATGTGGTACAAATTAAAAATCCGAACAAAAAATGGATGGAGGGAGAAACGAAGATTCGCTTTCAGGTATTCTCGTATACTGTTATGGTACTAAGAGGTCTATTTATCCTCTCACCGGAGTGAGGGACGAAAGCCAATAAATTCTATGGAATTTTATAATAATTCCACAGGGCGGTCAGCCTAGACTCATTGAGAACACTCCTAATGGACTCAGGACTCAATTCATTCCTATAAGGGCCTCTTGCCTTGGGAAGATCAAGACTGCCGGAGGATTCATCCCCTCCCTTACTGGTCGAAGACCTACCAACAGCAAAAATCCCTAAAGACTTAACCATCATAAATAAGGAAAGAATATCTGACCTGAAGAAAAGGAAGGAACTCGGAGGGAGAGGAAGAAGTTGAGGCGAAGACGAAGACCCCCTAATACCAAAGACGGAATGGCAAAATGATTCGGCTTTAAGAGGGAAAGGTTCCTTATATAGATGGCAGCAAGGGCCATGATTTCTTCCTTGAAGGATGAGACACCTCCGATTATGCCGCGTATGGTGATCTCCGCCAGATATACAAGGTCCAACGGAAAAGAAATCGATACAATGGAGGAAAAACCAATATGTCAGCCTTAATCCACGAGAATCCGGCTATCAGTAATGAGCAACAATGACGGCCATGATACACTCTCAGACATCATCGAACACTTTCGATCGTGCCACGAATCATTATCCGAAAAGATGATGAAAAATCACGTGAAGAAAATCGACGCGACACATAGATCTACGTGAACTTTTCCGACACCTATAGAAGCTTGATACCTGGCAAAGGCACAATGCTCAAATAGAAACCAATCAATTCTGCCAACTGGCTCGGAGATTCGTCATCATTAGAAGATGCCCCTCAGCGAAGGATGTGACAACAAAGAAGCCAAAAAAAGAAAAAAAAGGGAGAAGGAGAAGAGAGAATTGATCAACTCCCACCTTTCAAAGCAACAAAATAAACTTTGAAACTAGGAGTGGGGGCAATTGTTGTAATGAACTGGACGGACCGACAGACATCGGGTTTAATCGAATCAGTCGGGCTGATGAACCCCAAGCCAAAGAGCCCAATGATACAATAGCCGACCAATACAATGATCGGCCCACTCGTCTTCAGAGTACGTTTATCCGACTGACTATGGATCGGATGAATAACCCCAAAATGGAGTTAACAAGAAAGGACATGGTTGTTATAACCAAATGACGTCACAACTGCTATTCATTATGACAGGTTAAAGTTAACTAACTACTAGAAGTTTATCCTAATAGCAGTTAACTTTTTCGATGATAATTAGTTTATTTTAATAGATTTCCATTAAGACTAATGCTTATAAAAAGAGGTAAGAGGGGACTTCCGGAGGTAAGCCAAGCTAAGAGTGCTATTCACCCCCCTTTCATTTAGTTTCTCTTCATATTCTCCTTCTGTTGATCAAACTCTATTAACTTAAGCATCGGAGTGTCCTCCATCAGAAAACCACCGGTCAGGGGTCTGTTTTACAGGGATCGGAGGCAATCAACCGGAGGCTTGGGAAGTGCAACCTGGTCCGTGGAGATTTAGTGTCAACAAAACTAAAAGCATGAATTATTAGGAAAAGAACTAGAAAAATAACTAAAAGGTAGAATTAGAAGAGAAAGATTAGAACTAAAAGAGAAACAAAAATTTAAAGGATGACTAGAGAGCCTCACACCCTTCTTGTTGGACCTTTAGCCTTGCATCTCCGGTCTTCACAAGGTCCCGATAAAATATTCCAAGCCCCTCACTAATGTCCTCTCCTGAATCATGGCCTTGCAGGATGGGCTCTTGTCCAACCTCACACCATACATGAATTTAGATGAATCTCAAAGAAAATCTTACTCAATTTTCTGTGTTTTATTGAAAATTGAGTATAATTAGGGTTTTTAATAAGAGAGATTTTCTAAATCCAATAGAAGGTTCGTGATTCTCATTTTATACAATTCACCTTAAAAAATAAAGAGATAACATCAACAAATAGAGCTAAAATAATTTCTAAGCTTTTTGGTCTTCTAGCTCATCTAGTGTCAGTTTCTAGAAGTAAAAAACAAGGAAAAATCATTCTTAAGTTAATGCATTGTTGAATGGTGTTTTCTTATATATCCAAACCTTTGCTAGCATTGACGTATCTCCGATAAATTGTCTAGACCTCTCTCATCTGACCTTGTCTTAGATGATTCAAGTTGTGATGGAAAGCTAAGTCGATACTAGATGCAATGGAAGTGATCTCAGACATGAATTTCATTGTATTGATTGGCAAAATTCTCTTGGACTGATATGGAATGGATTGCTCTTCTCAATTTGGCTTAATGCAAAAGTTGGATTTTAAGTTTATTAGACATTTGCAAGCCAAGTATCACCTTGTATTCTTCTATGAAGTGCTTATAGGTATGGTGATAGTTTGATGCATCCCATCATTCTAGTAAATCTTGCACAAATCCAAGGAACTGGCCTTTAAGCTTGTTTAAATACAGGTTTCACTGTAGCCATGCTATTCTCTTGAGTTTTGATGAACTTTTGCTAACATGTTACCTCTAGAAGGCCTCTTTCTGCATATATAAATCTTTCTTAGTTCCCATATCAGCCCAGGTTGAGATATGGCAAGTATGGGGTCCTTCATCTGCATCACTGAATTTAATCATTGTGCTTATTTTAAGGGTCATATGATATGCTCGCCGCTTTACTGCTTCATGTATGTGATATGTTCACCGTCAACAGTGATCTAAATGATATCAAGTATCTAAAGATTGATATGTCTAAGCACTTTTGCTACAAGTGATAGGGCCTGCTAGTTTGTTTCAGATAAAAAGGAACAGCTATGAAGGTTTTTGGCATACACATTCAAAGAGGTAGCAAGCATGGTTTGGTCTCAATCTGAGTGCAGATCTGAAATTTGAGAAAGTTTTGGCACGATTAGGTATAAACCTATCTCTGCAGCATTACTCAGAAACTTCAATTGTCCAGAAGAGATGATCCAAACTCCAAAGGGTGAGATTTGAAGAAAGAAATGAGGAATGTTCCCTCCCTTCAGAAAAGAAATGAGGAATGTTCCTTATATTTTTGCTGTGGTAGCTTGATGTGCGACACAATTTGTATAAGATCAGACATGCATTTGAGTTGTTTCAAGATGAAAGTGTGATCTAGGGCGAACATTAGAATAGAGTGAAATGATTTCAGTATTTGAAGGGGACATAGTTTATACTTGTTATTTGGAGGCTTTTTGTTGGTGATTGTGGTTTTGTTGATGCCAACCATGCTGGTTGCAAAGAACCGCACTCCATTACTGGGTATATTTTAATAATTTATGCTGCTGCAATTAGTTTTATGAGAAAGTCTCAAGACATAGTTGGCTTATCATCTACAGAAGAGCAACTTATTTGCATTGATGGAAGCAGCAAATGTGGTTTGGGTATGGTTCTCCCTTGGTTAGCTTGGAGTGGACTAAAGAAGCATTGTGTAGGGGCAAAAGTGGACAGGATAATATCCAACCAAATCCATTTTCATATCTGAATTTATTAGGATATGGATAGAGATTTGAGCATCTAACTTATATCCGTATCCCTATCCATATCCGTTAAAGAAAAATAGATATAGATATGAATAGATAACTGTCTGATCTGCATCCAAATATCTAATTCTATTTCAAACTCTCTTTAATTTTTATATAGCACTGATTAACTTTTAAAGAAAATATATAACTATATTAACATGCTATTAATTTTATTTACCATTCATACAGTAATATCTTTGATTTCATAGTTATAAAGTTTAATTATCTGACTTACATCCATATTTATATCCATTCTTTCCTATGTCCAATTTGTATTTATATTCGTTTAAAACAAATATTGATATAAATTTTTGCATCCAACTAATACCCATATCCGTATTTGTATTCGTTAAACAAAATAAATATGGATATGGATATACTAGTATTTGATCTATATCCGATCTGGTTTCAGCCTTAATTGTGTGCATTGTGATTGCTGAGCAAACAAGCATCAATGCAGCTTATCACTCTAGAACAAAGTATATAGGTGTATAATACCCCTTTATTGGATTAGTTTTGGAATGCTGTTGACTTGTAAGCAGTCAAGTTTCAAGCTAAAAAGAATTGCATGTGCAGGAGGCTCTTATTAGTAGAAACATAGCATAGGTGAATGGAGAATGATGCATGAAGAATGATAATTGAGTAATTGATAGTTGGAGATTTGTTTTCAAGTGGGAGATTGTTGCATTATGCCATATGAACGCTGAAATCCCCTTACCCCTCCTTTTACTTGGTTGATTATGCATGATTATGCTAAGCAGTTGGATCATTGGCTGATGCAAAGGCTGCTATTGCTTTGTTGGCTTTAACTTACAAGGCTGAAATATGAGAATGAGAGAGAGAGAGAGAGAGAGAAGGGGGCTGCCATTCTTCTAGCATTTTCATGTATTTTGACTTTCTTGAAGATCTCATCATTCTTAAGGGCTGTTGTTATCCACTTTTACCCACTAAAGAGATTCAAAAAAACTTGTATACATCCTCTGTAAATTTCAATATCCTCATGGTGAATGACACCTAACTTTCTTTTGTTTTCATGAGGGTGCCAACTGATTCTGTTGGTAAGGTCACTGATTATTTGGTATGAGTGAAGTGAGTTTGAACCCCACCCTCAAATTGATTTTGGTTGAGTTCTTTCCATCATAGTTCTAGAAAAAAAGGAAAGAAAGAAAAAGAAAAAGATTAAAGGTCTCTATTGTCTTTAATGGATTAGTCTGTGGATTTGGCTAAATGTAAATACTCTCTTACTCTGTTGCTCATGCACCAGGACCCAAGGATTGCAACTTGAAATTTTGTCTGAAATGAAACATCTGTCCATCAAAGCATGATAAGAGGCCCCAAAAGGAATTCGTGAATGCTTTATTATGCATTTCTGCTTTTACTTAAGAAATGATAGCTTCAATGAGGCTCCTTATCTTTTGTTTGTATAGTCAGGTTCTACCATCGCCATTTTGGTGGGTTCTTTTTGGTTTTAACTTGTGAAAAGCTATACAGAGGCTGCTATAAGCTTTGGATCACTTCACATTTTTGGAATTGAGTACTGAGGCATCTTTGTTCTATCTGCCTGCCTTTTCCTTTAAATAAGGAAATGGTGGAGGTGGCAGACAGTTGCTGTCTTGCTTCCTTCAAGAGTTTATTTAAAAAATATTTTGCTGTATTTTCCTTTTCTTTGTTGCCTTTCAGATGTCTTTGAAGGTTTGTTCATTTATAGCTTTGTTTATTTTTGAAGGATAGCTTTTTCTTGAGAAATATAATTTATTTCATCAGACATTGTTTTTGCTAGTAGTTGATGTGTTCTCTTATGCTTTAGTTGCTGGCGAGAAGTTGATTTGTGTACATTTTCCTGCATGCTTAGACATTTTGTGGTCTTGGTTTAAGGCTTTTCACTTTTCCCTTTGTGTTTTTTGATAGCCTCTTTCTCCTCTTTTTCTCCTTTTTTTTTTTTAATTTTTCTGGAGGGTACTAGGATGTTTTATCAGTGTATCATGGGGTTTTATCCTGTCCCTTTTAATCTTTTCCTTGGCATATCTTGAGGTGTTTTTGGTTGTTTCATCCTTTTCTTCTAAAATGTTTTAACTTAATTTATTTATGTTTTACTTTGGTTGTCCTTAGTTTGCAAGGTTTAATTGTTTTATTAATGTTTGGTTAGGGTCAGGTCATGGGTTAAATTTGCATTTGCTACAGAAAGCCGGGTTGTATCTTGATTAAGGATGCTGCATCAGTGCATCTGTAACTAAAGCATTTTTTATGGCAGGATGCTATAGTTTAATAGTTATGGTATTTTATGCTATCATTTAAGCAATAAAACTATTGTAAAGATGTTTGTGTGTGTACCATGGTTAGCGGCTTACAGTTTTAAGATTTTCGTGCAGTTGTCTGTAATAAGGGCATGATCTTTTCTCTTGATATTATGCATCTCTTTTCAAAAAAAAATTTCTTTTTCTTTTAAAGGAAAACTGCAAAAGAACAGGTTACTTGGTTGCCTAGTAATTTTGAGAACATATAAGTGCTTTGATTTAATGTAGTGTACAGTTTATGAAATTATTTCCTTAGTGACATTTTAGTTCATTCCAACTTGGTGGTTATGTTATGGTTTTCCTTGAGACAGGTGGGATTATTCCAATCCTGGATACCTCGATGCCCTAAAACACCTAACTGATCTGAAAGAAGAAGGTTAGAAAGGACAATGTATTATTATCATCCCATTGCTGACTTTAAAAGCGTGTTATTGTTTCAACTCTTTAAGGTTTTTTACAATAAGACCAGCATCTCCTGATCTAATCAGTTCTCAACACTGAAAAACATGCAGGTAAAATCAAAACTGTAGCTTTGACTAACTTTGATACTGAAAGATTACATATAATACTGGAAAATGGGATCCCAGTTGTTAGCAATCAGGTAATGGATTTCCTTGAGAAAATTCCTCCTCTCGGCATAGAGAAGGGACAAAAGATTGTTTTTAACAACTTCGTCTTTATTTGATTAATTGTATTTTTTGGTGCTCTGAGATGTTTATGTAATCAAATGGTGCTATCAGGTACAACATTCTGTCGTAGACATACGCCCTCAGCAGAGAATGGCAGAACTTTGTCAGCTTACAGGAGTGAAACTTATAACGTCTCTCTCTCTCTCTCTCTCTCTCTCTCTCTCTCTCTCTCCTATTTATTGACTAATGCTGATAAATTTTTGATGCAGTTATGGAACTGTAATGGGTGGTCTACTTTCTGAGAAGTTTTTAGATACCAATGTGTCGATTCCCTTTGCTGGCCCTCCTCTAAATACACCATCTTTGCAGAAGTATAAAAGGGTATGTTTTTTTCATGGATGGGCTGCTTTTTTTTGATAAAATAAAATACACTTAACTGTTGACACAAGTGTGCATGATTTGTTCTGAAGTAATATTACAGGCATTTCGTTGTGAACTTTGACAGATGGTTGATGCTTGGGGTGGATGGAGTCTCTTCCAAGTTTTGCTTCAGACACTGAAGAGGGTAGCTTCCAAACATGGGGTCTCAATCCCAACTGTTGCTGTAAGATACATTCTGGATCAGGTAAAGCCAATTATATCAAATTACGATGAAATTGTAATGTATTATTTGTTGTGGATAATGTTAACGGCTCAACAACTCTTACAGTGATCGATTTTCTTATTGTATTTTATTTTGTTTCGATTGTGAGGGCAGCCATCAGTTGCTGGATCGATGGTAGGTGTTAGACTTGGTCTTGCAGAACATATTCAGGATACAAATGCCGTGTTTTCTCTTGCTTTGGATGAAGAAGATATAAACGAAATCGCAGAGGTATCCAAAAAAGGAAAGGATTTGCTTGAAATAATTGGCGACTGCGGTGATGAGTATAGACGAGCATAAGTTTAAGCCAGGCCTAATATCGCCGCACAATTTTTGATGTCGAGACTGTGGCTCTCCTGAAACTGCCATTTGATTGTAACATCGACCACTTTGGAATCTGTGGTATATTCGAAATATAAATTGCAGCTGAATGCTCTTCCTGTCTGCCACTAGAAGTTGGAATTTTTTTTAAATAATGTTTTTTAAATAAATATTTATCAAATAGATACAATTCCAAATATATCTACCGTTTTAGGTGTCTTGGGTGACGTAAAAAGTAGGGAGGGGGAGAGGGGAGGGTTCATGCGGAGAAATCATAGGTTATATTTGTAATTTCTTCATTTTTATTTTAATTTTTTAAAAAAATTTAAAAATAATTAATAAAAAAATAATTTTTTAAAAAATAAATTAATTAATTTATAGGATGAGGGGGGTACGTGGAGAAATTGCAGGTTATATCTACAATTTCTTTCCCTTCACACTTTAAAATTTAATAAAAAATTAATAAATTAATAAAAATCTGTAAAAATTAATAAAAAATTTTAAAAATCAATATTTTTTTTAAAAAAAATAAGATGAAGTGGGGAGATACATGTGATTTCTCTAATTTTTACTTTAGAATTTAATAAAAAGTTATAAAATTAATAAAAATCTTTAAAAATTAATTAAATGTTAAAAAAAAATTAAAATAATATGATGGAGTGGGGTGTGTGGAGAATTCGCAGGTTTTTTATTTTAAAACTTAATAAGAAATTACTAAAAATTTTAAAAATTAATAATATTTTTTAAAAAATAAAAAATAATAATAACATGATATTATAATAATATATTTTAATATATTTTATATTATAATAATATTTATATTTTAAAATATATTATAATATATTAATTATATATTATGTATTATAATATATTAATTATATATTATGTATTATAATATATTAATTATATTATTATTATATTATTATTATTATATTATTATTATAATATTATTAATATATTAATTATATATTATATATTATAATATAGTATATTTGTTGATGTACGAGTATCAATCGTGGTGGCAGTGGTGTTGCAACGAGTGCTATCGGTGCGGTATGATGAGATGGGCATCTACGAGCAACAGGATTGGAGGTGACAGGGCGAGGGCGGCGATGTCAGTGCAAGCTTGGGAATCCACTTGCTCGTGCCCCCTGAGACTTGATCATGTCATCCGACATATCTGGCTGCCAATGTGGCATGTGGCTCCATTGTGCATGAAATCCATCGATGCAGCAAGGCTAATGAAGGCTACCAGGACAGCAATCGCTGCTCGGCGCATCAATGATATCTAGCCTTGCATATATGCGGCCACCCGATCGTATCATAATATATTAAATTATATTATAATATATTATTTTAATATGGGGTGTTCTTGCAGGTCGTGCTGCACTGACGGATGCTGCATGCAGTAAAACTGGGCATTATCACGGTGACTGGACTCGTGCACGATGTGATCGACAGGAACACCCCTAGGGCACGACCGGGCTACTGCATTTGAGCAAGACCGAATACCATCGATGTGCCAAGCAATGGCTGCTATCCCGATGGCTTCCGTTAATCTTGCCACACCGACGGACGTCGCATGTGGTGAAGCCGCGCACCTCCATTGGTGTGGGCATCACAGCTCGGAAGAGAATTCAATCCAATATCAAGCCAGATTCATTATGGATTTTAATGGATTAAGTTAACTTTACTTTTGGTTTCAATGTTATTTATTTAATTGAACATGAGTCCTGTAAATAGAAAAATTTGTTTCTTTGGTTGAGTTTGATTCTTGCAATTAGGGTTGGGCTTATTTCAATTCGGTCTTTTGAGTCCAATTAGGGTCAATTTGATCTTGTAATTGGTGAATCTACAAGTTAGGTTCAATATTGGTTTGGATTGGGTTCAAATTTAGCGAGAAGACTTAAAGATTAGGTGAGACAAACCACTTCAACAAACCTTGCCAAGTTGGAGCACCACATCACCAAGCATAGTTGGAAGCCACCTCATTTTTCATACCAACATGGAAGACAACTCACCATGCCACTTCATCCATCTTGGGCGCCCAAAATCAAATTCAAAAGGAAGGTAGCCGACCCTATTATTTTCCATGAATCAATGAAGTTTTAAACTCTATACTCTTCATGGTTGTAACCCCTCCCATTTCTCACTCCATGAATTTTGTAACTCCCCTTGAAACTCAAATTTTAGAAGGCTTTGGAGGGCTATAAATACCACTCCAAAGCCACTTGTAGAAGATTTTTTGATGAATGAAAAAAATTCTAAAGTTTCTACTTCCATTGTGTTGTGCAAATGTCCTCCAAGAGGGAGAGGGTGAGAGGCCCATAAGTTCTTCCATTAATTAACCTAGCCACCATCAAATATCTTTCATTCAACCAAGGATTGCGCCATCTTCCATCAACTCAAGGATGCCCATCAACTTCAGCCAAGGAGCCCAAGCATTCCTTCTTCCAAGGAGCCATTCCTTTCAAACAAGCCACTACATTTTTCATCACCAAATCGCCACTTCTAACCCTCTTCCAAAATTATTTTTACTCCATTCTTCCATCCCTTCCAATCACTAATGAGTTCCTTTGCAAGATCCTCCATGGTCGCGAGCTAAAGAGGAGGTGTACTTTGCCTTGGAACCAACATCATGGAAGTCTCATCCTAGGTGTGATAGTTTTCTAGTTCAAGTCTTCAATCCATTGAGTACTGAAATTTGATCCACCATAACAGAGTGTGAGAGCTCAATATTGGTAAGTAAACATTCCTTTACTTTTAGGGTTTGAATATTTGAACGGTTTATGTCCTAGTTGGAATGGTTTCCTAACCATTTGTCCAATCTTCATGGATTAAATAAGAGCTATAGTTTGGATTACCTTTAATCCATTGTTTAGCTTTCCTTCATATGATTCCTATGCTTATTATATAAATGAGTTTTTGCTTACGTAAGTAAGGATCATTGCTCAACCAACTAATTAATCTTCTAGCTTAGAAATTATCCTTTGCATGCTGCATCATATTATGATAAGGAATTGTACATGGTAGTGCAAGCTTTGAGGTATTGGAGACACTACTTACTACCGCAAGAGTTTGTTCTTTATTCCGATCATGAAGCCCTATGATTCCTTAATTCTCAAAAGAAATTAAACCCTAGGCACGAACAATGGATAGAGTACATTCAGGCATATACCTTTGTTCTGAAACACCGTGCCGGCATTGAAAATAGGGTTGCAGATGCATTGAGCTGACAATCCATGCTTTTGACCTCAATTAGCATTGAAGTTATAGGATTTGATAGACTGAAAGAAGAATACCCTAAGTGTCCCGACTTTAGTGTCATTTATCAATCCCTTCAATAAGGACCATCTAGTGTACATAATGATTATACCATTCATGATGGATTCCTTTTTAAAGGAAACCAGTTGTGTGTCCCCCGAACTTCTATTAGAGAGTTTTTGATCTAGGAAGTTCATGCTGGAGGCCTAGCAGGTTATTTTGGTAGAAATAAGACCATCATAGCAATAGAAGACCAATTATTTTGGCCTAGCCTCAAGAGGAATGTAGCCTAAGTTAGGCGCAATGTTGAACATATGCTATTGCCAAATAGCAAAAGCAGAACACTGGTCTGTATACTCCTCTACTAGTCCCTAATTGTCCCTGGCAAGATCTTAGCATGGACTTCGTACTAGGAGTACCAAAGACCTCAAGGAGACATGATTCCATCTACGTTGTAGTTTACTGATTCTTAAAGATGGCTCACTTCATACCATGCTCTCAAACTTTCGATGCTTCAAGAATGGCTAAGCTTTTTCTTGACAAAGTGGTTAGGCTATATGGTTTATCCAAAACCATTGTGTCAGACAAAGATGTTAGGTTTACTAGCTACTTTTAGAAAACCCTTTGGCATATTCTAGGAACCAAACTGAGATTTTCTACTGCCTACCATCCTCAGATTGATGGCCAAACTAAAGTCGTTAATCGGAGTCTAGGAAATCTACTGAGATGTCCAGTTGGTGATAGTACGAGAAATTAGGATCTTTTATTATCTCGCGTCGAGTTTGCTTATAATAGCTCAGTTAATAGATCTAATAGAAAGAGTCCCTTTGAGGTGGTCCATGATTACAAACCTCAGAAGCCTGTAGATCTCATCCCATTTCCCACACATGCACGAGTGTCTGAATCTGCTGAGTCATACGCACAGCATTTAAGGATTTGCATGAAGAAATCAGTAAAAAAATCCACATGAGCAATGAAACTTACAAATGTATGGCTAATTCACATAAGAAAATCAAGAAATTTTATGAGGGAGACTATATGATGGTTAGGCTCAAACCCGAATGGTTTCCACCTGGAACCATGAAAAAACTATATGCCCGCAGTGCAGGGCCATTCAAAATCATTAAAAAAATTGAACATAATGCATATGTATTGGAACTATCATCTGACTTAGGTATCAGCTCGACCTTCAATGTTTCAAACTTAATAGAGTATAAGGAGCCGATATTGATAGCTAGTGAGCCTTTTGGGCTTGAACCTATCATTGAGAGTGATCCTACTCCCGAGTGTCCACCAGCCACTATACCTGAGCGACGAGATAGGATTGAGAGAATTCTGGACGACAAAACTATCACTACCAGGAATAAAGACTATCAATGTTATTTGGTTCAATGACAAGGTCGACCAGAATCTGATAACTTGTGGATCACTTGAGCTGATCTACAACGAATCAACCCGGACTTATTGGAATACTATCAGAGCCGGATTGACCCATACTCGACAGGGTCAAGTCTTTCCCACCCCGGGAGAATTGGTGTGGGCACCACAGCTCGAAAGAGAATTCAATCCAATATCAAGCCAGGTTCATTATGGATTTCAATGGATTAAGTTAATTTTACTTTTGATTTTAATGTTATTTCTTTAATTGAACATGAGTCCTGTAAATAAAAAAATTTATTTCTTTGGTTGAGTTTGAGTCCTGTAATTAGGGTTGCGCTTATTTCAATTTGGTCTTTTGAGTCCAAATAGGGTCAATTTGGTCTTGTAATTAGTGAATCTATAAGTTGGGTTCAAAATTGATTTGGGTTGGGTTCAAATTTAGCGAGAAGACTTGAAGCTTAGGTGAGACAAACCACTTCAACAAACCTTGCCAAGTTGGAGCGCCACATCACCAAGCATAGTTGGAAGCCACCTCACTTTTCATGCCAACATGAAAGACAACTCACCATGCCATTTCATCCATCTTGGGCGCCCAAAATCAAATTCAAAAGGAAGGTAGCCGACCACATTATTTTCCATGAATCAAGGAAGTTTTAAACTCTACACTCTTCATGGTTGTAACCCCTCCCACTTCTCACTCCATGAATCTTGTAACTCCCCTTGAAATTTGAATTTTCAAAAGGCTTTGGAGGACTATAAATACCACTCCAAAGCCACTTGTAGAAGATGATTTTTTGATGAATGAAAAAATTCTAAAGTTTCTACTTCCATTTGTGTTGTGCAAATGTCCTCCAAGAGGGAGAGGGTGAGAGGCCCATAAGTTCTTTCATTAGTCAACCTAGCCACCATCAAATATCCTTCATTCAACCAAGGATTGCACCATCTTCCATCAACTCAAGGACGCCCATCAACTTCAGCCAAGGAGCCCAAGCATTCCTTCTTCCAAGGAGCCATTCCTTTCAAACAAGCCACTACATTTTCCATCACCAAATCACCACTTCTAACCCTCTTCCAAAATTATTTCTACTCCATTCTTCCATCCCTTCCAATCACTAATGAGTTCCCTTGCAGGATCCTCCATGGTCGCGAGCTAAAGAGGATGTGTACTTTGCCTTGGAACCAACATCATGGAAGTCTTCATCCTAGGTGTGATAGTTTTCTAGTTCAAGTCTTCAATCCATTGAGTGCTGAAATTTGATCCACCATAACAGAGTGTGAAGCTCAATATTGGTAAGTAAACCTTCATTTATGTTGGAAATTATGTCCCAAAGCCAATCGCCTGGGTTGTAGGCGGTTGAGCTAAGTATTGTACTCTTTCTTTGAATTAATAAAATATTATTTTTGGCAGTTCATCACATATTGTATTTTCCTGAAATGAACTCTTTCCATGTGATGAAGTCCTTGGGACTACACTGACTTCGATACAGAGAGGATGTATCAAGTGGTCCTTAAACCCTGTTCACAACCAAAGGATATATTGTACTGGACGGCAATATATCAAGTATAGGTTGTTGTAGTTCACATCGTTTGGTTGTCCTCTTGACCAAATGAGTGTGGTAACACTGATGTGATCTGCAAGTGGGATATGTGATATCTTATTGAACGTGACTCCGTGCAGCCCCTTTCTGCCAAAGGAAAACTCACGATTGGATATGGGTATATGTGTCCCTCTGACCTGAGGTCATCACGATAGCTTGCAAGCAACTCCCTGTGCTTTGGTGCCGGACTACCCGGATTTTTAATCTGGTGACAGAAGGTTTCTGGGTACAGGCAAGTACTTGTGGAGCAGTGATGGACCAAGATGGAATTGAACTGTTCAAACAGTTTGGATTGAATGTCTCGCAGTATCTCAATTTAGCAAATCCTCGGCCGAGGTAGCCCTAGTGAAGAGTCACTGGGCTTGCGAGGTTGAGACACGTAGTGGACTGACTCTGTCTGGGTTGGCAGCCCAATCTCAGTCGTCCTGAGCATTAGAGGTCAAAGGGATGAATTATACGGTAACCATATGCCAGAGGTTCGATAGTTTGCTCCTGCATCTTCGATCTATCCGGATGCCGGGACCCATTGCTAGATGGTTTCCTGTGCTGGTACTGGAATTGTTCCAGTGCTACCGTTTAGGTTCGAACCTATGAGGTCACACGCCACAGAGGATTACTCTCTGATCCGGATACCGATTACGATTCGGAATCGTCTCGGTTTTATGGTCACAGTATTTTTTGAGCACTCTTTTTTCCATCTTGCCCTTGTCTGTGTCAACCAGAAATTGTTCCGGGCTGACCAGGACTGCACCAGGATTTTTCTGAATCAGTTTTGAACTGATTCGGAGTTTGTTTCGGCCTCCAATTGGTTGTGAACCAATTAAACCAATTTTATTGGGCTTAAACCAGTTCAATTGGATTGAACCAAGTGGTTTAATGGGATTGAACCAATTTTTGGGTTTGGACCAGTTTTCCTTTGAACCGGTGTTTTATTTCTCCGTGTAAATGGTTTACACGTTAGATTTTCTCACGCTGGAAGGAGAAAACCAAGCGTCCGAAGCCCAAACGTCCGCAGCTCCTCTCCCTGCGACGTCCCTTCTTCTTCTCCACCCGATGGCCTTCACTCCCTTTTAATCTGCTGTTAATTGGTGTGATGGCAGCTGCTGCCTCTTCCTCTCCCTGTCTCTCCATCTCCCTCTCCTTGGCTGCCTATATAAACCTTGCTGCAGTCCCCTATGAAGAAGAGGGTTGTTTAGCCGTGAAGAACCTGAAACTCTTTACCCGCTGTTCCTTCTTTGAGAGGTTGAGAGATCCCCAGATTGAGAGCTTAGACTCTCCTCTTATAGGCTAGGTTTTGGAGGGTTAGAGGGAGAGTTTCAAGGATGTTTTCTTTGTCCCTTTGAGTGCACAAATCAAAGTCTGCAGCAAAACAGAGTTGCTGAAATTCCCTGTGGCCGAATTCACTTCCAGCAGCTAGCACCGCGTGTGGAGTGGGATCCGAGAGCCCCGGGCATGTCTCCCCTCTAGAGGGAGTATCCTTCTACTCCTAGGAGCAAGCCACGCGAGCGGGATCGCTCCAGCTGCTCCAAATCGAAGGCCAAAGCCTGCTGCCCAGTTCTGCTGTAGAAATTCTGGCAGCAGACTTTGGTGATTTTTTATAAATTTTTGGCTGACTTTTTCTTGCAGTTTTCAATTGGAGATTGAAGAGCACTTGTCCAAGTTGCTGCTGCTGAATATTGGGAGGAAACGGAGGTCTGGAAGTCATCGTTCTAGCGACGTTTTTCAAGCCAAAAACAGAGCTTCTTTCAACCCAACGAGGAAGAAGGCTGGAATAGATTTATTCCAGCTATTCCAGCCTATTCCAGGTTTATCCCAGAGTTATTCCAGCCGGAATAAGGTATGAAAAATTATTTTTTTTAATCATGCATGATTTGAATTTTAATTCAAATATTTTGCAAATATTTTATATTATCCTACATGCCTAATTGCAACTAGAATTAGATTAGTTTCTGGGCGGAGCAAATTTCCGCTGCGCGGATTTTTAAAATTATTTTTAAAATCCTTTCTGCTCCCGATGTTGTTTGCATGCCTAGTGTAGGAACATGTCAAACCACTAGCACCTGTTTTCTTTCAATTTACTCTTAGAATTTGAATATTTGAATGGTTTATGTCCTAGTTGGAATGGTTTCCCAACCATTAGATCCAATCTTCATGGATTAAACAAGAGCTATAATTTGGGTTACCTTTAATCCATTATTTAACTTTCCTTCATATGATTCCTATGCTTATTTTATGAATGAGTTTTTGCTTATGTAAGGATCATTGCTCAATCAACTAATTAATCTTCTAGCTTAGAAATCATCCTTTGCATGCCGCATCATCCATGGTGGCCAAACCGGTTGCACGACGTGATTACCAGGAATGTCCTCATGATACGATCAGACAGCTACATGTATGCAAGGCTGGATAACATTGACGGATGTCGTGTACGGTAGAGTCGCATGCCGTGTTGGTAGCCGGACACGTCTGGCGGCATGATCAAGTCTCAGGAGGCACAAGCAGGTGGGTTCCCGGGCTTGCACTGACACAACCGCCCTCATGCCTTGTCACCTCCGATCACGCCACTCATGGATGCCCATCTCGTCATGCTACACCAATAGCACCTGTCGCGACACCACCGCCGCCACGATTGATACATGTGCATCAACAAATATACCATATTATAATATATAATATATAATTTATTATATTATAATATATTTTAGAATATAAAATATTTATTAGAATATAAAATATATTATAATATCATATTATTTTTTTTATTTTTTTATTTTTTAAAAAAATATTATTAATTTTTATTAATTTCTTATTAAATTTTAAAGTGGAAAACCTGTGAATTCTCCATGTACCCCACTTCATCATATTTTTTTTTAATTTTTTAACATTTTATTAATTTTAAATTTTTTATTATTAATTTTAATTTTTTATTAAATTTTAAAGTGGAAATTGGAGAAATCATAAGTTATACCTACTATTTCTCCCCGGTTCATCTTATTTTTTTATTTTTTAAAATTTTAAAATTTTATATTAATTTTTAAAGATTTTTATTAATTTATTTATTTTTAAAAAAAATTTAAAGTGTGATCGTGGAGAAATTATAGGTACAACATGTGATTTCTCCCCGTAACCCCCTTCATCATATTAGGTTTCTTTATTATCTTATTTTTTAAAAAATTAATTTTTAAAAAAAATTTATTAATTTTTTGATTTTTTATCAAATTTTAAAGTGGGAATGGAAAAGTTATAAGTACAACCTATACGAAGATTTCTCCACGTGAACCCTCCCTTCACCCCTCCCTACTTTACACATCATCCAAAATATGATAAAAATATTTAGAATTATACCTATTTAATATATATTTATTTAAAAAACATTATTTTTAAAAAAAATTCCTAGAAGTTGCACCCGACATTTTTGAAGTGGAATTTGCCAGTACTTTAGATTGTAGTACCAATGCTCCACCTGATTGAGATCGCTAAAGCAAAATCACAACTGTTGTACAGTGTACTTTTTGTATTACCATTTTAAATGACGGTGTTATTACTGTATAATGGCCATTATCAGGGCTTCCACCACCTACCATTATGTTATTAAGGAACACTACAGTGGAAAATATAATGGCTTCTATTTTTTATTATAATGGACTGTCATAATATAGATATTTGTCATTTTCTTGTGCTGCGATATCTGTCATTTTCTTGTGTGCTGCGCATGATACTAACATAGGGGTTAGCAGGTCGAAGACTATACGATACACTCCTATGGTTGCAACTGGGTCAATTCGACCAGTGATGTGCACGATCCAAATCTAATTCATTTTTGAATTGGATTAAAACATTGAAACTAAACACTCTAATTCCTTTGGGTTTGATCATATTGGCAATAATTTTAGCAATCAAAGTTTTTGGTTCAAATCAGATAAAAAATAATATAAGTGCGGTATAATAAAGATAAAACTAGTGCTGTAAATAGAGGGTAGATAGCTTCTTACATTTATTCCTTTGTCAGGATACGGTTTCTGAGATCATTCGCGTCCAACAATCTCAAGTTTTGCATCCTCGCAGAACAAATGCAGACTGTGTGCGTGCACGGATACAAACAAAACAAGCGTTCAAAATAATGTTATTATCACCTGTTGGGATATCCTGGTCCAAGTACGAGCTGAACACCGGTTCGACTGACCGAAAATCTTTTCTCCGAACTAACAACTTCGGGCCTAGAAAGTTCAGGCAAACTACGGGCAACTCAAGGCTCTAGGGCAGCCTAACTTCGAAAGTCCGACTCCGATCGGCAAAGGCTCTAGGGCAGCCCAACTCTGAAAGTCCGACTCCGGTTGACAAAGGCTCTCCGCCGGCCTATGACATCCAAAGGCAAGACCTTCGGATTACGTCTTCGTGGCACTAACCGAAGACCAGGCTCCTCGTCGACTTCCGAGGACATACTCTTCGGTTCCTGCAGAATACACGATCTCCGGCCCTTGGTAAACACCAAGTCCTCGACTCATGCTGAAGACAGGATCTCCGACCAAGAAGATCCGAAGACGAGGAGATTCCCGATTTAATTATGAGAATCTCCCTAAGCGGGAGAAATCTGAAGATGGATCCACGATTTGTCCCAGATAGGCAATAGTAACCAACGGTTACTATCGACTATTTCCATGCCACGATCATGGCACGCAACTCCAGCTGCCACGCCTCTGGTCTGGCCGGAACTGCTCAATGACAACCCACGATTGCCAATCACGAGGAGAAATTAACTCTCCGTAATCACTGGGAGAAGAACGGATCCGCAGGCCGGACGGCCCCTTATATAGTGGTAAGAAGAAACGCTCGAGGTACGCATATACGCACACCAAAAAAAAACTCACAAAGCCTTTCCCTCTGCTTCTCAAATCTTCCCCATTGGCTGGAGCCCGCCTTTGACTTAGGCATCGGAGTGTCCCCCGCAGGAGCAACTTCGGCAAGGGACCTGTTTTGCAGGTGAACCGGGGAGCGGTCCTGTGGTGCAGCGGCTCCGACCGACAGGAACAGGGACTCCACGCTAATAGATTGGCGTGCCAGGAAGGGGGGTGTTGTCAACACTCTTTAAGCTTCCCTCCTTAACAAGGGGAAATATCCCGATGGCAAAAGGAAAGACTCAAATTACCTCAAGTCGAAATCGTGCTCCATCTCATGGGGATGCACCCCCTATAGAAAACGAAGTTCCACCTCCCACAGTTGTCGCGGGACAGCAACAGTTTAAAGCCCTCCTGAACCAGGTCGCTAACCTCACAGCCATGGTTCAAGATTTTTGCAACAAAACCTTCCAGGTGGCTCATCTACCGGCCACCTCCAGACATAGTTCCAGATCTCGGAGGAGGAGAGCCCCTCGCGAGGGGTCCACACACCTCTCCCTCCGCCCGCGGCCTTCTCCCGAAGGTTGAAGTTCAGGGGAGTCCACACACCTCTCCCTCCGCCCGCGGCCTTCTCCCGAAGGTTGAAGTTCAGGGGAACCTAGGCTTACTGCTTTCCCACAGAGAGGGAAAAGACCTAGGCAGGCTTCCTCAACTTCTTTTGAAGACTCTACTCCCGTGGAGAAAGGGCCGAAGCAGGCTCTCCCTGATTATGACGGAAAGTTCAAGGCCATCGAGTCAGAGATGGCAAGGATGCGGGAGCAAAGAGGCCACGACGACTTAGTGGTATGCGATCTGCGCCCACCCTTTACCGACCGCATCATGGCCGAAGTCACTTCTCGGCATTTCAGGATTCTCCAGATGGAGCCCTATGACGGCACCTCCGATCCTTTTGACCACCTGGGCAGTTTTAAAGCCCATATGATGATCCAGGGAGCTTTAGATGCGATGTACCGCCTCGCATTCTCGGCTACCTTGAAAAATGTGACTCGAATGTGGTACTCAAGCATACGCCCAGGTACCGTCGATTCCTTCTCCGGTTAGAAAAATTATTTGTTTTGCATTTCAGGTCCTGTCGCAAGACCCCCCGGAATACGGACACACTGTTCCTCCATCAAAATGAAGGTGAAAGCCTGCGAGACTACATCTTCAGGTTTAATGCGGCCACACTTGAGATCATCGATCTCAACAAGCATGTGGCCATGTCTGCACTAAAGAAGGGACTTCATACATCCAGGCTCACCTTTTTCCTGGATAAGAGGTTCCCCAAAAGCTATGCTGAGCTCCTGTCAAGGGCTCAGAAATACGCCGATGCCGAAGAGTAGGCGGCTAACCGACGACTGATCGAAGAAAAGCCCCCTTCAAAAAAGAAGAACAACAGGGGACAAGGTCCTCCGATCTCCAATAACAATAACAACAAGTATACTGACTACCGAAGAAGTCCACCCAGGTCTAGAGCATCGGGAGGAAGGTTCGACTCCTACAGCCCCCTCAACTTTCCTCGAGAAAAGATCGTCATGAAGATAGAAAAAGAAAACTATCTTCAACGGCCCCGTCCCATGAAGGCCTCCTCTTCTGTAATGAATAGGAACAAATACTGCCGACTCCACCGGGACCATGGTCACAACACTGAAGAATGCATCTAGTTGAGGGATGTGATTGAGGATCTCATCAAGAGAGGATATTTGGGGCGGTACATTGGTCGTCAAGGACCTGGTCGGAAGCTATTGTTCCCCAGCCACCTCCTGAAGAGGCCGAACTGCCGAATCAAAGGCCCACCAATAGAGGTATAGGGATGATACACCGGCCTATCAACTGGAGAAGAGACGAGGATGATGTCCCAAAGCGACTCAAGGACAATAACGCTATCCTCTTCTCCAACGACGACCTTGCAGAAGTCCGGCTCCCGCATGATGATCCCATTGTAATCTCGACTGTTGTGGCCAACTATGATGTACAACGAATCCTTGTTGATAATGGAAGTTCAACTGATGTCTTTATCTACGATGCATTCTCTAAAATGTGTTTGCCTAGACATCAACTACGAAGATCCCCCATACCGCTCACTGGCTTCGGGGGTAATCAAGTTGATGTCGAGGAAGAAATAGTACTGCCTGTGACCTTTGGCACTGAACCTCGACAAAAAATACTGCCGATCAACTTCACGGTAGTCCGAACCCCCTCAGGTTACAACATCATTCTCGGGCGGCCAGCCTTGAACAATTTTTGGATCGTAATGTCCTCTCATTATCTCCTGGTACGCTTCCCCACCAGGAATGGTGTCGGAGAAGTTAGAGGATATCAGAGAGCAGCACGACATGCTTGATGATCCAAGACAAGCACTTCAATGATTCTGCCACCCTGAATCAGCTGGATCCAAGAGACACAACCACGGATTCTAGTGAACCCATGGAAAGAATTGTCCTGGTACCTTTGACAAAGGAAGACCCCACCAAAGTTGTGCAGATCGAGAGTATGCTTGATGAAGAAACCAGAACGGAGCTGATCCGCTTCCTCAGAAACAATGCCGATGTCTTCACCTGGACAGCTTCGAATATGCCAGGATTCCCGCCGAAGTAATCACTCATCGGTTGGAAGTTACCCCCAAATATAAGCCAGTCCGGCAGAAGAAAAAAAGTTTTGCTCCTGAAAGACAGAAAGCTGTGGATGAGGAAGTAAGCAAACTTCTCATAGCAGGGTTCATTCGAGAGGTCCACTACCCCGAATGGTTAGCCAATGTAGTAATGGTGAAAAAAGCTAATGGCAAGTGGAAGATCTGCATCGATTACACAGACCTCAACAAGACTTGTCCAAAAGATAGCTTCCCTCTCTCGAAGATTGACCAGCTGGTCGACGCCACCGTCGGCCACCAACTACTGAGCTTCATGGATGCTTTCTCTAGCTACAATCAGATCAGGATGGATCCCCAAGATGAGGAGAAGATGGCCTTTGTTACCGACAAAGGTCTCTACTGCTACAAGATGATGCCATTTGATTTCAAGAACGCCGAGGCAACATTTCAAAGGTTAATCAACAAAGTGATCGAAAAGCAACTGGGAAGGAACATGGAGGCCTATGTCGATAACATGATCGTCAAGAGCCTTCTCAAAAAAGATCATATCCAAGACCTGGAAGAATCATTCAGTGCTTTGCGACGTTACCGCATGAAGCTGAACCCGGCGAAATGTGCCTTTGGGGTCACTTCGGGTAAGTTCTTGGGTTTTCTTATCACCAAACGAGAAATTGAGGCAAATTCTAAGAAGATCCAAGCCCTAAAGGATATGAGACATCCCTCCTACAAGAAAGAAGTCCAGCAGTTAACAGGGAGAATTGCCTCCCTAAGCAGGTTCATTTCTCCTTCAGCCGAGAAATGTCTCCCATTCTTCAAGGTACTTCGACAATCAAAGTGCTTCAAATGGTCCGAAGACTGTCGCACTGCCTTTAAAAAGTTAAAGAAGTACCTAGAAACCCCGCCACTACTCTCAAAACCTCAAGTGGGCGAGGTGCTTTACTTGTACCTCTCTGCTTCAGATGAAACAATCAGTTCGGTCCTTGTCCGAAGAGATGAAGACGGATCCCACAAGCCAATCTACTGCATCAGCAAGGTTCTGCATGATGCTGAAAGCGGTATGCGAAGATGCAGAAGTTGATCTACTCTCTGATGATTACAGCGAAGCAACTACAGCCGTACTTCCATGCCCATGCCATCATAGTGCTGACTGATCAACCGCTCAAGGCCGTTCTCCGATCTCCAGACACCTCAGGAAGGATAGCTAAGTGGGCTGTGAAGTTAAGTGAATTCGATATCAGTTTTCAGCCCCTGATCAGCTATGAAGGCCTAGGTGCTCTCTGATTTCCTGGCTGAATGCACTTGGAGGTCCGAAGACGAAGTACCTTCGACAAAAGAAGAAGCTTCGAAGGAGACGAAGTCCGTGTGGGTGCTCCACATGGACGGGGCTTCCAATGCTACTAGATGTGGAGCCGGTCTTCTACTGGCCGAACCCAACGGTCATGCCATAGAGTACGCACTTCGATTCTCCTTCCATGCTTCTAACAACCAGGCTGAATACGAAGCTTTACTCGCCGGACTTCGGATCGCCAAAAGTTTGGGAGTTCAGCAATTCCAGGCCTTTTCAGACTCCCAATTGGTTGTGAACCAAGTTAAGGGAGAATACGAAGCCAGGGACCCAACCATGATGCGGTACCTAGAGTAGGTACGAGGCTTATCCTCTCAATTGGAGCATTTCGAGATTATCCATGTCCCTCGATCAGAGAATTCCCGGGCGGACGCATTATCTCGACTTGCTACTACAACACCAGAATTTCTCGGGCGCACCTTTGTTGAACATCTTGAAACTCCAAGTATAGCCGAAGAGGCTATGGAGGTGCACCAGATAGACACCGAGCCAAGCTGGATGGATCCCATCATCAAGTTCCTAAATGAGGGCGTGCTATCGGAAAACAAGACAGAGGCCAAGAAAATCCGCTGGATGGCATCCTAATATGTCATCTTAGACGGGACCCTCTATAAGAGGTCATTTTCTCAACTGCTGCTAAAGTGCTTGGGACTAACGGATGCAGATTATGTCCTGAGAGAGGTCCACGAGGGCATATGCGGTGATCACTTGAGAGGTAGGTCTCTGGCGTACAAAATCATTCGACAAGGATATTATTGGCCCTCCATGCAGAAGGACTCGGCTGACTTCGTATGAAGGTGTGACCAATGCCAAAGCTGCGCCAACATTCAGAGACAACCTGCAACTCACTTGACTCAACTGATGGCCCCTTGACCTTTTGCCCAATGGGGAATGGATATTCTTGGCCCATTCCCGCCGGCCTCTAGACAAAGGAAGTTCCTCCTTGTGGCCATCGACTACTTTATAAAGTAGGTAGAAGCCGAACCACTGGCCCAGATCATAGAAGGCAATGTGGAGAACTTTGTAAAAAATTCCATCATATTTCGGTTTGGCATCCCACATGTCATAATCACGGACAACGGGAGACAGTTCGATAATCCGAAGTTCAAGGACTTCTGCGCTCGGTATCATGTTCAGCACCGGCTGACCTCCGTTGCCCACCCACAGTCCAACGAAGAAGCCGAAGCAACTAATCAAACCATTCTCCACGGTCTGAAGACGAGGTTGAACGCCATCAAAGGGCTTTGGGCCGAAGAGCTGACCTCCGTTCTCTGGACATACCGAACTATCTCAAGAATGGCCACCGGCGAGTCTCCATTCAACCTAGCATACGGTACCGAAGCCATGCTACCTATCGAAGTCTCCCTACAATCCTTAAGAATTGGCAACTACGAAGAGCCTGGAAACTCCAATCGTAGAAGGATCGACCTGGATCTGCTGCCAAGCACCAGGCTTCAGGCCCAGATAAGAATGGCGGCGTACCAACAAAAGATCGCCAAATATTACGACTCCAGAGTGAAGGAGCAGATTTTCCACACAGGGGACATGGTATTGTGAAGGGCAGAAGTATCCAGGCCAACTGAACATGGTAAACTTTTCCCCCACTGGGAAGGTCCGTACCAAGTCGAAGAAGTCATTCAACCAGGAGCATATCGACTCAAGACCCTAGATGGGAAATCTCTATCCCAACCATGGAATGTACAAAACCTTCGATATATTATCAATAAACAGATTCCTAAATTTCCTGTGCAAATTTGCTCAACTCTACTTAGCTCAGAACGGCTTGTTGACCTGACTGAACGACGACAACCTAAATGGCCCGATCTAAGAAATCGGCCAACTGCGCAAAGGAGAGTCTGATCCACTCACCTTATCGATATGCCCGACGAGCGTAATGGATGGCCTAGTCAGGCCACCAAAAAGATCAAAGGTACAGGAATGGTTCAAGCAACCTACCCTACGAAAAATCCGAAGATGTGCCGGGATGGGCCTAACCAGCCTACCTTATACTAAAGAAGATGCAGGGATGGTTTTTATAGCCTACCCTACGAAAAATTCGAAGACGCGCCGGGACGGGCCTGAACAGCCTACCTTGATCATGACATAAATGCATTGGGATGGCACAGACGCCCTACCCAACGGTAAACCCAAAAACATGCTTGAACGGACATACGTTGTTCTTCCTGTCATCAGCAAACACTCATAAGACAGTCCAGCCGATCTCATCTCTCCTTCACAAATCACAAATTGTCTGAAAAATCTATGCTCTTGGCATACCATGATTCAACAAATCATATGAGGAGACACAGGAGAAGGTTGGAAAAATTAAGATACTTCATTTTTTCTCTAAAATTTTTACAAAAAAAAAAAAAATAACTCTTACGAAGAGAGGACAAAAAAAAGAGGAGAAGGATTGCAGGAAAGCATTTTCAATAACCTCCCGCAGGATCTTTCCCATACCGGCGGGGGAAGTTCTGGAAGGATGATGAAGGGGCCCCGAGGTTCCTATCCGGACCAAAATTCGACCCCTCTTCGGAGTCAGAATCAAACTCATGTCCGAGAAAGGGAATAGAGAGTTTCATGTTGTCCAGGCCCTTTAAGTCATAGAACTTGAAGGCCTTCCCACTGCACTCCCGAAACCCCTGATGGTAGGAGTCTAGAGCTGCTTCGGTGACCTCGTCCTTAAAAGTAGCGGACGCCTTGAAGTCTAAGACGACTTTTGCCGCCTTCTTCTTGGCCTCCTCCGCCTCCGTGACTGCCACCACGACCTGGGCCCTGGCCTCCTTCAATTAGGCTTCCAACATGCGGATCCTCTTCTCTAAGCGATCCACAATAGGCTCATCATCGTCGCTCAGTTCAAAGAGCCTCAGACTCCACTTTCTTTTTGGATCAATAGCCCTCTTCTTTACTGCCTTTCGAAGCTCGGAGGTGCTGAACCTCATTTTCGACTGGAGCGCTAGGAAGGAAGAAGTCTGAGAGGATAATAACCCTTAACAGCAGAGGACAAGGTCCTATTTATAAGAACTCTGCACCCACGACTAGCCATAGGAAAGCGTGCTCCACATCTTTTCCCAGCCATATCAAAGAGCGCCACGCATCCAAGCGGCGCTTCGAGACCCAGAAGATCGCTTGAGGGTCATTCTTGGGGCAGCAACCGCCGGCACTTCGAATCCGGAGGAATTCCCATCGTACGGCAGCGACATTAATGGCTCCTTTTTGAAAAAAGGAGATCTGGCGGCACACAAGGTGCAAGAAAACGCGACCGTACGAAGATCGATACACTGTGTGGACAACGAAAATCGCAATCAAACTTCCTTAATCATCGATCAACGAGGAGTTGACGCCTGTCTACCCCAACGGACAGGTTTAGTTATGAAAGGAAGGTGACATCAGCCTAATCGACCGTAGATGGTCTTCGGCAACAGAGTTCTAACTTATTCTAAAGTTCGTCTTCGTCAACTACCAATCAAACGGCCTTCAGCCATGGCCGTTCAACCAAGCAGAAGAAGGAACAGTAAAGCTCGGATTACAGATTAACTTTGTTCATGCTACATCTGAAAACACAACATAGCACACGCAAGAGAAGAAAAAGCTACTTCAAAATTCGGAGAAGTTGTCATACAAAAACTATTGACGACCCAAAAAAAAAAACACACCTAAAGCTACTTAGATTACTCAACATCAATTGGAGGAGACCCAACACCGCAGGATTGAAGCAACTTGTTAACCTGCGCAGAAAGGATCTCGTCGACTTGGACCGGGATCGGAGAACCTTCAGCTTGGGCTTCCCCAGCCTGAATCTCCTCCTGAACCGGGATCAGAGTTGGAGCCACCCCCAGATCTTCGACTGAGGCAGAGGCCTCTTCTCCCGGACACAGCACCTCTTCGGCCTCTTCTATGGCCTCGGCCTCCTCTTCTTCTTCGGCTATGTTGAAGGAAGGGATGCCAGAGAGATCAAGGTGGGGGAAGGCCTCCTTTACCTTGGAAAGCCCGTCGTTGAAGCCATGCTAGTAGCCGTACAGGGATGCTTCATTCATCTCCTACTGGAACTGTGAGGATTTTCGGAAATCTGCTACGGCATCGTCCACCAGCTTTCTTAGGGACGCAGACTCTCTCTTGACCGTTTTGGACTCCAGAACCGCCTCTTCGGCCCTCATGGTAGCTTCATCCGCTGCCTTGGTCAAACTCTCTATTCTTTCTTAGTTCTCCTTGGCAGTTTGCTCCAAGGAGTCGACTTGCTTTTTGCTTTTCCTCCACCCTGCCCCTTGCTTCGTTATTGTCAACTGGGCACTTTTCAGTTCACTCTTCAGCTCCTGAACTTCAGCATCCGCTCGAGCGAGACAGTTTTTCATGGACTGCCTCAGCTCTTCGGCCACCACCTTTGCAGCTTTGGCCGTGTAAAGTTCCTCCTTGAGGCCGTGAATGAGACTGTCAACATTTCCTAGGCCCTCCTCCATAAAGGTGAGGTCATAGACCAATTGCATCGAAAATATGGAGTTATGGATCGAACGATTCTCAGAGCAAAGGAGACAGCAAGGACCATACCTGTTGCAGGGCGGAAAAAGCAGATCGGACATCCTGGGAAGGTTCCGACTTCGGAGAACTGCCAAATCGTGAGGCAGCAATATGTTCTTCAGTGCCTGCCTGGCTACGGCGGGGACCAGCAGTCCCCCCGTAGGAGAAAGCTCCGAATAGTTCGCTGAATAGCATCCAGCTGGGGAAGCCCCACGAGCGAACTTTCCCTCGACTTGCGGCGCTTTGCCCCTATCAATTACAGGGGGCAAAGCGGTGGCACATCCGCCTCCTGAGGCGGACTCCCCCTTGTGCGAACCGGGGAGGTAACCACCGGTGGAATTTCAACTATACGAGGTCTTGATGGGGCCCCCTCCGTGGGTACCACATCTTTCCCTGAGATCCCCCGGGAAGATGAAGTGCTCCGATCTCCCTCAGGACTGTCTCTTCGGACCTTCTTCCGAACTGCTAACCTTGTGAGAGGGGCTTGAGCTACCCTCTTCTCAGAAGTCTGATAGAGCCAGCTCAGGCCAGGCTTCATTCCGCCACCTACAAGCAGAGAAATTTCTTTAAATCGACTGAGCTACAACAAAAACAGGAAAAAAGGGAGAGAAATTTCCGTCACTATACCTAATACGGAGAACTTGCTAATCCCCGCAAGATAGAGATTTCTCTCCTCCAACAACTCACGGATAGGGACGACTTCCGAATTACTCAGAAGTTCGTAATCCGACTGGTCAGCCGCCAAAACCTTTTTTCCATCATTGACGGTTAAACGAGGCTTCTTCCAAACAGTGTCGAAGCCCCATGAATCAATGGACAGTACAAACACAAAAACTTGTTTCCACCCGTGGATGGCACTAGGCATGCCTTGATGATCTTTCGACCCGGTCGAGTGCCGATCACCCACCATCCGTTGCTATGGAAATCCCTATTGAGTACAAAAAGGGCTGTGAATAAGTTGGTCCTAGGTTCTATGTTTGCAATGCGGCACAGGACCAAAAACCCATAAACGTTCCGGATGCTGTTCGGGGTCAACTGCGCTGGCACCACTTGGTACAGACGAAAGATTTTGATAAAGAAAGGATGCAGGGAAAATCAAAGGCCAGCCTTCAGATGGTCTTCGTACACGGCTAAGCACCTGGGGGAAGATTTGTTCACCCGTTCCTCAGATGCGGGGAGGACGAAAGGAAACCCCACGGGAATACGATAGCATTCCCGAAGAAGGGACATCTTCCCTTGTGAAACTGAACTAGGAATCGATTCCGGACCTACTACGTCACCGGACCCCGAGGGCCCAACTTGTCCCCCCTGACTTTCTACAGTTTCTTCCATGATAAAAGAATGAAACAAAAAGATAAAAGGAAGATTCTACCTGCAGAATAGACTGGTAGTCAAGAACAGGGAAAGCTGAGCGAAGAATGAAGCGAGGTTGAAGAAGCTTCCTCAGCTGGACATTCCCTCTTTCCCAAAAGGAGACCAGGAGCCTCTAAAGTCCCACCAGGTTGATTTGACAAAGAGTAACCCAAGGATATAACCCATCTTGGATCAACGGCCAGGATGAAGCACATCCACCATCCAACGGGCAGGGAGAAGCCGCCACAACCGCCCAAATCCCAACCGAGAGATTGGCTGAACCACCACACAACAGGAAAAGAAGAGACAGTCCCAGGACCACTCGCTCTTTTCTTCTCCCCCAATCAGGAAGTGACAACTGTCCACCGCCTGATTCTCAAATCAACCAGCAGCCATGATGGACAGTCTAATCAAAGATCTCATGATCATTCACTATACTATCCCCTAGGAGAAAAACGACAAAGCATTGGTACTCTCACTTCTCGAGGCAAAACTTCGTTTCGAAAACTGAGAATAGGGGGGCAACTATTGGGATATCCCAGTCCAAGTACGAGCCGAACACAGGTTCGATTGACCCGAAGACCTTTTCTCCGAACCAACAACTTCGGGCCTAGAAAGTTCAGGCCAACTACGGGCAACTCAAGACTCTAGGACAGCCCAATTCCTAAAATCCAACTCCGATCGGCAAAGGCTCTAGTACAGCCCAACTCCGAAAGTTCGACTCCGATCGACAAAGACTCTGCGCCGGCCTACAGCATCCGAAAACAAAACCTTCGGATTACGTCTTCAGCACTAACCGAAGACCAGGCTCCTCGTTGACTTCCGAGAACATAGATAGGATCTCCGATCGAGAAAATCCAAAGACGAGAAAATTCCCGATTTAATTATGAAAATCTTCCTAAATGAAAAAAAAATTGAAGATGGATCCACGATCTATCCCAGATAAGCAACAGTAAGCAACTGTTACTATCAACTATTTCAATGCTACGATCATGGCGCACAACTTCAACTGCCACGCCTCCAGTCTGTCCGGAGCCGCTCAATGACAATCCACGATTGCCAATCACGAGAAGAAATTAACTTCCCGTAATCACTAGAAGAATTGATCCGCAGGCCGGACAGCCCCTTATATAGTGGTAAGAAGAAACGCTCAAGGTATGTATATACGCACATCCAAAAAAATCTTACAGTCTTTCCCTCTGCTTCTTGAATCTTTCCCATTCTGTGGTTGGAACACGTCTTTGACTTAGACATCGGAATATCCCCGCCGAAGCAACTCCGACAAGAAATCTATTTTGCAGCTGAACCGAGAAACGATCCTGTGGTGCAGCGGCTCCGACCAGCCGGAACATGAACTCTACGCCAACACCACCACCACCCACACGTACCAGCATAAAGCCAACACCACGGCCCGCACGTGCCTGCAGACAGTTCACTCAAAATCATCTGCATTCCGTCGCATTTGTCAGTATGCATGCAGATGGCACAAACATTGCGTGTCAGAGTATCATATCAGCAAATTTCAAATAAAATCCTTCTGAAATGTATATGCAAAGAAAATTGCCCTTACCGTTCCATCTGGAAATATTTCATCATCCTGTTCATTGTGTAAACAAGCCAGTGCAAGACCAGACAACAAGCGCTCATTATCCAGAAGGCTATATGGCAACAAGACAAGACAACAAGCACTCATTATCCAGAAGGCTACATGGCAACAAGACAAGACAAGCACTCATTATCTAGAAGGCTACATGACAACAATTTACACAGGTGGGCCACCAAAACTACAAGCTTCCTGCTGAATCTTGATCCAAAAACTGAAACACTGACTGGCTTCAAATGCTGATCAAGCATTTTCGCCCATTTTGAAAGATAAAATTACTTTACAGCACCAAATTTGGAAATTATAGAGGCCATGACAGTTTAATTGTCAACAATCTGGCAGAATTTTTGACGTAATTTATGAAACAGAACTTACACATCTCACCATGTGCTTCTTGTACAGTTATTTCAGGTCACTACAGATGTCCTATAATAACGAAACAAGAAGCTATTGAGATCATATCACCAGAAATTCAGCCTTCTAATTTTGCTGTTTATTTTCATAAGCTTGAATTCTGCTCTCCAGCTGCATTAAACCAAACAAGTCCATGAGAAAACCAGAGATTAATAAACAGGTAATGCAATTAAGCCTTAATCTCAAACTAGCTGGATCAGCTAAGATGAATAAACCTACTGAGATCTTTTTTTCCTCTTCCTACGGGATACGGGCCAGCCCACGCTAGAACCAATCCTGAATAGTTATGAAGACAAGCCTAGCCTAGCTTGTAAGCCGATTATCTAACTAATTTTACTGGCCCAATCCATGAATCTAATGAAATTTTCAGTCCACTCATCCAAGCAAGCCCTTCATAGATAATGTTTAAAGGTATAAATATGTAATTTAGTTAAATTAATATGTTAAATTAATATGATGTTCTAAGTATCCCGTATCTCTTTTATATTATATGTTGCCACTGAATCTTTCGAACCGGGCTCTCTCGACCGGGCTGGCTGGAGTGCGCGTCTTCAGGTTCCTGCAAAAAGGTCCCACGGGCCGGTGGTGTTCCAGCGAGAGACACTCCGATGGCTAAGTCAATGGAAGACTCGGAGCAACAGAATGGAGGAATCGAAAAAAGATGGCTCGTGAGAAAGGGAGAGCTTTTTCTTATCTCGAGGTCCCCCTTTTACCTTATATAAACGCGGAACTTTACCGGAATCTGCTAGGGGCTAGGCTGAAAATGACCGATTTGCCCCTAAAAGAATCTTGGTAGTGGCCAGGTAGCACCAGGACGGGGTGGCATCGTGGGATTTATAGAATAGTGGCGCTGAGATGTCAGAAATCTGTTGTAATAGAATTCTGGTACCAGCTAGAAAGGGCCTATTTATAGAATAGTGGCGCTGAGATGTCAGAAATCTGTTGTAATAGAATTCTGGTACCAGCTAGAAAGGGCCTCCGGGCCATCCTTGGAGTGGTTCGCTTTGGGCCGATATGGACCTAGCTGAAGTGGGTCGGTCGGACCTCTGGTGGGTCGGCCAGCGAAATGATAGGCTCTGGTCCAACCCGGCTGAAGGGTCGTCGGCTCCGGTTTGGTTCGGAGGGAGCCGATGGTGTATTATAGTTGTCCCCTTGCTCTTGGCCTTCGGGAAGGCTTGTAGCTTCGGAGGGGGAGAGCACCATTCTCGCATTAAATGCATTTGTCCTTGAGGGGATTGCGGATCTGATTAGGTGTGCTGCATCTAGTCATTTCTCACTCTAGAAACTCGCGCCCGGGACAAGTGTCGACCCCGCATTGAAAGCGGAGCGGCAATTAATACAAAAGGGGCGCACTGATGAGCGGCCAACCAAGCCCGCTCGACCGTCAGGCTTCGGAGGCGATTCGAGTGACGTGACAACATCTGGACGGTTAGTGCCGCGCTGGGGCGACCTATCCATTGCTGATCCGGCGATCATGCGGATCGTGGCTAGAATGTGTTTCCTTCCATCACATCGGCTTCCGCTGCGTGGAGAGTTGTACCACCTGGTGTCTGGGTCGCGGTGCTCAAGGAATGGTGGTAACCGGTTCCTCCAGGAGCTATAAAAAGGGGGCGTTAAGACTCTGGGTGAAGCTTTTGCTGTATCTACCCTTGGAGAGAGATCGTCTTTGAAGAGAGGTTTCGCCTCATTCCACCGTCTCCATCCTTTTAGGAAACCCAGTCCTTAGGCTCAGGTCAATCCTTCTTCCCTCCAAGCCCCGTAGCAATGACCTTTGGTAGCCAGAACTCTAGCCGTAGGGTAGAGGAACTAGGTCCTAACCACATCCAATCTGAGTTAGTATGGGATCGGGTAGAGGCCCTTAAAGTTAGGTTCAATATCCCTTCCACTCTGCACCTCACCATCCCGGATCGAGAAGGGAGGGTGACCAGATTACCGAGCCCGGGAGCCCTCTATGTATGAAGATCATTTGAAGGCCGGCCTTCGATTTCCCTTATGCGACTTCTTTGTCCAGGTCTTCAACTTGTATCGAGTCACCCCTGCACAGTTGACCCCGAATAGTATTCGGGCCATCAGCTGCTTCATGGTCCTGTGCCAGAGGGTTGGAGTAGAACCCAGGACTTCCCTTTTTACACCCTTTTTTTGTCCTGAAGAAAGACTTCCGGAGTGAGTGGTGGGTGTTCAACCCCCGTCCTCGGCAAAAGATAATCAGAGGTCTTCCGTCGGCCATCCATGGGTAGAGGTCAATTTTTCTTCGTACACATTCTTCAGCCTTGGGGCTTTAACCCGTCATGGGGGGAACCGAGGCTGGCAGCCAGCGAAGGGAGGACGGTCTTGATGGCCAACCAAGCTGACTTTAATAAGTTAGAGGCAGTTAGTATCATAATGATGGCGAAACTATTTCGGGAGGACAGCCTCTACTCGGCCAGAGTTAGTCGTCACGAACACTTAGGTAAGGTAGAAACCATTGCCGTCGGTCTCTTTTCTATTCTGTCGGCTATATTTCCTTCTTTTATTTGATTTTGGTCTTGTAACAGGAGAGAAAATGAAGCCCGACCATGCGAAGATAACAGAGCGGGCAGCAAGAGGGCTGCCCAGTCCGCGGAGCCGACCGCGAGTAAGCAGAAGAAACAGCGGACGGAGGAACAGCCTGCGACTGTCGTAGCATCGGACTCCGACGAGGACAACATGCCCTTGTCGGAGCGGTTGGCAACGAAGGCGTCGGGGCCTCCGCCCACTGTCGAGGAGTCAGCCGTCCAATCGGAGCCAGACCTATCTGAGCCGACCGAGGCGGGGACGGCCTCGACCTCATCATCGGCTGAGCCGACGGAGCTGGTCTGCCCCGCAGATAAGAGGAAAGGGGTAGCTGGAGAGAAAGGCTGAAAAAGTTAGCTATGACACCTTTCAATGTTGGCACACCCTTCACAACCCCAGGCAAGCCAGGGACCTATTTAAAGGGGCCATTACCCAGGCCGACTGGGAGGAGTCGAGTCAGCGCAAGCTGAACGAGGTGGCAAGAGGCGCCTACCTCAGTCTGGTGAAGGTAATTTGTCATCCTTTCATTTACTTCTCTTCTTTTCTTTTCTCGTGTATGACTAACGTGGTATGTTACTTGTAGCTTCTTCACGAGATCTTGCTGATGGACGAAGGCCTCGGCAAGATAGTCGATGCGTTAGAGGCCTCGGTTGGGAAGGCCGAAGAGCTGGAGGCGGCTAGGGCAATGGCAGTGGCGTCGCAAAAGGCTGCAGATGAGAGGCTTTCGGCCAGTCTGATCGAAGCCGAATCCTTGAGGAAGCAAGCAGAGGACCTGCGGACTCAACTAGCCGAGCAGGAAGCCCAATCGAAGAGGAAGAAGGAAAAGATCACATCCTTGGCTCGTCGGTTGCTTGATGAGTAGCGGTCCACCGATGCCGAAAGGAGCGCGCAGGCTAACCAGGCATTGGCGGGGAAGTACTTGACCGAACTAAGAGAGGTGAAGGAGCTGGCAGCAGAGCAGGTCCACGGTGCCGTGGCGGAATACAAAGCTTCTGCCGACTTCATTGATGAGATGGAGGAAGCTGGGGCGGCGAGTTACGAATATGGCTTCGACGACTGCTTAAAGAAGGTGGCCGAAGCTTTCCCCGAGCTTGATCTATCCTCGATACAACTGAGGCAACCATCAGAAGGAGAAGGGGACCTGGCTGACACCGGGGCCGATGCCCAAACTGCTACCGATGCTGGACCAGCGAAGGCTTTGGTCGAGGCTTCGGATGTTGCGCGAAAGGCCAAAGCCGAAGCTCCTTTAACGAGTGAAAAGGATCTCTCCCCTTTGTACTTACTTGGCAAGACTTAAAATTAATTGTAAAAGTCTACCCATATCTGTACAAAACTTTTTGATTAATGAAATGGCATTTTTGATATTTGTCTTTTGTTTTTTTTTTTTTTTTTTAACGGGCTATTCTTGCCTCTTTGTTGCCGACCAATGGCTTTTTCTGGGATTGCTGAGTGCCCAATCAACTTTTGACTTAGCCATTTATAAAAAATATTTCTAAGTGTCGAGAAGTCGGCTTAGTCCGAACTCGTTCCTTTTAGAAATATTTCTAAGGGATCTTCAAACTAGCCATTTGTGAGAAAATTCCTTAAGTATTTAAGGATCCCCCAAAGTACTTTCCGATCGAGGTCAGATTTGAAGGTAGGCTGTCCTAGAGCCTTTCCGATCGAGGTCGGACTTGGAGGTGGGCTGCACTAGAGCCTTTCCGATCGAGGTCGGACTTGGAGATGGGCTGCCCTAGAGCCTTTCCGATCGAGGTCGGACCTTGAGTGGGCTGCACTAGAGCCTTTCCGATAGAGGTCGGACCTTGAGTGGCTGCCCTAGAGCCTTTCCCGATGGAGGTCGGACCTTGAGTGGCTGCACTAGAGCCTTTCCGATCGAGGTCAGACTTGGAGATGGGCTACCCTAGAGCCTTTCCGATCAAGGTCGGACTTAGAGATGGGCTGCACTAGAGCCTTTCCGATCGAGGTCGGCTTGGAGATGGGCTGCCCTAGAGCCTTTCCGATCGAGGTCAGACTTTGAGTGGGCTGCACTAGAGCCTTTCCAATCGAGGTCGGATTTCTTTGTAGAGTGAATTGCCGCCTTTATTGATAATATTTGCGGAGGTTATCTACATTCCAAAGACGCGCCAATTGTCGTCCGTCTAGATGCTCGAGTCGGTAAGTTCCGGCTCGGATCACTTCGACTACCCGATAGGGGCCTTCCCAGTTGGGGGAGAGCTTTCCTTGCTCAGTTGGCATGGATATCTGTCCTCCGTAGAACCAGGTCTCCAACCTAGAAGCTTCGAGTCTTGACTCGAGAATTGTAATATCTGGCCATTCTTTGACGATAGGTTAACATCTTCAGGTTTGCTTGGAATCAGGTCTCCTCGAACAAGTCGAGATCAGCCCTTCTCTGCTCAGAATTGGCTGGTTCGGCGAAATGGTCAATCCGGAGGGACTGCAAGGAGACTTCCACTGGTATGACCGTCTCTCCCATAGGTGAGATTGAATGGAGTTTCCCCAGTCGCGTCCGGGAGGTAGTCCGTAGGCCCAGAGTACCGAGTGTTCTTCTGCCCAGAGTCCTTTGACGTCATTCAGTCAAGTCTTCAGGCCATGTAGGATCGTCCGATTGGTGACTTCGACCTCCCCGTTGGATTGGGGGTGTCCGATTGAAGTCAACCGATGGGAAATATGATAATGCTGGCAGAAATCCCGAAACTTCGGGTTGTCGAATTGTCTCCCATTATCGATGATGACTACCTGCGATATGCCGAACCAAAAAATGATGCAGTTTCGGACGAAGCTCTCCACCTTGGCTTTGGTAATCTGCGCCAGCGGCTCAGCTTCCACCCACTTGGTGAAGTAGTCAATGGCTACAATTAGGAACTTCCATTGTCCGGACGCCGGGAGAAATGGCCCAAGGATGTCTATTTCCCATTGTGCGAATGGCCAGGGGACGGTCAGCAAGGTTAGCTGACTAGCTAATCGCCTTTAAACATTGGAGTACCTCTGGCATGCGTCGCACTTTTTAACAAAGTCAGTTGCATCCTTTTGGATGGTTGGCCAATAATAGCCATGCCGGATAATCTTGTAGACCAAAAATCTACCTCTCAGGTGGTCGCCGCATATGCCTTCATACACTTCTCTAAGTGCGCAATTAGCATCCGACGGCCCTAGGCACTTGAGCAGTGGTTGCGTAAACGACCGCTTGTAGAGGATTCCGTCGAGGACGATGTACTTCGAGATTGTCCAGCACACATATTTGGCTTCGGCTTTATCTTCTGACAGGATTCCTTCGTTGAGGAACGCAAGGATGGGATCCATCCAAAAAGCCTCTCGTTCGACTTGACGGATTCCCGATATCTCTTCAGCAATGCTTGGGCTTTGTAGGTGCTCCACGAAAGTCTGGTTGGAGGGATCAGTTATAGCAGTGGCCAGCCGTGACAAGGCGTCCACCCGAGAATTTTGCACCCGAGATATGTGGATGATCTCAAAAAATTTGAGTCGAGCCACAAGGCTCTGCACCTTACTCAAGTTCTTGGCCAGGGTCGCATCTCTCGCCTCGAATTCACCTCACCTGGTTGACCACCAGTTGGGAATCCGAGAAGGCTCTGATCCGTCCGATGCCTGGCTCATCAGCTATCCTCAGTCCCGCGATGAGGGCTTCATACTCCGCCGGGTTATTTAATACTTGGAATGCGAAATGCAGGACATATTCCAGGCTGTCCGTCAGGATCGGCCAGGATTAAGCATGCTCCGCAACCAACAAGGTTAGATGCCCCGTCCACATGGAGTGTCCAGGCGAGGTCTGACCCTTCAGCAATATCATCCTCAGGTGTGTCGACCGTTTGCAAAAGTGTCTCGTCTCCAGGTACTCTGCTATGAAGTCGACGATCACCTGAGCCTTCATGGACGACCGAGGCTAGAAGGAGACGTCAAATTCGCCAAGCTTGACGGCCCACTTGGCAAGTTGCCCCGAGGTATCGGGACTTCTGAGGATCGTCTTGAGAGATTAATCGATTAGGACGATGATTGGATGCGCCTGAAAGTAGGGCCACAATCGCTTGGCTGCTATAACCAGGGAGTAGACAAGCTTCTGCATCTTAGGATACCTTGTTTCGGCATCGTGGAGTACCTTGCTGGTGTAGTAGACCGGCTTTTGCTGGTTGTTCTCTCCTACTCGGACAAGGACAGAGCTCACCGCCTCATCCGATGCTGACAGATACAAATACAAGAACTCTCCTTCTATAGGCTTAGCAAGGGGAGAGTCTCCAGATGTCTTCAGTGCTTCGAAGGCCAACCGACATTCGTCGGTCCAATAGAAGCGATCCGACCGCCGCAGTGTTTTGAAGAAAGGGAGGCACCTTTCGGCCGACCTAGAAATGAAGCGACTGAGAGGCTATCCGACCCGTGAGTTCTTGTACTTGCTTCTTGCTAGTTGGATGCCCCATGTCGATGACGGCCTTGATTTTATCAATTCCTCAATGTGTGACCAGAAAGCCGAGTAATTTTCCAGAGATCACCCTGAAGGTACACTTAGCCGGGTTCAGCCTCATCCGGTGGCGTCTCAGGACGTCGAAAGATTCTTTCAGATCCTTGATGTGATCGACTCTCCGAAGGCTCTTGACTATCATGTCAACATATGCCTCCATGTTTTTTCCAAGTTGCCCTTTGAAGACCTTGTTGATTAGCCTCTGAAAAGTAGCTCCGGCGTTCTTTAGGCCGAAGGACATCATTTTATAGTAGTACAGCCCTTTGTCCATGACGAAGGCTGTCTTCTCCTCGTCCTTCGAGTCCATGCTGATCTGGTTGTACCCGAAGAAGGTATCCATGAAGCTCAGAAGCTGATGACCGACAGTAGCGTCCACCAATTAATCGATCTTCGATAAGGAAAAGCTGTTCTTCGGGCAGGCTTTGTTAAGGTCAATGTAGTCCACACATCCTCTATTTTCGTTGGCTTTCCTCACCATCACGACATTTGCCAGCCAATCGAGGTAGTGGGCTTCTCTGATGAAGCCAGCTTCGAGGAGCTTCTTGACCTCCTTATCAATCGCCCTGTCTCCCAAGGGCGAAGTTCCTCTTCTTCTGTCGGACAAGCTTGCAGGTAGGATCCACCTTAAGCTGATGGGTTATGACTTCCGACGGGATGCCGGGCATGTTTGATGTCGACCAGACGAAGACGTCGACATTGTCCCGTAGGAGGCCGACTAGCTCCGATTTGGCCTCCTCGTTGAGCGTGCTCCCGATCTACAGGATCCTAGTGGGATTGTCCTCCCCAAGGGGTACGAATAGGATCCTCGTGACCGGTTCTCCGCAACAGTCAGTTTCGGCTCTGGGATCAAGTTGTTCCAAGATTGAATGGTCTTCTGATTGCTTGTCCTGAATGGTCTTCCGATTATTTGTCCTGAATGGTCAAACATTGTCTGACCATCCTGCAATCCCCTCTCATCTCTCCGACCCCGTTCCGAGTCAGAAATTTTGCCAAGTGGTAAGTAGACACAAAAGCTCGGAATTTGTTCAAGGCCGGCCGCCCCAATATGGCGTTGCAGGCAGATGTCATCCGGACGATCACAAAATTGATGAGGGTCTTTTGATAAGGCTCTGATCCGATGGTCACAGGCAAAGTTATTTCTTCTACGCCAACGGAGTTCCCCCCGAATCCAGTTAACGGCATTGGGGATTCTTGCAGCCTGGTTCTTAGGCAGGTTTCATTCTAACAAAGGCATCATACAACAAAACTTCAATGGAGCTTCCATCATCAATAATGAGGATCTTCCTTACATCATAATTGACAATTACTGCCGGTACAACAGGATCATTCCCAGAGACCTGGGTCTCTCAGAGGTCTTCGTCGGAGAAACTAATTACGTTGAAACCCCAAGGCCTTTTAAAGATGTCCTGACCTCCTTCCCTCCAGTCGGACCGGCGGTGGAGCATGCCAATATTTCCGTTGGTGGGGCATTGGTTGGGCAACTCTGCTTCCTCCAGGAGATTTCTAGCGATGAAAATTTCAACCCGACTCCTCTGGAATCGGACGTACTTGTGCAGGTACCCCCGCCTGATCAAGTTTTCGATCACGTCCTTCAACTGGAGGCAATCTTATGTGCTGTGCCCATGATCATGGTAGAACCGGCAGTACTTGTCCTTGTTCCTTGATGTGGAGGGGCTCCTCATCGGGCGAGGCCTTTGTAGGAAGGTTTCCTTCTCTATCTCCATAAGGATTTTCTCCCTCGGGAGGGAAAGAGGTGTGTAAGTCTTAAACCTCCTGGGGAAGTCCTTCGACTTAGGGCTGCGGCGTCGGGCCGAGTTGATGCCATCGCTGGAAGGTCGAACTTCGGGAGCCCTATCACTCCTCTTAGGAGCCGACCTCCCTTCAGCCTGGCATCGGCTTGCCGCTTGTTCTTCTGCCATGACGTATTTTTGAGCCCGGGCCAGAAGTTCGGAATAACTTGTTAGGAACTTTTTGTCTAGTGAAAAAGTGAGCCTGAATGATCGCAGCCCCTTCTTGAAGGCCGACATAGCTACATGCTCGTTGAGGTCCGGGATCTCCATGGTCGCCGAATTAAATCAGGCCATATAATTCCAAAGGATTTCTCCTTGCTTCTGCTGCACGGGGAAGAGGTAATCCGTGTTCCTCTACATCTGGCTACAGTCCTGAAATGGAACAAAAAAAGTTTTTCCAGTTGGGAGAAAGAATGGATCGTACCTAGTCAGATGAAGAAGAACCACATCTGAGCCGCCTTCTTGAGTGTCGCGGGGAAGGCAATGCAGTGGAGGGCGTCGGAGGCGCCCTGTACAATCATGTGGGCCTTATAAGTGCCCAGAAGATCCAGAGGGTCGGTGGTGCCATCTTAGGCATCCATCTAAGAGATCTTGAAGTGACGGGGGATAACTTTCCTCATAATTCTAGCGGAGAATGGCGGGCGAGAGTCGTACGCCAGCACTTCTCCCTTTTGCCGATCGACCAGTTCGGTAATTTGCTCCATGCGTTGGAGCTTGCTGGTATAATCCCTCGAGTCCCCATCGCATCGCTGGTCGTCGTCAGGGACCGAATCCGCGAAAGAGTGCAAGGCGGACCTTACTCTCTTTCTGTCGGCATGAGTCCTCTGCAACCTCCGGGGTCGTGTGAGAGCGGAGTCGAGGGACTCCTTGCTGTCGACTTCCCTCGGCAGCAGCTCGATGACTAGTTCTGGACGCCGCGAGCGGCTATTGTCTGTCGTTGGCCGCGTCTTGAAGGTTCTGAACCGTGGCGGCAAGAGTGTCGATGCGGTTCAAAAGGATCTGGAACTGCTGTTGTCCCAGGATGATGGTAAGCTGGGCGACGGCATTCTCCTTGAGAGGTTCTCCCGACCATTTCTGGAAGCGGCCTCTCCTGTTGGAGGTATTCCGAGCTCTTCCTTTCACCATCGTTGTCTAGCGGTGGATCCCTCCTTTTGGAGAAGGAACACAAGGACGAAAGTTCAGGAGGCCCCTTCTTCTAGTGCCAATCTGTTGCCGCTGAATCTTCCAGATCGGGCTCTCTCGACCGAGCTAGTTGGAGTGCGCGTCTCCCGTTTCCTACAAAAAGATCCCACGGGCCGATGGTGTTCCGGCGGGGACACTCCGATGGCTAAGTCAGTGAGAGACTCGAAGCAATAGAATGGAGGAATCGAAAAGAGATAGCTCATGAGAAAGGAAGAGCATTTTCTTAGCTCGAGATCCCCCTTTTATTTTATATAGATGCGGAACTTTACCGGAATCTGCTAGGGGCTAGGCTGGAAATGGCCGATTTGCCCCTAGAGAAATCTTGGTAGTAGCCAGGTGGCACCAGGATGAGGTGGCATCGTGGGATCTACAGAGTAGTGGTACTGAGATGACAAGAATCTGTTGTAACAGAATTCTGGTGCCAGCTGGAAAGGGCCTCTGGGGCCTCCGGGCCGTCCTTGGAGCGGCCCATTTTGGACCGATATGGGCCTGGCTGAAGTGGGTCGATGGGACCCCTAGTGGATCGGTCAGACCTCTGGTGGGTCGGCCAGTGGAACGATAGGCTCTGGTCCGACTCGGCTCCGGTTTGGTTCGGAGGGAGCCGATGGTGTATAACAATATATATATGGAGGCTTAGTTATGCAAACTTCTCCATTCGCCATATACACAGATATTAATGGTGCTAGTATTGATATGCTTGGCTATCATCCAAGATCATTACTTATGTGCAATAGAAATTTTGCTATTAAAGCTTTTTATTTATTATAATTTGTTACATTGTCGTATTGCATTTCAAAAATAGTTGGAAAAGGGATAAAAAAGAATCCTGCGCATCATGCAAGGTTGATGTTAGCGATGCCTGTATTAATGACGAAAGTTTCTACATGGAAGTGCTTGCATAGAGTTATCCATTCATCATATGGATACCAATTTTTGTCCAGTCGCTACGTAGACAAAATGCAATGTCTCACTTTCAAAGATGCCCTTTGAGTATATTTTGTTATATTACTAAATTGCATATCAAGAACACTTGGAAAAAAGAGGAAAAAAAATCATACCCAATGCATCGCATGGGTACATGCTCGTTGTCCTTGTTACTGAGTCAAACACCCGATGTGTGTGCATGAATTTAATTTTCATATTCGTGTCCATGCAACATTGCATGTAATTGCTCACAATAAAGGACCAGGATAACCAATTTAACCAAATTAACTATGCACGTATATATGTATGTATGTCTACATGCATCATGCATGCATGCATGTATGCATGTGTGTATAATTACACATATGTATGTGTGTGTGCATGTGTGTATATGTATATATATATATATATATATATATATGCATGTATATGTATATACATATATATATATATGTATGTGCGCGCCAACACACATGCATATATATATATATATATGTATATATATGCATGTATATGTATATACATATATATATATATATATGTATATATATGCATGTATATGTATATACATATATATATATATATATGTATGTGTGTCATATATATACATATATATATATATGTATGTGTGTTGGCGCATGTATATGTATATACATATATATATATGTATGTGCGCGCCAACACACATGTATATACATATGCATGTATATGTATATGTATATACATATACATGCATATGTATATGTATATACATATACATGCATGTATATGTATATGTATATACATATACATGCATGTATATGTATATATATGTATGTAGTATAACACCTATATATGTGTATGTGTATATATATATATACACACATATATATGTGTATGTGTATATATATATATACACACATATACATATTTATGTATATGTATGTAATACAACACACACATACATATATATGTTTATGTATATATATATGTATGCAATATAACACATATATATACATACATATATACATGTATGCGTGTGTATATATATATATATATGTGTGTGTGTGTTACACACACACACATATATATACACATACACATACATATATACATATATATGTGTGTGTTATACACAAGAATTGCTGAACCGAGACCCATCCCGATCAGCGATCGGTATGGTACCATACCATATCATATCGATACATGTACCGGGCTTAGTAAATTTAGAAAAAACTATCTTCATCCTCCCTTTCAAGCAAGGATCGCTGAACCATACTTGAACCAGGCCGAATCAAGCCTGAACCAGACTAAATCGGGCTACCGGTCCAAACCGACCTGTACCATACTGAACCCATCCGTACCAGTCCGATTCAAGTCAATTTTTATGGTCCGGGATCCGAATTATTTTTTAAGACTAAACCGTACTAGTTTTTTACCAGTAGGTATGGTATGCCCAGAACCGGATAGTTCGAGATGGTACCGAAAACCCTAGTTATACATACATATATATATACATACATACATATACACGTATACATACATACATACATATACATACATACATATATATAGATACATACATACACACATATACATACATACATATACATACATATACATACATACATACATACACATACATACATACATACATATATATACACACACGTATACACATACACACACACACATATATATATATATACATATATGTGTGTGTGTAGATTAGGTGCTAAGTTGGAAACCTACATTTGGATTTGGATGAAGATAGGCATTAAAAAAACCTACTTTATGGAAGACAATTGAAGCCCACGCCACCTCCTAAGGAACACAAATTGTGTTATTTTGTATAAGATGACTATTTGACTCCTCCAAGATTTGCATTGCAGATGCAGTCGCAGACACAACAACAAGGAACAACCTCGCTTTCCTTTTTGAGTAAATTGAAATTGAAGATATTTATTAATGTTGTAGTGTTCACAATTTCAAAATGACATCAAGGAAAGCCATATTTACTTCTAATGACATCATATTGTTTCTAGATGGATACGATCAAGCATCAACATTGAAGGTTGAAGTTTTAGCAAAAATTCTGGCTTTGCTCCATATACATAATACATGGAAAGAAGAAGAGGAAGCAAAGCGGAACCCAACCTAAATATGTAGATGCTAACAAATCCAAGAACCCCATATTCAAAGGAAGCTTGAGGTTGAACTGTAAATTTCTCCATGAAAGGATAGAACCAGTGAAGCAAAAAGAGTTGAAACCTCTAAAAATATAAATTAGTTTTCTGTACTCAAACAATAATTAATAGGCAATGGAAATGAAAGAGATATTTTCCCAGATATGCTCTCAGTTCCAAATATAAAATTCAAATCAGCATATCAAAGTTACCTGCAACATGGTCTCAAATTTGCTTCGCAGACGATAATATTCATGCTTGACCACATTCAGAGCCCTCACACACCTGATGAGAAAACAAATTTGCATCAACTTGGGTAAAGGTCCTCAAATAAATTAGACATGAATACAGGAATGCCAGTCACTTTAAAGGGAGTAGAAAAGGAAAGCATAAGAGCTGTATCCATAGCAATACCAACTCAAGTATCTTGAAGGTTTCAAAGATTCAGTAATTAACTTCACTAAGCGTATTTGAAATCTTCAACATTCTACATGAATCAAAATAGTCTCTTGAAATGGATTGGTGTTAATTTTTGGTCATTACCTTAATATACCACTATATAATTTGAAGTCTTTTTTAAAAAATAATGCTTTGAAGATCCATATTTTAATTCATATATAAAAATAACATCATGTGCCTAGTGGGCACAACTAAACAGGTGTGTCACTTCTCTTTCCAAATGGAGAAGGAAACGAATATATTAGCTAAAGTGGCATCTGTATTTCAACACAAACTTGGAAGCCACCCAACTAAAACCACAGAACATTTCCATCTTCATCCAAACCATTCATAGTTTCCTTGCAAAAAAGAGACAATAAGAAGTAAATTAACAAGAGGTGGGGGTTGGTGGGTTCAAAGTTATGTTTCATCCTTGAATGAACATAGCTTTAGCTCTGAAGCATCTATTGAATAAATTTTATTATTGTGGTTCCCCATTTAATAATAAAGTCTTGTGGGATAAAGAACAAGATCTACACCATTAAAGTATAAACCAATAATCCTCCAGTAAAAGATCATGAAATCTACAATAAGTATGGAAAAGGCAAGGTTTTTTAATCTCAATTTAGGTAACAATAAGAGAATTAATGTAAAGAAAAAATGCCCAGCACTTGTTGGAATCCATTAATAGTTTAGTTTTGTAATAGACAACCAATAAGACAATTGATATAAATGGCAGTAAAAATCACTTGGATCCATTAATGGTTATCATGAATTAAAGCATGGTAGGAATAAGAAATAATCATGATTTTATTTCTTTTAAAACAACCTTTTTTATTATGATGGAGTGGGGGAAGGAATTGTGGTTGGAGATTTCTTAGACATGCATATATACTTCTTGTCAAAGAAAGTTATTGGGAAAATATTAGAGGCATAAAAGCATAGCAGGTGATATAGAGGGATTCTTTACATGAGCCCTGAGTGAGATGAGAGAGCAAGGGGATATGCAGATGGGTCAATTTCAACATACACACATTGTGTGACAGACCAGGCATGTGATGCATTAGCCCTACATGGAACGAGATTTTAATGAATTACAGATTTTGTGAAAGGGTAATCATTCATGGTGATCCTCTCAAGCAATTACATAATGAATTATTGTACAACTGTTTTTTCTTTTCTTAGTGCTCTGTTCTTCTCTTCTCTAAAACAAACAAATAATAGCATTCTCTAGGCATTCCACCTTCAATTTCTTCTTCGCACTTTCTGTCATATATACAGAAATTATTACAAAATAAATTTCAGTGCATTGAAGTTAATTACTTTTCAGAAAAGTTTAATAATGGAGATAAATATCATGCTTTTTAATAATTAGTTCATCAAAAGCAAGTGATTTTATCTCCTGCCCATTCATTATAGCTTGTTTATCCAAGTTTCCTCTAATAATTCTCCATGTATCCTATATCAAACTGATACACCTGTAAATAAAAAATATCCTGCTACATACCAATTAAAGTTCTCCATCCTTTGTGGTCCCTCACCTTCTTCAATGCAAGCTCAAGATGTCAACCTATGGCCATTGGTATTAGCCAATGGGTGTGCCGTTCATGTTTCCATACAGTATGTTTTGTAGTATGCCACTACATCTACTCATGATTTATCCAAGGTTTGGAATACCATGGCATGGTATAGTATGGTACGCCCTCAAAACACCTTGGTCTGCTTTGGTAAGGGGAGCATCATACCAGGGTGCAGATGGGTTTCAAATCTTGGCATTAGCAATCTACTAGATCTTGAAGAAAATGAATGAAGTGTTGGAAATCACCCAAGAAGGTTAAATACATTCTGTTGTCAAGGTTTGTAGGCAATTTGGATTATTCACTTTATTTATGGATTTATGGTGAAGTCTGAATTATAATATTCATATCTAATAGTGATGCCACCAAAGGTCTATGCTAACTATAAGCCCTAGAAACCCAGGTCACTCTAAATCAGGTGGAGCTAAGGTTAACAACTCCTTAGATAGCCTTGAGCAGAAACTTGGTTGATCAAATGGGCAAATTTTTGCATATCACAAGAAAAGAAATAGGTGTTGCCACATCTTAAGATCCTAAATGTAATGGTTCCACAACATCTGAAGTGATTGTGAAGAAATGCCACGCTAAACATACGCCTACACCTTGATTGCCGCTATCCTGTGACTTCTTTGCCCCTAAAAAGGTCAATGAGATATGATGTGGCGGAACGCTGATGTGTAATCCCTGTCAGATGCCATGTCAGAGAAAGCTGCCAAGATGGACACTCCTCCTCGGACTCCTTTGCCGGGCCGAGCTCCTTCAGAATATCGGGACGGCCTGTTGAAGCCGAGTTCCATCCTCCGCCAGGTCGGCTCCCGCAAGATCGGGACACCTAGGCCGGAGCCAAGCGATCTCCTCTGCCAGATTGAGCCCCTCCGAGGCCGAGCCCCTTGGGCAGGAGTCGAGCCCTGCCCTCCTTGGCCAGATCGAGCCCCTCCGAGGTCGAGCCCTCTGGGCTGGAGTCGCGCCCAGCCCTCCTCCGCTAGGTCGAGCCCCTTGGTCCGGAGTCGAGCCCAGCCCTCCTCCGCCAAGTGAAGCCCCTTCGAGGTTGAGCCTCTCAGAGTCGAGCCCAGCCCTCCTCCGCCAGGTCGAGCCCCCTCGAGGTCGAGCCCCCTCGAGATCGAGCCCCTTGGTCCGGAGTCGAGCCCAGCCCTCCTCCGCCAGGTCGAGCCCCCTCGAGGTCGAGCCCCCTCGAGATCGAGCCCCTTGGTCCGGAGTCGAGCCCAGCCCTCCTCCGCCAAGTGGAGCCCCTTCGAGGTCGAGCCCAGCCCTCCTCCGCCAGGTCGAGCCCCCTCGAAGTCGGGCCCCCTGGACTGGAGTCGAGCCCAGCCTCTCCAGTTCGGCCTCCACCTAGGACGAAGGCGCCGGCAACCAAAGGGACGACGCCGTCCTCCTTGGACGCCGACGAGCCGCCCGAGGACTGCAAAAAAGCACCCGCCAAGCCGTGATGATCGCCCACAGCTACCACTTACACCAGAAAAGAAAAAAGCTCCCTGATCGAGGCGTCGCGCTCTCCACCGACCGTCTGCACCATCCGAAAGAGGAAGTCAACCAAGAGATTCGAATCCCGGGGACAGTTGCCCCCCGATCGAGGCCCTGCCAAGTTTCCCGGAATGGAGCGACAGGAAGAAATGACAGAGCGCATGGTAGGTTCCCTTATCACGAACCAGGAAAGACGTCCCGTCCACGGCACGGAACACTTCCACACGCACCTGCTGACACGGGAGAGATCCCGAGATAGGCATTCAGCAACCACCTGGACTTAAAAAGAGACATTGACAGCCCCAACGGGAAAAAAATGTGGAAAACACTCAAGCAAGAAAACACTCAAGCAAGTAAGAGGGAGGAAGCCACACAGGAGAACCACCAAGGAGACTGAGAATTCAAGGCTACCGGAAATCCATGGGAAGGATCGCCCGGACACAACCATCCAGCTCCAGTTCACCTCGGCCACCACTTTTCCCAACTCACTTGCACCCTACTCACACATTATTGACTCTTAGCATGGAGTCCATCTCAGGGGCTCGACCAGGAGGATCTGTTTCCCTAGATCCTCACTGACTTGACCGTCGGAGTACCCCCACCGGATTTCCTGGCCCGTGTCTCTAACTCTGTTTTGCAGGTCCCAAAGAGCAGGTCGATCCCGACGAGACGAGGGGCGATCCGATGCCAACAGCAGCTACGGGCCACGGCGATCTTGGCAGCAACAGATTAGCGCGCCAGGAAGGGGGACGGTAGGTCCTTTGTTCCAAAAGCCAGTCCCTTTGCAAGCAAGTCCACCAGGAGGATAGTGACGACGCAAGCAAGAGAAGTCTCCACCAGCCGTGCGGGAGACCCCCCTTTCCATGGGGACCCGCACAGTCCGGAAGGGGAGCTCCCCGCTCTAGCTCAACCACCCCCGACGGGCCCTCAGCTGGTCGCACTCGCCCAGCAGGTGCAGCTTCTCACTACAGCAGTGTGCCAGCTCCAACACTAGCACCGGTCCTTGGCTACCCACCAGCAGCCGAGGACTCCCGCGGCCCATGTCGCAGCGCCCCGCGATAGCCTGCGCTCCTTCCAAGGAGGGCCCTCACAGTCGCGGGCCACCACCGACCGCCGGGGGAGCCACCAGATGCAGGCAAAAAGGCAACGGACCAGATCTACCGATCGGGAGAGCCGGTCCCCGACGCTCGAGCGGATAACGACCAAACCCCGCCGAGGTCAAAAAGGCAAGACCCCCCGTCATGGACACCACCCCACGTCACCTTCTCCGTCTCCTTCGGCCTCAGCGGAGGGTTCAACCGATAAGGCCATCAGGCGCACAACCGAGAAGCGCCTGGAGGAACAGGAGCGCAAGCTGGCGGAGCTATCCCGTCGGTTTGCAAATATGCAGGGCTCCACTGATGAGCCAGCGAGCTATGACGCCCGTCCCCCCTTATCCTGAGAGATCCAAGAAGAACCGATTCCCAACCGGTTCCGTATGCCACAGGTGGATCCCTACGATGGGACCACCAACCATCTGGACCACTTGGAAAGCTGCAAGGCCCTCATGAGGGTCCAGGGGGCCACCGATGCCCTCTTTTGCATCGCCTTCCTAGCAACCCTCCAGAAGACGGCTCGAGTTTGGTTCACCCGCCTCGAGCCCGAAAGCATCGACTCTTTCGCTCAGCTAGAGCGAAAGTTTGTGGCCCACTTCGATGCCTATCGGAAGGTGCCACGAGAAGCAGACAGCCTCTTCTCCATTCAGCAACAGAACCGCGAGCCTCTACAGGACTACGTGGCCCGCTTCAAGGTTGCCGCGTTGGAGATCTACAAACTTGATGAGCCAGTCGCCATGCTGGCACTGAAGCGAGGGCTCAAGACTTCCTGCCTGACCTACTCGCTCGACAAGAAACCCCTTAAGACCTACTCCGAGCTCCTCCGAGCCTAAAAATACATCCGCACCGAGGAGGCGGATCGTACAAGAAGGGATCTGGACGGGAAGCTGCTAAAGAAGCCACCTCCCGCGGAGGCACCCGGGACGCGGAAGCCAGGACCCCCAACTCCGAACTTCCGCTAGGAACTGAGACCGAGGAGCGACCCCATTCCGGAGGAGAGGTTCACACCCCTCCTCGCCCCGAGGACAAAGATCCTCATGAAGATCGAATGTGAGACTTACCTGAAGCGCCCACCTCCAATGAAGCCGTCCACTGGCCGCGACAAGCAAAGTACTATCATGTGCATCACGACCACGGCCACGACACCGAATGCCGCAACCTCAAGAGGGAAATCGAAGAACTCATGAGGGGCTACCTCGGGAGGCACATGGGGGGCAAGGCTCCGACCGAATCTCAGGCACTCGCCGCTCTCCCGCCAGTCCCTACAGTCGACAAACGCGCTACCGAGAAGCCGGTGGGGATGATATGCTGGGGTGCCTAGCACGCTTCCAAGAAGGCCCGGGGGCAGAGTATTCTGAAAATGTACTCCCCTTTATGAGGAAAGGGAGAAATGGGAGAGAGAATGTAAATAACGATGCCATGGTCATCGAGATGACGATCGCGAAGCATCCTGTAAAACGGATTATGGTCGATAGTAGAAGCTCAACTGATGTCCTTTTTTATGATGCCTTCTCCAGAATGAACCTGCCCTCCGCTCAGCTCAAACCTGTACACGTTCTCCTTGTCGGTTTCACGGGGGACTCTGTAAGGATTGAGAAGAAATCACTCTTCCAGTCACCGCCGGGACCCCACCTCGACAGAGTACTGTTATGATGACCTTCACGGTTGTTAGGCTTCCCTCAGTCCACAACGTGATTCTCGGCCGACCTGGGCTCAACTTGCTCGATGCTGTCGTTTCCACAAAATGGCTGTTGGTACAGTTCACCACCCCCTACAGTGTCGGAGAAATGAGGGGGGCACCTCAATCGGTACAACATTGTCTCCAGACTGTCTCTGGAGCCAAAGCCCCGAAAACGATCCCAGCGCGGACAATCTCGACCAAAGGGCACGGGATCCCAGGGGTGGCCCAGTCGAGCGCCTGCTGTCTTATCCGCTCGGAGCCGACCAGGCGAAGACGATGCAGATTGGGAACCAGCTGCAAGGCGAAGGGCCCATCTGTTGGAGTTCCTACGGGCGAATGCGGATGTGTTCGCCTGGACGGCGGCAGACATGCCAGGTATTCCCACTGACATCATCGCCCACAAGCTGAATATCGATCCGAAATACCGGCCAGTTCGGCAAAAGAAAAGAAGCTTTATCCCGGAGAGGCAGGCGACGATCAATGAGGAAGTGGACAAACTTCTCACCGCCGACTTCGTTCGAGAGGTACAATACCCGAGCTGGCTGGCAATATAGTAATGGTAAAGAAAAGTAATGGCAAATGGAGGATCTGTGTGGACTACACCAACCTCAACAAGGCATGCCCAAAGGACAGCTTCCCTCTACAGAAGATTGACCAGTTGATGGACGCCACCTCGGAGCACTGGCTACTATCCTTCATGGACGCATTCTCCGGATACAATCAGATCCGGATGCACCCAGAAGACGAGGAGCACACCGCCTTCATCATCGACCGAGGAACGTACTGCTACAAGATGATGCCCTTCAGCCTGAAGAATGCTTAGACCACGTACCAGCATCTGGTCAACAGGATCTTCAAAGACGAAATTGGCCGAAACATGCAGGAGTACATAGATGACATGCTTGTCATGAGCAAGCCAAGCTCGGACTACATTGCCGATCTCGCCGAAGCCTTTCAGAACCTCCGGAAATACCAAATGAAGCTGAACCCAGCAAAGTGCACTTTCGGAGTGGTGGCAGGAAAGTTCCTTGGCTTCATGGTCACCTAGAGGGGCATTGAAGCAAATCTGGAGAAGGTCCAGGCGATCGTCGACATGGAGCACCCGACATTCAAAAAGCAGGTCCAGCGCCTGATGGGCTGGATTGCAGCTTTGGGTCGGTTCATCTTGAGATTGGCTGATCGCTGCCTTCCCTTCTTCAAGGCGCTGCGCAAGATGCACGACTTCACCTGGACAGAGGAGTGCATGACGGCCTTCGAAGAATCGAAGTTCCTGACGTCTCCGCCGCTGCTCTCCAGACCGGAGGAAGGAGAGGAGCTCCTACTCTACCTGGCGGTCACCCCTGCGGCCGTCAGCTCAGTCTTCGTCTGCGCAGACGAGGACGGAACTCAGAAGCCGGTATACTACACCAGCAAAATCCTCCGCGATGCAAAGATCAGGTATACTCGCTCCGAAAAACTTATTTTTGCTCTAATAATGTCTGCTAAGCGTCTCAGGCCGTACTTCCAAGCACACCCCATCGCAGTCATGACGGATCAGCCGCTGAGGACCATACTTAGCCGCCCCGAAACCTCCGGAAGGCTAGCTAAGTGGTCCCTGACGCTGAGCGAGTTCGACATAGCATATCGGCCGAGGTCGTCACAGAAGGCCCATGTCCTAGCTGACTTCTTAGTCGAGTGCATGAGACTCGTCGAGGAGCCAGAGCAGACGATCCCGGAGCATCAAGTTGAGCCCGGAGTAGAGGAGCCCTAGATCCTCCATGTCGACGGTGCATCCAATACCGGCGGGAGCGGAGCAGGCCTTATCCTTGCCAACAGCGATGGGATCGTGGCAGAATGTGCTCTCCGCTTCAAATTCGCCACGACAAACAACCAGGCGGAGTACGAGGTGCTCCTCGCAAGCCTAAGGGTCTCCCGCGAGCTGGGCGTGAAAAGCCTGAAAGTCTTTACCGACACCCAACTGGTGGCCAGACTAGTCTCCGAAGAATATGAAACCAGAGATCCCCAGATGATGAAGTACCTGGAGCGAGTTCACTCAAGCATGGCAGGTTTCCGATGCTTCAGCACTCCCATATCTCCCGCGAAGAGAATGCTCGCGTGGATACACTGTCGAGACTTGTGACCTTGTCGGACTCGTCACTGGGGCGTGCCCACATCGAGTACCTCAAGAATCAAAGCTACGAGGAAGTGCAGCAAGTCACCCCGGAGCCTAGTTGGATGGACAAGTACATCAGATACATCATTGATGGCACTTTACCAGAGGACAGCACGGAAGCCGGCCTCATCAAGAAAGCCTCCCGATTTGTCCTGATGGAAGGGCAGCTCTATCGCCGATCCTACTACCCGCTCCTGAAGTGCCTGAGACCCGTAGAGGCAGCCTTCGTACTCCAAGAGATACATGAAAGCCTCTGCGGGAACCATGTGGGAGGAAGGACGCTGGTATACAAAGCTCTCCGCCAAGGGTACTTCTGGAAGACCATGAGGGAGGATGCCGTCGACTTCGTGAAGAAGTGCGACGGATGTCAGCGCCACGCTCACATACAGCGCCAACCGACGGCGCCGCTCTCCTAGCTCTCTGCCTCTTGGCCTTTTGCCCAGTGGGGAATGGACATCTTAGAGCCATTTCCCCCTGTACCGGGGCAATGGAGATTTCTGCTGGTGGCTATTGACTACTTCACCAAGTGGGTGGAAGCAGAGCCGCTAGCACAGATCACAGAAGCCAAGATCCGCCAGTTCTTCTGGAAATCAATCAATCATCTGCCGCTTCGGACTCCCCCACTGCATCATCACCGACAATGGATGGCAGTTCAACAACCGGGAGTTCGAAAGGTTTTACGTCGAGCACGGCATCCAACACCATTTCATCTCGATGGCTCATCCCCAAACAAACGGGGAAGCCGAGGTGACCAATCGAACCATCATCCAGGGACTCAGGACCAGGCTTGACCGGGCCAAGAGCAGATAGGCATAGAAACTCCCGAGTGTTCTATGGGACTACCACAATGCTCAGAACGGCCACGGACGAAACATCTTTCAACCGTGTTTTCGGTGCTGAGGCCGTCGTCCCAGTTGAGCTTGGCATACCCACACTGCATGTGCAGCAATATGATGAAGCGGAGAATCTGGCGCACCTTCTACTCAACTTGGACCTCCTTGAAGAAACCAGGGACAAAGCTCGGCTCCGGATGGTAGCATAGCGGCAACAAGTGGCCTGGTACTACAATGCGCGGGTAAGGCCAAAGGTCTTCCGACCTGGCGACCTGGTGCTGCGCCGAGCCAAAGTGTCTCAACCCCGCGAGTACGGCAAGCTCTCGCCAAACTAGAAAGGCCTTTATAAGGTGTTCGAAGCTCTTCCACATTGAGCCAACTATCTCGAGGATCTGGACGGTGCCAGATTCCCACGAACATGGAATGCCTGCAACCTGAGAATATATTATCAGTAGTGTAAGGCTTTCTCCTAATAATAATAAAGATTTTCTTTTGCACAAATCGCTCTCTGCCTTGCAGGAATTTTGCTGCCCGGCTCAAGGCCTGGCACGCTCAAGCCCGGAGCCCAGCTCTCCAGCATTCAAGCCCGGAGTCCAGCTCTCCGACACCGAAGCTCGGAACCCGGCTCTTTGGCGTTCAAGGGTGGAGCCCAGCTTCCCGGCACTCAAACACGGATCCCACGGCTCTCTAACACCGAAGCCCGGAGCCCAGCTCTCCGGCATTCAAGGGCGGAGCCCAGCTTCCCGGCACTCAAGCCCGGATCCCACGACTCTCCGGCACCGAAACCCAGAGCCCAGCTCTCCGGCATTCAAGGGCGGAGCTCAGCTCTCCGACACTCAAGCCCGGATCCCACGACTCTCCGGCACCGAAACCCGGAGCCCAGCTCTCTGGCATTCAAGGGCGGAGCTCAGCTCCCCGACACTCAAGCCCCGAGCCCAGCTCTTCGGCATCAGTAATGTAAGGTCTTTCCTCACTAATAATATTCTCCTTGCGCAAATCCTTTTTGCCTTGCAGGGGAACCATCGCCCGGCCCTAGGTCCGGCACGGCGAAGCACGGATCTCACGCCCCTCCGGCACCAAAGATCGGACCCTGCTCTGGCACTAGGAGCCTAGCTCCTTGGCACTCAAAGCCCGGATCTCACTACCCTGCGGCACCAAAGACTAGACCCCACTCCGACACCAGGGCCCAAGCTTCCTAACGTAGAGCAGAGCAGAGGGATCTTCACAGTCACTTCGCCCCCAAGCTGGGCATGACCAAGCAAGTCAAGAACTCCTCTCTCACCTTTTCACTTATCGGGGATCCACCGGAAGGGTCACCCGGGCACTTGGTACTTCAGGGCCGTGCGCCCGCACAAGTACATGCATCCAGATGATCGAGAGAAATGGAAAGGAGGTACTTGCAATACAAAGATACAGGCAAGTCAAGTTGGATGAAAGATATTTTCATTACTACTTGGTAAAATGATACATTATTCCTGGGCCCCGACATGCCGGACAGCCCAGGTTAAAAACAAAAAAAGAAAGAGAAAGGGGTTACAGCTGTTATGGACCCCTACTCTACTTGACCGGTGCCTTCCTTGGGCATCGCCCAGGTGAGGTCTCACCGTCTTCGGCCTCCGGGACCGGGGCCTCTTCTTCAGCCGCTACCACCGGCAGGGTCGGTTCGGCCATGGCGGCACGCTTCTCTGCCTCCGCCGGTGCAGGAGTCGAAGATATTCTTCCCATGGTGCCCGGAAGGCGGAGGCCAGCCATCTGCTTGTCCGAGATCATACCTCGCAGCTGGGTCCGGCAGTACGCGAACCCCTTGAGAAAGGAGTCCGTCGCCGTCTCTTTGAAATCGAGCTTAAACTCCGGGGAAGCCTTATAGCTGGCCACCGCCTCGACAACTTCCTAGCAGCCTCTGCCTGACGGATCACCTCGGTCGCCTTCTTTCCGGCAGCCTCAGCCCGGTGGACCGCCTCGGCTGCCTCCTTCGCAGCTTCCGCTGAGCTGACTGCCACGGAGACCTCCTCCGCTCTGGCAGCGGTCTGCTCAGCAGCTGCGGCCTTCTTCTCGGTGGAGGCAGCCTGCTCCTTCGCCGCCTCCAACTCAGCTCCGAGCTCTTTCAGCCGAGACCTCTTGGCCCTGAGCTCCTCCTTAAGCTCCTTCGAAAGCCGCTCAACGCTCATGACTTCGCCCCGGAGCCCCTTGACCCTCATGTTGGCCTCCCAGGCCTCGTCATTCTTCTGCCTCAGGTTGGCCTTCAAGGAGTTGAGCTCCACCTCTCGCTCTCTATCCCTTCTGGCCCAAGTGCAGCAGTAGTCCCTGATGAGCAAAAGCTCCGTGCCTTGCTGCATCGAAGGTGTCAGTCGCGAAGACGAGAAAAGGAGAAGGGGGCGAGGCAAGGTAAGAAAGTACTTACGGTGAAGAGGTGGGAGAAAGTAGCGCTAATGGCATCGCCTAGGAGCTTTTCGGCCTTTGCCCGCCGGTCGCACGCCTGGACAGCAAAGTCCATCATGCGCTTGGCAAGGGCCGGGTCCTTGATCAAGGAGACGTTGGGTGCCAGCCTGAAGGGCACCCAACGGTAGTCCCTGTCCTTGCTTGCCGCCGATGCAGGATCACCTGCCCTATCGGCAGGAGAAGCTTCTGGTGCAGGCTGAGGGCTCAGCACCGCTTCAGACAGCACCGCCGACATCGGCCCCCCGCTTTCTGGCTCTCCGTCCTCGACCTCGACGATCTCCGGAGGGGGAGACGCCACCGCAGTAGCGGCAGCGGCGGATCTAGCCCGGGCGACCACCTCGGTTTCCAGTGCCGGAACCGGATCACGCTGCCTCGGAGGCTCGGGGACGAGCTCAACGACCCTCCTACTCAGCTCGGGAGCAGGCTCGACTGGCATGGCAGGTACTGCCCTCGCACCACCCTCTGTACGAGCCCTCTTCGAAGGGGACTCACCGACTCTCTCCGCTTGGCCCCTCTCTTCGGAGAACGAGAGGAGCTCGTCCATAGAGAATTTCATGCCTGCACCAAGAAAGAAGACATCAGTTCTGAGTAAAAAAAAAAGAAAAGAAAAGAAAAAGAAAAAACGAAAGGAAATGAGGTTCGAGACGAACTCGCCCAACGCTTGTATGGGGCTGACTCCGGCCTCGAACAGATTCTGCTCTGACAGCAGAATCTTGAGTAAAGGGATCTGAGCGGAGCGGAGCTGGTCATACACCTCCCGGTCGGCCGCCTCGACTACAGAGTTCCGGTTAGGGGTCCGATTTGGGTCTCTCCAAAAGCCCAGTCAACCTCCTCAACCGAGATGGAAAAATATCTACTCTTCCACCCTTTGATGGAAGAGGGGAGCTCGAACTTAATGCCCTTTGGACGGGAAGAAAGAGACCACCACCCCTCCTCGATAGGGTGGTGTTTCAGGATAAAAAAGGCCTTGAACAAGGAAAAACAGGCAACTATCCCGTGAAAGTGACATAAAACAATGAAACAAAAAATTGTCTTGATGGCATTTGGGACGAGTTGGACAGGAACAAGGCGGTAGTTGTTCAAGACAAATAAAAAATGGATGAAATGGAAACCAAAGGCCCCCAGCGAGAGTTTCCTCGTAGAAGGCTATCCGACGTGGGCCACTGGAGGTGACCCGCTCCCCCGGTCGAGGGACCAAGAGCTGAACGGAGTTCGGAACACCATAGGTCTCCCGAATGGTCGCGAGCTCCGTAATAGTGATCACCGAAGCAATCCCGCCGGGACCCGTCGACCGAGGAGGTTCAAGAGCAGGTCCAGGTAGAAGAAGAGGACGAGGTGGAGGAGAAGATGCAGGTTCTCTAATCACTATCCCTCTAGGCACGGGTCTTCTGCTGAACTCGAAAGGCGCCAAATCATCCTCATCGGAAGAAGAAGGCGGCCTCGGCCTAGAAGGCTCGGCCTCATCCTGGTTGGTTGTGGGACGGAAGTTCGGGCTGAAGCGGGACATTGGGAAGAAGATGAAGGCAGAGGACACAGAGAGAAAGAAGGAAGCAAGAAAAGACGAACAAGAGTCCGGGGAAGAACCTAGTCCTAGAAGGAAGTCTCTACTCGACCGGAACAGGGAGGAAGGAGACTAACCTGGTGAACCTGGGAAGACAAAGATAGCCGGGGGAGCGAAGGAAGAACTTCGGTACGATGGTGGGCACACAAGATTTGAAAGAAGATATGTTTTAGGAAAGATTGCCTTTCCTTTCGAAGTGACTAGCACCCAACCGTACCGTTACAGCTCCCCCACCGATGGATCCGCGCCACGTGTCATCAATCGACAAGGCTGGCATTTTGTTTCGACTACGGACGCTTTAAATTCTGCGCTTGCAATAACTGCTCCTCCGACGTGTCCACGTGGCTTCCCTGGATAGGCTAGAGAAACCGCTTCACGAAGCGCCGACGATTGTGACCATCATTACGCCGGATTCTCATATTTCCACGTCAGCATTGCATTTACTCCCTTCGCCCCGAGCGCCCCGCACCAACGGGACTCGAAAGTGGGGGGCAAATGATGTGGTGGAATGCTGACGTGTAATCCCTGTTAGATACCATGTCAGAGAAAGCTGCCACGATGGACACTCCTCGGACTCCTTTGCCAGGCCGAAATCCTTCAGAATATCGGAGCGGCCTGTCGAAGTCGAGTTCCGTCCTCCGCCAGGTCGGCTCCCGCAAGATCGGGATGCCTAGGCTGGAGCCGAGCGATCTCCTCCACCAGATTGAGCCCCTCCGAGGCCGAGCCCCCTGGGCCAGAGTCGAGCCCTGCCCTCCTCCGCCAGGTCGAGCCCTCTGGGCTGGAGTCGCACCCAGCCCTCTTCTGCTAGGTTGAGCCCCCTCGAGGTCGAGCCCCTTGGTCCGAAATCGAGCCCAGCCCTCCTCCGCCATATGGAGCCCCTTCGAGGTCGAGCCTCTCGGTGTCGAGCCCAGCCCTCCCTTGCCAGGTCGAGCCCCCTCGAGGTCGAGCCCCTTGGTCCGGAGTCGAGCCCAGCCCTCCTCCGCCATGTGGAGCCCCTTCGAGGTCGAGCCTCTCGGAGTCGAGCCCAACCCTCCCTTGCCAGGTCGAGCCCCCTCGAGGTCGAGCCCCTTGGTCCAGAGTAGAGCCCAGCCCTCCTCCGCCAGGTGGAGCCCCTTCGAGGTCGAGCCCCTCGAAGTCGGGCCCCCTGGACCGGAGTCAAGCCCCCTCGAAGTCGGGCCCCCTGGACCGGAGTCGAGCCCAGCCTCTCCAGTTCGGCCTCAACCTCGGACGAAAGCGCCAACAACCAAAGGGGCGACGCCGTCCTCCTTGGATGCCGACGAGCCGCCCGAGGACTGCAAGGAAGCACCCACCAAGCCGTGATGATCGTCCCCAGCTGCCACTTACACCAGAAAAGGAGGAAGCTCCCTGATCGAGGCGCCGCGCTCTCCACTGACCGTCTGCATCACCCAAAAGAAAAAGTCAACCAGGAGATTCGAATCCCGGGGATGGCTGCTCGCCGATCGAGGCCCTGCCAAGTTTCCCGGAATGGAGCGACCGGAAGGAATGACAGAGCGCATGGTAGGTTCCCTTATCACAAACAGGAAAAGGCATCCCGTCCACGGCACGGAACACCGCCGCACGCGCCTGCTGACACGGGAAAGATCCCAAGGTAGGCATTCAGCAATCACTTGGACTTAAAAGAGCCATTGACAGCCCCAACTAGGAAAAAAGGTGGAAAACACTCAAGCAAGAAAACACTCGAGCAAGAGGGAGGAGGCCACATAGGAGAACCACCAAGAAGACTGAGAATTCAAGGCTACCAAAAATCTGTGAGAAGGATTGCCCGGACATAGCCATCCAGCTCCAGTTCACCTCGGCCACCACTTTTCCCATCTCACTTGCACCCTACTCACACATTATTCACTCCTAGTGTGGAGTCCATCTCAGGGGCTCGACCAGGAGGATCTGTTCTCCTGGATCGTCACTGACTTGACCGTCGGAGTGCCCCCACCGGAATCCCCGGCCCGAGCTCTAACTCTGTTTTGCAGGTCCCGAAGAGCAGGCCGGTCCCGACGAGACGAGGGACGATCTGATGCCGACAGCAGCTACGGGCCACGGCGAACTTGGCGGCAACAAGATCCATATAGAGAATTTCTTCCAACCAATGCAAGAGCTCGAGGTCATTTGCAAGGTTGTCGAAATGACTAAGACATGTTCACTGAAATGCCTAGGCTACAGTCAAGCAGATGAGGTTATAACATCTCTAATAATTAATAAATTTTACATTCTTGCCTTTTAAAATCAAGTTATAGCAGATGAATTTTCTTCATAGCAAATATACTTAAAAACATTATATCCATTAAATATACCCCCAATTACTAGGTAGCAACTAAATTTTATACTATACACAAAGAATCAAGGCTGGAATTTAAAATGATAAACAATATCATCAATAGGCATCCTCTTTAGGATCAAATATTGGCAAAGTGCCAGACTAGACAGTGTGGACACCAACCTAGGTGCTGAGGTGGTTGCCTCACCCGGTAGCTATGAAAGCATTAGGAGCCTAGGCATTGTGGTTGCCCAAGGTCTTGGTAGCACTGCCTAGGCATGTAGGCACAATACTAGTCATTCACTATTCAAGCACTACTATCATTTAATGGCTAAGTCATTCCTTTATCTCTAGATCATTCCTTATTTGTATGGTAAGGACAACCCTATTGCATTATTAAACATTGCATGCTCCATTACTTTATAATTCATGAAACCGACAACAGGAAAAGGAGTGAATTCCAGATCAATAAACCTTCCACTAAAGGAACTTTCCTTTAAGAAACCTACCCAACTACCTCTCTTCATAGATCAGCAACAGCTGCATGTGCTACCCCCTTGTGGACCACTTGTTTTGTACTTTTGGCTAGGTGGATGTGTTGCTCCTCTTCCCCGCATACTTCTCTTTTCATTTAGATCTGGTTTTGTTCCACTCTTTTCCTTCAAATACCAATCCTCAAACTTAATTCTACCAATGGCTAACTAGCCCTCTATTGAGATTTAAACCCTGCAGCATAAGTCAGCTGTTACAGAGCCTCTTCAAATCATTTGTTTATCTTAATGTTAGTCCACCAAAAGGGGCTAGAAATAAGACAAAAAGGGAAAAAAAAGAATATGCCAAAAAGTGCTGTCTCATGCAAAAGAATGAGAAAGTGCATGGAGTTGCAGGTAACTTCTCCGCTATTGGCCCTGTGGTGGAGTCACAAATAATTGAGATAAATTTCAAAGACAGGAAAAGCAAGAACAAATAGAGTGAAACTCAATGTTGGAGTCACACACATCAGAGTTCCTTTTACAATATTCTTTTGCAATTTTAATCTGTTAAGGACTCTCAAACTTTCTAGTTTCATATCCTTAGGATTCACTACCACATCCTTTATAAGTTATTCTTTGAAAGTCTATCTTTCACACTTCAACTTTAATCAAAACTTAGGTGTGAACTGAAATTTCCAGCAACTTTAATCCTTGTCATCAGAAGGTCCCGGGTCCAAGTCTGGCTGCTACCTCTCCTATGACGCATGACACATGAAGGCAATAAAGACAGATATCCTCAGCACAAGTCTGGTTCCATCAGCATCTAGATGATTTTTTTTCCTAAGGAAAAATAAGTTTATGATGTAATTATAGCAATCAATCACTTTGGCACATGTTGACATTAGGTTGACTGTGCACCTAAGATGGCTAGACATTTTTCCTTTTTATGGAGCCACTTTTTCGAATAGTAGGTTCCTTTTGTAGACTGTCCTACATCCCTGGTATTTCCATGTGTTCAAGTAACAATGCAGGAACATCTGATTAGAATTTTGTTTTGTGTAATACAGTACACTAATCTTTGGGTAAATTTTGTCTATGAAACTTAAGTGTTGGAAATCACCCAAGAGGGTTAGACCTCCAAGCCCTCTAACTCACGATTTTAATAAAGCTTTCATAAATACCGTGCTGAAGAAATTTTGAGAAGATAAATCTTATGATAAAAACTGAGAAAGAGAAGATGCATGGAGCCATCCTAAATTCATACATCATTCAACAAATTTCACAAAATATATTTACCAGGCATGTGCAAAGAAAAGTTGACTAAATTGATTTTGCAAATTGGTGAGTTTCAGCTGTAGTGGAATGCAAAAAGGCAGGACAGAGAACTAATAAAAATCATATAAATTGCAAAAAAATAGAAAAAAAAATCCAGTAAGTTGTGTTTCAAACTAGAATTAGTTTAACATGATGAGTTTAAGAATAATAAAGTAAATTATCTGTAATTTAAAAGGAACGGAAGATACGCTAATACTGACCCGTCCTTGTTATTCTCCTCACAGAATTGTCGGAATTGAATGCACGCTAGTTTCACATTCTGAGCACCCACACTGCAAAATAGGGACCCCACTTAGACACGTCTGACAAAGTCCTCAATATATATTAAAGCACACAATAAGAACTCAGAAGGAGATATCAGATATATACAGTTTATACACACTAAGTATGATGCTGAACGTGCATGTCTATACGCTAATTAAATTAAGTAAATGCTTTCTAGCATGATATGAACGTGAACGGAAGGCTGTTTCAACATTGGCATGTGCTTGCCACAAACTTACAAAAACAGCGTTCACCGGATGGTGGTCAATAAGTCCTGGTTGGGGTATTCATGCATAATGATGACCATAGTATCCAGATTGCTAAAGTCATGAATCTCTATATTTGATGGGAAAGCCCATAGTCTAGTATGCATGCAGAAGCCTTAGGCCTTCCACTCTTGGCTTCTTCTTTTTTTCTTAGTATTTTTATTAACTTCTCAATTTGTCCAGTATGGGTCCTCATTGCTGGACTTACTCTATGCAAAGCCAGCCTTGCTTGGAAGACTCAGGTTCCCCAGACCCAAAAAATCTGTTCCCTGTCACCTCACATCAGCACACATGTAGGACTTTAGTAACCTTTGGGTGAAAATTTTTATGCTTCTTCTACATCACATTATAACATGAAAGCCTTTTTGAGGCTGCCTTCACAAGCCTGTAGCCATGAAACTTTTAATAAAGATGCAGGTGCAGGGATGAGTTTTCAGGGAGATTTTCAAGCAGATCAAATTTAAGTGTGGATGTAAGGAGGAGCTTTTAGGGATGAGTCTCTTCCACACGCTAAAAGGAAGTTTTCAGGGAATTTGAAGCAGGTGCATGACCCAAAGAGGAAGATTCCTACAGCTAAGGCAGCACCTCTTTGCCTCCTTGGCCCCAAGAGAGAAAAAGAGAGCAACAGAGAGAGAGAGAGAGAGTTCCCTAGTCCAGTCACACCAACAAAAAAATTAAAAACTCACACATGTGAATAACCAGTCAAGACGAAACCCAAAAGATTATAAAAACAAATTTGAGAAATTTAGAACCACAAAATAATATTTAACTTAAATATGTTTCAAGGTTAGAATGGCACCTAGTTAAAGTTAAGGATGCGACGATTTCAGCAATAAATAAAACTAAAAGAGAGTCAGAAATGGATATCAAAAGTAATACTAAAGAAGCAATTTTACTCCTCCTTTAATTAATTGTTTTATATTAATCAATGCAGAACTAACAAAACTAACAGCCAATTCTTCTTTAAGAATCCTAAGCCATGAAATGATCTCTAGTAACAATAGAGTAACAACAGAAGGGGAAGGGTTACGGCACACCAGGAGCAGCCAAATGATTGTCTCAAAAAATCTTTTGCATATAGCAAGGTCGGAAATTATATCAATCCTGTCATGCAAGCAGCCATAAAAAAAAAAAAGAAAGAAATATGGAAGACAAAATTAAAAAAGGACAAGGACAATAACCTAGAGCTGCTTCCTTTGAGTTGGTGAACGTAAGCGTCCACCTTTGAGTAATCAACAACAGCTTGATCCCTGCACAATAAGCATGCAGAACCATTTCAGAATCAAGTAAATCAAGCAAAAAGAGACAGAAATCTATACCCAAACAGACATGACAAACAAACAAATGGACAATACATTAATTTGGTCAGCTCCGTAAGTATCCTTTCTGAATCCTCGCAGAACAAGGACACCACCTCTGCCACGAAGCCAGGTGTGCTCCCATCTTGTAGCATCTGAAGCTGCTGGAACTGTTGATCCAACAATCCCTGAAACAACAAAAGTGAATCGCTAGATGATAATCTTTTATGGCACACCAATCCTCACTCCCTAGTACACTCCAACCACTCAAATCATATATTAATAGAAAAAAAAAACACCACGTAAATCTTGAGCCATCGAATCGAACACTATATTTTTGAAACACTAACACGTAACCAGATGGAAACAAAGGAGAAACGAAAATTTCAACCAAATCGACGCCAACTCGGTAGAGTTTGGTGATCCAGAGGCATAAAAGAACACTGAAAGATCACGAATCAACAGAATCCAAAAGGCTTTAAAGAAAAAAAAAATTCACTAAAAGATCACGAATCAACAGAAACAAACTTCCTGTAGATCTGGAAACATATTAGTTAATCAGTAGATCAAAATCAGCCTTAAACCTATAAAATCAAGACCAAGAGAACCAAATATAACATATAAAATAGCGCAAAATTTTCTCTCAAGAAACGAAAACCCTAAAAATCAGATGCACAGAAGGGATCAATTAGATTACCTCCGTAAACATGGAGTTCACCAATCCATTGAGCTGCTCTCTGAGAGCCGCTGCAGCCATGGAGAATGAGATAAAGGCAGGAAGAGAGAGAGAGAGCAGAGGAAACAACAATAATGGCTCAAAAACAAAGAAAAGAAAGCCCTAGCCAGAGAAGAAGGGATTTTTTTAAAAATAATATAAATTTAATAAATATTTACCGAAATGTTTGATAATATATTTACTAAACCAGGATGGCAGCCATATCAATGTAAAATAGTATTTGATAAGGACGATTCCAGGGCAAAAGCAATTTCAAGCTGAAATTATTTTTGATAAAGATGATTTCAAAATCATCTTCGATAAAAACGTTTTCAAATTCAGTTGAAATTATTTTTATTAAAAACGATTTTACCCTAACAAATTTTTTTTACTCGATTAATTATGATTAAATATATATTATTTAAATAATAAATAAAAATTAATATAATTTGAAATTATATATTATATTAAAATTATTAATATATAAAATTTAATATATTAATTTTTGAGTTTTTTAATTAATTATATTATTAAAAATAATTTAATATATATTGTTATATTAATAATGTTATGATATCGAGTCCAGGCATGTCTCACGTCTCCACGTACCATGCCCATCACTCGTGGTATGCCCCCATATTCTCGTGAGCCCCGCATCATGTTGTGGCAAAATAAGCGACGGGTCATCCTATCTCGCTTCAACGTACGATCGGCATCCTTCGATAGACTGTACCTTATTCCATGCCGATACACATGTCATCTCGCGATCAAAAATACCATGCCTTACTATCGCTCGTGGCTAGTATCAGGTCATGCTATGGCCGATGATGCCCGTATGCGCGGAATGCGTATCTCGATCATCATGGCATGCTTTTGGCACCAGACACGTGCATCGACCATGCTGGCATTCTTTAATATATTAAAATATATTATTCGATAATTATTAAATTATTATCAAAAACTCAATATATAGATTTAAAGTTTTTTTTATAAAATATAGATTACGAATTTTGTAAATATATATTGTATGGTTAATATAAAATATATATTATAAAAATTAAAAAATCAAAATTAATGTATTTAAATATATTATATATTATAATGATAAGAATAATAAAGTAATAATTAAGTAATATTTAGTTTACATTACAAATTTGATAAATTAATTATTAAATGGCATTATTTGTAAATAATATAGAATATATTGTTATTAAATATTATAATATAATATCAGTTAAAGTCTAGATAATTTATTGTATAAGAATTATAATAAATAATTAATCTAAAAAAAATTTCTATCCTCTTCCATTTCTTTAACTATAATAATTATTAATTATTAATATATAAAATATTAATATATTGAAATATATAATAAGCTTGAAATATTAATATATTGAAATATATAATATCAGCCAATGTCTCGTCGTGCTATAGCGACCGAGCATGGGTCATGAACGACCGAGCACGGGCCACGAGCAATAACAAGACATGATATTTTCGAACATGAGGACATGGGCGTGCAGGCATAGGGGAGGAGATGGTCTACCGAAGGGTGCCAGTCGCATGTTGATGCGGGATAGGACGACTGGTCGCTTATCGTGTCACAACATGACACGGGGCTCACGAGAGTACCGAGGCATACCATAGGTAACGAGCATGATACATGGAGACACGGGATGCGCCCAGACTCAGATCAATATATCATAACATTATTAATATAATAATATATATTAAATTATTTTCAATTAATATAATTAATTAATAAATTTAAGAATTAATGTATTAAATTTTATATACTAGTAATTTTAATATAATATATAATTTTAAATTTTATTAATTTTAATTTATTAATTAAAAATAATATATATTTAATTTTAAATGGAAGTAAAAAAATTGGATTGAAATCATTTTTGTCAGGGATGTTTTCAACTAAATTTGAAATCATTTTTGATAAAAACGATTTCTTAGTAAAATTATCTTTGTCAAAGATAATTTTATATCGTTGACCGTCATATTTAACCTGAAATATCTAATTTAATAAATATTTATTAAATTTATATTATTTTAAAAATAATTTTAAAAAAAAGTGAAGCGGAAATACGAGGGGGAGCGTATCCTGCCTGTAATTAAATGACTCGTGTAAACTTTCCCTGCCAAGTTCTCGGGACGATAGGCAGGAGAGGGAGGGAAATTAAAATAAGTAAATAAATAAAAAAATTAAAATAAAATAAAAATAAAATAAATAAGATGATAAATAATAAATTATAAGGAAGATACCGAAAAATTAAAATAAAATTATAAGCATAGTATATTGGGTTTTTGGGGTTTAGGGTGGGGCGTGGGGGCGCGGGTGCGCGTCGATGGTGTTTGTTGTGGTCACGGTTCTTATCCTTTCTATTTTATTCTTTTTGGCTGTAATATTCCTTTCTCACGTTACGGGATGCGGAGACCATGTTCTCTGGCACCGGTTCTTGAAATTTTTTTTTAAAATAATATTTTTAATAAAATATTTTTCAAAGGCATTTCAAATTATATTTACGGAATTAGATTCTGTATTAAAAAAAATCGTGAATTGCAACCATGATTTCATTAAAAATTGCTGATACAATCCAGGATTTCACCCATTAACATTAAAAATTAATTTAAAAATATAAAAATTAATAAAAACTTTAAAATTATTATTTTTTAAAAAAATTTAATGATAAAATCGTGGATTGTACCTGCAAGTTCAACTCATGATTTCATCAAATAAATTTTTTCTTCCATAAAAAATAATAAAAATATATAAAAAATAATAAAAATAATAAAAAGGTTTAAAATTAATAATTTTTTTAAAAAAATTATTAATTAAAAATTACGGGTTGTAACTGTGATTTCACATTAAAATCAACCCATATTTTTCCTACATAAATCATTTCCTGCATCAAAACTTAATAAAAAATATAAAAAATTTTAAAAATTAATAAAAGTTTTTAAAAAATTAAAAAAATAATTAAAAAATATTTTTTTAAATTTTGGATCGATGGTTTGACCGGTGGCCGGACCGGCGGTCGGCCATCGGTCTGACGGTCGGCCACTGGTCCTGCCACCTGTCTGGCCACCGATCCGGTCACCAGGGTCCGGCCACCGGTCCGGCCGTCAATCCTGCCACCTATCTGGCCCCCAATCCTGTCACCTGTCCGACCACCGGTCCGGTTGCCAAGGTCCGACAACTGATCCGACCGCCGGTCTGGCCACCAAGGTCTTGCCACCGGTCTGGTCGCTGGTTTTGCCATCGGTCCGGTCGCTGGTCCTACCACCTGTGTAGTCATCGATCCAGCCATCAGGATCCAGCCATCGGTCAAACTGCTTGTCCTGCCACCAGTCCGACCACCTGTCTTACCATCACTCCGGCCCCTAGTCCTGCCACCGATTCGACCGCCGGTCTGGCCACCGGTCGAATCGCCGATCGAACCACCGATCCAAAATTTAAAAAATTATTTTATTTATTTATTTTTATTTTTTTAAAACTTTTATTAATTTTTAAAAATTTTTATTTTTTTATATTTTTTATTAAATTTTGATGCAGGAAATGATTTATGTAGAAAAATTGCGGGTTGATTTCAATATGAAATCGCAGTTACAACCCGTGATTTCTAATTATTTTTTTAAAAAATTATTAATTTTAAAATTTTTTATCATTTTTTATTATTTTTTTATTAAATTTTACTGAGGAAGAAATTTATTTGGTGAAATCGTGGGTTCAACCCACGATTTCATGTTGAAATTACGGGTGTTGTCATCCTCACCATCATGGTTTGCAGCTCTAATGTGGCGCCGGACCTCAGCCCCGTCTTTCAAAATCCAGCGGTTCCCGGTCCTGCAAGACAAAGTTAGAGACCCGGGCCGGGAATTTTGGTGGGGGCACTCCGACGATCAACTCAGCGGACAGTAAAGAGGAACATATCCCCCAAGGTGAATTCCTGTTTGATCCCCATACTTGGAGGAGAGTTTACAGTGAAAGATAGAGTAGGAGTGGATGGAGAGGAGCGAGACTCGAGCTGGAATGGCTGTTCCCATCGAGACACTCTTCGGGAGTCTTTCTGGAGGCCTTCGCACCTTCTCGCCACTTGTCTCTCCTTCTCCGCCCTTTCTCGTGCTTACCTCGTTCCCACTTGCTGACTTGATCGTCGGAGTGCCCCCGCCGAAATCCCTAGCCCGGGTCTCTAACTTTGTCTTGCAGAACCAGGAACCGCTGGATTCTGAAAGACGGGGCTGAGGTTCGGCGCCACATCAGAGTTGTAGGCCATGACGGTGAGGATGGCAACAGATTGGCGCGCCAGATAAGGGGAGAAAGCCTTTGTCCGAGCAAGCCCCCAGCGATTTTGAAAACAGCTCCGCTCGAAGCATGGTGGTAACTCGTGCACGAGAAGCTTCCACTAGCCGAGCAAGGGATGCCCCTTGCCCTGCAGGCCAGTGTAGCCCAGAAAGGGAGCTCCCAGCTCCAGTATAGCCGCCCTCGGCAGACGCCCAATACGCTGCACTCACCTAGCAAATGCAGGCACAGCCACAGTCGTGAGGTAGCTGCAGCACTAGCAACGCTCCCTGGTCACATAGTCGCAGCCAGGGACCCCTGCGGCCCAAGCCTCTGGCCTCCGCAGTAGCCTGTACTCCATCCAAGGCAGGCCGCCACATCCGCGGGCCACAACTGATCCTTGATGGAGTCACCAGACCCCCACAAAGAGAAATCACTATGGGTCAGCTAACTGGGAGAGCCAATCCCCGACGGATGGCAATGCCATCGTCAAACGCGGCAAATGCCGTGGAGGCAAGGCTCCCCGTCGCGACCATCTCCAACTGTCAACCCCACTTTCTTCAGCGGCCTCAGTGGAAGGTTCCATTGACGAGGCTATTAGGCGCATGGCTGAGCAGCGCCTAGAGGAACAAGAGCGCAGGCTAGCGGAGCTCTCCCGCCAGTTCGCCAATATGCAGGGCTCCTCCAGGGTGCCAACGGGCTATGATGCCCGACCGCCCTTCTCCCGGGAGATCAAGAGGAACCGATCCCGAGTCAGTTCCGCATGCCTCATGTGGATCCCTACGATGGGACCACCGACCCCCTGGATCACTTAGAGAGCTACAAGGCTCTCATGAGGGTCCAGGGAGCGACGGATGCCCTCTTGTGCATCGCCTCCCTGCAACCCTCCGGAAGGCTGCTTGAGTCGGTTCATCCGCCTCGAGCCCGAAAGCATTGACTCCTTTTCATAGCTGGAGATGAGGTTTGTGGCCCACTTTGATGCATGTCGGAAGGTGCCACGAGAGGTGGCTAGCTTCTTTTCTATCAAACAGTAGGATCATGAACCCTTGTGAGACTATGTGACCCGCTTCAAAGCTACCGCTCTTGAAAACTATAGTCTGGATGAGCCCGTCGCCATACTGGCATTGAAGAGAGGGCTCAAAACATCCCACCTGACCTACTCCTTGGACAAGAAGCCACCGAAGACATACTCCGACCTTCTCCTCTGCGTCCATAAATACATCCGTGCCGAGGAGGCTTACCATACCAGAAGGGAACTGGACGGGAAGCTCCTGAAGAAGCCGACCCCGAGAGAAGCACCCGGGATGCGGAGGCCTGGGTCATCCACGGGCTTCTGGTCGGGGCTGAAGCCAAAGGTGGCCCCATCTCGGAGGAAACTTTCACTCCCCTCCTCGCCCCGAGGTTAAAGATCCTGATGGAAATTGAGGGCGAGCGCTATCTATGCCAACCTTCCCCACTGAGGTCGTCGAATGGCTGTGACAAGACGAAGTATTGCCATTTCCATCGCGATCACGGCCACGACACTGAGGACTATCGCAACCTCAAAAGGGAGATCGAGGACCTGATAAGGAGGGGATACCTCAGAAAGTTCGTGAGGGGCGAGGTCCCGATGGAGAATCAGCCGCTTGCAGCTCTTCCCCCCGTCCCTGCAGTCGACAACCGACCCATCGAGAAACCTGTGGATATGATATGTTGGGGGATAGAGCGCGCCCATAAGAGAACCCGGGAGGGAGAGAGTCTGGAAAATGTACTCCCCTTCATGAAGGGGAAGGGAAGCGAGGAAGAAAATATAAATAATGATGTTGTCATGGTCAAAATGACTATTGCCAAGCATCTTGTAAAACGGATTATGGTCGATAGTGGGAGCTTGACTGATGTCCTTTTCTACAATGCTTTCTCTCGGATGAACTTACCTTATGATCGATCGAGACCGGTGCACACCCCTCTCATGGGTTTTATTGGAGATTCTATGGAAGTCGAGGGAAAGATCACTCTCTCCGTCACGGCTGGGTCACCACCCCGATAGAGTACGATCATGATGACCTTCACTATCGTTAAGCTCCCATCACCTTACAATGTAATTCTTGGCCGCCCTGGGCTCAACTTGCTTAACGCGGTCATATCCACCAAGCGGCTGTTGGTGCAGTTCCCGACCCCCTATGGCATGGGAGAGATGAGGGGGGCACCTTAGCTGGTCCAACATTACCTTCAGGCCATCCCCAGGGCCCATAGCACTGAGGATGATTCCGGTGTCGAAGACCTCGACCTAAGGGCACAGGACCCTAGGAACGGCCCCGTCAAACACCTTTTGATATACCCTCTAGGTGCAGACCCGTTGAAGACAGTGCAGATAGGAGCCCAGCCACCAGAAGAAGAATGGGCTCGCCTGCTGGACTTCCTTTGAGTGAATGCGGACGTATTCACCTAGACCATGGCTGATATGTCAGGGATTCCCCATGACACCATCACCCACAAGCTGAATGTTGACTCGAAATGCTGTCCGTTTGGCATAAGAAGAGAAGCTTTGCCTCAGAAAGGTAGAAGGCGATCAATGATGAAGTGGAGAAGCTCCTCGCGACCATATTCGTTCATGAAGTATAATATCCTAGCTGGCTGGCGAACGTAGTCATGGTCAAGAAGAGCAACAGGAAGTGGAGGATCTGTGTGGACTACACCGATCTCAATCGTGCTTGCCTGAAGGACAGCTTCCCACTTTCGAAGATTGACCAACTCGTGGATGCCACCTTGGGGCACCGCTTACTCTCCTTCATAGATGCATTCTCTGGGTACAACCAGATCTGAATGCATCTAGAGGACGAGGAGCACACTGCCTTCATCACAGACCACGGGACATACTGCTATAGGATGATGCCTTTCGGTCTGAAGAATGATGGCGCCATGTACCAGTGGCTAGTCAATAAGGTCTTTAAAGACCAGATCGACCGCAACATGCAAGTTTACGTGGATGATATGATCGTCATGAGCAGGTCAACCTCGGACCACGTGGATGACCTGGCAGAGACATTTCGTAACCTTCGCCTGCACTAAATGAAGTTGAACCCGGCAAAGTGCGCTTTTGGCATGGCGGCCGGAAAATTCCTTGGCTTCATGGTCACTCAGAGAGGGATTGAGGCCAATCCAGAAAAGGTCCGATCAATCCTTAATATGGAGTATCCCACCTCCAAGAAGTAGGTCCAGCGACTCATCAGCCGTATAACAGCCCTGAGTTGTTTAATCTCGCGATATGCCGATCGCTGCCAACCCTTTTTTAAAGCACTACGCAAGATGCATGACTTCACCTGGACAAAGGAGTGTCGAGAAGCCTTCGAGGAGCTGAAGAAAACCCTGGCATCACCACCACTACTCTCCCGGCCGGAAGAGGGAGAAGAGCTCCTCCTGTACATGGCGGTCACCTCAAGAGCTATCAGCTCGGTCTTGGTCCGCACGGATAAGGACGGAATCCAGAGGCCAGTATATTATACTAGCAAGCTTCTCCGTGATGCCGAGGTCCAGTACTCTCGCTTTGAGAAGTTAATTTTTGCGCTCATCATGTCTGCCCAATGCCTCAGGCCCTATTTCCAAGCACACTCGATCGCGATCTTGACGGACCAACCACTAAAGGCTATACTTAGCCACCCTGACGCATCTGGATACTTGGCAAAGTGGGCGCTAAAGCTCAGCGAATTCGACATTACCTACAGGCCAAGGTTATCCATGAAGGCACAGGTATTGGCTGACTTTCTGGTCAAGTGTGCAGGCCTGGGCGAGGAGCCAGAGGAAATCTCCCAGGAGCAACAGATGGGACCTGAACCAGAGGGTGATATATGGGTCTTGCACATGGGTGGAGCATCCAACGCCAGTGGTAATGGAGCCAGACTCATTCTTGCCAACAGTGAGGGAGTCATCACTGAGTGCGCGCTTTGTTTCCAGTTCACGGCCCCAAACAACCAAGCAGAATACAAGGCACTCCTTGCGGGGCTGAGAGTCTCTCGTGAGCTGGGCGTAACCAACCTGAAAGTTTTCACCAACTCATAATTGGTGGATGGGCAGGTCTTAGGGGAATTTGAGGCTCGAGACCCTCAAATGTCGAAGTACCAAGAGCTGGTATGCACAAGTGCAGCAGGCTTTAGACGCTTCAGCATCTCCTACATTCTACGTAGGGAGAATGCTTGTGCCGATGCCCTCTCCAGGCTAGCGACCCTGCCAGACTCGTCATTGGGGCATGCCCATATCGAGCATCTCCAGGCCCCAAGCTACAAGGCATCCGGGGAGGTATAGCAAGTTACTCCAGAGCCCAGCTAGATGGACAAGTATGTCAAATACATTGTCGATGGAACTTTGCTCGAAGATCACATAGAGGCCGGTATAATCAAGAGGAAGGCCACATGCTTCGTGCTGATGGACGGGCAACTCTATCGAAGGTCCTACTCCTACCCACTCTTGAAGTGCTTGAGACCCTCGGAGGTGACTTTCATACTCTAAGATATACACGAGGGCCTCTGCGAAAATCACGTGGGGGGCAGAACATTGGCATACAAGGCCCTCGACAAGGGTACTACTGAAAAACTATGAAGGAGGATGCGGTCGATTTCGTAAAGAAGTGCGATCGCTGCTAATGCCATGTCGGTGTGCAACATCAGCCGGCTACACCACTGATGCAGAACGAAAGCTCTGATACCAAAAATGATGCAGAACAAAAGAGAAGATGATGCGATGCGGAAGTAAACTATGACTAATTCTTTTTTTATGGTTTTTTTTTCTTATAATATTTTCAGAAGTCGACTTTGACTCAAAGAAAAGTTAAACTAAATTGAAAGAAACTAGGTAATAATTGAAAGCACAATTTAAATAAAACTGGGTTATCAGAGTAGTTCAGAAGTAACGGATCGCTGGGAGTTGAGAAACTCCCAGACCTAGGGTTTCGCTCTGAACTTTCAACAGGACAGAAATAAAGAGAAGAGATGGGTTACCGACCAGACAGTGATCTTCACAGAGTTTGGTGGAAGAACTCTCTTGAGCAGATTGTTGGATCCTCGGATTCGGATATCTTCGTAATGGATCCTCCAATACTGGTCCTGTGGCTGAGTCGGCTTCTCCTGGACTCAAGATCTGGGAAAGAAGAAGAACAAGTGATGGAATCAGATACTCAAGGAAGGATTTACCAGATTTGAAGAACTTGAAAGCTGATGTTGCTGAAATCCGGATTCTCCTGGAGGCTGATCTGACATCCACTAGGGATTGCTCTGGATCTGAAGTATCCGGACTGGACCCGGATGCTGGTGGTCGGCCTGGACTTGAAGAGAGTGGCTGTGAGAGGTTGGATAGGCTAGGGCTTGGTGGAAAGAAAAGGATGATGGGTGGCTAGGGTTTGGGAGTGAAGTGGCTAACCTAGGGTTTGGGATTTGGAGATCTCACACCTTCTCAAGGTTCCTGGGGAACTCGGATTTACTCCCTCACGGAGCTCAACACCTGGATGCAAGTGCGGAAGAGAGAAAACACAGAGTTTGCTCACACAAAAATTTTAATTCATTCATCAGATTCCTTTCAAATTTACAAGAAGGGTTTAATTTATAGGACTTTACAAGAGAGTAGGGTTTTACATCTTCCCATGTGGGACTAAAGGAGGGGATCTTCAAATTAGGATTGTAGGATCAATCCCTACACATATGGCCGGCCAAAGGTTCCAAAAAAATTTGATTTGGGTTTTAAAAGGAAGGTAGATGGCGCCTCCAAGCTTTGTTCTTCAAGAGAGGATTTCTTTCCTTCCATGGCTCAACTCTTTTGGACTCCTCCTTTTCTTTCTCCCTAAGTCATGGTCCTTCCCATCTTTGTTTTGGGTATTTTTGGCAGGGAATGGGCGCCTCCTTGAAGTTCTCTCCAAGAAGAATTTCTTCCCTTTCATAGCTTGCCTCTTATGGAAGGTCTTGGGCCGCCCCCTTGATTTGTGGATCCTTGGTTGCTTTCTCCTCAAATGGCGCATGAGAGAAGGGAGCTGTTATCTGTGGTGTGGGGACCAGAGTATACTGGATGGAGATGTGGCACCCCCTGGACTCAGGCATGTGGCTGGGAGTGTGGCGCCCACTTGCTTGGCCTTGAGAGAAATGTGACATCCCAGGTTGAAGTCCTAGACCACTACTGAGTCAACATGACTCAACAAAAATAAATTACAGGAAGTACAGATTTAAGCTAAAATTAAGTTGATCAAGTCAACCCTTATTACAAGCCAGAAAACCCTAATTCTTCGGGCAAGGTCAATCAGAGATCCAGATGGAGCTCTGAAGTCTTCTTCTGAGTCTGGTGCCCGCACCAATTCTCCCGGGGTGGGAGGAACTCAACCCTGTCGAGTATGGATCAAGTTGGCTCTGGTATCTCTCTAAGAGGTCTGGGTCCAATTCTTGTAATTCTTCTCGGGAGATCCAAGAGTCATCAGAATCTGGCCTTCCTTGCCAGCGGACCAGGTATCTTTGGTATCCTCGATTACGAGTAGAGATAACCTGATCATCCAGGATCTTTTCAATCTGCTCTTTCCTCACAGGCCAGTTTGTTGGTGGACACACAGGGTTGGGTTCACTCTCAAGAGCAGGATTAGGTTCAAAAGGCTCACTGGGAATCACTGCTGGCTCTCTATACTCTACTAGGTCTATAATGTTGAAAGTGGAGCTAATGCCTAGTTCTGGAGGCAACTCGAGCACATAAGCATTGGATCCTACTCTCTTCACCACTCTAAATGGTCCAGCTCCTCTAGCATGTAACTTTCTAACGGTTCCAGGAGGAAACCGTTCAGGCCTTAACCTAATCATTACATAGTCTCCCTCATTAAAAGTTTTGACTCGCCTTTGAGAATCAGCCAACTTCTTATAAGTTTCATTACTTAAATTTAATTTGGCATGAATTTCTTTATGCAAGTCTTTTATATGCTGTGCAAAAACTTCGGCAGACTTAGAGACTCGTGTGTGGACTGGTAAAGGAGCTAGGTCAAGAGGTGTGTGAGGTTTGTAACCATGCACAATTTCAAATGGACTCTTACCTGTAGACCTATTGACCGAGTCATTGTATGCAATTTCAGCCCTGGACAAAATACAAATCCCAATTCCTGGTGCTCTCAATCAAACCAAAATCTGAGCCAAAGCCTAGTAAAGGGTCAAGAAAAACTAAACTAGACTGACGACGCATTCCTAAAGAATGGACTTTATTCCAAAGGAACCCTAGGTCTAAACCTAGCAAACTATGGCTCTCTAGGTTTGACCTTGGGTCGGAGGATGGCATGCAGAGCATGAAAACTTATCATGGGTGCCTAGTAGGTGCCATAAGGTCTTCCAGAAGTAGGTGGCAAACCTAATAGGTTCTGACACGTGGTTCACTCTAAAGACTTTGACAAAGTATACTTGGATGGTGTAAGAAGCATTGGAAGTCCTAGAGAAAGGGAGGAAATATGAGGTGGAGTCTCGAATTACCTGTTGACTAAAGGTGGTGACCTGAAGGTTTGAATGGTAATCTATGAGTGTCAACTGGTCATCCTTACGAAAGGAAAAGTTTGCTACTCCCAGGAATGGATCAAGAGATGGTTCGGGAAGTAGCCTAGGACATGTGATTGCAACAGTTAAAGTTTGTTCTCTAAGCAAATAATGATCCATTTTCTCAAGAACTGGATTGAAGAATGATTCATGGAAGGGCCTATGGATGATGACCTCAAGACTTGAAATTTGACATATGGGTGCAGAAAGGTATACTCTATAGAAGGGTAGGTCAGTCATGCGAAGGAAGGGGTCTGGGGTCATAAGGCGGACTTCTACAGGACTGGGTGAATCAATCCGCTCAAGACAAGGATGTTCAACTGAGATTACAGGAGAGACCTTAGTGGCTGGGCATGGGACAAGGTCCAATTGTAAGAGGCTTGATTCAGTCATCCTAAGGAGAGGATCTACCATAGGGTGGGCAAACTTAAACAGTTCAGTGCAAAGATCTTCAATTGGTACTTGGGAAATGACTGTCATTAGAGGGTACGAACTGATAGCTTGGGCTAACACTATGAGTTCTTCCTGGGGGTATTTGACTAAAGGAACCTGATTCTCACAAATCTCTTGAATTTCTGAGCTAGGTCCTACCACTTGGTTGCTCTCCAAGGTCTCCTCAGGTAAGGAACCAATAGTATCGATGTCACATTCTTCAAGTTCTTCCCCCTCATATTCATCAACTAGACTCAAGCCATCATCATATACTTCCTTGATGCCATCTTTAATGGATTTCGGGTTAGTGGTAATCGGGTCAACTGATTCTGGGCTTGTCATACCTAACCTTTCTTCCTTATTGGTAGGCTTGGGTTCTCCCTCATTAATGTCATCCTTAGGATTCTTACCACTTAGCTGTGCACAAGCCAGTCCTATGCATGTGCACTGACTAGATTTATGGCCTCTTTCTCCACAAAACCAACATTCTTGTGATATAGGAATCTGGATCACACTGGGTTTCAAGCTAGTAGAGACCTTACTTGGGCATGGGTGTGGATCTAAATGGTTTGATCTAGAAGACTTGGGTTGTTGAGTGACTGGTCTAGAATATTGTAAGGACCTCTCATAGACACGATCCACACTATAGATATCATGGTTAGGCTTTCTAAGGTTATGCTCGGGATCACGGTATAAGGTCCTCCTAGGCTCCTGGCATGGATGAGGTTGGGGCCTATTAAATTTTGGATCAGGGGTCCAGTTTTGATGTCTACGTTTCTCAACTACTTGGACTCGATCCCTAAGCTGGGTAAAATTCTCATTCATATCCTGACTCAATTTGTTCATACTTTCAGTAAGAGCTCTAACCATGGCCTCTAAATCAGGTTGGGTCTGACCAGGTTGGTAGGGTACTCCATTCCGGGTAGACATGAAGATGCAAGCAAACACACCAAATGAGACTCGACTGAAACGACTACGGGCTAACTAGACCTAGAGCCCAAACTAGATGCCCAATCAGGTGGCAAGCTAACCTGTAGTAACTCGGAACTCAGCCAGGCAGGTGTAAGGGGAGTGTTAGGTCCCTAATTGCCAATCCTAGACACCAATCAGTGATTGGCCAGGTAGGCGGACCAGCACACAAGTCCTTCGGGATAGAATCCCTGAACCACCGTTCTAGACACTGAGTACAAAGCACACACAGAGTAACTAGACAAACTGACTCAACATTAGCCTAGACCCGACTTGTTGGTGCCCCTAGCCCACTAGGGCAAATTAAGTCTAATAAATTTTAAAATTAGGCTTAGGATCGAATGAATAAGTGGTGGTTTTGGGCTAAGGAGAGGTTATCAACTCCTCCCCTTATCTTAGATGCTCAATTGCCCTTAAGATGAATTAGGAGATGATCACTCAAAAAAATTGAAATGCAGAAACACAGAAACAGAGTTGCTATAATTTAACTTTCAGAAATTTCACGGAAACCAATAAATTACAGTAAAATTATGTAAAATAGTTTCAATTATACTGGTTCTAGCGAAATAAAAATCACTCAATTTGGAGTCATCTGCAATGAGAAACAATTCCTGCAATAGGGTAGTTACAGACTGAAAACAGAACGCTTCCCCCGTTTACAATTCCTGCTACGAAGTTGTAACCCAGCGGATCCCCTACACGCCCTAGGAACACCCCATGGAATGGGAAGAGGAGGCTTGCACCTTGCTTCGTTCCTAGGACCGGACGTCCTGGGGAGTCTACTTCGAGCAGACAAAGTAAAAAGGAGAGAGACTTAAAACAAGCAAGCAAAACAGAAACCCTAGACTGGGCTCTGATATCAAAAATGATGCAGAACGAAAGAGAAGATGATGCGATGCGGAAGTAAACTATGACTAATTCTTTTTTTGTGGTTTTGTTTTTTTTTAATATTTTCAGAAGTCGACTTTGACTCAAAGGAAAGTTAAACTAAATTGAAAGAAACTAGGTAATAATTGAAAGCACAATTTAAATAAAACTGGGTTATCAGAGTAGTTCAGAAGTAACGGATCGCTGGGGGTTGAGAAACTTCCAGACCTAGGGTTTCGCTCTGAACTTTCAACAGGACAAAAATAAAGAGAAGAGATGGGTTACCGACCAGACAGTGATCTTCACAGAGTTTGGTGGAAGAACTCTCTCGAGCAGATTGTTGGATCTCGAATTCGGATATCTTCGCAATGGATCCTCCAATACTGATCCTGTGGCTGAGTCGGCTTCTCCTGGACTCAAGATCTGGGAAAGAAGAAGAACAAGTGATGGAATCAGATACTCAAGGAAGGATTTACCAGATTTGAAGAACTTGAAAGCTGATGTTGCTGAAATCCGGATTCTCCTGGAGGCTGATCTGACATCCACTGGGGATTGCTCTGGATCTGAAGTATCCGGATTGGGTCATATCTGGACTGGACCTGGATGCTGGTGGTCGGCCTGGACTTGAAGAGAGTGGCCGTGAGAGGTTGGATAGGCTAGGGCTTGGTGGAAAGAAAAGGATGATGGGTGGCTAGGGTTTGGGAGTGAAGTGGCTAACCTAGGGTTTGGGGTTTGGAGATCTCACACCTCCTCAAGATTCCGGGGAACTCGGATTTACTCCCTCACGGAGCTCAACACCTGGATGCAAGTGCGGAAGAGAGAAAACACAGAGTTTGCTCACACAAAAATTTTAATTCATTCATCAGATTCCTTTCAAATTTACAAGAAGGGTTTAATTTATAAGACTTTACAAGAGAGTAGGGTTTTACATCTTCCCATGTGGGACTTAAGGAGGGGATCTTCAAATTAGGATTGTAGGATCAATCCCTACACATATGGCCGGCCAAAGGTTCCAAAAAAATTTGATTTGGGTTTTAAAAGGAAGGTAGATGGCGCCTCCAAGCTTTGTTCTTCAAGAGAGGATTTCTTTCCTTCCATGGCTCAACTCTTTTGGACTCCTCCTTTTCTTTCTCCCTAAGTCATGGTCCTTCCCATTTTTGTTTTGGGTATTTTTGGCAAGGAATGGGTGCCTCCTTGAAGTTCTCTCCAAGAAGAATTTCTTCCCTTTCATAGCTTGCCTCTTATGGAAGGTCTTGGGCCGCCCCCTTGATTTGTGGATCCCTGGTTGCTTTCTCCTCAAATGGCGCATGAGAGAAGGGAGCTGCTATCTGTGGTGTGGGGACCAGAGTATACTGGATGGAGATGTGGCACCCCCTGGACTCAGGCGTGTGGCTGGGAGTGTGGCGCCCACTTGCTTGGCCTTGGGAGAAAATGTGACACCCCAGGTTGAAGTCCTAGACCACTACTGAGTCAACATGACTCAACAAAAATAAATTGCAGGGAGTACAGACTTAAGCTAAAATTGAGTTGATCAAGTCAACCCTTATTACAAGCTAGAAAACTCTAATTCTTCGGGCAAGGTCAATCAGAGATCCAGATGGAGCTCTGAAGTCTTCTTCTGAGTCTGGTGCCCGCACCAACCACTCTCCCAGCTCTCTACTCCCTGGCCATTCATCCAGTGGGGCATGGACATCCTTGGTCCTTTTCCTCCCGTGCCTGGGCAGTACAAGTTCCTGATAGTCGCCATCGACTACTTCACTAATGGGTCGAGGCCAAATCCTTAGCGTGGATCACGGAGGCAAACATCAGTAAGTTCTTTTGGAAATCAATTATATGCCGCTTTAGACTCCCTCGTACAATCATCACCGATAACGGATGGCAGTTCGACAATCGAGAGTTTGAGGAGTTCTGTGATGGCCTCAACATCCACCATCGGTTCACCTCAGTGACACACCCTCAGACCAATGGAAAGGTCGAGGTGACCAACCAAACCATCTTTCAAGGACTCCGAACCAGTCTTGATCAGGCCAAAGACAGATGGGCCGAAGAACTCCCCAGTGTCATGTGGGCATACCACACCATGCCCAGGACAACCACAGATGAGATGCCCTTTAACCTCGTCTTTTGTGCGGAAGCCGTGATCCCGGTAGAGCTAAGTCTACCCACCTTGCGAGTGAAATAATATGACGAGGTTGAGAACCTAGCTCGACTCCTACTCAACCTAGACCTCCTTGAAGAAACAATGGATAAGGCTCGACTCCAGATGGTGTTCTACCGAAAATGGGTGGCCCGGTATTATAACTCCAGGATGAAGCCGAAGATCTTCTGCCCTGGCAATCTGGTACTGTGGCCGGCAGAAGCCTCCTAGCCTCAAGAATGCGGCAAACTCTCTCCGAACTGGGAAGGCCCATACAGAGTAGTTGAGGCCCTTCCTCATGGGGCCTACTACCTTGCCGAACTTGATGGGGCCCGATTCTTTCAAACATGGAATGCCAGTAACTTGAGGATGTACTACCAATGATGTAAGGCTTCCTCTCATCAATAATAAAATTCCTTTTTGCACAATGCTTACCCTTGTCTCGTAGGAATACTTTCACCGGACCCTAGGTCTGGCGATGGAAGGTGGGAGATCTAGAAGTCCCATAAACAAGTTGCTTGAACCCAGTTCGGCGAAATCTAGACCGAAAACTCACAAAGCCCGACACCTCAAGACCAGAAACTCATGAAGCCTGGTACCTCAAGACCAGAAACTCACGAAGCCGGTACCTCAAGATTAGAAACTCACGAAGCCTGGCATCTCAAGATCGAAAACTCCCGAAGCCCAGTATCTTAAGATGGAAAACTTCAGAAGTCCTGCACCTGCGGCCCTACTCACAGCCCTGGGCCCGCAGTTTGGCCCCTCGAACCAGGGTGCTTTCAAAAATCTGTGTTCAAACCAACAACTAAAGTCAAGCTCCCTTGCGAGATCATGCTCCCCATCGAAGTCACAACTCATCTCCCGGCATGGACGGAAGGACCACTAAACAGGTCGCCACCCCCGGGCGGGCCCCTAGAGTCCGGCGAGCTCCCGGAGTACTTCAACAGATGCCTTAGTCCAGCACAGATGATCCCTCCAGGAAGTTCCAGATCTCTTCTAAGTCATCTACTATGACTAAGGCCTCCTACGGAAGATCGAAATTTGGAGTCAGACAAACCTAAGTTCGTGAAATTGCAAAAGGGTGCATGAAGCACAACAGAAGACGGAAAGGACTCCAATTGTAAGAAGAGTATGAAGGGGAATACTTCATTGCATTCAAAGGATTTTACAACTTGAGAGGATCCTCGATAGGCCGGGTGATCCCAAAACAAAAAACAAAGTTGAAAATCCTATTACAAAAGTCTGAGGGTAGAAGGACCCCGGAGGTCACTACATCACTGGCTCCTTCCTAGGCTGGTGTGCTAGTACATCATTGACCCCTGGGGCATCAGCCAGCATGGCCATCTACTCAGCCGGCATGGTCGTCTGCTCTGCCATTTGCTCAGTGGTCGCTGCCTCCGTCGCCTCCGAGGGAGCCCCCACCTCTCCAGATTGCTCCTCGGTGCTACCGATGACGACGCCCTCCAGGTCAAGCTTCGGGAAGATCGAAGCCACCTTCTCTCGGCAGGCTTCGAATCTCTTGATGAAGGAGTCCACGGCTGCCTCGTGGACCTTATCCTCGAACTCTTGTGATTCCCGAAACTTGGGTACAGCTTCGAGGGCCTCCTTCTTGGTAGCCTCCATCAATGCCAAGGCCCCCTATGCCTTATCATTAGCCGCCACCAACTTGGCAAGGACCTCGTCGACCCAGACCACGAGAATCTGGGATCGCCTTACAGGCGAGATATCTTTGCCGCAGACTCCTCCTCATGGTGCCTCATCCGTGCCCTCTCCTCGGCCAGGACTGCCTCAAGTTCCTTGATGCGCCCCTCGGTTCAGGACAGATCATGACGAAGGAATTTGTTAGTTTCCTTCATCTCTTGCCCTTTCTCCATCAGGATCTTATGTTAGCCGCGAGGTTGCCCAGCCACTTCTCCTTCTCGACCTCCCTCTTCACCCATTCATTGCAGAAGTCCCGAAGGAGCAGTACGTCGGTTCCAATCTGCAGCAAAAAGAAGAAGTCAGTCCTAATGACTCGACTGGGATATTAAAGAAGTGAGGCACTTATCGAGAAGAGTTGAGGGATTATGCCCTGTATGGTCGCCAAATAGTCCCTACCTCCCCTCGAGTGGCAGTCTCGAGGTTGAACGGCGTACTCCATCATTCTCTCTGCCAGGGCGGGGTCCTGGATCACCAAGGCATTCATCGGGACCCCCGTCGGTGCGTGCCGGGGTTCAGAGGATGATGGTGCCGAAGCCTCTCTGACACTTGACGGTGAGGCTGGTGGAGGCACCTCGGCCATCGCTGGAAGGCACACTGCCATGGCTGGCGGCATAGGTGGCGGGGCAGGCCGCTTGTCTCTCCTCCCCCTCTCGACCTCGACAACTTCTGGCGAGGGGCCTCGCTGCTGTGGAGGCCAGGGTGTTGGATCAACCACCCTCGCCTCCAAAGATGGAATGGACTTGGAACCCCGGCAGGTCTCCACCCGGGCTCTCTTCGGCATAGTCTGCCTAGCCCCGGTCGATGAGCTCCTCTTCCGGGCGGATTCTATCAGATTCTCTACTGAGTACTTCATCCCAACAAAAAAGGAGGAAAGATGGTCAGCCCCAAGTCAAAAAAAAAAGAAAAAAAGAGAGAAAGGACACGTCTGATGAAAACCTACCGAGCTCACGGATCGGGCTGATCTTGGCCTCAAACAAGTTCTGCTCCGATAGCAGAATTTCAAGGGAGGGGAGCTGGTCACTAATCAATTGGGTGAATACCTCCCGGTCAGCGGACTTCACTTGGGAGTTGCAGTTTGGGGCTCGGTCCGGATCGCTCTAGACCCAATCAACATTCTCGATCGAAGTGAAGAAATATCGATTTTCCATCCCTTGATGGAAGTAGGGAGGTCGAATGTAAGGCACTTGGGCCGAGAAGAAAGAAACCACCACCTGTCAGCGGTGGGGTGGCGCTTCAAGGTGAAGAGAGCCCTGAACAAGGAGAATCGGGCGACAAATCTGTGGAAGTGACAGAAGACAATGAAGGCAGCGATGACCCTAATGGTATTAGGGGCCAACTGGGCCGGCACGAAATGGAAATTACTGAGGAAGGAAAGAAAGAAAGGGTGAAGAGGGAGACGAAGGCCCCCGACGAGGAACTCTTTGTAAAAAATGATCCGACTTGTACCGCTTGAAATGGCCTGCTCCCCTGGCCCCGGGAGCGAGAGCCGAATGAAATCCGAGATCCCGTACGTCTCTCGGATCACAGAAAGGTCCTCTTCGATCATCATCAAAATGATGCCGAAGGGACCAGTTGGAGCCGCTGCTGCTGAAGGAGCGACAATAGGAACAGAGGAAGCAGGGGGAGCCTTGGGACTTCCTATGACAATCCCGATGGGACACAGGCACCTCTGGACTTCAAGGAGAACTTCGTCCTCCTCATCGGAGGATAGAGTCCTCAGTCGGGAGGGGCCTGCTTCATTAGGATTACTGGAGGATCGAAGGAACCGGCCCGAAGGAGCCATTCAGAAGAGAAGGGATGAAGGCAAAGAGGACGGAAGACCTAAGATAGGGTTTCAAAAAGACTTGGACACTGCCAACCAGGAGGAAGAAGAAGAAAAAGGGAGGAAGGATGAGTGACTCACCTATTTATCTTAAAGGGGGAAGACAGTGAAGGAAGAAGAAAACTATGAACCACCGGCGAGCGCGAGAAGTTCGAAAGAGTAGGTTTGGGAAAAGTCCTCTCTCCTTTCAAAACTGATGGACAGCGGCCGTACGACTCAACATCTTCGCCATCGGATAAGTGCCACATGTGGGGAACAACCGGCGGCGACGCTTCAGTGCGCTGAAAACCGCCTCGGGTCTGGTACCAGCAATTATGGTTTCTAAGACTCATGGACATGGCACCCTCGCATTGGATCTGAAACATGACCTGCGGAGTGGTGGAGATCGTGGCAATTATGACACCATATTTTTCATCCTTCCACGTCAGGTCCGCATTAACTCCCTCACCCCAGTTATAACGTTTCGATGGGACTTGGGAGTGGGGGGAAAATGATATGGTAATACCGCTGACGTGGAGCACACCTCAAATCCGATAGGTAGTGAGGCAGGCAGATGTCGCCACGTCAGATTTCTTTTCCAGCTCTTTCGCCAGGTGGCTCCTCAAGGATCGAGCCCCCCTCGGTCAAAGTCGAGCTCCCTCCAGTTCCTTCACCAAGTGGCTCCCCAAGGGTTGAGCCCACCTCAGCCGAAGTCGAGCTCCCTCCGGCTCCTTCGCTAGGTGGCTCCCCAAGGGTCAAGCCCACCTCGGTCAAAGTCAAGCTCCCTCCGGCTCCTTCGCTAGGTGGCTCCCCAAGGGTCGAGCCCATCTCGGTCAAAGTCGAGCTCCCTCTGGCTCCTTCGCCAGGTGGCTCTCCGAGGGTCGAGCCCACCTCGGCCGAAGTCGAGCCCATTCCTTAGAAGCATCGCGAAAGGAAAAAGGTCGTCAGCACCAAGTCTATAATCGAAGCTGGCACAGTACGATGCATCCAGTGTGGCACCCCAAAGCTAGAAAGGTACATCTACCATCGTTTGCACCATTCGAGGATAAGTGCCCCGATTGAAGAACCAAGTCCTACAACCGGCCACCTGCACCACCCACAAAAAGAAGGCCACATTAGAGCCCTCAGACCCAAGGGTGGCTGCCCCCAGATCAAGGCCCTACTAAATTTCCCAAACTGTGATAACCCACCGAAAAAATAAGGGCTGCCACATAAGTCCCTACTGTGAGGGGAAATGATCTCGGGAGCCCGGCTACAGATGCCGTTGACCCTCGAGCACCTAAGAGGGGGAAGATCGAGGCAAGAAGGGGGGAACCGATGATCTAAAAGGAGGACCCAGCGAACGGGAATGAGGTAAGTAGGAGAAAGGGCAGAGAAGGAGAGACAAGCGGCGAGAAGGCGCGAAGGCCTCCCGAAAGACTCTCGAAGAGAGTCCCGATGGGAACAGCCATCCCAGCTCGAGTCACGCTCCTCTCCATCCACTCCTACTCTATTTTTTATTGAAAACTCTCCTCCAAGCATAGGTACCGAACAAGAATCCATCTTAGGGGATCTGTTCTTCTTTACCGTCCACTGACTTGATCGTCGGAGTGTCCCCACCGGAATTCTCGGCTCGAGTCTCTAACTTTGTCTTGTAGGATCGGGAACCGCTAGATTTTGAAAGACGGGGCTGAGGTCCAGTGCCACATCAAAGCTGCAGACCACGACAGTGAGGACGACAATAGCGAGTACAACCCATGATTTTATTGTCAAACTTTTTTTAAAAAAATTAATAATTTTAAAATTGTTTTATATTTTTTATTAATTTTTAATATTATTTGGTAAAATTACTATTGTACCATATTTTTAATGAAAACGTGCAACTCATTATTTCTCTTGTACGGAACCTAATTCCGTAAATATAGTTTGAAATACCGTTGTTTGAAAAATATTTTATTAAAAAATATTATTTTTAAAAAAAATCCTCAGTTCTTGTTTCCAGATTATATCATTTAACTTCTTTTGATCTATCTCTCTCCCTTTCTTTTTAATTCACGTTGGTTCTCAAGCGAGGTTTACCGTGTGACTTTGCCATCATGGAGATTTTTTACTTCTTAGGATGCGACGGTTGGTGAGGCAACATGGATACACATGAAAGTCCTGCAAGAAATTTTTTTTAAAAATATATAAATTTAATAAATATTTATCAAATTAAATATTTAAAAAAATATTTATTGTTACCGCGTCTTCTCCTGGATCGGATTCGGTCGGCTATGCTGGAGCACTCCTCTCCTGATCGACCTGCAATAAAGTTCTCTAAGCACCGGTGGTGCTCCAGTAGGGGGACACTCCGATGCTTAAGTTAGCAGGAGCTTGAGGGCAACAAAATGGAGGAATCAAGAATGGAGAATGAAGAGAGTATCCAGCCCAAATGGAGGCCCCCCGGTCACCTTATATAAGCACAGAATGCTGCCAAATTCTGTTAAGAGGCAGGTGAAGAATATCCGATTTATCCCTAGGAGAATCAGGATGGCGGCCAGGTGGCACCGAGACGTGGCTACAAGGTGGTGTCCGTTGTAACAGAATTCTGGTACCAGTTGGAGCGGGCTTCTGGAACCTTCGAGCTACTTCTAGAATAAGAATGAGTCGGTCGGACTTGATAGAGGTGGGTCGTCCGGTCGAGGGAGAAGGTCCGTCAAGCTTTCAAGGGAGCAGACCGGTTGGACCTCAACGGAAGTGGGTCGTTTGGACCTCTACTTCGGTGGGTCAGTCGGTCAGCTTTCTGATGGAATGGATCAGCTGAACCTCCACCTCAGCGGGTCATTCGGACCTCAACTTTGGTGGGTCGGCTGGTCAGACTTCTGGTGGAGTGGAGCGACCGGACCTCTTGCTTCCGTGGGTCGGCCGGTCGGACTTCTGATAGAATGGAGCGGCCGGACCTCTTGCTTCAGTGGGTTGGCCGGTCAGACTTCTAAAATGAAAGGATCGATTGAACCTTCGCTTTGTCCCAGCCAAAAAAATTATTGGCTCCGATCCGGTTCAGAGAAAAGTTAATTTGGTATAACAGTTGCCCCCCTTGCTCTTGGCCTTTGAGGGGACACGTGGCTTCGAAGGGCAGGAGCACGATCCTTGCTCAGGTCGCGTCCGTCCTTGAGGTAACCGCAAGCTGGATCAGGTGCGTCGCTTCGAATCTCCCACGACCAGCGTCAAAGACCGAGGCGACCCTACATTGGGGATGCATGGACCGCAGTTAATGTACGGGAGGCGTCATGATGAGGAGCCGTGTTGGCTTGCATGATAATTGGAGCGCAGTGATTCACTATGCCACATGGCAGCATCCGAGTGATCGACGTCGTGCCCAAGATAGCCTCCTTGCCATTGATCTAACTTTCCCACAGATCACCGCCTATGCGCTCCTATCAATCGGTCGCTTCGAATCTTACATCGTGGAACGTTGCACCGAATGATGAGACGGTTACAATGTCCACGGGTGAAGGCAAGCGCCCCTCCGGAGACCTTTAAAAAGTGGGGGCGAGGTGGCTAGGAGGGATTTCTTGCTGCGATTGTGCTCCACGAGAGAAAGAGAGCTTTTTCCTCCTTTTCTACAATCTCCAACCTTCTAGGAGTCCGGCCTCAGGTCAGTCCCCCAGTCCTTCTTCTCCTTTAGTGTTAATGGCGTCCGGTAGTCAAGGTCCGATCCATAGACATTGGGAGCCCGGTCTGAGTAAAATCCAGTCGGTAATGACCCGGGAATGGGTTGAAAACCTTAGGGTGGTGTACAACATCCCCTCGACCTTGCATCTTTCTGTTCCAGGCCGAGAGGGGAGAGCGAATAACCCCTTAGGACCAAGAAACCTCCCAATGTACGAAGCCCATATTAAGGCTGGCCTGAGGTTCCCTTTACACCAGTTTTTCGTAGAAGTCTTTAACTTCTACAGAGTGACCCTAGTGCAGCAGACCCCGAATAGTATTCGGGCGATCTGTTGCTTCATAGTGTTATGTCACAGAGCCGAGACCGACCCTAGGTTGTCCCTCTTTGGCAATTTTTTTCTTCTGAAGAAGGATTTCAGGAGCCATGAATGGCGGATGTTCTGTCCCCATCCTGGCCGAAGGATCCTGAAATGCCTTCCGTCGGCTATCCACTGGTGGAAGGCCAAGTTTTTCTTCATAGACAGCCTTCAGGCCTGGGGTTTTGAGCCACTATGGAGAGAGCTGAGGCCGAGGCTTCGCGAGGGGAGGGCGATCCTGATGGCCGACCAGGCCAAATTTAATGAAATTGATGGAGCTGGCCTGACCATGGCGTATGAACTACTTGGGAAGGATGTCCTTCACCAGGCAGGGATCGCTGCTAGAGATTTTTAGGTAGGAACAAAGAGGACCCACCAGGGTTGACTGACCTTCTCTCTCGCATTTACTTCATTTATTTCTCTGTCCTATCTCCTTTTTCCCACCCTAACCCTTCCTTGAAACTGGCAGAAAAATGAAGATTGACAAGGCTAGGGTCATCCAGCGGGCAGTGCGGAAGAGGACTGCCCCAGCAGTAGAGCCGACCATAGAGAGGTAGAACAAAAGGTGGGAGGAGGAACATCCCACACTCGTAGTGGCTGTGGACTCCGATGAGGACGATGCCCCGCTGACGGAGGCACTAAGAGCGCCGAGTTCTTCAACTCCCATCGAGCAGTCAACTGCTTGAACGGAGCAGGAGCAGCTGGAGTCATCGGGCACGATGGCAGCCTTCGCCCTAGGACCCTCCGAACTGGCAGAAGCGGCTCCCCCCACAGACAAAGGAAAGGGGGCGGCCGAAGGAGAGGTGGCCGAAGGAGAGACGGCCGAAGGAGAGTCCGAGGAAGAGGTCCGTCAAGAGGCTCACCAGCATTGGCACGTCCTAAACAACTCGAGAAGAGCACAGAGTTTGCTCAGGGGAGCAATGACAGACGCCGACTGGGAGCTATCCATTCAGAGAAATCTGAGTGACGTAGCGAAAGAATCTTATCGTGACCTCATGAGGGTAAAACACTCGCCTTGCATCCTTGTACTTAGTATTTTTGATTGCCTTGCACAGTGCTGACTTAACCTTCTACTTACTGGTTCTCCATGGCATCTCCTTGATGAACGACGGCATCGGTTGGATACTATATGCAGCCAAGACCTCGGCCAAGAAGGTTCAGAGTTGGAGACGGCTCGGGCAGCCATGGAGGCGTCTTTGAAGTCCATGGAGGAGAGGTTGTTAAAGGAGGCATCAAAGAAGATGCAAGACCAGCAAGCCGATCAGGAGGCTAAGTTGAAGAGGAAGAAGGCGAAGGTGAATTTCCTCACCCGTCGGCTGAAAGAGGAGGAAGAATGATTTGCTGAGGTCGACAAGAGGGCCCAGGCTGAACGGGTGGCTGCAGCGAAGTTGGCGGTTCGGCTAGAGGAAGCCAAGGAGCTGGCGGCGGGGCAGGTCTGGGATGCCGTAGCGAAGTACAAGGCTTTCGCTAACTTCACTGAAGAAGTGGAAGAGGCGGTGTCGGTCTTCTACTCAGAAGGCTACGACGATTGTTTGAAGAAGGTGGCCAGACTTTTCCTGGAACTTGACTTATCCGACGGTCAGTTGGGAGGACCAGCCGAGGGGGAGCAGCATCCGATCGATGAGGAGGCCAAGCCCCAAGCTGAAGGCGGCACAGAGGAGGCGAGGCCACCGCCCAAGTTGAGATTGTACCGGGTGGGGTCGAAGTCAAAACCCCAGCTGCACCTTCTGCGGGTTAGACCTAAGGAATTTGTAAAGGTCTGACTCCCTTTTTGATGTAAAGAACTTTTTGCTGTAATAGAAGAATATTTTGTCATCTCCTGTGCATATGTATTTTTATGTATATAAGCTCTTTCTTCTTCCAAAATATTTCTAATTTTTTGCAGTCGGCTGAATAGAATTGCAAGCTTTTCTCTTCAGGATATTCTCAAGTGTGAAGGGTCGGCTTTGACCGAACTTGAGGTCCATGGAACAGCTGAAGGACGGTAGCTCAGTCCGAACCTAGGTACTTAGGCATTTTTCCAAGTACCGATCCATCGGCTTATCCAAATTTGAGATCCAAAGAATAGCTGAAGGATGGTAGCTCAGTCCGAACCTAGGTACTTAGGTATTTTTCCAAGTACTGATCCATCGGCTCGTCCAAACTTGAGATTTGATCTCCACATGGATCGTTTTGAAGTTGTTGCCGACCGGGGTCGGACTTGCGGAAGTGGGTTGCCCTAGAGCCTTTGCCGACCTGGGTCGGACTTTCGGAAGTGGACTGCCCTAGAGCCTTTGCCGACCGGGATCGGACTTTCAGAAGTGAGCTGCCCTAGAGCCTTTGCCGACCGAGGTCGGACTTTCGAAAGTGGGCTGCCCTAGAAACTTTGCTGACCAGGGTTAGACTTTCGGAAGTGGGCTGTCCTAAAGCCTTTGCCGACCGGGGTCAGACTTTTGGAAGTGAGCTACCCTAGAGCCTTTGCCGACCGGGGTCAGACTTTTGGAAGTGAGCTACCCTAGAGCCTTTGCCGACCGGGGTCGGACTTTTGGAAGTGGGCTATCCTAGAGCCTTTGCCGACCGGGGTCGGACTTTCGAAAGTGGGCCTTGGAAGAAGTCATGGCCTTTATTGATAATACTTGTGAAGATTATCTACATTCCAAGGGCGTGCCACTTACCGCCCATCCAAATGCTCGAGCCGGTAAGTTCCGGCTCTAATTACTTCAACAACTCGATAAGGACCTTCCTAACTGGGGGAGAGTTTCTCTTGCTCGATTGGCTTTGATATTTCGATTCTCCGCAAAACCAGATCTCTGACTTGGAAAGTTCGAGCCTTGACTCGAGAATTGTAGTATCTGGCCATCTTCTGACAATAAACTGCCATCTTCAAACCTGTCTAGAGCCTGGACTCTTCAAGTAAGTCTAGGTCAGCCCTTCGTCACTCCGAGTTGGTTAGCTCGACAAAATGGTCAATCCGTAAGGACTGCAAGGAGACTTCCACAAGGATGACCGCTTTACTTCCTTAAGTTAGGTTGAATGGAGTCTCCCCAGTCACCGTTCGGGTGGTTGTCTAATAAGCCTAGAGCACTGAGTGAAGCTCCTTTGCACAAAGTCCTTTGGCATCATTCAGCCGGGTCTTCAGTCCATGTAAGATAGTCCGGTTGGTGACCTTGGCTTCCCCGTTGGATTGAGGGTGGCCGATCGATGTAAGTCGATGGGAGATGTGATATTGCTGGCAAAAATCTTGGAACTTGAGATTATCAAATTGTCTTCCGTTGTCAGTGATGATTGTCTGTGGAAGCCAAATCGGAAGATGATGCAGTTCTGGACGAAGTTCTCCACCTTGGCTTCCGTTATCTACGCCAATGGCTCTGCCTCCACCCATTTAGTAAAGTAATCGATGGCCACAAGAAGAAATTTCCATTGGCTGGATGCAGGGAGGAATGGACCCAAGATATCCATTCCCCACTGCGCGAATAGCCAGGGCGTGGTGAGTGGGACTAGCTAGTTGGCAAACCTCCTTTGGATGTTGGAATACCTCTGCCACGCGTCGCACCTTCGGACGAAGTCCGATGCATCCCTTTGAATTATAGGTCAATAGTATCCCTGCCATATGATCTTATAAGCCATGGATCTTCCTCCGAGGTGATCACCGCAGATGCCTTCATGTACCTCTCTGAGCACATATTCTGCATCGGTCGGCCCTAAGTACTTCAACAAGGGCTGTGAGAATGACTGCTTGTAGAGGGTACCATCGAGAACAACATACTTCGAAGCTGTCCAGTGGACATGCTTGGCTTCGGTCGGATTTTCCTGTAGGGTCCCTTTAATAAGGAAGGCAAAGATTGGGTCCATCCAAGAAGCTTCTTGTTCAACTTGGTGGACTCCACCGGCTCTTCATCAATACTTGGGCACTGCAGATAGTCCACAAACGTTCGGTCGGAGGTGTTGGTGATGGCCGTAGCCAATCATGACAAAGCATCCGTCCGGGAGTTTTGCAATCGAGGTATATGGAGGATTTCAAAGAAGTTGAGCTGGGACACGAGGTTTTGTACCTTGTTTAGGTATTTGGCCAAAATTGGATCCCTTGCTTCGAACTCATCCTTTACTTGATTCATCACCAGCTGAGAATCAAAGAAGGCCCTAACTCGGTCGATGCCCAATTTGTTGGCTAGTCTTAGTCCTGCAAGGAGGGCTTCATACTCTGCTTGGTTGTTCGACACTTTAAATGCAAAGTGCAATGCATACTCCAAGCTTTCTCCGTCCGGGTTGGCTAGGATCAGGCCCGCCCCGCATCCTGCAAGGTTGGACGCTCCATCCACGTGAAGAGTCCAAGCAGGCTCCACTTCTCCGATGCTTTCAGTTCCGGGTGCGCTGGCCATCGGCGGGGATGCCTCCTGCTTCCAGGTATATTCTGCAATAAAGTCAGCAATTACCTGGGCTTTCAAAGCCGATCGAGATTGGAAGGAGATGTCGAACTCGCCAAGTTTGACAACCCACTTGGTGAGCCGACCGGAGGTGTCCGGGCTTCGAAGGATCGCCTTGAGAGGTTGATCAGTCAGCACGATGATCGAATGCACCTGGAAGTACGGTCGGAGCTGCATGGCTGCTACAACCAAAGAATAGACTAGCTTCTGTATTTTGGGGTACCTTGTTTCGGCATCATGAAGAACTTTGCTAATGTAGTAAATAGGTTTCTGTTGATCGTCTTCTCCCACTCGCATGAGGACAGAGCTGACCGCCTCGTCCAATGCCGATAGGTAGAGATACAGAGACTCACTCTCCGTCAGTTTGGCCAGCAGTGGAGGGTTCTTCAAATATTTCTTCAATACTTCAAAAGCCATCCAACACTCGTCGGTCCAATGGAAGCAGTCAGACCTGTGCAATGTCTTAAAAAATGGTAGTGACTTCTCAGCCGACCGAGATATGAAATGGCTAAGAGAAGCTATCCAGCCCGTAAGCTCTTGCACCTGCTTCTTGTTGGTCGGATGTCGCATTTCAATAACAGCTCTGATCTTGTATGGGTTGACTTCGATTCCTCTTTGTATGACCAAGAAGCTGAGGAACTTACTGGAAGTACCCCGAAAGTACACTTGGTAGGGTTTAGCTTCATCCGATGGCATCTTAGTGCGTCAAAGGATTCCTGCAAATCCTTGATGTGGTCGGCCTTGTGGAAGCTCTTGACTATTATATCATCTACATACACCTCCATGTTTCTCCCAAGCTGCTCTTCGAAGACCTGGTTGATTAGCCTTTGAAAAGTGGCACCGGTGTTCTTCAAACCGAAGGGCATTATCTTGTAACAGTACAAACCTTTGTCGGTCACAAAGGCAATCTTCTCTTCATCCTCTGGGTGCATCATGATTTGGTTATAATCGGAGAAAGCATCCATAAAGCTGAGAAGCTGATGGCCGGCCATGGCATCCTCCAGCTGATCAATCTTCGATAGGGGGAAGCTATTCTTTGGGCACGCCTTATTGAGATCGGTGTAATCTACACATATCCTCCACTTTCCGTTAGCTTTTTTCACCATGACAATATTTTCTAGCCACTCAGGGTAGTGGGCTTCCCTGATGAAGCCAGCATCAAAGAGTTTCTTCACCTCTTCGTTAATGGCCCTTTGTCTTTCAGTGGCAAAGCTCCTCTTTTTCTGTCGGACAGGCCTGTAAGTCGAATCCACCTTAAGCTGGTGAGTGATGACCTCCGACGGAATACCTGGCATGTCCAACGCTGACTACGCAAAAATGTCTGTCTTTTCTCAAGAAGTTAATCAGCTCTAACTTAACATTTTCGCTGAGGGTGCTACCAACTTGGAGGACTTTGGTGGGGTCGTCCTCATGAAGGGGAACAAACACAATCTTCTCGACAGGTTGGCCGTGGTCATCGGCTTCGACTCTGGGGTCAAGTTGCTCAAGAGTGGGATGTCCCTCCGATTGCTGGTCATGGATAGTCAAGCATTGCTGGGCCATCCTTCGGTCTCCCCTCATTACCCCGACTCCATTACAAGTCGGGAACTTTGCCAGCAAGTGATAGGTAGAAACAATGACGCGAAACTTGTTAAGGGCCGACCGACCCATGGTGGCATTATAAGCTGAGATCGTATGTACGACCACAAAATTGATGAGGAGAGTCTTCTGATAGGGTTCCATCCTGATGGTCACAGGTAGAGCTATTTCTCCTTCAACTCCAACAGAGTTTCCCCCGAAGCCCGTCAGTGGCATGGGGGATTCTTGCAGCCTCGATTTAGATAGGTTCATCCTGACAAAGGCATCATACAATAAAACTTTCGTGCAGCTTCCATTATTTATAAGGATTCGCTTTACATCATAGCTAGCAATCACTGTCGACATAACTATAGGATCATCTCCAGAGAGATGGGATTCTAGAAAATCTTCGTCAGAAAAGGTGATTGCATTGGAACCCCTTGACCTCTTGACAATGTCGGGGCCGTCTTCATATCTCTAGTCGGATTGCCAATGTAGCATGCCAACATCCCCACCAGTCGGATGTTGGTTAGGAAGCTCCACCTCCTTAGGAGGGTTCCTGGTAGTTGACGCTTCGGCCTGATCCCGGTGGGGTCGGACATACTTGTGCAGGTACCCCCTCCGGATGAGGTCTTCAATGGCATCCTTCAGCTGGAGGCACTCTTCGGTATTGTGCCCACGATCCCTATGGAACCGGCAGTATTTATCTTTTTTCTGGAGGCAAAGGGGCCCCTCATTGGACAAGGTCTTTGCAAGAAGGTCTCGTTCTCAATCTCCAGGAGGATCTTCTTTCTAGGAAGGAAGAGGGGCGCATAGGTTTCGAACCTCTTGGGAAAGTCCTTCGGCTTCGAACTTCGGTGCTGGGCGGACTGGTTGTCGTTGCTCGGAGGTCGAACTTCGAGAGCCTTGTCGTTTTGCTTCTTGGGAGCCGACCTCCCCTCAGCCTGGCATCGACTTGCCACTTGTTCTTCTGCCATGGTGTATTTCTGCGCTCTGGCCAGCATCTCGGAGTAGCTAGTCAGAAATTTCTTGTCCAGGGAGAAAGTGAGTCTAAACGAGCAGAGCCCTCTCTTGAAGGCCAACATAGCAACGTCTTCGTTTAAATCCAGGATCTCCATGGTCGTTGAGTTGAAACGGGCCATGTAGTCTTAGAGAGTCTCCCCCTCCTTTTACAGTACAAGGAAGAGGCAGTAGGTGTTTCTCAGAGTCTGACTGCATGTCCTGAAATGGAAAAGAAAGAGGTTTTCAAGTTGAGAGAAAGAGTGGATCATACCTGGTCGGATGGCGAAGAACTACATCCGAGCAGCCTTCTTCAGGGTTGTTGGGAAGGCAATATAATGAAGGGTGTCAAAGGTGCCCTGCACCATCATATGGGCCTTATAGGTGCCCATATGGTCCAGTGGGTCAGTGGTACAATCATAAGTGTCCACCTGTGGAATTTTGAAGTGACGGGGAATCGTCTCACCCAGGATTTCGGCAGGGAAAGGCGGGTGCAAGTCATAGGGCGGCCCCCTTCGACTTTTTGCCGATAAACAATTTCGGCGATGCGCTCCTCCATGCACAAAATCTTGCTGGTATAGTCCCTCGGGGCTTCAGCAGAGTGCCAACTGTCATGAGGGATGGAGTCAGCAAAAGAAGGTGAGGCTGACCTTGGCCTCTTCTCGTCAGCGCGAACCCCTAAGGACCTTCGGGGCTCCGGAACAGCATGGGAAAGAGGCTGCGGGGCTCCCTAGCGCCAGCTCCCCTCAATGATAGGTTGGTAGTTGGTGCCAGATGCAGCAGGAGGCTGATGCTGGTTGTTGGCCGCTTCTTGGAGATGTTGAACCATAGTAGTGACACGTATCAATGCGCTTTAAGAATGTCTAGAACTTTTGTAGTCCCAGAACGACAGTGGGTTCGGCGGCGGTGGTGGTGGCGACTTCGTTCTCCCTGGGAGGTCCTTCTGACCTGGACAGGGAGTGACCTCTCCTGGCGGAGGTGTTCTGGGCTCTTCCTTTTGCCATTATCAAACTCAATAAGCGGGTTCCTCCTTTTAGAGTGAGAGAGCGAACAGCCCTCCCTCTAGCGCCAATCTGTTGCCGCGTCTTCTCCTAGGTTGGATTCAGTCGGCTATGCTGGAGCGCTCCTCTCTCGGTCACTTGCAACAAAGTCCCCTAAGCGCTGGTGGTGCTCCGGCGGGGGACACTCCGATGCTTAAATTAGCAGGAGCTTGAGGGCAACAAAATGGAGGAATCAAGAATGGAGAAGGAAGAGAGTACCCAGCCCAAATGGAGGCCCCTCGGTCACCTTATATAAGCGCAGAATGCTGCCAAATTCTATTAAGAGGCAGGCAGAGAATGCCCGATTTACCCCTAGGAGAATCAGGATGGCATCCAGGTGGCTTCGAGATATGGCCACAAGGTGGTGTCCGTTGTAACAGAATTCTGGTACCAGCTGGAGTGGGCTTCTGGAGCCTTCGAACTACTTCTGGAATGAGAATGAGTCGCTCGGACTTGACAGAGGTGGGTCGTCCGGCTGAGGGAGAAGGTCCATCAAGCTTTCAGGGGAGCAGACCGGTCGGACCTCAACGGAAGTGGGTCGTTCGGACCTCTACTTTGGTGGGTTGGTCGGTAGGCTTTCTGATGGAATGGATCAGCCGAACCTCCACCTCAGTGGGTCGTTCGGACCTCAACTTTGGTGGGTCGGCCGGTTGGACTTCTGGTGGAGTGGAGCGGCCGAACCTCTCGCTTCCGTGGGTCGATCGATCGGACTTCGGTAGAATGGAGCGACCGGACCTCTTGCTTTAGTGAGTCGGCCGGTCGGCCTTCTAAAAGAGAGGATCAATTGAACCTCCGCTTTGTCCCAGCCAAAAAAATTGTTGGCTCCGGTCCGGTTCAAAGAAAAATTGATTTGGTATAACATTTATCATACTAGGTATTTCAGATCAAACATGACCTTTCCTGACTTGAAATCATCTTTGACAAAGATAATTTCACTAAAAAATTATATTTGGCAAAGATAATTTCAAATTTAGCTGAAATCATCTTTGACAAAGATGATTTTAATATAACATTTTTTTACTCTTATTTATTAATTAAATATATATTATATAATTAATAAATAAAAATTAATATAATTTAAAATTTATATTATATTAAAATTATTAGTATATAAAATTTAATACATTGATTTTTGAGTTTATTAATTAATTATATTAATTGGAAATAATTTAATATATATTGTTATATTAATAATGTTATATCGTTCCGAGTTCGGGCATGCCCTGCATCTCCACATAGCATGCCCATCACTCGTGGTATACCCCCGTGCCCTTCGCAAGCCCCGCGTCATGCTATGCACAATAAGTGACCAGTCGTCCTACCTCGTGCCAATGCACGACCGTTGCCCTTCGGTAGATCATGCCTTGTCCTATGCTCGTACACCCGTCACCTTGCATTCGAAAATGCCATGCCTCGCTGCCGTTCATGGCCCATGCCCGATCGTGCTATGGCTGATGGTACCCGCATGTGCAAAATGCGTGTCTCGACCGTCATGGCATGCTTTGGCACTAGACACGTGCATCGACCGCCCTAACATTCTTTACTATATTAAAATATGTTATTTGATAATTACTAAATTATTATCAAAAAATAAGTAAATAGATTGAAAGTTTTTTTTATACAAAATGTAGATTACGAATTTTGTAAATATATGTTGTATGGTTAATAAAAAATATATATTATAAAAATTAAAAAATCAAAATTAATGTATTTAAATATTTATGTATTATAATGATAAAAATAATAAAGTAATTATTAAATAATATTTATTCTATATTATGAATTTGATAAATTAATTATTAAATGACATTATTTGTAAACAATGTAGAATATATTATTATTAGATATTATAATATAATATCAGTTAAAGTCTAGATAATTTATTGTATAAAAATTATAATAAATAATCAATCTAAAGAACTTTTTTCATCCTCTTCCATCTCTTTAACTATAATAATTAATAATTCTTAATATATAAAATATTAATATATTGAAATATGTAATAAGCTTGAAATATAATAAGCTTGCAATAGAAAAATTATCATTATAAATTAAAATCCCTGATATTTATTATAAAAAATTAAAATAATTAAAATATAAAAATATTATTTGTTTGAAATCTATTACTTGATTTTGATTCAATATTATAAAAAAATATCATAACTTTAAGGTACCATGATCTTAAAAAATGTAGATTATGAGTTATATAATTTTTTCAGCTAAATTTAAAATCTTCTTTACCAGAGACGATTTCAGTTGAATTTGAAATGGTCTTTGCCAAAGACGATTTCAGTTGAATTTGAAATCATCTTTGCTAAAGGTGATTTCTCAGTAAAATTATCTTTGCCAAAAATGACCTGAAAAATCGCTAAAAATGATTTCAGGTTAGAAAAGGCCAGGTATCCTTTCACGTATCCATTGGCTGCCACATTTGATCCGAAACATCTAGTTTGGTAAATATTTTACCAAACAACTAATTTGATAAATATTTGTTAAATTTATATTATTTTAAAAAAAATCCCCTCCAAGTATCTTTTTAATATTACCTTTAATAAATTGATCGCCGGTCCTTGTAGCTTTCAACCTTGATTGGCTGAAGCTTTGACGCCCATTTCCAATTTTAAAATATTTTTTTAATAAATTTTGGCCAGTAATAATCGTTCACACTTATTCTGCAATAGCTATATAACTATTTGCAGTGGCAACAGTTAATACAGAAAAAAAATAAATCCGCAAGCAGAAATTAATATAAGTGTATACAAGTGCATATAAATTATGTATAAATATACGTAACATTAAAAATAAATAAATAAATGATAATGATTAACATGTCATCATTAAAATCTAATCAAAGAAAGGACTTAATATTAAATTTGGATATTATTTTATAGGAATCGAGGGATCCATATGTACTTTGCTTTTTTTTTTTTACAAACATTCCTACTGCAAGGTATTCTCAATACCTTGAATTTATTGTTAAGAAATAACCCTTACAGATCCATATGCTGACCTATTAGCCAAGCTGATGCATCTGTGTACTTAGTTATGGTCAACCTTTCATCTTCAACATAGAACTCCTTGTCACATGACCGGTCTTTACGATTTCAAATGGCCAATCATCCAATATATGAAAATAGCCATTTCATGTAGATAAGATTAATGCAATAACTTCCTCACCATGTGAGAACAGATAGGGGCTAAAATCCTGTACTCAGAATAGCATGATTAACATTCCAATACTTTCGAAATCATGTGGTTCCTCAACTATTTTTTATAAGTAACCAGAGCTCCAAAGATCCAAATAAGTGAACTCTTTCTGTTTGCTGCTTCTCTTATGTTCCAGATCTCTGACTTGAGCATCGAAAGATTTTCATCAGAGCCAACTTCGACTATGAACTTTTTTATAGATCTCTCCAACAGTGATGCCTGTCGATTAGTTCCTTCTCCGATCTCAAGCCGGAATCTATAATAATAATTCATATAGTCTGTGTTCCCACATTTGCAAAGATGAAGAAATAAAGATAAAAAATGCGATGGGCATGATTTGAGTTTAGAAACTTTCAATGAGAAGTACTCTAGTAAATACAATTTGAATAGGTAACTTATATCAACCTAATCATTCTAGAGAATATATAATTTGTTAGAAAAATGATTTTAAAAAATAGTGGATGGGATTAAATAAAATTAACAAAATATTTTTAATATAAAAATATTGTAAAAAACTTACAGAAAGTTATAAAATAAAACCAAATTTAGAAACATGGAAGATAGTGTCCTAAGATATATTTCTATTTTTCATACAAGAAAATCTAAAAATACTATTCTAAGATATGACCAGAATGCTCCACCCACGAATACAATAGTAGAGAAAGTTGATGGAGATTCTTTTAGCACTTAGCAAAGAGAATAAAATTTTGAAATAAAAAATATTAAAAATCTATCATAGAGAAAACTTAGTTGAAGAGGAAGAGAACTTTTGATGGCATTTTAGACAAGGACCATTAAGGCCTTTCCATAACCATCCTAATCTAATATGACTATTGGAATTTGACTGTTGGACTTTTATTAGCCTATTAAAGTCTATAATTTGGTATTCAATGGTTAGAAAATTAAAACCTAATATTCAAAATTAGACACGGTGATTAAAGACAACCTCTACAAACGCCTTTAAGGTACTTAGATAAACCCTTTATATGACTCTAGAGATTCTTCCATTTTCGATATGGAACAAAAGAATCCCAATCAAGAGTAAGGCTAGAAATAAGCTCAAGCTAGCCTGAGGTCTATTGGGCCAGCAAATTTCAGATCAAGCTTCGGGCTAGGCTTGAAATAGTTCAGGTTAGGTTTGGACTTAATTATAAGATCTATTTATCTTTTAGGCCAGACTCGTATATAACTTTGGCCTGGCTCATGCCCAAACCCATATATGGCCTGAAATAAAGCCCGAATGATTTGGTCTAATGGTGCCATGGTAGAGACGAGGAGCTACTAAGATTTTCGATGGGAGTCTCTCCTGCCCCACTTGTTTTGGATGGCTCGCTGCACCAACATCCACCAGGAGAGGATAAGCGATATCTCCTCGTAAAGCAAAGGCAGTTGGAGTTAGGGTTGGAGAAGGTCTCGATTGGTTACCGATGCTGGCTGATGAGGAATCCATGGCTTTGCAATCCTCTGATCATGAGAACCAATGGGCGTGAAGAGATTGTTGAGAATCTTGAGATGGGATTCCAAGATAACTGGAGGCCTAAAGGGCTCAAGGAGGCAGCTGTCCTTTGGTGGTGGAGATCATTAGTTGTGGGCTAGGTTTTTAAGATGGCCGATGTCAAGCTGGAGGGTCTCAAGAAGGGCCGAAGGTAGGGGTAGTTGAGATCGAGGGTTGCAGCTTAGGTTTTTGGGGGGATCCATGATGACCTGGATGGCTCGTGAGGTGGTGGTGGTAGCAGCAATTGCAGGGGTGGTTGAGATCGAAGGGCATGGGAAGGCAGCGAAGGTAGCTAGGGTGGTGGATTTTGGTGGCCGATGACGAGCTGGAGGGTCTAAGAAGGTGGAGAAGGCGAGGTTAGTTGAAATTAGGAGTTGTAGCCTGGGTTCTTGGGTGGCTACATGAAGACTTGGAGGGTATTTTGAGGCAGGCAATGGTTGCAGGCACAGTAATGAAGAATGGGAGAAGGGGGTGGGCTGGTTCAAATGGATTCAGGCTAGGCTCAGACCTAGATTTTTCACAAAAAAAAAAAAAAATCTAAACTCAGCTTAAGCTTGAAAATATTTATCAGGCCAGCTTGAATAGTGGTAGGGCTTGGCCAAGTTCCAACCCTAATTAAAAATGATCCAAAAAAAAAATCTCTTTGAAGAAAAATTTATTAGAAAAATTTTAAAAATTAAAATTCAAATTCCTTGCCACATACTTTGCATGACTTGCTTCATATTTGTAGAAACTAGTTTAAAAGAAAATATATCAGCTGGACTTGAGTCATGGTTGGGAGCCCATGATGGGCTGACCCAACTCTTCTTCGTTTGATTTTGAAACAACTAGAGAAGGCGGGATTTTGGCTAGCCGAGAAACCACCCAAAACCACCTACGTTGATAAACTCCCTCTTCTCTCACTTCTCAGTTTTATGCATATAGCAGAACACCTTTCTCGATCTTCAGGAAGGCTTGATCTTGAGACTTGAAAAAAGAGAGACTTGCAAAAGGCTCTATCACAAAGTAGCTTCCAACATATTCTTCCTTTGTTTCACCTTGATATGCTCCTATGCAAGAGTACCTTTGGAGTCCCCAAGAGCAGTTGATTGCTTAGCTGGAGGCTCAATTTAATGAAATCTAAGAAGCCATTAGGATCTACAGGACAATCAAATAGAGCACGAAAGAGCCAATGGTGAAAAATTGGAGGCTTTCGGGGAAGTTCATAAGTAGTTGGGTGATTGCACCTCAAGGGTGCTTAAGATTTTTTTTTAAGAGGGCGAATGAGGCGCAAGGCATGGTGGGCAACATACAAAAAGACCGGGAGCAGGTACATGACATCATCAAAATATTTAAGTCTTTTCATCTCTTGGCCTGCGTGCCTTACTTTTGAATTTTGTTTAAAAACAAACTAGCCTGCCATGAGGCTGATGACTACGTACATGTTTCGATGGCCGCTTAGCCGAAGGCATCTTCTTGTTATTTCTTTTAGATATTAGCATCCTGTCTTTGATCCTTCTCGTGCATCTCCAAAAGCACTGGATGGCATTTCTTTAGGTGCCCATCTTCCATGTATCAGCTGAACATATGCTCCTTCACCAAGGTTTCTTAATTGATAAACTTCTCCAAGCCGAACTTGATAGATAATAGAATATTTTTCTTAATCTGCAGATCATTTATCAAAGTCTTGGATTCCTATCCCATGAAAAGTATGGTATTCTATACTAACTCTCCAACTGCAAAAGATTTAGATCGAGCCTTGCATAGGATTTCATGACTAAATTTCTATATATATAATCGGTCTAATGTTGACAAACTCAACTAATCTAGCTATGCGGGCTTGACTAATGACTCACTTAGTTGGCGACCGCTAGTCATTTTCATTGGCTAAACTGCATAGAGGCATACGTTAGCAAGTAAGGTGTAAAGCAACTCTGATAGCACCTCATACCATACCCTTGGTCCATCACCAATAAATTTGTGTAAGCTGGCCTCTAGAGTCATGTTAGTAGATTTTGCCTGACTATTGCCTTAGGCATGATATGAGGTTGCGTGAACAATATGAAAACCAGGCTCTTCCACAAATGTCAACATATCCCGGTTAGTAACAATCAATCTCTGATTGGCAACGATTGACTTTAGAATGTTGAATACATGAATCATGTCTTCTTTGTTTGGTTGATTGATCCCATTAGAATTGGCTCAACCTTAGCGAAGTAATCAATAACCACAAAAATAAATTCACGGCTTGCAAAAGATGGAAGGACCAATTTGACCAATTAAATTGATGGCCCGAATTCTAAATTGTCAATGTTTTATAATATATTCAACTCCACGGACTCTCTATGTGGGTCCATGCCTATGGCATATCTTGTTCAATCTTCTAACATTTTTGGCCAATAATATCCATGCTTAATTATCAAAATTTTGGATCTAGCTTGATGAGCTCCATAAACAACTTCATGAACTTTTGCATGTAGCATGGATTCCTCATCTAAACATCTTAGTAGGAGTCCATGAGGTTACTCTTATGAAGCTCATCATTCATAATCAAGTAATTAGGAGGTCAATGCCTGATTCTTTAAACAGTCTTGGCCAAAAGATACTTGAAGTAGTATATAATCGGGTTTCCCCGATCACTTTGACTAAAATCTAGTGTAAAGTCCCTAAATTGTATGATACCATCAACCTAGCTCTCAAAACCAATGGCGGTAATCTTTTGTAGTAATGCACTTGATAGACATGCCTTTACTAAGCCCTGTGGTAGTAATCTTAGTAGTCCCTAAGTCCAATGGCTGATTGACACCTGGTCATAATAAAGATGGACGAGTTTCTATATCACCATCTCTTATTTGGATGATTAGCATCCGATTGCAATAAAGATATATGAGTTTCCACACCAAAATATTCCATTTGGCTGATTGATACCTAGTCGAAGTAAGGATGGGCGAGTTTCCATACCACTATCTTTTATTTGGCCAATTAGCACCTGATCATAATAAATATGGATGAGTTTCCTAATCATCATCTCCTATTTGGTTGATCACCACCAATTCCTATCTGACCGATTAGCATCCAGTCGCAGTAAAGATGGATGAGTTTTCACATCACCATCTTCTATCTAATCGACTGATACCCGGTCACAGTAAATATGGACGAGTTTTTACATCATCATCTCCTATCCGACCGATTAACATAGTTGCAATTAAGATGGGCAAGTTTCCATACTACCATCTCCAACCTGGTTGATTGACACATTATCGTATTAAAGATGGACAAGTTTTTATACCACTATCTTCTATCCAATTGATTGATATCTAGTCGTAGTAAAGATGGATGAGTTTCCATACCACCATCTCTAATCTGATCAATTAACATCAACCGCTATAAAAATGGATGAGTTTCTATACCATCATCTCCTATCTGGTCGATTAACATCGGGTCACAATAAAGATGGACGAGTTTCCACATTACCATCTCTCATTTGATCGATTGATACCCGTTTATAGTAAAGATGGACGAGTTTCCATACCACCATCTCCTATGTAGTTGATGACACCCAATTGTTATAAAGATAGATAAGTTTTCACACCTCCATCTCCTATTGGGTGATTAACACCTGGTCGCAGTAAAGATGGGCAAGTTTTTATATCACCATCTCCTATCTAGCTAATTAACATAAGGTTACAGTAAAGATAGATGAGTTTCCACACCATCATTTCCTACCTAGCTGATCAACACCTGATCGTTGATGAAGATAGCCGTATTTCTACACCTATATCTCCACCAATGGGCTTCCCAAGCCCTTCAACCGACTTATACTCGGTCAACCACAAATATGGCTACATTTTCACCACCATCACTTCTATTCTACTGCTTAACAACCGACCGACAAAGAAAAGTAACAACTAGCTTCCCACGGTTAGTTTTGGGTTCTAGTATTCTATTCTAGTTTAACCCTACTTTGATTCTATCCCATCATATTCAGGTTCCATCCCATCCTATTCAAATTTCATCTCATTCATGATGCGGAACGATGCGATACGGTGTAAGATGATCTAATTTTAGTCTAAGATGTTTTAAAGAGCAATGATCATAGCAGTAAGGCAATTAAACATAACAGACTAAAGAGATTAAAGAAAGTAACTAATTACTTACCCACAATTTGATCGGCAAGCTATAAAGAATAAGGACCCGATGGCTAGGAAACCATCTAAGATTAGGCTTTCCATGCTTCAACTACCAAATATAATGAGAAAGGATTGGTTGCTTATTCCAATGGAGATTCTCTTTGACTCGGGATAGATCGGCGGCTTGGTCGCTCAGATCTCGTAGCAGGATGAAGATTGGGACTCCAGATTTTAGATCTACCATCAGATCTTGGTTTGGAAGCAAAGGATCCGTCCTCTAAAGTCCTTAAATACCTGAAATTTGCAGAGAAGGCAGCAAACAAGACTTTAAGAATGAAGTAAATCAGATTCAAAAATGGAAAAAAAGGAAGGGTTGGATGTGTAGAGCTTGAAGAAGATCGATAGCAGTTTGTCGAATCCGGCAGAACCTCCACTCAAGGACCTTACCATCTTGAGCTCACAAGGACCTCCCCGCCTTGAGCTTTTAAGAACCTCCTCACCCTTAGAGAAAAATACTAAAGCCTAACCCAGGTTTGTAGAAGAAAAAATGTATTTTATTTCATAAATCAATAATTAATTACAAGGGGTATGAGATCCTATTTATAGGGTTCTTCACACATGAAGATATTATAGGACTCCTTTAAATTCAAATTACATTTAAATTTAAATACTCCTTGGCTTCTTGACTTCTTCCTCGAATTTGAAATTTGAAATGGCTTGGGCGACAACTTGAGACGGATGAAAGCTTCTTAAAGGGCGACAACTTGAGAGGGATGAAAGCTTCTTAAAAATGTGCACTAATCCTTCTTATTTGGCATGAAATCTGATTTTTGATATCTTGATCGGCAACAAGGGATAAGAAATAGCTTCAAAGGTTTGAATCCTTCATTTGAGTTTGAATTTGGATGAAGATATCTCCTCCTTTGAATTTGAAAATAGATAGAAGATAACTTCTCCCTTTGAATTTTGGATGTAGATAGAAGATAACTCCTCCTTTGAATTTTGGATGAACCCCCACTTATCTTGGACTTTTCCTCCATTTAAACTTTGAATGAACCATGGGTGGTGTCATCTGGAGTGGACGACAAGAGAGAATGAGGGGGGGTGCCAGATGAGAAGCAGAGTCCTTCTGCTTTACTCCTCTCAATTAGCGCATCCTTGAAATCTCAAATGGGCGATGAAAATATATGGGATGGGCGCCTCTGTTGGATAAGGATGACATTCAAATTGTCTTCTTGTCTTGATGTCTGGATGTCCCAATGTCTGAATGCCTAATGTCTGGATGTTCGGATGTCTGGATGTCTGGATAAAAATTTTGGACAACCTTTTTTCGACCTAGAATTGATCCACCAAGGTGATAATGACTTGGGTCTTGGGTACTTATGACACCCCTTGACTTATTCAAGCACTAATTACAGGACTCAAATTAGATAATTCATCAAACAAAGCAAATTAATGCTATTTACAAGACTCTTAAACCAATTGATGGACTCAATAGACTCAATTGGTAACTCAACAACCCTAATTGACCAAATTACATTCAATTTGATCAAATTACAACTCAATTTGACCTAATTACAAACTCAAAATAACTGGGACTCGAGTGTTCTTTGTGAAGAACACATGGACTTGCTCATTAGTGATCCAAATTAAATTGGAAAAGGTTTGCTTCCTTTTCCTGGCTCTTGTGTCCTCACCAATTCTCTTGGGGTGGGAGGAACTCGACCCCGTCGAGTATGGATCAATTCGTCTCTAGTAATATTCTAGCAAGTCAGGGTTCAACTTTTGAAGATCCTCTCTGATGATCCAAGAATCCTCAGACTTAGGTTTCCCTTGCCAACGAACCAGATATCTTTGGTAGTTCTTATTTCTAGTAGTTATGATCTTATCATCCATGATATGCTCAATCTTTTCTCTCTCTCTGGTAATTTGGCTGGTGGACATTCTGGGATAGGGTCACTCTCAAAGATGGGATCAGGCTCAAATGGCTCACTAGGTATCACCATTGGTTCCTTAAACTCGACTAGATCAGATATATTGAAGGTCAGACTAATACCTGATTCAGATGGTAATTCTAGCATATAAGCATTAGGTCCAATCTTCTTTATAATCCTATACAATCCAGCACTATGGGTAGAGGTGGGCATTGGGCTGTGTCAGGCCCGGCCCGGCCCAAGCCCACCGGGCCACAGGCTAAACAGGCCGTGCCTGGCATGGCCCGCTTAACCCGAAGTTTGGGCCCAGCACGACCCTAGGCCCAGGGGGTGGCGGGCCGTGCCAGGCACGGCCCATTGGCCCATTAGCTCGGTTATTTTTTTTAAATTTTTTTAAAAAAATGGGCCAGGCCTGGCCCGTTTGGGCCCGTTATGGGCCGAGCCTAGCACGGCCCACTTGGGGCCATTACGTGCCGGGCCTGGCACGACCCGTTTGGGGCCGTTACGGGCCGGGCCAGGCATGGCCCGTTTGGGGCCCTTACGGGCTGGGCCAAGCACTGCCCGTTTGGCCCATAACAGCTAAAAAATAGCTATTTTTTAGTTTTTTACCTTTTTAACCCTCTCAACTGCCATAAAATGGCTAATTTGAGGAGTATTTTGGAAAAATATTTTTTTTGGAGTCCTATAAATATCCCTTTCCTCTCCATTCTCACCACAACAAACCATCTCTTCTTTCCTTCTCCACTACTACTATTTCTCTCTTCTAGCAATATTTAGCAAGTGCTCTAGGCTTCTAGTAATTTAATTTTTAGTTTACATTTAGAAAGTATTCAAGTGCTACACAAGAGAAGGTTCTTGTTGAGAAATTAAAAATACAAAAGAAAGAGAAGGTCACTCCTTATTGAGAGCACAAGAGGAAGCTCACAAATATCAGCCTAACTCTGCCTTTGGTCCTTTACTCAATTCCTCCTTGTGGTTAGTTTTTATTTTTTGCATTCATCAATTTAGATATGGCATCTTATGATGAAAGTCATTTTGGCATTCCTCCTGTTTCTGAGAGAGAAGAAACTAATCCCCAAATTTCTAATCCCTTTAGAACTAGTGAACCAAGTGAAGGTCAAACCTCTTCTTGTAAGAGGACTAGTGCTATATGGAATGAATTTGATAGAATTATGGTTGATGGAGACTGGAAAGCAAAATGTAAAAAATGTGCCAAACTTTATAGTTATAGTAGTAGTTGGGGAACAGGCCATTTAAAAGACATCAAGAGAGTCATAGGATGCATGATTCTCATCTTTAAAGTACCCTTAATATACAAGGGGGATTACTTGTAGGTAAGTTTGCATATAATCATGAAAATCAAAGAAAAGCACTTGTAAAATGGATAGTTAAAGATGAATTATCTTTTAGTTTATGTGAATCTTTTAATTTTGAAGAATATGTTCAATTAGCCCTACAACCTACTTACAAAAGAACTAGTAGACGTATATTTAGAAGAGTAGCTATGACTAACTTTTTAGCAATGAGACAAAATTTAATTGAAACACTCTCTATTTTAAATGCAAAAGTTTCATTAACTTCTGATATTTGGTTAGCATCTGTAGGTAGTAATTGTTTTATTGCTATTACTGCTCATTATATTGATAATGATTGGCAATTAAATAAATGTATTCTTGCTTTTCGTGCTTTTAATTTTTCACATTCTAGACAACAAATTTCAAATGCCATTTATCAAACTGCATGTTCATATAATATTAATGATAAAATCATGTCTATTACTTTTGATAATACATCTAATAATAATTTTGCTATTGCATTATTGAAGGACTCATTGCATCCCATGTTAAATAGAAATTTATTGCATATTAGATATGCATGTCATATTTTAAATCTTTCTATTCAAGCTGGCATGAGCATGATTCAAGATATCATTTTAAAAATTAGAAATGTAGTTTCTTTTATTCATGCTTCAAGATCAAGACTTCAAGAATTTAAGCAACTATGTATAGATCATGGTAAACATTTTAAAAAATTTAAACTTGATGTAATTACTCGTTGGAACTCAATATAGCATGATACATGATGCATACCCATATAAAAACTTATTAAGTGCATATATTAATGATCGTGGATTAGGCTTTATATTAACTTAAATTGATTGGAATAAAGGTAAAACTTTGGAAGATTTTTTGGTTAGTTTTTATAATGCTACTAATATTCTTTATAGTATTTATTATCCAACTTCATGTTCATTTTTACAACAAGCATATATGATTAGTCAAAAATTTGCAAAATATAGATATGATGATGTTTTAATGCCTATTATTGAACAAATGGAATCTAAATGGAATGAGTATTGGGACAAGATATGTCCTATGCATAACTTAGCTGCTGTATTTGATCCAAGAGTTAAATTAAGTGGTGTACTAATTTTACTTGATGCATATTGTGAAAATATGATTCAAGATCCTGAATCTACTAAAATTGAGGTAACACAACTTCTTTATGATATTTATGCTTTATATGATGAAAAAACTTATAGATCTAGATTACTCGCACAAAGTTCTATTTCTTCTTCAAGTAGTTCTCGTTCATCATCTATTTTTTCATTCATTGCATAGAGAAAATAAACACATGCTTCAAGTTCATCTTCATCTTCTTCATCTATAAGTAGTGAACTAGAATTTTATTTACGAAATGATCTTCAGTCTGCATATGATGAAAATCAAATAGAAAGTCTAGATGTATTAGCTTGGTGGAAGAGTGTTAAAAATCAATATCCTGTTATGTTTGCCATTGCACGCGATATTTTAGCTGTGCCGATGTCTACAGTAGCATTGAAATCCGCTTTTAGTGCAGGTCGGTGTATTCTTGATGAAAAGAGAAGTAGGATGATTGGCGACACGGTTGAGATGCTTCTCTGCTTTAAAGATTGGTTGGATGCTGAGGCGAGACTTCAAGATAAAGGTGAACATGATACAACATCCTCTGATGATGATGATACAAACATTACTAATGATTAGTAAGATTTTGATAATTTATTTTTAATTCTTAATTTTTTATAATTATATATTTTTATTTTTTTAATTGTTAAAGTGAGTCATCTCTATTTTTTTCTCCTTTCTTATTATATTCTGGAGGTCAGGCCTAGCCCCCCTCCTTTCATGTACCATTTTGATTTAAATTAATAAACTGGTAGGGGTCTATGTCAAACCTCCCACCATTAAGGTGGCTTTATATCAATAAATTCTTAGTTCCCAATATTTTTAAAATTTATTAAGAAATATTTTTATAAATAAAAATTTTATTTCTATTTATTTTAAGGGGGCCGGGCCGTACCTGGCCCTGCCCAGGCCCTTGTGGGTTGTATCGTGTCGGGCCCTAATGGGCCGTGCCATGCTCGGGCCCTAATGGGACGTGCTGTGCTTAGGCCCGCCGGGTGGTGCCGGGCTTGGTCCACGGGCAAGAAAACCTAAATCCAGCCCGGCCCCTTATTATGGGCCGTGCCTGGCATGGCCTGTTACTATAGCAAGCGGGCCATGCCTGGCATGGCCCGCTTCTTGCCAGGCCGTGCCGGCCCATGGGCGGCATGGCCCAGTGCCCATCTCTAACTACGGGCATGTAGTTTTTTCATGGTTCTGATTGGAAACCGTTTAGGAATCTGATCATGACGAAGTCCCCTTCGTTAAACTCTTTAAATCTTTCATGTAAGTTAGCCTCGTGCTCATATGATTCATTGCTCTTTTTAATTTTGTTACTAATTTCTTTATACAATGCTTTGACATGCTATGCAAATGACTTTGTGGACTCTGGGACTCATACTAATACTTAACAAAAAGCAGATTCAACTATGTAATCCTATTGAGAGGAATTTTATTGAACTCTTAGGGTTTAAACCTAACAGATGATTGATTCTCTAGGTTTGACCCTGGTCTGGTATGCACATGAAAAGTTACCATGGATCTCTAGCAAATGCCATAAGGTCTTCCAAATGTAGGTAGCAAAAGGGATGGGCTTTAAGGACTCATGCAACTGGTAATCTCTTCAAAATGAAACCTAATGACTCTAGAAGCATGATAAGGGAAGGGTAGGAAATAGGAATCAGAGTCTTGGGGTAACTTAGGGGAAGCATGAAACAGACCTTGGTTACTCAGGATGACCTTAAGATTTGAATATTGATCTATTGGTGTAAGATCTATGGCAAGCAGGATGCTTCTAGGTGGCGGATGGTCATCTGGAAGGTCTTCAGGAAATTCATCTTGAAAGTCTTCTAAAATAATATCGACCTCCTGGGGTTGCTCCTCAGGGACTTGAAGGAGGTCTAGTGTCGAGGCCAAAGGATTGGGTTCTTCCTGAGGGTATTGAGTTACGGGAACCAAGTCCTCACTAATTTCCTGTTGTTCTGATGTTTTAGGACTAGGCTCAACAATCTTTTCTTTTCCAAGGGTTTCCTCAGGTAAAGTACTAGAGTTATCCTCCTCAAAGTCTTCTCCTTCGTATTCATCCATCAGGTTTTCTCCAGCTTCATATATTTCTACTACGATTTCAGCTTGAGTAACCTTTTGGTCAATTAACTCTGAGTCTGCAATAGATATTTCCTCTTTAGGGTTATTCTTAGGAGCAAACGGGGTCACAGGAGTGGGTCGGCTCGGATTAGGGTTTAGTCGGCTCTGATAAAAATTGGGTTGACTCTGTTGTAGAATGGGTCGACTCGGGTTGACTAGGCTAGATCCTGATTTTTGATAAGGGGCACTAATCCAAATGGGTTCTGGCCAATAAATTCTGGGTCAAGGGAAAGTCAATTTAGGTGAATCAGGGTTAATCCGGGCCCTACGAGTTCTTTCTAGGTTGTCGAGTTGCTTATCTAGTCGATCACACCTATTGTCCATCAGGGCACATTGTTCATTCAAGGTCCTCAGTAAAATTTCTATAGTGGACTCCATGATCAGACTGGGTTGGGTTTGGCCTGCTCTAGTGGTCATGCAATGCAAACATTACAAAACAACCTAAGTCTGGGGTTCCTAGACCTAAGGGCTAATATAGTGCTTAGTCAAGGTAATAACCAAGACTGTAGTAACTTCTCGATTGGCCAGGTAAGAGGTGGGGTGGTGGGAGGTTCCCCTCACTTTCGTGAGGTCCTAATTAAATAACCACCAGTCCGCTTAGGACGTCTACCTTCGGACCTCTAGCCTTAGATACCAATTCTCAGAAGCACACACATAAGTGACCACTACAATGGGTTAACACGTATATAAAACCCGACCTGTTGCTGTCCCTAGCTTTAAGTGCTACTCAATTTTAATTAAGGCTTAGGACTATGCAAATGGGGTTGGTTGTTTTGGGCTAAGGAAAGGGTCTCAATCCTTCCCTTATGTTATATTGCTTGCCCTTAAATATTTTCAAGTAAAATGAATGCACAATCAACACTAGCAATTCAAAATTTAAACTTTAAATTTTAAATTTTAAGTTTAGATTTTAGATTTGAATTTTGAATTTTGAATTTTTTTTTTAATTTTAAATTTTAAATTGCAGAAATTAAACTTTTATGAAATTTAAACTATATGCTGAAATTCTGAAACAGAAATATTCTCAGGTAGTAATCAGGCTTGCAAAAATTTTACAGATTGAATTAAATCCTAAGAAAATATCAAAAAATAAAACCAAATATAAAAAATCCAACGAAATCAAAATCAGAATTTTCTAATCTTTCTACATATAGAAATAATTAAAATAACAGACTATGTACTGGAATGGACGGGATGCAGAAAATTAACCCTAAAGATGCATTTCTTTTCGTTTTCTTCTTCACGGGTCAATTCACAGCAGCACCTCTACACGTCATAGGAAATCCCCTTTGAATGAGATGTGAGGATTTTGCAGCCCTACTTTTTCCTATGACCGGACGGCCATGGTGAAGTACCCGATTCGAGTACTTAAAGAGAGTTTAACAAGCATGAAACCTTAATCTAACCTAATGCTCTGATATCAATAAGATGATGCGATATGGTATAAGATGATCTAATTTTAGTCTAAGATGTTTTAAAGAGCAATGATCATAGCAGTAAGGCAACTAAACATAACAGACTAAAGAGATTAAAGAAAATAACTAACTACTTACCCGCAATTTGATCCGCAAGCTATAAAGAATAAGGACTCGACGACTAGGAAACCATCTAAGATTAGGCTATTCCATGCTTCAACTACCAAATCTAATGAGAAAGGATTGGTTGCTTACCCCAATGGAGATTCTTTTTGACTCGGGATAGATCGGCTGCTTGGTCGCTTAGATCTCATAGCAAGATGAAGATCGGGATTCCAGATTTCAGATCTACCGTTAGATCTTGGTTTGAAAGCAAATGATCCATCCTCTAAAGTCCTTGAATACCTGGGATCTGTAGAGAAGGCAGCAAACAAGACTTTAAGAATGAAGTAAATCATATTCAAAAATAGAAAAAAAGTAAGGGTTGGATGCATAGATCTTGAAGAAGATCGATAGCAGTTTATCGAATCCGGCATAACCTCCACTCAAGGACCTCACCGCCTTGAGCTCTCAAGGACCTTCCCATCTTGAGTTCTTAAGGACCTCCCCGTCCTTAGAGAAAAATACTAAAGCTTAATGTTGCCAGTAAGCAACCCAAAAGGAGGGGTGAATTGGGTCTCTAAAAATTAAAACTTAAGATTACTTGATACTAAGCAATGCAATCCAATTCAACAAATAAATTAGCAAGGTACTATTAATTCAATTATAATGCTCTAAAATAAAAGTGCAGCGAAGATAAAGAGCAATAAGTAAAGAGCAAGAAGAGAGATCAATCAATCATAAAGACTAAGAAATATAGTGGTTCGGTACTATCCAATACACCTACATCCACTCCCCAAGATCCCCTTGGGAATTTACTATAATCACACCCGATTATAGTTGATTAGTTTTGTGGGCTCACTAATCAAAAATCCAACTTGTTTTCATAAGGCCAACAAGTCAAAGCCTCACTTGGTTTTACGGGCTAACTAAGAACCTAATTGGTTTTCAAAGGCTAACCAATAACCTCCCTTGGTTTTTCGGGCTAACCAAGAACCTTAGTGATTTTGCAGGCTAACCACCAACCTAATTAGTTTTGCAAAGGCTCACCAATAACCTCCTTTGGTTTTATAATAGGCTAACCAAGAACCCTTACAACAAATAAGGTTTAGAAATAATGAACCAAAGTAAGCTTTCTAAAACAAAGCGGATATCTCTTTGAAGCTCGATGTAGGGATGCTTTGAACTTGTTGAAGCCTCTTGAATACTCAAGAATAGATGATCTTCAATGCTCTTGAAGGCTTGAATGCTTGCTTTAGCTTGAAAGTGGTTGAAACTTCAAAGAATAGGAGTTAAAGCTCACTTTTCTTCTCTCTTCTCAAAACTCTTCAATAGTCTTCAATAATTTCTTGTTTTGATTTGATTTGGAGCATATAAATACTTTTTCAAGGCCTCAAATCCTGTTTCTAGCCATTAGACTTAAAAAGCTAGCCGTTGGAGGGCAAAATGGACGAGTTTTGTGTTTGAAAAACTAGCCGTTACTGTTGCCAGAACTCCATGTGTCGATACTTCAGGCTGTGAATCGATATATAAGGTCGATACTTGAACTTTTTGAGTCGACACCCAATTCAAATTGCTCCAATCTGATTCTCTGAAAATCTCAGATGTGTCGATACTTACTCAGTTGAGTCGACACCTTGCTTCCATGTGTCGACACTTCAGCTATTCCTTCAATTTCTGCAAGTTCTGTGGCTTGAAAATCTCAAGCGATGTGTTGATCCATGTGTCGACACTTCAGGTCCATGTGTTGACACTTCATTTGTGCCATTTGAAACATTCTTGCATACCAGCCTGAGTCGATACTTTACTTCCATGTATCGACACTTCATGTCATGTGTCGACACTTTGAGTCGACACTTCTCTGAAAACTTCACAGAAAGGCCTGAACTTTAGCTAAAACATATTTTCATTTAACTTAACCATCTAATCAACCAACTCTTGAGTGTCCAAGTCTTCTTTGAGCAATCTTTTCATTCAAACTTGGCTTCTTCAAATAAATGAGCTTCTTCAAATTTGTAAGCACCTTTTTCAATAAAAACATACTTAAAGAAAATCATTAGTCCTTAACTTATACTTAATCATTTTGCTTGTTATCAAAATCAATAACGAAGTCAACACTTAACCCAGCTTTATGGAAGAAAAATATATTTTATTTCATAAATCAATAATTAATTATAGGGGGTATGGGGTCATATTTATAGGGTTCTTCACACATGAAGATATCATAGGACTCATTTGAATTCAAATTATATTTAAATTTAAATACTCCTTGGCTTCTTGACTTCCTCCTTGAATTTGAATTTTGAATTGGCTTGGGCGACAACTTGAGAGGGATGAAAGCTTCTTAAAGGGCGACAACTTGAGAGAGATGAAAGCTTCTTAAAAATGTGCGCTAATCCTTCTTAATTGGCATGAAATATGATTTTTAATCTCTTGATTGGCAACAAGGGATAAGAAATAGCTTCAAAGGTTTGAATCCTTCATTTGAATTTGAATTTGGATGAAGATATCTCCTCCTTTGAATTTGAAAATAGATAGAAGATAACTCCTCTCTTTGAATTTTGGATGTAGATAGAAGATAATTCCTCCTTTGAATTTTGGATGAACCTCCACTTATCTTGGACTTTTCCTCCATTTAAACTTTGAATGAACCATGGGTGGGCGTCATCTGGAGTGGGCGACAAGAGAGAATGAGGGGGGGCACCAGATGAGAAACAGAATCCTTCTGCTTTACTCCTCTCAATTAGTGCCTCCTTGAAATCTCAAATGGGCGATGAAAATATATGGGATGGGCGCCTCTCTTTGATAAGGATGATATTCAAATTGTCTTCTTGTCTTGATGTCTGGATGTCCCAATGTCTTGATGTCCCAATGTCCGAATGTCCTAATGTCTGGATGTCCGGATGTTTGGATGTCCGGATAAAAATTTTGGATAACCTTTTTTCGACCTAGAATTGATCCATCAAGGTGATGATGACTTGGGTCTTGGGTACTTATGACACCCCTTGACTTATTCAAGCACTAATTACAGGACTCAAATTGGACAATTCACCAAACAAAGCAAATTAATCCTATTTACAAGACTCTTAAACCAATTGATGGACTTAATGGACTCAATTGGTAACTCAACAACCCTAATTGACCAAATTACACTCAATTTGATCAAATTACAACTCAATTTGACCTAATTACAAACTCAAAATAACTAGAACTCGAGTGTTCTTTGTGAAGAACACATGGACTTACTCATTGGTGATCCAAATTGAATTGGAAAAGGTTTGCTTCCTCTTCCTAGCTCTTGTGTCCTCACCAATTCAGGTTATATGCCATCCTTTTCGAGTTTCATCCAATTTGAATTCTATCCCATTCTACTCAGGTTTCATTCTATTTGGGTTTCATCCTATCCTATCCATGTTTTACTCCCAAATTGGACTCCACTTAGCAACTGACTTCTCACAGTTTGGTTATAAATGCCTGCCCGACTAAGGGACTTGGACAACTAAGCCTGGAAATTATCCTACTTGGCCAGAGCTATAGTGATTGGACTACTTGTCAAAACTTAATAATTTGGCAAATATTCATGCAACAAAATTGACAAAGCAAAGGATGACTTTAATTAATTCACCAAGTTTTTACAAAGCAGGCCAAGCCAAGTACAAAAAAGAAGGAAAAATTACAAGGACTCACTTTTTGGGATTAGCTATTGGAGTTGTGCCCACCTTAAAAGGCTTCACCGTGATGTCGATCAAGGCCTTAGCTTTGGCCATTGTCTTAGCGATGGTCTCCTGAATAGAGGTCTCTTCACTCCCATGTCGGTAGTCCCTTTTGCGGTTACCTTAACATCCTCGGTTTCACCTTCCCCCTCTTCTCCTTCCTCCTCCTACTTGGGCTCGATGGCTACGACACCACCCAAGTCAAGTTTTGGAAAGGCCTCGGTGACCTTCTTTTTATACTCTACAAACATGAGTTGTAAGGCATCGTAGGTGCCTTTGGTGACTTCATCCTTGAAGTCCTTGGACTTCTTGAACTCCTCCACTGCTTGAGTACTAGCTGAAGTCACCTCCAACTCTGTAGCTTGGGCCTTGGCCTTGGTAGCTTGGGCCCTCTCCTTAACCTCCTAAGTCATGACTTCGGCCTCCTTGAGTTTGAAGCCAGCAGTGTCGACTCAGGATTCTAGGACCATCAACCCTAGAGAGGGCATCGGCTAGCCTGGTCTCTAGCACAGTGGTATAGTCCTGCCCCTTGGTGATTTCATCATCCTTCTCTGATATTTGGGATTTCAGCTCTCGAATAGCATCTTTGGAGGCCCATAGCTCCTCATCAAGTTTGGCCTCTAGGTTTTCACTCACCTTCCTTGCATCATCCAAGAGGCTTTAACCTGTGCCTTGATAGTCTCTGCCTCATTCCTAAAGGAGTCCCTCAACTTGACGAACTCACCGATGCCTCTTTAATGATGAAGATATCATGGACAAGCTGCAAAGAAAAGAAAATTATAGGTTAGCTACTCAGGATTCAGAGTAATCACTAAAGCAAAAGTTGAAGAACACTTATCCCAAGAAGTTAAGGGAAGAAATCTGCAAAGATCTCGTCCACTGATTAAGACCTTTGCTCCTGATCTTAGGGTAGGAAAATCATGTCGACAAGCCTCTCAACTAGTCTCTTATTACTGAAAATGGAGGTAGATGGCTTCACTTTCGCCCCCATCTCGAAATACTCTTCTGCATCATGAGGAGCCCCATTGACCCTAAGGGGCCTGCTCGGGCTGGAGGACTCGGGTGCCTTGGCTCCACCACTAAAGATGGCATCGAGGTTGGAGTTGGAGAAGTTAGCGATCGTGTCAGAGTTGGAGCAAGAGCTAGAGTGGCAAGGGGTAACAGCGACGAGATGACTATCACTTCGTCATTGATGACGACAGGGACTTCCCTTTGGCGAGGCATAGAAGCCTCTCTTGGTTAGGGCATGGGAGACCATACCACAACTGATGGGCCCCTTAGGGATGGGCCCATGCAGGACTTCTGGGACTTCCCTTGGGCGAGGCATAGAAGCCTCTCTTGGTTAGGGCATGGGAGACCATACCACAACTGATGGGCCCCTTAGGGATGGGCCCATGCAGGACTTCTTCACCACCGCCTTCTTCAACCTCTTTGCACCCTTCTTGGCCGCAGCTCTCTTCTAGCTAATGCTCTTCAGCTTATTTAGTGACACCTTCATGCTTACAAAAAATGGAATACAAGACTTAGTTAATTTTACGCAATCAAAAGAAGAACATAGTAACACTCACCTAAGGTATTCACCAGACTGAGCCCGGCATCGTGCAAGTTATGCTCTAAGAATAGATCCCACTACTAGGAACCTTTGTGTTAAGTAGTTCATAGTAGTCTTCTTAGTTGATGGAATTGACCATGGAGTTTTTATTTAAGGATGGATCTGGATCATCCCAAATTTAGTTCACCCCCAAGAAGCATCGTAGGAGACAAAAAAGAAGCGGCTCTTCCAACTATGAATAGAAGAGGGCAAGTCGGAGAGGATAGCCCTACCCTAGTGAGGGTTGATGAACCACCAGCCCTTCTTTGTTGAGTACCGCTTCAAGATAACAATGTTCAAAATAGAGATCCCTGGTCTTGGTCTCAAGAAAATGACAAAGAACAATAAAGGAGTAGATGACTTAGAAGGAGTTTGGGGTAAGCTGAGTGGGGATGAGTTGGTATAAATCAAGAACATTATGGATGAAAGGCTGGAAAGGAAGCCAAAGGCCTGCACAAAGGAACTCCTCGTATAAGACGATCTTGCCCACTGAGCCCAATGTTATCTAGCTTGGGAGCAGAGACCTGAAACTAACATAGGAACCCGTATTGTTCCCAAAGTTGGAGGATATCCCCCTCGATCATCATCGAGACTATGCTCACTGGACCCGAGGAGATCGAAGCACCCATATCAATCGATCAACAAATTTGGAGCACCATCGTCAAGGAAGTTCCAATATCCGGAGGTCAGAAGAAGTGGCTTCTTCCTAGGAAAATCTTTGAAAACCTTGAAGTTTGGAGATATGACTCTCCGAATGGCTTTCACCTTTAGATGAAGTCATATCAACAAACAAAAGGGAGAAGAAGAGAGATCAAGCAAGAGACAAGATTCAAACAGTGTGGTAGCTGCCAAGTATGGCTTTACTCGGAAAACCATAAAGAAGACCTAATGAAAGATGAAAGCAAGGAAAGCGAAGAAGAGGAACAACAAGATGGAAGGAAGACCAACTTGTAAAGAAGAAATCTCCTAAGGGCGATTCTTGGTTTGGAGCTCTCTCTCTCTCTTTTCTCAACAACTTAGCAAGAGGGCAATCCTTGTAATGATGGTAGTGACCCCCCTTTTAAACCCAGTCTAATGGCTGGATTCAAACCTTGATTTTGCCAAAGCTTTCAGATTCAGACACGCGGTCCACTCCAAATCAGAAGTGTCACACTGGCTTGAAGCAATCTCCTATCAATTAATTTTTGATATCAGGATTGGTGCGAACTATTTAAAAGGCACAGCTACCAGGGCACGTGGCTTCACCCGACTAGTCGAGGAGGGTTATGCATGCCATATGCTATTTGAGGAGTAACTATGCAATCTCCTAAATCACTATGCTAATGATCTCCCCTCTTTTATGATTGAAGCGACAAAATAGCTGGCGATGATTTTCAAAGGAGCCAATAAATATCTAGATTGCAAGAAGATATGTTTAACCCCCAAGGCCAAAGAGCCAACTATTCCCTTCACCTAGAAATGACAAGGCCCAGAACTACTCGGTAGCTTTTTGGACTCAGGAGTGGGGGTATTTGTTATGGCAATTGCTGACTTGATCTCGAGAAACTACCGGACCATTGACTATGCCACCAGTTATGGAGGACCGAGATATCTGACTCGGAGTGATCAAGCTATTGACTAGCATGAAGGAGACAAAGCCATCCGATCGAATAGTTGCTCCTTCCCAGATCGAGTAATTGCTCCTTTCTAGACCAAGTAGCTACTCCTTTATAGACAAGTAGCTGCTCCTTTCTAAGCCAAGTAGTAGCAACCCACCGAGTCCGATAGCATGGTGCTTCCCATGCTCATCCACCGACTACCTACTCAGGACCAACTAGCTATCTCAGTAAACCAAGTCGAGTATACTCGGCTGCAACGCCAAGCCCTTCCTTTTTGCAATGACCAAGCTGACTACCTACTCGGGATCTATGACATCCAAGTAGGAGTGACCTATTTGATCACAACTATTCTAGCATAGATTGTGGTGGACAAGATTTCAATAGATTTTGCCATCCTAATAAAAGAATGCCAATAAAAAAGATTCCAAGAGATAAGATCCTGCCACCACAGCAGAATTTGTTATGCTTGTCAAAGGTCACCTTCGCAATGGCATTCTATTATTATGTGTAACTATACAAATTGGTAAGAGGGGTTTCTTGGCAAGGTACATTTTATATTACACACTACTACTACTCACTCATTCAATCACCACCATCGTTTGTAACTTTGATTGTTGTAGCTTATTTTCTCCTATCCACTGATTTGAGCATTGAAGGGTCTCTCACCAGAAATCCTGACCCATGGATTGTTTTTGTAAGTATCCATCCAAGAGCCATAGGAGTAGCACCCAGTTCCACTCGAAAAAGATTGAAGCACCCTTGACTGCCACCAAAGTCCAGTGAAGGGTGATTTTATAGCAACAATGTATAAATGGAATTCATTTGAGAATGTATTGAATATATATATAGCATGTACAAAAGTGATTATAGGAGAAAAATAATAAGATTATTATAATAACAATTCAAATTCAAAATTTAAATTTGAACTTGAATAGAGAGAGTAGAAGGAAAATAAGGAGGAGATTAAAATAATAATTTAGATTCAAAAATTGAATTTAAATGAAGAGAATTTAAGGTATGTTATTATCCCATTCAATTAAGCACTTGTTGAATGTGAAGCTTGGATTGTAAAAAACTGAATGCAATTATAACGAAAACCTTTGGTGAAGATGTTAGCAACTCGATCCGTAAAAGAAATAAATTTGTTAAGTTAAAAAGCTTACAACCTACCAATTCTTAGATATAATGATAGTTTATTTTGATATGTTTAGTTCTTATTTAGAAAACTTGATTGAAGGCAAGATATATGATAGAAATATTGTCACACAAGATTAAAGGAATAGAGTAGAGAGGAATGTGTAATTTATGCAAGAGAGTATTTAACCATTATAATTTAGTAGCATATTAGGCAAGACATTGATACTCCAACTATTGTTCACTTTTTAGCACTTTAAGAAATAATGTTAGGTATGAGAAAACATGAAAACTACTTATAAAGCATATGTTAATGGGGCTAATATCCCAATCTGCATCCAAGTAATGAGCAACGATATTTAATGAACTTATCATAGCCGAAGTTCAAAAATGATGGCGCCTTTGAGAAATTAAATTATGCATTTGATTGCTAATATATGGACCTCCATTCGATATTGTAAAAATTGATAGACCTGATTGACTAAGAAAGTAATATATAGTTGTATAAGGCTAAATATTGGAGGGCTTTAACAATGCTTAATCAAATGAAGGATTATCAAGAAAAATACTATCCCTATGGCCCGGCTTTTCACTAGAGCAAGAACTTAAACATGGTTTGTATTAAGTTTGTTGATGCATTGTAACAAGTTTAAGATGTATTTGGAATGATGTAGAAATATTTCATCACTCAAGTAATTCACTTAGATGCCAGGAAAGTATGACAATATGCCCATATCCATCATCTTAAATTAATTAGCAAGTTTGATAAATTTAATAAATATTCTAATAAAAGCATCCAAATAAATATTAATTAATTTTAATTTTTTAATAATCGATATATATATATATTTTTATAGGAATGTCAATTATTGATATGAAAAGTATGATCTGTACGTCAAGAAAATATAAATGGTATTTAAAATAGAGCTGAAATAAAATTATTTGGATAGTATCTGTATATTGAAGGTACTATAAGAAAAAAGAAAAATACAATAGCCAACGGTCTTCACATGGTCAACTGGGTACACCTCCCCTTGCTAAGGTGTCAAAGCTCCTTCACGTGGCTGTATGGACAAAGACATTAAAGGGATTATTTCAATTATCTTTCTTTATTTTCTTTGTTAAATAATTATCTTAGATCCTCGAGGAAACAATTTCTATTCATCTTAACTATAATAGTGAGTTAGATTTTTATTGTTGACTGCTTTATAACAAGTAATTAAATTTTGGCATCGTTACTGGGATTTAGGCATGATTATATTTCAAAGAATTTTTTTTTTAAAAAATTTTTGTTCTATTTATTGATCTCTTTAGTTTTATTACCTTCTTAATTATTATTGTTTTATTTTAGTTTCCTTATTATCTTACTTATTTTTCATTCTTGTTAGTATTAAAAAAAACCCTTTTATTCACAAGTTGACTCCTAACCTAATTTAATTTTTTTAAATTTAACTTTCTTAAATAATAATTAAAAAATAATGCCATTTCCATAAAACTTAATTAATTTTAAAAAATAAATAAAAATCTTAAAAACTTCTACTTTATTTGGAGACATGTTTAATTTGCATTGTATCTCCATAAAACATTCTAAGGGCATTAACCCATAAACAAGATAAGGTGGAGATTTGGCTATCTTTTCTTGGTTCACAAACCACCACCTTGCATATTGCATTAACCTAAATCTTTAATTTAAAATAATTAGAAATTGTCCTTAGGATATTCAAGCTCATTAGGACAAGACACCCGAAAGAGTTGGACCGGATCGGGATTGGTTAGTTGACTTGTCTCTAGAAAAGGGATTCAAAGAGATGTAGCCCGGAAGGATTGTGATTTTTTAATTGGTTTCATTGATGACCTAGCTTATTTATTTAGTGTCTAAGGAAAGTAACGGGAGGATCTTATCCTTACCTGGCTAGTCGACTAGTTAGTTTTTGACTTGAAGGACTCCAAGATGGCCTTGGTAGTTTGGAGTTTTTTAGATCTAGGGTAAACCTAGGTAGGGTTTCAATTTGTTTAATAACTTATTTGTTAACAAAACTTTAATCTAATTAAAATACTCTTATCTATCATCTCTTAGCTTTAGAACTCTTTAGGTTCTTATTTTTAGAACTCTTTTTTATCTTTCTTCTTTCTTCTTCCCCCTCTCCTCTAGTAAAAAATATAAAAAAAATATAATAATTAAAGGATTATTCTAATCTAAAACTCTTTATTACAAATATGAATAATCATAATAATCCGACATGGATCTTTACAATAGATTAGATGAGCTGTCCTATAGATTGTATCATTTAATGGCTAGTAGACACTCATCTATATCTTTTCTTCATGTATAGGAAGTTTTGTTGACTCCGTTATTGATTTTGATGTTAAGCAAAATGCTTAAGTATAAGTTGAGTACTAATCATTTCTTTGAAGTGTGTTTTTATAGAAAAACATGCTCATCAACTTAACACAAGATTGATTAATTAAAAAGTTCTAAATATAGATGGAAGATCTGTTCAAAGAGGACTTTGGTAGTTGAAGAATGCTTGAAAGGACACAAGAAGTCAATACAAATTTGTCTTAGCAAAAGTTCAGCTGTTTATGTAAAAATCTCAGTAAAGTGTCGACACATGACTGAGAAAGTGTCGACTCAAGCCGGTATGCAAATAAAGTTTCAGTGACACAGCTAAAGTGTCAACACATGGATGTTTGGTGTCGACTCAAAGTGTTGACACATGGATCAGCTCATCGCCTGAGATTTTTGGGTTACAGAACTTGCTGAAGTTGAAGATTTGCCTAAAGTGTCGACACATGGATGTCAAGTGTCGACTCACCAGAAGAAGTGTCGACACATCTGAGAATTCCAGAGAACTTTATTGAAGATATTTGAACTAGGTGTCGACACATGGAGTGCAAGTGTCGACCCTATGTGTCAACTCACAGCTTGAAATGTCGACACTTGGAGTTCTGAAAATAATAACGGCTAGTTTTTCAAATACAGAACTCGCTCCTATTGGCTTCCAACGGCTAGAAACCGACTTTGAGACTTTGGAAAGGTATTTAACTAATTCAAATCAAATCAAAATACAAGAGAATGAAAAAGGAAAAACCAAGAGAAAAGAAAAGAGAGCATTCACTCATATTCATTGAGTTCAACTACTTTAAAGCCAAAAGCAAGTCTCCAAGCATTTAAAAGCCTTCAAGAGCTTTCAAGTTCAACCTTCTTAAGTATTAAAAGAGGCTTCATCAAGTTGGAGGCAGCACTACAACAAAGCTTCAAAGAGATATTTGCTTTTATTAGAAAGCTTTCATTGTTTCTTTACTTCAAACTTATATTTGTTGGAAAGATTTTTGGTTAGCCTAGTAGAAAACTAAGGAGGTTATTGGTGAGCCTTTGAAAATCAATTAGGTTCTTGGTTAGCCCGCAAAATCAAGGAAGGTTATTGGTGAGCCTTTGAAAACCAATTAGGTTCTTGGTTAGCCTGGAAAATCAAGTAGGGTTTTGATTAGTGAGCCCGAAAAACTAATCGGCTGTAATCGGTTGAGATTATAGTGAATTTTCAAGTAGGTCTTGGAAAGTGGATGTAGGTGCATTGGATAGCACTGAACCACTATATTTCCTTTGTGTTTGTGGTTGCTTGTCTCTTTCATTTGCTCCTCTTAATTGCTTTTACATTTTTGCTGCTTATTAAAAGCACATTACACTTGCATTCATAGTACTAAGTTTAATTATTGGATTGGTGCACATACTTGCATTTAAGTTTTTAGAGACCTAATTCATCCCCCCTCTTGGGCTGCTTACCGGGCAACAAGTAGTATCAGAGCCCTGTTCTTAGTTTATAAGTCTAATCATCTTGAGTAAAGATCTATGGCAGCCCCTATTGGTACTAGTGTAGTTGAGGGACAAGCCTCAAATAGACTTCCATATTTCAATGGAACAAATTATACTTATTGAAAAACTAGGATGAGAATATATATGCATTCAATTGATTATAACTTGTGGAAGGTTATTGATAAGGGTCCTCATATTCCTTCGATTATAGTTAATGGTATTTCTATCCCAAAGCTCGAAGAGGATTGGGATGAAAATGATATTAAACAATCCGAGATCAATACGAAAGCAATGAATCTCCTCTATTATGCATTATAACCTAGTAAGTTTAATATGATTTCTACTTGCACATCCACCAGGGAAATATGGGACACACTTGAAGTTATCCATGAGGGTACTGATCAAGTGAAAAACATAAAAGTGAACATGCTAGTGTACATATATGAAATGTTCCGAATGGAACCTAATGAATCCATCACTGATATGTATACTAGATTCACAAACATTGTAAATTGAATGAGAAGTTTAGAAAAAATAATGTCTAATGCTGATCTAGTCAACAAAATTTTCAGGTCACTTCTAACATCATGGGATCCAAAGGTGACCGCCATCCAAGAAGCTAATGATATTGACAAGCTACCATTAGAGCAATTGGTAGGATCACTCATGACTTATGAGCTCAACCTGAAGCAAAAGTCTATGGATATGGACAAGAAGAAAAAGGGGATTGCATTCAAGTCTACTGTTCAAGAAGAATCATCAAATGATGAATCTGAAGAAGAAGGAGAAGAAAGTGAAGAAGCACTCCTTGCTAACAAATTCAGAAAGTTCATGAAGAGAAGGAAGTTTTCCTATAAGAAGAAGTTTCAATCAACTAAAGAGAAGGGAAAGAAAAAGGAGAAAGAAAAGGAAAAGGAGAAGGAAATACCTAGATGCTTCGAGTGCAAGAAGCCTGGTCATTAAAAATTTGACTGCCCTCTCCTAAAAAAGTTAAGAAAGAAGCTAAGGAAGAAAGCTATGATGGCAACCTGGAGTGATAGTGAAGACTCCAGTTCAGAGGAAGAACAAGCTGAAATTGCAAACATATATCTCATGGCACATCAAGAGTAGGAAGAGGTAACTTTTGATACAGAAATAAATTTTACTTTTGATGAATTAAGACATGCTTTTGATGAATTAATGCATAATTATAAACTGATTTTAACTGAAACTAGAAAGTTGAAAAAGCATGCAAATAGTTTTTCTCATGAAAACAATTCTCTTTTAAATGAAGTTAGTGAATTAAAAACTAAACTTGATATTTTGGAAAAAAAAAACAAGGCTTTAACCATGGAAAATGATGTTTTGAAAAGATCTAAAACTATCATTTCAAATGGTGATCTTTTGAAGAAAAACAAGGATTTGGAATTAGAAAACAAAAATTACAAAAATAAGCTTGATAAAATAAAACCTTTTGTTGAAAAGTTTACTTTTAGCTTAGAAAAACTAAATCTTCTTTTAAATAATCAAAGAGCCATTTTTAATAAAGCAAGATTAGGTTATAAACATCAAAGACAAGAAAAGTATTTGAAAAACTTTTTTGTACCTGCATCATCTAGTATCATATGCTTTTCATGCAAAAAATAAGAACACAAAGCTTTTCAATGTAATATGAGAAAAATCAATAATTCTAAAAAAGTTTAGGTTCCAAAAGGAACCAATTTAAGTACTAACCCTAAAGGACCCAAGTTGACTTGGGTACCTAAAAACAAAACTTGATTTGTTTTACAGGTGTGTCTTGCAATCAAGGAAAACAAATGACTATGATATCTTGATAGTAGTTGCCAAGGCACATGACAGGAGATGTGAAGCAATTCACCTCTCTTGAGGCAATGAATGGAGGGGGTGTGACCTTCGGGGATAATGGTAAAGAAAAAATCATTGCCATTAGTAAGGTTCACATCACCCCTTTTATATGTATTAATAATATACTTTTAGTTGAAGGTTTGAAGCATAATCTTTTAAGTATTAGTTAGTTTTGTGATAAAAGTTTTCAAGTTGTTTTTAAATCATCTTATTGCATGATTGCTAGTCCTGATAAAAATGAAGTACAATTCATTGGAAAAAGGCATGGTAATATTTATTTGATAGATTTAGATGATCTATCCTTGTCTAATGGAGAATGCCTAGTTGCAATGAATTCTACTAAAGATGAGACTAGTTAGCTTTGGTATAGAAGACCAGGACATGCTAGTATATATTTACTTTTAAAACTTTGTAAAAAGGATTTAGTAAGAGATTTACCAAAACTTGTTTTTGAAAAAGATAAAGTTTGCCAAGCTTGCCAATTTGGAAAACAAGTCAACACATCTTTCAAATCTAAAGGTTTTGTTACTACTAGTAGATCACTAGAACTGCTCTATATGGATATCTTTGGACCAACTAGAACATCTTGTTTAGGAGGTAAGAGATATGGATTGGTTATAGTGGATGATTTTTCAAGGTTTACTTGGATTTTCTTTCTTGCTCATAAAGATGAATTATTTTCTGCATTTGTAATGTTTTACCGAAAAGTTTCTAATAAAAAAGGTACTTTTGTTATTTACATATGAAGTGATCATGGTTTTGAATTTAAAAATTAAGATTTTGAAAGTTTTTATAATGAGAAAGGTATAGAACATAATTTTTCTGCACTTAGGATACCTCTGCAAAATGGGGTAGTAGAAAGAAAAAATCATACTTTAGAAGAAATGGCACGTACTATCTTTGCGAAAATGATTTGCCAAGATATTTTTGGGCTGAAGAAATTAATACAGCCTGTTACATTTTAAATCATGTTTTAATCTAGCCTATTTTAAAGAAAACTCCTTATGAACTTTGGAATCAAAGAAAACCAACTTTGAAGTATTTTCGAGTTTTTGGTTGTCAATATTTTATTTTGAATAATGGTAAAGATAATCTTGAAAACTATGATGCTAAGTCTGGTGAAGGTATATTTCTAGGATACTCTACATCAAGTAGAGCATACAGAGTTTTTAACAAAAGAACCATGTTGTAGAAGAGTCTGTACATGTGATTTTTGAAGAGTCTACTAACAAATCCTCCAGAAAAAAGGATACTTCTGATGCATGTGCAAGTGCTGATAAGTTGCAAAAGTTGATATTGGATGATCAACCCTCTCAACAAATGAATAAAATCAAGACAAAGATGAAAAGGAGGAAGTCATATAATCCATACCGAAGCACCAAGATCTATCTAAGGAGTGGAGGTATGCTCATGGACATCCTAAGGAATTAATCCTAGGTGATTAATCAAAAGGAGTAAGAACTCGAGCCTTAATTAGAAGTGAATGTGATTATATTGCTTTTATTTTTTAAGTAGAGCCCATATATTTTGAAGATGCTGAAAAAGATCATAACTGGATAAATGCTATGCAAGATGAACTAATTCAGTTTGATAGAAATAATGTTTGGACATTAATAGAAAAACCATCTAATATATCTATTATTGATACTAAATGGGTGTTTAGAAATAAGTTAGATGAAAATGGAATTGTTATTAGAAATAAAGCTAGGCTAGTTGCCAAAGGCTACAGTCAGGAGGAATGAATTGATTTTGATGAATCCTTTGCTCCTGTTGCTAGCTTGAGGCAATCAGACTACTGTTAGCATTTGCTTATTTTATGAATTTCAAACTTTTTCAAATGGATGTTAAAAATGCTTTCTGAATGGTTATATAGTAGAAGAAATTTTTATTGAACAACCACCTGGTTCTGAAAATCATACACATTCTAATTATGTTTTCAAATTGCACAAAGCACTTTATGGTTTAAAACAAGCACCCCGAGCATGGTATGAAAGACTCAGCAGTTTTTGATTGAAAATGAATTTTTCAGAGGCCATGTTGATAAAACCTTATTTCTAAAGAAGAACAATAATGAGTTATTAGTAGTGCAAATCTATATTGATGATATTATTTTTGGTGCTACTAATGAGATTCTTTGTTAAGAGTTCGCTAAGCTAATGTAGGGTGAGTTCGAAATGAGCATGATGGGATAACTCAATTTTTTCTCGGACTCCAAATCAAGCAAACCAAAGATAGAATCTTCATCAACCAAGCTAAGTATACAAGGAAAATCATAAAGAAGTTTGGGATGGAGACTACTAAGTTAATAGGTACACCTATGAGCTCCTCTTGTAAACTTGATAAAGATAAGCATGGTAAATCTGTTGATCAAAAACTATATAGAGGTATGATTGGCTCTTTATTATATTTGACTGCTAGTAGACCAGATATAATGTTTAGTATATACATATGTGCTAGATATCAGTCTAATCCTAACGAATCTCATATGTTAGCTGTTAAGCACATTATTAGATACTTATTTGGTATAATTGATTTTGGCTTGTGGTACTCTAGAGACTCATCTGCTGATTTAATTGGATATTCTGATACTGATTTTGGTGGGTATAAATTAGATAGAAAAAGTATTAGTGAAACTTGTCAATTTCTTGGAGTTAACTTAATCTCCTGGTTTAGCAAGAAACAAACTTTAGTTGCACTATCCACAACTGAGGTTGAGTATATTACAGCAAGAAGTTGTTGTGCTCAAATCTTGTGGATTAAGCAACAACTTGAAAATTTTGGAAGCAAATTAACTAAGATACCTATAAAATGTGATAATACTAGTGCTATTTGCTTAACTAAGAATCTTGTTCAGCATTCTAGAAGTAAACATATTGAAATTAGGTATCATTTTATTAGAGATCATGTTGAAAATAATGATGTTGTACTTGAATTTGTTTGTACTGAATTATAATTAGCTGATATTTTGACTAAGCCTCTCCAAGAAGATCGGTTCAGTATGATTAGAAGAGAACTTGGGGTTATTAATCCTTTTGATTGAGATTTTTCTACTCTTTGACCCATAAAAGATCAAATTTGACATTAATTACATTTAATTATCTCGAATGTCATTGTATTTCTAGTGATTTTGCTCTGTACTTCATTTTCTTTTTTTTTTTGATTTTAAGTCGATGTGTTGACACCTGTATGTGTCGACACATGGCCCTGTGTCTTGAGTCGACACATGAACGGTAGCAGACTGAGAATAAAGATGGAAACAGAGTGTTTTTTTAGCATTTTCTCCTCAAATTTGTGCTGACACATGCCCTAGAACTGTTCTAACCACTGTTTCCCTCCAAATTCCATCAAAAATCCTCTCAAATTCTTGTTTTGAACAATTCTTGGTTCGATTTTTGCTACAATCCCCCTTCGATTTTTGTTTTGAACCGTTGAAACCCTAGTTTCATCTCCTCTTTTGTTCAATCTGTGAATATATGGAATGGGACCTAGAAAATAAGTTGTTCATCATCCTCGACCATTCAATCATGAAGAAGAGAGAAGGACAAAAGCCAGAGATGAAGCAAGAGCACCTGATCCACTTGCTCGACCACTTTTTCCAGCTTCCAGTCGCATGGGTTCGAAGACAGTTATCGGAGGATGCCATGTAGACTTTGGATTCATCGACTAGCAACACTTTTGAATTGGTCAGTGGCTTAGAGATGCTGGTTTGACTTCATTCTGCTTGTTGACTAAGAGATTCTACCCGAGCCTGATACGAGAGTTTTACGGATCTTTAGCCCATGGTAGTGATGGATGGTTAGCGCAGGTTCATGGCAGAGATATCCTAGTGACTGCAGAGGTTTTGAGCAAAGTATGGGATATACCCTTGACAGGATCTATTGTTGATAGCTTAGTGGATAGGTTCAGTGGACTCCAGTGCATTTTCGAGTTAGATGTTCTACCTGAGGGAGCCACTGTTGCAGCATCCTGACTTTCTACTGAGATAAGGTTACTGCATCATATCGTTGCCCGGATTCTTTTATCGAAGACCGGCCGTTTTGACTACATCACAGAGAGAGAGCTGCTTGTGATGGTCTCTTTAGTTCAGCATGCACCAGTTTGCATTTCGGTACTTATGATACATCAGATGATGGAGGCATCGATCAATCAGAGACTATGCTTGTCCTACGAGATGGGCTTGACCTTGCTCTTCAGAGCATATGGAGTGACATTTGATGATGAGCCCTACCGGATGCTTTTACACACTGATGTCTACGACATCAGATCACTTCATCGGATGGGATATCAGTTGGTTAGAGGCTAGTGGAGTCATCGAGTATCAGGATAGGTCGATGACAGAGATGTTGACACTACGAAGGAGGAGCGCATATATTCAGGCGAGGTAGGACCTTTAGAGGCACATTTGCTTAAGATTCAGCCTGAGCCAGTAGCACAACCAGAGACTGCTCCTCAGCCTGAGCCAGCTACCTAGCCTGAGCCAGCACGACCAGATGTTTCAGGAGCTTTAGAGAGTCTTATGGATAGAGTCGATCGCATTGAGACAGATATTATGATTGTTCGCTAGTGACTTGACTATTTCATTATGGAGACCAGAGAGAGCCATCGAGGATTGAGTGATGGTATCTCTACTATATTGTCTACACTGTCTAGATCTTCTTTGGGAGTGTTCCTGATTCATCTGCTCCAGCTGATTGAGCTCCAGTTCCACCTGTTCCGAGACCAGACACTGATGGTGATGATGAGACTGACTTTGATAGATTCGACTTTCTAGATGTGATACAGAGCCAGTGCCGGAGATAGCAGCTGACTTACCTAGGAGTCCCATTCATGATCCTTCGAGTTCATCCTTTCAAACTCATATCCTACCCACACCACCTTCTAGATCTGTTGATCATTCTACCATTCCTATACTTTCACCTATTATTGATTCACCTGTTAGTGATACACCTATTGTTTCTTCAACTGATACACCAATTTTTGATATACCTATAGTTGATACACCATCCTTGCATACATCTTCTCTTATCCGAGAGCTAGGATTCCATACTCCTGGTTTTCACTATCTTGATTCCGGTCCTTCATTTGATCGTATACCACATCCGACAGTTGTTGAGACTGTCCCTCTGATTTATTTTATTCCTGCTCCTAACATAGCCTCCACCTCTTCTACTTCAGCTAGAGGGAGGACTTATGTTCGATGCAGAGGACATGGTCATCGTACTCCTTCATGATCGACTAGGACTCATCTTCATGATCTTAGATTGATGTTGCCTCGATCTTGAGCTTTCACTGATACTGGACCGATCGAGATTGGATCCTCAGATGATGAGGATGATGCTTAGGATAGCTTTTATATAGTTTATATTTCTATACTTTTTATATTTTGATGTTCACTTTATGTATCAAATTTTTGTATCAAGTGAATGAAATAGTATGTTCCACTTTACCTTGTAACCTTGAGTGAATGAAATGCATTAGTTACTTTTAGTAATTCATTGTCTTCTTTTATGATTTAGTAAATGGCTTACATTTTTATTCAAACTTATTAACTTCTTCTTTCCTTTTTAATGATAACAAAAAGGGGAAGAAATTTTAGTATAAGTATAAATGAGAAATAAGTATAAATATGTATGATTGAAAGAAATTTTGAAAATTTCTGTGCATTGAGTAAGGGGTAGTAATACCTTCTTTGTATTGAAAATCTGTTTTGAATTGAATTTCATGTCCAATTCTAATCTTTAAATGTTTAAAAGATGTCCACAAATCTTTTTATGGATTATCTCTTCAGGGGGAGTATTGTTTATTGCTGAAATTGTTTCTCCTGAGCATGTTTTCTTTTAGAGTATCATGAAACATGATTTTATCTCTTATATGTTTTAAAGTTCTGATATTCTTAGCTATGACAATACTCTTAGCCATGAAACATCTCTTTTAGTATTTCAATACCTATTGCAATATGCTCTATGCATATTGAAAATTTTCTTTAAAAGCTTTTTATGTAATTTATACTTAAAGGTTTTGTCATCATCAAAAAGGGAGAGATTGTTGACTCCGTTATTGATTTTGATGATAAGCAAAACGCTTAAGTATAAGTTAAGTACTAATCATTTCTTTGAAGTATGTTTTTATAGAAAAAGGTGCTCATCAACTTAATACAAGATTAATTAATTGAAAAATCCCAAATATGGATGGAAGATCTGCTCAAAGAGGACTTTGGTAGTTGAAGAATGCTTGAAAGGACACAAGAAGTCAACACAAATTTGTCTCAGAAAAAGTTCAGCTGTTTATATGAAAATCTTAGTGAAGTACTGACTTAAAGTGTCGACACATGACTCAAGTATCGACACATAACTGAGGAAGTATCAACTCAAGCTGGTATACAAATAAAGTTTCAATGGCATGGCTGAAGTGTCAACACATGGATGTCTAGTATCGACTCAAAGTGTCGACACATGGATCAGCTCATCGCCTGATGATGCGGGACTAAAATGCATGCAATTCTTTTTGTATATTTTATATGTGGGGTTAGGTGATTAATTCCCAAATCTTAGATCAAAATTAGTTGTAGAGAATTTTGTATGAATTTTTGAATCCAAGCATACAGATTAGAACATAGAAAAGTACTAAAGAAGGATCGCCGTGGTCGAGAAGCCTCGGTTAGGGCAAGTTCTCCCATAATAATAAGACTGGAGGTAGAGGGGGTGTACCTGACAACATCTGAAGCACCCGGTGAAGATTGCAGTGAAGGGATCTCTCGTTTCTCAATGGATGCGGCCTGAAAAATCGAGCCAAAGACCCATGGATACCTGGCTTTCTGCTCGGTGGTCCGATTGAGGCGTGGCTGGAGTCGTTGGATTCATAGGAACTCGGGAACCTGCAAACGACCTATCAGGGGTTAGAAAACTCAGAGAAAATCAAGAAAACAAAGAAAAATAGCAAAGGAAAGAAAGTTTTGGAGAGGGCTGGAAGGATGGTTGGCGGTAGGAAGATGGTTGCAAACACCGGGAAGAAGAACTCTCAAACCCCTTTATGCACACAGCAGGGTAATCACACAAAGCAATTGAAGAACTCAAGGTTTATTTCATATCAAAATCTCTCCTCATACATGAGGCTAGGGTCCCTTAAATAGATCGTTAACCTTGGGCCCCAAGTAAGGGTACAATTGACATTACATAAGAATCCTTTTCCCTCTCAAATCCTAGCTAGAAAATAAGGAAACATTAGGTAGAAGAAATCCCTAAAAATTCTCTTGACTTGGTCAACACTCTAAGGATGCCTAGGGGGGTGTGTTGGGCTTCTAGGAGCAGCAAGGGGCCGGCCCAAAGGGGCTTGGGTGCATGGGCTTGGGCCTTTGGAAGCTGGGGTTGCCTGGTAGCTAGGTAGCAGGAATATTCCCTGGTATCTTGCTTCTTGAGGGCTTGGACTTGTCACCTGGGCTTGATTTCTTTGGACTAGGATGCAGATGGACCTCTGGAATCATGGATGTCCTTATCTATGAATATACTTTGGCATCTGGAAGGGAATCTGGGCATCTGGAGGGCATCTGCAAGGAATTAGGGTTTTCTGAATTTTCCTCCTGGGGTCTTCAAATCTTCAAGCTGGGTTGGACTTGGGCTATACTTCCATGTCTTCAATCTAGTTGGACTTGGTCTTTACTTGTATGATGTAGTCTTGAGTTTTCAGTGTACTTGGATCGGACTCAAAAAAATAAAATTAGCTCAACATGAGCTGACTAGCATTGGACTGAACAAGCTCAACATGAGCTGACTAGTACATAACTGAAATAACAACTCAAAAGACTCAAATAACAAATAAAATGGGCTAAGCCCTTATTACAGATGGACTCATAAATTATTGATTAATCCATAGAGGGTTGAAAAGCCTCTGTCTTATTCTGGTGCCTTTAGTGTCCCCACTAATTCTCCCAGGATGGGAGGAACTCGACCCTGTCGAGTGAAGATCAAGCTGGCTCACATATCTCTCGAGGAGGTCTGGGTTGAGGTGCTACAATGAAAGATTGTGCCCTGAAAGCCAATTGAAATATTGTAATTTTGATCCCAAAATCAATGAATTGACATTTTATAAAGGCATTATTTTCATCATTTGCTGGGTCTTTTTGATTTTTTGATGAACCCCATAGATTAGGGCTATGGTTCTAGGGTTATGATGAGATCATACCAGTGAGACCTAAAGCCTTAAAACCCTAATCTAAAATATTCCTGGTCGATGGGACATTGAGTTGGGGATCAATGTTTCCGGCAAGACCAGCACATCCTATATATGTTTTGTAATAAGGGTGACTGATCTCACAGTCACTTGTGTTTGACACTAATACTAGGATGTGAGTGTTCATTAGAGAATGAGTTCACTGAATTGATCCAATTAAGAATATCTAATGGAACCTTATCTGTTTGTCAATAGATAATTCTCATAGTGGGAGTAGTGCATGTGGTCCTTTGACCTGAGACTACCATAGTACCTTATATACATGAATCCATACTTTGGTTCGCAGTCAATCATGACACTGAGTCATGCACGAGGTGATACTGGTTATGGTGGATTGTATATGGAGGTTGTGAGTAGGTCAACAAGGAATTGATCAGCCCTAGTAAGAGGGAATAGCATCCAGTTAATTTCAAATGATGGATTCAGGAAACCTTTGATCAAAGTATGAACATTAGAGATATTTTCTAATGGTTCATTACTGAATCATCATTATAAAGACTGAGCTAGGGATGAATATGAAAATTGGATTTGACAAGTATCCATATTCATAATCATATTCGGGATGCAAGTTGATCAAAGGACTGAATTGCCCGGTAACTCACCACTGAAGGGTATTTTGGTAATTCCATCAAAATTCCACATCTTCCAGGTAGACATGATACGTTGCTAGACGTCAATCTTGTCTTGTAGGTATATGATTGAGTCATGGTAATTCAAATCAGTCAATTTGAATTAGATTCTAATTGACCGAGTCGAGCTAGTTTGAGTTGACCCAAATGGCTTAGTTAAGATCTAACCGAATTAAGTCAAATAGAACTCGGACCTACTGCTGGCTAGGTGTGGAACCCAATGGGTCACACACAAAAGAAAATTGATGAAGGATTTAATTTGGAATTAAATCATGTTTGCAGGATAAACACACTAGCATGTGTTGCAGACCAAATTTCTATTCGAATCAGATTCGAATTTGGTTCCGAATTGGGCTTAATTGGGTTCTAATTGAACCAGATTAAGGTCCAATTTATTTTTTAGGACATTGGGCTAACCCATGGCTGAACCCAAGTGAATTTAATTCACTGAGACCCTCTCTCCAAGCCGCCCCCTCCCTTCTCTCACCCGCGCGCGCCAAGAAAGAAAGTCCACGCGCGTGGACTTCTCTTAAAACGCGTGAGAAGAAAAAATGTCGGAGAAATTTCTGAATAAGGGCATTTCAGATCCTTGTCTGGCGCCCTTGGATCTGGATCTGATGGCCAGAAAAATTTAAGAAAAAGATCCGTCGCTTTTCGGTCGCAAATCCGTCTCCAAAAGTCGCGATCCTTCCTAAAGTTTTTCCGAGAGTTCTCCTCGTCGGAAAAACGAAAATCAAATCGGAGAATCATGATTTTTGGTTGAGGGGACGCGTGAGGAATGAGGGATCGTGATCCCTGGGGTTTCAGAGGGTTGCGTTGTTCCGAGATGACACCCCTCTGAGATCTATAAATAGGGTTAGGGTTCTCGGGGGTTTTCACGCAACATAGTTCAGAGATCCAATTCCCTTTCTTCCTCTCCAGAATACTCCTTCCTCTTGTTCTTGTTGGGTATTGTTTCCCTTACAGAGGTATCCTCTGTCGAAACTCTGACCCTAAACAAGAATAAGAAGAAGGTCTTGAACGGTAAAGGAAAGAACAGGGAAAGGATTTATTCTTCTTTTCCTTCTTGAATTAAGACTTTGACTGTCTTAATTTTTCTTCCAATTCAATTCAAGAAAAGGGACTCAAGAAAGGGAATTCTTGAAGAAAATTCAAGAAGAGGAAAGAAGGAAGAAAAAGAAATTTTCAAGAAAGAAAATTTCAAGCTAAAGGTCCAAGAATTTAATTCTTGAAAAAGAATTCAAGAAAAGGAACCAAGAAACAGAAATTGTTGTCTTCATCGTTTTTCTGTGTGGATCACCATTGGAGGGTGAACATTTGGGCACCTGGTGGAGATTCAGAGTTTGGATTTTGTGATACAGGTTAGTATCTTAATTTGAGATTAAATCTTATATATACATCTTATATGTTTTAATTCTTTTAAGGAGATTTTGGGTTGAAGGTTTGGTGAAGATTTCATAAAGATAAAAATTTTGAAATCTATGATTCCGCCTTGCCACCGAACCCTACAGTGGTATCAGAGCCTCCTTATTAAGATTAAAATATATATTCTGAATTTTAGATGCATATTTATATAAGTAACATGAGATGTAATATGTGTTTGTTATAATGTCACCAATTAGGGTTTTCACTCAAACCCTAATTGTTGTAGAGATATGCATAGAGATCTAGTCATCATACTGAAATAAGGTTGCCCTGGCATAATGGTGGATCCATTATGTGGTAAATGGTTGTCCTAGTATGATGACACACTAATCACATATTTATGTTAATTATGCATATGTGTTTGATGTATGCCACTAATTAAGGTTTTCACTTAAACCTTAATTTGCATAGAGATATGTTTAGCCTTCTAGTCATCATACTGAAATAAGGTTGCCCTGGCATAATGGTGGATCCATTATGTGGTAAATGGTTGTCCTAGTATGATGACACACTAATCACATATTTGTGTTAATTATGCATATGTGTTTGATGTATGCCACTAATTAAGGTTTTCACTTAAACCTTAATTTGCATAGAGATATGTTTAGCCTTCTAGTCATCATACTGAAATAAGGTTGCCCTGGCATAATGGTGGATCCATTATGTGGTAAATGGTTGTCCTAGTATGATGGCACACTATGGCACATATTTGCTAGAATGTGCTTTGTTTTAATAAAGCCCTCTTTAACAACATATTAAGTTGTAGTGTCATATACCAAAAGCAAAAATAATCAATATGATTAGTTTATCATTCGGTGTCTAGGAAAAATGGTTCATGATCGGTAAAGAGGACGTGGTTTTTAATTGGTTCCGTTGACTGACCTGGCCAATTCTTATTGGTGTCTAAGGAAAGCAACGGGGGGACTCCCACCACTCTCCCACTTACCTGGCCGGTATGATTAACTTAATTATTGATTAATATGCTCAGTGTAATATTCACTACATATGGCCTTCCTTCATTCCAAGTCATTATTATGTTATGATCCATATTAGGTTTGTTGTGTACACACAAGGCCTTTTTTCTTTATGGTGACTAACATAATTTTTTGCTTGGTACATTTGATGCTTATGGAATGATTTGATATAATACTTTGTTGTGTACACACAAGGGTATTATGATTAATATCATGACTATATAGCAATGAAGGGTCTAACTTAGCTAAAATATTATAGTTTGTTGTGTACACACAAGGCTATTAATATTTTAGAGGCCAAGATAAGTTGAGAATTGTATGAATTACAATTGGAAAGAGTTTTCCTACCTTTGAACTTATATAAGATTTGTTGTGTACACACAAGGTCTTTTATAAGGAATTAGGATCTCAACCCCACTAAGAGAACCAATTAGGGTTTTCTCGATCATCACATTGAGGGTTATGATGCTTGATAAAATAGTGGGAGACATAATTAAGTTAAAGTCCTAATTTAATTATGTTTTGTCAACATTGATTGTCTGCTTATGTAATGTTGTTTGTTAATGTAGATTAAATGGCCTCTTCACTCTCACTCCGTAGCATTCTTGATGCAAATAAATTGACTGGACCAAACTATGTTGATTGGTTGAGAAACCTGAAGATAGTACTCAGCCAAGAAAGAATTTCTTATATTCTTGATACCCCAACCTTGGAACCATTAGGGGAAGATGCCTCGCAAGAGGATAAGACCACATATAACACGTGGCAAAATGACTCACTTACTGTCAAGTGTATAATGCTTGCCTCTATGACCAATGAGTTACAGAGGCAACATGATAGCATGGACACAAACTCCATATTGCTCAATTTAAAAGAACTTTATGGAGAACATAGTCGAACTGCAAGATATGAAATATCTAAGCAGTTATTCCGTGCAAGGATGATAGAAGGTACATCCGTACAAGACCATGTATTAAAGGTTATTGACCTAATCACCCGATTGGGTCAATTGGGTTTTGTTATGGATGGGGAGTTGAATCAGGATTTAATCCTGCAGTCACTCCCAGAGTCATTTTCACAGTTTGTTCTTAATTATCATATGAACAAACTTAACACTTCCTTGCCTGAGCTGTTGAATATGTTAAAAACAGCAGAGAGCCATTTAAAGAAAAATAAGGCTCCACTTCTTCTTGTGGATGGTGTAAACAAGAAGAAAATAGGCAAAAAGGGTTCCAAGAGGAGGTTAAACCCAAAAGGGGGCATCAAGAAAAAGAAAGGAAAGAAGGCCTCCGAACAAATGACCTGCTTTCATTGTGGCAAGCCGGGTCACTTGAAAAGAAACTGCAAGGTTTACCTTGCAAGTCTGAAGCCTGGTGCTAGTAATGCACCAAAAGGTATGTATGAGATACATGCAATTTTGTCATTAGACACTTCTAATTCAAACTCTTGGGTATTGGATACTGCTTGTGGTCATCATATCTGCAAATCATTGCAGGGACTACAGAACATTAGAGTTTTGAAGGAAGGCGACTTCGAGCTCTACGGTGCTGGAGGAGATTCCATCCAAGCAGAAGCTGTAGGGACTTATATGTTGAAGCTGCCTTCTGGGAAGATTTTAGAGTTAAAGAATTGTTATTTTATGCCTAGAATCATTAGAAACATCATATCTGTACCCTTGTTACTTAAACAAGGATATATTATGAATGTAATGAGCAGTGGCTGCTCAATCAGTTTTTCTAATGAAATAATATTTAATGGCATATTTTGCAATGGTCTCTTAACTTTATCTTCTGATGACAATATACTACATGTTAGTAATAAACGAAAAAGAGATGAAGTAAACAATACTTTACTTTGGCACTGTCGTCTTGGACATATTAGTGAGCAGAGGATTAACAAGTTATACAAGGAAAAATTCCTTAATCCTTATGACTATGAATCATTAGGAACTTGTGAATCATGTCTCATGGGTAAAATGACAAAGACTCCATTTAGTGGACATAATGAAAGGACAACAGAGTTATTGGGACTCATACACACTGATGTATGTGGACCTATGACAACTCAGGCCAAGGGTGGATACTCATATTTCATCACATTCACTGATGATTTTTCAAGGTACGGATTTATGTATCTAATGAAACATAAGTCCGAAGCTTTTGAAAAATTTTTAGAGTATCAAAGTATGGTAGAGAAACAAACGGGAAAAAGTATTAAGATCCTTCGATCAGATAGAGGAGGTGAATACTTATCCACCGAGTTTCTTGACCACCTTAAACAAAAGGGAATCATCTCTGAATGGACTCCTCCTTACACACCACAATTAAATGGTGTTGCTGAAAGGAGAAATCGTACTTTATTAGATATGGTACGGTCCATGATGTGCTTCACAGACTTACCTGTTTCTTTCTGGGGATATGCCTTGGAAACAGCGGCTAATATTTTGAATAGAGTACCATCTAAATCTGTATCTGGTATTCCATATGAGTTATGGAGGGGAAAGAAACCCAATCTTAAGCACCTTAAGATATGGGGATGTCCAGCTTATGTCAAAAGAAATTTTGGACAAAAGCTTGATGCTAGAGCAGAAAAATGTCTATTTGTTGGATATCCCAAAAATAGTATAGGATATCTATTCTACCACCCTACTGAACAAAAGATTTTAGTCAGTAGGCATGCCATTTTTATGGAAAAGGAATTCATCCTACAAAAAGGCAGTGGGAGAAATATTGAACTAGAAGAAGTTCAACAAATAGATACATCTCAACAAAATCATAACATAGTTAGTATAGAACCTGAACACACCACTCCTATCCGTAAGTCTGATAGAGTACGACATGCACCTGAAAGGTATGGGTTCATTATTGAAAATAATGAAGCCCGAATCATTGATAATGATGAGCCTCTAACATATACGGATGCTGTCATAAGTAGTGACTCAGACAAATGGCTGGAAGCCATGAGATCCGTAATGGACTCCATGTATGTCAACCAAGTCTGGACTTTGGTTGATGCACCAGAGAGTGTTAACCCTATTGGATGCAAATGGGTCTATAAGAAAAAGATTGGGACAGATGGCCAAGTTGAAACTTATAAAGCCAGATTAGTGGCTAAGGGTTTCAGACAAAAACAGGGAATATATTATGATGAAACATTTTCTCCTGTTGCCATGCTCAAATCTATTTGGATCATGCTTGCTATAGCAGCATATCATGATTATGAAATCTGGCAGATGGATGTGAAAACTGCATTCCTCAATGGTTTCCTTGAGGAAGAGGTTTATATGTCACAGCCAGAAGGTTTTGTCTTGGAGACTAAACCTAATCAGGTATGTAGGCTAAAGAAATCTATTTATGGATTAAAGCAAGCATCTAGGAGTTGGAACATCCGATTTGATAAGACAGTCAAAGAATTTGACTTTATCAAAAATGAGGATGAACCTTGTGTGTACAAGAAGACTAGTGGGAGTACCATAGTTTTCTTGGTTCTGTATGTAGATGACATACTCCTCATTGGGAATGATATCCCAATGTTACAATCAGTCAAGGTATGGTTATCTAAACAGTTTTCCATGAAAGACTTGGGAGAAGCATCTTATATACTAGGCATCAAGATCTATAGAGATAGATCTAGGAGGATGCTAGGTTTATCCCAGTCTAGGTACATTGACCAAGTGCTAAAAAGATTTAGCATGGAGGAAAGTAAAAGAGGTTACTTACCTATTGGTCATGGCATACATCTTTCTAAGAAGATGTCTCCTAAGACACCTGAAGAAAGAAATAGAATGAATTCGGTACCTTATGCTTCGGCAGTAGGGTCTATTATGTATGCTATGTTATGTACTAGGCCTGATGTGGCATATGCCTTAGGTATAGCCAGCAGGTTTCAGGCTGATCCAGGAGAGGATCATTGGAAGGCTGTGAAAAATATTCTTAAGTACTTAAGAAGAACTAAGGATATTTTTCTAATATACGGAGGATCTGATCTTAAACTAGAAGCTTATTCAGATTCTAGTTTTCAATCAGATCCAGATGACAGCAAATCTATATCTGGGTATGTTTTTACCCTTAATGGAGGAGCTGTAAGCTGGAAAAGTTCTAAACAGCAAACTGTAGCTGACTCAACAACTGAGGCAGAGTACATTGCTGTTAGTGAAGCTGCCAAGGAAGCTGTCTGGATGAAGAAGTTCATATCAGAGTTGGGCGTAGTTCCTGAGATTGAAGGTCCAGTATCACTTTACTGTGATAATACGGGGGCTGTTGCTCAAGCAAAGGAACCAAGAGCTCATCACAAATCAAAGCACATTCTGAGACGCTTCCATCTCGTTCGAGAGATTGTCGAAAGACAAGAAGTCTGCATTAAAAGGGTAGAAACGAAGAACAACGTAGCAGACCCGTTCACTAAGGCTCTATCACAGCGAGAGTTTGATCGCCACCTTGATTGTATGGGGTTAAGATTTAAAGGCGATTGGCTTAAGTGCAAGTGGGAGATTGAAAGATTGTGCCCTGAAAGCCAATTGAAATATTGTAATTTTGATCCCAAAATCAATGAATTGACATTTTATAAAGGCATTATTTTCATCATTTGCTGTGTCTTTTTGATTTTTTGATGAACCCCATAGATTAGGGCTATGGTTCTAGGGTTATGATGAGATCATACCAGTGAGACCTAAAGCCTTAAAACCCTAATCTAAAATATTCCTGGTCGATGGGACATTGAGTTGGGGATCAATGTTTCCGGCAAGACCAGCACATCCTATATATGTTTTGTAATAAGGGTGACTGATCTCACAGTCACTTGTGTTTGACACTAATACTAGGATGTGAGTGTTCATTAGAGAATGAGTTCACTGAATTGATCCAGATTAAGAATATCTAATGGAACCTTATCTGTTTGTCAATAGATAATTCTCATAGTGGGAGTAGTGCATGTGGTCCTTTGACCTGAGACTACCATAGTACCTTATATACATGAATCCATACTTTGGTTCGCAGTCAATCATGACACTGAGTCATGCACGAGGTGATACTGGTTATGGTGGATTGTATATGGAGGTTGTGAGTAGGTCAACAAGGAATTGATCAGCCCTAGTAAGAGGGAATAGCATCCAGCTAATTTCAAATGATGGATTCAGGAAACCTTTGATCAAAGTATGAACATTAGAGATATTTTCTAATGGTTCATTACTGAATCATCATTATAAAGACTGAGCTAGGGATGAATATGAAAATTGGATTTGACAAGTATCCATATTCATAATCATATTCGGGATGCAAGTTGATCAAAGGACTGAATTGCCCGGTAACTCACCACTGAAGGGTATTTTGGTAATTTCACCAAAATTCCACATCTTCCGGGTAGACATGATACGTTGCTAGACGTCAATCTTGTCTTGTAGGTATATGATTGAGTCATGGTAATTCAAATCAGTCAATTTGAATTAGATTCTAATTGACCGAGTCGAGCTAGTTTGAGTTGACCCAAATCGGCTTAGTTAAGATCTAACCGAATTAAGTCAAATAGAACTCGGACCTACTGCTGGCTAGGTGTGGAACCCAATGGGTCACACACAAAAGAAAATTGATAAAGGATTTAATTTGGAATTAAATCATGTTTGCAGGATAAACACACTAGCATGTGTTGCAGACCAAATTTCTATTCGAATCAGATTCGAATTTGGTTCCGAATTGGGCTTAATTGGGTTCTAATTGAACCAGATTAAGGTCCAATTTATTTTTTAGGACATTGGGCTAACCCATAGCTGAACCCAAGTGAATTTAATTCACTGAGACCCTCTCTCCAAGCCGCCCCCTCCCTTCTCTCACCCGCGCGCGCCAAGAAAGAAAGTCCACGCGCGTGGACTTCTCTTAAAACACGTGAGAAGAAAAAACGTCGGAGAAATTTCTGAATAAGGGCATTTCAGATCCTTGTCTGGCACCCTTGGATCTGGATCTGATGGCCAGAAAAATTTAAGAAAAAGATCCGTCGCTTTTCGGTCGCAAATCCGTCTCCAAAAGTCGCGATCCTTCCTAAAGTTTTTCCGAGAGTTCTCCTCGTCGGAAAAACGAAAATCAAATCGGAGAACCATGATTTTTGGTTGAGGGGATGCGTGAGGAATGAGGGATCGTGATCCCTGGGGTTTCAGAGGGTTGCGTTGTTCCGAGATGACACCCCTCTGAGATCTATAAATAGGGTTAGGGTTCTCGGGGGTTTTCACGCAACATAGTTCAGAGATCCAATTCCCTTTCTTCCTCTCCAGAATACTCCTTCCTCTTGTTCTTGTTGGGTATTGTTTCCCTTACAGAGGTATCCTCTGTCGAAACTCTGACCCTAAACAAGAATAAGAAGAAGGTCTTGAACGGTAAAGGAAAGAACAGGGAAAGGATTTATTCTTCTTTTCCTTCTTGAATTAAGACTTTGATTGTCTTAATTTTTCTTCCAATTCAATTCAAGAAAAGGGACTCAAGAAAGGGAATTCTTGAAGAAAATTCAAGAAGAGGAAAGAAGGAAGAAAAAGAAATTTTCAAGAAAGAAAATTTCAGGCTAAAGGTCCAAGAATTGAATTCTTGAAAAAGAATTCAAGAAAAGGAACCAAGAAACAGAAATTGTTGTCTTCATCGTTTTTCTGTGTGGATCACCATTGGAGGGTGAACATTTGGGCACCTGGTGGAGATTCAGAGTTTGGATTTTGCGATACAGGTTAGTATCTTAATTTGAGATTAAATCTTATATATACATCTTATATGTTTTAATTCTTTTAAGGAGATTTTGGGTTGAAGGTTTGGTGAAGATTTCATAAAGATAAAAATTTTTGAAATCTATGATTCCGCCTTGCCACCGAACCCTACATACAAATCCTCTCGAAAAATCCACGAATCGTCCAACTCTGGCCAGCTTGCCATCGGACCAGGAAGCGTTGATAACCGCACCCCGGGTCATAATGGCTTGATCGTCCAGGATACGCTCGATCCGTTCTCCTCTCTTAGGCTAAATTTATTAGTGGACACTCTAGGTTAGGGTCACTCACAATGGAAAGGAATAGGTCCAAAGGCCTCACTAGGTATCGCTGCCGGTTCCCTGTACTTAACCATGTCTTAATATTGAAGGTAGAACTAATGCCCAAATCCGAAGGCAAGTCTAACACCTAGGCATTTGATCCAACCTTCTCTATCACTTTAAAAGGTCCGACTCTGCAAGCATGAAGTTTCTTTTAGGCCTAAGCCTAACCAAGATAGAATCCACTACATCAAATTCTTTGATCCATCTTCGGGAATTAGCCAGTTTGTTTAAAATTAGTGTAGGTGGTGAACATGCTGGGCACATGCAGACTCCTAACAAATGATTCAAAGGACTCATACTAACACCTAATAGACTTGACTTTGCATTCCTATCGAAGCAAATTTATTAGACTTTTATGGGCCTAAACCTAAGAGACTATAGACTCTCTAGGTCTGACCCTAGTGTGGTATGCACAAGAGTATTTACAATGGACTCCAAGCAAATGCCAAAGGGTATGCCAGAAGTATAATGCAAACCTAACATGCATAATGAATGCATGCAGTATGCTAATCTCAACTAAATGCAATCTAATGATCTTAAAAATGCTGGAGATGTCTGGAAAGGGCAGAAAATAGGAAGTGGGTTCAGAATTTGTTTGGTAGGGTAGAGAAAAAGGTTCCGGGTTAGTTGGATACAGTAGGATAAAAGAAGGCATGTCAGGGACTAATCCTAGACTAATGAGGCTAACCTTATGGGGTTGCGATATATTTATGGGCAAGAAAAGGTCCATGCTATGGAAGGTTGGGTCAACAATTTCTAGGAAGAGATCTTCAATAGGAATGGTAGGAAGGGATTTATCCTAAGGGCAATGGGTTAAGCCAAATCCTCAATAAAGTCTTCTTGTTCATGGAATTTAGGAATAGGCTCTACAATTAGATCCTTTTCTTGTGTTTCCTCAGGTAAATCCTAGTATCAGAGTTCTATTCCTCTAATTGTTCTTCCACTATAGCTTTAGGTTGGATGTGGTCAAGGTCAACTAGCTCTGGGTTGGTTTCTACTTGGGTATCCACTAGGTCAGCTAATTCTAGGTCTACTAAAGGTGTCTCCTCTTCTGCTTCATACTCATCCACTAGGCTCGTATCAGCTTCATACACTTCCGTGTTAATGTAAGCCTTGTTAATCTCAGGAATGGTTGGAGAAGGTCGGCTAGGAGAAAATTGGCTAGGTCTTGGTTTCTGATTATGGACACTAATCCTAGTAGGTTCAGGTTGCCTAAGGGGTAGTGGCTCACTACTGGGTTCATATTTAGGGGTACTAATCCTATGGGGTTCAAGTTGACTAAGGGAAACCTGACTAATACTAGATTAATAACTAGGGGTTATGGGCTCCCTAGGCTCATAGGACAAGGGTGCAGATCTATGGGTCATGGGATTATAGGATCTGGGGTCATAGGATTTTGGGTCAGCTCTATGGTCAGGTTCTAAGGATGGATCATGGTATGGGGTCCTCCTAAGGTTGGGCTCCCTATATGGGTCAGGATATTGGGTTCTCCTAGGGTTGGACTCCCTATATGGGTCAGAATATTGGGTTCTCCTAGGGTTGGACTCCCTATATGGGTCAGAATATTGGGTTCTCCTAGGGTTGGACTCCCTATATGGGTCAGAGTATTGGGTTCTCCTAGGGTTGGGCTCCCTATATGGGTCAGAGTATTGGGTTCTCCTAGGATTGGACTTTCTATATGGGTCAGAGTATTGGGTTCTCCTAGGATTGGACTCCCTATATGGGTCAGAGTATTGGGTTCTCCTGGGTTCAGTATCATAATAAGGGTCATGGTAAGGGGTTCTTCTAGGTTCAGTATCATAATAAGGGTCAGGCTGAGGGGCTCTCCTAGGTTCAACCTCTCGGTATAGATCAGGGTTTGGGGTCCTCCTAGGTTGAGGATTATAGTACGGGTCAGGATAAGGGGCTCTCCTAGGTTCGACCTCATGGTATAGATCAGGGTTTGGGGTCTTCCTAGGTTGAGGATTATAGTACGGGTCAGGATAAGGGGCTCTCCTAGGTTCGACCTCATGGTATAGATCAGGGTTTGGGGTCCTCCTAGGTTGAGGGGACTGAGGATCTGGCTCAGACTGGGATCCATGGGTTCTTCCTAGGGTCCCTACATGGCCTTCTAACTGATCAAACCTATTGGCAAGATGGTCAATTCTATTGTTGGTTTGGGTACCAGACTGAGTTAACTGGGTCATCTGGGTAGTCATCTGGGTAGCCATCTGGGCCATTTGGTCTATAAGGGCTCGAATCTTAGCTTCCTGCTTATCCATGGGTTCAGGGAGATGGTGGATGAGATGGGACTCCTGATCTAATGCTCATGCAAGACTCGATCAAACCAACTATAGCTGACTAGACCTAGATTCCAAAACTAGATGCTCAATCAGGGTGGCAAACTAGCCTATAGTAACCCTGTACTCAGCCAGGCAGGTGTAAGGGGAGTGTTAAGGTCCCTGATTGCTAATCCTAGACACCAATCAGAGATTGGCCAGGTAGGCCGACCAGCACACAAGCCCTTCGGGATTGAATCCCTCAACCACCGTTCTAGACATTGAGCATAAGGCACACACAGGTTAACTTGACACAGTGATCTAACACTAGCCCGAACCCGACCAGTTGGTGTCCCTAGCCCACTAGGGCAAATTAAGTCTAGTTAAATTTAGGTTAAGGCTTGGGATCGAATGCAAGGGATGTGGTTTTGGGCTAAGGAGAGGTGATCAAATCCTCCCCCCATTTGATATAGCAAGAGTGCCCTTAAAAGTAAATTATGCAATGATGGCAGGCAGATGAGGATGCAAATTAGGGTTTAGATATTTTATTTGGTATTTTTGGAGAATTTGTAATTTTTTTTTAATTTTGGTATTTTCATAAATAGAAGAAAAATTTCAAATTATGGCATAATATGAAGGAAATATACTAAAATTAAAAGACATGCAAAAAATGCTAAACAAAACCCTAAAACTTCCAAACTTGTCTTGCTGAAAAAAAAATAGAGCCAAAAATTTGTAGGCTATATTTTGGCTTGCAGAAAATTCACAGGCCATAATAAAATCTTCAAAAATTCTGAAAATTACTGTGAATTATGATGAATCTAGTAAAATAAATTTCAAAATTTTTAGAGTTTTGATCAAGGATAAATAATTTAAATAACAGAGTATATATGGACTAAAAAATTATAGAAAACAAGCCCTAATCTAAGCTCTGATACCAAATGATGCGGGACTAAAATGCATGCAATTATTTTTGTATGTTTTATATGTGGGGTTAGGTGATTAATTCCCAAATTTTAGATCAAAATTAGTTGTAAGAATTTTGTATGAATTTTTGAAGCCAAGCATGCATATTAGAACCTAGAAAAGTACTAAAGAAGGATCGCCGGGGCTGAGAAGCCTCGGTTAGGGCAAGTTCTCCTACAATAATAAGATTGGAGGTAGAGGGGGTGTACCTGACAATGTCTGAAGTGCCCGGTGAAAATTGCAACGAAGGGATCTCTCGTTCCTCGACGGATGCGGCCTGGAAAACCAAGCCAAAGACCCGCGGATACCCGGCTTTCTGCTCGGTGGTCTGATTGAGACGTGGCTGGAGTCGTTGGATTCGTAGGAACTCGGGGACCTGCAAACGACCTATCAGGGATTAGAAAACTCAGAGAAAATCAAGAAAACAAAGAAAAATAGCAAAGGAAAGAAAGTTTTGGAGGGGGCTGGAAGGATGGTTGGCGGCAGGAAGATGGTTGCAAACATCGGGAAGAAGAACTCTCAAACCCCTTTATGCACACAGCAGGGTAATCACACAAAGCAATTGAAGAACTCAAGGTTTATTTCATATCAAAATCTCTCCTCATACAAGAGGCTAGGGTCCCTTAAATAGACCCTTAACCTTGGGCCCCAAGTAAGGGTACAATTAACATTACAGAAGAATCCTTTTCCCTCTCAAACCCTAGCTAGAAAATAAGGAAACATTAGGTAGAAGAAATCCCTAAAAATTCTCTTGACTTGGTCAACACTCCAAGGATGCCCAGGGGGACGTGTTGGGCTTCTAGGAGTAGTGGTGGGGACACCAGAGGCACCAAAATAAGGCAGAGGCTTCTCAACCCTCTGTGGATCACTTAGTTAATATTTGAGTCCCCTGTAATAAAGCTTAGTCCAGCTACATTTGAGTCCTGTAATTAGTCCAGCTCTTATTGAGCTAGTTCAGTTCAGTACTAGTCAGCTCATGTTGAGCTAATTTCAATTTTTGAGTCATGTCCAATCAAATTGAAGACTCAAGACCACATCATACAAGTGAAGACCAAGTTCAACCTAATTGAAGACATAAAAAGTTAAGCCCAAGTCCAACCCAGCTTGAAGACTTGAAGAGTCCAGGAAGAGAAGACAAAATCAGGAACAAATTCAAAACCCTGGACCAGCCAGAAGGAATTTGGGCTAGCCCAGGCCCAGGTAGAATTTAGGGCGCCCCTCCCTAGGGTCACCTCCCCTCTTGGTCGGACACTTATGGTCACCACCTTGGCCGACCAAGAGAAGGACAAGAGGAGAGTGTTTGAGTTGAAGTTTTCTACCTATTTGCCTTGTATTCCAATTAGAGTTTGAAAAGGAAAAGGGGTCCTATGTAAAGTCTAAAGTGCCCTTACTTGGAGTCCAAGGTTAAGGGTCTATTTAAGGGACCCTAGCCTCTTGTATGAAACTCATTTTTTGATATGAATTAAAATCTTGAGTTCTTCTATTGAGTTGTGTGATACTATGTGCATAAAGGGGTTTGTGAGAGTTTTTCTTCTCGGTGTTTGTAATCATCTTCCTGCTGCCAAAAAACCCTCCAGATCCCTGGACGCCCACTCCAAAAGAAGCCTTCCCTTGCTATTTTTTTCCTTTGTTTTTTTGTTCCTTTATGAGTTTTCTAATCCCTGACAGGTTGTTTGCAGGTCCCTGAGTTCCTACGAATCCAACGACTCCAGCCAAGCCTCAATCGGACCACCGAGTAGAAAGCCGGGTATCCGCGGGTCATTGGCTTGGTTTTCCAGGCTGCATCCATCGAGGAACGAGAGACCCCTTCGCTGCAATCTTCACAGACATTGTCAGGTACACTCCTCTACCTCCAGTAGTTTTATTGTAGGAGAACTTGCCCTAACCGAGGCTTCTCAGCCCCGGCGATCCTTCTTTGCTACTTTTCTAGGTCCTAATCTGCATGCTGATCTTCTAAAATTTATACAAAATTTCCTATAACTTATTTTAATCTGAAAATTGGGAATTAGTCACTCACCCCACATATAAAACACAACAAAAAGAATTGCATGCATATTAGTCCCCCATCATTTGGTATCAGAGCTTAGATTAGGGCTTGTTTTCTGCAATTTTTAGTCCATATATACTCTGTTATTTTAATTATTTATCCCTGATAAAAACTCTAAAAATTCTAAAATTTATTTTTCTGGACTCTTCATAATTCACAGTAATCTTAAGAATTTTTGCAAATTTTATTATGGCCTGTGAATTTTTTGCAAGCCAAAATACAGCCTACAAATTTTTGGCTCTATTTTTTCAGCAAGACAAGTTTGGAAGTTTTAGGATTTTGTTTAGCATTTTTTGCATATCTTTTAATTTTAGTTTATTTCCTGCATATTAGGGCATAAATTGCATGTTTTCTTATATTTAAAAAAAAAATACATATTCTCCAAAAATACCAAAAACATCTAAACCCTAATTTGCATCCTCATCTGCCTGCCATCATTGCATAATTTACTTTTAAGGGCACTCTTGTTATATCAGATGGGGGAAGGATTTGATCACCTCTCCTTAGCCCCAAACCACATCCCTTGCATTCGGTCCTAAGCCTTAACCTAAAATTAACTAGACTTAATTTGCCCTAGTGGGCTAGGGACACCAACTGGTCGGGTCCGGGCTACGTGTTAGATCACTGTATCAAGCTAACCTGTGTGTGCCTTGTGCTTGGTGTCTAGAATGGTGGTTTAGGGGTTCAATCCCGAAGGGCTTGTGTGCTGGTCCGCCTACCTGGCCAATCTCTGATTGGTGTCTAGGATTGTCAATCAGGGACCTAACACTCCCCTTACACCTGCCTGGCTGAGTATAGGGTTACTATAGGCTAGTTTGCCACCTTGATTAAGCCCTTAGTTTGGACTCTAGGTCTAGTCAGCTGTAGTCGGTCTGATCAAGTCTTGCATGAGCACTAGATCATGAGTTCATATCACCCACCTCCTTCACAAATGTCTGAACCCATGGAAAATTTGCAAGCCCAAATGAAAGCCCTAGTTGATCAAATGGCCCAGATGGCTACCCAGATGACCCAGTTAACTCAGTCTGGTATTCAAACTAATGATAGAATTGACCATCTTGCCAATAGGTTTGATCAGTTAGAAGTCCAGGTAGGGACCCCAGGAAAAATCCATGGGTCACAGTCTGAGCCAGATCCTGATTCCCCTCAACCTAGGAGGACCCCAAACCCTAATCCATACCCTGAGGTCGAACCTAGGAGAGCCCCTCATCCTGAACCATACTATAACCCTCAGCCTAGGAGGACCCCAGACCCTGACCCATACCAAGAGGTCGAACCTAGGAGAGCCCCTCAACCTGACCCATACTACAATCCTGAGCCTAGGAGGACCCCAAACCTTGATCCATTCCGTGAGGTTGAACCTAGGAGAAACCCCCAGCTTGACCCATACTATAATCCCGAGCCTAGGAGGACTCCAAACCTTGATCCATACCTTGAGGCTGAACCTAGGAGAGACCATCGTCCTGACCCAATCCCTGAGATTCGTCCTAGAAGGACCATTCAGGAGTTTGTAGACTAGGAAGATAGATCCTATTTACCCACATCCTATAAGCCTAGTATACCCATAACCTATAGATCTTATGACTCCAAATCCTATGAACCTAGAATCTATGAATCCAGAACCTATGAACATAGATCCTATCCATCCACTCCCTATAAACCTAGTATACCCACAGCCTATAGATCTTATGACTCCAATTCCTATGACTCTAGAACCTATGAGCCCATATCCCATGAGCCTAGTAGACCCAATACCCAATATTCTGACCCATATAGGGAGTCCAACCCTAGGAGAACCCAATATCCTGACCCATATAGGGAGTCCAACCTTAGGAGGACCCCATACCATGATCCATCCTTAGAACCTGACCATAGAGCTGACCCAAAATCCTATGACCCCAGATCCTATAATCCCATGACCCATAGATCTGCACCCTTGTCCTATGAGCCCAGAGAACCCATAACCCCTAAGTATCAATCTAGTACTAGTCAGGTTTTCCTTAGTCAACTTGAACCCCATAGGATTAGCACCCATAAATATGAGCCCAGTAGTGAGCCACTATCCCTTAGGCAACTTGAACCTACTAGGATTAGTATCCATAATCAGAAACTAGGACCTAACCAATTTTTCCCTAGCCGACCTTCTCCAACCATTCCTGAGATTGACAAGGCTTACATTAATGCGGAAGTGTATGAAGCCAACCTAGAGATAGTTGACCCTAACCACATCCAACCAAAAGCTATAGTGGAAGAACAAATAGAGGAAGAGAACCTAGGTACTGCTGTTAGAGCCTTACCTGAGGAAACCATAGAGGAGAGCCAAATTATAGAGTCTAGTCCTAAAATACAAGAACCTGAAGAATTTATTAAGGACCTGATCTCTTTGAATCAGTACCCTCAGGATGAGTCTCCTCCCATAGTTCCCATTAAGGACCTCTTCCCTGAGATTAATAACCCATCCTTCCATTATACAAACCCCGTAGATATATCGCAACCCTGTAAGGTTAACCTCATTAGTCTAGGATTAGTCCCTGACATGCCTTCTTTGATTCTACTTTATCCAACTAACCCGGAACCTTTTTCTCCACCCTACCAGAGTAATTCTGAACCCACTTCCTATTTCCTACCCTTTCCTGAGTTTTCTCATGTGTCTAGAACTATTAGGTTACATTTTGTTGAGGTTACTAGGTTGCAAGGATCCATAGAGCCCATCCCATTTGCTACCTACTTTTGGCAGACCCTCTGGCACTTATTAGGAGTTACTAGCAAATTTTCTTCTTCATGTCATCCATCAACCATGACTCATGCCCCCATGCCCAAGTGGTAGTTAAGACCTAATAAACCTCTTTAGTCAAGTCTGTTAGGTATATGTTTGAGTCCTTTGCATCATCTTGTTAGGAGACTGCATGTGCCTAGCTGTTCACCACCCACACTAATCTTAAAACAACTAGCTAATTCCCGAAGATGGATCAAAGAATTTGATGTAGTGGATTCTATCTTGGTTAGGCTTAGGCCTAAAAGAAGCTTCATGCTCGCAGAGCCAGACCTTTTTAAAGTGATAGAGAAGGTTGGATCAAATGCCTAGGTGTTAGACTTACCTTCGGATTTGGGCATTAGTTCTACCTTCAATATTACAGACCTGGTTGAGTATAGGGAACTGGCAGCGATACCTAGTGAGGCCTTTGGACCTATTCTTTTTCATTGTGAGTGACCCTAACCCAGAGCGTCCACTAACAAATTGGCCTGAGAGAGGAGAACGGATCGAGCGTATCCTGGACGATCAAGCCATCACGACCCGGGGCCGTGACTATCAATGCTTCCTGGTCCGATGGCAAGGCCAGCCAGAGTCGGACGATTCGTAGATTTCTCGAGAGGACTTGCAATGCCTCAACCCAGACCTTCTCGAGAGATATGTGAGCCAGTCTGATCTTCACTCGACAGGATCGAGTTCCTCCCATCCCAGGAGAATTAGTGGGGACACCAGAGGCACCAAAATAAGGCAGAGGCTTCTCAACCCTCTATGGATCACTTAGTTAATATTTGAGTCCCCTGTAATAAAGCTTAGTCCAGCTACATTTGAGTCCTGTAATTAGTCTAGCTCTTGTTGAGCTAGTTCAGTTCAGTACTAGTCAGCTCATGTTGAGCTAATTTCAATTTTTGAGTCCTGTCCAATCAAATTGAAGACTCAAGACCACATCATACAAGTGAAGACCAAGTTCAACCTAATTGAAGAAATAAAAGTTAAGCCCAAGTCCATCCCAGCTTGAAGACTTGAAGAGTCCAGGAAGAGAAGACAAAATCAGGAACAAATTCAAAACCCTGGACCAGCCAGAAGGAATTTGGGCCAGCCCAGGCCCAGGTAGAATTTAGGGCGCCCCTCCCTAGGGTCACCTCCCCTCTTGGTCGGCCACTTATGGTCACCACCTTGGCCGACCAAGAGAAGGACAAGAGGAGAGTGTTTGAGTTGAAGTTTTCTACCTATTTGCCTTGTATTCCAATTAGAGTTTGAAAAGGAAAAGGTGATGCGGCACGCATATGATTAATGTTTTGAATATGGGGTTTGTAGAGCAATGAAACCTAATTATACTTAGCATTGTACTCATCTTAATAAGATTTAAGGATTATATGAAAAGGGACTATTACATGATTAGACAACTCTAAAACTAAGAAGGAAGAAGATCTAGACAATAGGGGCTAATGATTGAGGACTTACCTTGATGAGTTTTCCAACCTTCCTATGATTCAAAACTTGAAACTACTGATGCTCTGGACTGGAGAACTTGGATAACAGTGATCAGAACCCTGGACTTAGGCTTCAGCTTGTTGGTTCATTGTCAAGGGGAACCCTGTTCACAACTCAAGGACTTCGAAGGACCCTGCAATGAAGATCAAAGTTAAGGTTGAAGGATGCAAACATAAAGAAGGGATGGAAAAACTTGTGAACAAAGAAAAGATAATTGAGAAGATCTGGCCGACTCCAATGCCTTTGCCTTGAGCTTGGATGATGAATTGCTAGGGAAGAGAGTGGCTTTGGGCGTGGAAGAAGAAGATAGGAAAAATTTCACACATAAAACTCAAGACAACTTCACTTCAAACTTCATTCATTTCCAAAATCCATCTCTTTTACAATGGGCGTCCAAGGCTTTTAATAGCCTCACAAAGCTAGCTTTTGAAATTTAAAAACTTCCCAAATCGAGGAGGATTACAAGGGGGGTTGGAGGATTTGGTGGAGAGTTTGGAGGGATGTGTGGGGGGGGTTGGAGGATTTGGTGGAGGACTTGGAGGGATGTGGCCAACCTCCTTGAATTTGAATCTCCCTTGTTGGCGCCCAAAGGGTGATGAGGTGGCTGGTGAAGTGGCACCTGATGACGTGGCATGGTGAGGTGGTCTTCTACTTGGATAAGAATGACATGTGGCGCCCAGTGGTCCTAGTTGATGGTCCTTTTCTCTTGCTTGGTTGATGTGTCTTCTCTTCTTCATGTGGTCAAATTCTGGGGTCTAGAATTTGAGTCTTGTTGCTGGCTTTCATGGCTTTAAGACTTGAATAGACTTAACTCAACTGAATTAAACTCAACTGACCTAGACTTTAAAACTTGAAATGGACTTACAGGAAATGAAATTTTAAAAGTAATTACATGACTCAATAAACACTCTTGATTTGAAACTCAAAATTAATTACAGGACTCTTAAAAAGGAAATGACTCCTGAAAAGGAAATAAAACATTTTTTGATCTAAAGGATACAAGGTAACCTAATTATCTTCGATCCAAATCGGGATAAGGCTAACCTTGTTGGAGTGAAGTTTCTTTGGGTTTCTGGTGTCCACACCAATTCTCCTGGGGTGGGCAGAACTCGACCCAGTCGAGTATGGTTCAGTTTTGCCCTGGTAATGCTCGAACAAGTCTGGGTTAAGTCTTTGCAGGTCCTCTCGAGTAATCCAAGAGTTGCCAGACTCAGGTCGACCTTGCCATTGAACCAGGTATCGCTGATAGTCCTTATTCCTGGTAGTAATGGTCTTGTCATCCAGGATTCTCTCAATTTTTTGATGCGGGACAGAGATTGGACTGGATCGCTGGTGAACATGAAAGTCACCAGAGATTAGGATTTGCAAAGAAGGAGGAAAGAACAGGGTGGAGGGTTAAGAAAAAAAAAATACTGAGGTTCACATAGATTTCCCAAGAAGAACAAGCACATAGCAAAGGGGCTCACACAGATGCCTTAGAAGAACAAGCACATAGTAAAGGGGCTCACATAGATGCCCTGGGCTCACACAGATGCCCAAAATCAGGGATCACACAGAAACCCTGGGAAAATGGAGAAGGGATCATACAGATACCCTAGGATCACACAGATCCTTCACACAGAACAATAGAAATTTTATTCATCCATCCTCCCATTACAAAAGGCTGAGGGTGGTATTTATAGATTTTCCAACCCTCATTTGAATTTGAATACAAGATAAAAAGATAAGAACGAATCAAATTCAAATATAAGATAGGATAAGATAAGCCTATCCATATATCAATCCTAACCAACCAAATCCTAAATCAAATTCAAATATAAGATAGGATAAGATAAGCCTATCCATATATCAATCCTAACCAACCAAATCCTAATTCAAATTTTAAACAAAAGATAAATCCTAAATAAATTTATTCCAAAAATGCTTCAAGATCTGTGCCACTCCAAGAATTATGCTTGCTCCAAGATCCGTGCTTGAGATGTCCCCATCATTCTCCTACGGTGGGGTGAACTCGACTCCGTCGAATCAGGCTGAGCGAGGTTGATGGAACTGAAACCAATCAAAAAGGACTCCGATGCTGAGCGAGGTTGATGACGGTGGCGGCCATGGCGGAGGAACGCGACTAGCCAACGGAGAGCACTGAGGCGATCTGGTGGAGCATTCGATCTGAAGCTTGAGGGTGACGATGAATCAGGTGTTAGGGGTCTCCGACTGTACGCAGGGGAGATGTCATTGACGGAGAGAAGAAGACGACCGCCGGTGGGCTCGGAGGTGATCTCTCCGGTGAGGTCGGCGGACCAGAGTCTTTCACGGAGCGGCTAGGAGCTGGGGTTGAGGATGGCTGGGGGGAGAATGGTCCGACGTCGATGTTGGTGAAGGATCCGTAGACGAGATTTGAAACAGGGAAGAAAGAGAACAGTGGGTGGTGATGAAGCAGAAAAATCCTAATCCTTTAGCTCTGATACCATTTGATGCGGGACAGAGATTGGACTGGATCGCTGGTGAACATGAAAGTCACCAGAGATTAGGATTTGCAAAGAAGGAGGAAAGAAGAGGGTGGAGGGTTAAGAAAAAAAAAATACTGGGGTTCACATAGATTCCCCAAGAAGAACAAGCACATAGCAAAGGGGCTCACACAGATGCCCTAGAAGAACAAGCACATAGTAAAGGGGCTCACATAGATGCCCTGGGCTCACACAGATGCCCAAAATCAGGGATCACACAGAAACCCTGGGAAGATGGAGAAGGGATCATACAGATACCCTAGGATCACACAGATCATTCACACAGAACAATAGAAATTTTATTCATCCATCCTCCCATTACAAAAGGCTGAGGGTGGTATTTATAGATTTTCCAACCCTCATTTGAATTTGAATACAAGATAAAAAGATAAGAACGAATCAAATTCAAATATAAGATAGGATAAGATAAGCCTATCCATATATCAATCCTAACCAACCAAATCCTAAATCAAATTCAAATATAAGATAGGATAAGATAAGCCTATCCATATATCAATCCTAACCAACCAAATCCTAATTCAAATTTTAAACAAAAGATAAATCCTAAATAAATTTATTCCAAAAATGCTTCAAGATCTGTGCCACTCCAAGAATTATGCTTGCTCCAAGATCCGTGCTTGAGATGTCCCCATCAGAGTGGGGAAGTCCGAAGCGGCAAATGATCGACTTCCAAAGGAAAGACTAGACCTTAGCTTAGGTGATCCGTGCCAACAGTTCGGCCTCGACCTACTTGGTAAAGTAGTCAATGGCCACTATCAGATATCTCCATTATTCGATCACCGGGGGAAAAGGGCCCAAGAGGTCCACTCCTGATGAGGGACATGATTCTAACATGATGCAGGATGATATGCAAGGGATGAACATGAAGAAAATCAGATTAAAGCAAACAAATATTTTTAGATTTTTTTTTATGGTTTGATTTCCAAAACTAGGCCAGACTAGGTTAGGGTTATCTTGTATCAGTTAGTATCCTACCCATATACTAGAACTATCAAAGAGACAAAGCAAATAAAGGATCCTAGGACTAAGAAGGCCTATTAGGTGCATGTTCAATCTTCAAAAATTAGATGAAGAGAGATGGGAAGGGTTAGTGTTACCTAGCAATGACAATCTTGAAGTCATAGAAGGGTTCACTCTGCTCGGATCGGTGCCTGGATGATCGAGTCGCTTTTCCGCAGATCCACCAGCTTTTTATCAAATTGGTTCAGAGGCAAGGAGGACTTCATCCAAGGCCTATTTCTCCTAAAAAAGCCTACAAATATTAAAGGTTAGTGTCAAGGATGATGGAAAAAATATGATATGGAAGATTGAAAGAGAAAAGAGAGATGGAGGGGCACCAGGGTTGATTTGCGACCTGGAGGAGATGGAGATGCCTGATGCTACAAGGGTTGCCTGGATGGGAGATGAAGGAGGGTGGCTAGGGCTAGGGTTTGGTGGAAAAGAATTAGCTAACTGGATAACTAGGGCCTCACACCCCTCGATATTCCGAAGAACAAAGGTAAACGGGTCTCACACCCACTCCAATTGGAGGAAACAAAGCAATCTAAAAAAATTCTCAATGTCATTCATGAAAAGATTATTCATACAAGAGGGGAGGGGATGGGTATTTATAGATCTACCCAGGTTACATGACTTGAGGGTCAAGAAACCCTGACTTGAGGGCTAAGAAAACTTGGTGGATTAGGTCAACAGCATGCTTCCTTCTTGGGCTGGGTTGCTTGACTCCTTGCTGGGCTTGGAAGACATCTCCTTGGACCTGGTCAAAGCTTTGGGAGTGGGTGCCAACATGAATGGGCCTAGGAGGGGCACCAACTGCTATGGGCCTTGGACTAGGGCACCAAGGCTAGGGATCTGGGGTGCCACTTCTTCATGAGATCTTGTGGACTTGGGGTGCCATCACTCGAAGCTTGGACTAGGGCACTCTCTTGTGGGCTTGGCGGCATGAAGGGCCCAGGTACTTGGGTGCCACTGCTAGAGAGGCCTGAGTAGGGGTCCAGGTACATGGAATCTAGTTCTGATTGGAGGAAGTCCTAGTGAATCTCCTGGTTTGATGACTCTCCTCTTTGTTCTTGTCTTGAAGAAAAATATAGGACTCATGTTGGACTAAAACAAGGGACTACAACTGACTTAGTGAACTCAATCAGCTCACCTTGTTACAGGACTCAAAAATTAGATTTCATTACAGGACTCAATTTACCCTGATGGACTCAACTTACAAATGACTGATTACCCAACACATGAATTAGAAATTGGAACCTTGAAATTCTGGTATGTTCTTGATGTCCTACATCAATTCCCCGGGGTGGGAGGAACTCGATCCTATCGAGTAAAGGTTGATCTGGCTCTGGTACTGCTCTGATGGGTCTGGGTTGAGGTGTTGTAGATCCTCTTGAGTGATCCATGAAATCTCAGATCTCGGTCGACCTTGCTAACGAACAAAGTGATATGGTAGCCTTTGATCCAGGTACTGATGGCTTGGTGATGCAGAACAAATAAGATGATGCGATGCGGAAGTAAATTAAGACTATTTTTTTTTTTTTGTGTTTTGTTAGAAGTTGGCTTGACTCAAAAACAAGGCTAACTAATATTGAAAGAAAATATGCACTGAAAGAAAGCACAATTCAAAAGAGTAGATTATCAGAGTAATAAAGAAGTAGGATCACTGGGGATTGAAAAACCCCCAGACCTAGGGTTTACTCCTCTTTCAAGAAACAAACGAAGAGAGAAGAGAAGGTTTTATACCTGACTGTGATATCTCTCTTTGCTTTAATTGAAGGACACTCTTGAGCAGATTGTAGGATCCTTGGAGATGGGGTATCTTCGTAATGGATCCTCGGATTGTAGTCCTATTGCAAGGTTGGCCTTCTTCTCGTACTCTGGACCTGGAAAAGATGAAGAACAAGATAAGGATGTAAGAAACTCAAGGAAGAGACCTTTACCGGGATAGCTCCGGACTGCTCAAACTTTGAAGATGAGGGAAGAGTATGGAGGTGGCAGTGGAAGATGGAGTGGATTTAGGGTTTGGCTGGTAGGGCGGCGGCTTGCAGATGAAAAGGACCTAGGGCTTGATATAGTGGGCGGTGGCTTGGAGAAGGAGATGGCGGCCTTGAATGAAGTAGGAATAGGGTTTAGGAATTTGGGTGTTGGCAGCTAGGATGATGAATGGAAATTAGGGTTGGCGGCCAGAGATGAAAGCGGGGCAGGGTTTTGGTAACTTTAGAGATCTCTCACTTCCTTAAGGCTCCAATGGAACTCGGATTTACTCCCTCACGGAGCTCAACACTCAAAGAAGTGCGGAAGAAGAGAACACAAGGTTGCTCAACACAAGAAAAGATTTCATTTACTCATTCTCATCAAAAGATTACATAAGGGTCCAATATATAGACCTTGCAAGAGAAACAAAATTACACTACTTCCCATGTGGGACTAAACATTCATCCTAAGCATGAAAAACTTCCCCTTGACCGACCAGGCTTCTTTCCTTGGAGTGGGTGGCCTCAAATGCAAGGTGATGGCTTCATATGGTAGGTATGTGGGGCACCTCCTAGTTCTTCTCCTTAAGTCATGGGTTTTCCTTCCGTGACTTGCTCTTTCTTGGAAGAAAATACTCATCTCCTAGTCTCTCCCCAAGACTAGGCTCCTTCCATTCATAGCCAGGTACTTTAGGCAGGTGTGGGCGCCTACCTTGAAGTCCTCTCCAAGAAAAATTCCCTGCTCCTTTAGCTTGGTTACTTTTGGCAGCTTGTGGGCGCCTTCCTTGACTTCTCCTAAGAAAATTTTCTTGCTCTCTTGGGCATGGGGACTAGGAACACTGGGATGAAATGTGGCGCCAACTGGTGCTGGGAGTGTGGCTGGGAGTGTGGCATCCACTTGCATTTGGCCTTGGAAGAAAAAATGATGCCCTAGGGAATGGCGCCAACCAGGACTTGACTTGGACTTAGACTGAGTCAACATGACTCAACAAAATGAAATGCAGACTCAAAGAAATAAAATAATCTGGTTGACCAGGTCAACCCTTATTACAAATCCTAATTTTCGGGCAAGGTCATTCAGAGATCCAGATGGAACCCTGAAGTCTTCTTCTGATTCTGGTGCCCGTACCACTTGGTCGTCCAGGATATGCTCAATCATTTTCTTTCACAGGCTAATTTGATGGTGGACATTCAGGATTGGGTTCGCTCTCAGAGAAACGGTCATGCTCATTAGACTCACTGGGTATCATTGCTGACTCCCTATACTCAACTAAGTATGAGATATTGAAGGTTGAGCTTAATGCCTAATTAGGTGGTAACTTAGACATTAGGTCCAACATTCTTTATCACTTTGATGGATCCAGCTTATGGCTATGTAGCCTAATCATCACAGATTTTTCTAGCAAACTCTTAAACTCTTTTCAGGAATTAACCATATTTTTATAAAATCATTGCTCACATTAATCTGATGATTAATTCCTCATGCAAATCTTTAATCATGCAGTGCAAAAACTCATAACACCTAATGCAGGCAAATGACTCATGCCAACACTTATTGATATGTAGACTTGACTAAATCCTAAACTACAACTATGGGTTTGTCCCTTGGTCAGGTGGGTGACATGCAGATGAAAATGGTGCATGCACTCCTACTAAATGCCATAGAATATGTCATAAGTAAGATGCAAATCTAACATGCATAATGAATGTATGCATCATGCTTACCTCTACAAAATGCAATCGAATAGTCCTAGAAATGCTGGAAGTTTCTAGAAAGGGCAGGAAATAAGAGATGGATTCAAGGTTAGTCTGGTAGGGTAGAAAGTAAGAAGAGGGTTCGGGGTTGATTGGATAAAGTAGGATATAAGAAGAGGTGTCAGGGATTAGTCCTAGACTAATGAGGTTGATATATATCTATAGGATCTGCCTTATGGAAGAATGGGTCACTAATTTCAAGGAAGAGATCTTCAATTAGGATCAAATAAGTGACTTCATCTTACGAGTACTGGGTTAAATAAGCCAAGTCCTCAATAAACTCTTCTGGTCCTTGAATTTCAGGACTAGGCTCTATAATTGGGTTCTCTTTTAGGGTTTCCTCAGGTAGGGTTATAGTGGCATGGTTCTCTTCCTCTAATTATCCTTCCACTACAGCTTTAGTCTGGGTGTGGTCAGGGTCAACTAATTCTAGGTTGGCTTTAGTTTGAGTATAGTCAGGGTCAACTAATTCTAGGTTGGCTTCAGTCTGAGTATGGTCAGGGTCAACTAACTCTAGGTTAGGTTCAGGTATCTCCTCTTTGAGTTCTCCTATGTGCAAGGGCTGGGTTGGGCATTGGCTAGCATAGTGTCCTATCTTATGAAATCTAAAATAGGTATTCGGGTTGGGACTCAGGTTCCTCTGGTTTTTAATTTCCTTACCCTTGTCTTTCCTACGGGCTAGTGGGGTATTAGGGCTGGGTCGGGTTGGATTAGGGTTGGGTTGGCTTGGGTAGGCTTGTTTAGGACCTGGTCTTGGGTTAGGGGCACTAGTCCTAATGGGCTTAGGTCGACTAAGGGGTACCCGATTAATACTTGGCTTGCACTCAGGGGTGGTAGGGGTGGGTCGACTAAGGGGAAGTGGACTAATACTGGGCTCATATCTAGGGGTACTAATCCTATAGGGTTCGGGTCGACTAAGGGTTATGGGTCCCTTAGGCTCATAAAATATGGGTTCAGACCTATGGGTTATGGGTTCCTTGGGCTCATAGGATATGGGTTCATAGGAACTAGGTTCATAGGATCTGGGTACATACCTTTCCCTAAGCTCGCTTTTCATGGTTCTCTAGGTAGTTATGGATGTTTCTCCTTTTAGGCTAGCCATTCTCTCAAACTTATCCTAGTCTATCCTTGCCTGGCGAACTAACTTAGCTTGAGTAAACTTGAACTGATATCTTTCAGAATAGAAATTCATATTTCTTTCAAAATACAGGTCCATATGTTTTTCCTAATTAAGATAATCCTTAAACTCAGGATCACCACCAAATTTAGGTACTTCTCCCTTAACATTCCGAATGGGTCTCTCATCCTAGTATGTGAAATCATGATTGGGTTTCCTTGCATTACGATCCTAGATTGGGTCAGGGTGTGGGGTTCTTCTAGGGTTGGGTTCCCAGTATGGGTCAGGGTATGGGGCTCTCCTAGGGTTGGACTCAGCACGGGTCTTTCGGGTCCTTTCTAGGTTTCCTAAACAGTCTTCTATCTGGTCAAACCTATTGCATATTTGGTTCATTTGGGTAATTTGTTTGGTTAGGGTCTTCAGTATGGTGTCCAGATTGGACTCCATGGTCAACCAGACTGGGTTGGGTTGAGACTACTAGTACAGGTCCCTAATCTAATGGTAATGCAAACTAGCACACACATCGACTCCATGGTCAGACTGGGTTAGGATTGAGACTAATGGGGTTAGACTCCTAATCTAGTGATCAAGAACACAAATCGACTATGGTTTACTAGACTTAGAGTCAAAGTAGAGTGGGTCAACTCAACTTACACCCAACTCAACACTTAGTCCTTCCACTGGCCAGGTAAGAGGTTGGGTGGTGGGAGGCTCCCCCTACTTGTCACAGGGTTCTAATTAAAAACCACCAGTCTGCTTAGGGCGTTTGCCACTGGACCTCTAGCCTTAGACACCAGCTTTCAGTAATAATTGGAGGGTTGAGTGCACTAGTTTCCCACTAGACACGGACCTGACCTGTTGGTGTCTCTAAATCAATTAGGTTTCTAGTTGATTTTAATTAGGCTTGGGTCGGCATGCAGGTGGTTGTTTTGGGCCCAGGACAGGTGATGAAATCCTGTTCTGATCTGACAGAGTAAAATTGCCCTTAAGATTAGTTTAGGTATGATGCACACACATAAACCCTAATGCAATCTAAAAATCAAAAAAATCAAAGAAATTTTTTTTAATATTTTTTTATGAAAATGGCAGCTTTGCTTATGGTTAATTAATATGCAAAAAGTGGCTTGGGTTGGGTGGTTTGGATGGGTGATTAGGTTTAACTTAAACTAAGCATGCAGAAAGTTTCAGCAATGTATGCTTGTAGTTCTCATGCAGATTTATCTAAGTTTTTTTTATCAGAAAGATTAAAATAAAATTATAGAAAAATAGAAGACTAGTCAGATAATACTCTATGCAAAAAAAAAAAAAAAAAAAAAAAAAGTTTATGATGGAAAATAAACCCTAGGTTTAGACTACTAGTAGATTTCAGCAAACCGGTTTTTTTTGTCAGGGTGCTATTTTATGCAGAATTTACCCTGTTTTCAGATATGAGAAAATTCCAAAAAAGCTACAGAAAATATAGGATTAAACAGAGATTAATCACTGTAAAAATAAGACAAAAATAGGAATTTTAAGATGGAAAACCAGACTTATATTTGGACAGCTAGTGCAAAAAATAGCATGCAGAATCTATGTCAGGGTTTGTTTTGATGCAGATTTTTGCTGTTTTTCAGATCAGAAAAAATACCAAAAAATTTAATAAAAACAGACGACAAAATATAGATTAAATGACATGAAAATAAGAAAAAAATAAAAAAGTTTTGATGGGAAAACAGTCCTATGTTTAGACTAGTTACGCAGATTTCAGGATGCAAAAATTTTACCTACTATGCAAGAACATGCCCTATCCTAAGCTCTGATACCAAAAATGATGAAGGACAGGATTCTAACATGATGTAGGATAATATACAAGGGATGAAATTGAAGAAAATCATATTAAATCAAACAAATATTTTTAGATTATTTTTTTCATGGTTTGATTTCCGAAACTAGGCAAGACTAGGTCAGGGTTATCCTGTATCAGTTAGTATCCTACCCACATGCTAGAACTATCAGAGAGACAAAGCAAATAAAAGATCCTAGGACTAAGAAGGCTTATTAGGTGCATGTTCAATCTTCAAAAATCATACAAAGAGAGATGGGAAGGGTTAGTGTTACCTAGCAATGATGATCTTGAAGCTGTAGAAGGGTTTGCTCCGCTCGGATCGGTGCCTGGATGATTGAGTCGCTTTCCCGTGGATCCATCGGCTTTTTATCAGATTGGTTTGGGTGAAAAGAGGACTTCATCCAAGGCCCGTTTCTCCCAAGGGATCCTGCAAATGTCAAAGGTTAGTGTCAAGGACGATGAGAAAAATGAGATGGAAGATTGGAAGAGAAAGGAGAGATGGAGGGGTGCCGGGGCTGATTTGTGGCCTGGTGGAGATGGAGATGCTTGATGCTGCAGGGATGGCCTGGATGGGAGATGAAGGAGGGTGGCTAGGGCTAGGGTTTGATGGAAAAGAACTAGCTAATTGGATAACTAGGGCCTCACACCCTTCGATGTTTCGAAGAATAAAGGCAAATGGGTCTCACACCCACTCCAATTGGAGGAAACAGAGCAATGTCGAAAAGCTCTCAATTTCATTCATGAAAAGATTATTCATACAAGAGGGGAGGGGATGGGTTTTTTATAGATCCACTCAGGTTACATGACTTGAGGGTCAAAAAACTCTGACTTGAGGGCCAAGAAAACCTGGTGGACTGGGTCAACAACAGGCTTCCTTCTTGGGCTGGGCTGCTTGACTCCTTGCTGGGCTTGGAAGATATCTCCTTGGACCTGGTCAAAGCCTTGGGAGGGGGTGCCAACATGAATGGGCCTGGGGGGGGTGCCAACTACTATGGGCCTTAGACTGGGGTGCCAAGGCTAGGGATCTGGGGTGCCACTTCTTCAAGAGATCTTGGGGACTTGGGGCACCATCACTTGAAGTTTGGACTAGGGCGCTCTCTTGTGGGCTTGGCGGTATAAAAGGGTCCAAGTACTTGGGAGCCACTACTGGGGAGGCCTGAGTAGGGGTCCAGGTGCATGGAATCTAGTTCTGATTGGAGGAGGGCCTGGTGAATCTCCTAGTCTGGTAACTCTCCTCTTGGTTCTTTTCTTGAAGGAAAATACAGGACTCATATTGGACTAAAACAAGGGACTACAACTGACTTAGTGAACTCAATTAGCTCACCTTGTTATAGGACTCAAGAATTAGACTTCATTACAGGACTCAATTTATCCTGATGGACTCAACTTACAAATGACTGATTACCCAACACATGAATTAGAAATTGGAACCTTGAAATTCTGGTTTGCTCCTGATGTCCTACATCAATTCCTTACTGAGAAACAGTCAGGGGGCGGAGAGCTGAGAGAGCGATGCAGCTAGTTGATGCTATATGTAAGTGTGCCGTTGGCAGTGATCGCACCTTTTTTACAATGTCGGCGACGTCTTCCCTCATGGTCTCCAAGTAATAGCCTTGGCGGAGGGCTTTATGCGCCAATGTCCTGCCCCCACATGACTCGCACAGAAGTCTTCGTGTATCTCCTGGACTACAAAGGCAGTCTTTGAGGGTCTCAAGCACTTTAGGAGTGGATAAGAATAGGACCTATGGTAGAGCACCCATCCATCAGCACAAAGCACGCGGGCACTAAGCCTATGGTGTGTGACCCCATAGGTTTGAACACTAAGCATGCGGGCACTAAGTCACTCCTGAGCCTAGTTGGGCAGGGTTCCATCAATTATATATCTGATATAACAGTCCATCCAACTAGGCTCAGGAGCATCTAGCTGGACCTCGCTGGGCACTTCGTAACTAGGGGCCTGAAGGTATTCGATGTAGGAATGTCCCAATGACGAATCCGGTAGAGTTGAAAGCCTAGAGAGGGCATCGACATGAGCATTCTCTCTGTAAGGAATATTGGAGATGCTAAAGTGGCGGAAGCGTATTGTGCTTGAGCGTACCTGCTCCAGGTACTTTGACATCTGAGGGTCTTGGGCTTCGAACTCTCTTGAGACCTGACTAGCTATTAACTATGAGTTGGTGAAGACTCTCAGGTTGGACACTCTTAGCTCATGGGACACCCTTAATCCTGCAAGGAGTACCTCATATTCTGCCTGGTTATTGGTAGCCTTGAACAGGAAGCGTAGTGCACACTCGGCCATAACCCCATCCTGGTTAGTGAGGATGAGGCCGGCTCCACTTCGTCCTGCATTGGATGCACTGTCCACATGGAGGACCCAGACCTCCTTATCAGCCGGTGGTTCCATCTAGTGTCCCGAGGAAGTCTTCTCTGGCTCTTCACCCATGCCGGTGCACTCGACTAGGAAGTTAACCAGCACTTATACCTTTTGGGATGGCCTCAGATGGTAGGTAATGTTGAACTCACTAAGCTCAATGCCCATTTAGCCAGGCAACCTGATGTATCCGGATGGCTGAGTATGGCTCTCGTGGCTAATTAGTTAGGACCACTATCGGGTGGGCTTGGAAATATGGCCTGAGATGTTGAGCAGACATAATGAGTAGAAAAATTAAATATTCAGAGTGGGTGTACCTAATCTTCGCATCTCAGAAGAGCTTGCTGGCATAGTACACCAACTTCTGAACTCCATCACCGTTCATGTGAATGAGCACCAAACTAATCGCTCCCGGGGTGACCGCCAGATATAGCAGGAGCTCCTTTCTATCTTCCGGCTTAAAGAGTAGCGGTAGTGATGCCAAGAACTTCTTCAACTCCTCGAAGGCTTCTCGACATTCCTCCATCCAGATGAAGTCATGCATCTTGTGCAATGCCTTGAAGAAAGGCAGGCAGTGATCGACGGAGCACGAGATGAAATGGCTCAGGGTTGTAATTTGGCTAGTAAGGTGCTGGACCTACTTCTTCGAGGTAGGATGCTCCACATCGATGATCATTTAGACCTTCTTCGGGTTAGCTTCAATCCCTCTCTGAGTGACCATGAAGCCCATGAACTTCCCGGCAGCTATGCCGAAGGCACACTTAGCTGGGTTCAAATTCATTTGATGAATACAGAGGTTATGGAAGGCTTCTACTAAGTCCATAATGTGGTCCGACTCCAGTCAGCTCATAACGAGCATGTCATCCATGTAAACTTGCATGTTGCGACCAATTTGGTCTTTGAAGACCTTATTGACTAGATGCTGGTACGTAGCACAACATTCTTTAGACCGAATGGCATCATCTTATAGCAGTACGTGCCACGGTCTATGATGAAGGCAGTGTGCTTCTCATCTTCCGAGTGCATCTGGATCTGATTGTACTCGAAGAATACATCCATAAGGTGAGCAAGCGATGCCCCGAGGTGGCGTCCACTAGCTGATCGATCTTCGAGAGAGGAAAGTTATCTTTTGGGCATGCTCGATTGAGGTTGGTGTAGTCTACATAGATCCTCCACTTCCTGTTTCTTTCTTGACCATAACTATATTCGCCAACCAACTGGGATACTGAACTTCATGAATGAAGCCAGCCGCGAGGAGCTTCTCCACCTCCTCATTGATTGCTTTCTGCCTTTCTAGGGCAAAGCTTTTCTTCTTTTACCAAACTGGGCGGCACTTCGGATTGATGTTCAACCTACGAGTGATGATGTCATGGGAGATTCTTGGCATGTCCACTGTGGTCCAAGCGAATACATCCGCATTTGCCCGGAGGAAACTCAGCAGGCGAGCCTTCTCATCCTTTTATAGCTGGGCTCTTATCTGTATCATCTTTAGTGGGTCTTTGCCAGGGGTCATGATAGCAGGTGATCAAATAGACCGCCCTTGGCATCCTGGGTTCTTTGGTCGAAGTCATCAGTCGCAGGATCCTCCCCGATGCTCCTGGCACTAGGGATGGCTTGCAAACAGTGCTGAACCGGCTGAGGTGCCCCCCCTCATTTCTCCCACGCCGTAGAGGGTTGGGAACCATACCAAAAGCCCCTTCATTGATATGACCGCATTAAGCAAATTGAGCCTGGGATGGCCAAGAATCACATTGTAGATAGAGGGGAGCCTGACGATATGAAGGTCATCATGACAGTACTCTACCGAGGTGGTGACCTGGCAGTAATCGAAAGAGTAATCTCCCCTTCAACCCCCATTGAATCTTTGGTAAAATCGATGAGGGGGACATGAATCGGCTCCAGCTGACCAGGAGACAAATTCATCTTAGAGAAGGCATCATAAAAAAGGACATCAATCGAACTTTCACTATCGACCATAATCTATTTTATAAGATGCTTTGCTATCATCATCTTGATGATAATGGCATCGTTATTTACATTCTCCACCCCAGTTTCCCTTCTCCTCTCAAAGGGGAGTACATTTTTCGATCTTTCCCCACCCTGGTCCTTTTTGGGGCCCGCTCTATCCTCTAAGATATCATGCCTATTGGCTTCTCAGTGGACCGGTTGTCAATAGGGGGGAGAGTCGCGAGCGCCTGAGGTTCTACTGGGACGTTACACCTCACAAACTTTCTGAGGTAGCCTCTTCTTATCAAGTCTTCAATCTCCCTTTTGAGATGGCGGTATTCCTCGATGTCGTGGCCATGGTCACTGTGGAACTGGCAGTACTTTGACTTGTCATAACCACCGAATGGCCTCAGTAGGGGAGGACATCGTAGATAGTGCTCGCTTGTGATTTCCATAAGGATCTTGGACCTTAGGACGAGGAAAGGAGTATAACTTTCTTCTAGAATGGGGGCGTTCTTCGGCTTCGGGCCCGCCCAGAGGTTCATGGCTGACCCAGCCCACTGCATCCCAGAGGCCTCTCCCTAGACTGCTTTTTCAATGGCTTCTCGTTTAACTCCCTTCTTGTCTGATCCGCCTTCTCGGCGTGGATGTACTTATGGACCTAGAGGAGGAGCTTGGAGTAGGTCCATGGTGGCTTCTTGTCTAGGGAGTAGGTCAGCCAGGAGGTCCTGAGCCCCCTCTTCAGTGCCAGCATGGCAACGGGCTCATCCAAATTATAGATCTCTAGGGTGGTGACTTTGAAGCGGGACACATAGTCCCGTAAGGACTTATGGTCCTACTACCGGATGGAGAAGAGGCTGTCAGCTTCTCACAGAACCTTTCGACAGGCATGGAAATGCACCATGAACCTTCACTCCAACTGTGCAAAGGAATTGATGCTTTCGGGCTTGAGGCAGGTGTACCAAACTCGAGCAGCCTTTCGAAGAGTAGCCATAAAGGCAATGTAGAGGAGGGCATCAGTCACCCCCTGGACTCTCATGAGAGCCTTGTAGCTCTCTAGGTGGTCCATGGGGTCAGTGGTCCTATCATAGGGATCCACTTGGGGCATGCAAAACTAGCTAGGGATTGGTTCCTCTTGGATTTCTTGGGAGAAAGGGGGGCGGGTGCCGTAGCCTACCGGCTCGCATGGGGAGCCCTGAAGGTTGGCAAACTATGGGATAACTTAGGCAGCTTTTGCTCTTGTTCTTCCAGGCATCTCTCGGCTTGATGCCTGATAGTCTTGTCAGTGAAACCTTCTATCGGGGTTGTGGGAGGAGAAGGAGACAACGGTCAGGGAGGGTCGTGCTGGGGGGCCTTGCCTTGATGGTGCTTGTGATGCCTAGATGCAACATGATTAGAGACTGGAGACCGGCTCTCTCGATCAACTGATTCACTCCATTGCCTCTTTCTAGGGGTCTGAAGGCTTCCCCGGTGATCAGATGCGGCCCATAGATGGGATGGCCTTCCCTGGAAGGAACACAGGCTATCACGAGGGCTGGCGGCCTAAGCCGTAGGGGTCCTTGGCTGCTGCTGGGTATCCAGGGACCGGTGTTGATGATGCAGCTATCGCACTACCAGGGTCAAAGTTTGGACTATTAGGCAAGTGCAGCGAGCTGGAGGTTAGCCGACGGTGGTGGCGACGAAGCGGGGAGCTCCCTCTTTGGACTAGGTGGGCTTCCATGGAGAGGGGGATCCCCTAGACAGTTGGTGGAGGCTTCCCGCGCACGCGTCACCACCATGTTATGAACGAAACTATTTCAATGATGGGGGACTGGTTTGACCCGGGATCGTGCCTCCTTCTTGGCACGCCAATCTATTGCTGCTTAGATCATCATAGCCTGTAGCTCTCGCATGGCATTGGTACCTCTCTTGCCCGGCATCTAACGCACATGCCTGGACCTACAAAAGAAGGGAGACCTTGATTGGGGATCCCGGTGGGGGCACTCCGATGATTAAGTCAATGGACGATCTAGGGAAACAGATCCTCTTCGATGGATCCCGAAGTGGTCTCCACTCTCAAAGGTCTTAGAAAGATGATGAAATAGAAGTTTGGGTCGAGAAGGAGGGCATGAGCGAGGCGAGAGCAGGGGTGTCCATGGTCACTAGAACATTCTCTGAGAGTTCTCGAGTGCTCCTGGTGTGCTTTGAGCCTTATTGGATTGCCTGCTCCTTTCTCGCTTACCTTTGCCGGAGACCCCTTCTGGTTTTCTTATAGATGAGTAATCCCTTGAGTGAGGTACAGAGTTCTGCTTTCCCCTCCCCCGGGTGCCTCTCGCATGGGTGAGAAGTAGGCCTGCTCCTTCCCCCCTTTTCTTCTTAGGTTGGAGGGGGTCTGTTTCTGACTGAGCTCATAGAGTGTGGAGGAGTGTGCATCCTTTTCATGGCAGAGGGGTACGCTGCGAAACCCGACACTTCGACTGAGCATTGTTCGCCTCTGGCACTGTTCCACCATATGGGGGGAGACTAGTAGAGCACCGGTCTAGGGACAGGTGCTACAGGGTCTGAATTCCCCGGCGATACTTTCCTCTTCTAGGTGGTGCAGATGGTAGGTAGAAGGGCTCTGCACCTTGAGTGGAGCTCCCTTTCCCGAGTGGTGCCAACAGTGAACTAGTGGCCTGGTGTTCCGGCGGGATGCCCCTCCGCAGGCCGATGTGCCCTGGTGAAATGCCATTTGCAGGGGGCACAGTCGACCAGCAATGGTGGGGTACCATCCCGTCGGGGGTTCCAGGTGGCGTGCCACCATCTGTCAAGCGGATCAGCCTCCCCGCGCCATGCCAGGGTAAGGGCTATGGCACCACTTGCCGGTGTCATCGCTCGTCCACCCTGGGGTGCTTGAGGGAGAGACCATGCTCACCTGAAATATTCATATGCGATCTCGAGGAAGAGGTTGACTTTGACTGGGGATCAACCTCGAGCAGGGTGCAGCCTGACTCCTAAGGCTCGAAGAGCGAGGATGGGACCTTGGTTGGGGCTCGACCTTGAGGGAGTCGCTCTAGCTCAAGGGGCATGAAGAACGAGGGCCCAACCTTGATCGGGGCTCGACCTCGAGGGAGCCACTCCGGCATGTGGGGCATGAAGAATGAGGGCCCGACCTCGACCGGGGCTCAATCTCGGGGGAGCCACTCTGGCACGAGGGACACGAAGAACGAGGGCACAGCCTTGGTTGGGGCTCGACCTTGGGGGAGCCACTCTGGTGTGAGGGGCACTAAGAACTAGTGCCCGACCTCGATCGGGGCTCGACCTCGGAGGAGCCACTTTGGCACGCGGGGCACGAAGAATAAGGGCTCGACCTCGGGGGAGCCACTCCGATACGAGAGGCATGAAGAATAAGGGCTCGACCTTGGCTAGGGCTCGACCTTGGGGGAGCCACTCTGGCACGAGGGGCAGAAGAACGAGTGCCCGACCTCAACCGGGGCTCGACCTTGGGGGAGCCACTTTGGCATGCGGTGTAGAAGAACGAGGGCCCAACCTCGACTGGGGCTCGACCTTGGAGAGCCACTTTGGCACAAGGGGCACGAAGAACGAGGACCTGACCTCGATCGAGTCTCGACCTTGGGGGGTCATTTCGGCATGTGGGGCACGAAGAACGAGGGCTCAACCTCAGTCGGGGCTCTACCTCGGGGGAGGCACTCTAGCACGAGGGGCATGAAGATTAAGGGCACGACCTCGATCGGGGCTTGACCTCGGGGGAGCCAGTCCGGCATGTGGGGCCCAGATCAGGGATGGCTTACCAGGATCTTCATCCAAGTGGCATCATCTGCTAGTGTGGCTACCAGTTGGATCTGAGTGGGGCTCCACATCAACGATCTTGCCACATCAAACCCAAATAGCCTACAAACTAGGAAATAATACATATTTTAATGCCCACATCCTAGGGTCGAGTAATCAAACAAATTTTTTATGGCCACAAAACCCTAGTATAGGCTATCCCAATTTTAACAAGCCATGGCCTAATCTTATAGTAGACAACCACCCAGCCTTCCATAATCATGAAAAAAACTACTTCTCTAAAAGGAAGCTTCGAAGCTCTGGTTAAAATGAATGTTGACTTCTTGCAGACCATGAGCCAGCTCTTAATTTTTCAAACTCAGTCTATTACCCATTTGAAAATGTAGTTGTGTCAGCTAGTCATGGCTATGAGTGAAGAAGAAAAAGAGCTACTTAGTCAACCCGAAAGTGCCCTTGTAATTTAACTCTGAATAATCAATTATTACTCTTGGAATTGAAATTGTCTTGAGCAACCCTGTACAACCAAAAAGGCCAACCTAGATAATTTGACCAGGCCAAAAATATATAAGAAATTAGAATGGAGGGACGAACTACTTCAATCATCATCCCACTTCCTTATGGCTCCAGTCCCAAGTACCTAGAATCATCCATTGCTTCTAATGGGAAGGAAGAACAAAGAGATAAATAATAGAATTAATTGAGACTTCCCAAGGATCCCAAATACAGAATATAATAGAGGAAGTTACCATAAAATCTTCTTTCATGGTTTGTTAAACCCCTGTCTAGCTCACTCTAAAGTGGATTATTTTGATGTAGATGGGTCCATTACATAAATTAATAACCTAGTAGAAACACCCTATCCCAAAACCATCCTCCTTTTGATAAAAAATATGAGCCACCATCCAACCCTCCAATAGCTCCCTTGTTACAATTACCACCTGCTCTAGAACTAAAGCTACTTCTTGCCACACCCATTGATACTAAACCGATAATCTTTAATCAGGAAGCTCAACTTGTAGGTGTTATAAAAGCACATAAAGAAGCTATTAGGTGGGATATTGCTGATATAAGGGATAATGATTTTAAGATCTTTATAACTGATTTATCTATATTCAATACTACTTTCGAGAATTATCTCCAAATTTATCTATGCTATTGAAATGATATATAAAGATAGAGTTAATATTAATTTGAAAAAAGTGCCAGATTATAGATCCAAAAGGGATTATGCCAATACATAGTATACTTGAGATGGGAATTGGGATAGATCAGGCTACAATTGAAGATACTTTTATCCACCACCTCTGATCTCGACCCTGCAAATACCATCCCTTTTTTGTATTTCTAGATTATGGTATGACATGCTAGCCATAAACACTGTATTAATCTGAGAGCATTGTCATGAGTATCTATGGATGTTTTTCTACTATGATGATAAGGCCTCCTGATTGATCCTATCCTTTTGAAACATTGAGGGATGCACCCATGTCAGTTTTAAATAAAACTCCTTCGTAAGGTCCAGTTGAAGATGTTAAACTTAGTACTTTTTGGAAGGTAACCCAAATTTTCTATCTTTCTAAACTTTAGTTTTAATGATTTTTATTTTTTAAAGAATAATGGACTGCTCTGCATGGTTATTCCTGGCAATACATGATATATATAGTCCAGGACTCTAGGTAGTATCTCTCCTTATTTTATCTTTCATATCTTTATTTTTTCTTACTTCATTGAGGATAATGAAAATTAAGTTGAGGGTAGGGAAAACCTTTTTAATTTTTTTGAAAAATCTTTTGAAAATACTTTAAAAACTCTTTAAAAATTTTGAAAAATTGTTTATCCTTAAACATTGGTGAAAAGAAAAAAAATCATGTGTCAAGAAAGAAAATATTGAGCAAAATAAATTAGAAAAAAATAGTGGAGTTAGAAAGCATTTGCTAATGATTATAGCGAGTCAAGGAGTAGACTAGCTGGTCCAAACTTTTAGTGGCCTACTTAGATCACCTAAAGTCTATTAGCACTTCCATTACATATGCACACTGATAAGGCAAAGTACTTGTTGATTGTAAGGTCAATTGAGGATTCAATTATTACTGAAAACTGGTAATTTATATACATCCCAATTAAAGAAACTTGAATTTAAGGAAAGAGCAACCTGCTTAAAATAAAAGTATAAAAAAATTAAAACAAAATGATTTTCAAGTACTCCTTACTAAGTGATGGGGCCAGATCGCTGATGTGGCACGAGGCAACTGACGTGGCTTGAGGTAGCTGACGTGGAGCCCCCATCAGACGCCATGACAAGCTTTCAACACGAGTGCCTTCGCCGGGCAGAGCTCCCCTGAAGCAACACTTCTGCCCATTGAAGCCAAGCTCCGTCCTCTGCCAGGTCCGTTCCCGCAAGCCCGGAACACCTAGACCGGAGCCGAGTCCGAGTCCCCACCAAGGCGGACCCCTCGGGATCGAGCCTCGTGGTCAGGAGTCAAGCTCAGCCTCCTCCACCACGAGGCACCCCTCCGAGCTTAGGTCCCCTGGGCTGGGCGGCACCCCGGTGCCGAGCTCGCCTGAAGCCGGGCCCCGTGGTCAGGAGTCGAGCTTAGCCTCCTCTGCCACGAGGCACCCCTCCGCAGCCAAGCTTGACCCGTCTCCACCCTGCCGAGCAGCACCGAGGTGAGTCCACCGAAGGCGGGCCCTACCCTTCTAGCTCGGCCTTCAGTTCAAACCAATGCGACAGCCGCCAAGAGAGCCATGCCTCCCCTCCGAGGGGACGATACTCCCGAGGGCCGTACGACAACACCAACCATTCCATAATTAATGCCCACGGCCATCACTCACTCTAGAAAGGAAGGAAAGCTCATATCAAGGTGCCATGCCCTCTACCGATCCACTGTACAACCAGAGAAAAGACCCTACCGGAGAGCGCGGGTCCCAAGACTGGTGGCCCGTCGATCGAGGCCTTGTCAGGCTCCCAGGAGGGGGACAGGCAGAAGGAATGTCAGAGATTTATGGTAGCTTCCTCAACAATCAAAACAGGAGAGATGTCCCGTCTACATCACGGTACCTCACCGTACACGACAGCGAGGGGAGATCCCAAAGCAAACCAAGGTAGAAAATCCCGTCAGAGTAAGCAAAAGAGGTATCTGCATCTGATCCAGTGTCACTACATCCATAGCATACTTCTCAATTCAAGAACACCAGAGGAACTAGAGCAATACAAGGGAGGAAGGCCAGAGAGGAGGGCAAGACCACCTCGGCCAACACCACTCCCAGCTCGTCCTCATCTTCCACTCACACTATATTCACTCCTCCTAGCATGGAGTTCATCCATAGGGGCTCGACCAGGAGGATCTATTCCCCTGGATCATCACTGACTTGACTGTCGGAGTGCCCCCGCCGAAATCCCCGGCCTGGGTCACTGACATTGCTTCCTTGTAGGTCCCGAGATGCTAGAGGTGTTCCCATGCAGGTGGACACGCGACACCCGACTCCGTCAGCAGCTACGGGCCACGACGATCTCGGCGGCAACAGATTGGTGCACCAGGTAGGGGCACGGATAGATTAAACCACTTGTGATCTAGTATAGTCCCTGTTCAAGCAGTCCATCAGAAGGATGGTGATCACTCGGGCAAGGGGAGTCTCTCCCAGCCATGCGGAGGCATCTCTTTCTCACGGGAACCCGCACGATTTGAAGACGGAGCCGCCTGTCCCGGTTCAACCACCTCCATTGGAAGTTCAGCTGACTGCACTAGCTCAGCAGATGCATACTCTCACTATAGCAATGCGCCAGCTTTAGCAACAACATTGGTCTTTGGCTACACACCAGCAGTCGGAGACTCCCGCGGCCCACGCCGCGGCACCCCGCGACAGCTTGCATTCCTTCCATGGAAGGCCTTCGCAGCCATGGGCCGTGACAGATCCTCGGGGTACCCACCAGACTCCGTTGAAGTGACGTCGGGCCGGGTCCACTGACGAAGAAGGCTGCTCACCGCACCTTGACCGGGGGGCATCCAGACCCCGTCAGGGTAGGAGGGGCAAGGCCCCTCGTCGTGGGCACTGTAAACCCACGTCACCTTCCCCACCCCTCTCAGCGGAGGGGTCTACGGATGAAGCCATCAGGCGCATGGCAGAGAAGCGCCTGGAGGAGCATGATCACAAGCTGGCGAAGCTATCTCACCGGTTCGCCAACTTGACTGGCTCTACTATTGAGCCAGCGGGCTATGAAGCCCATCCTCCATTCTCTCAGGAGATTCAGGTGGAGCCGATTTCCCGTCTGTTCCGCATGCCGCAGGTGGACCCCTACGACGGGACCACCGACCTCCTGGACAACCTGGAAGGCTACCGAGCCCACATAAGGGTCCAGGGGGCCACCGACGCTCTATTGTGCATCGCCTTCCTTGCTACTCTCTGGAAGGCGACTCGAGTATGGTTCTCCCGCCTAGAGCCGAAAGCATCAACTCCTTCGCCCAGCTGGGGCAGAAGTTCGTGGCTCATTTCAATGCCTACCGGAAGATGCCACGTAAGGCGGACAACCTCTTCTCCATCAGGCAACAGGATCAGGAGCCGCTGCGGGATTACGTGGCTCGTTTCAAGGCTGCCGCCCTGGAGATCTACTATTTGGAGGAGTCGATCGCTATGCTGGCCCTGAAGCGAGGCCTCAAGACTTCCCGCTTGACGTACTTGCTTGACAAAAAGCCTCCAAAGTCTTATTCCGAGCTCCTCATTCATGCTTAGAAGTACATCCATGCCGAGAAGGCAGATCGTACCCAGCGAGAGCTCGACGGGAAGCCATCGAGGAGGCCTGTGCCCACCGAGGTGCTCGGGGCACGGAAGCCGGCGCCACCAGCTCGGAGCTCCTGTCCTGGACCGGGGCCAAGGTGCACTCCCATCCCTGAAAGGAATTTCACTCCCCTTCTCGCCCCATGGACGAAGATCCTCATGTAGATCGAGGGCGAGACCTACCTAAGGCACCCATCGCCATTGAAGCCGTCTGCCACCCATGACAAGTCAAAGTACTGTCGCTTTCATCGCGACCATGGCCACGACACCGAGGAATGCCGCAACCTCAAATGGGTGATTGAGGAGCTCATCAAGAGAGGCTACCTCGGAAGGTATGTGGGGGGCAGATCTTAGCTAGAATCTCAGGCACTCATCACCCTTCCACCAGTCCCGACGGTCGACAATCGTCCTACCGAGAAGCCAGTAGGGATGATACACTGGGAGACTGGGCGCACCTCCAAGAAGGCCCGGGGGGCAGGGAACCCTGAGATTGTACTCCCCTTTATAGGGGAAGGGGGAGATGGAGTGAAAAATGTAAATAATGATGCTGTGGTCGTCGAGATGATGATCGCAAAACATCCTGTAAAACACATCATGGTAGATAGTGGAAGCTCCGCAGATGTGCTTTTCTACGATGCTTTCTCCAGGATGAATCTTCCCTCTGCTCAGCTCAAGCATGTACATATACCCCTCGTTGGTTTCACTGGGAATTCCATGAGGGTGGAGGGGGAGATCACCCTCCCAGTCACTGCCGGGACACCACCTCGGCAGAGTACCGTCTTGATAATGTTCATGGTTGTTAGGCTCCCTTCGCCTTACAACATGATCTTGGGCCGACCTGGGCTCAACCTTCTCGATGCTGTGGTCTCTATCGAGAGACTACTCGTGCAATCCCAACTTCGTGCGGCATCGGAGAGATGAGGGGTACGCCCCAGCCGGTGCAGCACTACTTCCAAACCCTCCCCGGGGCCCAGGTGCCCAAGGAGGTTCTTGAGCCGGACGAGCTCGACTAGTGGGTCCAGGACCCCAGAGGAGGCCCGGCCGAGCACCTACTTCCTTGCCAGCTCGGGGCTGACTTGACAAAGACCGTGCAGATCGGAGCTCAGCTACCCGAGGAGGAGAAGGGTCCATTGCTAGAATTCCTGCGGGCCAACACAGATGTGTTTGCTTGGACAGCGGCAGACATGCCAGGCATACCCCCTGAAGTCATCACCCACAAGCTCAATGTCGATCCGAGGTGCAAACCAGTTCGGCAGAAGAAGAGGAGCTTTGCCCCTGAGAGGCAAGCGGCCGTCAATGAAGAAGTTGAAAAACTTCTTGCCGCTGGCTTCGTTCGAGAAGTGCACTATCTAAGCTGGTTGGCAAATGTGGTGATGGTAAAGAAGAATAATGGCAAGTGGAGGATTTATGTGGACTACACCGACCTCAATAAAGCATGCCCGAAGGACAGCTTCCCGCTCTCGAGGATAGACCAGTTGGTGGACTCCACATCGGGGCATAGGTTGCTTTCCTTCAAAGATGCATTCTCCAGATACAACCAAATCCAGATGCACTCGGAGGACAAGGAGCATACTGCATTCGTCACTGACCGAGGGACATACTGCTACAGGATGATGCCCTTCGGTCTAAAGAATGTTGAAGCCACGTACCAATGTCTGGTCAATAAGGTCTTCAAAGACCAGATCGGCTGGAATGTGCAAGTGTACATGGATGACATGCTCGTGATGAGCAAGCCGAGCTTGGACCACATCGCCGACCTCGCCGAAGCCTTCCACAACCTTCGGAAACACCAAATGAAGCTCAATCCAGCGAAGTGCTCCTTTGGGGTGGCGACAAGAAAATTTCTTTGTTTCATGGTCACCCAAAGGGGCATCGAGGCAAACCCGGAGAAGGTCCAAGTGATCCTCGACATGGAGCACCCAACATCCAAGAAGCAGGTCCAATGCCTGACAGGGAGGATCGCAGCCTTAAGCCGATTCATCTCATGGTTGGCTGACCGCTGCCTCCCTTTCTTCAAGGCACTACGCAAAATGCATGACTTCACCTGGACCGAAGAGTGCAAGACAGCCTTTGAGGAGCTAAAGGAGTTTCTGGCCTCTTCGCCTCTACTGTCCAGACCGAAAGAAGGGGAGGATCTCTTACTCTACCTGGTGGTGACTCTAGGGGCCGTCAGCTCGGTCCTCGTCCGTACGGACCAGGACGGATCCCAGAAGCTGGTGTACTACACCAGCAAAATCCTCTGGGACGTGTAGATCAGGTATACCCATTTCGAAAAACTAATTTTTACATTAATCATGTCTGCTAAACGCCTTAAGCCATACTTCCAAGAACACCCCATTACGGTTGTCACCGATCAGCCGCTGAGAACCATGCTAGCCCATCCCGAGATCTCCGGGAGACTGGCCAAATGGTCCCTGATGCTGAGCAAGTTCAACATTGCATACTGGTCGAGGTCGTCATAGAAGGCCCAAGTCCTAGCCGACTTCGTGGTCGAATGCACGGGACTCCCTGAGGAACCAGAGCGGACGGTCCCAGAGACCCAAGCTGAGCCCGTACCACTGTAGGACCCCTGGATCCTCCACGTGGATGGAGCCTCCAACTCCTGTGGAAGCGAGGCGGGCTTCATCCTCACCAATTCTGACAGGGTGGTGACGGAATGCGCCCTCCGCTTCAAGTTTCTTTGCACGAACAACCAGGCAGAGTATGAAGCTCTCCTCGTGGGCCTAAGGATGTCCCGTGAACTGGGCATGCAGAACTTGAGGGTCTTCACCGACTCCCAACTGGTTGCAGGACAAGTCTCTGGGGAATACGAAGCCTGAGACCCCCAGATGGTGAAGTACCTAGAAAAAGTTCGTGCAAGCATGGCGGGCTTCCATTACTTCTGCGTTTCCCACATTCCCCATGGAGAAAATGCACGGGCAGATGCGCTGTCGAGGCTTGCAATCTTACCGGACTCATCCCTGGGGCGTGCCTGTGTCGAGTACCTCGAGAGTCCAAGCTACGAGGGCCCTGAAGAGGTACAATAAGTGGCTCATGAGCCGAGCTAGATGGACAAATATGTCAAATACATCTAGGACGGCCTCTTAACAGAGGACCGCCAGGAAGCTAGCCTCATCAAAAGAAAGGCCACCCATTTTGTCTTAATGGATGGTCATCTCTATCGCCGATCTTATTCCTACCCCCTCTTGAAGTGCCTTAGACCCACGGAGGCAGCCTCCATGCTCCAAGAGATACACGAGGGCCTTTGTGGGAACCATGTGGGAGGAAGAACTCTAGCTCATAAGGCACTTTGACAAGTATACTTCTGGGAGACGATGAGGGAAGACACTGCTGACTTCGTCAAGAAATGTGACAAGTGCCAACGTCATTCCAACATCCAGCACCTACCGGCCCTGCTCATCTCTCAGTTGTCATCACCCTGGCCCTTCGCATAATGGGGGATGGACATTCTGTGTGATTGCGGAAGTTTTTGTTGGTAGTAGTGGAGTACTTCACCAAATGGGTTGAAGCCGAGCCGTTGGCCCAGATTATGAAAGCCAACTTCCGGCAATTCTTCTAGAAGTCAGTCATCTGCCATTTCGAACTCCCCAACTGCATCATTACCGACAATGGGAAACAGTTCGACAACAAGGAGTTCGAAGGATTTTGTGTCGAGCATGGGATCCAACATCGGTTCACATCGGTTGCACATCCCCAGACGAACGGAGAAGCCAAGGTCACCAACAGAACCATCCTCCAAGGGCTCCGCACCAGGCTGGACCGGGTGAAGGGCAGATGGGCGGAAGAGCTCCCAAGCATCCTGTGGGCTTACCACACAATGCCCATAATGGCAACGGGCGAAACGCCATTCAACCTCGTCTTCGGTATTGGGGCAGTGATTCCAGTTGAGCTCAGCGTGCCCACGCTCCGCATACAGTAGTATGACGAAGCACGAAACTCAGCGCACCTCCTCCTCAACCTAGACCTCCTCGAAGAAACGAGGGATAAAGCCCGACTTCGGATGGCAGCATACCGGCAACGGGTTGCCCGATATTATAATGCCTGGGTGAAGTTGAAGACCTTCCGACTTGGCAACTTGGTATTGCACCGAGCTGAGACATTTCAACCCAGAGAATGCGACAAACTATCGCCGAACTGGGAAGGCCCCTACAAAGTGGCCGAGGCCCTCTCACAGGGGGCCTACTATCTCGAGGACCTAGATGGTACCAGATTCCCCCAGACATGGAATGCTTGTAATATGAGGAGATACTATCAATAATGTAAGTTCTCCCTCCATTTGAAATAAAAGTCCTTTTCCTGTGCAATGGTTTATTTACCTTGCAGGAACATCAAAGACCTGGGAAGCCCCCAGGCACCGGCGAGCCCAGCTCCTCGGCATCAAAGACCTGGGAAGCCCTCAGGCACCAGCGAGCCCAGCTCCTTGACATCAAAGACCTGGGAAGCCCCTAGGCACCAGCGAGTCCAACTTCCCGGCATCAAAGCCCGGAGAAAAGTTCTCTGGCACAAAGACCTGGGAAGCCCCCAGGCACCAGCGAGCCCAGCTCCCCGGCATCAAAGCCTGGAGAAAAGTATTATGGTACAAAGACCTGGGAAGCCCCTAGGCACCGGCGAGCCCAACTCCCCGGCATCAAAGCCCGGAGAAAAGTCCTCCGGTACAAAGACCTGGGAAGCCCCCAGGCACCGGCGAGCCCAGCTCCCTGGCATCAAAGCCTGGAGAAAAGTCCTCCGGTATAAAGACCTGGGAAGCCCCAAGGCACCAGCGAGCCCAGCTCCTCGGCAAAGGACCTGGGAAGCCCCCAGGCACTTAGTGCCTCCGAGCCTAACTCCAGGATGCCATGGTCCAGAACTCAGATTTCCAGCGCCACAATCCTTAATCATCAACGTCCTTAGGACTGGCTCTGAGACACTAAGGTTCAAGACTCAGACTTCCAATACCAGGGATCTCAGCCTTCGACGTCTCCGAGCCCAGCTCCAAGACGGTGACTACTGAATCATGTCCCTAAGCAACTGAGTCCAAGGCCAACGTTCATCACCAGCATGACCTCAAGCTCAATGCCAGGTCCATGCCAATCGAAGTCCTCGACTCCCCTCTCAGACCTCCCTGCACCGAAAAAGAAGAAAAAGCAAAGAAAGGGAGGAGAGGAGAGAGAAGAGACATTACAAATAATAGATACAATGATTGCAAAAGTGAATTTCATTACTGAAGGAGTTGGTTACACAATCTTCCGGGCCCTGACAGGCCGGGTGACCCGGTCAAGAAGAAAAAAAAACACAAAAGAAAAGTACAAGTATAAAAAGAAAAAAGATCCTATCCTAAGGAGCTGGCTCCTTCCCTGGGGGGCGCACGACTGGGACCTCTCCCTCCTCCACCTCCGTCGCTTAGGCATGCCCCTGGGCGACCTCCGCTGGAGGAGCAGGTTCAGCTGCTGGAGCTGCTAGGGCCGGATCAGCTGCCTCTGGCTGCGGTGCAGGTGCTGCCCTCGTCGCCGTCGGTGTCGGCTCCCTGGGGCCGGGTGCCACCGAGGTCTCTAGGGTACGAGCCTCGGTTGGAGTAGCTCCTTGCCTTGCTGCCACCGTCATCATTGCAGAGGAAGCCTTCTTCCCTGGGACTCAGAGCACGGTCAGCTGCTCCTCGGATAGGACTCCCTACAGCTAGGACTGGTAGTATGCGAACCCCTTGGCAAAGGAGTCCGTCGCCGATTCTTGGAAGTCCTTGAGGTACTCTGGGGTCACCTTGAAAGCAGTCACTGCATCGGCAGCTACTTTCTCTGTAGCCTCGGCCCGGTGCCGGACCTCCTCCAGCTGCGCTCCCAGGTGCTCGGACTGACGGACAGCCACCGCCAGTCCCTTCTCAGCAGTTTTGGTGGCACGGTGGAAAAGAGCGGCCTTCTCCTCTGCATCGACAGCTCTCTTCTCAGCCGCATCCACCTTCTTCTCGGCGGAGGTGGCCCTCTCTCTGGCCACCTCCAACTCGGCCCGGAGCTTCTTTAGCTGGGCCCGCTTGGACTCGAACTCGCTATCAAGCTCTTTCCTTATGCTGGCCGCATCGGCTACTTCGGTCTGGAGGCTCTTCACATTCTGGCCAGCCTCCTGGCCCTCCGCATCCTTCCGGCCTACCTCTGCCTTGAGGGATGCAAGCTCAGCTCCCTACTCTCTGTCCCTCCTCGCCCAGTTGCGGCAGTAATCCCTTATGAGGATTAGCTCCCGCCCTTGTTGCAGTGGGAAGAGCCAAATTAGCAATAAAATGAAGTAAAAGAAGGCAAAAAGACATCAAGGTAAAGAGAAGCTACTTACAGCATATAGTTGGGCGAACGATGCCGTGATGACGTCACCGAGGAGTCGCCCACTCCCCTCGCGCCTGTCGCATGACTGGACCGAGAGTCCATCATGCGCTCCGCCAGGCTCACGTCCTTCATCAAGGACACGTTTTGGCTTAGCCGGAAAGGGACTCAGCGATAGTCCCTCTCCTGTGTTCCCGTCGATTCGGCTCCTCGACGGCAGAAGGCTCCCTTGGCGCCAACTGGGAGATCGGCACTACATCGGACCGGACTTGGGGTGCCGACCTGACTTCTCACGCCCCCCCATCCTCCTCCATGCTGGCGACCTCCGGGGTGGGGGGTGCCGACCTGGCAGCAGCGGCGGCTGACCTCGCATAGACAACCACCTCGGGCTCGGACACCGCTACCAGCTCGCGCTGCCCAGAAGGCTCAGGGACGGGCTCGACCGCCCTCTTTCTCCTGCACTCTGGTACTGGTGCATCCACCCTAGCCTGCACCGGCCTCACCTTGTCCTCAGCTCGGGCTCTCTTTGGCGCTGGCTCGACAGCCTTGGTGGCCTGCTCTCGCTCCTTAGAGAACGAGAGCAGCTCGTCCTGAAAGAAAACATTGCAGGTGGTTTGACATGATCCTACACTAGGCATGCAAACAGCTGCAGAAGCAGAATGGATTTTAAAACTTTTTTAAAAATACGCGCAACGAAAAACTGCTCCACCCAGAAACTAATCTATTCTAGTTGCATGAAGGCATGTATCATGATATAAAAATATTTGCAAAAATTAAACAAATAAATCTATTTATGCATGATTAAAAAAAATAATTTTTCGTACCTTTATTCCTCCTGGAATAACTCTGGAATATCTGCTGGAATAGCTAGGATAACAGGAATAAGTTTATTCCTATTGTCTTCTTCCAGCAGCCTTTGGGACGCTCTGTTCTTCTTCTCCAAAAGTTGCAACAAACCCAAATCAAACGGCCAATCTCTTGGTCTCTTCTCCTTCACCAACAGCAATAGATCTTCTTGCTTCAAAGGAGAGGGATTTGCACCGATCTTCCAATCGATTGAAGTTCGTTCACCCAAGAAATTCTGAACAAAAATTTCTGCAACAACCAAAAATAGAACACAAGAAAACAACAGCAACTAAGGTTGATCTGGCTCCTAGATGCTTAAGGAACACCCTCTAGAGGGGAGACATGCTTGGGGCTCCTCTGATCTAGTCTCTCGCGCGAAGCTAGTCGCCGGAAACGTTGGAACGGTGGGAGGGTGGAAGAAGGCAAAACACTCTATTATGAAATTGGTTTTCTCCAAAACCAAAATTCTTCCACGGATTGAGCACTAACCAAGAAGGGAATCAAGGACCTTTTCTCTCCCAATCTCTCACCAAAACCAGGCCTCTAAGTCACCAGTGGAATGGAAGATGGAAGCTCTCAAAGGGAAGAACAATCTCAGCGTTTTCATCCTTGCAGAAAAATTCAGCGCCCAGATTTTTTATATCACCATGAACAAGGGGACTGCAGTGGTATTTAAAGGCAGCAATGGAGGAAGACGGAGAGACTGGGAGAGGAAGAGGCAGCCGACTGCGTTTTTCCAAATAAATCAGCCATTAAACAAGGTTAAAACATAGTCGGTGTAGGGAGAAGAAAGGATGCCCGCCCAGCATCAAACCTTCGGTCGTTTGGGCTTCCAGCGCTTGGGTTTCAACATGTAAAACATTTACACGGTAAAAAAGAACACCAGTTCAAAATCGGTCCAAGCAAAAATGGTCCAATCCCTTGGTTCAAATAACCGGTCCAATTAAAAGGGGTTCAATTCAATTTAATTGGTTCAAGCCCAAAAAATTGTTTCAAAGGATTAAAATTGATTCACAACCAATTGGAGGCCAAAACGAACTCCGAGTCAGTTCAAAACTGATTCAGAAAAATCCTGGTGCAGTCCTGGTCAGCCCGGAATAATTTTTGGTTGACACAGACAAGGGCAGGACGGGAAAAAGAGTGCTAAAAAATACTGTGACCATAAAATCGAGATGATTCCCAATCGTAATCGGTATCCGGATCAGAGAGTAATCCTCTGTGGCATGTGACCTCATAGGTTCGAACCTAAACAGTATCACTAGAACAATTCTAGTACCAGCACAGGAAACCATCTAGTAATGGATCCCGGCGTCCGGATAGGTCGAAGATGTGGGAGCAAACTATCGAACCTCTGGCATATGGTTACCATATAATTCATCCCTTTGACATCTAATGCTCAGGATGACTGAGATTGGGCTGCTAACCCAGACAGAGTCAGTCGACTACGTGTCTCAACCTCGCAAGCCTAGTGACTCTTCAGTAGGGCTACCCCGGTCGAGGATTTGCTAAATTGAGATAATGCGAGACATTCAATCCAAACTGTTTGGACAGGTCAATTCCATCTTGGTCCATCACTGCTCCATAAGTACTTGCCTGTGTACCTAGAAACCTTCAATCACCGGATTAAAAATCCGGGTAGTCCGGCACCAAGGCACAGGGAGTTGCTTGCAAGCTACCGTGATGACCTCGGTCGGAGGGACACATATACCCATATCCAATCGTGAGTATCCCTTTGGCAGAAAGGGGCTGCACGGAGTCATGTTCAATGAGATATCACATATCCCACTTGTAGATCACATCAGTGTTACCACACTCATTTGGTCAAGAGGACAACCAAATGATGTGAACTACCACAACCTATACTTGATATATTGCCGTCCAGTACAATATATCCTTTGGTTGTGAACAATGTTTAAGGACCACTCGATACATCCACTCTGTATCGAAGTCAGTGTAGTCCTAAGGACTTCATCACAAGGAAAGAGTTCATTTCAGGGAAATACAATATGTGATGAGCTGCCAAAAATAATATTTTATTAATTCATAAAAAGAATACAATACTGAGCTCAACCGCCTACAACCCAGGCAATTGGCTTTGGGACACAATTCCCAACAACTTCCACTTGTACTAAAGCCAATCAGAAGAGTATATAATACCCATTTCCTATTTACAATAGTCGAACTCTTTTATTCCGAGGGCTTTAATGAAGGGGTTGGCTAGATTTTCTTTTCCATCGATCTTCAGAAAATTGATGTCGCCTCATTCTACGATCTCTCGTACGAGGTGGTAGCACCGCAGAATGTGCTTGGTGCGGTGATGAGCTTTAGGCTCCTTAGCTTGAGCAATGGCTCCAGTGCTGTCACAGTACACCAGAACAGGACCATCTAGGGAAGGTGCCACCCCTAGCTCTCCAAGGAACTTCTGCAATCACACAGCTTCCTTTGCTGCATCTGATGCTGCAATGTATTCTGCTTCGCATACCGAGTCTGCAACAGTTGCCTGCTTGGAACTTTTCCAGCAGATCGCTCCTCCATTCAAGGTAAATACAAACCCTGACACACTCTTGCTATCATCTCTATCTGACTGGAAACTGGAGTCAGAGTATCCCACAAGTTTCAAGTCATGTTCTCCATAAATCAGCCATTGATCTTTAGTATTTCTCAAATACTTAAGGATGGACTTAACCACCTTCCAATGCACCTCACCTGGGTCAGACTGGTATCTGCTCACTACTCCTAGTGAGTATGCCACGTCTGATCTAGTACAAGTCATAGCATACATGATAGAGCCTACTGCAGAAGCATAAGGTACTCTACTCATGCGCTCTCTTTTTTCAGGAGTTGTCGCACAATCCTTCTTGGAAAGAGTAATTCCAGAACCTATCGAGAGATAGCCTTTCTTGAAATTTTCCATGCTGAACCGTTTCAGCACGGTGTCAATGTACGTAGACTGGGACAGTCCCAAAAGCTTCTTAGATCTATCTCTATAGATCTTCATACCTAGTATGTAAGAAGCTTCACCCAAGTCCTTCATGGAGAACTGAGATGATAACCAGACCTTTATTCCTTGTAATGTTGTGACGTCATTCCCGATTAAGAGAATGTCGTCAACATACAATACTAGGAATACAATCACAGAACCATTAACCCATTTATAGATGCACGGTTCTTCTCCGTTCCTAACGAAGCCATACGATTTGATACAACTATCAAACTGTAGGTTCCAACTTCGAGATGCTTGCTTGAGTCCATAGATGAACCTCTGTAACTTGCATACTTTTGATTCATCTGTGGATGTGAACCCTTCAGGCTGTATCATATACACCTCCTCTTCCAGCTCCCTATTTAGGAAAGCGGTTCGGACATCCATCTGCCAGATCTCGTTATCAAAATATGCTGCCAAAGCAAGCATGATCCGAATGGACTTGAGCATTGCCACAGGGGAGAGAGTCTCGTCATAATCGATACCATATCGTGACGATACCCTTTGGCAACCAGACGGGCTTTATAGGTCTCTACCTTCCCATCTGCGTCCCTTTTCCTCTTGAAGATCCATTTACACTCGATGGGTTTTATTCCTTCAAGCGGATCAACCAATGTCCAAACATTGTTGATTTCCATGGACTCCATTTCGGATCGCATGGCTCCAAGCTATGCCTTAGAGTCAGATCTCTAAAGTGCATCCATATAGGTGATCGGATCCTCATTGTTCTCATCGAGCTCAATGGGATTGCCGTCCCGAACCAAGAAACCGTAGTATCTGTCCGGCTGACATGGTATTCTACCGGATCTCCTAATGGGTTCTGGGTGTGATTCAATCACAGCCGGTTCTACGATGTCCTTAGAGTGTGCAGGTTCTTCTATTGGCTGAACTTCATCAAGTTCAATCTTAGAAGCTATAGTTCCTTCTCCAAGGAACTCCTTTTCCAAAAAGATAGCTCTAAGAGAAACGAACACCTTTTGTTCATTTTCCAAGTATAAGAAATACCCTTTGATTTTGATGCAGAACAAATAAAGGGATGCGATGCGGAAGTAAATTAAGATTAACTAATTTTTTTGTTGTTTTTATATGTTTGTAGAAGTTGGCTTCAAATCAAAGAAAAGTTAACCTAACATTGAAAGATACTAATATGATAATTGAAAGCACAATTTTAAGGAAACTAAATTATCAGAGTAGTTCAGAAGCAACGGATCGCTGGGGGTTGAGAAACTCCCAGACCTAGGGTTTCGCTCCGAACTTTCAACAAAACAGAAATAAAGAGAAGAGATGGTTTACCTAACCAGACAATGATCTTCACAGATTTTGGTGGAAGAACTCTCCCGAGCAGATTGTTGGATCCTCGGATTCAGATATCTTCGCAATGGATCCTCCAATACTGGTCCTTTGGCGGGTTGGCTTCTCCTGAACTCAAGATCTAGAAGAGAAGAAAAACAATTGATGGAATCAGAGAGTCAAGGGAGAAATTTACCAGGTTGATGAACTTGAAGATTGAAATTGCTGAAAACTGGATTCTCCTGGAAGCTGATGTGATTTTCCTTGGAACTTGCTCTGGATCTGAAGTAGCCGGACTGGATCTGGATGAAGGTGGATGGCCTGGACTTGTAGAGAGAGAGAGGCCATGGGAGATGGATGGAGCTAGGGTTTGATGGATTGAAAATAATGAAGGGTGGCTAGGGTTTTGGAATTTCAAGTGGCTAACCTAGGGTTTTGGATAAAGATGGAGATCTCTCACCTCCTCAAGGCTCCAATGGAACCCGGATTACCCCCTCACGGAGCTCAACACTTAGAATAGTGTGGAAGAAGAGAAACCTAGGTCACTCAACACAAGAGAATAGCAAAAATAATTTTCTTCATTGATTTTTCAAAGTTACAAAGAGAGGTCTATTATATAGACCTAAAATTTTCTCCAAGCTTGTACAAATTCCCATGTGGGACTAAACTCCTCCAACCACTAGATTAGGTAGAAAATCTTCTCTCTTGGCCGACCAAGAGTTCAAAAAAAATTGGGACGGCCATAAAGGAATTTTTTTTGAATTTTTTTGGTGCCTCCTTTGGAGTTGGATTTGGATTTGGAGTCCTCTTCTTCTTATGGTATTTCTTCTTTTCTTCCACTCCAAGTTAAGCTCTTTGATTTTGATTTGAACTTCAATTAGGAGTAGGTTGGATGTCCTTCTTTGATTTCTTCTCCAAGAGAAGTCTTCTTCCTTCTTTGCTTAGGTAAAATAGGCAGGTATGGGCGCCTCCTTTAAAGTAGCCTCCAATTTGATTTTTTCTTCTTTGGATGTGGGGACCATGACACTGGGATGCCTCTGTGGCGCCTCCTGGACTCTGGCGTGTGCTCGGAGTGTGGCTGGGCATGTGGCTTGGAGTGTGGCCTCCACTTGCTTGAACCTTGATTTGATTGGAAGACAAATATGGCACCATTTTGGACCAAATTGAAACCACATTGGGACTTGCACCGAGTCAACATGACTCAACAAAATTTAAATGGTGACTCAAGAAATAAATAAAATAAATAAACTGGTTGACCAGGTCAACCTTTATTACAAACCCTAATTTCTCGGGCAATGTCAATCAGAGATCCAAATGGAGCTCTGAAGTCTTCTTCTGAGTCTGGTGCCCGCACCAATTCTCCCAGGGTGGGAGGAACTCGACCCTGTCGAGTAAGGCTCAAGTTGGCTCTGGTATCTCTCCAAGAGGTCTGGGTCCAATTCTTGTAATTCTTCTAGGGAGATCCAAGAGTCATCAGAATCTGGCCTTCCTTGCCAGCGGACCAGGTACCTTTGGTATCCTCGATTACGAGTAGAGATAACCTGATCATCCAGGATCTTTTCCATCTGCTCTTTCCTCACAAGCCAGTTTGTTGGTGGACACACAGGGTCGGGATCACTCTCAATGATAGGGTTAGGCTCAAAAGGCTCACTAGGAATCACAGCTGGCTCCCTGTACTCTACTAAGTCTGTAATGTTGAAAGTAGAGCTAATGCCTAGTTCTGGAGGCAACTCGAGCACATAGGCATTGGATCCTACTCTCTTTACCACTCTAAATGGTCCAGCTCCCCTAGCATGTAACTTTCTAACGGTTCCAGGAGGAAACCGTTCAGGCCTTAACCTAATCATCACATAGTCTCCCTCAACAAAAGATTTGACTCGCCTTTGAGTATCAGCCAACTTCTTATAAGTTTCATTACTTAAATTTATTTTGGCATGAATTTCTTTATGCAAGTCTTTTACATGCTGTGCAAAATTCTCAGCAGATTCGGAGACTCGAGTGTGGACAGGTAAAGGGACTAGGTCAAGAGGTGTGTGAGGTTTGTACCCATGTACAATTTCAAATGGACTCTTACCCGTAGACCTATTGACCGAGTCATTGTACGCAAATTCTGCCCTTGGTAGGTATAAATCCCAATTTCTGGTGTTTTCACCAACAAGACATCTCAGCAGATTTCCTAGGCTACGGTTCACTACTTCAGTTTGGCCATCAGTTTGGGGATGATAGGCAGTTGAAAACTTAAGTTTTGTCCCTAACTTATGCCAAAGGGTCTTCCAAAAGTAACTGGTGAACCAGACATCCCTATCTGAAACGATTGTCTTAGGTAGGCCATGGAGTCTAACTATCTCATTGAAGAAAAGTGTGGCTACCTTAGACGCATCAAAGGTTTGGGAACAAGGCAAGAAGTGGGCCATTTTAGAGAATCGTCGACTACGACACAGATAGAATCATGTCTCCTCTGGGTCTTAGGTAAACCTAACACAAAATCCATACTCACATCTTGCCAAGACGATCTGGGACAGGGAGTGGGGTATAAAGGCCAGTGTTTTGTTTTCGCTGTTTGGCAACAGCGCAGGTTCGACATCTAGCTACAATATTAGCTACATCCCTTTTCAAGCTAGGCCAGAAAAAGTGGTCTTCAATAGCTAGAATGGTCTTGTCTTTTCCAAAATGGCCGGCTAAACCTCCAGCATGGATTTCCCAAATCAAAAATTCCCTAAGAGAAGTTCTAGGGATGCAAAGCCTATTTTTGAAGAACAAAAAACCATCTACAAGGGTATAATCCTGGTGATTACTAGATGGTCCTTGAACTAGATCCTGATACACAGTTGTGAAATCCGGACAAGACTCATATTCCTCTTTGATTTGCTCAAACCCTATGACCTCAGTTCTAACAGAAGTTAATAACATAGATCGGCGACTAAGGGCATCAGCTACCTTATTCTCAACTCCAGCCTTATGTTTCAGGACAAAAGTATAGGACTGGATATATTCTACCCACTTAGCATGCCTAGGGTTAAGCTTCTTTTGGGAGTTCAGAAATCTAAGAGCCTCATGATCCAAAAATAGTACAAATTCCTGCGGTAGCAAATAATGTCTCCAGTAACGCAAAGCTTGCACCACCGCATAAAATTCCTTATCATAGGTAGAATACCTAAGCTTAGCATCATTAAGTTTTTCACTAAAGAATGCTATGGGATGATTCTCTTGGCTTAGGACTCCACCTATTCCTACACCTGAAGCATCACAGGCAACCTCAAATACTTTAGAAAAATGGGTAATCTCAGAATGGGTGCCTGGGTCATTTTATCCTTAAGATCTAGGAAGGCTTTATGGGCTGACTTAGTCCAATGAAATTCTCCCTTCCTAATACAATCAGTGATAGGAGCAGCTAAAGTACTAAACCCCTTGATGAATCGCCTATAGAAGGTAGCCAAGCCGTGGAAACTTCTAACTTCATGCACATTGGTTGGCTCTGGCCAGTCTACTATGGACCTAATTTTCTCAGGATCGGCCGCCACGCCGTCAGGGGTTACTACAAAACCAAGAAAGGTAACTCTACTAGTCATGAATTCACACTTCTTAAGATTACCGTAGAGTCTCTCATTCCTCAAAACTTGGCAGACTGCTCTAAGGTGGCCTAGGTGATCTGCTGGGGTCTTACTATAGATCAGGATGTCATCAAAATAGACCACCAAATTTTTCTATGAAAGCTCTAAGTACCTGGGTCATAATTCTCATGAAGGTACTAGGGGCATTGGACAACCCAAAAGGCATAACAACCCATTCATAAAGACCATCCTTAGTTTTGAAAGCAGTTTTCCATTCATCCCCGGGTCTAATCCTAACCTGATGATAGCCGCTTTTGAGATCAATCTTAGAAAAAACCATTGCACCAGCCATCATATCAAGCATGTCATCTAGTCTAGGGATGGGAAACCTATATTTGATTGTAATTTTATTGATGGCACGACTGTCAACACACATCCTCCACGTGCCATCTTTCTTTGGGGTTAGTAAGGCTGGGACTGCACAAGGGCTAAGACTTTCTCTAATAAACCCCTTCCTCAATAATTCTCCAACCTGCTTTTGCAGTTCTTCATGCTCAAATGGATTCATCCTGTAATGGGGCAAGTTGGGCAAAGTCGCTCCTGGGATTAGATCTATGGCATGCTGGATATCCCTAAGAGGTGGAAGGTGGTCTGGCAAATCCTCGGGAAAGACATCCTCAAATTCTTTTAACACAGGTTTAACTTCTTGAGGAGGCTCTGAGGGTTCCGAAGTTCTAAGTTCCTTAGCAGTCAACATCCAGATGGGTGAACCACTATGAATTTCTTGTTCTAGATCCTTAGCACTGATTAGGTTCACTCCAGTTTTCATCTCCTTAACCTTACCGGCTCCTTTAGTTACCTTGTCCTTAGGGGGAACGGAATGGATCGTAATCTTCTTCCTATTGAAACTAAAGACACAGGTATTGGATTTTCCTAAGAGGGTGGCATCATGATCATACAACCAAGGTCTTCCGAGAATTATACTGCTCACCCCCATGGGTAAAACATCGCACCAAATCTTTTCGTGATAAGATTGCATTTGGATTTGGACTTGACATCTAGACTGGATGGGTATGGAGGTAGAATCTACCCAAGAAACCTTATAGGGGTTGGGATGGGGAACTGGGATTAAGCCTAACATCTTGACAGTGCTAGTAGAGATGGCATTTACACAGCTCCCACTATCTATGATGATCTTACATACCTTATCCCCTAATTTAAGAAAAGTCTGTAGGATGTTAGTCCTACGTGATGGGGATATCGGCCCGCTCGAATCTCGGAGCAGCACGGATCCCGGAGTGGCATGGATCTTGGAGCATTTCTAGAATAAATTTATTTAGGATTTATCTTTTGTTTGAAATTTGAATTAGGATTTGGTTGGTTAGGATTGAGATATGGATAGGCTTATCTTATCCTATCTTTGAATTTGAGTCATCCCTATCTTTTTATCCTGTATTCAAATTCAAATGAGGGTTGGACAGGTCTATAAATACCACCCTCAGTCCTTTGTAAAAAAAAATCAGTTCAGTTTAGTTCATAAAAAATTTGAGTTTTTAGAAGAGTGATTCTTCTGTCCTTCGCCTTCGGGCGTGGGCGTGATGCCCAGTTATCCCCTACCCATTCCATCTTCTCTATCCCCTCGTGGCCTTTGAGATCCATCCTAGCGCCTCCAAGTATCGAGGAGGGTGTGATGCCCTAGAGGTGAGAGGTCTCTTCGTTAGGGTAAGTCCCCAAGTCCATGAGATCCAGATTCCTATCTTACATCCCCACTGTTCCTTTGCCACCCATAGAGAAAAAAATACCAAAAAAAAAAATAGTACCCTAATTTAGGCGACTTCTAGGCTCGTCAACGATCCTACCCCATCTGTCCCTCATCATTTTTGGTATCAGAGCCATAGATCAAATTAGGATACATTTTATTGCCAAATCCAGATCCCCCACCGGTTCTGCCGTTCTGTCTTTCCTGTGATCCACTACCCACTGCCACCGTCATCGCCCTACTGCCCATAGCCACCGCGACTCCCAAATTAAACACCGTGCCAATCACATCACCACAGATTCTTCCTTGGCCACCAGTCCAACGTCAATCCCTCCCACCCGTTCCATCATTGTTCTTCTTCCAATCAAGAACCACTCAATCGAAGAAATGCACCTTCGCAACTCCTCAAATCCCCTGTTTCAACCATATCCAAGCCAGTCGCCAAACCTCCCTCCTCCGTCTCCCATCGTCCGATCTCCATCTTCCCCAACCTCCGGTCAACACCCACTGCCCACTTCAAAGAAGCCCAGCCGCTCGCGTTCGCCACATCCCAGGTATCCCAGCCATCCCACTGGTTTTTTTCGTTTCACGCCGACTTCGTCTTCCCCGAAGCACCATTCCACCCATAGCCAGACCCTACCTCCTTCCGCTCCTTCGCCCAAACCTCCCGCTCCCAGGACATCGCCACCGGCGATGGCACGACCACCGTCATCATCCTCGTCGGCTTGCTCCTCCAGCACTCCCTCTCCTCTCCATCGGAATCCACCCAACCGCTCCCCGTCTGTCCACACCGCCATTGCCGACCTCCTCTCTTGGATCAGCAGATCTCTCCATCTCGGCTGTCGGTTTCCTCGCTCTCCCTCTCCTGAACCTCGCCTCAGCTTTTCCACCATCGCAAGATGTAAGCATTCCCCGTGCCCATCCCACCTCAGCTTCCCTTCGCCGGATTCCAGGGTTGGCGATCCCTCGCTTCCGCCAACCCCCCTCATCTCTGCCTTCCGTGCCGCTGCTGTGCCACCAAACCGCCAGTCGCTGCTGCAAACCAGAACCACCCCAGCCCTAGGTTCCAAGCCGAGCTCACGATCATCCCCAACCTCCCCGCTCTCAAAACCCTAGTCCTAGATTCCTCCAAACTGATTCTCTGATGGCTTCTCAACCGCTGCCATGAGGACACGAGGAGTTCGTCACGGTATGGTCTGGGCAAGGTTCTCGTCTTCGGTGCGACCCTTCTCTGCTCTGTTAAGGATGATGCGTGTTCGTACCAGAGCATTCTTCAGCCTCAAGAGGTCATCCTGAAGGCTCGAGTGCAGCCCCAATTGCTGGATGGCATCAAGAATCACCAGGCCAACCAAGTTGTCCACCACAGTGGAAATGATTGATCCTCCAACCGATAATAGCGCCTCCATATCGATCAGTAGGCAAGAGCACCTCCTACGGAAGAAAGAGATGGATTCCTTTTGGGTGCTCTGCTTCAAGGAAAGAAGAGGAGCAGAAGAATTTGGTGCCAATGTCGTTGGTGGTCAAGGGTGCTCTGCTTCAATAGCTGGTTCAGGCCACCGTTGCGCGAGTACTGTTCTTGGTTACTGCTAAACCAGTACCAACAGTATTTTGTGCACCGCTACATGCACCAGAACAAGTTCTTGTACCGCCATATCCATTCCTTGCATCTATTCCACCCAGCCTCCATCCGTGGAAGAAGGATGGCATCGACAAAGGATGCTGATCCAAACGTGGGCTCATCTTCTTTCCCATGTTGCCATCCTCCTCCCCAGTACCGTCGCCGGAGAGCCCGCCAGTGAAAATCCGCCTCTGGTTCGGTCCATGAAGGAAAAGGAGAAGCTGGTGCACGAACGTGAACGCAAACCCGGCGTTCTCCTCTGCACGCATCTCAAAGCAAGCCGGTTCCTATCGCCGACTTCAGGACCAGTACTGTTCATGATTGCATGGATCTCAAAGCAATTTCAGGATGGTGGAGTACAGATCTCAGAGCAGGGCTGATATAAAAAAAAAAAAAAAAAAAAATTATCTCAAGGTTATCAGTTTGGAGTCTAAAAGAAATAATATGAAGCTGAAGACAGAAGACTTGACGCCTGACTCGACGGAGTCGAGTTTTCCCCACCTCAGGGGAATGATGGGGATATCGGCCCGCTCGAATCTCGGAGCAGCACGGATCCCGGAGTGGCATGGATCTTGGAGCATTTCTAGAATAAATTTATTTAGGATTTATCTTTTGTTTGAAATTTGAATTAGGATTTGGTTGGTTAGGATTGAGATATGGATAGGCTTATCTTATCCTATCTTTGAATTTGAGTCATCCCTATCTTTTTATCCTGTATTCAAATTCAAATGAGGGTTGGACAGGTCTATAAATACCACCCTCAGTCCTTTGTAAAAAAAAATCAGTTCAGTTTAGTTCATAAAAAAATTTGAGTTTTTAGAAGAGTGATTCTTCTGTCCTTCGCCTTCGGGCGTGGGCGTGATGCCCAGTTATCCCCTACCCATTCCATCTTCTCTATCCCCTCGTGGCCTTTGAGATCCATCCTAGCGCCTCCAAGTATCGAGGAGGGTGTGATGCCCTAGAGGTGAGAGGTCTCTTCGTTAGGGTAAGTCCCCAAGTCCATGAGATCCAGATTCCTATCTTACATCCCCACTGTTCCTTTGCCACCCATAGAGAAAAAAATACCAAAAAAAAAAAATAGTACCCTAATTTAGGCGACTTCTAGGCTCGTCAACGATCCTACCCCATCTGTCCCTCATCACTACGCCAATCCTCTTGAACTAGATTCTGGGATAGGATGCATCTTACAACTCCTAATTGGTCAGATTCATTGGGTTCCTCCTCTCCTTCATACTCCTCAACCAAATTCATTCCGGCCTCATAAACTTCTTCTTCAAATTCCTCACTGGGCTCGGAATTATCATTCTCTCCCTCTTCTATGTAAAGGGATCTCCGTGGGCACTGGCTAGCAACATGACCTACCTTATGACACTTGAAACAGGCTATGGCAGTACACTGACTGGAAATGTGACCTGGTTTCTGACACTTAAAACAGGTGATATTTGAACTAGGGGTTCTCTGGGTGTCAGGTGCCTTACCTTTGTCCATGGGCCTAGGGGTAGAAGTACCCTGAAAAGGTTTACTAGGGATAACTTGGCTAGGTCCATTCCTTGGGATTGGGGCACTAACCCTAGAAGGTATAGGTCCTCTCTGAAATTTCTCAGTGTTCAGTGCAATCTAGTAGGCTTGGTCTAGATCAGTAACCTCTCTCAGAAATAGTTCTCTCTTGATATCTTCCCTCAGTCCAGCCCTAAATCTAGACAAAGTGACTTCATGGGCTTCACTCACATCACATCTCATTAGGTATTCATCAAAAGTAGCTATGTAGTCTGAGATAGATCGGTTTCCTTGTTTCAGGTTTTGCCATTGGTCTAACAGGTTTTGCTGGTATGAAATGGGTAGGTATTTATCTCTCAGTTTTTCTTTCATACCCTGCCAAGTGGTTATGGGCTCAACATTCCGTTTCCTAGTGGTTAGCTCAATGTTCCCCCAGTATAACCTAGCTTGACGCACTAATTTCATCTTGGCAAACTTGTATTTCCTCTCCTCAGACATAGCATACCACTCAAAGTATTGATCCATCTCACCCTCCCAATCAGAATACACCTTAGGGTTCAGACTACCATCAAAAGTGGGTGCATCTAATTTGATGTTCCTGATGAACCTATCATCTCTATCTTCAGGCTCTGGGTCAGGCCTCCTATGATTAGGTTCAGGATCTCTATATAAAGGCCTTCTAGGCTCCTGATGTGGGTGAGGTTGAGGTACATTAAAATCGGGGTCAGGAGTCCAATTCCGATGTCTAGGTTCTTCAAGTACTTGGACTCGGTCCCTAAGTTGGGTAAGATCCTCATGAATTTGTGCGCTAAACTGGGCCACAGTGTTTGTCATATCCTGATTCATTTTAGCCATACTTTCAGTAAGAGTTCTGATCATGGCCTCTAAATCAGGTTGGGTTTGACCAGGTTGATATGGCACTCCGTTTCTGGTAGACATGATGATTCAAGCAAGCACACAAAATGAGACTAGACTAAATCGACTACTGGATCACTAGACCTAGAGTCCAAACTAGATGCCCAATCAGAGTGGTAAGCTAGCCTGTAGTAACTCAGGACTCAGCCAGGCAGGTGTAAGGGGAGTGTTAGGTCCCTGATTGCCAATCCTAGACACCAATCAGTGATTGGTCAGGTAGGCGGACCAGCACACAAGCCCTTCGGGAATGGATCCCTGAACCACCGTTCTAGACACTGAGTGCTAAGCACACACAGAATAACTCGGCAAACTGACTCAACACTAGCCTAGACCCGACCAATTGATGTCCCTAGCCCACTAGGGCAAATTAGGTCTAACTGATTTTAAATTAGGTCTAGGTTCGAATGATTGGATGGTGGTTTTGGGCTAAGGAGAGGTAATCAACTCCTCCCCTTATCTTAGATGCTCAATTTCCCTTAAGTAAATTATGAGATGATCACTCCAAAAAGAATTGAATTGCAGAACATAAAAAACAGAGTTGCTGTATTTTAATGTTCAGAATTTTTACCGAAACCAATAAGTCACAGAAAAATTATGGAAAATAGGATCAATTATACTGGTTTCAACGAAGCAAAAATCATGCAATTCGGAGTTTTATGCAGGGAGAAATAATTCAGACAACAGGGCAATTACGGGCTGCAACTAGATTGTCTTCCCCGTTTATAATCCCTGCTACGAAGTTATAACCCAATGGATCCCCTACACGCCCTAGGAACACCCCGTGGAATGGGAGGAGGAGGCTTGCGCCTCGCTTAGTTCCTAGGACCGGACATCCTGGGGAGTCTACTTCGAGCAGACAAAATAAAAAGAGAACTATTAAAGCAAGCAAGCAAATCAGAAACCCTAGACTGGGCTCTGATACCAAAAATGATGCAGAACAAATAAAGGGATGCGATGCGTAAGTAAATTAAGATTAACTAATTTTTTTGTTTTTTATATGTTTGTAGAAGTTGGCTTCAAATCAAAGAAAAGTTAACCTAACATTGAAAGATACTAATATGATAATTGAAAGCACAATTTTAAGGAAACTAAATTATCAGAGTAGTTCAGAAGCAACGGATCGCTGGGGGTTGAGAAACTCCCAGACCTAGGGTTTCGCTCCGAACTTTCAACAGAACAGAAATAAAGAGAAGAGATGGTTTACCTAACCAGACAATGATCTTCACAGATTTTGGTGGAAGAACTCTCCCGAGCAGATTGTTGGATCCTCGGATTCAGATATCTTCGCAATGGATCCTCCAATACTGGTCCTTTGGCGGGTTGGCTTCTCCTGAACTCAAGATCTGGAAGAGAAGAAAAATAATTGATGGAATCAGAGAGTCAAGGGAGAAATTTACCAGGTTGATGAACTTGAAGATTGAAATTGCTGAAAACTGGATTCTCCTGGAAGCTGATGTGATTTTCCTTGGAACTTGCTCTGGATCTGAAGTAGCCGGACTGGATCTGGATGAAGGTGGACGGCCTGGACTTGTAGAGAGAGAGAGGCCGTGGGAGATGGATGGAGCTAGGGTTTGATGGATTGAAAATAATGAAGGGTGGCTAGGGTTTTGGAATTTCAAGTGGCTAACCTAGGGTTTTGGATAAAGATGGAGATCTCTCACCTCCTCAAGGCTCCAATGGAACCCGGATTACCCCCTCACGGAGCTCAACACTTAGAATAGTGCGGAAGAAGAGAAACCTAGGTCACTCAACACAAGAGAATAGCAAAAATAATTTTTCTTCATTGATTTTTCAAATTTACAAAGAGAGGTCTATTATATAGACCTAAAATTTTCTCCAAGCTTGTACAAATTCCCATGTGGGACTAAACTCCTCCAACCACTAGATTAGGTAGAAAATCTTCTCTCTTGGCCGACCAAGAGTTCAAAAAAATTGGGACGGCCATAAAGGAATTTTTTTTGAATTTTTTGGTGCCTCCTTTGGAGTTGGATTTGGATTTGGAGTCCTATTCTTCTTATGGTATTTCTTCTTTTCTTCCACTCCAAGTTAAGCTCTTTGATTTTGATTTGAACTTCAATTAGGAGTAGGTTGGATGTCCTTCTTTGATTTCTTCTCCAAGAGAAGTCTTCTTCCTTCTTTGCTTAGGTAAAATAGGCAGGTATGGGTGCCTCCTTTAAAGTAGCCTCCAATTTGATTTTTTCTTCTTTGGATGTGGGGACCATGACACTGGGATGCCTCTGTGGCGCCTCCTGGACTCTGGCATGTGCTCGGAGTGTGGCTGGGCGTGTGGCTTGGAGTGTGGCCTCCACTTGCTTGAACCTTGATTTGATTGGAAGACAAATGTGGCACTATTTTGGACCAAATTGAAACCACATTGGGACTTGCACTGAGTCAACATGACTCAACAAAATTTAAATGGTGACTCAAGAAATAAATAAAATAAATAAACTGGTTGACCAGGTCAACCTTTATTACAAACCCTAATTTCTCGGGCAATGTCAATCAGAGATCCAAATGGAGCTCTGAAGTCTTCTTCTAAGTCTGGTGCCCGCACCAGATTTCCTTAGGATAACCAATGAATTAACACTGATCAGACCTAGGACCAAGTTTGTCTGAGTCTAAACGTTTTACGTAAGCCGGACAACCCCAGACCCGAAGGTGTGAGATTGAGGGTTTACGTCCGTCCACATCTCAAACGGAGTGGAGACAACAGACTTACTTGGAACATTATTAAACAAGTAGCAGGCTGTCTGAAGTGCATATCCCCAAAAGGATAGCGGCATAGTTGCAAAGCCTATCATGGATCGAACCATGTCCAACAAGGTTCGATTCCTCCTTTCGGACACACCATTCAACTGTGGTGTTCCTGGAGGAGTCCACTGAGAGAGAATTCCATTCTCCTCAAGATATGTCAAAAATTCACCAGATAAGTATTCACCATCTTGATCAGATCGAAGGGTTTTAATACTTTTTCCAGTTTGCTTTTCTACTTCATTACGGTATCGTTTGAACATTTCAAACGACTCAGACTTATGTCTCATTAAAAAGACATAACTGAACCTTGAAAAGTCATCTGTAAAAGTAATGAAATATTTGTATCCTCCTCTAGCACTAACTGTCATCGGTCCACATATATCAATATGTATTAGACTTAGAAGTTCTGTAGCTCGTTCACCTTTTTCAGTAAAAGGTGACTTGGTCATTTTACCTAGTAAACAGGATTCACAAGTGGGCAGTGATTCAGAATCACTGACCTCGAGGAGTCCATCTCCTCGCATCTTGTTTATCCTATTTTGGTTAATATGACCTAGCCTACAGTGCCAAAGATACAAATCGTCGACATTATCTAATCTTGGGCGTTTGCTAGAAGTGTACATTACACTAACAGGCCTTGATAGTACATATATGCCATTATTTAATCTAGCTTTCATTATAATAGAGTTATTCAAAATAACATTGCAAAAATCTCCTTTTATTGATAGTTTAAAACCATAATTGGCCAAAAGGCCTACAGAGATTATGCTCATAATGAAAGTAGGACAATAGTGACAGTCGACTAGTTCGATTGTACAAGACTCAAAGACAAGATGCAGGACTCCGACCGCCAGTAGTGGAACACGATTTCCATTCCTGACGCTCAGAAACTATTCTCCATCTTCAAATCTTCTGCTAACTTGAAGTCCCTGTAACGAATTACAAATGTGAATTGGACTACTAGTATCCAATACCCAGTTAGCAGTATCAACAATTGAGTAATTACAAGGTTTTATCATATAAATACCTTGTTCAGCAGACTTCTGCTTCCTCGGCCTGTTCGGATCAAGGGATGCAATATAAAGAGGACAGTTCCTCTTCCAGTGTCCCTTCTTCTTGCGGTAGAAACATTCTGCAGAAGAATGATCAGCCTTAAACTTCCTGGTCTGATAAGGGCCAGGAGCATTCTGCACCTTCTTTCCCTTTTTATTCATTTTCTTCTTCCCTTTCTTAAAGGGACGACGACCTCTACTACCTCCCACTAAATTCACCACCCCCTTATTCAGTTGGTGGTCTTTCTCGAAAGTCTGCAGCAACCCCAAAAGACCATGGTAGTTGACTGCAGGCTTGTTCATTCTATAATGATCGAGAAAATCAAGATAGGAGGAGGGAAGAGAATTCAGGATCGCATCCTTGCCGAGCTGCTCGTGCAAGGGGCATCCGAGTTTGCCCAGTTTTTCAATCAGCTCAATCATATACAATACATGATCAGTGACTGAACTACCATTCGGCATCTTGGAGTTGTAGATGGCATAAGACACTTTGTACCATTCTACATCATCTGGGGTGCCGAAGGATTCCTTCAACTTTTGAAGGATTTCATCAGGTTGGGCCTCCTCGAATTTGCGACTGAACTCGTCGTTCATCGCCGCTAACATAATGCATCGGACAGTAGTGCAATCAGAGACCCACTTCAGATAAGCATCTCTGACCGCACTCCGTGCATTAGCGAGAGGGATTTCAGGTGCTGGATCCGTTATCACATAGAGGATCCGTTCATGCTCCGGAACTATTCTTAATCTTCGATACCAACTATCGAAGTTGTGACCCTTTAACTTCTTGTTATCGAGAAGTGACCGGAGCGATAAATTGGAAGACATCTGAAAAGAAAATAAGACCAAATTAGTGTATGAATTAATAATTTAACCAAAAGACTTGGACTTTAGTTTAAAGGTTTCTCCCACTAATTTCTCAGATTGGTAGCCTCTAACTCCAATCCATGAAAATACTTTTTCAAGTGGGTACTGAAATCCAATAGGCCTCGCATGAGCTTGACTATGGCCAGCTCATCCATACGAGCCTAAAGGTAGGTTCGTAAACCAATTGTTTCCCTAAACAATTTTCAGTATTTCATTTTGCCCCAGAGAACACCCCAATCAGCCTAGGGGCCTCCTATTGCGGGTCTCTGGTTAGGTCCAACCATTAAAATGACAAATCCAATGCTTCCAACTAACTAAAGACCAAGCCTGACTATGGCCGGCCCACCTGGTCCCGTTAAGGAGGTTGCACTGAACCATCATCGATTAGATAGAAATTCCAGTCGCCGGATATACACCCGTTCTATGGAACTGCCGATGCACACCAAGCTAGTGGACACATTTCTATCCAACTTAATGGGAGGTTAAGACACTGTAAACTCTTTGACTTAGTATTTTTAAGGACCTAATAATTTTAGAGGATTTTTTTTAGTTGTGATAGAAGAAAAAGACAAGGACATGGATCATCCTCCCACTGAATCAATCAGATTCTTGGAGGGTTGATTTAAACCAACAAATGATCCATGGGCACCTATAGATCAGTCAGACCGATCAACTAGGGTGACATGGGTTAACTCGAGTCATTGAGCTTTTCTAATTAGTTCTAGTTGACTCGACTAGCCAGGTAGGTGAGATCATGGGTGAGTATCCACCATTAACCATCTTTCCTAGACACCAACCAAGTTGGCCAAGAAAGAGGTAGCCTCATACAACCATGATCACAATGCCAAACCTACCTCGACACCAGTCGGTTTACCAGACTCGATCAGATTAGCCTAAAGACTCGGGCGTCCACTGAGCCACTAATTGGATCCATTTTAGATGAACGGATCAACTAATCTAACTATTAGATAGTTCTATAGAAGGGCCTTAAACAACTTTTGTTTAATCTTCTTGTAACCCGGTTCAACTAAACTTAGGTCTAACCCAGTGATGAAACCAACTAGTCAGCTAACCCAATTTAATCCAAAATGGCTTATGCAAATTTGATTAGATTTCATAAACCTAAAAAATTTGTTTAATAAGCCAAACTCTTAATTAAAATAATTTTAATTAAGTCTCTATGTAAAATAATTTTACATAACAAACCATGCATCAAGATTCAAAATTTTACAAATATTTTATATCCAATAAAACATGCCTAAAATCATGTATCACCAAATTAAAATAATTTTTAATTTAATATTCTTTAAGGATCCTTCTGAAGAGGCCAACACAGACGATCCGTATCGTGTCAAAGACACACGGTCATGGTGAAGGTCTCAACTAGGTTCCAAAAAGAAATCATGATACATTTTTATTAGATTAAACAAATTTTAATCTATCAAACATGCATACTAGATTAGATTACACATGCAACCTGTCTCTGATACCACTGAAAGAAAATGTTGCAGGTGGTTTGACATGATCCTACACTAGGCATGCAAACAGCTGCGGGAGTAGAATGGATTTTAAAACTTTTTTAAAAATGCGCGCAATGGAAAACTGCTCCACCCAGAAACTAATCTATTCTAGTTGCATGAAGGCATGTATCATGATATAAAAATATTTGCAAAAATTAAACAAAAAAATCTATTTATGCATGATTAAAAAAAATAATTTTCCGTACCTTTATTCTGCTTGGAATAACTCTGGAATATCTGCTGGAATAGCTGGGATAACAGGAATAAGTTTATTCCTATTGTCTTCTTCCAGCAGCCTTTGGGACGCTCTGTTCTTCATCTCCAAAAGTTGCAGCAAACCCAATCAAACGGCCAATCTCTTGGTCTCTTCTCCTTCACCAACAGCAAGAGATCTTCTTGCTTCAAAGGAGAGGGATTTGCACCAATCTTCCAATCGATTGAAGTTCGTTCACCCAAGAAATTCTGAACAAAAATTTCTGCAACAACCAAAAACAGAACACAAGAAAACAGCAGCAACTAAGGTTGATCCGGCTCCTAGATGCTTAAGCGAATACCCTCTAGAGGGGAGACACGCCTCTGATCTAGTCTCTCGTGCGATGCTAGACACCGGAAATGTTGGAACGGTGGAAGGGTGGAAGAAGGCAGAACACTCTGTTCTGAAAGGACGAGAAAGGGGGGGCTAACCTGTAAAAACCTAAGAAGTCGCCGGTGGCCGGAGAGGAAGAAGAAGAGGGAGAATACTCCTGCGGGTTGCTGGGCGTGCAAAGTTTGAATGAGGGTAAGCTTCGAAAAGATTACCCCTCCTTCCTAAACTACCTACGCCCGACCGTACCTTTGCATCTCCCCAGAAGGCACCCGCCACGTGTCAACCATCCATTGGACCAGCACGCCCATCCGACCGCGGTCGCTCCGACTTCCGTGCTTGCCTCAACGCTCCCCCTACGTGGCCATGTGGCATCCTCCCATAGGCTTGTAGGACTGCAGAGCGAGGCACCACCGATTTTGGCTATCATTGCGCCAGATTTCTTCGCCTTTCCATGTCAGCACCATAATTACGCCCTTCGCCCCAAGCACCACGCGCCAATGGGCCTCAGGTGTAGGAGGCAAATGATGGGGCCAGATCGCTGATGTGGCATGAGGCAGTTGACATGGCGCGAGGTAGCTGACATGGAGCCCCCATCAGATGCCACGACAAGCTTTCAACACGAGCGCCTTCGCCGGGCTGAGCTCCCCTGAAGCAACACCTCTGCCCGTCGAAGCCAAGCTCCGTCCTCCGCCAGGTCCATTCCTGCAAGCCCGGAACACCTAGGCCGGAGCCGAGTCCGAGTCCCCACCCAAGGCGGACCCCTCAAGATCAGGCCCCGTGGTCAAGAGTCGAGCTCAGCCTCCTCCGCCACGAGGCGCCCCTCCGTAGCTGAGCTCGGCCCGTCTCCAACCTACCGAGCAGCACCGAGGCGAGTCCACCAAAGGCGGGCCCTACCCTTCCAGCTCGGCCTTCAGTTCAAACCAATGCGCCAGCCACCAAGGGAGCCATGCCTCCCCTCCGAGGACAGTGACGATACTCCCGAGGGCCGTACGACAACACCAACCATGCCATAATTAATGCCCACGGCCGTCACTCACTCCAGAAAGGAAGGAAAGCTCACATCAAGATGCCATGCCCTCCGCCGATGCGTCATACAACCAGAAAAAAGACCTTATCAGAGAGTGCGGGTCCCAAGACTGGCAGCCCGCCGATCGAGGCCTTGTCAGGCTCCCAGGAGGGGGACAGGCAGAAGGAATGTCAAAGATTTATGGAAGCTTCCTCAACTATCAAAACAGGAGAGATGTCCCGTCTGCATCACGGTACCTCACCGTACACGACAGCAGGGGGAGATCCCAAAGCAAACCAAGGTAGAAAATCCCGTCAGAGTAAGCAAAAGAGGTATCTGCATCTGATCCAGTATCACTACATCCATAGCATACTTCTCAATTCAAGAACACCAGAGGAACCAGAGCAACACAAGGGAGGAAGGCCAGAGAGGAGGGCAAGACCACCTCGGCCAACACCACTCCCAGCTCGTCCTCATCTTTCACTCACACTATATTCACTCCTCGTAGCATGGATCTCATCCAGAGGGGTTCGACCAGGAGGATCTGTTCCCCTGGATCGTCACTGACTTGATCGTCGGAGTGCCCCCGCCGGAATTCCCGGCCCGGGTCACTAACATTGCTTCCTTGCAGGTCCCGAGGCGCTAGAGGCGTTCCCAGGCGGGCGGACCGCGACACCCGACTCCGTCAGCAGCTACGGGCCACGATGATCTCGACGGTAACACTAAGTAATCGGGCATTTTCTTCTAAACAAGCATTGTGGTTCACATCAAAAGGTAAGGAGGGCAAAGAAGCTCGTCGTAAAGCTAGTCCTAACTTATAACTTGTTTGACTCGAGCAAGTAAGCCTAGGGGATATTTTATATCTAGTGCCCTAAGGTCATCTAATTTGGGAGTCATTGGCTAAAAACTTACTACATGGGTCAAATAGAAAGCTTAAGAGGTTAAGACATTAGCAGTACAACATAAAAACAAGAAAAAATTCAGGCATACTGAAAGCTACTCAGTTCATGAGCTTAATTTGAGAGTATATAGAAAGTTGACCAAAGTACATGATAAGAGAACATACATTCATCTTTTATAAGCTTGCACCCAAATGCTAAGTTAATCATTATAAACATAAATACTATAGATCTTTGAATGAATGTTAAGAAAGTTTATGATTATTCTGATCATGAAATTTGCTTCTAAAACTCAATACTTAGTTGGTGAAACTTGCTAAACTCTTTTAACTTTCACTCCTAGATCTATTTTTATAAATGAACATCTTAATGAAACATGATAATAAATTAATGCTTATATTTTTATTGCAATACTAAGTGACCAATATTAATTAATTTTTATTTTACTCGAGGATGAGCAAAGTTCAAATTAAAAATATAATAAATTTAATAAATATTTTAATAAAAATATTTAAATAAATATTAATTAATTTTAATTTTTTTAAAATTAAAATTTTTACTTGTGTTTTGTAGGAATGGCAATCATAGATATGAAAAGTATGATCTGTATGTCAAGAGGATATGAGCGGTATTCAAAATAAAGCTAAAATAAAATTGTTTGGATAGTTTCTGCATATGGAAGCATTATAAGTTAAAAAAAAAAAAGTACAGTAGCCAATGGTCTTCACATGGTCAACTAGGTCCACCTCCCCTTTCCAAGGTGTCAAAGCTTCTTTACATGGCTGCATGGACAAAGGCATTAAGGGGATTAAATATGGGGCTCTAACGTGGCTTAGGAGGGAATATCAAATGCTGGCTGATGCAACTTTTCAGTGGGTGACCCATGGCTTCACTCCCACATGACCGATCCCCACAAAATCCTTCACACGGCTCAGGGAGGAGTGGATCAAGCTTCACGCAGTGCACGAATGGCGAACTTTTTGGTGCAACCTTTTGGGTAGGTGGCCTCAGGGTGCGTGGTCATGTGAGGAACAACGCCTCCTGATGGATCCAAAGGTTGAGAGCTAATCCGACTGGCTGGAGGTTTTGATTGCATGATTTATGGTTGATTTGTGGCCATTTGACAGCCAGAAAATTACTGTAGCAAGATCCAACAATTAACAGCAAAGCCGATCGTAATTGGGATGTGTGGACATGATTTCGGGTGCCAATGACTTGATTTCAATGGTCTAATCAACATCCAATAGCTCAGCAGCTTCCAAGACTTCAAACACTAATTATAAAAGGATTTGAAACCAATTTTGATGGTGATTTCACCTATTTCCTTCTCTATTTAAGGGGCAGCCATGAACCAAGAAGGGGATAAGAAGGGGGTAGCGAGCAGCCACCAGTTTATTTTAATTTATTTTAATTTAATTTTATTTATTGTAGATTTGAGATGGGGAGAAAGAAGATGATGTCAACTCAATTCATGCACGGCTAGGCTCCTCCATCTCGGGAAGGAGATGATGTTCTTCCTATAGCAAATCTATTTTTCTCTTTCACATCTTTTATATTTCTTTCATGCAATATGAATAAAATTTCTTATTTTCTTTATTTATGCTTGTATTATATCTTATTGAATTAATTTAACTTTTAACAATTTATTTTTCAAAGAAGACATACCATGATCTTGACAAGATATGGTTTATACTCAAATATGAGATAAATTGTATTGAAGTTAATTAATTTTTTTATTTGGATTTGAGATAATCTATGCTCATAAAAGAACGGGGCATGATCTTGAGGATGCGGTTCGTGCTTAGATAGAGATAGACTACATTCAAATACCAATTAATTACGAGCCCTTTATATGAATAAATATCAAAATATGTTAATAAAAAGTATGAATTCCTAAACCTTAAGATGTGTTAGGTAGTTATCTTTTAAATTAATTTTTCTGCTTATTAGTTTCTAGAATTCTATAATTAAATTATTCCAATTATCTTTTTTTATTTTCTTCATTAAATAATTATCTTAGATCTTTAAAAATACGATCCCTACTCAGTATAGTTATAGTAGTGAATTAGGTTTTTATTTTTAACTATTTTATGACAAGTAATTAAATTTTAGTATCATTGCTGGGGATTGTATTCAAGTCTATTGGTACATCTTAACAAGTTTAAGATGTATTTGGATTGATGTAGGAATATTTCATCACTCAGCCGATTCACTTGGATGCCAGGAAAGTATGACAATATGCCCATATCCTTCATCTTAAATTAATTATCAAGTTCAACGATAAACCTATAAAAAGTAATGTCATTATTGTTAGTGAGAATGATAATATCAATGTAAAAGAGAAGATATAATGTAATATTGTCATGATGATATATGAATTATGAAGGATTTGATTGGAAAGTAATGAATTCAACTCCATACGTTTTGAATGGCCAATATAACTAGGAGGTTGAGACATAAATAGCATTTCTTGAAGATCCAGAGAGGTATACTCTATATCAAGTTGATGGAGTGGCCAATTATAAGTTAAAGCTATTGTAAGAATAGTTTTGATCATAGTATGACTAACAATGAGATTGAATATCTTAATGAAATTATAGATCGTTGATGAAATCTTTTGGCAACCAAGCAAACTTTTATTTGTTGATAGATCAATCTAGATTGCATTTAATTCAAAATGCCCACTTATAATTGACAACATTTATATTGGTTTGAAAAGGGGTAAAAGTCCAAGTTTGCTAATTTTGAAGAGATGTAAATTTAAGATCCATGGCCTATCTATACTTCGAACTTTTTGAGACTTGTGTATAAAACGTTGATTCAATAATGTTGACGCTGATCCCCGTGGACCGGATGGAGTACCTGAGTCACCGATTCACCTTCTGGGATTCCTACAAAACAAATTTCTGACCGGATTTTTTCTGGTGGGGGACACTCCGATGCTTAAGTCAATAGGGTTCAGGACACATAATGGAGAATTAAAAGAAAGAAAGTAAGGTGAAATGAGTGGAGAGTTAGGTGTGCATAATGAGAGCTAGTCATGGACATGGCTCAGACTTGCATGGCCTGGAATAGCCTAGAATTGCTTACCTCGGGTATCCCCTCTTACCGCTTTTTACAGGTGTTGCTGTAATGGAAAGCAGTTAAGCCTTCTCAGTTTCTGTTAGGGAAGTTAGTCAATCTAACTTCCCTTCAACCGATTATGGTTACTGTCGAAGGTCAGTTACTTTGGTCTTACCGAGACCGTAGTCATCAGTCATATGGTTGGTTATAACAACCAGGTCCATTCTTGATGGCTTTAGCTTGAAGTAGACCGGCCATTTTCTTCGAAGTTGGTCGATAGTTATTTTATTGGTTGTAGATCAACCGTTTTACTTTAGAGTCGTATTCTTTAGAGTGGGTTGACTGTAGATCGGCCATGCACCGTAGAATTGTATGGATTGACCATTTACTTCGGAGTTGTTGGCTTCGAAGCATATGTTGTAAGTTGACCAATTACTTCAGAGCGGTTTACTTTGGAGCATGCATGGTAGATCGGCCGTCTGCTAAAGTCCGATCTCAAGTTGTAGTCATTACTAGTCGAAACATAGTGTTGATCTGTTCTCTTATCGGAGGTCAGGTGTGTCGATGTGTCAATTCATCTGATCAACCGGTTAGGGCAGGATCAATTGAATCTTTGAATCAGAAATTATCTTTTTTTAAACCGATTTATCTCAATAGTTGCCCCCCACTCCCAATTTCAAAGCAATAAATTGCTTTAAAAAATGGGAGTATTAATATTTTATTATCTTTTGATGGAAGGACAGATAGCTGATGATGGCGAATCTTTGATTCAATTGATCACAATAACTGCTTTCTATTTCGAGCATCGTGTCGTGGACAGGTGTCGAATTCTTATTGGTTCTGGAAGAAGTGGAGCAAGCTAGAGAGTTGTGCTTAACCTTTCCATTATGGGGTTTTTAGAAGGCTCTTTGTCTTTGGCAAGGATCGAGTGGCGTGGTATCGTCACATCCATTCTATGTCTCGTGGAAACCTCGTTCGGCCGTTGATAGTCTCCTCGCAGATCCTGACTGACAGGTTGGTTTTTCTCCTATTGAATTGGCTAATGTCCCTTAGGACTTCGTACCCATAATCGACACTGCTTATACGTGGAACGATCGGAGGCGTTTTCATTCTTCCGAGGAGATCATTTGAACTATTGTTGTCTTCTATATAAAGGGTATTTGCCTTGCGGAACGAATTTCTTTGCCTTCGTCAAAATCTTCCTTCTCCTTCAATCGCTCCAACCTCTTCCTTCTTCTCAAGTTTCCTTCTTTTACATGTAGAGAATTCTTTCTTTTTTTTCTTATTTTTACCATGGTTAGGTCTGTAAGAGTTCCTGCCACCAGTGGGATTCCAACTGGTAGAGAGGGAGGTGAGTCTTCGGATGTCTCATGCCCTTTCAGAAAGAGTAATGCCAAGTCTAGACTAGAGTCTATTTCCTATTCTTTATCCTTTTCCAAAATAGTCGCTCTTAGAGAACATTATCATATTCTAGAGAGTCTCCCTTTGATACTTCCTCAATCCGATGAAAGGGTGAACCATCCTCCTTTTGGAGTCATTTCAATATACGAAGACCACCTAAAGGCTGGTCTTTGGCTTCCTTTACATCCCTTTGTCCATAAGGTCTTCAATATGTATCATATAATCCCTATGCAGTTGACTCCGAATAGCATATGGACCATCTACAGTATTTTAGTTCTTTGTGATTTCTTGAACATAGAGCCTAGGACTTCTTTATTCACATCCCTCTTCATATTGAAGAAGGATTTCCATGGCTAGGGGTGGTGGGTTATCGGCCCTCGTCCTGGTTAGAGATTGATCAAGGGTATGCCTAGTGCCATTCATGGCTGGAAACCTTGCTTTTTTTTCTTCTCTTCTCAGCCATGGGGCTTTAATACAGAGTGGAGGGAACCCCGATTGGATGCCAATGTAGGCAAGAAAGTTTTGAGGGTTGACCAAATAGAATATGAAACATTGTTTGGGTCTAAAGTTCCCTTAATCAAGGAATTGCTAGAAGAGTGAAACCTTCATTTTGCCCACATCAACGAGTTCTCGTTGTTAGGTATAGTTGATAGTCAGTCTCTATTCCACTTTATTTCATGTACCTTTTGTTAGCTGATCTTCTGTAGTTTTCTTTTATTTGCAGGTGGGAAGATGAAGTCGGATTTCGGGAAGCTTCGCCAGGCTGCCCGAAAGAGGTCTGGACCAGCCCCTCCAGAAGGGGTAGAAATTCAAAAAAAGGCTCAGGTCGAAGAGGCCTCAAGAAGTACTCTAACAAGGATGTCTTCGGAGGAGGAAGAAGTACCTTTGTCGGAGCTCCACCAGAGGGGCTTAACTCCCTCTCGGACTCCAGGGCATCAAGATTTTACACCCATTGCTGATGTGCCATCAGCATAACCCCCCTCAAGATAAGGGCAAAGCTCCTCAAGTCGAGAGGGGTTAGGAAGAGATACTCCCCTCGATAAGGAGTATGAAGTATATTTTATAGTTTTTTAGTTGTGCAGGATTTAGAGAATCCCGAACTAGTGAGAAAGTTGTTGAAGGCTACACTCCTCCCAAGAGATTGGGGGGTCATGAAGAATCGCCACCTTGACGAGGTGGCCGATTCAGTATACCCCAATATACCGAGAGTAAGTATTCTTCTCTTTACTCATTTCTTCGCGAATATAGCTAACATGACTAATTCTTCTCTTTTGTTGCTTGGTGCAGTTGATTCATGATGTAACCCTAGTGAAGGAAAGCATATCCGAATTTTCTAACCTTAGTTGGGGCATCCAAGAAGAACTCCAATCAGCAAGAGCCAAGAAGGAAGTGGCTGAAGAACTGGAAGCAGCCATGAAAGACAAATTGAACCAGAGCATTGCCAATGTTCAAGGTCTGAATGTTGAGTTGAAGAAAGCTCAGCTAAAGATTTCTGAGTATGAGACAAAGCTTAGGAAGAAGAAGAAAAAGATTCACTCCTTGGAGAATTATGTCAAAGAGAGCCAGAAGAAGGTTGAAGAAGCGGCCAAGGAAATTGAGGCCTTGAAGGGAGAAGTTGCCAGGGTTGTCGAAGATTATAAGAAGTCTTCAAAATTTAAGGATGAGCTGACCAAGTCAGGAGTGGTCAGCTACCAACTAGGTTTCAATGATGGCATCAAAGAGGTTTTTGAATTTCACCTAGAGTTAGATCTTTCCAGTATTCCTCTATACGGAGTCGAAGAAGAACTCGAAGCTCAAGTTGAAGTTGAGGGAGTCACGGAGCAACCAGAAGAGGTCTCGAACATAGCTGAAGAAGTATCGGGACAACCAGAAGATGTCCTGGCTCTAGCTGACCTAAGGGCTCCGACTCTGGCTGAAGAGATTCCTCCTATGGCCAACCCAGATGTGTCTTGATAGACAACTAACTTTTTGTAGTTTTTCCATTTGTTTTTGTTACAAAGCTGAATTATAGATGTAACCTTTTGATATGAATGAAAAGTATATGTTCCTTCCAAGTCATGTCACTGTGTTGCTTTTTCCTAAAAGAAAATTTTCAAGTATAAAGTCTTCGGATATATAATAATTCTCATTTTGAAAAAAATTTCTCTAAGTATGTAGTCATCGGATGTATGATGACTTCCATGCAGATAAAAATTTCACTAAGTATGGAGTTATCGGACACCTTTTAGTAAGGATATCAATCTGATAAGTGATTGACCATTGTGTGTGAATAGGCTTTAGAGCGTTGATCGACTCTTATATAGTGGTCGGCCTCCATGTAGTGATCGGCCTTCAGTAGTAGTTCAGCCATATACTGAGAAATTGCTTTCTTTCCCTTCCTTTCCGCCCTGTTTCTCTTATTATTATTATTATTATTTTTTATGTAAGGGAGAGAAAGGCTTCTTTAATGAAGAGGGAGAAAGGGATGTTTTCCAAAAATGATGAACCTTAACTTCTGTCGACGGTTTTGATCCATCATTAGTGGAGCGTGCTGCCTTTGCTAGATATCACATTTTCGTTGGCAGGGAAGTTATAACTTAGGTCATGGGTCACCTCGATCGGAGTCACTAAAGTTGTGTGCCCTTTGAGTTGGATCAGTCATGGTCCTTTCATTTCTCCTAACTGTCTTCACACGAACTGAAGTTGTCACCTCAACTCCTGTTGATTGAAGTGAATACACATGGTGTGATCAAGGGATGCTCAAGACTGTCGGCGCCTCCTATATAACAGGCCTTTGTTCTTGAGGGATAAGTGTTTATGCCATTAGCATCCTTGCCTCTTGAGCAACTTTTCATCCTGGTCCTCCCCTCCTACAAGTTCTTCCATTCTTTGTTAACTTAACAAAGTTTAATCCTTCATTTCATTCATGGAATCCAAGATGAAGCTAGATGCTGGAAGGCTCCGGTAGGCTGTCAGGAAGAGGGTGGCTACAGAACCTTTAAGGAGATCATAACAGAGAGGCATAAAGAGGACTCCCGCTACTCCAAAGGTTCCTGCTGGGGAAGACACCCCCATAGTCAAAGAATCTTCTTCCGACGAGGATAATGTTTCTTCACTAGAAAGTTCTTCAAAGAAAATGTTGGCGGGTCCTTTGTCAGAGTGTCCTCACACACCTGCTGAGCAACTGAAGATGCCGTATGCCCTTGAGCCATCTAAGGAGCCTAGCTAGAAAGATAAAGGTAAGGCTCCTTTAATCGAGACAGCATCCAAGCCACAAGCCAAACCAGAACCACCAGTTGATGAAGAAAAAGGTTCTGGGAGCATGACTATTTATACCGCTAATGCTGGCCTCGATAATCCCTGACTAGCCAAGACCTTGCTAAAGGCCAACATCCTCTGGAAGGATTGGGAAATGATGAAGAAGCATTGGTTGGGGGACATTTTCACTTCTATTTACTCAAAAATACTGTAGGTATGTGTTAAAATCTTCTTTGAGATTTTCTTTCACAAGTCTTTATGGCTGTCGATCTTATTAATGTTTTTCTTGGTAGTTCATTCATGAAATCTCTCTGATAGAGGAGAGTGTTTGTGTATATGCTAACCTTAACAAAAGTCTTCAAGATCAGTTGGCATTGGCCAGAGCTAAGGAGTGGTAGCCGAAGAATTTCAGGTGGCCATGGAGTAGAAACTGAACCAAACCACTGTTGCGAATCTTACTTTGGAGAAAGACCTGAAGTGGCATAGGTTCAGACGACCAAACTCCTCACCGACTCAAAAAAGAGAAGAAAGAAGTTGCATTCGATTGAGGCACTATTAAGGGATAATCTCCACAACTACAAAGAGGCCATGGCTCATAAGGCTGAGCTAGAGAAGAAGGCCACTGCCCATGAGCAAAGGGTGGAATCAGCTGACCAGAGGGTGAAACTAGCTGCCCAAGAGGCCCTTCATGCCATCGAGAAACATAAGAAGTCCAAAGCCTTCGACGACAAAATGCATGAAGTGGGGGGGAGAGTTATAATATAGGCTTCTAGGACTGTTTGAAGGAAGTCAGGGAATTGTATCCCGATCTCGATGTCTCCTCCTTTATCATGGCTGATGACAAGGCAGATGTAGAAGGAGCAGAAAAACCAGTTGAAGAAATGCCAGCTTCTTCAACTAATGAAGCAACTATTCAAGGAGCAACCATCCCTGCTTTGACTTCTGATTCAATCAAAAAATAATTTGGATGTACATATTTTTCTTTTTTCCCTCTGTTCATGTGAATCAACTTCCCTTCAGAAGTATGTACAATTTTTTTAAGTGAATGAAAATTTTCTTTTGTTCAATCCTTTGTTCAATGGGTATCACCTGATAACTGTACTTTGAAAATTTTCTAAGTATGGATTGGTCAGTATGATAGAGGATGAATCAGGACAGTTTTCTGGGATACTTCACGATTCTTCACTGACTCTGATTGAACTTGTCTTCATCATAGATCGATGAATCGGATCTTGCTGATTCCATAGGCAAGTCAGGTTCATCCGTTTGTGCTTGTCGGTGAGGTAGGCTAATTAAGCCCATTCTTGTTTTTTTGATAATAAGGCAAGCTGGTTAGGCCCGCTTCTACACTCTTTCAGATTTACTATTAGGATAGGTTGGTTAAGTCGTCCTGTGCATTTCTTTTGATAATAAGGTAGGCTGGTCGGCCCATCCCTGTACTTTTTTGGATTTATCATTAGGATAGGCTGATTAAGCCATCCTATATATTTCTTTTGATAATAAGGTAAGCTAGTCAGGCCCACCCCTGCACTTCTTTAAATTTATCATTAGGGTAGGCTGATTAAGTCATCCTGTGCATTTCTTTTGATAATAAGGTAGGGTGGTCAGGCCTGCCCCTGCACTTCTTTGGATTTACCGTTAGGATAGGCTGATTAAGCCATCCTGTGCATTTCTTTTGATAATAAGGTAGGCTGGTTAGGCCCGCCTTTTAGATCTCAAGAAAACTAGTAGGCTTCAGTGGGCTCATCTTAGGCTTCAGTGGGCCTTGATAAGGTAGGATGGTCAGGCCCGCCTTTTCTTAGATACTTTGTTGAGGTCATTCAGAGAAAGATTTTTTATTGATAGTACTTGTGAAGGTTTTTTACATTCCAAGGTCAAGGTAATAAGGAACCATCCAGAGTTTCAAGCCGATAAGCTCCGGAACATACGACTTCTCTGATCTGGTAAGGTCCCTCCCAGTTAGGAGAGAGTTTGCCTTATTTAGTCGGCCTGGATACTTTGGATCTCTACAATACCAAGTCTTCATGTCGGAAGGCTCATTCCTTCACCCTGGAGTTATACTATCTGGCGATCTTTTGCTGATATGTAGCCATCTTCATTTGAGCTTGAAGTTTGGTGCTTTGGAGTAAATCTAAGTCTGCTTTACGGTGCTCTAAATTTTCAGGTTCTCTGAAGTGGTCAATCCTTAGGGATTGTAAAGTGACTTCCACCGGAAGAATCGCTTCGGAGCCATAGGTCAAGTTGAATAGAGATTCCCCAGTAGCTATTTTGGGGGTCATCTGGTATGCCCAAAGGACTGAGTTTAGTTCTTCGGCCCAGAGCCCCTTGGCATCGTTCAGCTTGATCTTCAGACTGTGGAGAATCATCTTATTGGTCATTTCGTCATCTCCATTAAATTGAGGATGGCTGATAGAAGTCAGTCTATGGACAATATGATATTGGGTGCAGAAGTCTTTGAACTTAGAATTGTCAAATTATCTTCTATTGTTGGTGATGATGGCATGAGATATTTCGAATTGGAAGATAATGGCGTTCCTGACAAAGTTTTCAATCTTCTTTTTTGTAATGTGAGCTAGGGGTTCTGTTTTGACCCATTTAGTGAAGTAGTCAATGGCTACGATGAGGAACTTCTATTGTCTAGAGGTCAGAGGGAATGGACCGAGGATATCCATTTCCTATTGAGCAAAGGGCCATGGAGCTGCAAGTTGAGTCAGTTGGCTTGCAGGGTGTCTTTGGATGCTAGAGTATCATTGACATTGGTCGCATCTTTGGATGTAGTCAGCTGCATCTTTTTGGATGGTTGGCCAATAATAACCTTGGCGAATTATCTTGTAGGCTAGCTATTTCCCTCTAGATGTCTCCATATATACCCTCATGCACTTCTCTCAGGGTGTAGTCGACATCTGACAGCCCTAAGCAATTTTTAAGGGCTGTGTGAAGGACCTTTTGTATAAAGTTTCATCCAAGATAACATATTGGAAAGCCATCCAACATACTTGCTTGGCGTCGATCTTGTCTTCAGGTAACACACCCTCATTCAGAAATTTAAGAATAGAGTCCATCCAACATGGCTCATGCTCAATTTGGTGAACCTCTGAAATCTTTTTCGCTATGCTTGGATCTTCTAGGTACTCTATATAGGTTCGACCAAGGGACTTGGAAGCAGTGGTTGCAAGTCAAGAAAGGGCATTGGCTAGAGAGTTTTCAATTTGTGGCACATGGACTATTTCAAAGAATTCTAGTTAGGACAGAAGATCTCGCACCTTTTCCAAGTATCGAGCCATAATGGCATCTCGAGCTTCGAATTTGCCCTTCACTTGGTTTACCACTAATTAGAAATCTGAGAAGACTTTAATCTTCCAAATCCTAATTCCTTGGTGATCCTAAGTCCTGCCAAGAGGGCTTCATATTCTACTTGGTTGTTTGAAGCTTAAAAGGAAAAGCGAAGGACATATTCCATGGTCTGTCCATCGGGGTCCATCAAGATAAGTCCGGCTCCACATCCTGTAGAGTTGGAGGCTCCATCCACGTGAAGTACCCATATGGATTCTAAATCTTTTGCAATGACTGCCTCACCTTCGATCCTTCGTTGATCAGTTTCTTGGCCTCACGTACATTTGGCTAGGAACCTAGCAAGTACCTGCACCTTCATTGCCAACCTAGGTCGGAATGTGATATCGAATTCACCCAGCTTGATGGCCCATTTAGCTATCCTTCCAAAGGTATTAGGACATCGGAGGAAGGCTTTCAAGGGTTGATCGTCAGCACTTCAATGGTATGGGATTGAAAGTAGGGACACAAGCATTTCACTGCAATTACCAGTGAATATATGAGCTTCTGTATTCTAGAATATCTTACTTCGACTTTATGTAGTACCTTGCTGGTGTAGTAGATCGACTTTTATAGGTTGTCGGCTCCTTTCCTGACAAGTATTGAGCTGACTGCTTCATCCGAAGTGGACAGGTACAAGTATAAAGTTTCACCTTCTTAAGGTTTGGAAAGTAGAGGAGGCTTTTCAAATACTTCTTTAATTCTTCAAAGGTGAGTCAGCATTCTTTCGACCACTCAAAACCTCTAGTTTGATGGAGGGCTTTGAAAAATGGTAGACATCTTTCCGCTGATCGAAAAATGAATCGACTTAAAGAGGTGATTCTTCCAATTAGTTGTTGAACCTCTTTTTTACTGGAAGGATGTCTCATACTTTGGATGGCTAGGATCTTCTCTAGATTGGCCTCTATTCCTTGTTTGGTGATGAGAAATCCTAAGAATTTTTCAGAAGTCACTCCAAAGGTGCACTTGGTCGGATTTAGCTTCATCCGATGACGTCGCAGGGCATCAAAGGATTTCTCTAGATCTCTGATGTGATCGACTTTCTGGAGGCTCTTCATGATCATATAATCGACATATGCCTCCATGTTCTTGCCAAGTTGCTTTTTGAACACCTTGTTGATCAACCTTTGGAAGGTTGCCTCAGTGTTCTTTAGTCCGAATGGCATTACTTTGTAATAGTAGAGCCCCTCCTCCGTTATGAATGCTATCTTCCCTTCATCGTTAGGATCCATTCATATCTGATTGTACCAAAAGAAAGCATCCATAAAACTCAACAGCTAATGACCAGCGGTGGCATCAACCAGTTGGTCTATCTTTGGTAGAGGAAAGCTATCTTTAGGGCATGCCTTGTTAAGATCGGTATAATCGATGCAGATTCTTCATTTGCTGTTGGCTTTCTTAAGCATTATGACATTGGCTAACCAATCGAGATAGTGTATTTCTTTTATGAATCCAGTTTTGAGAAGCTTGCTTACCTCTTCGTCGATCACCTTTTATCTTTTTGAAGCAAAATTCCTTTTCTTTTGTCTGACAGGTTTGTGATCTGGGGCAACTTTCAACCGATGGGTAATGACTTCGGTTGGGATTCCAGGCATATCTTAAGCTGACTAGGTGAAGACATCGGCATTGCTTCATAGAAATGGATCAGCCTTGTCTCTGTTTCTTTGTCTAGCATACTTTTGATTTGCACAACTCTTGTTAGGTCATCTTCGGTTAGTGGTATGGTTATAGTTTGTTGCCCAGTTAGCTAACCCAAGAGGGGGGATGAATTGGGTTTTTTAAAACTTTTTCATAAGTATGTGCTCTTTTAGAAACTTAGTGTAGTGAGTGATGTGATTTAAGTATGAAATGCGGAAGCAAGTAAAGAACACAATCAACACAAGCACAAACACCAGCAATTTATAATGGTTCAAAGCAACCCGGCTCCTACGTCCACTATCCAAGATATCACTTGGGATTTTCACTATATTATCATAGAATACAACCGGTTTGTTTTACACCGGGCTCACAAACCAAAATCCAAACTTGGTTTTACACTGGGATCACCAAGAACCCAATACAATGTTAGTTTTCCTAGGCTCACTAACAATCCAAACTTGATTTTCAAGGCTTACCAAAAACCTTAAACAATCCACAAGTTACAGTCCTTGCTGTACTTGGAACAACTCAATAAAAGAGTTAAAAATTAGAGCAACACTAATGACAAACCAAACTTTGTCGAATGGTTGCAATTGATGCTCTTTGAGAAGCCTTCTTGATTGTTCCTTTAATGTCTTCAAGGCTTCCAAACTTTTTCAATAAATGACTCAAGTAGGTAATTTGAAGTAGGTGTAGACTTGAGTTCTTCCTTGAATGCTTTTCTTGAATGTTCAATGCCCTCTTAAAAGCTTTTTCTCTTTCAAAAGTTCTCTTAAAAGGTTATTTAAAACAAGTTTAAATCCTTCATTTATAGTCTCTAAAACTGATCCCAGGTGAAAATAGCCATTGTAGTGCCTTGGGAATCAAGATATAGCCATTGGAGAACTTTTGGGATTCAAAAAGCCAATTCTAGAACTAGCCGTTATACACCTGAAACTGGGATTCGAGTTGGCTCGGTTGGGTTGAGTTGGCTTGGATTCTTAGACATGTTGAAATTGCACTCTAGTTGAGTCGGTTCTTCTCAATCGAGTCGGCTCACCTGACTAGTTTTTTAGAACTGAGATTTTGCACTCTGGAAGAGTTGGCTCGGTTGCTCATGAGTCGGCTTAGTTGTCTGACTTCAGAAAATTGAACATTTGATACTCTAGACGAGTTGGCTCTATTTCCTTCAAGTCAGCTTGAGTGAATTTCATCCAAAAACTTCCAAACTTCTTCCAAAAATTTCCAACTAACTGCTAAAGACTTTCAAACTTCTTCAAAGCCCAACATAAGTAATTTAAACTTAAAAATTACATAAGATTGCCCTTTTTACAAGAATATACAATTAAGTTTTTTTAGGGCTTTTCAATATTTGAACATTTTCTCATGAATACATAGATATACTACAAAGATTACTGAAATGTAGGTAGAATGATTGTTCATTCAAAGCATCCTACAAAAACTTCTCAAACATTTAAAAGTGTTAGTATCAAATACATGCTCTAATATTTTGTTATCCTCAAAATCATTCCAAGGATCAACAATCTCTCCCTTTTTGATGATGACAAAATACTGGGCATGGAAAAACTTTACAGTTATGTATGTATAAACACTTAAAGTATCGAAGTGACTTGTATACGATTTAAATTGATAAGTATCAACATGTATCAAGAGTGTATCAGAATGTATCAATAAGTATCAAGAAGTATTAGAACTTTTTGTATCAGAGTCAATATTTGTCAAAAACTACTTTTGCTTGAGAATGTAATGGAGCCAATTAAGTATCAAAGTTTGTCGGAGCGAAATGAGTATAAAAAATGTGTCAAAATCAATTAATTTTCATTAATTTAGTAACGAAAACATTAGAGCTAATTGAGTATTAAAATGTATTTTCATTGAATTAGTATTAAAATGTATCAGAGTTAAAATCCATTATCTTCCATGCATAAATAACTTCTCGCCCTGACTTGCATATTTTCATGAAATTTGAATTTTCCATGCACATAAATATTACTCCCCCTTTTTGTCATGAACAAAAAGTTCTTTAAGTAGTCTTTATAGGAATACAAATCAATAAATTTTGAAATAGAATAGGAATATTAAGATGTTTTAAGATAATTTCACCTTCTCTTTATATTCTTGATTTTCTTGTTAATATTTTTCTTTCTTTTTCAATGACAATCGTTTAATATCAATTGGTGAGTCTAAGCTTTGTGCATCAAAGAAGAGTTAAAATTTGCTCCCCCTTACTAAAAGAATTATAGAGTAAAATGACAATGACAATTAAATAGGTAAACACACATTGAAACAAAGTGTCACATATATATATAAGAGCAAGTTTTTGATACAAAAGATACAACCAACAAAAACAAGATCTAGCAAGATCTAATCATCTTCTTCCTCACTAGAGGAAGAACCTATTTCTAAAACAGTAGAAGAGACTTTAGTTTTCAAAGGTTTATGCCTAAGATCTCTAAGTCTAGTTCTAGTGGGAGCTTTAAGCATAGCAGTTTTGGTTTTAAGTTTAGCTCTAGGTCTAGTAGGAGTAGGCTCAATCACAAAAAGCAAGGCAGTCTGAAGCTCAGACCCAATGTCTTGAATCTACTCCCAGATACCATGAAGTGCAAGGGCCTGTTGAGTGGCAAATGAGTCTGCTACTCCTCGAAGCCTCCCAAAGTCAGAGTGTAATTATGTTAGATCTATCTTGTAGTCCTGCTATGTCCTCTGACCCATCTCCATAATATAAACTCTGACTGTCAGCTTGCTCATCTTTGTTCGGAACTCCTTTAGGCCTTTCTCCAGTGTCTAGCAAAGATCGCCAAACATCGATCTGAAAGATCCCATCAAAGTCTCAGTAAACTGTGAGAGCTGCTCGAATGAAAGACTAGTTTGAGTGCCAGCTGAGGTCGATGGTACTGAATGTGCTGCTGGTGCTACTGATGGTGCTGGTAGAGTTTTGGGGCTGCTAGTCTGTCCATTCATCCCAGCCTGTCCCTGAGTCTCCTCATCTATGGAATCCTCATCGCTGTCACCAGAGTCACTGTCACTATCTCCATCAGACTCCTCTCTAGCAATGCTAGTAGTTGCAGTGATGGGGGACGAATTTAATGAAATGAGTGTGTAGAGGTGTGATATACTCACTTAGCATCATCATACAAGAATTTGAGCTCCAGATATGGCCGAAATTATGCATAGAAGATATGAAGAACTTCAATCTGAAAACTAGGTGATCAGAATTCTGAACACCCTTGTGCAAGCTTTCTTTCAAGAAAATAAAAAGTAGGATTTAAGAGCATAGAATCCCTCAAACTAGGCTAAGCTACATTTAAGAACCTCAGATCCATGAATCAAGAGGGTCTTCTTTCCAACAATGAAGAGGATAAAAGCTTAAAATGGAAGGATATCACTCATAACTCAAGAATTGAAGTCTAGGGACAAGATCTACACTTCCTATTTAGAACTTATCTTTGGAGCTTGGTCCTTGGCATGGAACCTTCATGATCAGCTTCAAACCATCAAGAAAAACCTGCAAATTATCCAAAGTAAGGTCGTGGTGATGAAGAATTGAAAGAAAATGAAGAATTCAACAAAGGAAAGTGAAGGGATTTGAAGAAGGTTGCCGAATTTTTGGGCAGCACTTCTCCTTCTTCTTGATCTCCTTGGAACCTTGGTAGAATGGCTTAGGAATGAAACTTTGGGACTCTCACCTCTCCCTAAAGGAGTGACCTAGCTCTAATGGCTTGGGAACTAACACTCAAACTCAAACCAAACACTCAAACTCAAAGAGAAAATAATGGAACTTGGTAAGGTGGAAGAAGAACCAAACTAAGCTTTCATTCATTCATAGGCTTTTCAATTGCCTTACATAAGGGGGCCTTGGTCCTATTTATAGGCCAAGAGAACCTAGAAGTGGCGGCAAAAGTGAGGATTAAGTGCTAACTAATCCATGTTTAGTTGGCAACTAATTATATTGAGAAGCTTCTAGGTAACTAATCCTAACAAGAGAAGAAACTAGAATCTCCATGTGGTGCCATCCTATTTCGCCAAGTGTCCTCATCAAAAGCCTTCCATGTGTCTTCTAAGATTTAGTCTTCAAATATGCTTCAAATTAGGTGAATCAAATCATAGGTTGGCCGTCCCAAATGGATTGCTTGGAATTTTGGAAAGAAAGGTCTTCATTAGTTGAATTTCTTTGGCTTGCTTGTCTAAAATGGAAATGGTCTTGACTTGCTCCATACAATAGGGGCTCTTCTTCTTAAATGGGTGGAACTAGGAGACTTCAAGATGTTTCATGAGGTTGGGCTTCATCTCCATATTTTTGAGTGGAACCTGAAAAAAATTGGACTAGCTACAAAACTAGAGATTGTTAGCTTGCAACTTCTTCCTCTTGCCAATGTCCCCATTAATTCTCCCCGGGCGAAAAAAACTCGGCCCTGATGAGTATGGATCATTTTGGCTTTGGTAATATTCAAGTAGATCTGGATTGATTCTTTGCAATTCTTCTTGAGTGATCCATGAATCTTCAGAATCAGGTCTAACTTGCCAATGGACCAAGTGTCATTTGTAATCTTTATTTCGAGTTGTGATAATCTTGTCATCTAATATCCTTTCAATTCTTTCTTCTCGCTTTGGTAGTATGGCTGGTGGATACTCTGGGTTGGTTCACTCTCAAGGGATGGATTAGGTTCTAAGAACTCACTGGAAATCATTATTGGTTTCTTGTATCCTACCAGATCTAAAATATTAAAAGTAGAACTAATGCCAAAGTTAGAAGGTAGGTCTAGCACATAAGCATTAGGTCATATTCTTTTTATTATTTTGAAAGGACCTGCACCACGGATGTGAAGTTTCTTCATAGTTCCCAGTGGAAATTGCTTAGGTTTGAGCCTAATCATCACAAAGTCTCCTACTTGAAATTCTTTGGCCCTTCTATGAGAATAAGCCATATGCTTGTAACTCTCATTACTCATTTGGATTTTTTGCTAATCTCTCTGTGTAGATCCTTAATGTGTTGTGCATATGACTCAGCAGAATCGAATGTTTGTGCATGCATGGGTAATGGAATGAGTTCGATTGGTTTTCATGGTTTATACCCATGAAGAATCTCAAAAGGACTTTTTCTAGTGGACCTGTTAATTGAGCTATTATAAGAAAATTCTATACGTGGCAGTAATAGGTCCCAATTCTCGGTGTATTCACCCACTAAGCATCTCAACATATCCCCAAGAATTCTATTTACTACTTCTGTTTGGCCATCAGTTTGGGGGTAATAAGATGCGAAAAAGTTCAACTTGGTTCCTAAGAGGTGCCATAGGGTCTTCCAAAAGTAACTGGTGAACTTAACATCCCTATCAGACACAATGATTTTAGGTAACCCATGTAACCTAACCACTTCATCTAAGAATAATTTGGCCACTTTAGATGCATCAAAGGTTTGGGAACAAGACTGAAAATGTGCCATCTTAGAAAATCTATCAACTACCACAAAGATGAAATCGTGTTTCCTTAAAGTCCTTGGTAGTCCTAGTACAAAGTCCATACTGATGTCTTGCCAAGGTTGATCAGGAATAGGTAGAGGAGTGTATAGTCCAGTGTTTTCTTTTGTATTTTTGCAACAGTACATGTCTTACACTGGGCTATGACTTGGGCAACGTTTCGTTTCAAGCTAGGGCAAAAGAATTGTTCCTCCAAGGCTAAAATAGTCTTATTCCTCCCGAAATGGCATGCTAATCCCCTGGCATGAATCTCCTAAATCAAGAATTCCCGGATAGAAGTTCGGGGGGCACACAACTTATCTCCTTTAAAAAGGAACCCATCATGAAGGATATAGTCTTTATACTTCCTAGAGGGTCCTAGACTGACAAACTTAAAAATCTTGCTAAAGTCAGCAACTCTTGTATTCCTCTTTCAACTTATCAAACCCCGTGACTTCAGTACTTACAGATGTTAGAAGCATAGAACGTCGACTTAAGGCATCAGCAACTTTGTTCTCAATCCCAGCATGGTGTTTCAAGACAAAGATATAGGCTTGAATGTATTCGACCCACTTCTCGTGCCTAGGGTTCAACTTTTTTTGGGAGTTAAGAAATTGGAGTGCTTCATGATCAGAAAACAAGATAAATTCTTGTGGTAACAAATAATATCTCCAATGTTTCAAAGATTGAACTACCGCATATAGCTCCTTATCATATGTGGAATACCTCAATTTTGCTCCATTTAATTTCTCGCTAAAGAATGCTACTAGGTGGTTTTCTTGACTTAGATTTCCTCCAATTCCTATCTCGGAGGCATCACAAGCAACCTCGAAAACTTTAGAGAAATCAGGTAATCTCAAGATTGGTGCTTGGATCATTCTTTCCTTAATTTCAAGAAAGGCTTTGCTAGCTTGTTTGGTCCATTCAAAATCTCCTTTCTTAAGATAATCCGTTATTGGGGCAATGATGGTACTAAACCCTCTTATGAATCTCCTATAGAAAGTGGTAAGGCCGTGAAAACTATGGACATCATGTATACTCTTGGATTTAGGCCACTCAACTATGGATCTAACTTTTTTAGGATCAGTAGATACCCCTTCAGCAGTGACAACAAATCCTAGAAAGATCACTCTACTGGTCATGAATTCATACATTTTCAAAATTTGACATAGAGATTCTCTTTTCTAAGGATGTAGCAAACTTGATGGAGGTGATCTAGATGGTCTTCCCCAGTTTTGCTGTAGATAAGGATGTCATCAAAGTATACTGCAACAAACTTTCCCATGAATGGCTTTAAAACTTGAGTCATGATTTGCATGAAAGTACTAGGGGCATTAGATAGACCAAAGGGCATTACTAGCCACTCATAAAGACTATCTTTTGTCTTAAATGCCATTTTTCATTCATCTCCAGGTCTAATCCTTACCTAATGATACCACTTTTAAGATCTATTTTGGAAAACACAGTGGCTCCGGTCATCATATGTAGTAAGTCATCAAGACGGGGAATGAAAAATCGATATTTGATCGTGATCTTGTTGATGGCACGACTATCAATGCACATTCTCCAGCTGCCATCTTTCTTTGGGGTCAATAGGGCAAATACTTCACAAGGACTTAAACTCTCCCTAATAAACCCTTTTTGGAGGAGGTCTCCTATTTGTCTTTGAAGCTCAGCATGCTCAATAGGATTCATCCTGTTATGAGGTAAATTGGGCAAGGTGGCACTCGGGACTAAATCGATTTCATGCTGAATGTCTCTAAGTGGAGGTAGATGGTTAGGTAAGTCTTCAGGGAATACTTCCTTAAAGTCCTTTAAAACCTTTGTGACTTCCTGAGGTGGTCCCTTAGGATCTTATTCTTGAACTTTCCTAAGGGTCAAAATCCACATGGGTGATCCTTCCTTAATCTCTTTCTTTAAATCCTTGGCATCAATTAAATTTAGGCTAGGCTTCTTTTCTTTCAACTCACTAGACCCTTTCCCAAGATGGATGAAAGTACAAGAATTGGATTGATCTTATAAAGTTGCATCATGATCATATAGCCATGGTCTATCCAAAATGATGCTACTTACCCCCATGGGTAGTACATCACACCAGACTTGTTCTTGATAGGATTGAATTTGAATGGGAACTTGATATCTGGATTTGATTGGAATGGATGTTGCATCTATCCAAGAAACTTTGTACGGATTGGGATGGGGAACAGGGGTCAAGCCTAGGGTTTTAAGGGCCTTAGTGGATATAGCATTTACACAACTTCCATTGTCTATGATGATTTTATAAACTTTATCCCCTATTTTGATAAACGTTTGAAGTATATTAGTCCTTCTCCAATCCTCCTTTTCCTTAATTTGGGTTAAGATCCTAACAACAACCAAATTCTCATCATAGTCAACTTCTTCTTCCTCCTCATCATATTCATTGATCAAATTAGACTCAGCCTCATATACTTCCTCTTCAGACTCCTTAATGGGTTCAGTCTCCTTATCAACTAATTCCCCTATGTGTAAAGAATGGGTAGGGCATTGGTTGGCGTAGTGTCTCTTTTTGCTACATTTAAAACAATGAACATTAGGGTTACTACTCTTCTGAACTACAGGGGCCTTACCCTTGTCACTTGTTTGACCTGGTGGGGTACTAGGAGTGGGGCGAGTGGGTTGCATCTGGTTGAAACATGGTTTTGAGTAGGGGTGCTAATCTTACTTTGTTCAGGTCTCCTGACTATTGGTCCCCTATGAAACCTTTCACAGCTCTGGCTATCTGGTAGGCTTGGTATAGGTCTGTAATGT